>OW026361.1:103309525-104559525 GCA_932273835.1 Sarcophaga variegata
AATTTAAGCACACGATTCACATTCATCAATTCTTCCAAACTGTATTCGCCAATATGAGCCACAGATTCGGAAACCAAGGTTTGCGTCAACAATAATTTTCTGTATGTCATTATGTATTCCTTCCTATTTTTAAGACGACATTCTGCAAAATATTCAAACACCCTGTAGGAAATAGTTGGTTCATCATCATATTGTGCACCGGCCGATTTAATTTTCTTCTTTAGCGACAGTTCCAATTGTTTTCGCAAGATAGCCATGTTAGAATATTTTCGAGTTCTTTTTAATAACTTTGCCAAGCGTTTAAAGTTTTGAATAGATTGGGTTCAATACACCAACTGATGGTGAATGTAACGATTGCGTTCCTTTTATACGGTTTCTCTTACAAGTAACGTGCACCGCAGGTAGTAAGAATATATTTCGTATGGGGGAAATTTATAGGTCTAGATGCAACGTATATTTTTTTACCTGCTTAGGGATATATATCTTATTGCCTTATTAGGGTAATATTGGCGAAGATTTATAAATAAATTAACAGGCAGGCCCCATAATTCAAAATCCATTTACACATTTATTGCATCTGTAATTCCTATTAATCAATAAAATAATTGTGATTCTTATTTTCTTTAGGGTTTTTCTTAAGAGCTTTGAATTTTTATTGTCACAATTGCTTCTCATCCGTGTTCATCTATGAGAGGCGTGACCAAGTTTATCATTGACTCTGAACGAAACATTTGAGAAGTTTTTTTTCGTGGAAATTAATTACTTTTAAAGCTTTTGCCGGCAAAATGCTCAGAGAGTGCGCTATCGTCGGGTTTTATCATATCTCAGATATGGGATTTGAACTCGAAACTTTTTCCTAATAAGCCAACATACTACACACTAAACTATGATGACCACCGTAGAGAAGATCTAAAATTCTTAAATTAAGCATGCCGGACATCGATATGGATATAGACAGACAGACATAAATGCAGCTTAGGGTCTTCCAGCATGGACCTCAGAATTTCACAAGACATTTGTGGATCGAGGTGAGGTGAACTAGCCGCTGAGGTTGTGCGATATGACCCCTTTGGACTTTTTCTGGTGGAGTTTTTTAAGTCGCAGTTGTATGCGTTTAAATCACAGCAGTCCTCAAAGCCAACATAACCCAAGCCAGCGGTCAAATTCACTCTGAATTATGTGCCATAATCATGGAAAATTGGACATTTTGCTTGTGCTCCATCCAGAGAAGTCATAAAGGATATTTGAACGATACTAAATGGCACACATAATGGATTCAATAGGTCTTTCAAGCGCATAAAAATTTAACCGAAATATCTCACACATACATACATAACATAATTGGTCATTACAACCCTCCAGTCAGGATTACAACCTATTTTCTCACACCACTTATGTTGTGTGTGTTAGTTTTATACATGAGTAACGGGACCTACAGTTTAAAGTCGACTCCGAACGACAGATTTTTGAGAAACTTTTTCATGGCAATTTTATTTACTCTCAGAGTTTTGTACTCTATCCCTAATGGGATCCTTACATCTGCCTGAAATTGAGTGAAATATCGTCATCCGTATAGGATTGCAATGTCACTAGCAGTGCATCTATAAAAAATTCCATAGAAAGGTCGAGAGCCAATGCTACCCTCCTAATAATGTACAAACTTCTTAGTTAGTAGTTTGCCAGTGTGTTTTATACGTCCAACTAGGCAAATGACCCCCTTATTTCCGCAACTTTATTGAATGCTTTCCAATTATTCAAAAAGAAAACCATGTTGTGACACCTTCAACTCTATCTTGCGCATTAGGCTCTACAAGTCGGCTTCAGCAAACGTCATTTTATTATAAGAATGTTGTCAATTGGACAAAATATTCTCATCTATCTTCTGTGTTAAATTTATTTACGAGTGGCGGGCCTTAAAACTGTAGGACGACACTGAACGACATATTTTTGAGAAACTTTACAGAGTTTTTGCCAGAAGACTGCTGAGAGGCAATCACTGCAAGAAAATTTTTTTTCGTAATTCGATTTTGTTTGATGTCTTGACTGGGGTTTGCCCCATGGTCTCACGTCTAATAACTACTAGGGCCATTATACAACTTGCCGTTAAACTTGGGTTTAGTTAAAGGTACCTTTAGCTAAAGGCAACTGTAAAGTTACCTTTAATTTATTTTCGTTATTACAACTTACAGATACATTTTTTCAAAAATATGGCAGTGTCGGAGCAATGTCGATAAAACTGCTCAATTATACAAGTTTTTTTTAACGCAGTGGCAACCGCGGGCTTTGTTTTTTGTTGTGTATGCTCATTTTGTTTAAATTTGAAGTTGCCATATTGAAAATAATATATAATATGGCAAGTTCAAACATAAAGTGGCCTTTAAATGTTAAAGGTAGGATGATCGTCACTTTAGCTTAACGATCTCTTCTATCTTAATGGGTACCCATAACAACTGAAAACAATTTATCTGCCCGTTAAAATCCTCCCCTTAGTTAACGGCAAGTTGTAATAATGACCCTAAGGAGATTAAGGCGATCTGATGAGAATTTATTTCTACCTTAAATGCCTGACTTGACATTTCACTTGTTGAGATTCAAGTACAGAAAAGAAGAAGCATCCTTACAACAAATTTCGAGAGAACATTTACAAAGGCATTATGGCACATTGGGTTGCCAATGTGAACAAACTTTACTTTAAAAATATTGAAATTTCTCAGTCTTCATAATCGATCGAAGAGTGAATCATTGCGTAAATTGTGGTCAAAATAAAACAAAGTATCGTCGTTTAATGATCTTTGTGCTATCACACACGAGACTATTTTTTAAGCCGCACAATTTTTGTTTTCATCTGGCATAAAATTGTATACATGTACTCTGAACCTGCTGTTTTATAAATGTATGAGTATTGGTTTTGTGTTGTTTATGTATTGGTTTGTGCGGGGTAGAAGCTGGTTGAAAAATTATACCAGCAAAAAACCACACTCCTCACCTCTCTTGCCTACAAGCTGCCATTTTGTGCCAGCATATTTGTTCTCGTCTGTGATTGCCCATTAAATTTCAAAATTGTTAGGGTCTAGCGAGGTTGTCATCTTCAATTATTATTTATTCTCAAATGGAAATTCCAAAACTCCCTGGGAATTTGGCAATTCCAAACTTCTTTCCAAGCAACTAATAAGAGAATTATTTTTTTAGTTCATATATATTTATTTATAACAATTTCCCTAAATAATTTAATTAACAAATCAATAAAAAAAATATTTAATCTTATACTAGCTTCACTTTCATTGCGTCCTTTAATTTTCTTCAGCTCCGTGAAGTCTCCCTTCCATCTATCAGAAGTTATCCAAGCGGGTTTTAAGTATGCAGGCAAATTTAAGCACACGATTCACATTCATCAATTCTTCCAAACTGTATTCGCCAATATGAGCCACAGATTCGGAAACCAAGGTTTGCGTCAACAATAATTTTCTGTATGTCATTATGTATTCCTTCCTATTTTTAAGACGACATTCTGCAAAATATTCAAACACCCTGTAGGAAATAGTTGGTTCATCATCATATTGTGCACCGGCCGATTTAATTTTCTTCTTTAGCGACAGTTCCAATTGTTTTCGCAAGATAGCCATGTTAGAATATTTTCGAGTTCTTTTTGATAACTTTGGCAAGCGTTTAAAGTTTTGAATAGATTGGGTTCAATACACCAACTGATGGTGAATGTAACGATTGCGTTCCTTTTATACTGTTTCTCTTACAAGTAACGTGCACCGCAGGTAGTAAGAATATATTTCGTATTGGGGTAAATTTATAGGTCTAGATGCAACGTATAATTTTTTACCTGCTTAGGGATATATCTTATTGCCTTAAAAGGGTAATGTTGGGGAAGAGTTATAAATAAATTGACGCCATAATTCAAAATCCTTTTTATTAAACATTTACTGCATCTGTAATTCGCTTTATTCAATAAAATAATTATGATTCTTATTTTCTTTAGGGTTTTTCATAGGAATTATGATTGTCACAATAGCCTCTCATCTAATTTCATCCATGAGAGGCGTGACCAAGTATATCATTGGCTCTGAACGACACATTTGAGAAGTTTTTTCGTAGAAATTAATTACTTTATATCTTTTACCGGAAAAATGCTCAGAGAGTGTGTTATCGTCGGGTTTTATCATATCTCAGATATGGGATTTGAATTCGAAACTTTTTCCTACTAAGCCAACACACTAAACTATGATGACCACCGTAGAGCAGATCTAAAATTCTTAAATTAAGTATGCCGGACATCGATATGGATATAAACAGACAGACATAAATGCAGCTTAGAGTCTTCCAGCATGGACTTCAGAATTTCGCAAGATATTTGTGAATCGAGGTGAGGTGAACTAGCCGCGGAGGTTGTGCGATATGACCCCATTAGACTTTTTCTGGTGGGGTTTTTTAAGTCACAAGTAAAGGGTCCTCCAATAAAATTTTTTTTTTAAAAAGGCTTTAAAAAAAACTACTGAATATTTTCTCAAATTTCCTTTTTTATTTGAAAGTACAATCCTTCCGGTTAATAATGGAAAATAATTTCATTCAAATGTCTGCCTCGACTGGCCATGCAGTAGCCTACACGATCGGTCCAATTTTTAAGCACATTATCGATTGTGTGCAGCTGTATTTCAACAATGGCTTCACGAATATTGTCCTTTAAAGCGTCAATTGTCTCTGGCTTGTCGGCGTAACACTTATCTTTGAGGGCACCCCACAAATAATAGTCCAACGGTGTCAAATCGCAGCTCCGAGGTGGCCAAACGACATCAGCTCTGCGGCTGATAATGCGATCTTCAAAAAAACAGGGCGCAAAACATCGAGTGTAGCTTCGGCTGTGTGGCATGTAGCGCCGTCCTGTTCAAACCAAACGTTGCCAATATCCTCCTCTTCAATTTTTGTGAACAAAAATTCGTTTAACATGGCCCGATAACGATCGCCATTGACTGTAATGGCCACTCCTTGCTCATTTTCGAAGAAAAATGGCCCAATTATGCCTCTGGACCAAAACCCGCACCAAACTGACTGACTCGTGTTGGGTGTGTCGGCTTTTCAATGTATGCGTGCGGGTTTTCTGTGCTCCAAACGCGACAATTTTGCTTGTTTACATACCCGCCAAGATCAAAATGAGCTTCATCTGAAAAGATGATTTCTTTTTTTTTTTCCAAAATCGACATCTTCTGGTGTAGGCTACTGCATGGCCAGCCGAGGCAGCCATTTGAATGAAATTATTTTTAACCGGAAGGATTGTACTTTCAAATAAAAAAAGAAATTTGAGAAAGTATTCAGTAGTTTTTCTTTTAAAGCATTTTCAAAAAAAAGTTATTTGGCGGACCCTTTATCACGTTCTAGTTAACTGCCCTACTAAGGGATTCCTATTATACTAGACATACTTAGTTTAAGATAGGTCGGTCTAATGCTGTATATATCCTAAGTTCGAGATCGCATTTCTTAACCAAAGGCAGTGAGGCTTGTTTCAACTGAGGAAGAGCGATTGTTTGGTCACTCGAAAAGCAACAACAAATATTGTTTTATACAACACAGGGGCAGATGAGTATTCCTAGATCCAACATTTTATTACAAAGAATGGAGGCTTATTTGTCCCGTTAAGGAAGTTTAATTACCAAATGAACTATCTATCTAAAATAACCCTCAACAAATGCTCTTTTCAAGCTCCATACAATCTCAATGGACGGCATCTTCTAATGAAGAGTACAACCTCCGTTTTCCCAGAATTAACTGCTAATATTCTTCTAGATAACTACTCTTTAACATTCCTCAGAACAAGGTGTACTCTATCCCTAATGGAATCCTTATATTTGCCTGAAATTGAATGAAATATCGTCATCCATATAGGCAATTATTCCACAGTCAACAGTGTTACAATGTCACTAGCAGCGCATCTATAATAAATTCCATAGAAAGGCCGAGAGCCAATGCTCTCCCTCCTAGTAATGTACAAGCTTTCTAGTGTCGGTCAGTTTGCCAGCGTGTTTTATATGTCCAACGAGCTAAATGGGTCCCTTATTTCCGGAACTTTATTAAATGCTTTCTAAATATTCAAAAAGAAAACCATGTTGTGTCACCTTCAACTCTATCGTGTGCATTAGGCTCTACTAGTCGGCTTCAGCAAACGTCCTTTTATTTTAAGAATGTTGTCAATTGGGCAAAATATTCTCATCCATTTTCTGTATTAATTTTATTTACGAGTGGCGGGACCTACAGTTATAAGTCGAAACTTTTCATGAAAACTTTCAGAGTTTTTGCCAGAAGACTGCTGAGAGGCAATCACTGCAAGAAATATTTTTTCCGCAATTCGTTTTGTTCGATGTCTTGACTGGGGTTTTGCCCCATGGTCTCACGTCTAATACCTACTAGACTACGGAGATTAAGGTGATCTGAGGAGCGCCCCCAAATGCCTGACTTGACATTTCTATATTATTTACAATAATCTTTTGTGAGTCACCTATTGAGGTCCAATTACAGAAAAGAAAAAGCATCCTTACAACAAATTTCGAGAGAACATTCACAAAGACATGATGGCACATTGGATTGCCAATGTAAACAAACTTTACTTTAAAAATATTGAAATTTCGCAGGCTTCGTAATCGATTTGGGAGTGATTCATTGCGTAAAGCATCGGTCTTTAATGATCATTAAAATGAACAATAAAATTCAAAATTGTTAAGGTCTAGCGAGGTTGTCATCTTCAATTATTATTTATTCCCAAAGGGAAATTCCAAAAACTCCCAGGGAATTTGGCAATTCCGTATTTCTTTCCAAGCAATTAATAAGAGAATTTTTAGTATCTTATTAGTAGTTTCCATATGTATTTAATTATAACAATTTCCCTAAATAATCTAAATAACAAATCAATAAAAAAATATTTATTCTTATACTAGCTTCACTTTCATTGCGTCCTTTAATTTTTTTCAGCTCAGTGAAGTCTCCCTTCCATCTATCAGAAGTTATCCAAGCGGGTTTTAAGTATGCAGGCAAATTTAAGCACACGATTCACATTCATCAATTCTTCCAAACTGTATTCGCCAATATGAGCCACAGATTCGGAAACCAAGGTTTGCGTCAACAATAATTTTCTGTATGTCATTATGTATTCCTTCCTATTTTTAAGACGACATTCTGCAAAATATTCAAACACCCTGTAGGAAATAGTTGGTTCATCATCATATTGTGCACCGGCCGATTTAATTTTCTTCTTTAGCGACAGTTCCAATTGTTTTCGCAAGATAGCCATGTTAGAATATGTTTGAGTTCTTTTTAATAACTTTGCCAAGCGTTTAAAGTTTTGAATAGATTGGGTTCAATACACCAACTGATGGTGAATGTAACGATTGCGTTCCTTTTATACGGTTTCTCTTACAAGTAACGTGCATCGCAGGTAGTAAGAATATATTTCGTATGGGGGAAATTTATAGGTCTAGATGCAACGTATATTTTTTTACCTGCTTAGGGATATATATCTTATTGCCTTATTAGGGTAATATTGGCGAAGATTTATAAATAAATTAACAGGCAGGCCCCATAATTCAAAATCCATTTACACATTTATTGCATCTGTAATTCCTATTAATCAATAAAATAATTGTGATTCTTATTTTCTTTAGGGTTTTTCTTAAGAGCTTTGAATTTTTATTGTCACAATTGCTTCTCATCCGTGTTCATCTATGAGAGGCGTGACCAAGTTTATCATTGACTCTGAACGAAACATTTGAGAAGTTTTTTTTCGTGGAAATTAATTACTTTTAAAGCTTTTGCCGGCAAAATGCTCAGAGAGTGCGCTATCGTCGGGTTTTATCATATCTCAGATATGGGATTTGAACTCGAAACTTTTTCCTAATAAGCCAACATACTACACACTAAACTATGATGACCACCGTAGAGAAGATCTAAAATTCTTAAATTAAGCATGCCGGACATCGATATGGATATAGACAGACAGACATAAATGCAGCTTAGGGTCTTCCAGCATGGACCTCAGAATTTCACAAGACATTTGTGGATCGAGGTGAGGTGAACTAGCCGCTGAGGTTGTGCGATATGACCCCTTTGGACTTTTTCTGGTGGAGTTTTTTAAGTCGCAGTTGTATGCGTTTAAATCACAGCAGTCCTCAAAGCCAACATAACCCAAGCCAGCGGTCAAATTCACTCTGAATTATGTGCCATAATCATGGAAAATTGGACATTTTGCTTGTGCTCCATCCAGAGAAGTCATAAAGGATATTTGAACGATACTAAATGGCACACATAATGGATTCAATAGGTCTTTCAAGCGCATAAAAATTTAACCGAAATATCTCACACATACATACATAACATAATTGGTCATTACAACCCTCCAGTCAGGATTACAACCTATTTTCTCACACCACTTATGTTGTGTGTGTTAGTTTTATACATGAGTAACGGGACCTACAGTATAAAGTCGACTCCGAACGACAGATTTTTGAGAAACTTTTTCATGGCAATTTTATTTACTCTCAGAGTTTTGTACTCTATCCCTAATGGGATCCTTACATCTGCCTGAAATTGAGTGAAATATCGTCATCCGTATAGGATTGCAATGTCACTAGCAGTGCATCTATAAAAAATTCCATAGAAAGGTCGAGAGCCAATGCTACCCTCCTAATAATGTACAAACTTCTTAGTTAGTAGTTTGCCAGTGTGTTTTATACGTCCAACTAGGCAAATGGCCCCCTTATTTCCGCAACTTTATTGAATGCTTTCTAATTATTCAAAAAGAAAACCATGTTGTGACACCTTCAACTCTATCTTGCGCATTAGGCTCTACAAGTCGGCTTCAGCAAACGTCCTTTTATTATAAGAATGTTGTCAATTGGACAAAATATTCTCATCTATCTTCTGTGTTAAATTTATTTACGAGTGGCGGGCCTTAAAACTGTAGGACGACACTGAACGACATATTTTTGAGAAACTTTACAGAGTTTTTGCCAGAAGACTGCTGAGAGGCAATCACTGCAAGAAAATTTTTTTTCGTAATTCGATTTTGTTTGATGTCTTGACTGGGGTTTGCCCCATGGTCTCACGTCTAATAACTACTAGGGCCATTATACAACTTGCCGTTAAACTTGGGTTTAGTTAAAGGTACCTTTAGCTAAAGGCAACTGTAAAGTTACCTTTAATTTATTTTCGTTATTACAACTTACAGATACATTTTTTCAAAAATATGGCAGTGTCGGAGCAATGTCGATAAAACTGCTCAATTATACAAGTTTTTTTTAACGCAGTGGCAACCGCGGGCTTTGTTTTTTGTTGTGTATGCTCATTTTGTTTAAATTTGAAGTTGCCATATTGAAAATAATATATAATATGGCAAGTTCAAACATAAAGTGGCCTTTAAATGTTAAAGGTAGGATGATCGTCACTTTAGCTTAACGATCTCTTCTATCTTAATGGGTACCCATAACAACTGAAAACAATTTATCTGCCCGTTAAAATCCTCCCCTTAGTTAACGGCAAGTTGTAATAATGACCCTAAGGAGATTAAGGCGATCTGATGAGAATTTATTTCTACCTTAAATGCCTGACTTGACATTTCACTTGTTGAGATTCAAGTACAGAAAAGAAGAAGCATCCTTACAACAAATTTCGAGAGAACATTTACAAAGGCATTATGGCACATTGGGTTGCCAATGTGAACAAACTTTACTTTAAAAATATTGAAATTTCTCAGTCTTCATAATCGATCGAAGAGTGAATCATTGCGTAAATTGTGGTCAAAATAAAACAAAGTATCGTCGTTTAATGATCTTTGTGCTATCACACACGAGACTATTTTTTGTTTTCATCTGGCATAAAATTGTATACATGTACTCTGAACCTGCTGTTTTATAAATGTATGAGTATTGGTTTTGTGTTGTTTATGTATTGGTTTGTGCGGGGTAGAAGCTGGTTGAAAAATTATACCAGCAAAAAACCACACTCCTCACCTCTCTTGCCTACAAGCTGCCATTTTGTGCCAGCATATTTGTTCTCGTCTGTGATTGCCCATTAAATTTCAAAATTGTTAGGGTCTAGCGAGGTTGTCATCTTCAATTATTATTTATTCTCAAATGGAAATTCCAAAACTCCCTGGGAATTTGGCAATTCCAAACTTCTTTCCAAGCAACTAATAAGAGAATTATTTTTTTAGTTCATATATATTTATTTATAACAATTTCCCTAAATAATTTAATTAACAAATCAATAAAAAAAATATTTAATCTTATACTAGCTTCACTTTCATTGCGTCCTTTAATTTTCTTCAGCTCCGTGAAGTCTCCCTTCCATCTATCAGAAGTTATCCAAGCGGGTTTTAAGTATGCAGGCAAATTTAAGCACACGATTCACATTCATCAATTCTTCCAAACTGTATTCGCCAATATGAGCCACAGATTCGGAAACCAAGGTTTGCGTCAACAATAATTTTCTGTATGTCATTATGTATTCCTTCCTATTTTTAAGACGACATTCTGCAAAATATTCAAACACCCTGTAGGAAATAGTTGGTTCATCATCATATTGTGCACCGGCCGATTTAATTTTCTTCTTTAGCGACAGTTCCAATTGTTTTCGCAAGATAGCCATGTTAGAATATTTTCGAGTTCTTTTTGATAACTTTGGCAAGCGTTTAAAGTTTTGAATAGATTGGGTTCAATACACCAACTGATGGTGAATGTAACGATTGCGTTCCTTTTATACTGTTTCTCTTACAAGTAACGTGCACCGCAGGTAGTAAGAATATATTTCGTATTGGGGTAAATTTATAGGTCTAGATGCAACGTATAATTTTTTACCTGCTTAGGGATATATCTTATTGCCTTAAAAGGGTAATGTTGGGGAAGAGTTATAAATAAATTGACGCCATAATTCAAAATCCTTTTTATTAAACATTTACTGCATCTGTAATTCGCTTTATTCAATAAAATAATTATGATTCTTATTTTCTTTAGGGTTTTTCATAGGAATTATGATTGTCACAATAGCCTCTCATCTAATTTCATCCATGAGAGGCGTGACCAAGTATATCATTGGCTCTGAACGACACATTTGAGAAGTTTTTTCGTAGAAATTAATTACTTTATATCTTTTACCGGAAAAATGCTCAGAGAGTGTGTTATCGTCGGGTTTTATCATATCTCAGATATGGGATTTGAACTCGAAACTTTTTCCTACTAAGCCAACACACTAAACTACGATGACCACCGTAGAGCAGATCTAAAATTCTTAAATTAAGTATGCCGGACATCGATATGGATATAAACAGACAGACATAAATGCAGCTTAGAGTCTTCCAGCATGGACTTCAGAATTTCGCAAGATATTTGTGAATCGAGGTGAGGTGAACTAGCCGCGGAGGTTGTGCGATATGACCCCATTAGACTTTTTCTGGTGGGGTTTTTTAAGTCACAAGTAAAGGGTCCTCCAATAAAATTTTTTTTTTAAAAAGGCTTTAAAAAAAACTACTGAATATTTTCTCAAATTTCCTTTTTTATTTGAAAGTACAATCCTTCCGGTTAATAATGGAAAATAATTTCATTCAAATGTCTGCCTCGACTGGCCATGCAGTAGCCTACACGATCGGTCCAATTTTTAAGCACATTATCGATTGTGTGCAGCTGTATTTCAACAATGGCTTCACGAATATTGTCCTTTAAAGCGTCAATTGTCTCTGGCTTGTCGGCGTAACACTTATCTTTGAGGGCACCCCACAAATAATAGTCCAACGGTGTCAAATCGCAGCTCCGAGGTGGCCAAACGACATCAGCTCTGCGGCTGATAATGCGATCTTCAAAAAAACAGGGCGCAAAACATCGAGTGTAGCTTCGGCTGTGTGGCATGTAGCGCCGTCCTGTTCAAACCAAACGTTGCCAATATCCTCCTCTTCAATTTTTGTGAACAAAAATTCGTTTAACATGGCCCGATAACGATCGCCATTGACTGTAATGGCCACTCCTTGCTCATTTTCGAAGAAAAATGGCCCAATTATGCCTCTGGACCAAAACCCGCACCAAACTGACTGACTCGTGTTGGGTGTGTCGGCTTTTCAATGTATGCGTGCGGGTTTTCTGTGCTCCAAACGCGACAATTTTGCTTGTTTACATACCCGCCAAGATCAAAATGAGCTTCATCTGAAAAGATGATTTCTTTTTTTTTTTTGCCAAAATCGGCATCTTCTGGTGTAGGCTACTGCATGGCCAGCCGAGGCAGCCATTTGAATGAAATTATTTTTAACCGGAAGGATTGTACTTTCAAATAAAAAAAGAAATTTGAGAAAGTATTCAGTAGTTTTTCTTTTAAAGCATTTTCAAAAAAAAGTTATTTGGCGGACCCTTTATCACGTTCTAGTTAACTGCCCTACTAAGGGATTCCTATTATACTAGACATACTTAGTTTAAGATAGGTCGGTCTAATGCTGTATATATCCTAAGTTCGAGATCGCATTTCTTAACCAAAGGCAGTGAGGCTTGTTTCAACTGAGGAAGAGCGATTGTTTGGTCACTCGAAAAGCAACAACAAATATTGTTTTATACAACACAGGGGCAGATGAGTATTCCTAGATCCAACATTTTATTACAAAGAATGGAGGCTTATTTGTCCCGTTAAGGAAGTTTAATTACCAAATGAACTATCTATCTAAAATAACCCTCAACAAATGCTCTTTTCAAGCTCCATACAATCTCAATGGACGGCATCTTCTAATGAAGAGTACAACCTCCGTTTTCCCAGAATTAACTGCTAATATTCTTCTAGATAACTACTCTTTAACATTCCTCAGAACAAGGTGTACTCTATCCATAATGGAATCCTTATATTTGCCTGAAATTGAATGAAATATCGTCATCCATATAGGCAATTATTCCACAGTCAACAGTGTTACAATGTCACTAGCAGCGCATCTATAATAAATTCCATAGAAAGGCCGAGAGCCAATGCTCTCCCTCCTAGTAATGTACAAGCTTTCTAGTGTCGGTCAGTTTGCCAGCGTGTTTTATATGTCCAACGAGCTAAATGGGTCCCTTATTTCCGGAACTTTATTAAATGCTTTCTAAATATTCAAAAAGAAAACCATGTTGTGTCACCTTCAACTCTATCGTGTGCATTAGGCTCTACAAGTCGGCTTCAGCAAACGTCCTTTTATTTTAAGAATGTTGTCAATTGGGCAAAATATTCTCATCCATTTTCTGTATTCATTTTATTTACGAGTGGCGGGACCTACAGTTATAAGTCGAAACTTTTCATGAAAACTTTCAGAGTTTTTGCCAGAAGACTGCTGAGAGGCAATCACTGCAAGAAATATTTTTTCCGCAATTCGTTTTGTTCGATGTCTTGACTGGGGTTTTGCCCCATGGTCTCACGTCTAATACCTACTAGACTACGGAGATTAAGGTGATCTGAGGAGCGCCCCCAAATGCCTGACTTGACATTTCTATATTATTTACAATAATCTTTTGTGAGTCACCTATTGAGGTCCAATTACAGAAAAGAAAAAGCATCCTTACAACAAATTTCGAGAGAACATTCACAAAGACATGATGGCACATTGGATTGCCAATGTAAACAAACTTTACTTTAAAAATATTGAAATTTCGCAGGCTTCGTAATCGATTTGGGAGTGAATCATTGCGTAAAGCATCGGTCTTTAATGATCATTAAAATGAACAATAAAATTCAAAATTGTTAAGGTCTAGCGAGGTTGTCATCTTCAATTATTATTTATTCCCAAAGGGAAATTCCAAAAACTCCCAGGGAATTTGGCAATTCCGTATTTCTTTCCAAGCAATTAATAAGAGAATTTTTAGTATCTTATTAGTAGTTTCCATATGTATTTAATTATAACAATTTCCCTAAATAATCTAAATAACAAATCAATAAAAAAATATTTATTCTTATACTAGCTTCACTTTCATTGCGTCCTTTAATTTTTTTCAGCTCAGTGAAGTCTCCCTTCCATCTATCAGAAGTTATCCAAGCGGGTTTTAAGTATGCAGGCAAATTTAAGCACACGATTCACATTCATCAATTCTTCCAAACTGTATTCGCCAATATGAGCCACAGATTCGGAAACCAAGGTTTGCGTCAACAATAATTTTCTGTATGTCATTATGTATTCCTTCCTATTTTTAAGACGACATTCTGCAAAATATTCAAACACCCTGTAGGAAATAGTTGGTTCATCATCATATTGTGCACCGGCCGATTTAATTTTCTTCTTTAGCGACAGTTCCAATTGTTTTCGCAAGATAGCCATGTTAGAATATGTTTGAGTTCTTTTTAATAACTTTGCCAAGCGTTTAAAGTTTTGAATAGATTGGGTTCAATACACCAACTGATGGTGAATGTAACGATTGCGTTCCTTTTATACGGTTTCTCTTACAAGTAACGTGCACCGCAGGTAGTAAGAATATATTTCGTATGGGGGAAATTTATAGGTCTAGATGCAACGTATATTTTTTTACCTGCTTAGGGATATATATCTTATTGCCTTATTAGGGTAATATTGGCGAAGATTTATAAATAAATTAACAGGCAGGCCCCATAATTCAAAATCCATTTACACATTTATTGCATCTGTAATTCCTATTAATCAATAAAATAATTGTGATTCTTATTTTCTTTAGGGTTTTTCTTAAGAGCTTTGAATTTTTATTGTCACAATTGCTTCTCATCCGTGTTCATCTATGAGAGGCGTGACCAAGTTTATCATTGACTCTGAACGAAACATTTGAGAAGTTTTTTTTCGTGGAAATTAATTACTTTTAAAGCTTTTGCCGGCAAAATGCTCAGAGAGTGCGCTATCGTCGGGTTTTATCATATCTCAGATATGGGATTTGAACTCGAAACTTTTTCCTAATAAGCCAACATACTACACACTAAACTATGATGACCACCGTAGAGAAGATCTAAAATTCTTAAATTAAGCATGCCGGACATCGATATGGATATAGACAGACAGACATAAATGCAGCTTAGGGTCTTCCAGCATGGACCTCAGAATTTCACAAGACATTTGTGGATCGAGGTGAGGTGAACTAGCCGCTGAGGTTGTGCGATGTGACCCCTTTGGACTTTTTCTGGTGGAGTTTTTTAAGTCGCAGTTGTATGCGTTTAAATCACAGCAGTCCTCAAAGCCAACATAACCCAAGCCAGCGGTCAAATTCACTCTGAATTATGTGCCATAATCATGGAAAATTGGACATTTTGCTTGTGCTCCATCCAGAGAAGTCATAAAGGATATTTGAACGATACTAAATGGCACACATAATGGATTCAATAGGTCTTTCAAGCGCATAAAAATTTAACCGAAATATCTCACACATACATACATAACATAATTGGTCATTACAACCCTCCAGTCAGGATTACAACCTATTTTCTCACACCACTTATGTTGTGTGTGTTAGTTTTATACATGAGTAACGGGACCTACAGTTTAAAGTCGACTCCGAACGACAGATTTTTGAGAAACTTTTTCATGGCAATTTTATTTACTCTCAGAGTTTTGTACTCTATCCCTAATGGGATCCTTACATCTGCCTGAAATTGAGTGAAATATCGTCATCCGTATAGGATTGCAATGTCACTAGCAGTGCATCTATAAAAAATTCCATAGAAAGGTCGAGAGCCAATGCTACCCTCCTAATAATGTACAAACTTCTTAGTTAGTAGTTTGCCAGTGTGTTTTATACGTCCAACTAGGCAAATGACCCCCTTATTTCCGCAACTTTATTGAATGCTTTCCAATTATTCAAAAAGAAAACCATGTTGTGACACCTTCAACTCTATCTTGCGCATTAGGCTCTACAAGTCGGCTTCAGCAAACGTCCTTTTATTATAAGAATGTTGTCAATTGGACAAAATATTCTCATCTATCTTCTGTGTTAAATTTATTTACGAGTGGCGGGCCTTAAAACTGTAGGACGACACTGAACGACATATTTTTGAGAAACTTTACAGAGTTTTTGCCAGAAGACTGCTGAGAGGCAATCACTGCAAGAAAATTTTTTTTCGTAATTCGATTTTGTTTGATGTCTTGACTGGGGTTTGCCCCATGGTCTCACGTCTAATAACTACTAGGGCCATTATACAACTTGCCGTTAAACTTGGGTTTAGTTAAAGGTACCTTTAGCTAAAGGCAACTGTAAAGTTACCTTTAATTTATTTTCGTTATTACAACTTACAGATACATTTTTTCAAAAATATGGCAGTGTCGGAGCAATGTCGATAAAACTGCTCAATTATACAAGTTTTTTTTAACGCAGTGGCAACCGCGGGCTTTGTTTTTTGTTGTGTATGCTCATTTTGTTTAAATTTGAAGTTGCCATATTGAAAATAATATATAATATGGCAAGTTCAAACATAAAGTGGCCTTTAAATGTTAAAGGTAGGATGATCGTCACTTTAGCTTAACGATCTCTTCTATCTTAATGGGTACCCATAACAACTGAAAACAATTTATCTGCCCGTTAAAATCCTCCCCTTAGTTAACGGCAAGTTGTAATAATGACCCTAAGGAGATTAAGGCGATCTGATGAGAATTTATTTCTACCTTAAATGCCTGACTTGACATTTCACTTGTTGAGATTCAAGTACAGAAAAGAAGAAGCATCCTTACAACAAGTTTCGAGAGAACATTTACAAAGGCATTATGGCACATTGGGTTGCCAATGTGAACAAACTTTACTTTAAAAATATTGAAATTTCTCAGTCTTCATAATCGATTTTTTTTTTTTTTTTTATAGCTTTACGAGCTAAAGGTTGGGAATCTTCGAAAGACATTGGTAGCCCGGCCTACCAATGTGCACGATTCGCCGCAAGACTTACTCTCGGCTTGCTAAACGCATACGTACTAAACCCAACCTAGTTCGTCACACTTTCAACCATTTGCCCCCCCGGGACCACAATCAAGTATTACTTCGGGGGGGGGTGGAGATTCAGCGATTGCTGCCTTCAAATTCTGCTGACCTTGGTCTCTCAGCCAATCTTTGCTGCGTCAACACCTTCCTTGCGAAAACACATACTGCGTTCCAATTGTCACATGAGGTTAACATCAGGTTAACTATGTTATCGGGCGTTACCTGGAATCCTACTGTTCTCTCCAGGCAATTTCGTTGAACAACATATCGCGGGCAAGTAAAGAAAACGTGCTCCGCCGTCTCCATTTCATTGGGGCATTCTGGGCATGCCTCGTCTACATCATGACCATACTTATAGAGATATGCTCTATAACATCCATGGCCGGTTAGTAACTGTGTCAGGTAGAAGTTCACCTGACCGTGTCTCCTTTTGGTCCATTCGCCTATGCTCGGTATGAGTCTGTGTGTCCACCTTCCCTTGGTTGAATTGACCCAGTCTTGCTGCCATCTATGCATAGCGTCATCCACTAACTGAACAGGACTGGGGAGATCCATTCCCCTCCTTGTGTCATGTTTCCTCCGCTCTACATCCACTACTAGCCTCAGGGGCATCATCCCCGCAATCACCAATGCTGCATCAGTAGACACCGTGCGGAAGGCAGAAATCACCCTGAGAGCTGATCTCCTGTAGGCCGTTTCTATACCTGCTCTATAGGTCTTCTTATTCATGGCCCCGGCCCATATAGGGGCCGCATATATAGCGATCGAAGTCACTACCTTCATCAGTAACCGCCTCCTCTCTTGTTTTGGGCCTCCAAGGTTAGGCATTAATCGGGCAAGTGCACATGATGTCGCCGCACACTTTCCACCGACGTACGTCAGGTGTTCCCTAAACGTGAGCCTGTTATCAATCATTACTCCCAGATATTTAATCGCCTGCTTTGATGTTATGCGCTGGTCGCCTACTGTTATTGTAATAAATTCTATCTTCTTCCTACTGCTTACAAGTAGTACATCCGTCTTGTGATCAGCAAGTTGGAGACCTATTCCCGTGATCCAGTTCCTGACCATACCAACCGCAGTGTTACATGTTCTCACTAATTCATCTAAATGTTTTCCCCTTATCACCAGGGCAATATCGTCCGCAAAACCAATGATCTGTGTACCTCTAGGGAATCTAAGCCCCAGTACACCATCATACATGACATTCCATAGTATTGGGCCCAGCACGGAACCTTGTGGGACCCCCGCCGATACCGCATATGTCTTCCTGCCATCATCTGTGTCATATAAGAGCACTCTATCCTTAAAGTAGTCCTTAATAAGTTCCATCAAGTAGTTCGGTACATCCTTTCCATCTAGGGCTGTTAAAGTGGCATCCCAATCCGCAGAGTTGAATGCGTTCTTGACGTCCAGGGTGATGATAGCGCAGTACTCCTTATCGCCCTCCAGCCAGCGCTCACCACTGATAGCATCCTTTGCTATTGTCATAACCATCTCTATTGCATCTATTGTGGAACGGGCTTTTCGGAAACCAAATTGGCGATCCGACAAGCCTTCTGCCCCTAGGAATGCTTCCAGTCTCCTACAAATTATCCTCTCCAAAAGTTTTCCAGCTGTGTCGATCATACAGAGCGGGCGGTAGCCCGATGCATCCTGCGCGTTGTTACCCTTCGGAATTAGAACCAGTCTCTGTCTCTTCCATATCCTAGGGAACTTCCTCTCCTGAATACAAGCATTAAAAACTTGTCTAAACAGCTCAGTATTACTTTCAATGGCCGCCTTAAGCGCAATGTTTGGGATCCCGTCGATCCCCGGTGCTTTGTTAAGTTTCATTTCCCCACAGATTGATTCCAATTCCTGCCTGCTGACTTCTGGGATTTCCTCCGGTGACCGCATATCCCGCACGCAGTATGTAATTTCGGCTTTGTGCGGAAAAAGGTCCGCAACGATTGATTGCAGCTTAGCTGCACATGACGTTGCTGGTGGTCGGAAGCAATTCAGCTTTCTCATCACCACCTTATATCCAGTTCCCCAGGGATTCTCGTCCACATCGGCGCACATTTCCCTGTAGCATCTTCTCTTGCTGAGCGCAATGGCCCCATTAAGGCTGGTCCTACTCCTTCTATATCTTTCACGCAGTTCTGCAAACTCATCCCGGCCTCTGGCCCTCTGGAATAGCCGCCGTGCGCGGTTGCATTTACGCCTCAGATCCGCTATATCCGCGTTCCACCAGTAGACGTGTTTCTTCCCAGACATATTACGCCTCCTTGCCATAGAAACGTTGCAAGCCTCCGTTATGGAGCGCATAAGTTCCTTCGCCTTGTCATTCGCGTTCCCGAATAACCGAATATCCTCCAATGCGAGGACAAAGGTTTCCCTGTCAAAGGTGGAGTCCTTCCAAAGAGGGTTCGGCGGTGCGGCAGGAACGTTGTGTCCCGTAGAGCGTTCCCGGATCTCGAAAATGATAGCCTGATGATCGCTATGTGTGTAGATGTCAGACACCAACCAGGTAGATGAGGTCGCCAGTGAGTCGCTGACGAATGTCAGGTCAATTTTAGAGCAGCGTCCATTTCTCGAGAATGTATCCCTATCACCACTATTAAGTAAAACTACCTCCAATGTTGCAAGTGCGTCGAGTAGGCATTCTCCTCTTGGATGTTTTCCTAGGTTTTTCCAATTCATCCCTCTGCCTTTTGGAAGCACAAGGTGTCCCTTGTTGCATGATCGTCTGTGTGCTTCTGTCATTGGTTCTGACCTTTACCTCCTGTTCCGCAACTTTATCCTTAGCGGCTTGCTGGTATAGTGACGATATAGAAGCTACTAGATCGCGCATCGCTTGGTGGATGGACCTCCTTCCTCCGCCCATCATCTCCACGAGTTCCGAGATTCTGTCGCCTAGCTTGGTGAAATCATCCACCTCCTTTTCAGGAGCTTTGCTCCTCTGTAACTCCGGTGGTGACGAGCGAGATCTCTCGCCGTTCTGCTTCAGCGGTGGTGAGTGGAGTAACCTCGAAGCCCTCCGGAAAGGATTCAGGAAAGGGCTGTCCTGCTGGGTCTCCTTTGCACCCTCGGTGCCGGCTGGAGAAGTAGCGCCTGTACAGTTATATAAATTGTTGCTTGTGTTGTATTCCATTTTATTGGGTCCCAACTTGGAGCCGTTATCTTGGATTCGTTGTGTAGTTACCCTTATTGTGGTCCCATGGTTATCTTTGCAATGCAGGGAGGCCATGCGAGGGTTGACACAAGTCCTCATGAGAGCTTGTGTTCAGAGCCAGACCGGGAGCTAAACAGAAGAAATTCTTAACTGCCCCTACACCCCAACTCAACGGGACGAGTCCAAGATCGTTCTCCAAGGCTTGCCAGGTTTTAACGGGACGGAGACAGATGGTGTATTAGCCTGAAAGCCGTCTGTACCAGATTTCACTCCAGCACATATTGGTAACAGAATACCCCATCCGCCAGCCCATGTCATCAAATCCAAATAGTAGTGTAGTCCAGTATACCATAATCAGAATCTTACTGGAATCAATTCTGATGCCTATACGACTAGGCTCCGATCGTCCACATCCGTTGGGTGCGTGCTTGCACGCATGCTGGTATATGATTCCCACGGTGCTATCGTGATACCACGGTAGTTCAATACTTTGAGCGGCATTGTTTCGCTTTAAAGCATCAGTGTCATTGGGTATATGCCAGACTTTTCATCCGCACCCTCTACCTTTGCCCTCCCATTTAGTCGCCTTTTACGACAAGCAGCGAACCACTATGGTAGTATTCTAATCCGCTACCACACGGTTCTTGAAGTTGAACTTCGTTAAAGACTTAATGAGTTTGATGGCATAATCGATTAAGAGTGAATCATTGCGTAAATTGTGGTCAAAATAAAACAAAGTATCGTCGTTTAATGATCTTTGTGCTATCACACACGAGACTATTTTTTAAGCCGCACAATTTTTGTTTTCATCTGGCATAAAATTGTATACATGTACTCTGAACCTGCTGTTTTATAAATGTATGAGTATTGGTTTTGTGTTGTTTATGTATTGGTTTGTGCGGGGTAGAAGCTGGTTGAAAAATTATACCAGCAAAAAACCACACTCCTCACCTCTCTTGCCTACAAGCTGCCATTTTGTGCCAGCATATTTGTTCTCGTCTGTGATTGCCCATTAAATTTCAAAATTGTTAGGGTCTAGCGAGGTTGTCATCTTCAATTATTATTTATTCTCAAATGGAAATTCCAAAACTCCCTGGGAATTTGGCAATTCCAAACTTCTATCCAAGCAATTAATAAGAGAATTATTTTTTTAGTTCATATATATTTATTTATAACAATTTCCCTAAATAATTTAATTAACAAATCAATAAAAAAAAATATTTAATCTTATACTAGCTTCACTTTCATTGCGTCCTTTAATTTTCTTCAGCTCCGTGAAGTCTCCCTTCCATCTATCAGAAGTTATCCAATCGAGTTTTAAGTATGCAGGCAAATTTAAGCACACGATTCACATTCATCAATTCTTCCAAACTGTATTCGCCAATATGAGCCACAGATTCGGAAACCAAGGTTTGCGTCAACAATAATTTTCTGTATGTCATTATGTATTCCTTCCTATTTTTAAGACGACATTCTGCAAAATATTCAAACACCCTGTAGGAAATAGTTGGTTCATCATCATATTGTGCACCGGCCGATTTAATTTTCTTCTTTAGCGACAGTTCCAATTGTTTTCGCAAGATAGCCATGTTAGAATATTTTCGAGTTCTTTTTAATAACTTTGCCAAGCGTTTAAAGTTTTGAATAGATTGGGTTCAATACACCAACTGATGGTGAATGTAACGATTGCGTTCCTTTTATACGGTTTCTCTTACAAGTAACGTGCACCGCAGGTAGTAAGAATATATTTCGTATGGGGGAAATTTATAGGTCTAGATGCAACGTATATTTTTTTACCTGCTTAGGGATATATATCTTATTGCCTTATTAGGGTAATATTGGCGAAGATTTATAAATAAATTAACAGGCAGGCCCCATAATTCAAAATCCATTTACACATTTATTGCATCTGTAATTCCTATTAATCAATAAAATAATTGTGATTCTTATTTTCTTTAGGGTTTTTCTTAAGAGCTTTGAATTTTTATTGTCACAATTGCTTCTCATCCGTGTTCATCTATGAGAGGCGTGACCAAGTTTATCATTGACTCTGAACGAAACATTTGAGAAGTTTTTTTTCGTGGAAATTAATTACTTTTAAAGCTTTTGCCGGCAAAATGCTCAGAGAGTGCGCTATCGTCGGGTTTTATCATATCTCAGATATGGGATTTGAACTCGAAACTTTTTCCTAATAAGCCAATATACTACACACTAAACTATGATGACCACCGTAGAGAAGATCTAAAATTCTTAAATTAAGCATGCCGGACATCGATATGGATATAGACAGACAGACATAAATGCAGCTTAGGGTCTTCCAGCATGGACCTCAGAATTTCACAAGACATTTGTGGATCGAGGTGAGGTGAACTAGCCGCTGAGGTTGTGCGATATGACCCCTTTGGACTTTTTCTGGTGGAGTTTTTTAAGTCGCAGTTGTATGCGTTTAAATCACAGCAGTCCTCAAAGCCAACATAACCCAAGCCAGCGGTCAAATTCACTCTGAATTATGTGCCATAATCATGGAAAATTGGACATTTTGCTTGTGCTCCATCCAGAGAAGTCATAAAGGATATTTGAACGATACTAAATGGCACACATAATGGATTCAATAGGTCTTTCAAGCGCATAAAAATTTAACCGAAATATCTCACACATACATACATAACATAATTGGTCATTACAACCCTCCAGTCAGGATTACAACCTATTTTCTCACACCACTTATGTTGTGTGTGTTAGTTTTATACATGAGTAACGGGACCTACAGTTTAAAGTCGACTCCGAACGACAGATTTTTGAGAAACTTTTTCATGGCAATTTTATTTACTCTCAGAGTTTTGTACTCTATCCCTAATGGGATCCTTACATCTGCCTGAAATTGAGTGAAATATCGTCATCCGTATAGGATTGCAATGTCACTAGCAGTGCATCTATAAAAAATTCCATAGAAAGGTCGAGAGCCAATGCTACCCTCCTAATAATGTACAAACTTCTTAGTTAGTAGTTTGCCAGTGTGTTTTATACGTCCAACTAGGCAAATGGCCCCCTTATTTCCGCAACTTTATTGAATGCTTTCTAATTATTCAAAAAGAAAACCATGTTGTGACACCTTCAACTCTATCTTGCGCATTAGGCTCTACAAGTCGGCTTCAGCAAACGTCCTTTTATTATAAGAATGTTGTCAATTGGACAAAATATTCTCATCTATCTTCTGTGTTAAATTTATTTACGAGTGGCGGGCCTTAAAACTGTAGGACGACACTGAACGACATATTTTTGAGAAACTTTACAGAGTTTTTGCCAGAAGACTGCTGAGAGGCAATCACTGCAAGAAAATTTTTTTTCGTAATTCGATTTTGTTTGATGTCTTGACTGGGGTTTGCCCCATGGTCTCACGTCTAATAACTACTAGGGCCATTATACAACTTGCCGTTAAACTTGGGTTTAGTTAAAGGTACCTTTAGCTAAAGGCAACTGTAAAGTTACCTTTAATTTATTTTCGTTATTACAACTTACAGATACATTTTTTCAAAAATATGGCAGTGTCGGAGCAATGTCGATAAAACTGCTCAATTATACAAGTTTTTTTTAACGCAGTGGCAACCGCGGGCTTTGTTTTTTGTTGTGTATGCTCATTTTGTTTAAATTTGAAGTTGCCATATTGAAAATAATATATAATATGGCAAGTTCAAACATAAAGTGGCCTTTAAATGTTAAAGGTAGGATGATCGTCACTTTAGCTTAACGATCTCTTCTATCTTAATGGGTACCCATAACAACTGAAAACAATTTATCTGCCCGTTAAAATCCTCCCCTTAGTTAACGGCAAGTTGTAATAATGACCCTAAGGAGATTAAGGCGATCTGATGAGAATTTATTTCTACCTTAAATGCCTGACTTGACATTTCACTTGTTGAGATTCAAGTACAGAAAAGAAGAAGCATCCTTACAACAAATTTCGAGAGAACATTTACAAAGGCATTATGGCACATTGGGTTGCCAATGTGAACAAACTTTACTTTAAAAATATTGAAATTTCTCAGTCTTCATAATCGATCGAAGAGTGAATCATTGCGTAAATTGTGGTCAAAATAAAACAAAGTATCGTCGTTTAATGATCTTTGTGCTATCACACACGAGACTATTTTTTGTTTTCATCTGGCATAAAATTGTATACATGTACTCTGAACCTGCTGTTTTATAAATGTATGAGTATTGGTTTTGTGTTGTTTATGTATTGGTTTGTGCGGGGTAGAAGCTGATTGAAAAATTATACCAGCAAAAAACCACACTCCTCACCTCTCTTGCCTACAAGCTGCCATTTTGTGCCAGCATATTTGTTCTCGTCTGTGATTGCCCATTAAATTTCAAAATTGTTAGGGTCTAGCGAGGTTGTCATCTTCAATTATTATTTATTCTCAAATGGAAATTCCAAAACTCCCTGGGAATTTGGCAATTCCAAACTTCTTTCCAAGCAACTAATAAGAGAATTATTTTTTTAGTTCATATATATTTATTTATAACAATTTCCCTAAATAATTTAATTAACAAATCAATAAAAAAAATATTTAATCTTATACTAGCTTCACTTTCATTGCGTCCTTTAATTTTCTTCAGCTCCGTGAAGTCTCCCTTCCATCTATCAGAAGTTATCCAAGCGGGTTTTAAGTATGCAGGCAAATTTAAGCACACGATTCACATTCATCAATTCTTCCAAACTGTATTCGCCAATATGAGCCACAGATTCGGAAACCAAGGTTTGCGTCAACAATAATTTTCTGTATGTCATTATGTATTCCTTCCTATTTTTAAGACGACATTCTGCAAAATATTCAAACACCCTGTAGGAAATAGTTGGTTCATCATCATATTGTGCACCGGCCGATTTAATTTTCTTCTTTAGCGACAGTTCCAATTGTTTTCTCAAGATAGCCATGTTAGAATATTTTCGAGTTCTTTTTAATAACTTTGCCAAGCGTTTAAAGTTTTGAATAGATTGGGTTCAATACACCAACTGATGGTGAATGTAAAGATTGCGTTCCTTTTATACTGTTTCTCTTTGCAAGACAGTGCCAGCAACGTGCACCTCAGGTAGTAAGAATATATTTCGTATGGGGGAAATTTATAGGTCTAGATGCAACGTATATTTTTTTACCTGCTTAGGGATATATATCTTATTGCCTTAAAAGGGTAATATTGGAGAAGATTTATAAATAAATTAACAGGCAGGCTCCATTATTCAAAATCCTTATTATTAAACTGCAAATATACCTGGAAAGTCACATTTATTGCATTTATTCAATAAAATATTTATGATTCTTATTTTCTTTGAATTTTTATTGCCACAATTGCTTCTCATTTAATTTCAACCATGAGAGGCGTGACCAAGTTTATCATCGACTCTGAACGAAACATTTGAGAAGTTTTTTTTCGTGGAAATTAATTACTTTTAAAGCTTTTGCCGGCAAAATGCTCAGAGAGTGCGCTATCGTCGGGTTTTATCATATCTCAGATATGGGATTTGAACTCGAAACTTTTTCCTAATAAGCCAATATACTACACACTAAACTATGATGACCACCGTAGAGAAGATCTAAAATTCTTAAATTAAGCATGCCGGACATCGATATGGATATAGACAGACAGACATAAATGCAGCTTAGGGTCTTCCAGCATGGACCTCAGAATTTCACAAGACATTTGTGGATCGAGGTGAGGTGAACTAGCCGCTGAGGTTGTGCGATATGACCCCTTTGGACTTTTTCTGGTGGAGTTTTTTAAGTCGCAGTTGTATGCGTTTAAATCACAGCAGTCCTCAAAGCCAACATAACCCAAGCCAGCGGTCAAATTCACTCTGAATTATGTGCCATAATCATGGAAAATTGGACATTTTGCTTGTGCTCCATCCAGAGAAGTCATAAAGGATATTTGAACGATACTAAATGGCACACATAATGGATTCAATAGGTCTTTCAAGCGCATAAAAATTTAACCGAAATATCTCACACATACATACATAACATAATTGGTCATTACAACCCTCCAGTCAGGATTACAACCTATTTTCTCACACCACTTATGTTGTGTGTGTTAGCTTTATACATGAGTAACGGGACCTACAGTTTAAAGTCGACTCCGAACGACAGATTTCTGAGAAACTTTTTCATGGCAATTTTATTTACTCTCAGAGTTTTTGCCAGAAATCTGCTGAGAGAAAGTCGCCGAAGTAATACTTTTTGTATTTTTGTCTTGATGTCTGGCCTGGGGCTCGAACCCTGGCTTTACGTCGAATAAGCCAACACACTAGACTACGGCGACGATTTCACACATACTTTGTTCTATTTAAATTGGAAGATAGGATTATTGTTATCAAAGGGTAAACTAAGTAGCGAGGTACATATGTTTTCATTTAAATTTTAAAAGTTTTTAAACGGATGACCTCTCAGGCACAACGATTTTTATAAAAATATTTGAATTTAACGTTTTTTATTTACAATAAAACCCTCTCCCACACACACACACACAATCTCACAAATGCAATTAATTAAATTGCACTCTCTTACATCTGCCGATACTTGTGGCCATTGACCTCATTCTCAGCTGAGGATAAGAAAAAATAACACACTCAAAAAATTGTTTTTGAGTAAAAGTGCAGATACTCAAAATAAAAACAAAAAAACTTTTGCTATAACAGATTTATCTCTTAAAAATACAATTCAGACAAAATGTAAACAAAAACCAAAAAAAAAATTGGCAGCAACAATAACAATGGGGCGGAGAAGTCTATACAGTACAAAGTAATAGACAAAAAAATAAAACAAAACACCAACAAAAACAACGTGTTAAAAAATACATTCATGAATAAACTACACGTGATTCATATGAAACATTCACTACTACAATGTATCGTGGAGTAAAACATAAAAACTACACAGCCAGTGGGGCTCTCTTTTGTTAGAGTATTTCTCTCTCTGTGACCCTTTACACATTTCGCTCTCTCTCTCTCGCACACTTTTTCATTGTTTACGAAGTGTAGTATAAAATAGGATTTTCTTTAATATTTACTACGAAATGCACTCATATTATGAATAATAACAAGTGTTGCCATCTTGTAGGCGATGAAAATTGCGAACACTTTAAAAAGAAAAATTATTTTATTGGGGATACTTAGAAGTTTTTTCTTTCGAGTATAAAAGCACTAAAGGTGCTAAGGTTCAGTATAAAGAAATCCCTTATTTTTGAATAAAGTTGAAGGTTTTATTCAGTTATAGTTGAAGTTGCCATGAAAAGTTTTTCAAATCAGTCGTTCGGAGTCGACATTAAATTGCATGTCCTGCCACACTCGTTAATAAAATTGACACATACAACATGGATGGTGTGAGAAGCTAGGTTGTAATCATGACTACAGGGTTGTAATGAGCAATTGAGTAAGTTAGGGGGCCATGTTTATCCCTGTCGTGAGTATTAACCAGAGG
Organism: Sarcophaga variegata; assembly: GCA_932273835.1. Taxonomy (NCBI): domain Eukaryota; kingdom Metazoa; phylum Arthropoda; class Insecta; order Diptera; family Sarcophagidae; genus Sarcophaga; species Sarcophaga variegata. The sequence continues at coordinate 103,337,065 of OW026361.1, forward strand.
TCAGCAATGAGTATTCAAAACGATGAGTAAATTCGAATCATACTTATAATTTCTGATACTTATACGCATTCATACTTATTTTAACGTCATACTTATACTACTCATACTCAAAGTTTTAAATACTCATGGTACTCGTACTTAACACTACACATGATGTTATTGATTTCGACTCTCCATGACTCATCGTATACACGAATCACAAAATAAGTATGATTCGCGTACGAACACTACAATACTCACAAGAAGGTTGTGTGTTTGCTCTCCTTGCTGTCTTTGTCTTTTTTGTTTACGTGTCTTTCTTCTTTTTTTGTAAATGCAACAACAACTAAGACTATAAATTTTGACGAGTCACTCGAATCATTTATAAGTATTACAAGTATTTTTCTAAATTTATGAATCTGAATGAGTAGGCGTATGAATCAAACATAGTTCGAATGTTATGAGTTTGATGTCAACGTTGTACTCATACTCATTGCAACTTGTACTTATAAATCAATGTTGTAGTGAGTACGAATGAATCAGAGTAGTTGGATTTCAATACTGTTGACTCACTCATACTCAAAATTGCATGAGTACTCATGAGTAGCGAAAAAGCGATTCATTGCTGATCTCTGGTATTAACATTACGTTTGGCGAAGAAAACGCCATAATGGTTCGAAGCTGGATAGCACTGGCATTGATGGTGTTAGTAAATAACTTAATAAAGAAAACGACAAAGAGATGACAGCAGAATAATGGAAACATGGAGACAACATTTTAAAAATCTAATATGAAAGTGAAACAATTTCCGAACAGAACCTAAAGAAAATCCAGACCGAATCAATTAGTATGAGACTTCAATGCACTAACATCATCATGGTGTATGACGCAGAGTTACTGCCAGGACCACGGATTAAGTATTTTGTATACATAAGCTTAAAGATCATGTTCGTTATTGTTCCGTTGCCTCTGTCCACTTGAGCAGCTGACAATTTCGCTCAGGCGCATTTCTTTAACAGTTAGTCTGCAGTCAAAACCCCATTCTAATGCACAATATTATGCAGTGAACTGCGTCTAATGTGCTTAAATCATTAGCAAGCCTTTTTCTGACAACAGTGGTATTTACAGCTTTTGGACGGGATCAAGTCTTTTTGAGATTGAGACTTTGAAAAGGCTCAACACTAATGACTCAATTCTATGGGACCCACAGGAAATCTGTCAAATATTTTTACTGACATAATTGCGACATAGGTTAGGTTAGGTTAGAGGACGTGTACTTGTCAATTAAGACAAGTACAGTACCCGGAGGTCGAATTGACCCATTGTACAACGTCATAGTTTCTCACACCACTTATGTTGTGTGTGTTAATTTTATACATGAGCGGTGGGACCTACAGTTTAAAGTCGACTCCGAACGACAGATTTTTATTTATTGAGAAACTTTTCATGGCAATTTTTATTTACTCTCAGAGTTTTGCCAGAAATCTACTGAGAGGAAGTCGCCGAAAAAATACTTTTTGTATTTTTGTCTTTGATGCCTGGCCTGGAGCTCGAACCCAGGCTTTTGCGTCTAATAAGCCAACACATTACCTACTAGACTACGGCGACTAAGTACCACAGTTTTATTATGGCAATATACACTAATACGTCGCCTCGTTCTGCGTCTGCTTCGAAGTTGTGTCTTTTTAAAATTTCTGTGATTTCGAAGTTGCGTCGTCTTTGTTTCAGTTTGCGTCGCATGTTTCGAAGTTGCGTCGTTAGTACTTCGATTTGCGTCGTTAATACGAAAATGTTTGTTCAAGCTAAAACAGAAAAAGGGGATTTCCCGTTTAAGTCTATTGTAAAAAAATTAAATATTTTTTATTGAAAAATCTATTTTTTCAGCTAAAATTATGAATCTCGGAACCAATTAAATGAAAATCAATACAAATTGCGTCGTTTCGGTTTGCGTCACGTTTCTTCAGGCGGGGTATTAGTGTATTTAGTTTTATTAAGTTGACCTATACGGGCAATAAAACCTAAATGATTCAAGCGCAGGCAGAATTTTATATATTGTAACCCTGCCTGAAATTTTCTCTCATAACTCTACCTGCGTCACATGTCATTAACACAGTGTTCTGCAAGTGATCCCCTATAAGTAGCCGGCAAAGTTTTAAATTCATCATCAGTTGACTTTGTCAATCCATAACATTAACACCATAAGATTAGAAGTCTAAAACCAATCGTATCTACTCATTTATTATCAACATGGGAAGTATTAGAGACCATACTGACGAATCTTGTAACGAGAGAAGTAAATTTTCTGAAACTGCAGACATTAGCAAGTTTTCCATGCCGTACATGATGTTTATGTATCTCGAAGAAAAGCTGTATCACAACAAGAAGAAGCGTGAAGTAGTATTGTGCAGAAGAAAATTAAATTTGACCCGAAAATTGTTGTACCATTCGGTAAATCATATTGAGGCATACGATGTACAAGAACTGATTAACATTAACAGAGAAGTTGACTATGCAAACAGCCTAAGAGATCGCATTAATCACATGTCACCGAAAAAAATTGTTGCGTACCCCAATGGCGTCAGCAAATAGAAGGAAAACTAATGTACATATTACGCAGATGTTCAATATTATTTATGAAATGTTAGCTTAGGATTTATGACTAGATTATTAAGTTATCTTGTTATAATACATATATTTTTAGAAATTAAAATTAAATTCATATGGAAAGAAATATGAAATGTTTACTTTATTGTAATTTTTCATTGGTTTTGAGATACAAATTTTTAAATGAGAGTTTCTCGGTAAGGCCTTTTTGAATTTCTCAATATTCTTTTGTTAACACTAGAAAGGGCTTTGAAGCCGTATGTGTAAAGCAAACTTCTGAGTGTTCCTGTTATAGAGACTGAAAAAGGGAACTTTTTAAATAAATCAACTCTCCAATCTGGTTTCAAAGGTAAAGGGTCCGCCAAATAACTTGAAAATGCTTTAAAAAAAAACTACTGAATATTTTCTCAAATTTCTTTTTTTATTTGAAAGTACAATCCTTCCGGTTAATAATGGAAAATAATTTTATTCAAATGGCTGCCTCGGCTGGCCATGCAGTAGCGTACACGATCGGTCCAATTTTTAAGCACATTATCGATTGTGTGCAGGTGTATGTCACCAATGGCTTCACGAATATTGTCCTTTAAAGCGTCAATTGTCTCTGGCTTGTCGGCGTAACACTTATCTTTGAGGGCACCCCACAAATAATAGTCCAACGGTGTCAAATCGCAGCTCCGAGGTGGCCAAACGACATCAGCTCTGCGGCTGATAATGCGATCTTCAAAAAAACAGGGCACAAAACATCGAGTGTAGCTTCGGCTGTGTGGCATGTAGCGCCGTCCTGTTCAAACCAAACGTTGCCAATATCCTCCTGTTCAATTTTTGTGAACAAAAATTCGTTTAACATGGCCCGATAACGATCGCCATTGACTGTAATGGCCACTCCTTGCTCATTTTCGAAGAAAAATGGCCCAATTATGCCTCTGGACCAAAACCCGCACCAAACTGACTGACTCGTGTTGGGTGTGTCGGCTTTTCAATGTATGCGTGCGGGTTTTCTATGCTCCAAACGCGACAATTTTGCTTGTTTACATACCCGCCAAGATCAGAATGAGCTTCATCTGAAAAGTTGATTTCTTTTTTTTTTGCCAAAATCGGCATCTTCTGGTGTAGGCTACTGCATGGCCAGCCGAGGCAGCCATTTGAATGAAATTATTTTCCATTATTAACCGGAAGGATTGTACTTTCAAATAAAAAAAGAAATTTGAGAAAGTATTCAGTAGTTTTTCTTTTAAAGCATTTTCAAAAAAAAGTTATTTGGCGGACCCTTTATCACGTTCTAGTTAACTGCCCTACTAAGGGATTCCTATTATACTAGACATACTTAGTTTAAGATAGGTCGGTCTAATGCTGTATATATCCTAAGTTCGAGATCGCATTTCTTAACCAAAGGCAGTGAGGCTTGTTTCAACTGAGGAAGAGCGATTGTTTGGTCACTCGAAAAGCAACAACAAATATTGTTTTATACAACACAGGGGCGGATGAGTATTCCTAGATCCAACATTTTATTACAAACAATGGAGGCTTATTTGTCCCGTTAAGGAAATTTAATTACCAAATGAACTATCTATCTAAAATAAGCCTCAACAAATGCTCTTTTCAAGCTCCATACAATCTCAATGGACGGCATCTTCTAATGAAGAGTACAACCTCCGTTTTCCCAGAATTAACTGCTAATATTCTTCTAGATAACTACTCTTTAACATTCCTCAGAACAAGGTGTACTCTATCCATAATGGAATCCTTATATTTGCCTGAAATTGAATGAAATATCGTCATCCATATAGGCAATTATTCCACAGTCAACAGTGTTACAATGTCACTAGCAGCGCATCTATAATAAATTCCATAGAAAGGCCGAGAGCCAATGCTCTCCCTCCTAGTAATGTACAAGCTTTCTAGTGTCGGTCAGTTTGCCAGCGTGTTTTATATGTCCAACGAGCTAAATGGGTCCCTTATTTCCGGAACTTTATTAAATGCTTTCTAAATATTCAAAAAGAAAACCATGTTGTGTCACCTTCAACTCTATCGTGTGCATTAGGCTCTACAAGTCGGCTTCAGCAAACGTCCTTTTATTTTAAGAATGTTGTCAATTGGGCAAAATATTCTCATCCATTTTCTGTATTAATTTTATTTACGAGTGGCGGGACCTACAGTTATAAGTCGAAACTTTTCATGAAAACTTTCAGAGCTTTTGCCAGAAGACTGCTGAGAGGCAATCACTGCAAGAAATATTTTTTCCGCAATTCGTTTTGTTCGATGTCTTGACTGGGGTTTTGCCCCATGGTCTCACGTCTAATACCTACTAGACTATGGAGATTAAGGTGATCTGAGGAGCGCCCCCAAATACCTGACTTGACATTTCTATATTATTTACAATAATCTTTTGTGAGTCACCTATTGAGGTCCAATTACAGAAAAGAAAAAGCATCCTTACAACAAATTTCGAGAGAACATTCACAAAGACATGATGGCACATTGGATTGCCAATGTAAACAAACTTTACTTTAAAAATATTGAAATTTCGCAGGCTTCGTAATCGATTTGGGAGTGAATCATTGCGTAAAGCATCGGTCTTTAATGATCATTAAAATGAACAATAAAATTCAAAATTGTTAAGGTCTAGCGAGGTTGTCATCTTCAATTATTATTTATTCCCAAAGGGAAATTCCAAAAACTCCCAGGGAATTTGGCAATTCCGTATTTCTTTCCAAGCAATTAATAAGAGAATTTTTAGTATCTTATTAGTAGTTTCCATATGTATTTAATTATAACAATTTCCCTAAATAATCTAAATAACAAATCAATAAAAAATATTTATTCTTATACTAGCTTCACTTTCATTGCGTCCTTTAATTTTTTTCAGCTCAGTGAAGTCTCCCTTCCATCTATCAGAAGTTATCCAAGCGGGTTTTAAGTATGCAGGCAAATTTAAGCACACGATTCACATTCATCAATTCTTCCAAACTGTATTCGCCAATATGAGCCACAGATTCGGAAACCAAGGTTTGCGTCAACAATAATTTTCTGTATGTCATTATGTATTCCTTCCTATTTTTAAGACGACATTCTGCAAAATATTCAAACACCCTGTAGGAAATAGTTGGTTCATCATCATATTGTGCACCGGCCGATTTAATTTTCTTCTTTAGCGACAGTTCCAATTGTTTTCTCAAGATAGCCATGTTAGAATATTTTCGAGTTCTTTTTAATAACTTTGCCAAGCGTTTAAAGTTTTGAATAGATTGGGTTCAATACACCAACTGATGGTGAATGTAACGATTGCGTTCCTTTTATACTGTTTCTCTTTGCAAGACAGTGCCAGCAACGTGCACCTCAGGTAGTAAGAATATATTTCGTATGGGGGAAATTTATAGGTCTAGATGCAACGTATATTTTTTTACCTGCTTAGGGATATATATCTTATTGCCTTAAAAGGGTAATATTGGAGAAGATTTATAAATAAATTAACAGGCAGGCTCCATTATTCAAAATCCTTATTATTAAACTGCAAATATACCTGGAAAGTCACATTTATTGCATTTATTCAATAAAATATTTATGATTCTTATTTTCTTTGAATTTTTATTGCCACAATTGCTTCTCATTTAATTTCAACCATGAGAGGCGTGACCAAGTTTATCATCGACTCTGAACGAAACATTTGAGAAGTTTTTTTTCGTGGAAATTAATTACTTTTAAAGCTTTTGCCGGCAAAATGCTCAGAGAGTGCGCTATCGTCGGGTTTTATCATATCTCAGATATGGGATTTGAACTCGAAACTTTTTCCTAATAAGCCAATATACTACACACTAAACTATGATGACCACCGTAGAGAAGATCTAAAATTCTTAAATTAAGCATGCCGGACATCGATATGGATATAGACAGACAGACATAAATGCAGCTTAGGGTCTTCCAGCATGGACCTCAGAATTTCACAAGACATTTGTGGATCGAGGTGAGGTGAACTAGCCGCTGAGGTTGTGCGATATGACCCCTTTGGACTTTTTCTGGTGGAGTTTTTTAAGTCGCAGTTGTATGCGTTTAAATCACAGCAGTCCTCAAAGCCAACATAACCCAAGCCAGCGGTCAAATTCACTCTGAATTATGTGCCATAATCATGGAAAATTGGACATTTTGCTTGTGCTCCATCCAGAGAAGTCATAAAGGATATTTGAACGATACTAAATGGCACACATAATGGATTCAATAGGTCTTTCAAGCGCATAAAAATTTAACCGAAATATCTCACACATACATACATAACATAATTGGTCATTACAACCCTCCAGTCAGGATTACAACCTATTTTCTCACACCACTTATGTTGTGTGTGTTAGCTTTATACATGAGTAACGGGACCTACAGTTTAAAGTCGACTCCGAACGACAGATTTCTGAGAAACTTTTTCATGGCAATTTTATTTACTCTCAGAGTTTTTGCCAGAAATCTGCTGAGAGAAAGTCGCCGAAGTAATACTTTTTGTATTTTTGTCTTGATGTCTGGCCTGGGGCTCGAACCCTGGCTTTACGTCGAATAAGCCAACACACTAGACTACGGCGACGATTTCACACATACTTTGTTCTATTTAAATTGGAAGATAGGATTATTGTTATCAAAGGGTAAACTAAGTTGCGAGGTACATATGTTTTCATTTAAATTTTAAAAGGTTTTAAACTTGATGACCTCTTAGGCACAACGATTTTTATAAAAATATTTGAATTTAACGTTTTTTATTTACAATAAAACCCTCTCCCACACACACAGACACATTCTTGCAAATGCAATTAATTAAATTGTACTCACTTACATCTGCCGATACTTGTGGCCATTGACCTCATTCTCAGCTGAGGATAAGAAAAAATAACACACTCAAAATATAATTTTTGAGTAAAAGTGCAGATACTCAAAATAAAAACAAAAAACTTTTGCTATAACAGATTTATCTCTTAAAAATACAATTCAGACAAAATGTAAACAAAAACCAAAAAAAAATTGGCAGCAACAATAACAATGGGGCGGGAGAATCCTATACGATACAAAGTAATAGACAAAAAAATAAAACAAAGCAACAACAAAAACAACGTGTTAAAAAATACATTCATGAATAAACTACACGTGATTCATATGAAACATTCACTACTACAATGTATCGTGGAGTAAAACATAAAAACTACACAGCCAGTGGGGCTCTCTTTTGTTAGAGTATTTCTCTCTCTGTGACCCTTTACACATTTCGCTCTCTCTCTCTCGCACACTTTTTCATTGTTTACGAAGTGTAGTATAAAATAGGATTTTCTTTAATATTTACTACGAAATGCACTCATATTATGAATAAAAACAAGTGTTGCCATCTTGTAGGCGATGGAAAATTGTAAACACTTTGGAGAGAAAAATTATTTTATTGGGGATACTATAGGCGTTTCAAGGACTTTTAAGCATTTTTGTTCTTTCGAGTATAAAGGTGCTAAGGTTCAGTATGAAGAAATCCATTATTTTTGAATAAAGTTGAAGGTTTTATTCAGTTATATGAAGTCGCCGTGGTTGCCCTGCGATATGAATTCCTTTCTCTATACATAGCGGAGCGTTTCCGCCCACTTTTGCCCCCCTTGTCAGACAAGCCACCTTTACCCATGCAGTCCGAATCATCAGATGATTGTACTAGTGGGTCCGAGGCGTCCTGTCTGATAAGTGGGTTCCTTAAGGGGGATGTCGCCACCTCATTGCTCCCAGCAGAAATTCGGATACGGTTGCAGGGGAGTCTTGCGATGACCGTATTGTCACCGTCTTCATCCGATAGTGGGGAGACATAGTCTGACTCCACGCACATATCTTCTGTTGAAGTGGGGATTGCCAACGCAGTCTCCTCACTAAAGGACTCCTCCACAGTCGTAATCCTTATGCCAGCTGGGGCGAAGCTCCTGACGATTTCGTTGTTATTGTCAACGATACTCGCCTGGATTCGCGCAATGAGCTGGGACGCGTCCTGTCTAGTTTTCATAGCCATTTCATCATCGTTAGTCACGTTCAGTTCTTTTGTATCATGTGTCTTTTCCATATAAGTCCCACGAGTGAGGGGGAAAGGAGGTCGATCATGCCATAGCCCCCGATAGAATGACAAGGACTTGGTAGAAACCTAATAATCTAATATCCGTTATAATACAGTCTAGATTAGACCCCCGACTGCAAACCGTCCGATGAGCACGGGTCGCTTAACACTCCGGATTAGGGGTATAGAAGAAATATACGTGACAGGGCGAGTCGAAAAGATTGCACAGAGACTTCGATTCGAAGATTATCCCGTCACGATATTAAGGTAACCTTTAGTCATGCACCACATCCCCAACGGGTTGGGGATAGGTACACTTAAGCCCCCACATCGCGACAAGATTGTTACCAGGTGGAGGAAAGGTCCTGCCATACTCGTTAATAAAATTGACACATACAACATGGATGGTGTGAGAAGTTAGGTTGTAATTCTGACTAAAGGATTGTAATGACTATCGGACGAGTACCTTTGTGTTATAAACCTGATGACATCTCAGAGAAAGGTTGTGCAAGTCAAAGCCTGCTCCCTAGATTATCCGCAACCCCCAAGACCTTAAAACCACATTGTTGCAGTCGCTCCAACAGTTTCTCCAACGATATTCTACAACAACTGTGAAAAAATTCAACTTTGCGATGTTCCTCTATTCACTTCTCTTCATCCCTTAATTTTCCTTTTTGGGGCTGCAGTATAAGAAAGAACATCTGGCAGCCTTAAATGCATTTCGCCAACATAAAAAAATAATACTTCGTGTATGTGAGAGAGAGGGAGTAAATAACGGTGCTTTTGTTGTTGTTGTTGTTTTTGTGATAATTATGAAAATTTTCTTGCCGTTGGCTAAAAGGAACTTTTGGGGAGCACAACGAGTTCAGTTGCATTTAAACTGTTCAGTTCAATATACGGAATTAACGGATAAAAAATAAGAATGCAAAGGAAAAAAAGTGATCAAAAAATCAAAATGAATTGAAATGAATTGAAGCAAAGTAATAACAGACAAATAAATTTAAAGAAAATAGAATTTTAGTCAAGGTTTACAGTAAAAAAGGTTTAACAAAAAAGGAAATTTGTAAGGAAATCCTAAAGGAAAAAAAAAAATATATTTTTTTGTAAAAAAAACCGTTGCTTTCTTGAAGAGCAAAACTTGAAAAAGTAACAACAAAAGCAATGAAAAGTTGTGTTTTTTTGTATTGGTAGTTAAAGGCAGTAAAGTACGTGCGGGTATACTTGAAAATTTCTGCTGCAATTTGACCGCATTTCTTTAAATGATAAATGAAATTGTGCATGTGTATGTATGTGTATGTGAATGTGAAAAATTGCTGTAAAACACAGTTATAGGTCAAACACCCCTAATGGTTTTATGTAAAAAACAACAACAACAATTGCAACTACAAATACAATAAAACTATTAAAAACGACACTTAAAAAATAAATGTTATGTGTGGCACAAAACAAAAATCGCGTGTGATTTTTTTTTAGAATTTTGATTAAAAAATTAAATTTTTATTTTAAACTTTAGGTCCGGATTTCAATTCTTATCTTTTTTTGTTTTATTTTTCTTCAGCTTTAATATTATTTCGAAAAAGTTTGAAAATAATTTCTGTAAATTTGAAAGATTTTGTAAATTTTAACAGATTAAAGTATTATTAATAAAGTCTTTTAGTAGAGGGAAGCTTAAAATCTCACCTTACGTTAAGCGAGGCAATTAATATTACCAGAGATATTATATTTTAGATCCTTATACCAATAAGTCGAAACCAACTTTTTTTTTAACAAAAGAAGCGAATAACTAAAAAATTTTTGGTTTCCTTTGGTTTGTTTGATCAAATTTTAAATTTGTTTAACAATACATCACTTTATAGTATTTTTTTATTTCTAGCAAAAATATTTTGTCTTCTTTTATATATTCATGCCGTACGAGAACTACAATTTCCTTAATCACTTGCTTAATAAGCCTCATAATCATAAAAAATCTTATTAAGAAACAAAAAAAAATTAAAAATCAAATAAAAATCTTCAATAATAATCGAAAAAACAATTGAAAATACATTTTAAATGCCATTTTAGAACATTTTTCGACTGTCGATCCATAAATATCAGGCAATAAAATCTTCAATCTTCTCCCCCAAAATAAAAATTAAAAATTTTTTTTATCTTTCCTTCATATTTAATTTGATTGTATAACGGGTGATTTTTTTAAAACGTTTGGAAATTTAAAAAAAAACTAAAAAATTTACAAATTTCATGCCTGCCATTTATGTTTTAAAGTTCTGGGTTTTATTTTGCCTCTAAACTCTCCTGCAACAACCCCTTAGTCAGGATTAAAACCAAGGTTCTCATACCGCCCATGCCGCGTGTGTTAATTTCACATATGAATAGCGGGACCTAGAGTTTAAAGTTAACGCCGAACAACAGATTTTTTTGGGATACTTTTCAATGAAATTTTATTTTACCCTCAGAGCCTTTGCTATAAGACCTGTGAGAGGAAGCCGCCGAAAGATTATTTTGATTTGTTTGAGATGTCTGAGCTGTGGTTTGAACCATGGGCTAAAGATAATTTGTCAATAGGAACACAAGCCTGAATTTGATAACAAAAATAACTTCTTAACGTTATTCTTTTGTACGTCTTCTCACTTTGCAATGGCAAACTAGACATTTTTAGCTTTAAAACATGCCACGATTCTTGTTTTTATACTGAAAAATCACCCGTTAATATTCCTTACGTATCATTTCATTTTATTTTTAATTACAAAAAATATTTTTTGTATTGTTTTGAAATCTTTGTTTATACACACGTTTATTGATTATTTATTAGCGCGTAAATCACAAGAAAATTTCTTTCAAAATACACAAGAAATAAAAGAAAAATCATGCAAAACTGAAATCAAACGAACGGATTTTGTTCAAATAGAAAATAATATATGAATTGTATAATCCTGTTCTAGGTGGTATATACTCTGGCGTATATATTAGAAATAAAAATAAAAGAAATAAAAAATAAATATCAATGAATAGCTTAATAAAATAACAATAACAACCGAAATAAAATTTCATTTTATTTGTTTATAAATTTTAAAGAAAGTTTAAAAATATTAAAAATTTAACAACAACAACAACAATAAACAGCAACAAAACCTATTTGAATAGTGTGTGCACAAAACATTCTGGAGGTACTAAGACAACAGTCACGTTCTATTGCCGCCCTTAAAAGGAAATCAAAACTCAAGGTAAAGTTTGTGAAAACAAGAAATCATTTAAAAATTTGTTTTGAAAAAACAATGAAAAAAAATTCTTTTAAATTAATTCCTAAATAATTCGATTTGATTTTGTTAAGTAACCGTGCATCAAAGTACTTAATGCGTCGTACTCTTTAATACAACTCTGCATTATTAATCGCAGACTTATGACTTATCAGTGACTAACAACTTACGACTCCTATACTTCTTTATTTTGTCGAGAAACTTTACGATCTTTCTATGGAGTTTTTAATGGATTTTAGATCTTTTTGTTTTGTTTCCTTCTCGTCAATTCCTGTGCTATCCTTTTTCTGAAATTCTGTGTACCGTTCAATGTGTTTATTTTGTTGTTGTCTGTTTTTCTTGTTTACTTATTTTCGCTTATGTTTGTTATTGTCCGAGCAACAATATGTTGTTTGGGAGCTAGAACAATAAGCTTTCAACAAAGTTTTCTGCAGCAATGAATCTCATTTCCTACTCGGTGGTCGTTACCGTCCACTAGGGGCGCTAGGGCCTTATGGTAATGATTTTTTACCCTGCGGTAAAGATTATGGACAGAACGGTATGTGGTTTAAATACACCGATGCCACACAATACGAACGTTTTTTTCTGTTGCATGAAAAGTTCCCAAAAATATTAATTTCATGAGTGCCCTGGTAGTCTAGTGGGTAGTGTGCTAGACTATTAGCGTGAGGGTCGTGGGTTCGATTCCCACCAGAGACTCTGGTCTGTGACACTACACCGAGCACATAGTCAAGTTACTTCGCTCGTATATAATTAGGATATAATTTGTAATTGTATTGTAATTAATAAATAAATAAATAAATATTCATCTCAATTGTCCATCAAAGTATTGTGATTTGCTGCAGTTAAATATTTTTTGTGAGGTTATGTCTACGAAAACAATTGAATGCTACCATCAATCAAGAAACAATTATTTAAGTGATAGTGTATCTCCTATATAATGGTCAGGTCCATGCATTATTAAGAAATAAAAGTTTAATTAAAATCATATACTCAAATGCAAAATTTAAAAGAGTTTCCAACGATAGAGTTTCCAACAGGATAGATTCTCATTACGCCGGTTACGACAATCTACGTTAATGTCCGTGAAAGAAGGAGATGCTCAAGATATCAACAGTAATAACACTAAAAGAGGTCATCTTTGAGGTTTGACCCTGTCTTTATTACATTTCATTCCATATTTTCAAACATAGCATAAACATATACGCAAATACTTTTCATATGACCCAATAATATGTTCCACAAGAAAGAAAGAAACATTTTTCATAAGAAATATTTTTGATTTCAATTGAATAAAATTTTTACAAACAAAAAAATCAACGCAATTAATTTTCATTTTTATTTCCTATTAAACACCACATATAAAGTACTACACGGCGTATGATGGATTCTTCTTGTGGTGTGGTTTCGTTAAGATGTAATTAATCATACGCCTTTGTTATGTTTTGCTCTACACTTGCAATCAATATTGCTGTTGTTGTTGGTTTAAACAATTTCATTAACACACGTCACAAGCAAACTGCAAAAAGCACAACAATGCAGTTGAAGGGATATACAAGAGAGATTGAGTAAGAGTAAGAGAGTCAGTTGTGTTAAAAAAAAATCGTTTATTTTCTTAAACTCTAATAAATGCAAGACGTTTCTTTTTCTTTTTTCTTTGTTTGTTTGTTGTTTTGTTTTTTCTTGATTGCTTTCTTCAATTCCTTTTGGTTTGTTTTAATTTCCTTTTGTTTTATTCCGTTTTCTTTTGACAAAAGAGGCCTTCTTTTCATTTGTTTGTTATAATGCAATAAAAGAACAACACAATTACAGTTTTATTAAGAAAAAACAAAAAAAAAAGAACAAAACAACGAGAAAAAACACGATTTTAACCTACTTTCGATATTTCCTTTTGCTCTTCTCTTTCGCTTTATGCTTTCTTCAAAATAATTGTTACAATTGTTATTGTAGAAATTTATGTGAATATACATATGTATGTATGTGCGTGTGTATAAATTTATTGTTGATTATCAGTAAGTGTTCTCAACAGTGGCGCTAAAGACATTGCATGTCTTAACAAAAGTCAAAAGGAAGAATGAGAAAAACAATAACAACAACATACAGTATATGTATGTATGTAAGCAATTCGTTGCTTTAATTTATTTAGACTCCTTAAACGACTAATGATTACACATAAATACTGTGTGCAAGAGTATGTGTAATAGTAAGTTTTTATTCATGCTCTCTTTCACTCATCATTGCATGTTTATACAGTTAAAAAAAATAACGTCACAAGGCAACCTAACAACACAACACAAACATAAATTGTGTGTGTATGAGTAAAAAACAAAACTTTTTATACTATACAGTAGTAATTTATAAAATAAAGCGACAAAAATACTCATCGTTATGCCACAGAATGAGGAAAAAAACAAAAACAAAAACAAAAAGAAAAATTCAAAATAAATGCATTCAGGCGCGAGTGCAGTAACCCCATCATAATAACAAGGGCATTGTCGTAGTCGTATTCAACGTTGTCGTCTTTGTCGCTTTTATTTGTGTAGTTCTACGAGTTATTATTGTTGTTGGCGGTTGCTGTATTAAAGCTCATTTTTGTTTTGTTTTTGATACGTGATACCGTTTTATTTAATTTTTTTTCATTTGCTTGTTCTTATTAAAAGATTTTTGATTGATGTATTGATGTGACAACTTGACCTAGACAGATGGTGCTTAAAAAATAAACACAGAAAACTAAAAGAAAAACAAATCCTTTATAATTTACAAAGAAAAACCAATTTTGTTACAAAGAAAATAAAACAAAACAAAGGATTTGCTTGATTAAGACACAGCTGGTGCTCGTCTGCTCTACCACAGCATTTAAATTGAATGAAATAGAACTTTAATGTGAATGTGTAAACCTTCTCCAGGGTGGAAGATCGATAGACATTAAGAAGACTTAAGACTTTGGGAAAATTATGAAAATATTGTGAATTAAGTTTGTATATCAGGATAAATGAGATAAATATCAGAAATACCATGGAGAGTAAACCATAGGATAACCAAAGGACAAACAGAAGTTATCATAATTAACATGAGTATTAAACAAGACTTAAATATGCAGAATTTGGGGCGCATTCAGAAGATTGTAATGGCAACAGGATTGGAGGAGACAGTAGATCCAGGGCAGTTGAATAGTTCGCAAGGTCTCTATACTCTAGCTTTACTATACAATAATGATCCTCAAGTCAATCATGGCACTTAGTAGGCCTAGGAATCGAATCAGTACTTTCAATGAGAGAGACAGTAAGTCCTTTTCAACTAATATGTATGAATGTAATATACAGTGTTATGCAGTTGGTGGTTCAGTACTTCATCAACATAATATAAAGAAACTAAAATTAAAGCAAAAGTCGCCGTAATGTAGTACATAGGTAGTGTATTAACCTATTAAACGAGAACCCGCAGTTCAACCCCCAGCTTAGACATCTCAAACAATAAGGAAAGTTGAAAAATATTTGTTTTGGTGACTTCCTAACAGCAGTTGTCTGGCAAAAACTCTGAGAGTGAATTAATCCGACATGAAAAGTTTCTCAAAAATATGTCGCTTGTAGTCGAATTTAAACTGCAGGTCATAAAATGAACACACATAACATAAGTGTTGTGAGAAGCTGGATTGTAATACTGATTGAAAGATTATAATGACCAATTAAGTCAGTAAGGGTCTGAGCAAGGTCTGAACTACCAACTTTGAAGCTAAGAAGCCTCTCCTGCTGTGCTATCTATAAGAAAGTAATTTGATTCCCAACAGGTTGATTGATAAGCATATTTGAACAAGTCAATAATCGTCTGTAAGGGTAAGGTTCTACTTGGTTCCGGGCCTACGCCCCATTTCATTAACACAAGTCAATATCATTAAGAAACGTAATAGTGCACTGAATGGCCATGATATTTATGAAAAATAGGCAAAATACTCATCTTATTTTCGAGATTAATCCAGCAAAGCCTATCAAAATAGCTCGGGGCTGAAATCTGCCAACGATATTAAGCCTCCCGAGAATACCCATTTAACTGAGACAAACGGAACACCTCTGTCCGGCAGCAGTCCATAAATTTTTTATTTCGTATGTCCCCTTTTGTAGAGGATTACCATCGCTTTCAGTATTACGTAGAGGTCCGTTTGGATGGTTTTCATTTATTGATCCCAGTGCTGTGGACCACGGTGTTGTTACTTACACTCAGTAGGAGTAGTTTGTATAAATTCGCATAGTACTTTTGGCAGTCACAGCGCAGCCACTTTGGCTACACTCTTCCCTGGTCGAAAGGATCGCCCTATTTCTCCTAAATAAAACGAGAGCGTGGTTGATTTAGTCTCTCTTGGTATTTAAAGTGTGTTTCGAATTTTAAACAAAATAAGACGCAAAGAACAAACAAGATTTTCTTGTTATAAATGATGATTGTCTGCATAAAGGCTTCCCTTTACTATGGCCATGTTAAACAGTCATTCAGCAGAGTCAACGTACAACCAATTGAATTCACTTCACATTCCCTGTTGAGCAGATTCCCCGTTGGGCATTTCATAAGCTTGTAAACTGTTCTTTAGTGTTGCAACAGTGTTAGTCTTTTTGGTAACCACAAAGATACCCGTTAGGAAGAGTACAAAGCGTACAAACAGCTCAACATAAACGAGGTTTTTAAAATGCACAAAGCAAAGAGCTTAAGACTAAAAGTAACAATGAAAACAAATAAAACGACTGAAAGCCACAAAAACGGAGATGTTAACAGTAACAGTCAACTTGACACAAACAAAAGTTATTCAATTTGTTTCTCCGCCATTATGTCTGCTTTGCTGTTTGGTTTTGTATCCTCTTTGGTGTACACTGCTCTGCTCTAAAGAGTAAAATATTTAAGAAGCTTAGTTTGTGAACAAGTCCATGGTTAACAATGTATGCAGGGTTGTGTTGTGGGGGGGATTAGTTACGAATGGAATGCATTTGTGTACCACTTTAATGCCTCTATGACCCAATAACAAAGTGAATGATGCTTGCTTGCTTGCAACACTTTAAAATAATTGTCCTTTACCCCATATTTGATTGTGTTATTTATTCTATTTGAATAACAATAGAATTTAAAATAAAAAAATAAAAAGTCAATTTAAATCAAGTACACATACAAATACGAGAGTCGATCGTGAAGTCTGTGACTGGTTCTTTCATATTTCGTTTTGTTCGAAATGTCTAAGCTAAGGTTTGAGCCACGGGCATCATCAAAGTACTTCAGATAGCATCAGACTACTCCGATTAATTCTGCAAATTATTTTCAACACTTTTCATTACCAGTTTTGCCATCAGCTTAAGCACCGGGTATTATGTTATCGTGTATAGCTTCCTTTACTGTTAATATTATTACGGTATCTCGTATGTATGTCTCCAAGTGTGTGTATGCGTATAGGCATGTGCTTATGTTCATATGGCATTTATTCATAAGGATTCTTGTGCATAAAACAATAGGCGGCTTAAACTTGTTATAGTTGTTTCCATTTTGTGTGTGTGTTATTTATGAAGATGTCAAGGACAATAGCTTCCATAAAAATTATTGTATGAAGCAAAATAGCAATTGAATGAATGCAAAAAAAAAAACACCAACAAGCAACAATAGTTCGAAATCCTACTTACATTGAAGGATTTGTACAAAAGAGTAAACAAATCGACGTTGGGTTATAAACAAAGTTGTGACCAATAGATAGACAAAAGGATTGTTTATTTATTTATTAGTCCTATAAACTATTTTTTTTAAATAATTACTTGGTTGATCAACTAATTAGAATACTTAAATTAGGGTTAAGGTTTCAGTAACACCGGCAATTTGCCAGTCTTCTGGCAAAACCACTTAGAATAAATAAAATTGCCATGAAAAGTTTTCCAAAAATCTGGCATTAGGAGGCGATATTAAACTCTAGGCTTCGCCATTTATATATAAAAGTAACGCTTACAACGTGGGTGATTCGATAAGGCTACCGTATGATTAATAAGTATGATAATATCTGGAAAGATATCCAGGGTACTGGATTATAAAGAAAATACAGACCTCTAGGCCAGAGAAGAACAATTTTCGTATAAATGCTTACCGCGGCATAGGCCATATCGGAGCTATTGAATTGGGCAGGAGCTTTAGAGAAGAGGAAGAAAAGGAAACTGTTCTTCATCTCTCGGGTATATGCTCAATATTATGATGTAAAGGGTCCGCCAAATAACTTTTTTTTTTGAAAATGCTTTAAAAAAAACCACTGAATATTTTCTCAAATTACTTTTTTTATTTGAAAGTACAATTCTTCCGTTTAATAATGGAAAATAATTTCATTCAAATGGCTGCCTCGGCTGGCCATACAGTAGCCTATACGATCGGTCCAATTTTTAAGCACATTATCGATTGTGTTCAGCTGTATTTCACCAATGGCTTCACGTATATTGTCCTTTAAAGCGTCAATTGTCTCTGGCTTGTCGGTGTAACACTTATCTTTGACGGCACCCCACAAATAATAGTCCAACGGTGT
This sequence comes from Sarcophaga variegata, assembly GCA_932273835.1. Taxonomy (NCBI): domain Eukaryota; kingdom Metazoa; phylum Arthropoda; class Insecta; order Diptera; family Sarcophagidae; genus Sarcophaga; species Sarcophaga variegata. Next base: position 103,355,483 of record OW026361.1, read on the forward strand.
CGAATCGCAGCTCCGAGGTGGCTAAACGACATCAGCTCTGTGGCTGATAATGCGATCTTCAAAAACAGGGAGCAAAACATCGAGTGTAGCTTCGGCTGTGTGGCACGTAGGGCCGTCCTGTTGAAACCAAATGTTGCCAATACCCTCCTCTTCAACATGGCCCGATAACGATATCCATTGACTGTAACGGCCACTCCTTGCTCATTTTCGAAGAAAAATGGCCCAATTATGCCTCTGGACCAAAATCCGTTTGGGTGCGTCGGCTTTTCAATGTATGCGTGCGGGTTTTCTGTGCCCCAAATGCGACAATTTTGCTTGTTTACATACCCGCCAAGATCAAAATGAGCTTCATCTGAAAAGATGATTTTTTTTTTGCCAAAATCGGCATCTTCTGGTGAGGCAGTCATTTGAATGAAATTATTTTCCATTATTAACCGGAAGGATTGTACTTTCAAATAAAAAAAAGAAATTTGAAAAAATATTCAGTAGTTTTTTTTTTAAAGCATTCTCAAAAAAAAAAAAAGTTATTTGGCGGACCCTTTATTTGGGAAATATATGTTTTCTGACAGCCGTCAGGGTACTGGATTCTAACATAAAGACCTCTAGGCCAGAGAAGAAAAATTTTCGTATAAATGGTTACCGGGGCATAGGCCATACCGGAGCTGTTGAATTGGGCAGGAGCTTTAGAGACAAGGAAGAAGAGGAAACTGTCCTACATCTCTCGGGTATATGCTCAACATTATGACGTAGAAGAAGTATGCTTACGGTCTTCTATATATATATTTACTCCTCTAGGGAGCATAGGGCCGCAACAAGTTGGTTCCAATGAGCTCGATCGTCAGCGCGGTGTTTGACTTCGTTCCACTGTAGACGTAGTTTGGATAATTCGATTGTGATTTGGCGTTTCCAAGTGTGTGATGATCGTCCAATGCGCCTGGTTCCCTGGGGGTTTCAATCTATGGCTTTCCTTGTGATGTCATCTAATGGCTTGCGAAGAAGAGTGTGCCCAAGCCAGCCCCACTTGCGTCTTCTTATTTCCATCTCTATTGATTGCTGGTTTGTATCTGACCAGAGTTGAGCATTGGATATTATGGAGGGCCAGTAAACACGCATGATTCTACGCAGGCATTTGTTAACAAAAATTTGAATAGACTGGGATTCTCGGGGTGCCATATTCCACGTTTCGCAACCGTAAAGTAATGTGGATTTGACGTTGAAGTTGAAAATTTTAATTTTGGTGCGTCTCGATATATTAGATGTTAAGTTGGGCAAAAGCTTTGCGTGCATTATTACGGTCTTCTATTATGCTGATAATTTGGTCTATAAAGGATGAAAATTTGGACTCTAAGTCCCAATAGCATCGGCCCAGAATACGCTTGAACTGGGTTTAATGATTCATTTTCTTCAAACCTCAAACCACACATTTAACACTCTTAAAAATTAACTTTTTTTGTTCATTTAGTCAACCTCTTAATACTGTTTGAATTTATCATTTATAATGTCCTTCATTATTACCGAAAACCATATAGAAATACTCTTACAAATATACTCTACTCTTTTGTTTGTTGAACAAACAAAATCCTTGAATTTCAAAACAGACAGAGAAACCAACCCAGAAAAAAAAGAAACAGAAAAATAGTATCGAAACCAAAAAATTCAACCTCTTCTATCCTTTCCCTATACACTCACACACACATCTGAGAACACTCTCAAAATAGTAAATATTTGCTTAGACATACAAACACCCAGCCACGCATACATACATACATACATATCCATACAATTTTAGAATAATTGACCGAAACCGCATATTCGGTATTCCAAACAAAATTTTTCTAAATATTAAAACCGCTTGTAATGGCTGTAATTAACTTGTGAGAGAGGGAAATGAACAAAAAAAATTAGGCGCTTAACGGTCACTTTTTTCTCAAATGCAATGGCCTTTCCACAGTTACTCAAGCCCTACATGCGATAACTTTGCTTTTTGACGTAACCACTGAGTGAGAAATGGGCAGCCAAACAGTATATTTCCGGTTAGGTGAACATTCAGCCGGCTTTTGCTGGTTGCATGAGTTAAACTTTATAGGAATGGAGGTGCAAATTTTTGCTGACAGCCTTACGAGACCTTAACAGTTCTGAAATCACTAAATGGATTACCACGACATTACATACATAACATAATTGGTCATTACAACCCTTCAGTCAGGATTACGACCTTGTTTCTCACACCACTTATGTTGCGTGTGTTAATTTTATACGTGAGTGGCGGGATCTACAGCTTAAAGTCGACTCCGAACGACAGATTTTTGAGCAACTTTTCATGGCAATTTTTTATTTACTCTCAGAGTTTTTGCCAGAAATCTGCTGAGAGGAAGTCGCCGTAGAAATACTTTTTTTTATTTTATTTTGATGTCTGGCCTGGGGCTCTAACCCTGGCCTTTCGTCTAATAAGCCAACACACTACCTACTAGACCACGGCGACTTCACCACGACATTACGAAATTTAATTGTGCATTTTATTGCGCGTTTTATTTTATTATTAAATGCTGCGATGCTTTGTTTTCTCTTGGCCACAATCTATGCGATGATTCACTCTCAAATCGATTATAAAAATTTGCAAAATTTCAATATTTTTTGCAGAAATTCAAGTGAAGTTTTGTTTACGTTTACATTGGCAATGCAATGTGCCATCATGTCTCTGTAAATGTTCTCTTGAAATTTGTTTATGACCCAAAGCGTAACGATATACGAGGGAAGTTACAAAATTAAATGAACTCATATGTAGACAAGCAGCAGAGCATGTAATTAGCAGCAGCATGAGATATTCACAGAACCCGGGTATGTGTAGCCACATGCCAGAGTTACATTATAATTGCTATAGGGTTCCCAAGGTGTATTTTTTGATCAGTTTTAACTCAAATTTTATTCTGCATATATCCAGATCTGTATTTTCTTAATGTAAATGGGTTCATGCTGCCTTTGATAGCCCCATAAGGGATCGTGTTTTTGCCGCAATGTCTGAGTTCGGTATACCTGCGAAGCTGATAAGGCTATGCAGAATGACGTTCAGCAATTCCTGTAGCTCCGTCAAGGTAGGAATGGACCTCTCCGAGCGTTTTGATACTGTGCGAGGTTTCAGACAAGGCGACCCCTTATCATGCGACCTCTTCAACTTCGTCATGGAGAGTGTTCTGCGAAAGGCAGGAGTGCATCGCAGTGGCATTATTTTTCAAAAAAGTGTTCGGTTGCTTGCGTACGCTGACGACATTGACATCATAGGGCGTACGAAGCGAGATGTTACTGCTGCCTTTAGTGCTATTGAACGCGAGTCTACTAAGATGGGTTTGGCAGTAAATGAGGGCAAAACAAAGTATATGTTATCGACAAGTAGAGACGTGCGGCGTATTGATTCTCAGATTACGGCCGAAAACTATACTTTTGAAACAGTCAAGGAATTTATTTATCTTGGCTCCGCCGTTACCACCACAAATGATGTCAGTCTGGAGATCAAGCGCAGGATCACTCTTGCCAACAGGTGCTACTATGGTCTCAGTAGGCAATTGAGTAGCAGAGACCTCTCTCGTACGACGAAACTAACACTCTACAAGACGCTTATCCTACCCGTGCTTCTTTATGGCGCAGAGGCATGAACCCTATTAAATACTGATGCAGCAGCCTTGAGAGCAGCAGTTTCGAGAGAAAAATACTGCGTAAGATCTTCGGTCCTGTACGAGTTGGCGATAATTTCCGCATCCGATACAATAGTGAGCTGTATGAGCTCCTCAACGACATGGACGTTGTACAACGTATTAATATCCAGCGGCTCATCCTACCCGTGCTTCTTTATGACGCAGAGGCATAGACCCTATTGATGCAGCAGCCTTGAGAGTGTTCGAGAGAAAAGTACTGCGTAAGATCTTCGGTCCAGTACGAGTTGGCGATGATTTCCACATCCGATACAATAGTGTGCTGTATGAGCTCCTCAACGACATGGACGTTGTACAACGTATTAATATCCAGCGGCTCATCCTACCCGTGCTTCTTTATGACGCAGAGGCATAGACCCTATTGATGCAGCAGTCTTGATAGTGTTCGAGAGAAAAATACTGCGTAAGATCTTCGGTCCAGTACGAGTTGGCGATGATTTCCGCATCCGATACAACAGTGAGCTGTATGAGCTCCTCAACGACATGGACGTTGTACAGCGTATTAATATCCAGCGGTGCGCTGGCCATGTCGTTCGAAAGGAGGAGGATGCTCCAGCGAGACGGGCATTTGATGCGGGGATCTGCGGAAGTCGGCGAAGAGGACGATTTTGTATCCGTTGGAAGGACAAAATCGAGGAAGCCCTGTCATCGATTGGTGTGACCAACTGGCTTAGGCGCGCAAGAAGCAGAGACGCCTGGAAGGATGTGTTGCGGCAGGCCGAAATCCGTTAATCGGGTTGTTATGGCCAATTAAGTAAGTAAATGGGTTCATTATTTCTTTTTTTAATCTTTTATTGGCTCTTTCAGTTGACATAGAGTATGTTGAGAAAAAAAAAATTTTTTTTTGCCAAATTTATTGTGCTTTCTGTATTAGATCAGCTAATTTTTTGTAGCCGCCCTCGTTGTTTTCGTAAAAACCCAAGGATAGACAGTTAGTCGACCTTAAATCAAGGTTTCATCCGGTTGTGCACTACACTTTCATCTCAGCTAAGAGTATAACAACAACAACAATATCTTGTTGTTGTGCTTTGACATTTCAATGGAATACAACATCTCGATGCCGTCGGCCATCGCATCTCATCTCGTCTTTGGCAATGAGAGTCTCTTTTTGATTTTCTATCTTCAGGGATAATTGTTGAAGCAATATTGCAAGTTTTCTATTTTAGTTGCACTTATAACATGGAAATGAAGTGAGGTCTTCATATTATCGATATTTTTATATAGGGAGATGAGAGCATTTACAGTTAACGGAAATTGTCATATAAGCACACAAAGACCCTTTCAGCACACTTCTCGATAAAACTTTATAAATTGCGATACTGCTCAGCACTAATGTTATCCCATTCTGCCTGGATAAGCTTCCAAAGTCCTTTTTTGCTGCTAGGTTTTTTGGCTGCAACTGCTCGTTTTACAATCCCCCAAAGATTTTCAATAGGGTTCAGAATGGGACTTTGAGCTGGCCAATCAAGAACCCTTATTTTTTTCAGCCAGGATGAGTAAAGCTGACCCATTCCTCACTTCTACTCAGATTATATAGTGCATTGATTTGTAACATGCTGTTAAAATATCGGCAAGGGCCGTCTGAAGACGGTTGACTGAAATAATCTCCATGGACGTTTTGCGAGAACAAAACCTAATGTGTCCAAAAAAAATATTCAGCAACGCTTGCGGTTTGCCAATACCCACCTCCATAAAGGCGACAAAATTTTGGAAATTAGTCGTATGGAGTGATGAGCCCAAGTTTAATATCTTTGGAAACGATGGCAGACTCTATGTAAGACGTCCTGTCAATACACAATTAAACCCAAAGTACACCAAAAAAAAAAAACCTAAAGCATGGAGGTTCGCCAGTAATGGTTTGGGGTTGTTTTACCTCATCCGGCGTTGGTCGACTGGTAAGAATCGATGGGAAAATTACTGGGGAAATGTATAAGAACATCCTACGGAACAATTTGACTAAAGATTATGACGACGAATTACCACTATGATTACATGATAACGACCCGAAGCAAACATCTCGGGTAGTTAAAGCTTGGTTTGCTGAGGTAAAAATAAGCGTTCTAGATTGGCCAACTCAAAGCCCCAATCTGAGCCCTATTGAAAATCTTTGGTGGATCGTAAAACGAAAAATGTTGCATAGGAGACTTAATTTGTGTCCACAAGTGTATGTTGTTTAGATTCGATGTTAAACTGTGGGGTTCCACCATTACTCATGTGTAGGTGGCGTATGAAGCCAGGCCATACTCCTGCTAAAGGGTTATAATGACCACTAATATATGTATGTATGTATGGAAGGAGGTAGGTATGTTTCCAACTCTTTTGTTTATTCTTTGTTAGGCCAGTTTATTTGCCATTACCGCCCTGTAATCAATCAAAAATATTCTATTCTGGTGTGGCCGCTATAAAATTTTTTTGACTATTTTTTGTAAATTAAATTTATTTAAAGCAACAGTAAGTTTCTGTGTATGTATGGGAGTGTGTGTGTATGTATGTATATGCATTACAACATTCCAATTGAATCATTTAATATATATATGTATGTAAAGGGTGTTTTTTATAGAGGTATAGAACTTTAAGTTGGCATTACTTTTCAAGATGGCGACCGATTTAACAGCTGTCAAGTGATTTATTCTCAGTTTGGTTTGGCAATTCATCATGAATAGACTCACGCCTGAACAACGCTTGCAAATAGTGCAATTTTATTTCGAAAATAATGGTTCTGTGCGGAAAACGTATCGCGCACTACGTCCATTTTATCGTCGACAAAATCGTCCATCAGAGTAGTTAATTCGATTAACCATGGAACGTTTTCGCACCACGTTTACTCTTATTGATAACTCGCATCCCCAGAGACGCTGTACGGTGCGTACAGAAGAAGCTATTGCTGCTGTAGAGCGTAGCATTGAGGAAGACCCGAATGAGTCCATCCGCCATCGAGCACAGGAATTGGATCTGTGTCCATCCACTTTATGGAAGATTTTGCGGAAGGATCTTGGTTTGCGTTCTTACAAAATCCAACTCGTGCAAAATTTGAAGCCAAACGATCATCAAGTAAGGCGTAGATTCGTCTTATGGGCCCAAAACGAGATTACCGTTGTTCCCGATATTCATAAGCGAATTTTGTTTAGCGATGAAGCGCACTTCTGGTTGAATGGCTACGTCAACAAACAAAACTGCCGCATTTGGAGTGAAGGTAATCCTCAAGTGTATGTGGAAACACCGTTACATCCAGAAAAACTGACTGTTTGGTGCGCTTTATGGGCTGGTGGAATCATTGATCCGTACTTTTTCAAAAACGATGGTGGCCAGAACGTTACAGTCAATGGTGATCGGTATCGGAAAAAGTCATCGAAAATTGGACGTCCAGATTGGACTACATACGCGCCAGCCGTGGCGGTCATATGCCAGAAATCATATTTAAAATGTAATGACACAAGATTATCTTTCGGATAAATAAAATTCATGTCAATCGAATAATCCATCGTTGCTTTATTGCAACTTAAAGTTCTATACCTCTATAAAAAGCACCCTTTATATGCATTAAAACATTCCAATTGAATCATTTAATATATGTATGTATGTATGTACAATAAATACTAAAACTTGTGTGTAATTCACTTGGTTTTTTTTTTCTCTTTTTTGCGATTTCCTTTCAGTTGTCGAAATGGAGCGAAGTGAAAGCCAACGAAGAAGGCGGTATGTATGCATGCAAACAAAAACAACAACAAAAAGTTTATTCACATTCTATATTTTTCTTTTCGTGTTTTTTAATTTCTTTGGCCATAAATTATTATTAAAACCAAAAAAAAAGAAATAAATTCTTCATAATAATTTTATAAATAAAAAGGCAAAACGCCGCCACACTTTTCATACGAATTTTTTTCTCTCTTTTCTGTTTTGTATTTTGGCATACAAATTAAATAAACAAATTGGCTTTTGTTACTCGAGGTGGCTATACATTTTGAAAATTTATCGCTTTTTAATTTCTTTCGTATGCCGCAATAATTGTATCGTTAAAGTCATATTAACAGAAAATCGTTTTTTTTTAATTATTTTCTTGTTAAAAATTTGTTTGGGAATTTCCTGAAATTAAGTGTTGGTGGGTGAAATAATAAGAGATTCTCCCCAAAATTTGCCGTTAAATTTTCAAATCAATTTCCACTTTTAATGGCGATTTATTCCGGTAAAGGCTTATTATAGTTTTCCGTTACGTTGGCTATTAATAGCTTATTAGAAAGCAAAATAGATTTGTAAACTAATTTAAATAGATTGTAAACAAAAGAACAGAATCAGAGGATCAAGGTTATTATGCAGAAGACTTTTAAGACAAGTACAGTACCCGGAGGTCGAATTGACCCATTGTACATTGGAAAACAGTAAGTTCGTGACTTTTTTTCGTCTTCTTCATGACTCCTTTTTTTTTGAGCAGAGCTCTCTACACTTTGAGTAAAGTTATGCAAATTTTGTATACCACTGCTGCTGTACACTGCGCGTGTTGCTGCGCCATCAACTAAAATAAATTTGAAGGAAAGACATTACACAAATGTCCAATTAATTTTGTATCATTTTATTCATTTTGTTTCCCGTTGTCCTGATGATTCAGATGAACGGGCCTGAGTAGTACGCATTCGATCAATTTCTAATCCCACTTCTCGTTGTTTCAAGTGGTTCAAGCGAACGCGTATCAGCGGCATATACTCGAAGATTTTCCAGTTTCAATGCTCGTCAGATTCTGAGGCTCGTAATGGTCTTTTCTTCCGTGCTTGAGGTGTAGGTCGACCAATTGCTTGTCATTAATTTTGAATAATTTTCAGTGACGCCATCCATCGGAAATTAATTGCACCAACCTCGGTCGACTCATGCGCAACAACTTTGTTAAAGAATGCACAGTTTACGATTTAATTGATTTTAAGTAATTTTCAGTGGCGCCACCTGCCGGAAATTGGTCATACCAACTTAGAAACCTTACCCGGCTCATGCGCAACAACTTTGCTAAAGATCATAACATGATCAAATGCACAGTTTACGATTTAATTGATTTTAAGTAATTTTCAATGGCGCCACCTGCCGTAAATTAGTCATACCAACTTAGAAACCTTACGCGGCTTATGCGCAACAACTTTGCTGAAGATCATAGCATGATCAAATGCACAGTTTACGATTTAATTGATTTTAAGTAATTTTCAGTGGCGCCACCTACCGGAAATTAGTCATACCAACTTAGAAACCTTCCCCGGCTCATGCGCAACAACTTTGCTAAAGATCATATCATGATCAAATGCACAGTTTACGATTTAATTGATTTAAAGTAATTTTCAGTGGCGCCACCTGCCGGAAATTAGTCATACCAATTTAGAAACATTCAATCAAATGCATAATTTACGATTCTATAAGGTACATACAAACATTAATTTTTATATGTATATGTAGACTATGGGAGGTGACACGCCCACTATACCCAATCCGCCCATTTTGTTCATATATACGTCACAGTTATCCATATAAAATTTGAGGACTCTAGCTGTTGCAGTTTTTGAGATATGTGACATTAAATACTTATTGGGTATGTGGGCGTGGCACCTCGCCTACTGAAATTTTAAAATAAAAAAGTAGCCGATATCCTAATGGGTCTTCATCTGTGGGATTATTTCAACGCTGAAGTAAAATCGCTTTACCTATGGCTTTAACTGAACGATTCGATGATACGATCCTAATGTCATCCATCTGTGCTTTATCTCTTGAAATATAGAAGCACAATGGGCGTAACCTGTTAGGTTACGTCAACAACTTGTCGTAACGCTAACTCACCTAACTTTAATTGATCCTTACAACCTTTTAGTCAGAATTACAACCTTGTTTCTAACGCCACCCATGTTGTGCGTGGTAATTTTATACGTTAGTGCCGGAAACTAAGTTTAAAGCAGACTTCAAAAAACAGAAACTTTTCATGGCAATTTTATATTTTATTTTTTGAAGTCGCCGTAGTCTAGTAGGTAGTGTGTTGGCTTATTAGACGTAAAGCCAGGGTCCGAGCCCCAGGCCAGACATCAAGACAAAATACAAAAAGTATTTCTTCGGCGGCTTCCTCTCAGCAGATTTCTGGCAAAAACTCTGAGAGTAAATAAAAATTGCCATGAAAAAGTTTCTCAAACATCTGTCGTTCGGAGTCGACTTTAAACTGTAGGTCCCACCAGTCATGTATAAAATTAACACACACAACATAAGTGGTATGAGAAACTAGGACATTGTACAATGGGTCAATTCGACCTCCAGGTACTGTACTTGTCTTAATTGGCAAGTATACGTCCTCTAACCTAACCCAACCTAACCTTTTATTTCAGAGTTTTTACCAGAGTTCTCAGAGTTTTTGCCAGAAGACTGCTGAGTGAAAAGCCGCTAAAGAAATATTTTCTTTCATACTTCGTTTAGTTTGAGATGTCTAAGCTGGGGTTTGACATGCGAGTTTTTGTCTAAGGGGCCAAGCCAATATCTACTAGACTATGGCGACTTATAAACAATTTAAAAGCGATAAAATTCTGTTCTTTTTTTTCTTCCTTCATTCGCTATACATTTTCCATGTTGAAATGCCAAATAAGTAAACTCTTCTTTAGTCGTTACTGCACTCCAAAGCCACTCTTAAGGTGGCTGGCAGCAACAACAATAAATTTTTTTTGCCAAACTTTAAATGTTTTTCTGAAGTGTTGAATTCTTTTAGGAATTTTTCCAACTAAATACTAACACTTCAAGTTGCGACCCCTGTATTGTTAAGCAATAGTATCCAAATCAAATATCTCGATGGAAATTCTAAGTTTGCAGCATTTCAAGTTGTGTTGCGGCAGAGTTTATAAGTGGATTGCTCCATTTTATTTTTCTTTATACAGACTACATATATACAGACAATAATGATGTAATTTCAAGCCTTTTTAAGTGTTCTGCCAAACACTTGCACCGTTGGCTGGCATGTATTGGTTGATGATGGAGAACACACTACACGACACTCTACTTTTTCGAAATATATTTATTCAAGTTTGCACTTTACCAAAGGCAACAGAGATCTTAATTTATTTTTATAAACCTAGGCGGGCGGCCAGCTCTCATATTGTCTGCTAATGTCATTCAAACATTTTTTCTTTTCAATGTTTGCATTGGCTATGTTGCCTGGCCAGTAAGTAAATGGCAGGCAGACGACATATTTGTTCATTAAATATTTTCTGTTGTTTTTTTCTTTTTCTTTTTATTTATTTTATTTTATTTTATTTTTTTATTATTATTTTTTCCAGGTCAATCAATAAAAGGATAACAAACTTGGTTTTGTTTTTATCCTTTTTTTATTCTTTTTTTTGCTTTCAATACTTAAAAATTCTCCATGAATACTCGTAGTTTCGTTTCGAGTACGACGAGTATGTGAATGCAATGAGTGTGTTGAATTTTTTTTTCATTCAACTTAATTTGCTCGGCAGTGACCAACAATCAAATCAAAGGGGGCCCATATTGAAAATATAAGGTGTTGTAAGATGAAATTCATTATTTTGTTATACAATTTTATGTGGTAGGCAAAAGACAAAAAGTGGGCTGGGAAGGAAGCTCGTTTCATTGTCTGACTCACTCTGACCTCAACCTCCTTGGCACTGTATTTATTCTTAAGGTTTGTTGCGTAATGGATAGGCTTTCGGAGGAACTTTGCCTACCATGACTACCGCGAAGGTTTTAAATCGGTTGAGAGGGAAAAGAATATATCGGGTCCGCCATCTAACGTTTTTTTCCAACTAGTGCTTATTTCGTGAATGGTTATACTTAGCTCTTGTCTGATTTGACAGATAATTTGTTTTTTACTTCCGCTGAACGAATATGGTTGTGTATACGCTTGAACAACGCTGGGAAATATTGCGACATTACTTTGAAAATCATGGTAATGTTGCAGAATGTGTGCGAAAATTGCGTACGGATTTTGGAAGAAGAGAAGCACTGTCAGCTCCGTATGTTCGTTATCTTGTGAAAAAAGTGAAAGAAACCGGCATCCTAATCGATAAACCAAAGCCAAAAACTGTGCGTTCACCCGAGAATATTGCTGCTGTGGCAGAATTGTTCTCAACAATTGAACATTTCGGCGACATCATTGAGACGAATTTTGCATAAAGACCTTGGTATGACGCCATAAAAAGTCCAATTGGTTTAGGAGTTGAAGCCAATTGACCATTCAATGCGTTTTCACTTCGCTAAGTGGGCCTGCGAGCGACTTACAGAAGTTGCCGATTTTGGCAAAAAAAAATCATCTTTTCAGATGAAGCTCATTTTGATCTTGGCGGGTATGTAAACAAGCAAAATTGTCGCATTTGGGGCACAGAAAACCCGCAAGCATACATTGAAAAGCCGACGCAACCAAAACGAGTCACTCTTTGTTGCGGATTTTGGTCCAGAGGCATAATTGGGCCATTTTTTCTTCTAAAATGAGCAAAGAGTGGCCGTTACAGTCAATGGCGATCGTTATCGGGCCATGTTGAACGAATTTTTGTTCACAAAAATTGAAGAGGAGGATATTAGCAACATTTGGTTTCAACAGTACGGCGCTACGTGGCACACAGCCGAAGCTACACTCGATGATTTGCGCCCTGTTTTTAAAGATCGCTTTATCAGCGGCAGAACTGATGTCGTTTGGCCACCTCGGAGCTGCGATTTGACACCGTTGGACTATTATTTGTGGGATGCCGTCAAAGATAAGTGTTACGCCGACAAGCCAGGGACAATTGACGCTTTAAAGGACAATATTCGTGAAGCCATTGGTGAAATACAGCTGCACACAATCGATAATGTGCTTAAAAATTGGACCGATCGTGTAGGCTACTGCATGGCCAGCCGAGGCAGCCATTTGAATGAAATTATTTTCCATTATTAACCGGAAGGATTGTACTTTCAAATAAAAAAAGAAATTTGAGAAAATATTCAGTAGCTTTTTTTTAAAGCATTTTCAAAAAAAAAGTTATTTGGTGGACGATTTAGTCAACGCACCTTCTCATCCCCTTCTCTATAATCAAACGCAGCTGATTGTAAGGAATCAAGGGATTTAAATGCGAAGCACTCATGCCAATTCTCAAGGCCAATTAATTAGGATTTTTTAATTAGTTTTGGGACATCACGCCTCACCATACCCTCCTATTCTATTCCAGTGAAATAACAAAATAACTTTTGTGCCCTATTTTGAAGGAACGCTCACTCAGCATTTAAAAAAACCCGAAGTCATCGTAGTCTAGTAGCGTGTGAGTGTGCTTATTAGACGCGAGTACTTAGTTCTCAACTAAAAAGAAACATAAAAAAAATATTTCTTTCGACAACTTCCTCACGACCTCGGGCCAAGATCCTTACAAATCTGTCGTTAGGAGTCGAAGTTAAAATGTAGGTCACGCCACTCGTGAATAAAGTTAACACACACATAGTGGGTGTTGTGAGAAGCTAGGTTGTAATCCTGACTACAGGGTTGTAATAAGCAATTAAGTAAGTAAATATAGATGAAGAAAACATATTTGGAACCCGATCGCAATAATTAATTTCAGAATGGAAATACCAATTGAAGTCGCCGTAGTCTAGTAGGTAGTGTGTTGGCTTATTAGACGTAAAGCCCGGGTTCGTATGCCAGGTCAGACATCAAAACGAAATATGAAAAAAAAGAAAATATTCTTCGGCGACTTCCTCTCAACGGATTTCTGGTAAAAACTCCGAGAGTAAATAAACCTGCCTTGAAAAAGTTTCTCAAAAATCTGTCGTTCGGAGTCGACTTTAAACTGTAGGTCCTGCCTTTCATGTATAAAAGTAACGCACACAGCATGAGTGGTGTGAGAAGTTAGGCCGTAATCCTGACTGAAGGGTTGTAATGGCCAATTATGAATGAATGGAAATACCAGAGTGCTTATCAAGTACTGGACAATGGATAGCGACTCTTACTGAAATTTGCAGGATTGGAAGAAGCATTATATCGACACCCTCTATAAATTGAGGGCAGTATAATTGATTGTATTGGATGTACTAGTTATACGTGGTCTATTCCACTTAAACTAGCTTCAAAACAGTTATAAATTCATTGGCAATTATGTGGCCAACTTATTGAGTTGATTTAATGAGGGTTTGAAAAAAGGACCGCATTTGTATAAAATGTCCTCCTATCAACCACTTTTTGTGAATATTTGCCCATCCCTGACAATTGAAAAGACAAAAACTCGGCGAAGGGAAAGAGCAAAAAAAAGAACGAGTGTAGCTGTGCGACTTGTGTGTGGCTGTAGTCACGACCTATGCCAACTTTTCTAATATTGGCGTAGTTCTGCCAAGTATTGTTCAGTTTAAAAACTACAATAAATAAATTGGAATTGGAATTACAAAAATAACTAAAACAACAACAACAATAATGGCAAAAAAAAAAGTTCATTGCACGACAATAATAATGACACGTACGAGGCAAAAAATTTTTTTCTCTTTCCCTCTTACAACAAAAATTCTGAAAAAACGAGTTAAAAAGTCATGCATCATCATAGCACGAGTATTAAGGGGAGTTTTTTTAAGAGTTTTTAAAAAAATTTTTCCCTCATTATAAACCCTTTTGAGTTTTAAGTTTTATTTTTAAGAGTTTTTTAATATGATTTTAAAACAAAATTTTTCTTTCTTTCTCTTTAAAAACTTCTGTGATGTAATAATACTCCGAACGAACAGAATTCACAAAAAGTTTGTGAATTTTTATTTCAAAATTTTAGTTTTTTCCATAGAAAAACAAAAACCCCCCACATTATTATACAATAAACCTATGTATGTATGTAAAGAGGGGATTGAGGATCTCTATATTTAACTTTTTCTATATTCTATTTCCATAATCTATTGGTTTATTTTGTTATTCAGATTCTGTTTTTTGTTTTTTTGTTTTTGTTGCTTTAATCTTCTTTCGGTGTCAATGTCATTTAAATGCCAAAAAGTGTTATATTTTATGCGAAAATCGTAATAGTAGTAGCAGTTGTTGTTGTTGTTGTTATATGGTTATTAAAAGTTGTTTTTTTCTGTAGAAATTTTTATGATGATCAATTTTAGCACCCTACATAGTCATTTAAAATCTCATTACACAATCAAACTTTATTCTAACTTACTTACTTACTTAATTGGCCATAACAACTCGTTTAACGGATTTCGGCCTGCCGAAACACATCCTTCCAGGCGCCTCTGCCTCGATGACAGGGCTTCCTCGATTTGGTCCTTCCAATAGATGGAAGGTCGTCCTCTTCGCCGACTTCCGCAGATCCCCGCATCAAATACCCGTCTCGCTGGAGCATCCTCCTCCATTCGAACGACATGGCCGTGCCAGCGCAGCCACTGGATATAAATACGCTGTACAACGTCTATGTCGTTGAGGAGCTCATATAGCTCACTGTTGGATCGGATACGGAAATCATCGGCAACTCGGCAACTGAAGATCTTGCGTAGTACTTTTCTCTCGAACACTCTCAAGGCCGCTGCATCTGTACTTAATAGGGTCCATGCCTCTGCGCCATAAAGAAGAGCGGGTAGAATGAGTGTCTTGTAAAGTGTTAGTTTTGTCGCACGAGAGAGGTCTCTGCTACTCAATTGCCTATTGAGACCATAGTAGCACCTGTTGGCAAGAGTGATCCTACGCTTGATCTCCAGACTGACATCATTTCTGATGTATAGTTATCGGCCGTAATCTGAGAATCAATACGCCGCGCGTCTCTACTTGTCGATAACATATACTTTGTTTTGCCCTCATTTACTGCCAGACCCATCTACTAGACTCCCTAGACTTAGACTTTATTCTAAAGGGCAGCTATTTAGTGGTTTGGTTTTGAAATCATCAAGCGCGGGTTAAGAGTTTTATGAGTGTAGTGACGCTACTGAGAGGTAGCAGGTGATCTTAGAAGCACATCATCGAAGGCATTGTTTATTATCTGGACCTGCTTATCATCAGACATGTTGACGAAACAAATGCCTGCAAACGCGGCAATAAGATTGAGCTTCAGAAGAGAATGGAAGTGTAGAAGCTACTGGAGGGTTCTTTATCTGGATTTGCTTAACATCAGACATGCTGACGAAACAAATGCCTGCAAACGCGGCAATAAGACTGAGCTTCAGAAGAGAATGGAAGTGTAGAAGCTACTGGAGGGATCCTTATCTGGAACGGCCTATCACCAGATATGCTGTCGAAACAAATGCCTGTAAAAGCGATAATAAGACTCAGCTTCTGAAGAGAGGGGAGTCTAGAAGCTACTGGAGAGATCCTGTTTTCATATTGGTTTAAACCTCATTGAGAATGTCAATCAAGTATTCACTGTGTGATACAGAAGTTGGCGTATTCCAGTAGGTATTGTGTTGGCAGTCGCCGTAGTCTAGTACGTGGTGTGTCGGCTTATTAGACCTAAGGCCAGGGTTCAAATCCCAGGTCAGACATCAAAACGAAAATATGAAAAAAATATTTCTCCGATGACTGCCTCTCAGCAGATTTCTGGCAAAAACTCTGAGAGTATAAAATTGCCATGAAAAGTTTCTCAAAAATCTATTGCTCGGAGTCGACTTTAAACTGTAGGTCCCGTCACTCATGTATAAAATTAACGCACACAACATAAGCGTGAGAAACTAGGTCGTAATCCTGACTGAAGGGTTGTAATGACCAATTATTAGATGTGAGCACCGTGGTTCATACCCCAGCTCATACATGTCAAACAAAACGAAATATTTCTTCGGCGACTTCCTGTTAATAGTGTCCTGGCAAAAACTTGCTCAAAAATATGGCATTCCTAGTCGACTAAAAGCTGTAGGTCACGCCACTCTTATATAAAATTAACACACACACACACAATATGGGCGGATGTGAGGAGCTAGGTTGTAATCCTAGCTAAAAGGGTTGTAATGAAGAAATAAGTCAGTAAGTAAGTAAGATACTTATCACCAGACAAAGTGGATTGTGCCATCCAAATATTCAGTATCAGAGTATATCAAGTGGATATACAAACATTAGACCCCTAGAGGCAGTGGTGTTGTGCTAAATTTTTTTTACCGGAACGCGTATATATAATTATATAGACAAGCCGCTTCGTTCCGGTTTTTGTTCCGGTTCGGGTTCGGTTCAAACCCTTGTTTATAAAAATACATATAAAAATTCGTCAAAAATTAGAAAAAAAAAATCAGCAATTCTTTTTAATCTTTTTTTCAAAACGTCAGCCAATTCTCGTTATCAGAAATCATCTTTAGTTCCGGAACGCGTTCCTGTCCAAAAAGGAAGTACCGGAACGACGTTCCGGAGCGTTCCGGCCCGACAACACCACTGCCTAGAGGGTGCATACACCACATCTAAGATTGTCAAAGAATACCGTGTATAGCTGGAGAAGATAGCGATATATTCAACGCCGCCATTTGTCTGCACTTTTAATTCACTTTTAAACTACACCTAGCCGAACATATATGTACATATGTATGTATCTCTCATATAGTATGAAATATAAACCCTACATACCTACATAAACATACGAGTACTTGCGAAATATATTGTGTATATTTTGTTTAATGTATGCAAAAAATGCAACAATTGACCCAGATTTATGTGCTACAATAATACAATAAAAAAAAGAAAGGTACTCCTGCCGTCCCCCACAAAATATTCAATACAAATACTATAAAAAAAATATCCCCCTACAATTGTAGCACGTACACAACCCAGTGAACAATTCTTACTAACATGGCTGACATCATAGTATTCTCTACCGAACTAACGAATTGATATTTAACAGGCTCGAGATATAACGTAGAGTGCGAACTGAAGAAAATATCGCAGCTGTATCGGATTGATGACCATCAATTATCGATTCAGCTGGTGCAAGAAATGAAGCCGAACGACCTACCGCAAGGCAGAATTTTTGGTGAATGGGCTCTTGGAAAGTTGGCCGAAGATCCACTTCTTTATCGAAAAATTGTGTTCAGCGACGAAGCTCATTTTTGGCTCAATGGATACGTAAATAAGCAGAATTGTCGATTTTGGAGTGAAGATCAGCCAAAAGCATTGCAAAAGCTACCAATGCATCCAGAAAAAGTCACAGTTTGGTGCGATTTATGGGCTGGTGGCATCATTGGACCGTACTTCTTCAAAGATGCTGCGAATCGTAACGTAACTGTGAATGGTTAGCGCTACCGTGAGATGATATCCAAACAGCTTGGAAGCTTGACTTCCATGACATGTGGTTTCAACAAGACGGTGCCACATGCCACACAGCACGCGTAACAGTGGACTTATTGAGAGGCGAGTTCGGTAAACATTTTATTTCACGTTCGGGACCGGTCAATTGGCCGCCTAGATCGTGCGATTTAACGCCTTTAGACTATTTTTTGTGGGGCTATGTTAAAGCTCATGTCTATACAGACAAGCCCGCTTCAATTGACGCATTGGAAGACAACATTGAAGCATTTATTCGTGAGATACCGGCCGAAATGTTGGAAAGAGTATGCCAAAATTGGACTAAGCCGATGGACCATTTGAGGCGCAGTCGCGGTCAACATTTGCATGAAATAATCTTCAAACATTAAATTATATGGACCGTACAATCGATTTAAATAAAGATTTCATGCAATTTTCTGAACTTTATGTTTTTTTTTTGAAAAATTTTCTTATAGCTCTTAAAAAATCACCCATTATAACAGACTCTGCTTGACGCCAGAGGTTAAAGGTCATTTAATTCCTTGTATCAATTGATCTTTTGTTAAGTCCATCATTTACTACTTCTAGCATTAAGCGGTGTAGATTCGGAAGAACAATAGGCTTCTGCTAACTTCTTTTGACATTCTGCCGCATATTTGATGGGAAATATCAAAACAGTTCCGTGGAGGAACTGATTATTCTAGTTAAAGTCGCCATAGTTTAGTTGGTAGTGCATTAGCTTGTTAAACAAACCCCAGTTCCAACCTCAGCTCAGTAATCTTGATCATAAATGAAATATTAAAAACAATTATTTCTCTCATCAGTCTTTTGGAAATCTCTGAGAATAAATAAAATTGCTATGAAGTTTGGAATCGACTTTACACTGTAGGTCACGCCACTCATGGATAAAATTAAGGCTGCCTTCCAAAATGTATCAATACAAAGTTTGTATGCAATTCTACTACGGTATATAAACTATGTAGACATGCAAAGTAACTAAACAATGCACCAACTATTAATCCGATGCCTGATTGATTTTTGACTGCGTTAAAAGTACACACTGACGACTTTTTGAAATAGAATACATTGTATATATTATGTACAGCGGCATTATGAAACACGATACTTTGTTCAAACACAAAGCAACTAACATTTTGAAAGGCAGCCTAACACACACAACATAAGTGATGTAAGAAGCTAGGTTGCAATCCCATCTAAAATTATTGCAATGACCAAATACCTTTGAATGAGTATTTGTGGTAGAAAAAGTTCATTGGGAAAGCGTATAAGTAGTGCATCTGTGTGTTGAACCTGTGTTCTTGAATGAAAAAGTAGGCGCTGCCAGGTGTATATTTGATGCACAATTCATGCAGCAGACATATCGACTGATAGACTTCTAATGCAAAAAAAAATATACACAAAAACAACAAAACAAATAGACTCCTTCACAAAACACTCGAATAAAACCATAGAATTGTGAGAGAAAGAAAAAAAATGGATTTTATTTTATGGATTCGTTCAGAATAACAGATCTGTGGTCTGCTTTCGTGGTTTTAATGGTAAAAAGTATAGTGATTAGTGTTTTATTAATAAAACTGTAATGATTTTATTTCTCTTCTATATGCTAATAAAGAATCATTTGTATCGGATTATCCATTTAGTGGTTGCAAATCTGGCCACAGAGAGCATATTTCCTGTCATTATCCAGCACTTTGGAATATAAGAGGACGATGTCCTAGGCAATCAAAATTTATTGACAGACCGCGTCTAGCTAAAGATGATTTGGACAAAGCTATTTGCTTTATAAAAATTGTCAGAGTGTTTGGAAAATGCTTACCAGGCATTGTAGTTGAATGGTCGAATAGATACACTCTGAATTACAATGGGACCTTATGGGACCCAAGCAAGCTATGTTTTTTTTTCAGGCCGCTATAGATTTACTTAATCTAGCCTATGCTCCACAGTGTATCGATTGTCATTTTACATACATACATAACATAATTGGTCATTACAACCCTTCAGTCAGGATTACGACCTAGTTTCTCACACCACTTATGTTGTGTGCGTTAATTTTATACATGAGTGACGTGACCTACAGTTTAAAGTCGACTCCGAACGACAGATTTTTGAGAAACTTTTCATGGCAATTTTATACTCTCAGAGTTTTTGCCAGAAAACTGCTGAGAGAAAGTCGACGAAGAAATACTTTTTTGTATTTTGTTTTGATGTCTGGCCTGGAGCTCGAACCCTGGCTTTACGTCTAATAAGCCAACACACTACCTACTAGACTACGGCGACTATTAATTTGCGGCGATTGTCATTTTAGTTGTCATTTATTCCGACAGTTTTGCCAAATCACCATGGACAACTACAGATAACGACGTGTGTTCGTTGAATGGACTCAGAAGCAGTTGGCAACTGACCATAGTTATCATGGAAAAATTTTCTTCATCAACGAGACCCATTTCTGGATGAATGGGCGTGTAAACCAACAAGTGAGAGTTCCCAGAAAATAGTCACTGTTTGCTGTGAATTTTGGACTGGCGGCGTCATCGGTCCATATTACTTTGAGAATGACTTTGGCCAAGCAATTACTGTCAACGCCGAGCACTATGATGTCAATGATTATACAGCCCTGCATGGGTTTTACAAATAAGATGGCTCCAGGTGTTTCCGAAGGCATTTTGCGCGCTGAACACTAATCTGGTCAAATCAAAAACTTTCCATCACGTCAGGTTCTCGAGAATATGGGGATTGAAACCCCTAAAAATAGCGTTTTTGGCCATTTTTGAAACATTGGAGAGCTAAACACTGACGTGCTACGACCATCGCTATTGTCAGAAATTGACAATTGATCTTTGCTCTTTAAAATGAGCCCAAAGCCAAATTGTTTGCATGCACCCTTAAAGTAGGGGGTGGGTTTATGTCAAGAGGTGCAAGAGAAAAAGAAACACATTATGGAGGTCCTTAAAAATTAATCAGATTTACTTGAAAATTGTTACTCAGGGGTATTTGGGGTTGCTGATTACAGATCTTCATTCAGATTTAAAAAATTCAAAATGGCGGATCCAGTATGGCGGTCGAGGTTTATAAAAATTAATCAGATTTACTTGACCGCCATATTGGATCCGCCATATTGGATTCGCCATATTGGATCCGCCATTTTGAATTTTTTAAATCTGAAAGAAAATCATTTTTCTCAAAAAATGCCTTCGGAAACACCTGGAGCCATCTATTTCCACAAAAAAGTCAAAATTTGCAGGACTGTGTTACCAATTCCTTTTAGTCTGAGTTCGATGAGCTGGACATCATGTGGTTCCAATCGGACGATACCACGTGTCACATAACTCATGCCATATTCTGTACGATTTGAGGCCACGGTCGTCTTAGGTGAGAATGATACAAACTTGGTCACCGAGATCAAGCGATTTGACCTCGATAGACTTTTTCTTGTGGGGTTTTCTTAAGTCACAATTGAATGCGAATACGCCACAAACCACAGAGGTTTTAAAAGCCAACATAACCCAAGCTATCGGTTAAATTCAGCCTGATTTATGAGCCAGAGTCATGTAAAATTAAACATTTCGAATGCCCTTCACCCAGGGAATCCGTGATTCGATTTTTTCGATGAATTTGAATTTCGATTTAATCTAACCTAAGCTTCACTTTGAATCAATGGGATTAAATAGTTTCAGAAGTTCATAGATAATAACGGTTAATATTTACATAAAGGGTCCGCCAAATAACTTTTTTTTTTTGAAAATGCTTTAAAAAAAAAACTACTGAATATTTTCTCAAATTTCTTTTTTTATTTGAAAGTACAATCCTTCCGGTTAATAATGGAAAATAATTTCATTCAAATGGCTGCCTCGGCTGGCCATGCAGTAGCCTAGACCAAAAGATGCCGATTTCAGCAAAAAAAAATCATCTTTTCAGATGAAGCTCATTTTGATCTTGGCGGGCATGTAAACAAACAAAATTGTCGCATTTGGAGCACAGAAAACCCGCACACATACATTGAAAAGCCGACGCACCCAAAACGATTCACTGTTTGGTGCGGTCCAGAGGCATAATTGGGCCATTTTTCTTCGAAAATGAGCAAGGAGTAGCCGTTACAGTCAATGGCGTTCGTTATCGGGCCATGATGAACGAATTTTTGTTCACAAAAATTGAAGAAGAGGATATTGGCAACATTTGGTTTCAACAGAACGGCGCTACGTGCCACACAGCCGAAGCTTCACTCGATGTTTTGCCACCTGTTTTTGAAGATCGCATTATCAGCCGCATAGCTGATGTCGTTTGGCCACCTCGGAGCTGCGATTTGACACCGTTGGACTATTATTTGTGGGGTGCCGTCGAAGATAAGTGTTACGCCGACAAGCCAGAGACAATTGACGCTTTAAAGGACAATATTCGTGAAGCCATTGGTGAAATACAGCTGCACACAATCGATAATGTGCTTAAAAATTGGACCGATCGTGTAGGCTACTGCATGGCCAGCCGAGGCAGCCATTTGAATGAAATTATTTTCCATTATTAACCGGAAGGATTGTACTTTCAAATAAAAAAAGAAATTTGAGAAAATATTCAGTAGATTTTTTAAAGCATTTTCAAAAAAAAAAGTTATTTGGCGGACCCTTTATTTATATTGATTTTTAATGAAGTGAGACTATAGTTCAGACATGAACCAAAAAAGCGGTTTTTTTCCACTCACGAACTTCTTTTATTCTGAAACTAAATTTTTCAGAAATTAAATGACTTGCTGATACGATTTATTGTGTTATAAAAAACTTAATTTGTTATTTAATTATTCATAAAAAATATTTTGATTTTATATAATAAATATCCCGTATTAAAATAGTTTTAAAAAACAAAATCTCTAGAAATTTAAGATCCATCATTAATCATCCAGCCAATGTCAATCAAAAAAGAAAATAATTCTCATCATAATATTTTTATTTCATAATCTAATGCACACTAAAACCTTGAATTAAATATGCGCTCGCAAAAAAAATAGCAAAATTACATTCACTTCTACTTACAAAAAAAACAATAACAACAACAAAAAACTAACAAAATCCAGAAGAAAATGAAACTGCATCTGAAACTGAGTTCAATACAAATCAGTTTTAATTTAATCTTCTGCAATTTTCCACTATTGAATCAGAAAATCATCACAATGTCATCAATGTCATGCTGCTTCTTCTTCTAATACAAAATTGCAATTGTATTGATAATACAATCCACCAAACAGGTTCAAACATCTATTACAAAACACACACACACACACACATACATATGTACATACACCTACACAAGCATAAGCATACATTTTAAATTTAAAACCTTGAAAAAATATTAAAAAAGTCTTGCAATTTATTAACATTTCTCTCTCTCTTCCCTCACTCTCTTTCTCTCTGTCTCTCTCTCTTTTGGATTTTTCTTAATAGCAGAAGAAGGAAAAAAATTACATTTTGTCAGCCCGGCACGCAGGAAATCTGTATTGGCACCCATACTAAGTAAAATCAAAAATGGTACAGACGCCATTGGCGGAAGTGGCATTGGTGGTGGTGGTGTTGGTGGAGGTGGTGGTGGCGGCAGTGGTGGCAGCGGTGGTACTGGCTCTGATACAGAAAAAAAATCCAATGGCACTGACAGTACAGGGCATATTAGTGTACAGATAGAACCGGCTAAAAGGGTCAAGGTAAGTAAAGTAACTGTATAGTAACGGTATGGTATGTCTGTGCTAAATGTTTGTTGAATGAGCTTGAAACTCTTTAAGTTGTTGCTCTGAAGCTCTGTACATCATGGCATACAGAATGAGCTACTGACTGCACTGGCTGACCTTGCAGTCAGCCTGTCTACATAAGCTAAACACACCCAAACTAAAACCTACATACACCCGTACATATACTCTCTTTAAGAGAGCGAGAGACGTTTATTTAGTTCCGTTATTTTTTTTTAACAAATTTACCGTTTTGTTTTGTTTTGTTTTTTTTCGTTATAAGCGCCATAGCATACACGGCATGATGGAGGAGGAGAATTGTATACGGCCTCATCAGGAAATACGGCAATTAACCTTGGAGGAGAAGAAATTCTTGTTGGCTGTAGAGCGTGGCGATATGGCGGGTACACGTCGCATGTTGCAAAAGGCTCAAGACACCGATAACATCAATATAAACTGTGTGGATCCATTGGGTCGCACTGCTCTGTTAATGGCCATCGACAATGAAAACTTGGAAATGGTCGAGCTTTTGATCAACTATAATGTGGATACTAAGGATGCTTTATTACATTCCATATCGGAGGAGTTTGTGGAGGCTGTTGAAGTTTTATTGGATCATGAAAATGTCACCTTCCACAGTGAGGGCAATCATGTAAGTTAACTGAACGTTAAATTTTCATGGGCAAATTTATTTTTGATTTTTTTTTACTTCGCCAGAGCTGGGAATCCTCTTCGGAAGATACTTCAACATTTACGCCCGATATCACTCCGCTTATATTGGCTGCCCACCGTGATAATTATGAAATCATAAAAATTTTATTGGATCGTGGTGCTGTTTTACCCATGCCCCATGATGTACGGTAAGTTTTAGAAACTTTAAAGTGATTAATATACGAGGTGCTGCAAAAGTCATCAGCTTATCGAAAGATTGACGCTTGAAGTAAATAAAGGGTGTTTTTTACAGAGGTATAGAACTTTAAGTTGGCATTACTTTTCAAGATGGCGACCGATTTAACAGCTGTCAAGTGATTTATTCTCAGTTTGGTTTGGCAATTCATCATGAATAGACTCACGCCTGAACAACGCTTGCAAATAGTGCAATTTTATTTCGAATATAATGGTTCTGTGCGGAAAACGTATCGCGCACTACGTCCATTTTATCGTCGACAAAATCGTCCATCAGAGCATGGATGCAGTTTTCGCACCACGTTTACTCTTATTGATAACTCGCATCCCCACAGGCGCTGTACGGTGCGTACAGAAGAAGCTATTGCTGCTGTAGAGCGTAGCATTGAGGAAGACCCGAATGAGTCCATCCGCCATCGAGCACAGGAATTGGATCTGCGTCCATCCACTTTATGGAAGATTTTGCAGAAGGATCTTGGTTTGCGTGCTTACAAAATCCAACTCGTGCAAGATGCGAAGCCAAACGATCATCAAGTAAGGCGTAGATTCGTCGAATGGGCCCAAAACGAGATTACCGTTGTTCCCGATTTTCATAAGCGAATTTTGTTTAGCGATGAAGCGCACTTCTGGTTGAATGGCTACGTCAACAAACAAAACTGCCGCATTTGGAGTGAAGGTAATCCTCAAGTGTATGTGGAAACACCGTTACATCCAGAAAAATTGACTGTTTGGTGAGCTTTATGGGCTGGTGGAATCATTGGTCCGTACTTTTTCAAAAACGATGGTGGCCAGAACGTTACAGTCAATGGTGATCGGTATAGAGCCATGATTACTAACTTTTTCATTCCTGAACTGAATAACCACGATGTCCAGGAGATGTGGTTTCAACAAGACGGCGCAACATGTCACACTGCTCGTGCCACAATAGATTTATTGAAAGACACGTTTGGTGACCGCCTAATTTCACGTTTAGGACCTGTGAATTGGCCTTCAAGATCTTGTGATTTAACACCGCTAGACTACTTTCTGTGGGGCTATATAAAGTCATTGGTCTATGCGGTAAAGCCACAAACGCTTGACCATTTGGAAGACAAATGTTGGAAAAAGTCATCGAAAATTGGACGTCCAGATTGGACTACATCCGCGCCAGCCGTGGCGGTCATATGCCAGAAATCATATTTAAAATGTAATGCCACAAGATTATCTTTCGGATAAATAAAATTCATGTCAATCGAATAATCCATCGTTGTTTTATTGCAACTTAAAGTTCTATACCTCTATAAAAAAAACACCCTTTAGAACGTGATGCAATCGTTTGCATTTTATGCGTAATAATTCACGGATAGGGTTGGCGTAACGTGAATTAAGAACGGGATCTCTTTCGCCCAACGGCAATACTAAAATTATTTTTCAATTTTGCATTAAGAGAATGCCACCTAGAAACTTATTTGATTGCATGAAGATTTCTTTTATTCCAGCTGTGGCTGTGATGAGTGTGTTCAATCGCGTCAGGAGGACTCTTTGCGTCATTCACGTTCACGCATTAATGCTTATCGCGCCTTGGCCAGTCCAAGTCTAATTGCCTTATCATCTAAGGATCCTATTTTAACTGCATTTGAATTGTCTTGGGAATTGAGACGCCTAAGTTTTTTGGAACACGAATTTAAGGTGCAATCACACGATTTACACTTAATAAACGCTCACACCACTAACCTTTTATCTTCGCTTTTATTTGTAGAATGAATATCAGGAGCTGCGTAAACAGTGTCAGGATTTTGCTACCGCTTTACTAGATCATACCCGCACATCACATGAATTGGAAATCTTATTGAATCATGATCCTACCGGACCAGTTTATGAGCATGGTGAACGTATGCATTTAAATCGCTTGAAATTGGCCATTAAACTCAGGCAGAAGAAGGTGAGTCTAGAGTACTAAGGGCCTCCATATCATCAACATTTTTTTATTTTGTCTTTCAGTTTGTTGCCCATCCTAATGTACAACAACTGTTGGCCAGCATTTGGTATGAAGGTCTACCCGGCTTTCGGCGTAAAAATATGGCTTTACAAGCTTTAGATATCATAAGAATAGGTATGTAAAGCTAGTTTTGAAGGGAAGATGACAAGGATTTTATTTTTTTTATTAATTGCAGGCATAATGTTTCCGATATTCTCATTGGCTTATATACTGGCGCCCTACTCCAGTGTGGGACAAACAATGAGGAAACCTTTTATCAAATTTATATGTCACAGTGCCTCGTATTTCACATTTCTATGTAAGGATGGCTGTTCAAGAACTTTAGCAAGGGCTCAAACCATAATTTTGATTATTTTTTCCCATAGTTTTACTAATGCTGGCTTCACAGCGCATAGAAACCTTTATAGGTGGTTGGTTTTGGACCGATTCCGATAGTCTGGTCCATGAAGTCGAGGAATTACCAACTAAGAGAGGAGCCAAGCCCACATTTATTGAGTGGCTGATATTATCCTGGGTTAGTGGTAAGTAAACTTGAATTTTAAGACGTGTTTAGCAAGTGAGTTTAAAATCCCATTTTTTCCGCAGGCTTAATTTGGAGCGAAGTGAAACAGCTTTGGGATGTGGGCCTGCAGGAGTATTTGAATGACATGTGGAATGTTATTGATTTTGTTACGAATTCATTATATGTGGCCACTGTAGCTTTAAGAGTTGTTTCGTTTTTTCAAGTACAAAAAGAAATGATCACGAATCCGCATGCAACCGACTTGCCGCGTGAGCGTTGGGATACATGGGATCCCATGCTTATATCGGAAGGTCTATTTAGTGCGGCGAACATTTTCAGTAGCCTCAAATTGGTTTACATATTCTCAGTAAATCCACATTTGGGACCACTGCAGGTGTCATTGTCACGCATGGTCATGGATATTATGAAATTTTTCTTTTTGTATGTTCTTGTTCTATTCGCCTTTGGCAGCGGCTTAAATCAATTGTTATGGTATGATTTGAACTCGAAACCTATAGCTTGAACTTTAAAAAAAATAATAAAAAAAATTATATTCCTTTAGGTACTATGCCGATTTGGAAAAGAAACGTTGCCCTGAAGTATCACCGCATAATGTTTTATTGAATTTAAATGGCACCACAGATCCAAATGCCTGCATTGTTTGGCGCCGTTTTTCCAAGTAAATTTTAACACTAGCCCCTAGCTATTATTCCCAGATTTTAATAATTTTTTTATTCCAGCCTTTTCGAAACCACACAGACTTTATTCTGGGCCGTCTTTGGTTTAATCGATTTGGATAGTTTTGAATTGGATGGCATTAAGATATTCACACGTTTTTGGGGCATGTTAATGTTTGGCACCTATTCGGTTATAAATATTGTGGTCCTCTTGAATCTACTCATTGCCATGATGAATCATTCCTATCAATTGATATCGGTAAACAATACTTTCTCTTCCTCTTTCAGGTGATTGTTCGTTTTCAAAACATTTGTGTCCTTTTTTTAGGAACGCGCTGATGTGGAGTGGAAATTTGCCCGTTCAAAATTATGGATCAGCTATTTCGAAGAGGGCGGTACTTGCCCACCGCCTTTTAATATAATACCCACGCCAAAATCTATTTGGTATGCATTTAAATGGTCAAGACGTGTATTCTGTAGTGGCTCCTCAGCCGCCCGAAGGGAACATTTGAAGACAATAAGGGTAAGTAAAGAAAGATTTTTGATAGAAAAGATCAACTCAAGTTGCAATCGGGGATGTTAAACCATGGCATTTAAGCAGGCAGGGTGATGGGCGCTATACAAATAGTGAATTGGAAAAGATTGAACTACTAGCCGATACAAACGTCTCAGAAAGTGATGATGATAGCAGGAGACAGCTAAAAAGTAGGCCATGGAACTCGCTAATGGGGTTGGAAGCGGTGTCTGCTCTGGGAAACTGGACCTAAATATTTCTCGCCGTCTGCCGGACTACTACAGTGTGTTTCAGGCGGAGGTGATGGCAATTTACCGGGCCGCTCAATGGATGCTCGTCAACGATGCTTCTTTCACTCACGTCTCGATCTTTTCTGATAGTCAGGCCGCGATAAAATCTCTATCGGGTTTTGTGATTAACTCTAGGATCGTTAGGGAATGTCGCCGCTGTCTCGACCTTCTCTCGGGGCGCTTCACCAGTGTCTCTCTGGTGTGGGTCCCCCCGGGCATAGTGAAATTCCGGGAAACTGTAGGGCCGACGAGCTCGCCAGAGCTGGAGCGCTCCTTCCGGAATCCTCTTCTGTTGAATTGGGTATGCCACTTGCCTCGGTCAGGTTGCGGAGGTTCTTTCGGGACGCCAACCTATCCTGCTAGACTCAACGCTAGACTCACCTGGCCCAAGATGGATAGAAGGCGTACCAACCGATTACTTGCTCTTGGTCGTGATGTCATCTCGACTACAGTGGCCGTGCTTACAGGTCATTGCGTCATGGGTAGACACGCGGAAAGAATGAGGCTCCCTTTCAACGACTTCTGCCGTGGATGCAGGTCCACTGAGGAAGAGGAGACTGTTGTTCACTTTCTTTGCCAGTGCCCGTCTCTTGCTAGGTGTAGATATAGGATATTTGGCTCCCCATTCCTTGTTAGCTTAACGGAGCTATCATCAAATCAAATTTTCTGAATGGTTTTCCAGTGCGGGGTAGTCGTGCTTTTGTTGTGCAGTCCTTGCGCTGACCAACTTCTTCCTTTTCCCTGATTTTGGTGGAACTTGGTTAGTACAGGGACTGCGTTCACCCGTGGCATCACAACGGGCCGCTATGCGTGCTCAAGTGAGCTTTGTGATAACAGAGCTACCACTCCGACCTAACCTAACCTAGGCCATGGAAACACACTGATTGCGGCAATTTGATTGATTGAGCAGTGGCACCCTGATCTACAAGAGCTGTGATTTCCAAAGAGCCATTCTGGTATTCTTTGATGTCAAAGAGATGAATATTTGCGGTTTTCTTGATGTATGTGACACATTTGACATCAGGCCTCAGGGGAGCAGGAGTGGTGAATTTGGTGTAGGACCACGAGGAGCTTGTGCAAGTTGCTGTATATGGTTAGAGATGATGTTAGAGCTACTTCTCGTAGAGGTGGTAGTAAAGTGGCCGGCGGCAATAACAATTTTGAGCCTATTTGAAGCTAATCTTGCTAGATAAGGCACTTTAGTTTAAGCTATCTTATAAATCCAGATTGAAACTATCCGGACTGAGATTTTTGAGGCCATCAAGGTAGAGAAGCTGCAGTGATTTGAGGTTGCACAGCTTGAGATTGGCCGACTGTAATGCTTTCCCGTATTCAATTGCTAATCAATTTATAGTTGCTCTCTCTTTGACCCTTGCTTTCTATACTTTTCATTTCCTTCTTTTCAGCGCAAAGCCCAACAAGCCAACGATCGTGACTTTAAATACCAGCAAATAATGCGTAATCTGGTACGCCGTTATGTGACGGTAGAACAACGTAAAGCTGAATCCCAAGGTGTTACCGAGGATGATGTCAATGAAATCAAACAAGATATTTCGGCATTCCGTTGTGAACTGGTGGAGATTTTAAAAAATAGTGGCATGGATACGAATGTAACCTCTGGACAAGGGGGAGGTGAGTAATAGACGTGTAAGCCAAATGACAAGGCAAATATTCTAATACAATAACTTTGCTTAAGGAGCTGGTGGTAAAAAGAATCGCCAAAAAGAACGCAGACTTATGAAAGGTTTCAATATAGCACCACCGGGCTCAACAGGCTCCCTTGCGCCAGTGGCTGAATTTTCAACATCTTTAGATAATTTCGATCAACAGCATGAGATATTAACCTCCACCCTGTCAAACTTGTTTCATCCGTCAACATTTATGCATAAAAAGGCAACG
Organism: Sarcophaga variegata; assembly: GCA_932273835.1. NCBI lineage: Eukaryota > Metazoa > Arthropoda > Insecta > Diptera > Sarcophagidae > Sarcophaga > Sarcophaga variegata. The sequence continues at coordinate 103,385,851 of OW026361.1, forward strand.
TTCTGTACTAGCGACAGCATGGAATCACCACCGCCTACAAACTCATTGTCCACGAACTCCACCGTTAGTACAGTGCAGACCACAAATAAATACAATAAGTCGACATTGAAACCCTACAACAAACGCATAGCGGGACATAAAAAGAAATGGGGCACACTTATAGAGGCGGCCAAAGTGGGTAATGTTTCGAAAATGTTGGGACGCTCCAAATCCGAAGATTCTGTATGCAATTCCTCAAACAACTCATCACCGGTGCATGGCCAAGTGCGGGTAACCTATTCACAGAATTGTGCCACCAACTATTACAATCCGAATGAGGTGCGACATCACAATCTGGCGCAAAACAAAGATCATTTGGCACCCACGAATATAGTGCCCAGTGTGGGCGTAAATGTAGGCGCAGGCACACATTTCTTCCACACAACTACCGGTAAATGAAATGAAAAGTTTTTTTCTTTAAATTTAATTTCCAAAATAATGGCTTTTTTTAAAAGTACATATAACAAGGTATGTAACGGTTGTTTACAATTACTTTCTCTTTCTCCCTCTCTCTCTCTCTTTTCTTTCTCTCTTTTCTTTTTCCGTGTGAAATTCTATTTTATTTTTGTGTGTGTTGTTTGGCTGTGGAAATACATAGGCCTTACGGCTATAGCTGCTTTGAAAAAGAAACGTAAAAAATTTTCGTCGAGTAAGAATATTTGCCCCGTCAATGAATCCATTTCTGCTACTAATGCTGTGGATCTGTTAAGCGATAAGGTGGCGTATATTTGTAGTTGATAAGCAGAAATAAATTCAATTTAATTATTCTCATTATAATAATATACGATATACGATATTATATTATATTTACTATATTTACTATATATTCGTGCATAACTTGTGTATAAATTAAGCACCTCCCCCGCAACAAACAATTGCTATGATACTCTGTAATTCACCTTTAAATGTTTTACTCTGTACGTAACTATTGCACCCTAAAATTTTAGATTTTTATTCCCCCATTTTATGTGAATTGTTTTCTTTTGAAAATGCATGCCCAAAATTTATATTTAATGAAACGTTTGATCAAATTTTTTAAAATTGTTTTTGCTTTAAAATGTTTAATTCTTTTATGGTTTGTAAATAATCGCTTTCTTAATTTTAATAATAAGAAAATAGGCCTTGAATTGACAGGGATACCCTGTCAAAGACGAGTATACTCGTCCTACTTTAAATATATTATAACATGCAGGCTTTTGAATTAGCAAATTTTTTCTATAATGTTGCCTCGAGTCCTTCTACCTTTCTATTGCCAACGACGAGTATGCTCGTCTTTGGTTTTCTGCTTGTAAATGATTATGTGTGATAATATATGTGCTCTTACCAAGAAATAACAGGGTTTTGGTAAACAATAACACTCAAAATATAAATAGCAATGGGAATGACTTCATATAATTTAGGTTTGGCAGCGAATGGGTTAAAAAAATTAAGGTTAGGGTTTTTACAGAGGACAGTAAATGTCCATCCATGATCACGTTAAGAATATCCCACATACGTCATCTATCTATGTTTATAATCCATTAATAGTGTGGTCTTTTATTCTTCCTCCTTCAAGACAGTCACTTCATATATCAATTCGTTCTAATTCCATACATGAAATTATTGCAAGGAAATACCCACGTACTTTTCCAGAATAAAGTACAGTATAGCTTAAAATGAGCCCACGGTTCAAACCCCAGGACCGGCTTGTCCAAAAAAACGAAATATGAACAAATATTTCTTCCGCGATTTCCTCTCAGCAGATTTCTGGCAAAAACTCTAAGAGGAAATAAAATTGTCATGAAAAGTTTCTCCCAAATTTGTTGTTCGGAGAAAACTTTAAACTGTAGCTCCCGCCACTCATGTATAAAATTAACACACACATCATGAGTGGTGTGAGAAGCTAGGTTGTTACCCTGACTGAAGGGTTTTAATGGCCAATGTATGTAAATTAACGGTACGCAGAAGGTCTCTCCTTCTATTAATTGTCCTTTCTCACACAGGCTGTGTTAACGTTTCGTTGTCTATTATAGTGAAAGGTGCTTATACATACAGGGGACAACAAAAGTCTTAGTACGGCAATATATTTTGACAAAAAAGTCCCCACAGTCTTAATACTCTTGCACAAAGTAGAGATATGACTTCAAGAGAGTATTTAGGAGATCATTTGAAAGAACGGTTACGTAATCGCTAAGCCTCAAACAAAAGTCAACCGAAAACCTTGCTCATGGTGCCACCAGAAAACACTAAACAAAACTTGTATATTCAATTCCAAATGGGTTAAATGGAGTGCTTGACCTTAAGGGATATTCTACTAAATACAAGGGATAACATTTTCATATATTAGGCCTTTGAATTTTAAATTTACTCAAGGTTGTCCTTGGGGGTACCTATGGGGTCATCTGAAACTTTTCCTTATTTTTCTCTTGTTTTATGAAAAACATTAAAAAATTTTTTGTTTTATAATAAAAATAAATAAATTAATAAAATAAATATATAAACCATAAATTTTTATACAAATTTTTGGCTAAATTTCATGAAATTGCTAAAATATGTTGCCGTACTAAGACTTTAGCTGTCCACTGTATATATTGTTTCCATGGCAAAAATCTGTGAATAATGCTGTTCTTAGTTAAAAAAAATCATTTGACTTTATCATCACAATAACCACACAAACAAAACTATTTGGATGATATCGATAAATTCCATGGGCTAGACTCTTTGAGAAGGCACTCATTTTTTAAGCGACTCTAAACTGTTGTGATTGAAATTAGGTGCCTTCACTATCCCCTGCCTACTTGCGTGCCTGTAGTGGTATGTTAAGAACCTTCGCCAATAATATCAGTTGGGATATTGCGTTGCCCTTTTGCAGGCATAATTCACGTTACTAGTGAAATTAAGTGATGGACTCTGTGGAGTTTATATTACTACCATCAACTCGAATCTGCACTGTTTCAATCTGCTGTTTTAAACTTTAAGATCAGCTTCTGTTTTATGCTCTGTGGTATTTCGATTCATTAATTCGATTCAGATTTTAATCACTCTGATAGCCCCATGCTCATATGGTTGGAAACCTTAAAAGTGTACATCTAATGCGATAGTATCCGTGTATTGTATTCTCTTTCAATATCTGATCGATAAGGGGCATAATGACATTTTGTTCTCTAAATAAATTAACTGGAAAGGCCCTTGGCCATCCCAGGGAGACTAATATCAGCAATGTATATTATAGAAATGACTGGCAGCACCAGAACTTGTCAACCTAACATATTTTCACAAAAGGCGTTGTTTCCATATTTTTAAACAGGGAATAAAAGCATTGTACCTCTGTCTTTATGCTGGTAACTAAGAGATTGTAAGCGATATTATAATTTCCATTATAAGGACTGTGTTGTTCCTCATGCAGTGTATAGTGCAAGTTAGTCCATCTTCTTTTCCCCTGAGGAGCTCGAATATTCAGTTTTATATTCGAGAGCGTCGATTTATCTTTTCAACGTTCACACGTTAAACATACATACATAATTGGTCATTACAACCCTTCAGTCAGGATTACGACCTAGTTTCTCACACCAATCATGTTGTGTGTGTTAATTTTATACATGAGTGGCGGGACCTACAGTTTAAAGTCGACTCCGAACGACAGATTTTTTGAGAAGCTTTTCATGGCAATTTTTTATTTACTCTCAGAGTTTTTGCCAGAAATCTGCTGAGGGGAAGTCGCCGAAGAAATACTTTTTGTATTTTATTTTGATGTCTGGCCTGGTGCTCGAACCCTGGCTTTTCGTCTAATAAGCCAACACACTAACTACTAGACCACACGTTAAACACGTGACCTAATTTCGTATAAAACATTTTTAAATTCTGAAATATTAAAATAGAGCTACGAAATGTTTCCAAATCCTTTCTTATCTGTTTTATGCTTCAGTTTCATTTTTTGTTTTCTGCATGTTTAATGTGAAAATAGTTTAAAAAAAAACTTTACCTTGAGTTTTTTTGAATTGTTTATAGTGCAGATAGTTTAATAAGACTTAAAATTGTTTGTAAATAATATAATTTTATTCTTTTTTTTTTCCTCCACTTAAAAATCATTTGCATAAAAAATTAAGGCTTTAAAGCGCGTATCGAGTTACCCAGCATCCGATGGTACTGCTCAAAATAAGGATGCCACCAATGTGGCAAAACCAAGGCGCCATGAACAAACACAAAGTCAACATGATTCGGTGGAGACATCCAACGAATTTACCCTGTCGAATGAGACACAACATCTGGATCCATCCAATACGTCGGTGAATTCACGTGAACCATTGATAAGCAGTAATTTCGCATCAACAGGTGTTATACACTAAACAATCACACAAAAAAAGGTGAATTATAACGCACAAAATACACGTACATACATATGTTTGAATAAATTGAGAAGAAGGAAGGGCGAGAAGAACAATGTGTTATAGATCGTAAAGGAAATGGTGTTTAGAGCGGAAATATGGAAGAAAAAAAAAACTGAAAATTTAAACAATAAAATTTCAATGAAATACTGCCACCATATGGAATACACTGCCGTTTCCTTGCACAAGAAAAACGAAACAAAAAAAACAATTCACAGAAGAAAAAAAATCAATAAATTATTGAAGAGAAAAATAAACATACATACATAAGGAAATAATAATAATAAAAAAAAAACAAACGAAAAAAAAACAAGAATAATTAGAAGAAAAAAGAGAAAATCGCATTTGCCAATCAGCCATTATGAACGAAACACACTTTTACACAACGCGGGCTCATTAACTCATTACTTTAACCACACACACCTCTATAATCATATCCTCCTCTTCCTAAACTTAAAAAAAAAAACTAAAAAAAATGAAAATTAAAAATAATAAGAATCATAATAATTTTTGATAAAAACAACAAAATTTCGTACAAAACAAAAAAAACAACAACAAAAGTTTTCGAACAAAAAAAAAAAACTAAAACTAACCACCTACAGAACTTAAACTCATCACCCTTAAATACGTCCATATACAGAATTTAAAGCACAATATTTATAACAAAAAAAATTAAAAACGAACATGAAATCTTGAAAATAAAACAAAAAAACAAAATATTTTTAAAAATAAAAGAAAAATCAAAAATGCTTAACAAAATAATACATCGTAAATCGTAAAAATCAAATTAATATCGAATATAATAGCAACAACTAAACAATATATTTATAACAACTAAAAAACAAAAGAAGCATTCAAGCATACTACATATAAAGCATAGACACTACATATCATTAGAGATCATCGAGATCACATATATCACATGAAATATAATTAAAAAAAAAAACTAAACATCCTATTAATATAATATAAACAAAGGCATACTACATGGTGGCGCACAAGTAATGTCTTATTGCAAATTGTCCACCATTTTGTTAGAAATTAAAATCAGTAAGCTTAGCTAGCTACTTCACTGTTATGCTTTATGGAGCACGATATTTCGCTCTTTAGTTAATTGGCGAATAAGCAAATAATATTAGCACGGGTGCTGACAGCATACAGGGTGGCTGATATATAATGCAACAAAGTAAAGCGCTATATTTTTTTAATTTTTTTTTTTAATTTTATTGTTCAAAAGCAAAAAATGTTGGAAATAACATCAAATTTTAGAATCAGTTTAGATTTGTTCGAATTGGCCACCTTTGGTACGAATTATGGCCTTCAAACGGCACGGATAAAGCCATCACAGGCTGCACGAAAGTGGCTCTGCGGTATTTTGGCCCATTCCCGGCGAAGCGCCGTCTTGAGATGATCGACACTTTGGTATTTTTTAGTGAGAACCTTACTCTCCAAAATGCCCCAGGCGCAAAAGTCCAACGGATTGAGATCCGGAGATTTTGGTGGCCATTGTGCGGTAGAAATGAAGCAAGGAACCTCCTTTTTAAGCCATTTTTGGTTGACGCGTGCTGAGTCCTGTTGGAATGTCCATGGTCTGCGGCCGAAATGTTTGTCTGCCCAGGGCTTCAATACAGTCTTTAAGACATTTTCCCGATAATATTCGGCATTTATTTTGACCCCACGGTCGATGAATACGAGCGGGGAGCGACCATCGGCCATTACGGCGGCCCACAGCACTACCATCGGCGGCGCTTGAGTTCTGATGGCCAATCGCATGTGTAAATTTTCAGCTGACCTCTTTGGCAAGTAAACCCGATCATATTGTTTGTTCACAAAATGCTCAATTTGGAATGGCTTCTCATCGGAGAAAACCAAATTCGATAACTGGCCACTTTCGTGCAAGCGAAGTAACTCCTTGGCTCTTTCCAGTCTAACTTTTTTTTGTCCATCGGTGACCTCTTGCACTTTTTGGAACTTCAATGGCTTTAGTCCAAGCTCATTTTTCAATATGTGTTGCATCCGTTCTCGCGATATGTTCAGCTCACGAGCAATTTTTCTACCACTGCGGCGTGGATTTCGATCAAATCTGGCCTTCACTTTTCGGATCATTTCTGGTGTTGTTACCGTTTTTTTTCGTCCACTTTTTGAACGCGATGCAACACTGCCAGTATCACGGTAACGAGCAATGGTAAGAGAAACAAAAGATTTATTCACATTTAAATGCTGGAGGGCTCTAACGATAGCCACCTGTGGTTTTCCAGCCAAATATAAAGCAATCACACTATCACGCTTGAATTTCATCACGAATAATTTTTTTCTGAATGCAATAGATCAAAATGCTTTTGTAAGCTTGTAAATAATAAAATAAAAAACGAGCGGTTTACAAATGATAACAACCTGAAGTTGGTTGCAATACATATCAGCCACCCTGTATATGTAGATGTCCATCAGACAAGCTTGGGTTTCCTTATTAACATCACATGCAAACGTCATAGTGAATGCAAGCACCACTGGAAATTGTAGACGTTTAATTTCAAACGGTACGTTGTTAGTTGGCAGCATGACTATGCTTTTGGGAAGTGCTTCGTGGCAAGGCTTAGTAACAAAAACAAATGGAGTAATCTGGTAGCTGTATACTTTCTTAAAAAAGGAACGGATCTTCAAACGGGACCAAGAGTTTTTGGTTCCAGAATGCAATGAAGTAAGAAGTCGCCATAGTCTAGTAGGTAGTGTGTTGGCTTATTAGACGTAAATTCAGGGTTCGAGCCCCAGGACAGTCATCAAAACAAAAATACGAAAAGTATTTCGTCGGCGAATTCCTCTCAGCAGATTTCTGGCAAAAACTGTGAGGGTAAATAAAAATTGCCATGAAAAGTTTCTCAAAAATCTGTCGCTCGGAGTCGACTTTAAACTGTAGGTCCTACCACTCACGATAAAATTAACACACACAATATAAGTGGTGTAAGAAACTAGGTCGTAATCCTGACTGAAGGGTTGTAATGACCAATTATTTATGTTAATTTCAAACGGTACGTTAGATGGCAGCATAACTATAACTTTGGGAAGTGCTTCGTGACAAGACTTAGTAACAAAAACGAATAGAGTAATCTGGTAACTGTATACTTTCTTAAAAAAGGGACTATTTTGTGGTACACGGATGGGCCTGGAACGGATCTTCAAACTGGACCAAGAGTTTTTGATTCCAGAATGAAATATTTCAAGCCCATGAGAAAACTCATGGTTATCTTCCAAGCTGCAGTTTATGCCATAGAAAGATGTGCTCAATTAAAATTGGATTGAATGTACAAACAGTAATACTATCTGGCATTCAAATACTCGGCTCTTATGAGATTAAATGGAAGATAGTATGGGACTATCTGATGATAGTTACTCTCTGTTGGGTCGCAGGTCATGTGGGAATTCTGGACAATTAGCAAGCAGAAGGGCTTGCAAGGAAGGGAGTTTCCACGTCTTCGATGAGGTCGGAAGCTTTTTGTGGAGTGGCAGATAAATGGAGGAGACAAACAAAAATTTTAGTGGGAAATTACAATAAGAAGTGATCTGAGTCATGATCAGACTATCAAATTCAGGTTGACAGTATTTTGACAGTGAACTCAGTACAGTAGACTCAGGATATTTAGAGTGCGGGTTGTCTCGAACTCAACATGTACACTCTGTGACGATAAGAACATTAATGCATGCCAAGAAGAAACACATGAGGGAATATCAAGTGCTGGGCAGGGGATTCAGCTTGTCCAAATTGGCCCATCTTATTATGGATTTAAATTTACATATATGTTAGATAACATTGCTAGATTCCCATTATTCTACACATGAATCTAGACCCAAATACCATTATTTATCCTTAACCCATGCGTATATCACAGAATCGTCGCTCTTTAAAAAGTATGTGGCCTCCAAATTACTCCATCACTCAATCACTCTTATTAACCAAACCAAAATCTCAGAGTTTACTGTCAGCCACTTGATTTGCCTGGTCTCGTCAGACTTTTCTGCCATTGTCTCTATTATTCTGGTCCTCACCATCATAGGCAACTGACTAAAAATTATATAGAGCCTCCAGAGCCGCATTAGGTCAGATTTTCATTGTTCCAGAAATTTCAATATAAATCGTCTTCGTTATTGATAAACGAGTTGTTCAAGTACCGACATAGGGCATCGCATAAAGTATGTCGGATGAACGCAACTGAATTTGTTTATCTCCAGAGTAGATACTTCTTTACGTATATCAAGTTCGGAATGCAGCTAATTCCGATGCGAAGTCGTACGGGAAACAGTTTTTGTATTTGAATAACTGTTGAATTGATCTTTAAGATACATTTGCTTTAAAATACAACTTTTACGCCACCAGCTAGATACAATACATATAGCATTTATCGCGCACTATACATGTACTTCATGGAAATACTCGCATTATAATCAAAAAAAAAAAAAAGCACGTCAAGATAAATACATTTTAATACTCGTATTATTAGAATAATGCACAACGAATAATTTTTATACATACATACATACATACGTGAAGAATAAAAATAATAATTTTTTTTTAATATTTTATTAATTCCCCCTTAATATTTGAAAAAGAATTTGTCAAATAGTTTTTCAAAGTCTATGAATGTCAAGTATGAAGCAGATCTGCTTCACAATAACTAACAGAATTGGTAGCAGGTTTGGTTCCATAACAGATTGTATTTATTTTTAAATTCTGAATTTTAACATCGCATAGGTATGTATTTATTGCAGTGATATATATATTTTTTTTAAATCATATCTCAGTAATGCATTAACATATCATTTCATTGAATACATTTATAGTTTTCGAACGATATACACCAATAAATGAAAGCAAAAACAAAAACCAAAAATAATATCATATCAAATGGTAAAAGTTGCCTTAGAATCAAACAATTTCTGTTAATTTTTATTTCTTTTTATAAAATTTTCGAAAAAAAAAAGAATAATAAATTAAAAAAAAATAATTAAAAAAATATATAAATAAAAAATAATTATTTAAAAATAGTATTAATAATAATGCTAATATTTAAAGCAAAGTAGCAAATAATTTATTAAAATTATTAAAAAAAAAATAAAAACGAAAATTAAAACAATTTTGGAAAAGCATTTAACCGTATCCATAACAACAAACGAACTATACAGTGTAATAAAGGGTCCGCCAAATAACTTTTTTTTTAAATGCTTTAAAAAAAACTACGGAATATTTTCTCAAATTTCTTTTTTATTTGAAAGTACAATCCTTCCGGTTAATAATGGAAAACAATTTCACTCAAATGGCTGCCTCGGCTGGCCATGCAGTAGCCTACACGATCGGTCCAATTTTTAAGCACATTATCGATTGTGTGCAGCTGTATTTCAACAATGGCTTCACGAATATTGTCCTTTAAAGCGTTAATTGTATCTGGCTTGTCGGCGTAACACTTATCTTTGACGGCACCCCACAAATAATAGTCCAACGGTGTCAAATCGCAGCTCCGAGGTGGCCAAACGACATCAGCTCTGCGGCTGATAACGCGATCTTCAAAAACAGGGCGCAAAACATCGAGTGTAGCTTCGGCTGTGTGGCACGTAGCGCCGTCCTGTTGAAACTAAATGTTGCCAATATCCTCCTTTTCAATTTTTGTGAACTAAACAACATGGCCCGATAACGATCGCCATTGACTGTAACGGCCACTCCTTGCTCATTTTCGAAGAAAAATGGCCCAATTATGCCTCTGGACCAAAATCCGCACCAAACAGTGACTCGTTTTGGATGCATCGGCTCTTCAATGTATGCGTGCGGTTTTTCTGTGCCCCAAAAGCGACAATTTTTGCTTGTTTACATACCCGCCAAGATCAAAATGAGCTTCATCTGAAAGGATAATTTTTTTTTTTTGCCAAAATCGGCATCTTCTGTAAGTCGATCGCAGGCCCACTTAGCGAAGCGAAAACGCATTGGATGGTCAATTGGCTTCAACTCCTAAACCAATTGGACTTTTTATGGCGTCATATCAAGGTCTTTATGCAAAATTCGTCTCAATGATGTCTCCGAAATGTTCAATTGTTGAGAACGACGGTGAATTGATGTTGATGGCGCTTCACGCACACTTTCTGCCACAGCAGCAATATTCTCGGGTGTACGCACTGTTTTTGGCTTTTCACGCTTTGGTTTATCGATGAGGATGCCAGTTTCTTTCACTTTTTTCGCAAGATAACGAACATACGGAGATGACGGTGCTTCTCTTCTTCCAAAATCCGTACGCAATTTTCGCACACATTCTGCAACATTACCATGATTTTCAAAGTAATGTCGCAATATTTCCCAGCGTTGTTCAAGCGTATACACAACCATATTCGTTCAGCGGAAGGATAATACTAATTATCTGTCAAATCAGACAAGAGGTAAGTGTTACCATTCACGAAATAAGCACTAGTTGAAAAAAAATGTTAGATCGCGGACCCGATATTTAAAAATAGTATTAATAATAATGCTAATATTTAAAGCAAAAAACAAGTAGCAAATAATTTATTACAATTATAAAAAAAAATAATAAAAACGTAAATTAAAACAATTTTGGAAAAGCATTTAACCGTACCCATAACAACAAACGAACTATACAGTGTAATAGAAAAAAAAAAGAAAACCGAACAGAAATAGTAATAAAAACTACAAATAAAATATAAAAATTAAAAACGAAAAAAAAAGGAATCCCACTATATTTATTGAAATAAAACTAAAAACATTGCAACACAAAATAAAAAAACAACCAAAAAAAAAACAATGAAACAAACAAACGTAATATACTCAATAAAAACCAAAGAAAATAACAACAACAAACAACAGCAAAAACAACAAAACAAACTTAATAAATAAATAAATATATTATATAATAATGTATTTAAATAAATATTTTATACACTGATTTTAAACCATAACCCCCCCTCAAAAAACAATAACAAAGTAAAATAACAACATAAATAGTAAACAAACAGGTAAAAAGAAATATTAAAAGAAACTTGAATGTTTTTATTAAACAAACCAAACGAATATAAATTAATATTTAAAAAAAAATAGTATAACAACAACAACAAGAAGTATTTATAAAACGAAGGACAACAACAACAAGAAATTTTAGATAAAATGTTTGTTGTCTTATTAGTAGTGCTAGTTTTTGTAAGATTAGAACAAAAACATTAAAGAATTATAATTAAAATTTAATAAAAAGTTTTAATAAATAAAAAAATAATATTTATTTAATATTAATTAATTAATAATTTATTTATTTCATTAAAATCAAAATTAGAATTTATTTAATGGTTTTTCTTTCTTTAATTTGAAACAATCCATTCCAAAACTAGCTTAAAAACTAATTGCTTTTTATTGTGTTATTTTAAATAATGAGAAATTAATTAAAAAACTAAAAAAAATTAAATAAAATAAAAAGAATTTCAATTTATTTTAATTTTGTATTTTTAATTGTTAAAGCAAAAATAATTGCTTTTTATTTTTTTATTTTAAATAAGGAAAAATTAATTAAAAAACCAAAAAAAAAATAAAAAGAATTTCAATTTATTTTAATTTTAATTTTAATTTTTAATTTTTTATTTTCAATTTTTAAAGCGAATATTAAATATTTCATTATTTTATTATTTTAAATAAGCAAAAATTAATTAAAAAAAACCCAAAAAAAATTAAATAAAATAAAAAAATTTCAATTTATTTTAATTTTTTATTTTTTATTTTTAATTGTTAAAGCAAAAATAATTGCTTTTTATTTTGTTATTTTAAATAAGGAAAAATTAATTTAAAAACCCAAAAAAAAAATTAAATAAAATAAAAAGAATTTCAATTTATTTTAATTTTTAATTTTTTATTTTCAATTGTTAAAGCGAATATTAAATGAGTCCTTTATTTTGAAAGGGGTTTAAGTCCATTTTTAAAGAAATTTAGTTTATGATAACAATAATCACATTCCTATATAATCTTATTTGTATAAACAATTTAAGTCTAGTATCATTAAAATCACTATGATTTGGGGCACTTGAAAATTAGCTAGCTAACGAAATGCATAAAAATTAATTTTGAAACTGATTTAAGTCCACTGAAATCCATAAAATTGGCCGTAGCATGGTTGTAAATTGTGCAATCGGCAGAAAATAATGCAAATATTATTGACTATAAGTTTTTACTATCAGGACATTCACTTTTGCCAAATGATAGTGATTTTGGAGTGATAGAAATGGCTTTAAGGAAAAATAATTTTATGTACTCGTATGTCCCCCAGGGTTACTATGAAACCATAAAAACATGTCGAAAGAGTAACAAATTTATAATAACCAAAATGAAACGTGAAGATTTTTTCTACAAAACCTCTGGAAGAAGCAATTCATAAAAGATTAAAAAACTATAGAGGCGAACCTGTAAATTGGCTAAGGATATGTTGGATGCGATTTATAAAAAGTGAACACTATAAAATGATTTATAAATAATCTATGGAAGTGGATACAGAGTTCAAAATACTTGATTTATTACCTTGTCACGGAAGACCAAGGAACTTCAGAAATATAAAATTAACACCATTATACAAAAATGTACGTCCCATTCCAACTCCTAAGTATAAGGATAACTATTTAGAGGAATCACAATCACTAGTGGAGCAACTTTAAGTGAAAAAATTAACTTATAATAATATTAGACAAAGAACACAAAGTGGACTTATTCGTTTTCACAAACAAAAAAGTCATTTTATTCATTTTGAAAGTGGTTTAAGTCCATTTGAGGTTCTGAAACACAGCTTATTTTTCTAGTAAAGTTTACAAAACGTATTACGTTATATATTCTAACATGTTTAAGGTCACATAGCCACAAAAACAATTTAGTGCCAGTTAACAATATTTTTGAAACAATTCAAACGCAAACCCTTAAATATCTCAATATAAGAAAAAATGGACTTAAACCACTTTCAAAATTTATTTTATTTTTTTATTTTTTATTTTCAATTGTTAAAACGAAAAATAATTGCTTTTTATTTTGTTATTTGAAATAAGGAAAAATTAATTAAAAAACCAAAAAAATTAAATAAAAAGAACATCAATTTATTTTTTTTTTTTTCAATTGTTAAAGCGAATATTAAATATTTTGTTAATAATAAATTTAATTTTTACTAAAATTGTTTATTTATTTAAAACGTTTAAAACAATAAATAAAATATTATTTAACAGATTAAATTTAGTTTTTAACAAAAAATTTTAATTAATTAAAGCATTTAAAACAATAAATAAAATAATTTTTAATGCATTAAATTTAATGGTAAAAATAATTTTTAAAAAACAACATTTAATTTGTAAGCAAAATTTAATTTTAAACAAAAAAATTTTTTAATTAAAACATTTAAAACAATAAATAAAATATTATTTAACAGATTAAATTTAATTGTAAAAACAATATGTTAACAATATAATTTTTAATAAAAAATTTTTATTAATTAAAGCATTTAAAACAATAAATAAAATAATTTTTAATGCATTAAATTTAATGGTAAAAACAATTTTTTAAAAGCAACTCTTAATTTGTAAGCAAAATAAACAATTCATTTCAAATACACAAAAATTTAAATAAAAGTAATTTAAAAAATAATTTTTAAATAAAAAATATTTTTTTTAATTAAAACTTTTTAATGTTTTACAAAAAAAGTTAAATGTAATTAATGACATTTCAAACAAAAAAAAATTTAAATAAAAATATTAAAAAAAATACTTTTTAAATAAAAAAATATTTTTTTTAATTAAAACTTTTTAATGTTTTACAAAAAAATTTTATTTTTAATTTAATTAATTACATTGTAATTGATTTTAATTTTAATAATAAAAAAATAATTATTTTCAAAGAAAAAAAAAACAAAAAGTTTTTAATAAGAACAAAAAACCTAAAATTTTTTTAAAAAAATTCAATAATAGAAATTTAGTTACCAAAAACATTTAGTTTTTATTAAAATCGAAATTAGTTTTTATCATACAAAATTAAGCTTAAGTTTTAAAACCCTGATACTAAAAAACATACTATTTTAAAAACAAAATATGTAACCAAATGAGATACTAAAAACCAAAATACGGCACAATTGCTAAAAACCAACGTAAAGTATAAATTAAATTTAAAAAAACGCATAAAACTATACATAAACGGATAATACAATAACTATTAAAAACAAAATATATTAAATAAATTATATTGTTATTTGCACTACAAAAGAATAGAAAGAAAATAAAATAAAATTAATAAAAACCAAAAACAAAAACAAAAAAGAAAACATTTTCAAAGTGTTTTAATATGCTGGTAATAGATCTGAAAGTTACTAATTGCCATGAAAAAGTTTTGCACTCATGGATAAAAATAACGCACACAACAAGGGTGGTGTTAAAAAGCTAGAGTCCATCTTTCCACTCCTTTCCTTGGCCGTGGACAATTATATGTATTGTATTGCACGCTCTCCTAGTTACTCTATCAGCGATCTAATTGACTACAACACTTCCGTAGTTCAGGGACCCAAAAAAGGGTCCCCATTTTCCTTAAGGCCAATGCATAGCATTCCTATATGAATTTAGAATCCATATAATTCCTTGGGGGCTCTTATATTTATCTGCGCACAGATGAAAGTTCCCAATGACCTAAGAGAACATATGATTGTCGAAGTCTTGATGTTATTTAATGCCGGTTAACTGTTCGTCAGACGAGGTTTTCCCACTCTCGGCATAATCGACGGTGGAGCGGACGGAAGATTTATATACACTATAATCGTATGTGAAGTCGCCATATTCTAGTAGGTAGTGTGTTGGCTTATTAGACGTAAGGCCCCGGTTCAAACCCCAGATCAGATATCAATATGAAAAACTGGACAAATGGCAAAAGTTTAGGTTATGTTAGAGGTTAGAGGTTAGAGGGTATAAAGGAGAGGATGTAGGAAAGGAGATAATGGGAAGCAGAGGAGTTACACAGACCAGACACAACAAAAGGGGAGAACGCGACTATATTGGCGAAGCCCTAGCACCTCTCAACCAGCCTGTGCCACTAATGAATCTGTGGAGAGCCTTGATGTCGGCTCTCGACACAGAATTCAAGCTTTTAAAGAAAGTCCTGCCTCAACCTACACAGGGCTGAACAGTTACAGAGAAGGTATTCGATAGTCTCTAAATCCTCCTCATCGCAACATGCCCTGCATTAGTCCGGCTGGGATCTGTTCCAGATTCCCGTCAGCGACCTAATCTCGTAGCGTCCCGTAATAAAACCGACAACCAACCTTAAGATGGCAAAAACTCTGACAACAAATAAAATTGTCTTGTAAAGTTTCTCAAAAATAGCTGTCGTTCGGTGTAGACTTTAAACTGTAGGTAACGCCACTCATGTATAAAATTAACGCACACAATGTAAGTGGTGTGAGAAGCTAGGTCGTAATCCTGACTGAAGGGTTGTAATGATCAATTCTTTATTTAATTATTTATAACCGTACAGAAACACTTAAGCTGAACTGAAGATCACGTTTCATCATAACGCTCTAGACAGCCTCCTGATTATATTAATTAATCGGTGATTCTGAAAGAATCTCACTGTTGAAACTCGTGGCAATAATAGTGGCTGCAAGCAGTTTTAACTTAAAAAAGTATTATTGAAGACGACCTCAATAACAATGATTCTTATCTCTACATACTCTATAGATAGAAGTCGCCGTAGTCTCGTAGGTAGCGTGTTGGCTTATTAGACGTAAAGCCAAGGCTCGAGCCTCAGGCCAGACATCAAGACAAAATACAAAAAGTATTCCTTCGGCGACTTCCTCTCAGCAGATTTCTGGCAAAAACTCTGAGCGATAAAATAAAATTGCCATGAAAAAGTTTCTCAAAAATCTGTTGTTCGGAGTCGACTTTAAACTGTAGGTCCCACCACTCATGTATAAAATTAACACACACAACATAAGTGGTGTGAGAAACTAGGACGTTTGTACAATGGGTCAATTTGACCTCCGGGTACTGTACTTGTCTTAATTGACAAGTACACGTCCTCTAACCTAACATACTCTATAGATATCAGGCTAAGATCTGTACCAAAGGTTTACTAAGTCTTAACTGCGATATATGGATAAAGGCTCGTAGCTACACAACACGCCGGTCTATTCGCCTAGCAACTATGCTCCATCTTCCAATGAGTTCATAAGGAAGCAGACTGCAGGTTTTGGGCCAACCACCATATTAGCAATCAAGTTAGATTTCTGGGGCTTAAGAAAATTATTATGCCTCTTTCGCTCTATGACTGACAATGAAAATCACATAAGAATCCTTATTAGAAGCAGATTTATTCGTTCCCATTCCCCATGGCCTTATCTGAAATAAGAATTATCACTCCACTCGTAAACCCAACAACGGGATTCTGCAATAAAGATCCGCTCAAGTGCCTCTAATGTGTAGACGTTACACCAGGAGCACAGCCATATTTAAGAACAATTGACGATATTTTTTTCTTTTCCTCTTCAAATGGAATAAAACAATAAGGTTTACCAAATTAAAGTATTTTGTTTTTATTATTTTACTAGCTGTACCCTGCGCGTGTTACTGCGCAACCAACTAAAATAAATTTTAAGGAAAGACATTACACAATATGTCCAATTAATTTTGAATCATTTTATGGATTTTGTTTCCCGTGGTCCAGATGATTGAAACGAACGGGCCTGAGTAGTACGCATTCGATCAGTTTCTAATCTCACTTCTCGTTGTTCAAGTGATTCATGCCAACGGGTCTCAGCGGCATGAACTCGAAGATTTTCCAGTTTCAATGCTAGTTGCCCGTCTGATTCTGAGGCTCATAATGGTCTTTTTTTTCGTGCTCGAGGTGTAGGTCGACCAATTGCTTGCCGCTTTGGAGGCATGATGACATGGGAACGACGTGAAAAATGTGTTAAATTTATTAGAATCTCACAATGTACCCAATCCAATTGAACCCAACAGCATTTTTAAAAATTTTCCAAAATTAAAATGTTTCAAATTTTACGTGAATGAGGCACGACCATCGAGCTCACCGCTGAGTTCTCGAATCTGGGCATACCAATGAGGACCTGAAAGCTCATAATTGATAATGCGATCGTCGATTCCGTCAACGACAGGTGGGCGACCTCGGACACGGGTAGAACGGCTCGTAAAATCTGGCCAAGGCTGGATGAGAGGCGCACAATGAGTCTACTTAAACTCCAAAGAGGCGCGTTCAGTGTAGTTGTCGGTGTCATTACGGGGCATTGCATTATGGGTACGCATGCGAGGCGCATTGGACTTGGACACCTTGCTAACGACTTCTGTAGAAGCTGCAGAGATGAGGAAGAAGAGGAGAGTGTCTCTCATCTGCTGGGTACATGCCCGGCTCTATGCCAAAGGAGAAGGAAGTACTTGGGTACTTATTACATGGATGATCTGGAGGAACTGTCAGGGATTGACATTGGCAGCCTAAATCGCTTCATCAGGAGCTCCGAATGGTTTCGACACTAGGGGACAACGGATGACTGTGGTAGCACAATGCGGCCTAAGTGTGTCCATCACCAAGAAAAAACCTCTACCTACCTAAATACCTACGTGAATGAGTTATACATGTTATAATGTTATTAAAATCATAAATGATAAACGCTAATATGTCTGATATTTGCCCGATCAACACATGATCAAATGCATAGTTTACGATTCAATTCATTTTGAATAATTCTTAGTGGCGCCACCTGCCGGAAATTAGTCATACCAACTTAGAAACCTTACCCGGCTCATTCGCAACAAATTTGCTAAAGATCATATCATGATCAAATGCAGTTAACGATTTAATTGATTTAAAGTAATTTTAAGTGGCGCCACCTGTCGGAAATTGGTCCTACCAACTTAGAAACCTCCGGCGTCTCATGCGCAACAACTTTGCTAAACACCATAACATGATTAAATGCACAGTTTACGCTTTAAATCATTTTTAGTAATTTTCAGTTGCGCCACCTGTCGGAAATTGGTCATACCAACTTAGGAACCTTCCCCGGCTCATGCGCAACAACTTTGCTGAAGATCATAACATCATCAAATGCATACTTTACGATTTAATTGATTTTGAGTAATTTTCAGTGGCGCCATCTGCCGGAAATTAGTCATACCAACTTAGAAACCTTCCCCGGCTCATGCACAACAACTTTGCTAAAGATCATAGCATGATCAAATGCACAGTTTACGATTTAATTGATTTAAAGTAATTTTCAGTGGCGCCACCTGCCGGAAGTTAGTCATACCAACTTAGAAACCTTCAATCAAATGCATAATTTACGATTCTATATGGTACATACAAACAAACATTCATTTTTATATATGTAGACTATGGGGTGTGACACACATATATACGTCAAAGTCGTCCATACAAAATTTGAGGACTCTAGCTGTCTAGCAGTTTTTGAGATATGTGACATTAAATACTTATTGGGTATGTGGGTGTGGCACCTCCCCTACTTGAGATTTTAAAATAAAGAGTAGCCTATAGTTCCTTCCAAACATACAGGAAGGTACTGTTGAAATTTCAAGTAAATCGGTCCAGCTGTCTATAGACTTCAAACAAACAAATAAACACACATTCATTTTTATTATTTTTATTAACTTACTATTTTTTTTCTTTTCTTTTAGTTTAACCAAAAAAATATCTTTCGTACTATTAAGTATTTTTGTTTTTATTTTAATTTTTCTTTTTTTATTAAAGATTTCCTTAAAGAAATTATAGAAAATGTGTTACCCCGCTTAACAATAAAGAGCCCAGAAAAAAAAATAAATTGTTTTCAAACAATTTCAAAACAATACACTTAATTTAAATATTAAATATGTATGTGTATATATATTTTTTTATACTTAAAAGTCTATTAGAAAAAAAATGTTTTTGAAAAAAACCTAACCTTTAAATTGAATTTTTTTTTGTCTGCTTTTTTTTTTGTCATAATAAATCTTGTAAGTTATAATGTTTAAATTTTATTAATAAATTGCAAGAGAAACGAAAGAAATAATTATTCCACATATACAATAAAATAAAAAGAGAGAAAATAAATTGCATGTCATTAATAAAGTAAAATGTATCGTATGCACGTGTATGAAGGTATGTATTCATTGAATTGACTTATAATTATAAAAAAAAAGAAATTAAGCGGCGTTAAGAAAACACACAAAGAAAAAACTATTTTTTAATGATAAAAATAAAATAAAATTGAACGGTGGTTTGAAAAAAAAAAACAAAAACAAAACAAAACTAAAATGCTAAAATTTGTAAAAGTATTGTTTGTTTTCCTTTTGTTGCTATTTATGCAAACGATGTTTTATTAATAACGTATGCGAGTGGATTTAGTGGTTGTACTGCTGCTGCTATATGGGCGTTCATCACGTGTACTGCGATCACGTTCAAATTTCTCATGGGATCTCTCTCGTGCATCTCTTATATGCGGCGATTTTTCCTAAATAATACAAGAAAATTATATAACGTTGTAGCCAGGGGGGGGGGTTTGTCAGTGTAATTTTGTTCAGTTTAGTAGAGACAAAGAGAGACAGAGAGACAGAGAGAGAGAGAGAGAGTGTGTGTGTGTGTGTAGGAGAAAGATTGGATATTGCGTTGATATTTTATTTTGTTTTTTTATTATTGATTATGGAAATCTTACTCTGGTATGATATTTATCACGTTCACGTTGTTGCTGCTGTTTTTGATCATCATCCCCGTTTTGCACTAGAAAAGTGAAAAGAAGTTTAAGAAAAGGAGCAACTTTAAAAAAAAAAAATATTTTCCACTCTACTTACCATCTCTGCGTCTTTTGTGTTCCGTTGTTGAGGTCTCTTCTAAACGTTCACGTTTGCGTCCCAATTTTCTTTCTTTACGTGCATCTTTCTCTTCATCCGTTAATTTCTCTTTACGCTCTTTATTCTTAACACTGCGCTCCTTTTTCGTTGGTTCATTATGATCATCTAGGTTTTGTTTCTGCAATTATACGAACAAAACAAAAATAAAATCAAGCTTTTCTTGTTCAGTTTTGCGTTTTTAAAATCATGAATATCTAATAATTTCCTTTCCTTTTCTTCTCTTATTCTTTTTCTTCTTAAACTAAACTTTCTTTTTTTTTTTTTGTTATGATTTCATGTTATTGTTACTGGCTTGACTATTTCTTCACAGTTTTAATTTAACGACTTACCGCTAACCCCTGGGATTTGTGTGGTCATTTTTTGTTTGTTTATGATCTACGTAACTCTACTCTGACCCACGTTTCAACAACAATACAGCATTTGTGAAAGAGCATAAGCATGTCACACTTTAAAAGCAACAACAACACTTATATATCATGTCACACGTTTATCTATTTCTAGGCATATGATGAATGTTTGAAGAAAGATTGTTCAGCCGGCCGGCTTCATTTAATAGAAGTTCAAGTAGAATACACAAGAGAAAGGCAGCTTAATCATGGCTCCAGTTGAATTTGGCTTAAGGATTTCTAAATTTTTAATGTTCAGGTAGAAAACAGTAGAGAAAGACAGCTTAAATATGACTCCAGTTGAATTTGATGCAAGAAATTTTCAACTTTTAAAGATGGTTAGGATATATAAGTTATTTTTCTGTAGACTTCGGTGTATAGAACATTTTACACATTGGGCTTAACAGACATCATCTTTCGGTGTCCAAAGAATAGAACATAAATGGATTAAAACAGTGATAAGACCCTACGGTCATCGGCGTTCCATGGAGAATTAATCAATTCCTTCCTTGATTGACGTCTACTTTCGTTGAAAAAAGCATTGCGTTATGTGGTGTCATTTAATTTTTTGGCTAAATAGTCCATGGAAATGCTAATGAAATGAAAGCTTCGTTTGCAGATTACATTGAAGGACTCCAAGTTATTATACGCTCTTAGAAGTAACTTTGTGGCCCCATAGAAATGTTGTTGAAAAACTTTTTAGTTGTAAGAACATGATTTCCAGTCATTTAATTGATTGCCTTGATCGCTTTAAAGTCGTCCTGCAGCTTGTAAAGTTCCAGATTGAGTACCGATGTTGTTGAAGAGTAAATTTCAGTTGGGGTTTTCCCTTTACTTTAAAATATCTTCCACTTGAAACTCCCGATGAATAGCCTTTAGCAAGTCGTAGAAGTCTCTCAATTACAATGGATTTTCAAAAAGAATATTTTTAGAACGTCGTAGAAGCCGTACAAATACAGTGAAATCGTCTTGACTCTCAAAGTCTTCTAAATATAATGATCCAGCATTTTTGTTATTCCTCATCACAGTAAAGCCTCCAACAAATGTTGTTATAGAGTGAATTGTAGTTGTTATACTCGTTACACTTTAAAAACTCTTCCAATTGAAACTCTGGATGTAATCTTTCAAATGCAATAAATGCTCAATTCAAGGTGTTCAGACTGGCAATAAAATCTTCCAAAGGCAGTGAAATCGTTTTGTACTCCAGAAACTCATTTAAATCTTGAGTTAACCTCAAGGCAATTACGCTTCCGAGTGAATTACAATTGTTGTATTCATCTTACTTTAAAACTCTTGTTAAATGCAAAGCAATCCCGAGTGAAGGTTTTCAAATATTTGCTGAGTACATTATGTCATCGGAGTTTTCCACCTGCAGTCCCAGATGTTCTTGAAAGGTCGTTGAAGTCTTTCAAATGCAATGAAGTTCAAGTTGAATGTTGAATTTTAAAAATTCAGTGAAAATCTAGATGACTGCTATTAAAAGGTCGAATTTCGAATTGTAATGAAGCTGCAGTTGAAGGTTTTTCGAAGGCGAAGAAGAACACATGCATTGCCGGATGTCAAAGTAGATTATGGATTCAAATGCTGTTGTTGTATTCTGTACTCTTAAAGTCTTTTACGATTAAAAAGTAAAAATTCATCCTTAAGTTAGCCTCAGCAAAACGTAGAAAATTTAACTACAGCTTAATGATGCAGTACAGAAGGCGTTTTAGTTCACAAAAAATGCATTCAGAGCGTACAGATTGAGAGGGAAGTCATCATAATATCGTAATTGAAACCAGACATTCCGATTTATGACAGTGAAGGCTGCTTTCGTAGTGATTGTGATATGTTGGGGAAATCGATGTCACAAAATCTCTAACGGAAAATGGCAATTACAGTTTTAAACATGAAAGGATGTAGGTTGTAACGTCCAGAAATAACGTTTATGATTCCAAGCGCATTACAGCAACCTTTATAATCCAGAAAACACAGTACAATCAAAACGTAGATATTTACATAAACGTAGTCTCCAACGCTGAGTGGTCATAAATTCGATTTTAGATAATGAAACGAATGCATTGTAGCCGATGTTGTAATCCAGAAAAAAATTTTTAGTTTCAAAGCCCCGATATTGGGAACCCAGAAATATGTTGTTCGAAAATTAATCACAGCGTAGTATATGGAAGAATCGTTATTTTCGAAATTAAAGCTGATATAATCCAATAACACTTCATGATGCCGCCGAAAATCCTGTAGGATATGTTCATTGTAGTTTATATAAGTTTATAAGAGTTTACATAACTCGTTGCTTTTTCCAGCAAAGCTTTGATGTTGAACTTCGATAAAAACGTTTTGATGTTAAGGTAAAGCAGCAATGAAGTTTCCAAATGATTTCCAATCAAAAATGTGTATAAATTGCAAAATAAATCTCAGTTGACATCGATAAACTTAATGTGCTTTGAGATTTCCAATTATATTCGTTTGAAATGATATAAAAGCAGATTGAAATATGTTGTACGACAGAACCAGAAAATGCATTTGCATTGCTGTAGGTATGCCATCCCATTATTTGTCAGAGAATTTAATTTGTGACTCTCTTTATGTTCAGATATATAAAGAGTAAAAATTTTGAAGTCGAGCAGACTCCGATGAATTCGTTTAGTTTCCCAAAACTCCAAACACTCCAGCAGCTTAACAGCTTTTTTAATTTCACCAATGCACGAGATTTGTATTTTTTTTTTGCATTAACGTAGAGTAGAACTCCAAAATTTGGAGTTCTAAAGCAGTTGAACACTCCATTATCCAATTTTTTTTGTATTTCGTTGGAACTTCATTTGCAACGCCTAAGTTTTCAAGTTGCTCTCCCTCGTCGCATTGAACACCGACATCATCTCTTAAAGGAAAACTCGAAAAGCATCAAACTGTGATCAAATCGCTTGTTATATAAGCTTTTCTATATAATTTTGCTTTAAATAACTGAAGCCTGGTTTAGTTGTTTATAGTTGTAGTTGGTATAGAGGTGGGAATCTTCTTCTGTACTCCTTTTCAAGCTTATGGGGTTTCCTTCGTTGGTTTGATCATCATTGTTATGTTAACACTTAAATCTACTTAAAGTTTAACTTACGTTTTATAAACTAAACTTAAATAAATTCTTTCTTCACATTCTTAGAATTGTAAACTCAGTATACAAGTA
Source organism: Sarcophaga variegata (assembly GCA_932273835.1). NCBI lineage: Eukaryota > Metazoa > Arthropoda > Insecta > Diptera > Sarcophagidae > Sarcophaga > Sarcophaga variegata. The sequence continues at coordinate 103,409,712 of OW026361.1, forward strand.
TTCATAACTAAATTAACTAAACTTCTATTCAATTTTACTTATAAATTTAAGTACAAATTTAATTAATTAATATACCAAACATAACACATTTCACTTAATTGTTAAACAACTTGTACTTACCCTGACATTACAAAATATTTGAATTCTTTTGTAAACTTATACTTATATTTACCATAATCTTGCCTTGCTTTTCATTTTGTTTTTAACTTATATTAGAATACATACTTAAATAAACATTTTAAAAATGTTTCTTTTTATGCTTTTTCTTCATTTTTTTTTTCAAAAAAATTTTACTTGGTCCAGCCAAATAAGTGAGTGAGTGAGTCTCTTCTCTTAAAGATGAAAGCCCTGAGAGTTCGTGTAGTTTTTATAAAATGCAAGTCGTTCAACATTGCTCCTTAATTTAGCTTAAGATTGATGTCTTAATAAGCCGGTCGTCGTCGTCGGTCTCTTTATCACACTTTTCTTTTTTATTTTTTGTTTTTTTCGTTTTTTTTCGTTGGTTCTTTTAATTATTGTCGGAATTGAATTGTGGAAGTAGTCGTAATTGCCTTAAAGGTGTTTTTGTTTGTTTTGTTGTTACAATTTGTTGTTGATGTTGTAGGTAGTTCTTGTTGTTATTGTTGTTGTTGGCTTAGGAAACTACGATTGCACCAAAATACTAACCTTTGAATTGGATGATGACGATTCCACTTTGCGACGTTTCGAGTCTTATATGAAAAATAATTTAAAAAAAAAAGAAAATAAATTAAAAAAAAAATAAATTATTGCGAGGTTCAGGAGATCAATGGGCGGGCCTACCTAATAGCTACACTCCTTAATTAATTGTCATGAACTTACCTTTTTCATATTCTAATAGATCTTGGCTACGTCGCTGTTGTTTTAACGAACCAATACTTTCATTCGATACGGAACTCAAATCGCGATCACGATCTCTGCGCTCACGTTCACTACGTTCATATTCACGTTCTCTTGTTTCGATGCGATCATATTCACTGTTAACTGCATCTGTGGCATCTATTGAAGGCGAATCAGTGCGATAACGATCTTCACGACGTTTATCCCTTTTCGAACGAGACGACGAAGACAATTCCATATCCTCTAATAGTTGATTGCGATGTTCACGCTCACGATCACGCTGTTCACGATCTCTTTCCCGTTCGCGCATACGTTCATCCTTTTTGTTATCCTTTAGCGAACGCGTTGAACTACCGTGACGATCGAGATCACGTTCGTGTGAGGCTATGTTTGAAGTAGACGAAGAAGGTTCATCTTTAATTTCAATGACAGTGAGTCGATTAGAACTGGAGGATTCACGCTCAGCACGTTCCGAGGCAGTTGCTGATGTTGATGTCACTGATGATGAGTTCAGTTTGATGATTTTTGTAGGGCGTTCCATGCGATCTTTGTCGCGTTTTTCTGGAAAAAAGAAAAGAAAAACATGGAATAATAATAATGAAATAAGGTTTTAATGTTGGAGATATGTACGAGCCGTACCTATTTTTATTTCTCCATTACTAGGTGGTGGTGGTTTTATATCAACATTTTGTTGAGTTGTGTTGCTTGTGGCCGCTGTTAAATTCAACGATGCCGAAACATTTGCGTTACTTAGCAAAGTTGGGACATTTGTGCCTGTCACCCCTGCTGCTACTGTTGAGGCATTATTCAATTGTATATCCCGTTGAGGTCGTTCGGTTACCTGATGGAAATCACTTTCTTTAATCATTTGAGCGGCTTTCGTTTTCAATTGCCCGATATACGAAGAGGCTATAACAAACAGATCTGGCCGCTTGTTTTTCTCCTCCTCACGTACTTTTTCCACCTTCCTTTCGATAATTTGAGCCAATTTGGCTAGAACAGGATAATGAGGCAATATACGCATCAGTATGATGAGAGCATTACGTATTTGCATGTACTCTTTGGAATCCAAACAGAATACAATGGCTTTAGTGATTTTATAATGCCATTTATGGCAAACATGACGATAGTTTTCATAGCCCACATGATCGTTGGCTTCGGAAAATTGATTGCTGACACGGAATTTCGTTACAAAACCGGGATAATTGGCGCACTCTTTATTAAAGGTGGCCTGATCTGAATGCCAGCGCATAACAGTCTCTAACATGGCACATAAAAAGCGACCATAACGTGTAGCTTCATTCTCAGTACAAGATGTTACCGAATATGTTATATCACAAAAGATCTAAAAAGGAAAAGCAAATTAAGTCCAGTAAAAATCATCATGTTGTCATACAAATAGCTGTGTTCAGCTTACCCTATCATAACATAATAATGTAGAGAAATTAGCAGCTTTAAGATTGTGTATGGTGTGTACAAACTTGGCGCAATATAATGCATCCAGGGCAGTGAAAGTACATCTGAAAGTATTCAAATGAAAATTAATAAAAAAAAAATCTTATCAAAGAAAGCAGTTGCTTAACACAGACCTGGGAAACAGGCACAACTGTAGGAATTGTGTTATGGTTTCATTCTTGGCCGATTTAGCAGAGCGTGACAGGAACCAATTATCCTTTTGCTGTTGCAAACGTTGTAAGATTTTATCTACGTGCTCCTGTTGTTTCTTGCGTTCATCTTGTAGTTTATCCATGAGAGCAATATAACGTTCCTGTTCCTTTTTGTTTTTAGAGGCATTCTAAAAGGCAAAGCAATTTTATTAAAAATAATAAAAGAGCATAAGTTGTAGTACCCTACCGAATCTTTAGAATCTGCGGCCTGATTTGAAAGCTGTTTAAGTTTTGTGATTTCCTTTTGATAACTTTCATGGGGCACTTGCAAATCATACATGCTTAACGACCAAAAGGTCACAAAGAATTGCGGTGAAATATCCTCCCATACTTTAAAACCATGCAATGGCCTTACGGACTCTACTATGGGGTTCATGATTAAATTGGTGGCATCAAGATATTTTGTTAACTTTTGATTGTTCGTTAATTTCTTGGCGTTTGGATCGGCTTTGCGTAATTGATCATATTTTTGCTAAAAACAAAAGAAAGAAAAAATTTTAGATGTTGTCTCTTTAGAAAGTTTAGAGAAGTGGTGCTTACATTTATCTGATGAGTAAACATGGGACGTGCCAAAAAGAAAGCCACATCAGCATTTATGTGATAATCTTGCAACATTGCTATGATAGAGGGTAAACGTTCAACGTACTCGTCCACCGAATAGGTCGAGCCCAGGAATGTGCCAAACTGTACTAAAGTATCTTGACATTGATCGTATAGTTTACCCACCAGTTTCAAATGACTCTGGGCCGTCTCTCGATAAATAACACAATGCTTCTGTTGTGCCATTAAGAGGCATATGGTTACAGCGAGATCATTATTGGCTAATGCATCTTTCAAACGTTGCGAGGATTTTTTCGTATTACGAACTTGACTAAAGTAACCAGCCTAGGAACAAAAACAAAATGAAAAGAAAATATCGATTTAAAAAGGATCTTTTTTGTTTATAAAACGAATATGCTTACCTCGCCTCTAAGTAATTCGCCGCCACACATGGCATTCAACTGTTCATTGGTCATTTCTTCAGCTGATTCAACGCCAGCCATTTTTTGTACAATTTCCTTAAGGATTAACAAATCCAAGCTGTAATTAAAATAATGAAAATGTGACTTAAAGAGCCTGGGAACTTAAAATACAAAACAGAAGTACTGTCCAATTAAATTTTTTTATTTTTATAATCTTCTAAAAGACTTTATGCTGCAACAACAATATTCTCTGAGGTATTGACAATTCTTTCGTCGATTATGTTGACCATAAAGTGGAATAAAGGGCTCTATTAACTTTGACAAAAGAGGTTTTTATTTCAGAAAATTTGTACACTTTGAAATCCTGACTCTAGGGAGGTAGGTGGAGTAGGGAGGTAGGTGGCTGTCTTTCCAAGGAAATTGAATGGACCCACTTAGGCTACATAGGACTCATTGTGATTCTACATGGAACTTCAGATAGTAGGATCATCCATATAGTTGGCATCACGATGCCTGTTTCTCTTTCGGCATAGTACCGGGCAAGTACCTAATAAGTGAAGAACAGTTTTCTTCTCTTCCTCGTCTCTACAGCTTCAGTCTCCTCTTCTTCCTTATCTCTGATCCTTAGGTTTCCAAGACCAATGAGCCTCACAAGCGTCTTCATAATGCAATGCCCCATAATGAACTCGACAACCATACTGAGCGTGCTTCTTTAAAGCTTAAGCAGGCTTGACTTGCGCTATACATCCAGTTTTGGCCAGATTTACTGCGCCGTTCTGCCCATGTCCGAAGCCTAATATCTATTGTTGACGGAATCGACAACCGCAATGTCAATTCATGCAGGTTTTCAGGGGGTTTCCCAATGTAGAGAATTCACTAACCAGTTTTTCCGCTCTACAGTTAGATAGAATGTTACTGTGTTCTGTACCCACATGACATGGGCATCATATCATTATGCTGTAACATTCCATGAGCTGTGCACTGTCGTGGTGCTCATAACGTTGGAGTCCTGTACTTTGATTGTCGCCTGGCTATCGGAAAGTATGGTAATGTCTCATTTGATAATATTTGCGTGCCCAATAATTTTCACCACAGCCTGTATTGCAGACATCTCCGTCTGAAAGATGCTACGTGGTCCGGCAGCTTTATAGACTGGGTTATTCCGACCAGCAAGCATTGCTCTCACTTTAAACGATCTCTGACGACTTTACAAACTTTACACAACACAAATGTCAACACAGTTTGACTTTCGCAGAGGTCGCAGGTTAGCGATATTTCTAGCTCCCATTCAGCTAAAAAAATCCACCCGATACTTAAATTTATACAAGAAATCACACTCACCTTTTTTGCGATTTTAATTGATTGGCCACATACTGTAGTAGGCCACTCAACTCAATGCTATATTTTTTAAATATGGCACCACAAAATGATGCCAAACTTTGCAGCCACAATGATATTGAAGTGCCATCGTGTTTGAAACGATCCCTATCGGCCATAGTAAGAGCTTCGATTAAACAGTAGCCCAAACAGTCAAATGATAAGAGTGTCAAGTATTTTAAAGAATCCACAACGGGACCAATTAAATTGTCATAAATTTGAATTTGTAAAAGAATCTAAAACAACAACATCAATAAGTAATATAAAAAAATATTTTGAGTCCAAAAAAGGGAAAACGGCATACTTACATAATCAAATAGAAAGCCTGGAGCACAATGGCTTAATTTGCCAATAAGCCGGCCTAAAGGTTTAACATTTTCTTTGCTTACACGTTTCATAATAGCCTTTATGTGTTTTTGGGCATTGCCACGACGCCGTATGAGCTGGGGATGCAACTGATAAGTATCGTTTTTCCAGCGGGCATATAAGGCATAACTTTAATTAAAGAAAAGAATACTTTAACAAATAATTGTTTAACACGCAAACATCCACACAATTTTACCGATAATGATAGGGAAAATTCTTCAAAACTGTCCATATCTCTTCGGCCATAGGGCAATTACAATCCAAATATGATAGGGCGGGCAAAATGGCTGCATCCATTAGCGTCATTACCTCATTGTACAAGGTTTCGGCTTCTGTATTGGCGGAGGGTAAATTTTGATTATCCACACCCATTTCGCTAATAATTGTACGCATTATACGTATTAATTTGTACATTAGCACCGTATCAAAGTGTAAAGAAGGCCCCAAAGCTATAACCATGGGTATAACATAGTTGCGCAGCTCACTAAAGTCTTTAGCTTGGATTTTTTGCAACAATTTTGCATCATCGGCTAGACGACGTTTCTGCAGCTTAGCTGCTGGTGATATTTTAAAACATTGACGGCGATATATGTAATCAATGCCCAGGTGAATGAGTTCAGCTAGGGCTCTAGCAATGGGTTCATGCACCACTACGGATTGTTCGGGTAATTTTTTAATAATTTTTAAAGCATTTTCCCAATCGCCCACTTTAAGCAGGCCTTCACACAAACCGAATTTTTGATTTGAAAAATATTTTTCCTGGAAATTAAAACAAAAGAGAAATGAATTTGGAATCTCAAGACAATAAGAATAGCAACTTACCAAGCTATATTCCTTTTCAGGCTCTGGTTCAGTGGGTTCTTTGTCCTTATTGGTTACAATAATATTCAACTTGCGTACAAACTCTTTAGCATCTGCTAAATCCTGTTCCCATTCACGGATTATTGTGCCATCTGTAGGTGTTAGCTGTAAAGCAAATACACAACCCATTAACAATAAAACAAGACTTTATTGCTTCGCTATTAGTACATACCCAGACATAAATATCATTCAAATCGATGACAGCATATTTGAGCAATAAAGAGCATACATGGAATAAAGAACGTGGCGTTTTGGTATCCGAAAAATAACGAAATTTATAACCCAAAACTTCACAAATAATTGAGCCATTTGGCATGTAGGCTCTCAACAAAGGTATAAATAATTGCCAACGTTCGGGACGTGATTCAAATGATTCTAAAATAATATCTAGAACTCTATTGGGATCCAAATTAAAACAACCTGTAAAACAAATAAATTTCATGTAATATTTATTTGCTTTTAAATTAAAAAAAGAGAATAAAACTCACCAATCAATGACTTTATAATATCCATAATAGTATCGGCTGTAACATCATCTTCAAATTCTTGATTTAATTCTGTTATCAGTTTGGCATAACCTTCACTTTCTTCGCGAAATAAATTAAAACGTCGTTGTTTATAGCTGTTGAAAATAAAAGAAATTTTAAATACAATTTCATTTCCTATGCTGGGGCAAGTAAGTTAAACTTACTATAATTTCGTTTTAATTTTAATGAATTTGGTATAGAAGACTTTATTCTTAACTATGCCAACTTCTTGTAGAGTATCTATTTCCAGCCTTTCCTTAATCAGCTTATCTGGTATAACCTTGTCCAATTCTTTTAGTATCTGGCAAAACATTAAACGCTCCTCTTGTATGCCATCTGTCATCAGTGAAGTCTCAGCATCCAAAACGTTGATCACATCCAAGATTAAAGACGGAAAGTCATCATGTAGAGCCTAAAATATAATATAAAGCAATTGGTATACAAATGCGTAAGTATAAGGTGTAGTAAATAGTATTCTCTCTAAAAATGCAATTTAATTCAAAAATAACCTCACATATTCCAATATTTAGCACACTTACCACCACTTCTCCCAGTGTATTGATGACGGTATCCTTTTTCAAATTGCAACGTACACCCTGCCATATGAGATCATAGATGGCACTGGACACACCAAATTTGAATTCGTTGTGTTTACCCATATACGGACTTTCGTTGTCACGAACATGTTGTTTTAAGTATTTTAAACTAAAACGAAATTATTTAAGAATTAAGCGTTTAGAGAGTTGAGTTCCTGTCCAGCTGGCCAGTTTTTTTTTTTCTTATACAAAAAATACTAATTTTTTTTAATAATTTTTTTTTCATTTTTTTTTTTTACTAAATTAATATAGAAAGAGAAGTTAGGACGGCAACTAGAATTAAACAATCCGTACAATTCACTTTTTCCAGATTTTTCAAAATGTTTGAAAATTTCTTTGCCCAGACAGGCTGATGTTGTTGCTGTTGTTGAACTGCTACCGCTGCCATTTGTATCCATTATACTGCGCCTGGAGCGTAATTTGGCTGGTGTCACCACTGTACCAACTCCACTTCTATACGATTTTGTGGGTGAATTAGGATTCGCGCTACAAGTGACACCGGCATGCGTTGTTTCGGAACCTGCTGCAACTGTACCACTATTACCAATATCGTTGTGCACTGCTATTGTCTCAAGGTTTGTTGCTCCTGCTGCTGCTGCTATTGTTGACTCCTCACCAGTTTTGCCTTTTGCAGATGGTTTTCTCAAACGCCTCATGTAATCGCTGAACTGAAGCGTTTTTACACTGAACGTTTGTTATCGCCCGTTAACACGTTTCCTCACAAACTATATTCCTACACACAAATGCGCGTTTATTTTGAACAAATTTATTTAAAAAACAAGAAATTCTATCACAAAATGCTGGTTCACAAGAAAATTTTACTATTTTCTGCGTTTTTCATTTATCTTCTTCTTTTTATTCTTTTCGTTCTGTCTGTCTTTTTATTTTATGACAACGGCTGTCTATTGTTGGAAGGGTTGCGTTACATTTAACAGGGTTGCATACGAATGTATGAAAAAGAGAAAATTGAAATAAGCCGAGAACACTTTGAATTTGTTATTAAAACAACATGTATTCGTTGCTATTTTTCAAATACACCTCTTGTCAATTCTGATTCGACAAATTTTAGGTAAAAATAACAAGAAACACACTTAAAAAGATAAAGATAAAATAAGACAAACTTTTTGACTTATTTTTGACATACAAAGAGTCATGGCAAAGGCTAATATAACAATAAAAAAGAAACAATCAGATCGCTAATAAGACAACCTGTATATCCTGACTTCCCATCTGGCAAATGTGGTTCGCCCTGCATATTTCGCCTGCTAATAGACAAATCTTAAATAAAAGTAACAAAAAACACATAAAAAGTAAACATTAACAAACTTATCGGATTATATTTGACAATTTTGAGTCAATATCATCAGTGTTGAAAAATTTAGTACTTTGTATTTTTTTCAGTACTTTTTTCATTTCAAAAATACTGCAGTACTTTTTTCATCAAATGCGTTTTTGTTCATTAAAAAAAATTATATTTAACAATTAATTCGCACATTCTTTTTCGTTTCCGGGTTTATGAAGTAAAAATTAAGCCCCGTTGTTTACTGCACTATGGTGGTCTGTCTGTCTAATAGGTAGTTAGTTAGTAGTTAGTAAGTAGTCTTCCTTATGAGACGCCAAAGGCCACGGTTCAATCCACCACAGGTAAGACAAAACGAAAAAAAAAATAACGGCGTAAAAGTGAAAAACAACAAGTAGAAAAAGTTAGTTCGGACAAACATAAAAAATGGGTCGTAGTTTGTGTGAATGTTGTTGTTGTGTGGATGATGATGAGTGACCACCACCAACGTTGGCTGCTCTACTGAGGAAAGAAAAAAAATAATTTTTTTCGAATATTTTTGTGAAGTGAAGGAAGAATTTTGTTGTAGTCGTGGTGAGTTTCTAGTGTGGTGTGTTTTTACAAAATGTGGTGAATTTGTCCCGGTGTGGTGAATAAAATCGAAATTCACCAAAGTGCCGTTATTCGAAAGGTGTACTGTATTATCATAGACTCATGTACTATATGTCGTGGTTTGAACGGTACGTGTCTAGAATAAGTAATTTTCACATCTGTTAGTGGCGACATTCACCGATATGTCTGGTTACCGTCACACTGCAATAACAACAATGTTGCCATTGTGTCATTCTACTTAAAATTCTAAAAAATTAAAAATTAAAATTAAAAAATTAATTAATTAAAAATTCTAAAATAATTAATTTAAATTATTTTGTAAATGAATTTTTGAATAATTTCTTCTTCCTTTTAACCCTAAATTACAGGGTGCATCACATGTTTTAAATATAGTATAACAGGTATAATCAAGAAGAAAAACAAAAATGGTGAAGGAAAACGCTGAAATTTGAAACATAAAAAGAGAAAAATCACTTAATAATGAAATTTCTCAGATGGTGGAGTATGTTTGGGACTTTGTTGTCCTTCTTCCATATGGCTGCGTTGTATTGTGGAAGAATTTTGAGTCAGCTAGTCTAGTCTCAGTACTCAGGCCTTGCTGGAATTGGCAAGTAACTTTTTGAGGATATTTAAAGGGGGTCTTATTTAAAAGTAAGGCAGTTTGGAGGATTTGCCAGGAATCGGAGGATTGTTGACTTTGGCATATGAGTCCTTAATCTACGTTTTAAGCACTGTATGACCAGGGTATGCAACTTCGGCAGACTTAGTGGTTATTCCCAATAGGAAGCATTGTATATGGCGGTCATGCAGTCATACTGCCATATCTTGAATATAGTGACTGAAAGTCTTACAGAGGTCTATTGTGGATGGCCTATAGGCTCCCTGGTGAGAACTGCGTGTTTTATGCTGAGCTATTTTTGCGATTACAGAGGTAGCGGTGCTGTAATGAACTTGTAATGCACTATGTTAGCTTAAGATTAGTTGCAGTTTGCAGGAAGACATCTCATATTTTTCTGAACCGAAATAAGGTGGGTCTGTGTTGAGTTCAGGGGCACTGTGATATGTGGACTGCAGATGAGCTTTCAAGGAGAGAAAGTGAGTGATCGATTAGATGGATTACTCTTGAGACATTTCTTCGTGTTGATCGATGAGTGGCCTCTTCTCGACGAAACAAGCTGTTGCGGCAAAGGTTAAATTGTTTTAGAATGGTTCTTGAAACTTTATAGTGAATCTAGTAGAGTGTTGACGTATGTTTGCATCTTAAGGTCAAAGACTAGTATGTGGAAAAGAGCAGTCCTTCGACATGATTTATAATAACGGCTTGAGAATAGTTTTCCCTTCTTTGCATATCCTCTAAACATATCTTCCTACTTTACGAAAAGGTATTGGCTCTATCAGGGACGTAGACGCTCGCTTTTCGCAAGGTTGCCTACAGCTCAGGGTTATGAATTGTCACATGATCTGGAATCGAGCGGAGGGTGACCTATTCTAACTATTGCCGCATACTATTTTCGAATACTCGAGTGGAATGCATCCCTGATCTCAATAAAGAGTGATGTTTTTTAAAAAAATTAAAAAAGTGAAAAGAACCGTACAACTACCAATTTTCCATCCGTATTTTCTCTCAATATGGTACGATCTAGTTACATATTGAGTATATACGATACTATCCGCTCTCTTCTATACAAAAACTTGGCATGTCGTACGACTTGTGTGATCGTGTAAATCGTCCTTTGCTGTGTATGTGACAGCTATAACTGCCCTCCCATTTAATTGCCCTAAATCATCGGAAATATATGTATTATTTATATGTACACACACGTATATACATACATATACAATGTATATAAATTACAATGCATTTAAAATTGTCATCATTTTTAATAAATCCCCACAAATAGAGACATGCCTGCCTGCCACTTCACAGTAAGTGATGTATTTTGATGATGATAACGATCGTAAAACATTATAAAAAAAAAAATGTTACACAAACAACAATTTTGTAATGCTTTACAACAAACAACAACAACAGCAACATTTTTATGTTTTAAAATACAAATTCTCGGGGATTTAATGTTCTTTTCTTATCTCGGAAACAAATTTAAATTTGAATGTGAAACAAATTTGTTTCGTTTTCTATGAAAAATTATAATTTTTTTGTTCGAATTTCTTTTCGTTGTGTTTTTAATAGTTTTTTAAATGCATAAAGTAAACAATTACATGACATATATATGTCGGTATATATTTATGTACATATTTGAGAGTGTTTTATATTCATTTTATTCATTCATTACGCATAAGAGTTCAAGTAGAGGGTCATTTGGATTTGGATTTTGTTTTCGAAAATGATAAGAATTTATTTGAGTTTCAATTGTAACCACATCGAATTCAAATTAGACATAAAAATAGGAGAACATTACAAGCAAATCTTATCAATTTTACATAATTTAAAAGCATTAGGAAGTATTAGAACCTTTTAGAACTCAAAAAATATTAAAAAAAATATTTTTTTTTGTATTAAAAGATAAGAATTGAAATGTGTTTAGTTAAACAGGAAGTTTCTTATATGTCTGCCATCGAAAAGATAGGCAAATTTGCTTGCTATTAATGACAGTGTTTCTCGATTTGTATGGTTGCAAGAGTAGAGAACATTTAAATGCAAGTCAATCTATAAACTGTAAAAATTTTATGTTCCTAGAACGCTTCGGCCTTGCCTTTAGTACGAAACCCGTACTTACATACTGGTCATTTGAATGACAGCCCCTCAATTGAGTGGAGCAACCGCTTTAATGCATAAACTAAAGGGTGTTTTTTTATAGAGGTATAGAACTTTAAGTTGGCATTACTTTTCAAGATGGCGACCGATTTAACAGCTGTCAAGTGATTTATTCTTAGTTTGGTTTGGCAATTCATCATGAATAGACTCTCGCCTGAACAACGCTTGCAAATAGTGCAATTTTATTTCGAAAATAATGGTTCTGTGCGGAAAACGTATCGCGCACTACGTCCATTTTATCGTCGACAAAATCGTCCATCAGAGCAGTTAATTCGATTAACCATGGAACGTTTTCGCACCACGTTTACTCTTATTGATAACTCGCATCCCCAGAGACGCTGTACGGTGCGTACAGAAGAAGCTTTTGTTGCTGTAGAGCGTAGCATTGAGGAAGACCCGAATGAGTCCATCCGCCATCGAGCACAGGAATTGGATCTGTGTCCATCCACTTTATGGAAGATTTTGCGGAAGGATCTTGGTTTGCGTGCTTACAAAATCCAACTCGTGCAAGATTTGAAGCCAAACGATCATCAAGTAAGGCGCAGATTCGTCGAATGCGCCCAAAACGAGATTACCGTTGTTCCCGATTTTCATAAGCGAATTTTGTTTAGCGATGAAGCGCACTTCTGGTTGAATGGCTACGTCAACAAACAAAACTGCCGCATTTGGAGTGAAGGTAATCCTCAAGTGTATGTGGAAACACCGTTACATCCAGAAAAACTGACTGTTTGGTGCGCTTTATGGGCTGGTGGAATCATTGGTCCGTACTTTTTCAAAAACGATGGTGGCCAGAACGTTACAGTCAATGGTGATCGGTATAGAGCCATGATTACTAACTTTTTCATTCCTGAATTGAATGAGCATGATGTCCAGGAGATGTGGTTTCAACAAGACGGCGCAACATGTCACACAGCTCGTGCCACAATAGATTTATTGAAAGACACGTTTGGTGACCGCCTAATTTCACGTTTTGGACCTGTGAATTGGCCTCCAAGATCTTGTGATTTAACACCGCTAGACTACTTTCTGTGGGGCTATGTAAAGTCATTGGTCTATGCGGTAAAGCCACAAACGCTTGACCATTTGGAAGACAACATTCGCCGTATTATTGCCGATATACGGCCACAAATGTTGGAAAAAGTCATCGAAAATTGGACGTCCAGATTGGACTACATCCGCGCCAGCCGTGGCGGGCATATGCCAGAAATCATATGTAAAATGTAATGCCACAAGATTATCTTTCGGATAAATAAAATTCATGTCAATCGAATAATCCATCGTTGTTTTATTGCAACTTAAAGTTCTATACCTCTATAAAAAACACCCTTTATAAAAATTAACACACACAGCATATGTGGGGTGAGATGCTAGGTCGTAATCCTGACTGAAGGGTTGCATCGTGAAAATATTACAAAATTTTACGTGTATTTTAAAAATGAGTGTAAAAATCCTGCAGGTTTTACATGATAAATAAAATTAAATGAATGCATCCCAGATCTAATAGAGTGTAATGGTATGTATTTTAAAATTTTAAAAGACGAAGAAAGTCCTTCAACTAACATATTTCCATCCGTATTTCGTTTACACAATATTATTCCCTCTTTTCTATACAAAAAATTGACATATTGTACGACTTGTTTGATCATCGTAATCTCCCATTAAATAAGTTTCAGTAACAAGAGGGAATAACATTTTCCAAGAACTTTATTGTTCTTAAAAAATATTTTTAAAATAGTTTTTCCCTTGAATAATGTATTTTTCACTCGTATAATTAATCACAATTTTATTCAAACAAATCTATTCACCACTTAAACGGTTTTCTTCTTCTTATCAAATCATTCTCTGTGTAACATTTTCTCCCTCTCTCTGTCTCTCTTTGTTTTTATCAACAGTATTCTGTTTTTTTTTTGTTTGGTGGTTTTACTTTCTTAAATATTCAACATTGTGTTGTTTTCCATTTCATTTAATTTCTAGAACTCTTGTAAACATTTCTGGTTTTTGTTGTTACATTTTAAAATCCTTTTTTTTGTCATTGTTTATGTGTGTCATATGCATATGTACATATGTATGCGCTCGGTGTTTTTGTAAATATTGATTTTGTTTATTGTTGTTCTAAATTCTTATCCAAAGAGCCAAGAACCAAACCAAACATACAGCACAGCAATGTCGCCATCTCTTCTTAACAGTGACATCAAACAAGTACTTACATTCCAACGTACATACGCACGGACATATGGTCATTCCAAGAGTTTATACAAACATGTGTATGTGTATGTTTGTTTGTGTACGTGCTTGTTTTGATATTTTCTTTCTATTAATTTACGTGCATATTGAACTCACCTTGTTTCTTGGATTTATTTTTCTTTCTCTTCTCTCTCTCTCTCTCTCTCTTACACTTTTTACTTACATTTTTCCTGTGTGTTTTTTGGTTTGTTGTTTTTGTTGGTATTTATCATTCCTGTGGTGTAACTGGTAAATATTTATTATTATTGTTTTTATTTTGTGAGTGTTATTGTTATTGTTGTCGCTTTATAAATAAAATGTATGCATACATATGGACGAATGTGGTACTCATGATGATGATGATAGTAAAATACCATCATTATGATGTTTGATGTGGTGGATGCCGTGGTGTGTTATTGTAAGTTCTTAAGCCGAAAGTCCATATCATGCGTGTCATGCGACTTGCTTTACATGCTTTTCGTATATTCTATGTGTTTTTTAAGAAAAGCAAGAACAACAACCAACGCTGGTAGCACAGAGAACACAAATAATATCATGTGTCAACAATAACAATAAAAAGAAGAAGAAGAAATAAAAGAACCGTTTACTTCAGAGTGTAAATCGCGTCTATTGTTCGTGTGGCGTTGAAAATAATTAATTGTCGCGAAAAAATTAAAATTCGTTGAAATGTTTATCAAATAATTTAAATTAAATAAATGGAAAGTGTTTAATATGAGTTGGTGTAAGTGTGAATGTAAAATTATATCAAAAAAGTTAATTATTTTCAATACCAATCGTTTTAATAAAAAAAATGCTAAATGCATGAGAGTAGTTTAAGTGTGAGTGTGTTTGTTTGTATAATAAACGTGTGCTAAAGAAGAGAATTTTTCACCAAAGCAGAAGAAGAAGCAAGTAAAAACAGGTAAAACAATAATAAAACTTTAACGCCATTATAATTGTAACGTTCTTAATAACGGGTGCTATTTTTATAAGGCACCAAAAATTGTATGTGAATTTTTTATAACAACAACAATCAGATTATTTTTTTCCCTGTTTGCTGTAAACATGATTGTTCATGCTTTTGTTAGGCTCTCTATTTTTAAATAACTTTTGCTTTTGGTTTCTCTCATTTATACACTCTTTCTTCCCTCTTTCTCTCTCTCTCACAATTGGCATTTGCATATGTACTCTGTGGATTTATTGATATTTGTTTTGTTTTACGCATCACAATAGAATATAGTGCATGAGTTGCATAGATGACTAGAAAGTAAACCTACTTGATAAGTTCTATGCGTTTTCTTCTGCAACTTGTCACAAACAACTACACTGATTGTACTTTTTTAACACACGCATGAAACGCAAGGTCGCATGGTATGGACTTTCGGCTTTATGTTTATTGCTGCTGCCCATATCATGATGAATCATTTGTGTGGTCTTGTTGTGTTTTTTGTTTTTACGCTCTCTTATAGATTTATTTAAACGGATTTTTATACGGAATTGTTGCTGTTGTTGTTGATTGTTTTTTTTTATAGAGACGACATTTATTGTTGCTTTGGTTTGGTGTTTGTTTTTGTTTTTTTATCGTTGACCATAAATTTATTTTATGGACTTTTATTGATTGTTTTTTATTATTATTTTTATATTCCTTTTTGTTGTTGTTGTATTCAAAATAAATAATATGAAAAATTATCTCATTAAACATGTATTAAAACTTGAAATAAATTTATTGGCATCACATCATCATTTTCATATTGACAAATGCTTACATGCTTTACCTCTTTCTCTCTCTCCATCTCTTTCACGCTCTTATGGTTGACGTTTATCAGACAGATTTGAAGTTTATTGTAGCAATAAAGAAGAGAGCAATGATTCAGGAAGTTTATTTCTAATGTTTTTTTGACTTTATTAGATCACTTGATTAAAAGTTTAAATATTTTAAATTAATGTTTTTGGGAAAACGGTATTTCATTGAAGTGTTGTAAACAGTAAATCAAGTGTTGTTAAATAAAGGTCATAAGAAACATCTTTTTTATGTTAATCGTGGTTTAATAAAGCCTGTTTAATGCCTGCAAACATTTGCAAACGACTGTTTCTCACACCCAGTAATCAAAGATTTATTTCCCTTTCTCTAAGAATTTTTAGAACAAATGTGGTTTTTTATAATTAATTTTATAATTAATTACACAAAAATTTCTTTAAATTTTTTGTAAAACTAATTAGAAGTTGTATTTCACCAAACTAATTACAACAAAATTTAAAACAATAAAGCAAAAATAAAACCCTTCAGCTCCGTTACCCACTTGAAAAAATGAAAAACACATGCTCTTGAGCAAACAAATAAAACTGTAAATTTACTCTCCCCTCTTTCTCATTGCTGTTGTACTGTTTACCACGAATTAAAAATTTCTCCGAAGTGAGTTTTGGTTTTCGTTGTTGTTTTTTTCTTTAATTATGAAAGCTAATAAATCATTGCATTTATGCGTGTGTAGGTGTGCATGTAAGGAGGTAAATAAATAATAAACACATACCGTAAGTAATACTGGAATTATGATTTGTGATAGAAAATAAAAAAAAAAAACAAAACTACAACAACAAAAAACGATAGTTAAATAAGAAAAAGTATATATGTACATATGTAATTAACATATTGTTGTGTTAAGTGTATATATAAAGGAGAGGGTTTTATAACGGTAGAGAGTATAAGCATTACAGCGTTGAGAAATTATACACACGAAATAAAAACCGAAGATTTTCTCTTTAATGTGCGGTTATTTGTCCTTATTTTTACTCCCTTGGCTGTAATTACGGTTACTATGATTAAATTGTTTTTGTGGCCATACACACACACATAAAACAATAGACCGTTTTAAACTTTAATTTCTTGGTGTTTGTAATAAAACAATGAAAATAGTGCTTGAAATTTATATTTTTTTTCAAGACCATTAAAAAAGAAATAAAATTAAAAAAATGACAGGTGGGCTCTAAAATGTTAATTAAAAAGAAAACGCACACACATACACATACAAACATACTGTATAAATAACATTTATAATATCCTGTGTGAATAATTATCAAGTGAGTACA
The DNA here is from genome assembly GCA_932273835.1 of Sarcophaga variegata. NCBI lineage: Eukaryota > Metazoa > Arthropoda > Insecta > Diptera > Sarcophagidae > Sarcophaga > Sarcophaga variegata. Next base: position 103,426,900 of record OW026361.1, read on the forward strand.
GCCATATGTGCATACATACATACATATGTACATAAATATATACCATAAGTGCCTGTATGTTTAGGTGTTAAGGAGTTTATTTTTTTTTGTTTGTTTTTCTTCTAAAAATAACGTCATAGATAAAACTGTCAGAAGCGAAATTAATATTTTTCATTAAAAAGAAAAAATCATCATAAAAAAATAGTACCACACAACTTTTAAAGGATTTAAAAGTGTTAAAGCAGCATAGAGACTAAGAGAGAGAGAGAGAGAAAGAGCGAGAGAGCGTTAGTTAATCATTAAATATTTAAAAACGGAAAATTTTAATTGCACAGCACAGTACAGTACAGCAGTACAGCAAGAGCGAAGGCATGATTTAAAGTTCATTTATGCAGATTGCTAATGTAAAAATATTTTCTTTATGCTTATTTTGTGTTTTTTTTTGTTGTTTTTGGTTGACTCTTGTCAGTATTTTAAACCATTAAAAAAAAAGAGAAAGTGTTTGTGTGAGAGTGTTTGAGGGAGTATGGAAATATATTCTCTAATGTTTCTCACCTTGTGTGTGTTTATTGTTTCTGTTGTTGTTGTTGTTTATGAAAAATATTCCCGTATGAGAGTGCTATTAAAGCTAATCTCTTTATATGAATAATGCATAACCATACACATACATATGTATGTATGTACATACACACAGAGACTAATATTTATCCATTAAAGCAGTTACCGTTTTAAAGTACATATATCTGTAATATGTATGCATATGTAAGTAGGTACTGGCAGCTTTGTTGTGTAAGTAATTCCATTAAACATGTATGTATGTATATACATAAAATATGTAATGGAATTTAATGTGTAATTACAACAGTTAATACATTAACAAGGATTACATTTAGAATAAAATAAAAAGAATTTTTTTCTGTTTTAATATTTTAAAATAAATTTAATTTTTTAAGTCCAAACAACTAAATAGAAAATAAAAAAGAGAAAAAAATTAATGAAATCCCTTCATTGTCTTTAAAAAATAAATAATTTTTACTACACACTTTATACAGTCAAAGAAAAAAATATGTACCTACACAGCATAAGCCAAAATCTGTTGTATTGTATTACCCGTAGCACTGTCTCATTGAAACCAAATATCGTTGAATTGCTGAACAAAAAAGTGGGTTGCCAGAAGGCCATACTGCTCTTAAGTTAAAGGTAATGGTTCTCTAAGAATTATTTTCGAAAAAATACGGCCCCGTGACACCTCCGTACCATAATATGCGTTAAACATTCACTTTTACCAGATGCAATGACTTTTCCACAATCTTTTCTAGGTTCTACGAGCATCCTATACGAGTATTTGTGAAAAGAATTTGAAAGAAAAAAAGTAGGTTAGGTTAGGTTAGAGGACGTGTTCTTGTCAATTAAGATAAGTACAGTACCCGGAGGTCGAATTGACCCATTGTACAACGTCCTAGTTTCTCACACCACTTATGTTGTGTGTGTTAATTTTATACTTGAGTGGTGGGACCTATAGTTTAAAGTCGTCTCCGAACGACAGATTTTTGAGAAACTTTTCCATGGCAATTTTGTTTACTTCCAGAGTTTTTGCCAGAAATTTGCTGAGAGGAAGTCGCCAAAGAAATCCTTTTTGTATTTTGTCTTTGATGTCTGGCCTGGGGCTCTAACCCTGGCTTTGCGTCTAATAAGCCAACACACTACCTACTAGACTACGGCGGCTTCAAAGAAGAAAAGTAGTTGAACGTTTTTTGCCCATCAGCATGCCAACGGCGTTGAGAATGGTTGTCCCGCGTTAATTCCTTACGACTTTACATGGATCGAGAAGCAAATTCAAATATAAAATACGTTATAACAAGCCGTTAGATAGACTTAATTGTTAAAGACACCATGAAACCGAAGAATTTCTCTCAAAGCGATGACGCAAAGGACTGACTACACATACATACATATGTATAACGCTGCTAGTCCCTTTTAATTTCTTTATACATGCATACCTACATATTCATAATTGGCCGGATTACGACCTAGTTTCTCACATAACTTATATTGTGTGTGTTAATTTCATACATAAGTGGCGGGACCTACAATTTAAAGTCGACTCCGAACGACAGATTTTTTTTGAGACACTTTTCATGACAAATTATTATTTATTCTCAAAGTTTTTGTCAGATATCTGCTGAGAGGAAGTCGCCGTAGGAATATTTTTTCATATTTCGTTTTGTTGGAGATGTCTGAACTGGGGCTTTGAAACGTGGCCTCGCGTCTAATAGCCCAACACACTGCCTACTAGGTTACGGCAACTGTAATTAAATTACATTAAATTTTTTATAGTTTTACCGCTTGCATGCACAGTATGCCTACTATGACGACTAGAAAGGTGGCCATATTTGAATTACCATCTGCATTCACTTTTTCTTTACCGTTATAATCATATAAAAAAATCGAACGATTATTGTTTTCACATATTTTTTGCCTCTTATTGCTCTTTAGCAATTTATTTGCCTCTTACTGTTTATATAGAGCCCAACATACTGAGAGAGAGAGAGAGTGAGAGAGAGTATGTAAAATCACAACATTCATCTGATACAACACGTCTCAACATGATATCAAATGCTGTTGTTTTTTTCTTCTGTTGGGAAAGTGTGTGTGAGATGATATCATAATTCAATTTATTTTTGTTGTTGTTATTTGTAATTTATTTCTTAAGGATTATCTGCAGACTATGCAACTCATATCCATAACATGTCAGTCATAACAGATCACTGTTTACATTAAAAAAAGAAAATTTAAAACAAAATAACTCCACACACTGTTTAAACACAAGAGAGAGAGAGAGAGAGATAGGAGTGCTGGTATTTTAAGCATTGTATGGTACATACATACGTTTATTACTCACTTGAGTTACTTTACTTTAATAAATTAACGGCTGCGGCATATTTAAAAGCATGCTGTGAAAGTATGTACATATGTATATGTGTATTTGTTGTTTTCTTAACTAACAACTGTTGCTAAATTTTGTTATTGTTTTTTGTTGTTTTTGTTACATTTTTTACTTCCAACTGTTATCGATGACGTTAACATGTTAATGATACTCATCATTCTGTGTGTGTGTTTTTTATTCTTTGTTTGTATTTCTCTTCCTGTGTTTAAAACTCGTTAACTCGGTGGAGTATTTATTTAAAGTATTTGATGTTGTTGTTCTTGTTGTCGAAATCATACTTAAAATTTAGCAATGCTTGCTTATGCACACAGGTACACACACACACACACATTCAAATTGTGTGTGTTCATGTATATGAATAAGTTTTTTTCCAAGTTTTTCTATACGTGTGTGTGTTTGTGTTTTTTTTAATATTTACTGTTTATTTTTGTTTATATTTCACACGCTTATAGCCAACAACAGCTGGTGTTCATCTGCATAACTGTGCTCATATCATCACTCACTCTCTCTCTCTCTCTCTCTCTCTCTTGCATTAGGTTTTATTTGTTTTTTATTTTTTTTAGTTGTGTTATAATTTTGCTCTATATTTTGTTGAGGCATGCTCGCTTGCTCTCTCATCTATAAGTACTCGCATGCATACATACATATATGCATATGCATGCATAAATATTTTTTGTATGTGCATTTTTATTGTAAAATATGTGTATGCATGTGTGTTTGCGCCCCATATTTTTGCGTACATAAATAAATCTAAGTATTGAGTTTTTTATTTTACTGGAATGGGTATGGGAAAAGGTATTTTCTTTTGTAATTTTTATATTTATGCAAAGGCTTTATTGATCACTGATAAATAAAATTTCTCAAAAAATATGTCATTTGAAGGCGACTTTAAGCTGTAGGTCCCACCACTAGTGAATAAAATTCACGCACACGGGTGGTATGAAAAGTTAGGTTGTAATCCTAACTAAAGGATTGTAATGATCAATTAAGTAAGAAAGTAGTTAATCCATTTGCGTACTTTTTTCAACATTTCGACGGGTATCCTAAGTATGCTAGGCCTCGAATTGTGTGTGATTTGTCGCTGTAGATTAAATTTTGTCGCGTTAGATTAGTGCTAACGGATCTTGTTGACAAATTTAGTACTCCTCCAGTAAGCTGTAAATTTTAAAAAGGACCTTTTCACCTTTTAATCTAAGTCACAAACTTTTTCCCCTCACTAATAAATATCCATTCATCCATCCCTTTATGAAGAAATAACACTAAAATTCCTCTTGTACATGCATACAATACTTTACATATACTCTTAATTTGTCCACTTTCACACACACACACACACATCTTTGTATATGGTATTTGTATTTGTTGTTTTTATTTTGTTCTCTTTCGTTTGTTCTAAATAAAGATGTTACTGTTATAACTAAAGACATGCAAAAGTCCATTAGTTAAGAAGAAGGCGACAAGCTAAGCCAAAGGGGGAAGAGTAAAAAAATAAATCAGTTGTGTGGGAGAGTATAAGTGTTTGTGTGTATATAAGTATGTATGTAAGTGAGAGCAATTGCAATTTGTATTTTTAAACAGATTTATGTGACATCTGTCAATACTTGTCAAACAAATTGAAGTGTTTCATTCATATGCAACTGCTTCTCATTTTTTTCACTGTTTTTGTTTTATTTTTATTGCTATTGTTGTTGTTGTTGCTGTTTTGATGTAAATACTGTTGTTTTTTGTTTTTACTTTTCCTTCGCATTATTTAAACAACAACTACAGCAGTATTGATGTTTTGTTTTGAATAAAAATACGAAAGAAAGAAAAAAAATGCAGTACAACAGCAAAAAACTGTGTGACAAATTAGTGATGACAACATTAATGTTGTATTTATGTTAACAACACTGAAATAACTGTCGTTGTTAAACAGTTTTTTAAATACAAAAAATGTTGTGTAAATAATTTACAATTAAAAAGACTTGAATTGTTTAAACTTTAATACTTTGTTTTATAAAAAAATTTGACATTTTAGTTACAAACCAATGTCCAAATAGTGTTTGTATGTGTGTGTGTGTGTTTGCATTGACATGACATCATGCATGCTTTTGTCATGCATTTGTGCAAATGCCCAATTAGGCAATTTTTCTGGGTTTTACCATCAAAATATTTTTGGGTTTACCATTTGCAATACTGGCTCTGGCTGCTCTATTGATTTGGCTTTGGAAAAAAGGGAAAACTAAATAAGCACTGAAAAAAAAAAAATTTAACAGCGGAATGGAAGTCGCATAAGTGTGAAATTACTAGGGAGGTTGCCACGATTTCATTTCAATTACTTCTCATTAATTGCATCAATTGGATGCCTAGGTAGTTTAGCACACTAGCGTACTAATCAGCATGTGACGAGATTATGAAATTCCATTCCCTCAAGAGATTCTAGTCTTGAATGGTAAGATCCCCTTAAGGCTACAGGTTAGAGCCATTGTGAGCCCACAAATCAATACCCAATCCGGAGATCAACCCATCCTATAGGAAACCAACCTCCTTTCATAATAAATCTTTCAACTGCAGGAATCCCTTTTTTCGGAAAGTTCAGTCAATGATGACAGAAAATGAGAAGCCAAAAGAACCTCCGCCTGTTAATAGAAAGAGTTGGGCACTTACACTTAAGATCTTCTTAGATCTTAGAGGGCATATCAACATATTGGCATGTCCTGTAATCATTCAGTGGCCTGTGAAAACAACAATCATGCGACAGCCAGCCTTACGGTTTACGAGAAGACAAATTCAGTACTTTTCTCATTCACATCAGTCCGGCAGACTGTAAATATACTAAACACGCCCTTTAGTCTCCGTTTACAGCGACCAAATAATACCCAGTTTAAGTGAGATAATCGAAAAACTTGTGCTCTGTTATATTTCAGAAATTGCGAGCACCATAAATTCCTTGGCCAGGTCATCAGCAGTGGAATTTTGCGAATGGCGGCTCCAAGTCTAGGAATTTATATAAGAGTCACTACATACCCAGCGCTCCTTCATGCCTACAGTACAGACGATCTAAACAAACTGCCTAGAATGGACATTAGGAGTCTAAGTGGCCTTATAAGACATTCTGAATGATGCCAGATCTAGGGGAATTGGACTGTGAAGCCAGGATTTAACAGTACTGAGCCTTACTCCCACCAGTTAAGTCCTTTGTTTCAATGAAAGGTCAGAGTAGAGCCAATTGAATGCAAAAAATAATGCTGGAGGAGAACAGAGAGAACGCTGTTGATCAGGATAAAAGACAGTTTGCTCACTCTGTCTCTCAATCTATAGTGTAGTTGGCATTTCCACTGCTGTCCACCAGCTAAATTGCTCGCTCGGTGGTTGATATTGGTTTTAATCCTCAATTCTGAAAAGCCTATGCATATATCGGAAGGTGGGCCTCGGTTCAGGGGATGAATGTGCTGGTCTTTGTCCGCCTATCGGCGGGACTCAATAGGTCCAACGTAAGACTAGTAATTAAGTTTTTTACGAGACATTGTGAGATCAGGTAGGCGACGGGAATCAGAAAGGGAATGCAGTCAGTTTTTGCACGGTATGTGAAAATGAGGAGAAGTTAATAGAGCATCTCCTCTGTCATTGCTCTACCAAAGGGTCCGCCATATAACTTTTTTTTTTTGAAAATGCTTTAAAAAAAAGCTACTGAATATTATCTCAAATTTCTTTTTTTATTTGAAAGTACAATCCTTCCGGTTAATAATGGAAAATAATTTCATTCAAATGGCTGCCTCGGCTGGCCATGCAGTAGCCTACACCAGAAGATGCCGATTTTGGCAAAAAAAATCATCTTTTCAGATGAAGCTCATTTTGATCTTGGCGGGTATGTAAACAAGCAAAATTGTCAGATTTGGGGCACAGAAAACCCGCACGCATACATTCAAAAGCCGACGCACCCAAAACGAGTCACTGTTTGGTGCGGATTTTGGTCCAGAGGCATAATTGGGCCATTTTTCTTCGAAAATGAGCAAGGAGTGGCCGTTACAGTCAATGGCGATCGTTATCGGGCCATGTTGAACGAATTTTTATTCACAAAAATTGAAGAGGAGGATATTGGCAACATTTGGTTTCAACAGGACGGCGCTACGTGCCACACAGCCGAAGCTACACTCGATGTTTAGCGACCTGTTTTTGAAGGTCGCATTATCAGCCGCAGAGTTGATGTCGTTTGGCAACCTCGGAGCTGCGATTTGACACCGTTGGACTATTATTTGTGGGGTGCCGTCAAAGATAAGTGTTACGCCGACAAGCCAGAGACAATTGACGCTTTAAAGGACAATATTCGTGAAGCCATTGGTGAAATACAGCTGCACACAATCGATAATGTGCTTAAAAATTGGAGCGATCCGCATCAAACAGTGACTCGTTTTGAGTGCGTCGGCTTTTTAATGTATGCGTGCGGGTTTTCTGTGCCCCAAATGCGACAATTTTGCTTGTTTACATACCCGCCAAAATCAAAATGAGCTTCATCTGAAAAGATGATTTTTTTTGTGCCAAAATCGGCATCTTCTGGTGTAGGCTACTGCATGGCCAGCCGAGGCAGCCATTTGAATGAAATTATTTTCCATTATTAACCGGAAGGATTGTACATTCATATAAAAAAAGAAATTTGAGAAAATATTCAGAAGTTTTTTTTAAAGCATTTTCAAAAAAAAAGTTATTTGGCGGACCCTTTAGTTTGTAGAAGAAAGGTGATTGGCTAGGGAATTGAGGTTATTTGAGGGTTAAAACTTTCTGAATGTTTATATTTTTTAGGAAATGTAAACAAACACTCTGTATTTCAAGGAAATCTAGGCAATCTATACAACAAAAATATGTAAAGTTTTGGGTGTAAAATCTGTTTGGTATTTGAGCAACTAATTATTGCGAGGTTCTGATTGAAGAAATCAAGGCCGCTGAACACGATTACATTTCAATACCATCCCAAAAACAATTGAAATACAAACCAATAAGCCAGGCATTGTTACAATTTTCTTAGAAAAATTTCTTCGTCACTGGCTTTATTTTAAAGAGATTTTCAATTGAATTTTCTTCAAGTGCATTTGCTTTTCATTTGATTTTCCTTTCAAACCATTTACTTGGCAAAGTACTTAAGCATTTAGCTGGTAATCACGAAGTGCATGAAAATGAAGAAAAAAAAGAAAATCGAAAAAAATAAAAAGAAAATCTCTATTTAAGCTTAAAATCAAGTTGAAAAACATATTGTTTTTGCTCCTCTACTATGTACTACAGCGACTAGGGATGTGTGTGCACCGTAACTAAGCTAAGCTCGTATGGTACGATGATATCACCTTGGAGCAGCAGGAGAACTACGGAGTGTATGCATTGGGGAAAAAAAGGTAGGATTTAATAAAAATAAAAACAAATTGACTTGAAAATGCCATGAAAAATAAAAATTCGAGAAAATAATTAAGATTTGAAAGAGAAGACTAAAAAAAACAAATAATTGACGGGTAACAGCAGGCTGGCTAAGCTGCTGCATGCAGTTCAAATAATAAACGCTTTCTGGGAAAATCAAATTGAAATGACTTGCATTGATTGATACAATGGCTGGGATACAATGGATTTGGATTGTTCCAGTCTTTAATGCTTTTCAGCAATTTGTGTGTTTAAATACTTTCGCAATAAAATCACTTCTTGAAGTGCAGTGCAGTGCAGTGCAGTGACCAATTTATGTCGTAAAATCCTGTTTTTTTTTTTTGTAAATAAATTGACTCTTAAAGTAATTGCAGTAACAGTAACAACAGTGACTGTGACTATGACTTGCTATTTGTGTAGATAGAAATGTGTTGTCTTATCTCATGTACAAAATTTCGTTGCATTCCATTTCCTAATGTGTAGTGCTAAGCTTTTATGCGTCTGTAACGAGAAGTAGAAAAAAATCACAAATGTATGGTTGTACAGGGTGCCGCGTGCCCTTCAGCAGATATGGATAGCAGCACTCGCTGAATCTTTACCTCCCCCGATGTAATACTTGATTGTGGTCCCGGGGGGGTCGACTTAATGGAAGTGTAACGAACTAGGTTGGGTTTAGTACGTATGCGTTTAGCAAGCCAAGAGTAAGTCTTGCGTCGAATCGTGCACATTGTGTAGACCGGGCTACCAATGTCTTTTGAAGATTCCCAGCCTTTAGCTCGCATAGCTATAAAAAAAAAACAGGTTGCCGCGTACAAAATTGTCTGTTGACTTGTAAACACCCTCTCCTTTGAAACCAGTACGGTATTAGGTATGGAGTTAGATAGGTTGAAGGAAGGAGAGCGATAAAAGACAGTTTCTGCGGAATCTATCGTACTCTACATCTCACCAGTGTAAGTATACGCAGAAGAATACCGATTCATAGACACAGTGTATAAAGAGACTCCAGTACATGCAGGACAGCCTCCGAAATGGTAATTGCTGTCTGCGTACTGTATTATGCTCTACACCTTACCAGGATACTCAACTGAGAAGCTGTATAGATTCATAGAGGGCCTGTCCCCCTCTGAATACAGAACACTGTCCGAAAAGCCAATTGTTGTTTTCGAAATCCGTCATACACACAGTTTCACTAGTGTAAACTCATGCGAAGCTTAATGCGGCTTTAAGAGTCTGCTGAGCATATGGGATAGTGTCCGAAGCGATATCACAGAATATGCAGATAAATAACCACACGTTAGAGCTTACACGGTTTTATAATAAGCGAGGAGTAGCATCGTTGCAGCAGCAGAAATCTATGAGAGAATGACAGCGTTGGTTGAAGAAGCATTACAACAGTAATCCGAATCGAAACACGTATTATAAGACTATACGGCGAAGTGGTTTAATACCTCACACAGATCCTATCCAATCAACAATACCTGCACCAATCTAAGCTGGCAAATGTGAAGTTGCAATAGTCTAGTTAGACGAGAGCCTGTGGTTCAATGCCCGGCTTACAGGGTGGCTGATATATAATGCAACAAAGTAAAGCGATATATTTTTTTAATTTTTTTTTTAATTTTATTATTCAAAAGCAAAAAATGTTGGAAATAACATCAAATTTTAGAATCAGTTTAGATTTGTTCGAATTGGCCACCTTTGATACGAATTATGGCCTTCAAACGGCACGGACAAAGCCATCACAGGCTGCACGAAAGTGGCTCTGCGGTATTTTGACCCATTCCCGGCGAAGCGCCGTCTTGAGATGATCGACACTTTGGTATTTTTTAGTGAGAACCTTACTCTCCAAAATGCCCCAGGCGCAAAAGTCCAACGGATTGAGATCCGAAGATTTTGGTGGCCATTGTGCGGTAGAAATGAAGCGAGGAACCTCCTTTTTAAGGCCATTCTTGGTTGACGCGTGCTGAGTGCGGTGCTGCTGAGTCCTGTTGGAATGTCCATTGTCTGCGGCCGAAATGTTTGTCTGCCCAGGGCTTCAATACTGTCTTTAAGACATTTTCCCTATAATATTTGGCATTTATTTCGACCCCACGGTCGATGAATACGAGCGGGGAGCGACCATCGGCCGTTTCGGCGGCCCACACCATTACCATCGGCGGCACTTGAGTTCTGGTGGCTAATCGCAGGTGTACATTTTCAGCTGACCTCTTTGGCAAGTAAATCCGATTATTTTGTTTGTTCACAAGCTGCTCAATTTGGAACGGCTTCTCATCGGAGAAAACCAAATTCGGTAACTGGCCACTTTCGTGCAAGCGAAGTAACTCCTTGGCTCTTTCCAGTCTAACTTTTTTTGTCTTGCACTTTTTGGATCTTCAATGGCTTTAGTCCAAGTTCATTTTTCAATATGTGTTGCATTCGTTCTCGCGATATGTTCAGCTCACGAGCAATTTTTCTACCACTGCGGCGTGGATTTCGATCAAATCTGGCCTTCACTTTTCGGATCATTTCTGGTGTTGTTACCGTTTTTTTTTATGTCCACTTTTTGGACGCGATGTAATACTGGCAATATCACGGTAACGAGCAATGGTACGAGAAACAAAAGATTTATTCACATTTAAATGCTGGAGGGGGCTCTAACGATAGCCACATGTGGTTTTCCAGCCAAATATAAAGCAATCGCACTATCACGCTTGAATTCCATCACGAATAACTTTTTTTCTGAATGCAATAGATCAAAAAGCTTTTGTAAGCTTGTAAATAATAAAATGAACTGTCACTGGAATAAATCTGTCAGTTGTCAGACGTGCGGTTTACAAATGATAACAACCTGAAGTTGGTTGCAATACATATCAGCCACCCTGTACTTGACAAGGTTCTGAGTTATGCAGCTTAAAATTGAATCGATTATCGATTATCTTTCACTGGTATTTTACAGATTCTGTAGAAGAAATTTTACGTCATTCTGCTGTACTCTACTGTACTTACTTAACTGGTCTTTACCTATTATCCAGGATTACAACCGAGCTCTTCACGCCACCCATGTTGTGGGTGCTAATTTTATCCACAATTGATGGCGCATACAGTTTAAAGTCGACTCCGGCTTAGATATCTGAAATATGAAAAACAATATTTCTTCAGGCGACTTCCTCTCAGCAGTCTTTTGGCAAAAACTCTGAGAATAAAATAAAATGGCCATGAAAGGTTTCACAAAAATCTGTCTTTCGGAGTCGTGTTCAAAAATTAACACGTACAACATGGGTATTGTGAGAAGCTAGGTTGTAATCCTAACTAAAGCGTGGTAATAACCTATAATAGAAGTACGTATAGCAGAGATCGTCATCATCTTGTAATCTACTAACTCCAGGGACCGCAAACGAGTGGACGAGGTAGACTGGGAGGTAACGGGAGAAACTTTTAAAACTCAAATTGGAAATCTTGTAGTTAAACTATGAAAGATATTCAAGTACAGTTATTTTTCCTGATAACGGTATTTATAACATCATTTCTATCTTAACAGTTTTAGATTTTGTTTGTTTGCACCCTGTATGTAGTGTTTGCTGCAGCTTTATTACTCGGTGTGTGAGTGCTTGACTGGGTATAAATGAAGATGAAAAATAAAATAAAATAAAAGAATTAAAATAGATTGAGTCAAGCAGAAAATTAAGCTGAAAAGCTGCCACTGAAGAGATTTTTCTTTTTTTTCCTCTCCCCACTCCCCTCCACCTAATCCTGCAATCAGTTATCCATTCACATATTTTTTCCCACTTCAAACAGAAGCACAAAAAAGCATAAAAAAGAGAAAAAAAATACAAGAAAACATCAAAGAGGAGAAATAGAAAGAAAGAGAGAGAGAGAGAGAGAGAGAGAGAGAAAAACTCACGTTTACAAACAATACGAGAAAAATTGGGTCAAAGATCAAGAGGAGAGTCAGTCACTAAAAAGGAAGCCAGCCAGCCAGCCAGCAGTAGCAGTAGAAGAGATGTTAAAACCGGGAGGCACACAATCACTTATTCTGTGTGTGTGTGTGTGTGTAGTTGTATATAATACGAGGCACTTCTAGTCATACATATATGTGAGTACAGTATGTGGAGCATGTATGTGAAGTGTTCTAACTTAACTACGGTTTGGTTGACTAGTCAGTCAATGTATGAGGAGTGACGAACAGACACCCTGGCTGACTGACTAACTAACTGACTGACTGACTGTGTAGTTTCTATTTCTTTAATGCCTGTGTATTATAGCTGAGAGTGTTATTTTGTTGTTTTTCATGTTCCATTGAATGGCTTGTAATCTTAGAGACTAAAGGACTAGAGCGCGCATAAATGAACGTGTATTGTATGAAGAGCTGCTGCTACTTCTTTTTGTTGCCTATTTTGGTTACTGGAAATTTATTTTTATTTGCCATTGCCATTGCATACTGCTGCTATTGCCGCTGCCGTTGTTTTGGCGTATGTTGCCTTATCTTTCGTTTGCCATTACTATGTATAACGTGGCTGCTTGCAAAACTATTCCACATTTGACAGCATTAGATGACAGCTAACGGAATTGGGAAAGAGCACCAACTAAGTGCGTCAACTTTCTACTTCAACTCATATGGAGAGCGTTTGGAGAATAGCCATAACACTTAGGGGATGGCCCCTACTTACGCAATGCTTTGTATTGGAACTAGGAAAATATGTTAGGTGAAGGAGGAAAGAGGCAGTTGTGTTTGTGAATATTAGTTTTGAATCTCTTTAAAAAGGGTGTTTTTTATAGAGGTGGTATAGAACTTTAAGTTGCAATAAAACAACGATGGATTATTCGATTGACATGAATTTTTGTTTATCCGAAAGATAATCTTGTGGCATTACATTTTAAATATGATTTCTGGCATATGACCGCCACGGCTGGCGCGGATGTAGTCCAATCTGGACGTCCAATTTTCGTTAATTTTGTCCAACATTTGTGGCCGTATATCGGCAATAATACGGCGAATGTTGTCTTCCAAATGGTCAAGCGTTTGTGGCTTTACCGCATAGACCAATGACTTTACATAGCCCCACAGAAAGTAGTCTAGCGGTGTTAAATCACAAGATCTTGGAGGCCAATTCACAGGTCCAAAACGTGAAATTAGGCGGTCACCAAACGTGTCTTTCAATAAATCTATTGTGACACGAGCTGTGTGACATGTTGCGCCGTCTTGTTGAAACCACATCTCCTGGACATCATGGTTATTCAATTCAGGAATGAAAAAGTTAGTAATCATGGCTCTATACCGATCACCATTGACTGTAACGTTCTGGCCACCATCGTTTTTGAAAAAGTATGGACCAATGATTCAACCAGCCCATAAAGCGCACCAAACAGTCAGTTTTTCTGGATGTAACGGTGTTTCCACATACACTTGAGGATTACCTTCACTCCAAATGCGGCAGTTTTGTTTGTTGACGTAGCCATTCAACCAGAAGTGCGCTTCATCGCTAAACAAAATTCGCTTATGAAAATCGGGAACAACGGTAATCTCGTTTTGGGCCCACTCGACGAATCTACGCCTTACTTGATGATCGTTTGGCTTAAAATCTTGCACGAGTTGGATTTTGTAAGCACGCAAACCAAGATCCTTCCGCAAAATCTTCCATAAAGTGGATGGACACAGATCCAATTCCTGTGCTCGATGGCGGATGGACTCATTCGGGTCTTCCTCAATGCTACGCTCTACAGCAGCAATAGCTTCTTCTGTACGCACCGTACAGCATCTCTGGGGATGCGAGTTATCAATAAGAGTAAACGTGGTGCGAAAACGTTCCATGGTTAATCGAATTAACTGCTCTGATGGACGATTTTGTCGACGATAAAATGGACGATTTAGTGCGCGATACATTTTCCGCACAGAACCATTATTTTCGAAATAAAATTGCACTATTTGCAAGCGTTGTTCAGGCGTGAGTCTATTCATGATGAATTGCCAAACAAGACTGAGAATAAATAACTTGACAGCTGTTAAATCGGTCGCCATCTTGAAAAGTGATGCCAACTTAAAGTTCTATACCTCTATAAAAAACACCCTTTATATGACCATGCCCACAAATATCTTGCGAAATACTGAGGTCCATGTTGGAAGACCCTAAGCTACATTACGTCTGTCTATATCTATATCGATGTCCGGCATGCTTTCTTTAAGAGTTTTAGATCAGCTCTACGGTGGTCATCATAATTTAGTGTGTTGACTTAGTAGACAAAAGTTTCGAGGTATGATAAAACCCGACGATAGCGCACTCTCTGAGTATTTTTCCAGGCAAAAACCTTTAAAAGTAATTAATTGCCACGAAAAAACTTCTCAAATGTATCGTTCAGAGTCAATGATAAACTTGGTCACGCCTCTCATGGAAATTCAAAGCTCCTATGAAAAACCCTAAACAAAATAAGAATCATAAATATTTTATTGATTCATAGGGATTACAGATGCAATAAATTGTGACTTTCAGGTATATTTGCAGTTTGATAATTAGGATTTTGAATTATGGGGCCTACCTGTTAATTTATTTATAAATCTTCTCCAATATTACCCTTTTAAGGCAATAAGATATATATCCCTAAGCAGGTAAAAAATTATACGTTGCATCTAGACCTATAAATTTCCCCCATACGAAATATATTCTTACTACCTGCGGTGCACGTTACTTGTAAGAGAAACCGTATAAAAGGAACGCAATCGTTACATTCACCATCAGTTGGTGTATTGAACCCAATCTATTCAAAACTTTAAACGCTTGGCAAAGTTATTAAAAAGAACTCAAACATATTCTAACATGGCTATCTTGCTAAAACAATTGGAACTGTCGTTAAAGAAGAAAATCAAATCGGCCGGTGCACAATACGATGATGAACCAGCCATTTCCTACAGGGTGTTTGAATATTTTGCAGAATGTCGTCTTAAAAATAGGAAGGAATCCATAATGACATACAGAAAATTATTGTTGACGCAAACCTTGGTTTCCGAATCTGTGGCTCATATTGGCGAATACAGTTTGGAAGAATTGATGAATGTGAATCGTGTGCTTAAATTTGCCTGCATACTTAAAACTCGATTGGATAACTTCTGATAGATGGAAGGGAGACTTCACGGAGCTGAAGAAAATTAAAGGACGCAATGAAAGTGAAGCTAGTATAAGATTAAATATTTTTTTTATTGATTTGTTAATTAAATTATTTAGGGAAATTGTTATAATTAAATACATATGAAACTACTAATAAGATACTAAAAAAATAATTCTCTTATTTAATGTTTGGAAAGAAATACGGAATTGCCAAATTCCCTGGGAGTTTTGGAATTTTCATTTGGGAATAAATAATAATTGAAGATGACAACCCCGCTAGACCTTAGGTTAGGTTAGAGGACGTGTACTTGTCAATTAAGACAAATACAGTACCCGGAGGTCGAATTGACCCATTGTACAATTTTGAATTTTATTGTTCATTTTAATGATCATTAAAGGCTGATGCTTTACGCAATGATTCACTCTCTTATCGATTACGAAGCCTGCGAAATTTCAATATTTTTAAAGTAAAGTTTGTTTACATTGGCAACCCAATGTGCCATCATGCCTTTGTGAATGTTCTCTCGAAATTTGTTGTAAGGATGCTTCTTCTTTTCTGTACTTGGACCTCAACAGGTGACTCACAAAAGAATATTGTAAACAATATAGAAATGTCAAGTCAGGCATTTAAGGTAGAAATGAATTCTCCTCAGATCGCCTTAATCTCCTTAGGGCCATTATTACAACTTGCCGTTAACTAAGGGGAGGATTTTAACGGGCAGATAAATAGTTTTTCGATATTATGCGTACCCAATAAGATAGAAGTGATCGTTAAGCTAAAGGGACGATCATCCTACCTTTAACATTTAAAGGCCACTTTATGTTTGAACTTGCCATATTATATATTATTTTCAATATGGCAACTTCAAATTTAAACAAAATGAGCATATACAGCAAAAAAACGAAGCCCGCAGTTGCCACTGCGTTAAAAAAATTTGTACATTGCTCCAGCACTGCCATATTTTTGAAAAAATTTATCTGTAAGTTGTAATAACGAAAATAAGTTAAAGAGTAACTTTACAGTTCCCTTTAGCTGAAGGTACCTTTAACTAAAACCAAGTTTAACGGCAAGTTGTAATAATGGCCCTTAGTCTAGTAGTTATTAGACGTGAAACCACGGGACAAAACCCCAGTCAAAACATCGAGCAAAACGAATTACGAAAAAAATATTTCTTGCAGTGACTGCCTCTCAGCAGTCTTCTGGCAAAAACTTTGAAAAGTTTTCATGAAAAGTTTCTCAAAAATATGTCGTTCAGTATCGACTTAAAACTGTAGGTCGCGTCACGTGTAAATAAAATTAATACAGAAGATAGATGAGAATATTTTGCCCAATTGACAACATTCTTATAATAAAAGGACGTTTGTTGATGCCGACATGTAGATTTGAAGGTGATACAACATGGTTTTCTTTTTGAATATTTAGAAAGAAGTCGCCGTAGTCTAGTAGGTAGTGTGTTGACTTGTTAGACGTTGGGGTTCGAGCCCCAGGCCAGACATGAAGACAAAATACAAAAAGTATTTCTTCGGCGACTTCCTCTCAGCAGATTTTTGGCAAAAACTCTGAGAGTAAATAAAATTGCCATGAAAAAGTTTCTCAAAAATCTGTCGTTCGGAGTCGATTTTAAACTGTAGGTCCCATCACTAATGTATAAAATTAACACACACGACATAAGTGGTGTGAGAAACTAGGACGTTGTACAATGGGTTAATTCGACCTCCGGGTACTGTACTTGTCTTAATTGACAAGTACACGTCCTGTAACCTAACCTAACCTAAACTTTGTAAGTAGTATGTCGTTTCAAACACGAAATATTTTTTCGCCGACTTCCTCTTCTCCTTCTCTCTCCTCCTCTTTGCCTCTTCTGCCTGAACTCTGAGAGTAAATGAAATTGTCATCATAATTTCATCAAAAATTTGTCATTCAGAACTGTCTTTAAATTGTAGGTCCCACCATTCATGGTTAAAATTCTCGCAAACAATATGGGTGCTGTAAGAAGCAAGGTTGTAGTCCTGACTACAGGGTTATTGAGTAAGTAAGTTAGGGGGCCATGTTTATCCCTGCCTTGAGTATTTACATTACGGTTGGCGAAGAAAACGGTAGTGATTGTATTGGTACATCCTTCTTCAATAATGGTTCGAAGCTGGACAGCACTGTCATGGATGCTGTTAGTAAATAATTTAATAAAGAGATCGACAAAGAGATGACAGCAGAATAATGGAAACATGGAGACAATATTTTACAAATCCAATGTGAAAGTAAAGCAATTTCCGAACAGAAGCTAAAGTAAATCCAGACCGAATGAATTAGTGTGATGCACTAACATCACCATGGTGTATGACGTAGGGTTACTGCCAGGACCACGGATTAAGTATTTCGTATGCAGAAGCTTAAACAGAAGCCTCTGTCCACTTGAGCACCTGACAATTTCGCTCAGGCGCATTTCTTTAACAGTTAGTCTGCAGTCAAAACCCCATTCTAATGCACAATATTATGCAGTGAACTGCGTCTAATGTGCTTATATCATTAGCAAGTCTTTTTCTGACAACAGTGGTATTTACAGCTTTTGAACGGGATCAAGTCTTTTGGAGATTGAGACTTTGAAAAGGCTCAACATTAATGACTCAATTATATGGGACCCACAGAAAATCTGCCAAATATTTTTACTGACATAATTGCGACATAAGTACCACAGTTTTATTATGGCAATATACACTAATACCCCGGTTTGCGTCGCCTCGTTCTGCGTCTGCTTCGAAGTTGCGTCTTTTTAAAATTTCTGTGATTTCGAAGTTGCGTCGTTTTTGTTTTAGTTTGTGCTTCGATTTGCGTCGTTAATACGAAAGTGTTTGTTCAAGCTAAAATAGGAAAAGGGGATTACCCGTTTAAATCTAGTGCAAATTCGAAGTTGTCTTTAAAAAATTCTGTGACTTCGAAGTTGCGTCGTTTTTGTTTCAGACTGCGTCGTTAATATTAAAATGTTTGTACAAAGCTAAACCAGAAAAAGCGGATTTCCCGTTTAAGTCTATTGTGAAAAAAATTAAATATTTTTTATTGGAAAATTTATTTTTTCAGCTAAAATTATGAATCTCGGAACCAATTAAATGAAAATCAATACAAATGTATGGAAAATCGTGCTTCGTTTTGCGTCGTTTCGGTTTGCGTCGCGTTTCTTCAGGCCCAATTAGTGACGCAAACCGGGGTATTTGTCTATTTAGTTTTATTAAGTTGACCTATACGGGCAATAAAATCTAAAGGATGCAAGCGCAGGCAGAATTCTATAAATTGCAACCCTCCCTGAAAATTCTTCTCATAACTCTACCTGCGACACATGTCATTAACATAGTGTCCTGCCAGTGATCCCCTATAAGTAGTCGGTAAAATTTATTATATATTGTGGGCGTGAGTCTATTCATGATGAATTGCCAAACCAAACTGAGAATAAATCACTTGACGGCTGTTAAATCGGTCGCCATCTTGAAAAGTAATGCCAACTTAAAGTTCTATACCTCTAAGAGTCCCACCTACGGCTAGTCTGGCTAAAGAACTGTTACATCACTTAGGCAATTCTACAGATATGTCCACATGGTTAGCAGATTGGAGGATTAGAACCAACAATGTTGTCATAAAGCGAGTGAGGATAAAATCTAGCAGCTACGCTAGATATCTCGTTGCCAGGAATGCCACAATGCTTCAGACGGCGAATGAAGTGATCAGGTTTAAGGGTTTTATGAGAAGCACCGTATGCAAATGACACCAGACCGCTCCTATCGCCTCATAAAAGATTGAAAATCACGTAAGAGAGGTGAGATCAGTCACGAGATCAGGAGACTTAAAAATAGCAAATCTTTACGTCAGAAAAACACTGCAGTTATCATCTTGTACATGGAAGTTCCATTTCGGCAGCCTTATTCTTGTTTTTCCAAAAAATTCTTTCTAAGCAAACAGTGAACGTATTTTCCCAAAATTGTTGGTCACATTGTGACTCCGTCTTCTGCAATGTTAAACATGTGTGTGGTATAGTCAATCGTCGCCTTCGTCGTCGTAATACTTGCTGGCAATAGTTTTTATTTTTCACATATTTTTGCATCAAAAGCTTGTACATAAAACGTGTATTTAAAGTGTTACACTCTATCAATGCTGACTGGAACAGATGCTGTAAAGGTTTTAGGGCCAGAGTAACAAAAAGTGATAAAGTGATGGTGCGAAGAAAATAATAGTGGATGAGCGCTACGCTTAATGCCACGGAAAATCGCACATATCGGGTCCCCCATCTAACGTTTTTTTGTTCAACTAGTGCTTATTTCGTGAATGGTGTAACACTTACCTCTTGTCTGATTTGACAGATAATTAGTTTTATCCTTCCGCTGAACGAATATGGTTGTGTATACGCTTGAACAACGCTGGGAAATATTGCGACATTACTTTGAAAATCCAAGGTAATGTTGCAGAATGTGTGCGAAAATTGCGTATGGATTTTGGAAGAAGAGAAGCACCGTCAGCTCCGTCAACTCCGTATGTTCGTTATCTTATGAAAAAAGTGAAAGAAACTGGCATCCTCATCGATAAACCAAAGCGTGAAAAGCCAAAAACAGTGCGTACACCCGAGAATATTGCTACTGTGGCAGAAAGTGTACGTGAAGCGCCATCAACAACAATTCCGCGTCGTTCTCAACAATTGAACATTTCGGAGACATCATTGAGACGAATTTTGCATAAAGACCTTGGTATGACGCCATACAAAGTCCAATTGGTTCAGGAGTTGAAGCCAATTGACCATCCAATGCGTTTTCGCTGCGCTAAGTGGGCCTGCTATCGACTTACAGAAGATGCTTTTCAGATGAAGCTCATTTTGATCTTGGCGGGTATGTAAACAAGCAAAATTGTGGCATTTGGGGCACAGAAAACGAGTCACTGGGCCATTTTTCTTCGAAAATGAGCAAGGAGTGGCCGCTACAGTCAATGGCGATCGCTATAGGGCCATGTTGAACGAATTTTTGTTCACAAAAATTGAAGAGGAGGATATTGGCAACATTTGGTTTCAACAGGACGGCGCTACGTTCCCCACAGTCGAAGCTACACTCGATTTTTGCGCCCTGTTTTTGAAGATCGCATTATCAGCCGCAGAGCTGATGTCGTTTGGCCACCTCGGAGCTGCGATTTGACACCGTTGGACTATTATTTGTGGGGTGCCCTCAAAGATAAGTGTTACGCCGACAAGCCAGAGACAATTGACGCTTTAAAGGACAATATTCGTGAAGCCATTGTTGAAATACAGCTGCACACAATCGATAATGTGCTTAAAAATTGGACCGATCGTGTAGGCTACTGCATGGCCAGCCGAGGCAGCCATTTGAATGAAATTATTTTCCATTATTAACCGGAAGGATTGTACTTTCAAATAAAAAAAGAAATTTGAGAAAATATTCAGTAGTTTTTTTTTAAGCATTTTCAAAGAAAAAAAGTTATTTGGCGGACCCTTTATGTAATGCGAATTGTATTTTATTTTGCAATTATTTTGGAATTTGGTAAGGACGGAAAGGTAGGAACTTCTTGTAATTGAAGGATGATCAAATCGCTGTACAATTTTCAATGACAACAGGTTTAAAGTGGACGATATTCTTTGTCATGCACTGTAATTCAGTTGTATTTTGCATTAGTTGTTGTTGTGTTGTGTGTGTGGACCAGAAAAAAATTGACTCATTCACGCACTCTCTCAAGTCTATCACTGTGACAGTCACAGTCACAGAGCTAAAAAGACGATTTTTTCCTATGAAAACTTACTAAATTTTTTTGAAATGTTAATGATAATGACGATGATTAGCTTGATGATGATGATGATGACGATGATGGTACCTTTGAGAGATTTTAAGTTTTTCGTTTTTCCAAAAACCAACCAACCAACCAGCCAGCCAGTAACAACGCCAGCAGAATTATAAACAGCATGTGCTGCTGCCTAACACTCTTGTAACGGGTGATTTTTTATCTTATTTTATCTTTTTGGCAACACTGGTTTAAACAGCTCACGCACGTTTCGTGTTTTGTTTCACTGTCAAACATCTTCAGTTTGGTCTATAATTTAACCATGAATCGAATCGTCTTACAAACGAACAACGCTTACAAATCATTGAAATTTATTATCAAAATGCGTGCTCTGTTAAGAAAGTTCATCGCGCGCTTCTTCCATTTTATGATCAGTTTAATCGACCCCACTGAAGCGGCTATTCGGGCTATTGTGACTAAATTTCGCACCAAATTTACATTGTTGGACATTAAACCACCAACACGCTTACGAACTGAAGAAAATATCGCAGCTGTATCCGGCCAGTGTTAATGATGACCATCAATTATCGATTCGTCGCCGTTCGCAGCAATTGGGCCTCTGTTACTCAACAACGTGGAAAATTTTGCTGAAGGATTTAGGCGTGAAGCCTTTCAAATTACAGCTGGTGCAAGAATTGAAGCCGAACGACCTACCGCAACACAGAATTTTTGGTGGATGGCCTCTTGGAAAGTTGGCCGAAGATCCACTTCTTTATCGAAAAATTGTGTTCAGCGACGAAGCTCATTTTTGGCTCAATGGATACGTAAATAAGCAGAATTGTCTATTTTGGAGTGAGGATCAGCCAGAAGCATTGCAAAAGCTACCAATGCATCCAGAAAAAGTCACAGTTTGGTGCGGTTTATGGGCTGGTGGTATCATTGGATCGTACTTCTTCAAAGATGCTACGAATCGTAACGTAACTGTGAATGGTGAGCGCTACCGTTAGATGATATCCAACTTTTCTTTTTACCCAGAATGCAAGAGCTTGACTTGCATGACATGTGGTTTCAACAAGACGGTGCCACATGCCACAGAGCACGCGTAACAATGGACTTATTGAGAGTCAAGTTCGGTGAACATTTTATTTCACGTTCGCGACCAGTCAATTGGCCGCCTAGATTGTGCGATTTTACGCCTTTAGACTATTTTTTGTGTGGCTGTGTTAAAGCTCATGTCTATACAGACAAGCCCGCTTCAATGGACGCATTGGAAGACAACATTGAAGCATTTATTCGTGAGATACCGGCCAAAATGTTGGAAAGAGTATGCCAAAATTGGACTAAGCGGATGGACCATTTGAGGCGCAGTTGCGGTCAACATTTGCATGAAATCATCTTCAAACATTAAATTATATGGACCGTACTATCGATTCAAATAAAGATTTCATGAATTTTTCTGAATTTTATGTTTTTTTTTTTGAAAAATTTTCCTATAGCTCTTAAAAAATCACCCATTACATACTTATACTTCCAAAGGTATAAGTACTCGTATGTATAAATATTACTATATTTGTGTCTATGTGTGTATGTGTATGTGTCAGTACAAGTGTAGGTGTATAACAGTATAAGAGTCCAATTTTTGTAATTTCAGGCTTAAAACTAAAGCTTTAGCTGTGGAGTCTGAAGTACGATGATTATGCTCCACTATCTGAGGGTGGTGAGGGGGATCTAACGGATTCCATACTTGTTTGTATGCAACAAAGAACTTTGTGTGCGTGTGTGTGTGTGTGTGTGCGAGAGAGTGCTTGTGTGTTGTAAGTAGCTTAAGCTGTCGAAGCTAAGGAATCATTTCGAATTGAATTGTGTTGACTTGAGTTGAATTGCAAGACAAGACAAGACAAGACAAGACATGAATGACAGCAGGAAAAAGCATTGACAGCTCAAGTACCAGCTCGTTGAACAGTTTAGCAACAATTAAGACCACGAAAATGCTTATTTAAAGCAGTTCTGCAACAACAACAGCAACAACAATCATGTGAAAAGAAACTGAAAGTTGAGAAAATTTTTTAAATAAAAACCGAATTGAAGAAAATAAAAATTCAAAAAAAAGAAAAAAAAGAAAAACTTAAATAAAGCACTGTTAAGAGAGTTTTTTAAAGGCAAATGATCTGTTATGGCTTATGCCAGGCATGGCTAGAAAGCAAAAATTTTGTCTTATAAAAGCATAAGGGCATGAGTATTTTACATAATATTGTACAGCTTAACCCATTTAACTGCAAATAGCTTAACAACTTTTGCTTCACTGAGACTGTTTAAACGACTTTTGAAACGAAAGAGAAAACAAATGATATAAAAGCCAACTCATAAAAAAGTTAAATAAGGCTTTTAGGGCATCATTAATTTGTTCATAATATCATGAAATGAAGTAAGTTTTTCAAGTTAATTACAAAATTTGTGATAGTGGTGGACCCCTGTATAAGGTAGATGCGAGAGCTCTTTCGCTACTCGTTCGTTTTTGTTTTGGTGATTTAAGGAAATGCACACACTTTTAGAAGAACTGAATGTGAATTGGTAGACAATGTATTACTTTCAAAACAAAGTACAGTGGCGGTATTGATAGGCATTGAAAGTGCAGAGCAGCACAGTAGAAAGATGCAACATTTCTTCTAAGGAACCAATAATCGATAGTCGATTGAACTTTAATGCAGAACCTTATCAAAAGGTGACAGCATTTGCAACCATCACAGAAGCAGATTTGTTACAACAACAACAACAACAAAAACGAATTGAGGATGCAGACAGCTGTCTGAAGAAGCTGAATCAGCGAGGAAGACAGCATAAGGTTACTCTCTGCTGGATCCAAGTTCTTAGGGGAATTCTCGGAAACTGAGCAAGTAGATAAGCTTCAGAGGAATGAAGTTTTCACGCCTTTGATAGAATGAGAACTCTTCTGTTATGTGATTGCGCATGAAGGTAACGGAAAGGAACATAAAGAGAGGCAAAAAAGCTTTTTATACCAAATGGGAATGGCAGGTTCTTATTGTCTAATTTATGTCCACGCATATCAAGTTTATCTGAGTTAAGGAGGTGTTACCTGCCCATGCAATTGTCTCTATCGTTCTTAGCTTGCAAATCAACTCCATTTTAATAGATTTCTGATAGTGCGATCGATCAAGTGATCAATCATTTGATCAATCATTCGATCAATCATTTGATCAATCATTTGGTCAATCATGTGATCAATCATGTGGTCAATCATGTAATCAATCAATCAATGTGCTCAATCTGGTTAACAGGAAATTGGCTGAATGGCTTTGATAAATCATTGGCTGCTACAATATCTTCAATTTCCAGGTCAGTCTCAAAAGGGACATTTCGTCATACTTTTTATACCAAAAGGGTTTTGATCAATCAAAATTTGTATTGGGAAATTACTATAAAAGGAGATCTACATCATGCATCAGTCTATGCAGGAAGAACCTGAGGTTGATAAATGGTCTTTTGACCAAGCGTTGACTCTGTGCATGTTGACGCTTGAAATTTGTCAGGGCAATAGGACTATGCCGTCTCCGTAGTTTAGTAGGTAGTGTGTTGGCTTATTAGACGTAAAGCCAGGGTTCGAGCCCCAGGCCAGACATCAAAACAAAATACAAAAAGTATTTCTTCGGCGACTTTCTCTCAGCAGATTTCTGGCAAAAACTCTGAGAGTAAATAAAATTACCATGAAAAAGTTTCTCAAAAATCTGTCGTTCGGAGTCGACTTTAAACCGTAGGTCCCACCACACATGTATGAAATTAACACACACTACATAAGTGGTGTGAGAAACAAGGTCGTAATCCTGACTGAAGGTTGTAATGACCAATTATGTATGCATGTATGTAATAGGACTAGGAACACCCTATTAAGTTGGAGGGTATTCGACAGGGACGAAGAATGTGTTCCGATGATTCATTCTCAACGTCACAGGATCAATAGGTTGGTCTCGAAACAACCCGCCTTCTGACCTATAGTCGCTGTACTCTAGGACTACTGCGCGATAATAATTTCTTTGCCTAGATGACATTTATTCCAATAACCTTTAACGCGACCAGGAAAAATAATCAACTTTTGACCTTTGTTTTGTCCTTTTACAAAAATTTATTCTCTTCTCTTTGCCTGGCAATCAAAATTTTCTTAAATGAAAAACAGAAAATGAAAAACAAAGAAAGAAAAACTGAAACTGAAAAGGTTTATAACAATTTCATGAATACGTAATTGCATAAATTTAAATTCAAGTACGAGTAATTCTTATACGTATTCGATGGCTTTTTTGCAGTAAAAAAACCGAATTTAAAACTGAAAAAACAAAAAAAAAGAACACAATCCAACCTAACCAAAACAAACCTAATCCAATGAAATCAAAGCAAACCAAGGCAAGGCAAGGCAAGGCAAAGTAAATGAAAACCCAAATGAAAATTAGAGTTAAAGCCTGGCTGGCTGGCTAACTGCCGACAATTTAAAACACACAACAGGCAGGCAGGCAAGTACACAGTTAAGTACCAGCAAGAATGACTGAATGACCGAGTGAGTGAGTAAATGACTTGAACAATTCGTTGTTAAATTTTAAAGAAAAATCCAAAAAAGGAAAAAAAGAAAAACAGATTTTGTGACAAAAATTTTTTTGGTTTCCTTCATATGAAAAACGTACGTACAAACAAAACATCAGCTTAAAATCGTTTCTGGCTTTTATTTCTAAGCTGTGTGGAGAGCGTACGATTTAGATACTTATCATATGTTAAATGCGAAATACGTGCAATTGCCATCATCATGCCATGCTACACATACATACGTATTCACAGCAACATAGGAGTCTCCCCTGCCCCCTCATACATTTATTTGCAAACACATTCATTTTATTTTTGTTTGACGATTTTCTCTATAAAAAGATAACAAGCGGGTAGAACAGGAAGGGCCTCTTGTTTAGATGGGAACGGCAAGTCAATCGATTTCTAGGTCCCGAAATTTCCTAAGGAATTTCAGGGTAGACGTGTCTGCTCTCAATCTAAGCATTAACTTCAAAGCTTTGTTTTTAATAAAGGGCCCGCCATATAACTTTTTTTTTTTTTTGAAAATGCTTTAAAAAAACAAAACTACTGAATATTTTCTCAAATTTCTTTTTTTATTTGAAAGCATAATCCTTCCGGTTAATAATGAAAAATAATTTAATTCAAATGGCTGCCTCGGCTGGCCATGCATTATCGATTGTGTGCAGCTGTATTTCACCAATGGCTTCACGAATATTGTCCTTTAAAGCGTCAATTGTCTCTGGCTTGTCGGCGTAACACTTATCTTTGAGGGCACCCCACAAATAATAGTCCAACGGTGTCAAATCGCAGCTCCGAGGTGGCCAAACGACATCAGCTTTGCGGCTGATAATGCGATCTTCAAAAACAGGCCGCAAAACATCGAGTGTAGCTTCGGCTGTGTGACACGTAGGGCCGTCCTGTTGAAACCAAATGTTGCCAATATCCTCCTCTCCAATTTTTGTGAACAAAAATTCGTTCAACATGGCCCGATAACGAAAAAATGGCTCAATTATGCCTCTGGACCAAAATCCGCACCAAACAGTGGCTCGTTTTGGGTGCGTCGGCTTTTCAATGTATGCGTGCGGGTTTTCTGTGCCCCAAATGCGACAATTTGGCTTGTTTACATACCCGCCAAGATAAACATGAGCTTCATCTGAAAAGATGATTTTTTTTGCCAAAATCGGCATTTTCTGGTGTAGGCTACTGCATGGCCAGCCGAGGCAGCCATTTGAATGAAATTATTTTCCATTATTAACCGGAAGGATTGTACTTTCAAATAAAAACAAAAATTTGAGGAAATATTCAGTAGTTTTTTTAAAGCATTTTCACAAAAAAAAGTTATTTGGCGGACCCTTTATTATGTGCAGCGGACTTAAATCTAACAATGCTTTTAGCGCCTCCGTTTAACATGTTTTCATGGCCTGCGTTATGCCAACACACGCTAGTTCTCTGTATCTTGTTTTTTACATTTGAGCTGTTTTCGGTTGTGTTCTATCTGCCGAGTTAATTGCCCCGCAGGGGTTTGATTTCTGAGTTGCATCCCCATTAAAACCTGACGTACAGGGTGGCTGATATATAATGCAACAAAGTAAAGCGCAATATTTTTTCAATTTTTTTTAAATTTTATTGTTAATTTTATTATTCAAAAGCAAAAAATGTTGGAAATAACATCAAATTTTAGAATCAGTTTAGATTTATTCGAATTGACCACCTTTGTTACGAATTATGGCCTTCAAACGGCCGACAAAGCCATCACAGGCTGCACGAAAGTGGCTCTGTGGTATTTTGGCCCATTCCCGGCGAAGCGCTCGTCTTGAGATGATCGACACTTTGGTATTTTTTAAAGAGAACCTTACACTCCAAAATGCCCCAGGCGCAAAAGTCCAACGGATTGAGATCCGGAGATTTTGGTGGCCATTATGCGGTAGAAATGAAGCGAGGAATCTCCTTTTTAAGCCAGGAACCTCCATTTTAAGGCCATTCTTGGTTGACACGTGCTGAGTGCGATGGTGCTGAGTCCTGTTGGAATGTCCAGGGTCTGCGGCCGAAATGTTTGTCTGCCCAGGGCTTCAATACTGTCTTTAAGACATTTTCCCGATAATATTCGGCATTTATTTTGACCCCACGGTCGATGAATACGAGCGGGGAGCGACCATAGGCCGTTACGGCGGCCCACACCATTACCATCGGCAGCGCTTGAGTTCTGGTGGCCAATCGCAGTTCTAAATTTTCAGCTGACCTCTTTGGCAAATAAACCCGATCATTTTGTTTGTTCACAAACGGCTCAATTTTGAATGGCTTCTCATAGGAGAAAACCAAATTCGGTAACTGGCCACTTTCGTGCAAGCGAAGTAACTCCTTGGCTCTTTCCAGTCTAACTTTTTTTGTCCATCAGTGAGCTCTTGCACTTTTTGGAACTTCAATGGCTTTAGTCCAAGCTCATTTTTCAATACGTGTTGCTCGCGATATGTTCAGCTCACGAGCAATTTTTCTACCACTGCGGCGTGGATTTCCATCAAATCTGGCCTTCACTCTTCGGATCATTTCTGGTGTTGTTACCGTTTTTTTTCGTCCACTTTTTGAACGCGATGCAACACTGCCAGTATCACGGTAATGAGCAATGGTACGAGATTTGTTCACATTTAAATTCTGGAGGGCTCTAACGATAGCCACCTTTGGCTTTCCAGCCAAATATAAAGCAATCACACTATCACGCTTGAATTCCATCACGAATAAGTTATTTTTTCTGAATGCAATAGATCAAAATGCTTTTGTAAGCTTGTAAATAATAAAATGAACTGTCACTGGAATAAATCTGTCAGCTGTCAGACGTGCGGTTTACAAATGATAACAACCTGAAGTTGGTTGCAATACATATCAGCCACCCTGTACTTGACAAGGTTCTAAGTTATGCAGCTTAAAATTGAATCAATTATCGATTATCTTTCACTGGTATTTTACAGATTCTGTAGAAGAAATTTTACGTCATTCTGCTGTACTCTACTGTATGTGTCGTACTATAATGTCGTATCAGACAGCCCTTGTTTTACTGCAGTAAAATGGCCACTTAAAGCCATGGCCTTGTATTTCCATTCACAGACTTTTTGATTTACATTGTATGTGTGTGGATACACGTATAAGTCGCTATCAGAGAGTGTAATGAACATAGCAGTTCAGTTATCTGCTTCTGCTTATTCTTCTTCTTCTTCTTTTTACTAGAAAACTTGTCGTTCTCTGCTTTCGTTTTGTCTTTATTTCGAGTGCTTATAACCCACAATAACAATTTCTGAAATTCTTTCTTATTTCTTTTGGGGTTCCACTGCCTCTCTCCGCGAATGTACGAGGTTAAAGAAGTAATTTCTCTTTCTCTCCCTCTCGCTCTTTTTCTTTTTCTTTTTATTATTGTTATTGTTGTATTTGTAAAGCTCATTTATTTTGTTTTTTTTTTACATTTACTGTCAGCCACTTTGTTTAAATATTAGCCTGACCGACTTGCTAACTGCCTATGAGCGTGTGGAGTAGCCTGATTTTTATTTATTTTCGTCTATTTAGGCAAATTACATACACACACTATACACACCACACATTCACACACACACACGTAGTGAGTGTATAGGTTCATGGTGAACCTTCTCACAACAACAACAACAACAACAACAAACAATACATTGTAAGCATTGTTTGGTAAAATAATGCCAAAGAAAAGCAAAAAAAAAACGAGAAAAAATACCATCAGCGCCGCATAAGTCTTATTTTGAGTTCTCTTGGGTTCCATTTCATTCCATGCTGTTCAGTTCAGTTAAATAGTTGGGGTTGAAACGACCATGACATGCTCTATTTATGTGTGAGTATTTCTCATTTCTTGTTTTTCGATGTTTACCTTTTGGCCATAAAATCTGTGTTTTTTTGTTGTAATTACAACAACAATTAAATGAGTTCGCAAATAACTGAGAAATCCATAAAAAAATCTGGAAAATAATATTTCATAGCCAAGTACAACAGGAAATTGATACGTTCTAGCAAAGAAAATAAAGTATTTTCCTTCTGTCTTCCTCCCCTCATCAGAAAATGAATTTAAAAAAGATTTTGGTGAGAGCGGGTCGTAATGTTACAATCCGCCATATGAAATATTACTTCTACATGATGCGTATTCTTTATATCCATATTCTTTGGTTCTAGCCTCTGTGTCTTCTGTACAAGTTGAGTTGAGCATGTCTTCTTGACGTTAAAATGTATCACCGAATTCTCTGAGATAAGCTACCACTACTGGTCTTTATTCTATCACTGTATCACGAAATAACGTCTCTCTTATGTATGTAGTCATCAAATTACTCTGTTTATTGCAAAACTTTTACCAAAGTTAACGAGTTTTTTAGTTTTGTAAAGTGTCAGCCAGTCAATCTTTCCGGTCAGCCTTACGCATAAAAAATTTCAACTGTTTCGCGTCGAAGTCGCCGTGGTCTAGTAGGTAGTGTGTTGGCTTATTAGACGAAAAGCCAGGGTTCGAGCCCCAGGCCAGACATCAAAATAAAATACAAAAAGTATTTCTTCGGCGTCTTCCTCTCAGCAGATTTCTGGCAAAAACTCTGAGAGTAAATAAAATTGCCATGAAAAGTTTCTCAAAAATCTGTCGTTCGGAGTCGACGTTAAACTGTAGGTCCCGCCTTTCATGTATAAAAGTAACGCACACAACATGAGTGGTGTGAGAAGCTAGGCCGTAATCCTGACTGAAGGGTTGTAATGGCCAATTATGTATGTATGTTATGTTTCGCGTCGCGGCTCTTCAGCAGCCGCAGTTCCGCATTCGAGCGTGGTATCTATCACCGTCTCCACTATCACTTCCTTCGCTGTAGCTGACGCGCCCAAAGACACACTTTGTCCCGTAGCCACAACCATCGCATTCGCGGTCGGTGGTGATCGCGCCACGCGTCCGCTCTTCCTAAAAGAATCATTTCCTTCGAAATGTTCCGCATCATCATAAAGTTTAAGTTATCTATGCATGCAGGGAGGCCATGCGACGGTTGACACCTGCACTCATGTGTACAGGTGTTCAGAGCCAGATGGGGGTACTGAACAGAAGTTTAAACTTAACTACGCCTATATGCCAACTTAATGGAACGGAACTAAGAACGTACTTCGGTGCCTGCCAAGGTTTTAACGGGACGGAGGCGAAGTGGAATTTCTGAAAACCGTCAGGGGAAAATATTTCCCCCAGGGCACCAGAACTCCCCTACAACCAGCCCAAAATCACCAAATCCATACTCCATATATACAAAATCATAACCAGTGTCGTGCCAAATCGTCGATCTTGCCTTCTCACATTAGCAAGTACCTAGCGAATGCCAGGTACCAGTACCCGAGGAGCGCCTGATCTAAGATACGGAGGCTGTGAGCTGCTTAACATGTACTTACAAGGATAGCACTGGGCTT
Organism: Sarcophaga variegata; assembly: GCA_932273835.1. Classification (NCBI taxonomy): domain Eukaryota; kingdom Metazoa; phylum Arthropoda; class Insecta; order Diptera; family Sarcophagidae; genus Sarcophaga; species Sarcophaga variegata. The sequence continues at coordinate 103,458,041 of OW026361.1, forward strand.
TGCCAAGTTAAAGCCTGTCAATGACATTACCTTGCAGTTGCATGTCCGCCCCCCATCGGTATCCCATAAAATCTATGGTTTTGGTCTTGACTACCGGTATCCAAGGAACTTAAGCCCAACGGTGCTTTTAACGTCACTTTATGACAGGTTCTTATTGCCTCATTTATGCTCTTACATGACAACTTCAGCTGAGCTGTTTTGAAGGTCAGGTTACCTGTCCATAAACCATCTCATCTGTATCATATTGTCTGTATTTCTTAGCTTAAAAATCAGTTCCATATTAATAGATTCTTGATAGCGTGAACAATCTGCGCTTGTGATCATTCAAGTGATCAATCATGTGATCATTCAAGTGATCAGTCATTTGATCATTCAAGTGATCATTCAAATGATCAATCATGTGATCATTCAAGTGATCATTCAAGTGATCAATCATGTGATCATTCAAATGATCAATCATGTGATCAATCTTAACACATGTGATCAATCTTAACAGGCAATCTGCTGCAAGGCTTTATAGATCGTCGGCTGCTAAAATACCTTCAATTTCTGGGTCAGCCTCAAAAAACAGACCAGACATTTTCTCATCAAAACGAAGCACTAGGATAACACTGCAAGCACTGATGATGACACACAAAATAACTTTTATTTTCAAAAAAAAAATTGTACCTAACTTTGCATGAATTTAAACAAAATTTACGAATTTCCACATTTTGTTTGAAATTAATATGAGACTGAAAAGGTTCCTATAATTTCTAATCCAAAAAGGTTCCACAGAACTTGGTATGCCATACCAAAAAGTTATCGTCAAGCAAAGACAGAGTGTTAAATGAATAAACGAATGAATGAACGAATGAATGAAAGAAATAAATTTGTGGGCCAATGGGAATACTTTACATTCATGCATGCTGCTCTATTTGAATGTAACGATTCGAATTCAATGCTACGATGGTAGTGTGATAAGGTTCAGAATAAAATTTATTTTATGAATTGGAACTTTTAAAACAGTGCCCCACAATTTCTAATGGATTTTCTGTAACAAGCGTGGAGGAGTGGAAACTCGACGTCTCTGGCACAAATTAGTCATCAAGCCATTACAGCTTGACTTCCACAAACTGTCGTAATAAATATTCCAGGGATATTGTCTTCCTTAATTATCACACGTATAGCCCTACACTCCCTTCTGAGAGCCATTGCAAATTTTTTGGTAGCCTTATCAGATAAAATATACCAGCCAACTCCGAAAAAGTGCTTGCAACCATAGTTCTAATAGTTTTAAGAAAACTGAGAAGATTTGCATACGTTCGTTTGCGTAGTATGCCACAGCGTTTTTCCCATTTCAAAAGGTGTCCAAACAAGTCACGATTCTTGCTCACCCATAGTCGTTCAGAGTCGACTTTAAACTGTTGATCCTGCCACTCGCACTTACAACATGAGAGGTGTGACAAGATAGGATGTGATCCTGACTAAAGGATTGTAATGGCCAATTAAGTTGGACTCTGACTGATATTTGATGGTGAGCCTTACAAAATATCGGGTCCGCCATCTTACGTTTTTTTCTTTTTCAACTAGTGCTTATTTCGTGAATGGTAACACTTAGCTCATGTCTGATTTGACAGATAATTAGTTTTATCCTTCCGCTGAACGAATATGGTTGTGTATATGCTTGAACAACGCTGGGAAATATTGCGACATTACTTTGAAAATCATGGTAATGTTGCAGAATGTGTGCGAAACTTGCGTACGGATTTTGGAAGAAGAGAAGCACCGTCAGCTTCCAAACCGTATGTTCGTTATCTTGTGAAAAAAGTGAAAGAAACCGGCATCCTCATCGATAAACCAAAGCGTGAAAAGCCAAAAACAGTGCGTACACCCGAGAATATTGCTGCTGTGGCAGAAAGTGTGCGTGAAGCGCCATCAACATCAATTCACCGTCGTTCTCAACAATTGGACATTTCGGAGACATCATTGAGACGAATTTTGCATAAAGACCTTGATATGACGCCATACTAAGTCCAATTGGTTCAGGAGTTGAAGCCAATTGACCATCCAATGCGTTTTTGCTTCGTTAAGTGGGCCTGCGATCGACTTACAGAAGATGCTTTTCAGATGAAGCTCATTTTGATCTTGGCGGGTATGTAAACAAGCAAAATTGTCGCATTTGAGGCACAGAAAACCCGCACGCATACATTGAAAAGCCTACGCACCCAAAACGAGTCACTGTTTGGTGCGGATTTTGGTCCAGAGGCATAATTGGGCCATTTTTCTTCGAAAATGAGCAAGGAGTGGCCGTTACAGTCAATGGCGATCGTTATCGGGCCATGTTAAACGAATTTTTGTTCACAAAAATTGAAGAGGAGGATATTGGCAACATTTGGTTGCAACAGGACGGCGCTACGTGCCATACAGCAGAAGCTACACGCGATGTTTTGCGAACTGTTTTTGAAGATCGCATTATCAGCCGCAGAGCTGATGTCGTTTGGCCATCTCGGAGCTGCGATTTGACACCGTTGGACTATTATTTGTGGGGTGCCGTCAAAGATAAGTGTTACGCCGACAAGCCAGAGACAATTGACGCTTTAAAGGACAATATTCGTGAAGCCATTGGTGAAATACAGCTGCACACAATCGATAATGTGCTTAAAAATTGGACCGATCGTGTAGGCTACTGCATGGCCAGCCGAGGCAGCCATTTGAATGAAATTATTTTTCATTATTAACCGGAAGGATTGTACTTTCAAATAAAAAAAAGAAATTTGAGAAAATATTCAGTAGTTTTTTTTAAAGCATTTTCAAAAAAATAAAGTTATTTGGCGGACCCTTTAGGTACAGCAGTTATAGGTGCCCTTATATAATATTGCGGGTGAATCTGTGTAGCCACCGTATTAAGTGTATTCCACCATAACAGCTATCTGTAGATCAAGATTGGGTCTGAGTACTGCTAGGGTCGAGTTCCATTCTCTTTCTAGCTTTTATTGCAAGCAAGAGAGCTTAGACAGTTTCATATACCGCTTCTAAGACAGTTTTTTAGACAAAATAAACCAAAAGCACTGAGATTTGTTTCGACTGACACAGAACTTTGTTTTAATGATTGTATATTCAACTTGAAAAACAACCCTCGTATATGATTTTATACAATATATGTATATGGGCAGATGAGTGTATGCTCTGCTTGCCTGCCTGCATGTAAATATTTCAAATACTTTAAAGTGTTTTGTGTTCAAAACCAAATGCAATTGTATTGTGTGTGTCTGTATTAGAATATGTTACTTTTGTGTACATATATGCATGGTAAGTGAGTGTGGGTATGTGTATGTGTATGTGTGTGTTTGTTTGTAATGATGACCTAAAATTTAATGTTTTTAAAGTATTTTTATTGATTGCTGACTTAGACAATTTATTTTTATGTCATTGTATTGGATTGTAGTTGTAGTTGTTTTTTGTATCATGATGATTGTCATCATAGTACCACTACCACTACCACACTACCACACTACCACATTAGCCTGATGTTTTATTATGTTTTTTTTTCGTGTGTGTGTTACTATCACAGCCACTGACAGCTATTTTCATTTCATGATATTATTGTTGTTGCTGTTGTTGCAAAATACTTCATGGTTACTCCTCATTCATTTATTCATTCATTGTGGCAGTCGTCATTCATTCGTTCATTCAAACAAATAAACAAATGATTACAACACATATATACATACATACATATACATATATACATATACTTTCGCAATTTACATTTACAAACACATTTAAAAGTTTGTAAATATTTTGTGGCATTTGTTTTGTTGGTATTTTTGTTTTTTTTTTTTTTTTGTTTTGTTGTTGAATGTGTCTTTCGGCATTCAAAATTTAAAACCGTTAGATATTTACGAAAATTTTTATTTTATTTAATTCTGCGTGTGTGCATGTATGTATGTGAACTTCAAACGACTCTATTTATTGTTGTTCAAATTACTGGTTAATCAAGTGTGTACCAAAAAAACAAAAAAAGAGAACAGAGGTTATGTTTGCCATTGTGTGCGCGCGTGTGTGTGTGTAAAATAAAATAGAAAATCATCAATTTGCAACAAGACCTCTCTCTCTGTAATATAAAAACAATAACAACAAAAACAACAACAAAAAAATATTTCAACGTAAATAGATTCAAAGCCACAACGCAAAGCAAACAAAATAAAAAAACAACCCAACAACAAAATTCAACAATCGTGGGGAAATAAGCCAAAAATCAATGTTCATTCGGTTTTATTTATTGTTTGAAAATGGCATTTTCACAAAAAGACAAATAAATGACAGCAACAGTTATATCGAACAACAGCTTTATAAATCACTAAACTCTTATAGGTTAAGTTTACAACAATCAACAATAACAACAACAGGAACAATAATCACCAATAAAAACAAATAAATAAAATAAAATACGTTGATGTCACTACTAATAAATGCTGTGTGCTTTGAAAATATGTCGTCCTTGTCGTATGCATTTTAAAATGAATTGAAAATGAAAACAAATTTTCGTAGTTTTCCTAAAGACACACAGAGGGGCATTTTGAAAACCTGGCCAAAATTAATAGAAGTGTTTTATGAGTTAATAGCTGGAATTTTTTGATAGAGTTAGTGATAATTAGGCCCAAGGATGAACCCAACTGATTTTGGTTCAAATCGGTCCGTGATTTCGCCTAGCCCCCATACAAATTCCCCTCGAAATTGCACTTATTTACACATAATTATTGCAATTATGCAACAATCATGATAAAATTTAGCATGGATCAGTTTTGTGTACTAAGAAATCATGGTGCAAAGTTTGCTGAAAATCGGATCACATTTGACTCTAGTCCTAGACCCTAGAACCTTATAAGTGGCTTAAAAACATCGGTATCGTGATGAAATTCGGTATGAACGTGTATTTTGTAAATCTAAATCATATTACCAAATTTTGTTATAGTCGGTCCATAAATGGCCCTTGGTCGAAAATAGGGCCCCTTAAGAAAATATGTTTAGCAATTATAATTGGCTTACAAATTTTATTACCTCGATGAAATTCGACATGAACATGTTTAATATGAATGCGAATCATTTATGATCACATTTTATTATGATCGGATCTTAAGTGCCCCTAGGTACCACATATGGTCCATTAAGAAAATCAAACATACATCTCATATTGCTATAATAGTCGATATGCATACATATGTAATTAAGTTTTTAAAGTTCTATGATGATTAATATTTATTCATAAAATTTATTTTATATTTTTTAATACTTAACTTAAAAAAATACTTAAAAAGTGAAATTAAATACAATCGTTAAAATCGTTATCATTTTCATCATCAATGTCAGGAAGGAGTAATTTAATAGTATCTGATGATAATGCTTTTCTATTCCTTCGCGATTTTTGTGTACTGCAGCTTATTAATTAGGGTCACTGCTTAAAAGTAACCTATTCAGGACATTTCGATTGGTATCGCTTCTACTGAATTTCCTCGCATAATTCGTACGCCATATGGCCTTTTTACACTGCGTCTAATTTTTTTAATTTTTCAAAAAAAAGTAAAATTTTCAAAAAATCGCCAAAAATAATTGCGCAAATTTGCGCAAACTTTTCTTTTTGTTCCTGAATCCAGAGAGTTCATATTTTCTTGTGGTATATAACATTAAACTACTAAAAACTACTTTCACATTTAAAATCCTTATCTTTTTTTTGTAGGAAGGGTAAAAAAATGTGAAATTTTTATTATTTTTAAATTTTGAACGAATAATTTTAACATTAATATATGAGATATATATATATAAAAAAAATTGAAAGTAGCAGTTGCTCCTACCTTTCAAATAAAAGAAAAATCAATATAAAACCTCTATTCGTTTAGCCACAAAAAAATATCATAGAAACCCCTATTAAAATTTCAAAAAAACGCCAAAAACGCCTTTAATTTTCTTCACTTTCCTGACTTTGACATCGTCTCAAATCTACAAATCTCAACTTAAAGTCGTGAAAATTCACTATATAATGCAGAATTTTGTTGTCTATCGAACTGCGTACTCAGTTTCTTAAATTTCTTTAAATTCATTTTTGCCTTTTTGGCCAGCTTTTCAGGGTAAATGCCACATAGTGAGACATCCAAATTGTTCAGGCAGTAAAAAGTTAAAAATTTATGTCAACTTTTTTCTGCTTCGTCAAATCTATTTTTTTATTGAAATAGAAAATAATGTGGTGGCCTCCTATTTTATTGTGGTATTTGGAAATATGTTCTATGTAAAGTCAGTGGAGTAACATTTAAAACTTTCGTTTTGGGTCTTTAAAGTTCAAGTTTTTTCTTCTTTGCAAATTCAAATCAAAGACAAATTTTGTTTGGAAATTTATGAGGTTTATTAACATCAGTCAATAGAGATTTGAATATTTTTACCGACAATCAAATGTCATTATTATCCAATGATATGGGAACATTTCCTGCATGGTATACATTGTATAGATACCTAGTTGTCAGCGCAGAAGAGCTAGTCTTTCCTGCTTGATATTCTATTGTGAAGTCTTTATTCATTACTAGGTTCAGATGAGGTAATAATCAGTTTCGCTCAGTATTTGGAGATCCCTAGATAGGATAGAGGAGTGCTCAAGGGGCATATTGTCTGGTAAGTAATATTAATGAAAGCCAGTTAAGCATTACAAAGAGGGCCTATGTATACATACATACATAATTGGTCATTACAGCCCTTCAGTCAGGATTACGACCTAGTTTCTCACACCACTTATGTTGTGTGTGTTCAATTTTATACATGAGTGGTGGGACCTACAGTTTAAAGTCGACTTCGAACAATAGATTTTTGAGAAACTTTTTCATGGCAATTTTTATTTACTCTCAGACTTTTTGCCAGAAATCTGCTGAGAGGAAGTCGCCGAAGAAATACTTTTTGTATTTTATTTTGATGTCTGGCCTGGGGCTCGAACCTTGGCTTTACGTCTAATAAGCCAACACACTACCTACTAGACTACGGCGACTTCAAAGAGGTTGTAAATCAATTGAGAAAAAAGGGAGCATTGTCCCGTTTTCTCATTTGGCTCACGTTTTTCCGTTACTATATATTGGAACGATTGGTTTTCAGTTTAATTGTAAGGATGTCTTGCTTTAAATACAAAGATATTTTCAGTTAATTCTGTGGCATGATCTCATATGGTATCACAATGAGCCACTATATATGCTTAAGTGAGCCTTTATTTAGCAAAGTTACCTCTCCCTGCTACCCTATGCCCTATCAATTATTTTCGTAACTGGAAAAGGCTTAACTAAAGAAATTGTTGCAAAAAAGGACAACAACAGGAAACGTACGAGAAGATGTAAATGCTGTGCACAATAGCTTGCCAAGGGGGGAGGGCCGCCTTCCTATGATGCAATAATAAACCTTTCGTTGTTTAGAAAACCAGAAAAGAAATTTGCTTTAATTGCCTTAAACTGTGTAAATAGGACCTCCTTTTGCTAGAGTGCATATACATATTGTTTCAATGCCTGCTTGGCTTCTTATTTCTAATTTTTCATTTGTGGCCTATTTTTTTTGGAGCCTTTTTTTTTTGTTAGAATTTCCCTTATGATATGTGTGTGTGCTGTTTGCTGTACTTAAAATGCTGAATTTGCATTTTTGTTGTCCTTAAAGAGCAAAAATAAGGAAGAAAATTGGTTTTTTTTGGGGCCTTCTGTAATGCCAAACACACGGGAGTGAGTGAGTCAGAGAGTCAGTGAGCGAGTGAGTAGATGAGGTCCTACAAAAGCAATTTGCTTGGCCATTCGATATATTTTTTCTTTGTTTTTTTTGGATCATTTTTGTTTGCTTTTGAATTTGGGTCAGACAAATTGGTTGCTGGTATTTAAGTTTCTGTTGCCAGTGGTAGTAGTAGTATGTACTTGTAAAGGGTGTTTTTTATAGAGGTAAAGAACTTTAAGTTGGCATTACTTTTCAAGATGGCGACCGATTTAACAGCTGTCAAGTGATTTATTCTCAGTTTGGTTTGGCAATTCATCTTGAATAGACACACGCCTGAACAACGCTTGCAAATAGTGCAATTTTATTTCGAAAATAATGGTTCTGTGCGGAAAACGTATCGCGCACTACGTCCATTTTATCGTCGACAAAATCGTCCATCAGAGCAGTTAACGTTTTCGCACCACGTTTACTCTTATTGATAACTCGCATCCCCAGAGACGCTGTACGGTGCGTACAGAAGAAGCTATTGCTGCTGTAGAGCGTAGCATTGAGGAAGACCCGAATGAGTCCATCCGCCATCGAGTACAGGAAGATTTTGCGGAAGGATCTTGGTTTGCGTGCTTACAAAATCCAACTCGTACAAAATTTGAAGCCAAACGATCATCAAGTAAGGCGTAGATTCGTCGAATGGAACCAAAACGAGATTACCGTTGTTCCCGATTTTCATAAGCGAATTTTGTTTAGCGATGAAGCGCACTTCTGGTTGAATGGCTACGTCAACAAACAAAACTGCCGCATTTGGAGTGAAGGTAATCCTCAAGTGTATGTGGAAACACCGTTACATCCAGAAAAACTGACTGTTTGGTGCGCTTTATGGGCTGGTGGAATCATTGGTCCGTACTTTTTCAAAAACGATGGTGGCCAGAACGTTACAGTCAATGGTGATCGGCATAGAGCCATGATTACTAACTTTTTCATTCCTGAATTGAATAACCATGATGTCCAGGAGATGTGGTTTCAACAAGACGGCGCAACATGCCACACAGCTCGTGCCACAATAGATTTATTGAAAGACACGTTTGTTGACCGCCTAATTTCACGTTTTGGACCTGTGAATTGGCCTCCAAGATCTTGTGATTTAACAACGCTAGACTACTTTCTGTGGGGCTATGTAAAGTCATTGGTCTATGCGGTAAAGCCACAAACGCTTGACCATTTGGAAGACAACATTTGCCGTATTATTGCCGATATACGGCCACAAATGTTGGAAAAAGTCATCGAAAATTGGACGTCCAGATTGGACTACATCCGCGCCAGCCGTGGCGGTCATATGCCAGAAATCATATTTAAAATGTAATGCCACAAGATTATCTTTCGGATGAATAAAATTCATGTCAATCGAATAATCCATCGTTGTTTTATTGCAACTTAAAGTTCTATACCTCTATAAAAAACACCCTTTAGTATGTACTTGTACAACAACAGATTGTTGTGGTTGTTGTTGTTTTTGTTATTATTGTTGTTTTTGTTATTATTGTTGGACACAAATCCCTTTACAGCAATTGAGGAGAACCAAAAAAAAAAATAAAAGAAAAGAAACTCAAAATAATCCTTTTATGTGCCTGCCTGCCTGCCTGCCATACTTTAAATTGCTTAAACACATGAGCGATGTAAACATTTTCGAGTTAAAAAAAATTAAATTTTTGAAATGAATCTACGTTTTCTATCTTTAAAACAGGCAAAGTCTTTATACGCAGAGGCTTTGCTACTAACAATTGTACGTTTTTTTCTTTTGTTTTTTATCCAAAAGAACTGTCAACTGCGTTATCAAAAATCTGTTTGGCTGATTACCATATAAAAGCCTTTTATTTTAAGATGCCAACTCAAGTCAAGTCACTTCAAATTTTCTTTTCTTCTGCTTTTTTTCTGCATTCAAACCCTGTAAACTTATGCTCGAAAATATGTTTAAAACAGGCGATATGCTTTATAAGGCGATAGAAAAAAAGGAAAAAAAAAGAAGGAAAATCATAGTTTTCATGCACTCCGCATGCACTCATTCATTCATTCATTCAGTCATTCATTTACTCCAACCAAGAAACTAACCAACCGACCAACCAACCATCCAACCGTCTATTGTTTTTCCAAAGAACGTAACCCAGGCAGCAGAGCAAGCAAAAAAAAAAAAAGACATCGAGAAAGTCTATCTTTTTCAGATAATCTCTTCTGCCTTTTGACTGCCTGCCGTATATTTTCTCCAGGTTTTTTTTCTGTGTAACTGCCATCACCGAGTTCCTAAAGTTTGTTACACATAATGTGGTTACAAATAAACTTCGAGAGGTGGTAGCAGAGGTAGTACGTTATACTCTGGTTATTCAATATTTTTTCTCCCATTTTTTACACAGTTTTTGTTCCAGTTTTTTCCCTTTTTTTCACTTTTTTTCACTTTTTTTTTTGATAGGGGCCATGGAATTTTTCTCAAGTTTACAGATGGTTTGTTTCCTTTTTTTTGTGTGTGGGGGTGAGGTTGCTTTTATAAAGTGTTACTGATGCTCTTTTTTAAGGTTCAAATATGTATACGAGGGGGTGTTAGTAAATGTATATACATGGCATTATTGGTCATTACAACCCTTCAGTCAGGATTACGACCTAGTTTCTCACACCACTTATGTTGTGTGTGTTAATTATATACATGAGTGGTTTTAAAACTGTAGGTCCCAGTTTTAAAATCGACTCCGAACGACAGATTTTTGAGAAACTTTTTCATGGCAATTTTTATTTACTCTCAGAGTTTTTGCCAGAAATCTGCTGAGAGGAAGTCGCCTATGAAATACTTTTTGTATTTTGTCTTGATGTCTGGACTGGGGCACGAACCCTGGCTTTTCGTCTAATAAGCCAACACACTACCTACTAGGCCACGGCGACTACAAAGTAAATAAATATAAAGTAAATGTATATGCTTTTTATTAAAAGTGACTTCATTTATCTTTCTTTCTGGCAACTTCCAGAAAATTTCTGTTGATTTGTTATTGTTATTCTCTTCATAGAAAAATACCTTAAATTCCAACTCAGACAAAAAGTTCTCCACATGTTGGATTTTTAACCACACAGTAGTGCAATCTTGTGTACTAAACTAATAGGAATAATGGCTGAAAAAGGTGAAGGGTCCGCCAAATAACCTTTTTTTTGAAAATGCTTTAAAAAAAAAACTACTGAATATTTTCTCAAATTTCTTTTTTTATTTGAAAGTACAATCCTTCCGGTTAATAATGGAAAATAATTTCATTCAAATGGCTGCCTCGGCTGGCCATGCAGTAGCCTACACGATCGGTCCAATTTTTAAGCACATTATCGATTGTGTGCAGCTGTATTTCACCAATGGCTTCACGAATATTGTCCTTTAAAGCGTCAATTGTCTCTGGCTTGTCGGCGTAACACTTATCTTTGACGGCACCCCACAAATAATAGTCCAACGGTGTCAAATCGCAACTGCGAGGTGGCCAAACGATATCAGCTCTGCGGCTGATAATGCGATCTTCAAAAACAGGCCGCAAAACATCGAGTGTAGCTACGGCTGTGTGGCACGTAGCGCCGTCCTGTTGAAACCGAATGTTGCCAATATCCTCCTCTTCAATTTTTGTGAACAAAAATTCGTTCAACATGGCCCGATAATGATCGCCATTGACTTTAAAAGCCACTCCTTGCTCATCTTCGAAGAACAATTACCCAATTATGCCTCTGGACCAAAATCCGCACCAAAGAGTGACTCGTTTTGGGTGCGTCGGCTTTTCAATGTATGCGTTCGGGTTTTCTGTGCCCCAAATGCGACAATTTTGCTTGCCCGCCAAGATCAAAATGAGCTTCATCTGAAAAGATGATTTTTTTTTGCCAAAATCGGCATCTTCTGTAAGTCGATCGCAGGCCCACTTAGCGAAGCGAAAACGCATTGGATGGTCAATTGGCTTCAACTCCTGAACCAATTGGACTTTGTATGGCGTCAGACCAAGGTCTTTATGCAAAATTCGTCTCAATGATGTCTCCGAAATGTCCAATTGTTGAGAACGACGCTGAATTGATGTAGATGGCGCTTCATGCACACTTTCTGCCACAGCAGCAATATTCTCGGGTGTACGCACTGTTTTTGGCTTTTCACGCTTTGGTTTATCGATGAGGATGCCGGTTTCTTTCACTTTTTTCACAAGATAACGAACATACGGAGCTGACGCTGCTTCTCTTCTTCCAAAATACGTAAGCAATTTTCGCACACTTTCTGCAACATTACCATGATTTTCAAAGTAATGTCGCAATATTTCCCAGCGTTGTTTAAGCGTATACACAACCATAATCGTTCAGCGGAAGGATAAAACTAATTATCTGTCAAATCAGACATGAGCTAAGTGTTACACCATTCACGAAATAAGCACTAGTTGAAAAAGAAAAAAACGTTAGATGGCGGACCCAATACCTTAAATTCCAACACAGATAAGAAGTTCTACGCAGGTTGGATTTTTAACCAATCGAACTTGTGCAATCTTGTGTTCTAAATTAATAGGATTTATGGCTGAAGAGTGACGCTGGAATAAGGTACATACCATATAGGGGATGGTTCCTATTACCACGGTATGTTTATATAGGGAACAGGAATAGACCACTTTACACTTTAAACTCCGTATACAGGCAGACGATGTCTCTCTAGTTAGAAAAAAGTGGTGAAATATTTGGATGAGTAACTCGACTGCACACTTGTTTGCTGGGGTCAAATATAGCGCCCTACCACGAGGCCAATGGGCATGCCAAGCGCGCTGATGGTAAATGTAGGGCGGAGAAATGCTGACAACGAACTCGTTACTGCTGTATGATGGCAATATTCCGAAGGATGTGCTAGAGACTAATTCCAAACGCAAATTATAAGAGCAGAATAGCACACAGCAGCACTAATAGTAGCTTTAGCGTAGAGCACAGTCCTTGCGATTAGCAGGAAGATGACTGTTTCTGTGTTTAATGATCCATACTCGTAAATGGCAACCATTCCACTAGGTCAGGTTAGGTTAGAGGACGTGTACTTGTCAATTAAGACAAGTACAGTACCCGGAGGTCGAATTGACCCAACGTCCTAGTTTCTCACACCACTTATGTTGTGTGTGTTAATTTTATACATGAGTGGTGGGACCTACAGTTTAGAGATTTACTAATATTAAGCCCTTCGCAGAAAATTCTGCAATCTTTCGCAGAATTCCTAGCGCAGAAGAGCTAGTCTTTCCTGCTTGATATTCTATTGTGAAGTCTTTATTCATTACTAGGTTGAGATGAGGTAATAATCAGTTTCGCTCAGTATTTGGAGATCCCTAGATAGGATAGAGGAGTGCTCAAGGCTTATTGTCTGGTAAGTAATATTAATGAAAGCCAGTTAAGCATTACAAAGAGGGCCTATGTATACATACATACATAATTGGTCATTACAGCCCTTCAGTCAGGATTACGACCTAGTTTCTCACACCACTTATGTTGAGTGTGTTAATTTTATACATGAGTGGCGGGGCCCACAGTTTAAAGTCGACTCCGAACGACAGATTTTTAAGAAACTTTTTCATGGTAATTTTTATTTACTCTCAGAGTTTTTGCCAGAAATCTGCTGAGAGGAAGTCGCCGAAGGAATAATTTTTGTATTTTGTTTTGATGTCTGGCCTGGGGCTCGAACCCTGGCTTTGCGTCTAATAAGCCAACACACTACCTACTAGACTACGGCGACTTCTAACCATTCCACTAAATAAATGACACTTCAAATCCAATATACGACCGTCTTGCTTAACCGAAACCATGGGATTTCGATCCTGCTTACGTGTCCATAATTTGTTGGCCCCATCCTGTTGTATTACAAAACAGATATTTTCTAATGCTTTCAGGTGTCTAAGTGTGAGTGTTATACGGTTTTTTTTGTCATTTCGCAAAAACTTTTGTAAATAAAATTTTCTTGCGATTTTTCTAACAGTTTTTTTTCCACTTCTTCTTCTTCTTCTACTTTTTTGATGGTGGTTCATATGGTTAAAAAAATTCTTGAGTTTTTTACTGGATTAACTTTGTTGTTATTGTTGTTGTTGTTGTTGTTGTTGTTGGCGTTATTATTGCAACTAACCAGACTAAATGGGGACACGTTGTGGTTTTCCTTACTACGTTAACCCACAACAACGGAATACAATATTATGGATGCACGAGTATATGTTTAGCAATGAAAGCGTGTGCTTGGATGGATGGATGGATGGATGGATGGATGGTTCTCTCTCTCTGTTCTTAAAGCTGATGGAAGAACTGTGAGCAGATGAAAAATGCCGAACATGAGAGAAAGGAAAGAAAAACAAGAAGAAGAAAAATTAAAAGAACGACCTCTAATGGATATAAAAATCTATGGATGGCTTACAGAGATGAATGTGGCCACAGTATGTGTTGATGTTCTTTTGTTTTGTGGTTTTTTTTTGTTATTATCAACACAAGTGAGTAGACTTTATAAAGCACGTGATTGTAAATAAAAAAAAAAAAAGAAATACAACAACAACAACAGCTACAGCAACAATACATTGAAAATGAAATAAAATAAATAGTGGCCTTCCATAACTGACAATCTGTCTACTTTTTTTTGTTTTTTTGTTCTAAAGGGTGTTTTTTATAGAGGCGCAGGACTTTAAGTTGCAATAAAACAACGATGGATTATTCGATTGACATGAATTTTATTTATCCGAAAGATAATCTTGTGGCATTACATTTTAAATATGATTTCTGGCATATGACCGCCACGGCTGGCGCGGATGTTGTCCAATCTGGACGTCTAATTTTCGATGAATTTTTCCAACATTTGTGGCCGTATATCGGCAATAATACGGCGAATGTTGTCTTCCAAATGGTCAAGCGTTTGTGGCTTTACCGCATAGACCAATGACTTTACATAGCCCCACAGAAAGTGGTCTTTCAATAAATCTATTGTGGCACGAGCTGTGTGACATGTTGCGCCGTCTTGTTGAAACCACATCTCCTGGACATCATGGTTATTCAATTCAGGAATAAAAAAGTTAGTAATCATGGCTCTATACCGATCACCATTGACTGTAACGTTCTGGCCACCATCGTTTTTGAAAAAGTACGGACCAATGATTCCACCAGCCCATAAAGCGCACCAAACAGTCGGTTTTTCTTTATGTAACGGTGTTTCCACATACACTTGAGGATTACCTTCACTCCAAATGCGGCAGTTTTGTTTGTTGACGTAGCCATTCAACCAGAAGTGCGCTTCATCGCTAAACAAAATTCGCTTATGAAAATCGGAAACAACGGTAATCTCGTTTTGGGCCTATTCGACGAGTCTACGCCTTACTTGATGATCGTTTGGCTTCAAATCTTGCACGAGTTGGATTTTGTAAGCACGCAAACCAAGATCCTTCCGCAAAATCTTCCATAAAGTGGATGGGACACAGATCCAATTCCTGTGCTCGATGGCGGATGGACTCATTCTGGTCTTCCTCAATGCTACGCTCTACAGGAGCAATAGCTTCTTCTGTACGCACCGTACAGCGTCTCTGGGGATGCGAGTTATCAATAAGAGTAAACGTGGTGCGAAAACGTTACATGGTTAATCGAATTAACTGCTCTGATGGACGATTTATTCGACGATAAAATGGACGTAGTGCGCGATACGTTTTCCACACAGAACCATTATTTTCGAAATAAAATTGCACTATTTGCAAGCATTGTTCAGGCGTGAGTCTATTCATGATGAATTGCCAAACCAAACTGAGAATAAATCACTTAACACCTGTTAAATCGGTCGCCATCTTGGAAAGTAATGCCAACTTAAAATTCTATACCTCTATAAAAAAACACCCTTTAAGTTTACCACAATGTTAGATGACAATAATGATAATGACGTTGCTGTTCATGATGACGATGATGATGATGATGAGTTTGCTATTTTACTATCTATCTGGCCCCCCTTTTTAGTTTTGCCCTTCTCTTCTCCCTTTTATAGTTTTGTTTTTGTCAACATTTTCTTTTTTTTTAAGAACAAGGTTTTAATACCATGTTGCTGCTGTGGCTGTGAGCCATAATCATCATCTCTTCTCTACTGCATGGTCTGTTGTTGGTTTTGTTTTTTGTATTTTTATTTCGGTTTTTGATAACACAATGCCCACTTCCTTCTACTCACTCTGTTTGTGTGTGTGTGTGTGCCCTTAACCGTGTTTCCATTCTCTAGTTGCACTCTGGCAACAATAGTGATGACAATGATGATGATGATTCTAAAGCTGCTGCTTCTAACAATGCTGATGTCAATGTATCCTCCATCAGTAAAATATTAAAGGCAGATACCAAGAACAGAGTGAGAGAGATAGAGAGTGAATGAAAAACACAAATATTTTATCATGATACCGCCACCACCTCAACTACAACAACCGGCTCAGAGAGAGAGAGAGAGAGAGAGAGAGAATGTCACAGCAAAAGCCACTACATTGACACAAAGAAAGCTTCCCAAGATGCATAATTGATCGTTTGTTAATTATGGTCATTCTAATTTACAGAATTTTAATTTTTATTTCCTCCTTTCACATTGCCGCAGCAGCAGCTGTTTGGTTGGAAGCTTTTAAGAAGACTGTTTCTAATAACCACTAAAGTGCACGAAAAACCGTTTGTAGTGAAAGAGAAGGTTTAAAAAACTGTTTCACAAGTAAAGTCTTATGTTACTGTCAGTCACATTAGGCAAATACATATGTAATGAATAATTTAACCGTTATTCTTGTGGAAAAATTAATTTGATTTGCGGCAGCGGTTTTCAGTGGAATTTTTTTTTAAAAATCCAAGAAGTTTCTTTCGTAACATATACCCAGTGTCGTATTAAATATTTGATTAATCGGATCGAACGCTTAGAAATGAAATTTATTAAAGCAAAGATCAGGTTTCCCTTGGTAGAGCGTTTAGCGTGTTAGTGGTGAAAAGTTTGTCGTGATGATTATGGTCGGATATGGTGATATAGTTCAGCTTCTGTACAAAGAATTTGGTCAAGCCAATGCCGTGCAATATTGCTTCTGTTAATGAAATTGTGACGTATAATTCGAATTTCCATGTTAAAGGATCCGCCAAATAACTTTTTCTTTTTGCAAATGCTTTAAAAAAAACTACTGAATATTTTCTCAAATTTCGTTTTTTATTTGAAAGTACAATTCTTCCGGTTAATAATGGAAAATAATTTCATTCAAATGGCTGCATCGGCTGGCCATGCAGTAGCCTACACCAGAAGATGCCGATTTTGGAAAAAAAAACCATCTTTTCAGATGAAGCTCATTTTGATCTTGGCGGTTATGTAAACAAGCAAAATTGTCGCATTTGGGGCACAGAAAACTCGCACGCATACATTGAAAAGCCGACGCACCCAAAACGAGTCACTGTTTGGTGCGGATTTTGGTCTAGAGCCATAATTGGGCCATTTTTCTTCGAAAATGAGCAAGAAGTGGCCGTTACAGTCAATGGCGATCGTTATCGGGCCATGTTGAACGAATTTTTGTTCACAAAAATTGAAGAGGAGGATATTGGCAACATTTGGTTTCAACAGAACGGCGCTACGTGCCACACAGCCAAAGCTACACTCGATGTTTTGCGTCCTGTTTTTGAAGATCGCATTATCAGCCGCAGAGCAGATGTCGTTTGGTCACCTCGGAGCTGCGATTTGACACCGTTGGACTATTATTTGTGGGGTGCCGTCAAAGATAAGTGTTACGCCGACAAGCCAGAGACAATTGACGCTTTAAAGGAAAATATTCGTGAACCCATTGGTGAAATTTGGACCGATCGTATAGGCTACTGCATGACCATGCCGAGATAGCCATTTGAATGAAATTAGTTTCCATTATTAACCGGAAGGATTGTACTTTCAAATAAAAAAAGAAATTTTAGAAAATATTCAGTAGTTTTGTTTTTTTAAAGCATTTTCAAAAAAAAAAGTTATTTGGTGGACCCTTTAGTAGGAAGTTTACGCCTTCTTGTAAATGATACTAAACTGCTCTAGGCCGTGTTAATCTTTAAACTCTTTGGCAGACACCAACGACTTCTTTTAATGATGCCATGAATCTTCACCTTAAATTTGCCTGTAATCATCATAACGATGTCATCTGTACAACCTGGACGGTCAAGCTCGCCAACAGAAGGTTTGATCAAGCTTCACATTCGTTGTGAAAAAATTCTACCTCTGGGCTAAGCTCTAGTTGGGCAGGCACGTACCATATCACTTTAACCCAGAGTCTATAGCCATTTTATTCAGTACCTTATCTATGGCCACGTGAGGAATGTTATCAAATGCGGTCTCTTTATTAAGTTAATAGAGAATGGTGACCTCCAAGGCCAGCCGTAGAAGATCTGACCGCCCAATAACAAAACAATACATATCTTATGTACCGGTCCACAGTTTTCTCAAGAGATTTCAACATGATGGTTAGGTTAGGTTAGGTTAGACGACGTGTACTTGTCAATTAAGGCAAGTACAGTACCCGGAGGTCGAATTGACCCATTGTACAACGTCCTAGTTTCTCACACCACTTATGTTGTGTGTGTTAATTTTATACATGAGTGGTGGGACTCGACTCCGAACGACAGATCTTTGAGAAACTTTTTTCATGGCAATTTTATTTTAAAGCTCAGAGTTTTTGCCAGAAATCTGCTGAGAGGAAGTCGCCGAAGAAATATTTTTTGTATTTTGTCTTGATGTCTGGTCTGGGACTCGCACCCAGGCTTTTGCGTGTAATAAGCCAACACACTACCTACTACACTACTGGACTACGGCGATGTGAGGCTAATTGTTTTCAACTTTGGAGTGAATACCATTATGGCCCTTTCCAAGGCTATTTGTACGTATCCAGGAGCTAGGCTACTGTGGCATTAAGGAGTATAACGTTGAGTATACTGTGCAGCTTATTTAGCATTGGAGACTTTGTGATTTAAATGCAATTTCTTATTGGCCAGCCTTATAGTGGACAAACTGATAGTGCCGACTAGCTTTTCGAGACTCCTTTCCAGGGTTTGAAATAATGCAAATGTTTGGTCCAAAGTGGACTTAAAAAGCTTGAAAGAAAAGATGAAAATAAGGAAAGTGAATCACCAGAACACATATTTGGAACTTGTGAAGCGTTAATGCTTCTCAGTAGAAAATGCTTGCTGATATCGAAAACACTACTGGATCGGGAGAGACATATTAGGGATACACTATATACACACAGTTACTAAAGTATACATAAGGTTAATAAATTTCAGAATTTTTTTAACCAATCCGTTTTCGTTTAAAATCTTTATTTGTGAAATTTGTTAATCGTATGTATACTTTTGTGGCTAAGTGTAGATCGAAGGCAGTTCAATATAAAGCGTACATCTACCATCTCTACATGACCACGATAAAATATCAGGTCTGAAGCGGCACTAATAGCGTGCAATCAATGCAATGGATAGTGATTTCTGTTGTTCCCACATTCATATGTTATGGGGTAAGGGCTTATACCCTAGTATGTGTCGCTTGTCAAGGGTTCTCCTTTTTTCAGACCAGGACAGAACACATTGGCACAGTTATTTACTACAACTAAGCTGACGCCTACAGCTTACCATCTCATTAAAATTCTTACCTTTGCCTGTTGGCTATACTTCCCCTTATGACGAATGATATTTGTAGTTCTAAATGTTTTGTTCTAGGTTGACAAAAAGCCATCGTTTTTTTCTTTCTTGATACAATGAAAAGCAAAAATAAAACTGAACCAAGCTTAAAACAATGCATCTTTATCATTAAGCATCACGCTAAAACTGAAAAAAAGCGCCGACTTTTTTTCGTTCAAAAGCAAATCTCTAGAAAGAGGTTAAGATTACATGAAAACAAAACCACACAACTCAACTAATGCCAGCCGGGGAGTTTTTCCACTAGTTTTAGATGAAACAAAAAAACAGAACCAAAAAAAAAATTGTAGGGAAAGGAAAAAGTCATGCAATGATATAATTAGAACGCGCAGTGATAGTCACCATTAGCTATTGTTTAAACGGGCATAACCTCAACCTCAAAAAAAAGGAAAAAAGAAGCGAAAAAAAAGAAAGCGAAAGAAGAAGAAGATTTTTAACAAAAACAACAACAGAAGCTCATTGTCTCATTGTCTTAATGTTCTAAAGGCAATGATGTTGGTGATGACGATGATGATGATGATGATTGTTGTGTTGACAACACAGGCCATTGGTTAGGTCTTGGCATTACTTGATTCCCGAACTTATTTTATGGCTGTTGCAAGAGTGTATTGCCTTGACTCTCTAATTAAGAGCTCTTTAATGAAAACCATTCATTTAGTCATTCTCTCATTCATTCATTCACTCATTTCGTCAATTCCTTTTGTATAAATGAATACTTACACGTACGTACATACATATGTGTATGCATATATGCTCTCACCACAATCTTTATTTGAAATACTTTTGAAACGAGCATCAATCCATCCTTCTAACCTTCCATGTTTATCCATCCATCCAGCCATACCGCCAACCATCATCATCATCATCATCTATTAGTTGTAGTGTGGCATGCAGTAGCATAAAACAGTGCTAGTGCTACTGCCAGTACCAGTGGCAGTAGCAAAGTGGTCTTAGTGGTGGCGTTGTATTTGATTTCGGTTTGGTTTAGTTTCGTTTGGTTTGGTTTGGTTTGGTCTGGTTTTAACGCGGTGGTTTATTTTCGGTTTCGTATGGGTTTTATTATACGTTTTCGGTTTCGATTTAATTTCCATTTTTTTTTCTTTCTTTCTTTCCTTCATTTCGCCGGATTTGTTAGGTTCGTTTATCGGCGTGTTTGTTTTCGGTGCTGCTGCTGCTGCTGTTCAAACTACAGTATAATGATGGTCGGTCGTTCTGTTCTGTTGCTTAGTTGAGCTTTCTTTTTTTTTCTTTCTTTCTTTCCTTATTTTGGCTTTTCGATTGTTTCGTTATTAAGTTTATATTCTTTTGCTGCTTCTTCATTCTCTTCCTCTTCCTCTTCATCTTCATCTTCATCTTCTTCAAAATACGGGTGTTTATTGTTATTATTGCCTGTTATTGTTATTGCATTTGGTGTTAATGTTCTGTTGTCGACTCTATTAATATATTTATGTTTTGTAAAGGGTCCTCCATTAAAGGCAGTTATTTTTAGTGTCTCTTATTCGTTTACAACCCAGTTGCGTTGCAGCTTACAAGGTAAGAATGTTGATCGTTTATAAAGGGTGTTTTTTACAGAGGTATAGAACTTTAAGTTGGCATTACTTTTCCAGATGGCGACCGATTTAACAGCTGTCAAGTGATTTATTCTCAGTTTAGTTTGGCAATTCATCGTGAATAGACTCACGCCTGAACAACGCTTGCAAATAGTGCAATTTTATTTCGAAAATAATGGTTCTGTGCGGAAAACGTATCGCGCACTACGTCCATTTTATCGTCGACAAAATCGTCCATCAGAGCAGTTAATTCGATTAACCATGGAACGTTTTAAGCACCACGTTTACTCTTATTGATAATTCGCATCCCCAGAGACGCTGTTCGGTGCGTACAGAAGAAGCTATTGCTGCTGTAGAGCGTAGCATTGAGGAAGACCCGAATGAGTCCATTTTGCGGAAGGATCTTGGTTTGCGTGCTTACAAAATCCAACTCGTGCAAGATTTGAAGCCAAACGATCATCAAGTAAGGCGTAGATTCGTCGAATGGGCCCAAAACGAGATAACCGTTGTTCCCGATTTTCATAAGCGAATTTTGTTTAGCGATGAAGCGCACTTCTGGTTGAATGGCTACGTCAACAAACAAAACTGCCGCATTTGGAGTGAAGGTAATCCTCAAGTGTATGTGGAAACACCGTTACATCCAGAAAAACCAACTGTTTGGTGCGCTTTATAGGCTGGTGGAATCATTGGTCCGTACTTTTTCAAAAACGATGGTGGCCAGAACGTTACAGTCAATGGTGATCGGTATAGAGCCATGATTACAAACTTTTTCATTCCTGAATTGAATAACCATGATGTCCAGGAGATGTGGTTTCAACAAGACGGCGCAACATGTCACACAGCTCGTGCCACAATAGATTTACTGAAAGACACGTTTGTTGACCGTCTAATTTCACGTTTTGGACCTGTGAATTGGCCTCCAAGATCTTGTGATTTAACACCGCTAGACTACTTTCTGTGGGGCTATGTAAAGTCATTGGTTTATGCGGTAAAGCTACAAACGCTTGACTATTTGGAAGACAACATTCGCCGTATTATTGCCGATATACGGCCACAAATGTTGGAAAAAGTCATCGAAAATTGGACGTCCAGATTGGACTACATCCGCGCCAACCGTGGCGGTGATATGCCAGAAATCATATTTAAAATGTAATGCCACAAGATTATCTTTCGGATAAATAAAATTCATGTCAATCGAATAATCCATCGTTGTTTTATTGCAACTTAAAGTTCTATACCTCTATAAAAAACACCCTTTACATTCTTCCAGGCGCCTCTGCTTCTTGCGCGTCTACGCCAGTTGGTCACATCAATCGGTGAGAAGGGCTTCCTCGATTTGGTCCTTCCAACGCAAACAAGGTCATCCTCTTCGCCGACTTCCGTAGATCCCCGCATTAAGTACTCGTCTCGCCGGAGCATCCTCCTCCATTCGAACGACATGGCCGAGCAAGCGCAGCCGCTGAATGTTAATACGCTGGGCAAAGTTCATGTCGTTGAGCAGCTCATAGAGCTCTTTGCTGGTTCGGATGCGGAAATAATCGCCAACTCGCACTGGACCGAAGATCTTACATAGGACTTCAAATTACTCTGTTGATTAAATAAACATTAAGAGCCTCGCTTTTGAGTAAGGAAACTCAACCCAATGCAAGGCTATTTTACTCAATTTTACAGATCTTTTAAGCCATATAGGACCTAAGTTTTTTTTTTGTAAATGACGTGGAAACCTTTAATAAGTGCCAGATTTTTATGGACCAATTGCAGGACTAACATCATTCCAACGCAACTGATTACGTCCCTAAGTTTTTTAAGCATTACTTACATACTTAATTGCTCATTACAACACTTTAGCCAGGATTACAGCCTAGCTTCTCGCAGCACCCATGAGGTTAGATTAGGTTAGGTTAGAGGAAGTGTACTTGTCAATTAAGACAAGTATAGTACCCGGAGGTCAAATTGACCCATTGTATAACGTCCTAGTATCTCACACCACTTTTGTTGTGTTTGTTAATTTTATACATGAGTGGTGGGACCTACAGTTTAAAGTCGACTCCGAACTCTCAGAGTTTTGAGAGACTTTTTCATGGCAATTTTAATTTACTCTCAGAGTTTTTGCCAGAAATCTGATGAGAGGAAGTCGCCGATGAAAATACTGTTTGTATTTTGTCTTGATGTCTGGCCTGGGGCTCGAACCCTGACTTTTACGTCTAATAAGCCAACATACTACCTACTAGACTACGGTGACTTCCAGCACCCATGATCTGTGTGTTAATTTTAGCCATGAGTGGCAGGACCTACCGTTTTAAGTTAACTTTTCTTCTTCTCCTTGCTCTTGTTATACCAACGCATAAAACTTTTTGTATCTTATTCAACCCCATTAAAAACGCTTTCAAATTAGGCGTATCTGCCCATACAATGGCCCCATAGATTAGAATTTGTCTTCCGCCCATCATGAAATACATTGAATGCAGCGTTTTTAGGTTACATCCCCATACAGACATTTTTCTGTCCGTCTTAAGCCTGTTATTACCGTATGTTTCGCTATCATTGGACTGCTGCCCCTGTGAAACTTCATCAGGGCGTCACTTCATGCGGCCCACTAGGTAGGCTCCAGCCAGCTTTGTTTTAAAGCGATGACATTTCATTCTATTCTATCCAAAGCCAGAACGTCTGAGAAGAAGAGGTTGTAGCATGTAATCTTGAAATAAGTAAAGCAAAGAGGTCAGGGGTCTATAGGCCAGGGCCTGTAACAAGCAGATTGACCATGTTAAGGTAAAATTAGTAAGAGTTGTATAGTAAAACTTGGAATGAGGAAGATATGGAGGAAAGTTGTAGTTGAGGCTGAGGACTGGAACAGCCAGTGAAAGAAAGTTAAATAAAACAAGTGAAACTATTATTCCGACAAGAGTCGGAATTTAAACTATTGAGATAAGGGACCATCTTGAAAACCTCATAGCTGGCCTCTGGCTATACACGTCTGCAGGCTAAGGAAACCTCACAACAACTTCTGCAGAAGTTGTTATCACGGGGAAGAAAAGGGGACCATAGAACGTATTCTCTGTGATTGTCCGGCACTTAGAGTTCTGAGATGAAAAATTCTTAGGCAAACGTACTGATTTGGAAAGAATCCACAGCTTCATAAACCTATTGGTACGCTTCCAGCGTTAGGAGTAAGTGTTGTACGTTCTACTATCGGTATTATAAAGGGATCTTATAAAGGGTCCGCCAAATAACTTCTTTTTTTTGAAAATGCTTTAAAAAAACTACGGAATATTTTCTCAAATTTCTGTTTTTATTTGAAAGTACAATCCTTCTGGTTAATAATGGAAAATAATTTCATTCAAATGGCTGCCTCTGCTGGCCATGCAGTAGCCTACACCAGAAAATGCCGATTTTGCCAAAAAAAAAAAAACATCTTTTCAGATGAAGCTCATTTTGATCTTGGTGGGTATGTAAACAAGCAAAATTGTCGCATTTGGGACACAGAAAACCCGCACGCATACATTGACAAGCCGACGCACCCAAAACGAGTCACTGTTTGGTGCGGATATTGGTCTAGAGGCATAATTGGGCCATTTTTTCGTTATCGGGCCATGTTGAACGAATTTTTGTCCACAAAAATTGAAAAGGAGGATATTGGTAACATTTGGTTTCAACAGGACGCCGCTACGTGCCACACAGCCGAAGCTACACTCGATATTTTGCGCCCTGTTTTTGAAGATCGCATTATCAGCCGCAGAGCTGATGTCGTTTGGCCACCTCGGAGCTGCGATTTGACACCGTTGGACTATTATTTGTGGGGTGCCGTCAAAGATAAGTGTTACGCCGACAAGCCAGAGGCAATTGACGCTTTAAAGGACAATATTCGTGAAGCCATTGGTGAAATACAGCTGCACACAATCGATAATGTGCTTAAACATAGGACCGATCGTGTAGGCTACTGCATGGCCAGCCGAGGCAGCCATTTGAATGAAATTATTTTCCATTATTAAACGGAAGGATTGTACTTTCAAATAAAAAAAGAAATTTGAGAAAATATTCAGTAGTTTTTTTTTAAAAGCATTTTAAAAAAAAAAGTTATTTGGAGGACCCTTCAAAAGCAGGAGATACACGTCTGCAGGCTAAGAAAATTTCACAACAGCTTGTGCAGAAGTTGTTATTACGGGGAAGAAAAGGGGACCATAGAACGTATACTCTATTATTGTCGAATTTAATACTGGAGTTCTGGAACGAAAACTTCTTAGGCAAACGTAGTGAGAAGAATCCGCAGCTTTATAATACTATTGGCACGCTCCCAGCGTTAGGAGTAAAGCTTGTATGTTCTACTATCGGTATTATAAAGAAATCTTATAGGACCCAAGTAAACTATGCACTTCGAGGTGGCTGTCAATTTGACGTATGCAACCTACCTAACCTATTAAAATAAATCTTTAATAACAATATTTTGTTTTATTACTTTTGTAACACCCTGTATAAAGTCAATGCCTGTATGAACAATAAATAATTGTTTGTCTATCAGACTCTGTTGGCCTTCATCTGTAGGTTCAATTTACGTTTGTTTTTCTCTGTCTCTCTGTCTGTCTGCCTGTCTGTCTGTCCATTTGTATGTTTGTCTTTGTGGCTATTAACGTTATTGTTTCTTCGCTTTTTCTTGTTTGCAGCACCATTATTGTTTGCCTTAATGTTGCGGTCAAAGGTCATTTATTGGCCATTGGCTACGTTTAGGTACGTTTGCTAACGCTTATGCTTGCGTATACATTGGCCGGGGCCCGGCTATTGTAATTTAATGCGGCACGTGCTTTTGTTTGTTTAAATTCTTGTTTTTTATGGGGAATTTTTTTTATAAAATTTTCTTATTTATTTATACGCTTCATTATTATTTATTTAGTACTCGTTTATATTGAGGAGAAGTATTGTTTTTTCGTCGTACAGTTTTTTTAAAGGAATTTTATTTTATTTGGAAATTTTATTGTAATTTTTCTGTTCCTATGCTTGCAATGAAAAAAAAGGGGAATCTCTCTCTCTCTTGAAAATGTATTTTTTATTCAATTGGTATCCTGGTTGCATAATTTATTAAGAAACCTTTAGGTTTTGGTATCCCTTTGCTACCCTCAAAAAGAAACAAATTTTGGTTAGACATGGTTGGGGTTATTAAGCATTTCTTTTAAGGGGGGTGGCTTTAATCAATGGGTTTATTGACTTGCTGGATTTAATCTGTAGAGTAACGTGAGTAAGATGATATGGCCAGGAGAAGGAGTTGCTTTATTTAAGGCACCCATTTATTTCTGTATCTTATTTCGTATGTCTGTCACAATTCTTGTAATTCCCAAAGTGGTTTTGTTAATGCTCATCATGTAAATGGTAAAGATTTCTTTGAAAAATCTGATTTTATAGGGTCATTTCACAGGCAGTAACTGAGAGAAAGGGAGTGAGAAATCCAAAGAATCTTTAAATGCAAATCAGTTGCACAAGTAAAGGGTTGGCTAAGATTTTTAGAACTTAAAATTACTTCCTTTATTTCTTTGATTTGATTTCCTGTTGTTATTCTGTTCATTTTTCTATCCTTTATTTGCTTGTTTATAATAATTTAATTTCATTTAAAAATTTTTGTTTTTGTCTGCAACAATTTAATTCACAAACCATTTTAACCGACCGTCGCCCACAATTTCATTTGGCAGTGACATTAAGAATAATGATGTTGCCTGGATGGCTATAATGATTCTCTGCATTTTCCTTTTTACCTCATGATGAGAATCCTTTTTTTGTGCTGCAATTTCTTGACATTTTCCATAAGAAAATATGTTGCAATGTATAGTAGCTGCTGCTGCCATGGTTGCTCTTGCAACTGATTCATGCAATTTTTACACGCGAAAAAACATGGGGAAAAAAAGTGAAACAGAAAATGAGATTTTAAGATATCCAACTGTTTTTAAAAGGGGGAAACAATTTAATAAGATTTTAAGCAAAGAGCAACTGTTTACCTTTAACAAAGTATTGGCGAGAACAACTACAACGTAAAACATTAAACCGGCAGCCAAAAAATGCTTAACTTATGCCAATGACAGCACAAGTGACTGGAACTGAATCTATAACCTAAGGAGAATTGCAGTTGAAAGGAAGTTTCTGAAAAATCTGTCATTCGGACTCGACATTGAGCTGTAGATCCCTACATTCTTGTATGAAATTAGCACACACAACTCGAGTGGTGTGAGAAGCTAGGTTGTAATCCTAACAAAAGAGTTGTAATGACCAATCCGGCAAGTTAAGTAAGTAAAGGTCGTCAGATGAAGTAAAACTATTCCAGGGATGTGTAATCTAGAACTTAAGAAAGAGAGAAAGAAAAATAGACACGCCTATTTCACAAGCAGAGACGATACTCTTAATGACAGAAATTCTAGCAGAGGTTTACTCTCCAATGTGAAGTCGCCGTAGTCTAGTTGGTAGTGTGTTGGCTTATTAGACTTAAAAGCCAGGGTTCGAGCCCCAGGCCAGACATCAAGACAAAATACAAAAAGTATTTCTTTGGCAACTTCCTCTCATCAGATTTCTGGCAAAAACTCTGAGCGTAAAATAAAAATTTCCATGAAAAAGTTTCTCAAAAATCTGTCGTTCGGAGTCGACTTTAAGCTGTAGGTTCCACCACTCATGTATAAAATTAATACACACAACATAAGTGGTGTGAGAAACTAGAACGTTGTACAATGGGTCAATTCGACCTCCGGGTACTGTACTTGTCTTAATTCACAAGTACACGTCCTCTAACCTAACCTAACCTAGCCTAACCTTACTCTCCAATGC
Source organism: Sarcophaga variegata (assembly GCA_932273835.1). Lineage (NCBI taxonomy): Eukaryota > Metazoa > Arthropoda > Insecta > Diptera > Sarcophagidae > Sarcophaga > Sarcophaga variegata. Next base: position 103,485,778 of record OW026361.1, read on the forward strand.
CATTGAACAATCCCAGGCTGAAAATTTTAAGTCCTTGCCTTTGCACTCCAGGGCAGAATATCCACAACGGAGTACGATACCCCACGTTACCACAAATTCTGCAGAAAGACGGGATGTCCTGGCTGAAAGTCTGCTGAAGAGGAGGAAATCGTTATCCACTTTCTTTGCAAATGCCCATCTCTCGCAAGGCGCAGATTTATTTTATTTGGCTTAACGGAGTTATCATTCATTGATATCAAGGAGATAGGTTAGGTTAGGTTAAGTTAGAGGACGTGTACTTGTCAATTAAGACAATAACAGTACCCGGAGGTCGAATTGACCCATTGTACAATGTTCTAGTTTCTCACACCACTTATGTTGTGTGTGTTAATTTTATACATGAGTGGCGGGACCTACAGTATAAATTCGACTCCGAACGACAGAAATTTGAGAAACTTTTCATGGCAATATTATGTACTCTCAGAGTTTTTGCCAGAAATCTGATGAGGTCTGGCCTGGGGCTCGAACCCTGGCTTTGCGTCTAATAAGCCAACACAGTACCTACTAGACAACGGCGACTTCTATCAAGGATATAACTTCGTTCATAAAACGTTCAGATTTGATTCTAGTTTAGAAGAGTCGTGCTTTTAATGTGTAGCCCTTGCGCTGACCAATTTCTTCTAAGAGTACGGTAGAATTTGGTGAGTACGGGGACTTCGCTTACCCGTAGCGTCACAACGGGCCACTATGCATGCTGAAGTGAGCGTTTGGTATCAAAACTACCACTCTAACCTACCCATCTACCTACTGAGAGAAAGTAGTTTTGTTCGAGATGTTTGAGCTGTGGTCTGAACCACGGACTCGCATCTAATAACGCAACACCTTACCTTCTTGACGACGTTAAGTTCTAGCTGCATACAACTTACAAGTTTAAAACAGTTGACTTTGGTAGATACATACATACATACATACATAATTGGTCATTACAACTCTTCAGTCAGGATTACGACCTAGTTTCTCACGCCACATATGTTGTGTGTGTTCGACTCCGAACGACAGATTTTTGAGAAACTTTTTATGGCAAATTTTGTTTACTCTCAGAGAGTTTTTGCTAGAAATCTGCTGTGAGAGGAAGGCGCCGAAGAAATACTTTTTGTATTTTGTTCTGATGTCTGGCCTGGGGCTCGAACCCTGGCTTTTACGTCTAATAAGCCAACATTACTACTTACTAGACTCCGGCGACTTTGGTAGATTTGTGTATTAATTATGACTCACTTTATGAATCCCATGGTTTGTTAAGGGGGGTGCAAAACAGAAAGAATTTTGAAATTTAAGTGGCAAGCTTGTTAAATACAGATGAACGAGTAAAAAAATAAATTTAAAGTCAATAAACTTCTGCTGATTGTATGCCACCGCAAAGAGGAACTTCGCAATCACTATCATTACCTCGAATGCCAATTCTGTGGCAACAACAACAACACCAACAATAATAAAATCACAATAAAAAATGAAGTTGTTCGAAAAACTTTTGTTGCATGCCACATTTTTCAAATACTCCTCCTCCTCCACCATACAGCATAGAAACTTTAATAAACAGCTGATGCTCATACACTCCTCCTCCTCATCATTCCTTGTTGAGAGTTTCTAATCTCATAATATTGTGCTGAAAAAGTGGGGAGAGTACTAACGTATATGCAGATACTTTTTTTTTGTTCTTTTTGTTTTTGGTTGAGAGGACAGATAAAAATGAATGAATGACTGAAGAAATGAATGGATTGCTAGATGGATGGATAGATGACTGCCCGGTTTGGTTGGTTTTCTCTGTTGTTGGAGGAGACAAACTGGCAACCAAAATAAATTTAACAATTGTGGTACATTTTAAATGATTATATTGGTCTCTCTCTCTCTGTCTGTGGAAGTGTGTGTGTGCCAGTTGGGTTTTTATGCCATTGTGGCCATTGTTTCCTAATTTTTTTTATTTTGAGGGTTCTATTGGATTGTATTACATGACCTCATTCTGTCTACAAAAATTAAATTTTTGCTTCTTCATCGTTTTACAAATGCCGTTGCACTCTTTAAAACAAAACAAAACAAAAGCATACTAATTTTAACGAGGGATGCAAAAATATGCTGACAAGTAAAATAGTAAATGCTTTACATTGGCTAATGTTGGTTCACCCTGTAAAACAGATTGTGAAAAATGACTGAAAATTTCTATGGCCACTTGAGTGTTATGTACAGTTGTATTTGCATTTCAACAAAGCACTGGCCACAGACTTTTTTGGTATTGTAAAGAGTAATCCTTCCTTCGGTTTCAAAAGTCAATTTAAAAAACCATTAAAGTCTTTGATTTAGTTATAATGCTTTACTTCTTGACCGTACTTTACTTCTTGACCGTACTTGGACCACGCCTTAAAATTGGTTGCAGCAGTTGACCTCTTTTCAGAAATTTTGTATCCAGCACACGATAGCAGCTGGACTAAGGGTATGATAATCGTAAAGCCTATGAGGTTATGTGTAAGATCGTATGCATGACCAAATACATGAGATTTTACTGTTTAAGCGTCTGCTTGAAGAAAAAGTAAGCTTTTAAACTGGCAGATGTGTCATCAATCATGAATGCTTGATGGTACTCTTGTGCGCTCTTTTATGTGGTGTGTACATACATAATTGGTCATTACAACCCTTCAGTCACGATTACGACCTAGTTTCTCACAACACTTATATTGTGTGTGTTAATTTTATACATGAGTGGCGGGACCTACAGCTTAAAGTCGCCTCCGAACGACAGATTTTTTGAGAAACTTTTTCATGGCAATTTTTATTTACCCTCAGAGTTTTTGCCAGAAATCTGCTGAGAGGAAGCCGCCGAAGAAATACTTTTGTTTTTGTTTTGATGTCTGGCCTGGGCTCGAAGCCTGGCTTTACGTCTAATAAGCCAACACACTACCTACTAGACTACATCGACTTCGTGGTGTATATAGACAAGTTTTTCTTAGATTTTGAGCGGTATGTCGACGATAATTTGCTTTACAAATATTGCTCCCCATATGGTTCAAGGTTACAGGATATCCGCCTTAGAGCTTGACATATGTATCATCAATCATCAATGCTTGACATTGAACTGTGCGCTGTATGTCAACTATTTTTGAGTATTTCGTGTGATTTTTCGGTGATAACTTGACATACGTTACTTTACAAATGCTCCAACATTAGAGGACTACCCTTAATGACACAGTCTTTAATGTAACTCCACAAAAAACGTCGACCGGCGTCAAATCACATGAATTTCGAGGACAATTTATGTTGCCTAAACGTGTAATAACTTTTTCTAGAAAATGGGACGAAATCTGAGGCTCGAGCCATTATCTTGTTGAAATCACACACCGTCTAGTTTATAATCTTATGATATCTTACGATATCGCAGCTGTTACCACGGCCAGGAACACGGAAGAGGCACAACGAAAATTGAGACGCGTTATGTTAAGGACAAAAGCATGGTTGGATTTCCACGGCCTAGACCTCGCCATGCATAAAACGGAATTGTTGCTAATCACTGGTCGTCATATCCCCTTGCATGTGGACATGAGCATTGGAAACGATACAATTAGGACCGAGAGCTCGGTGAAATACCTGGGAATAAAGCTGGACCCCAGACTGACATTCTCGTATCAGATTCAGTACTCGGCTAACAAGGCCCAGAAGATCGTCGGACAGCTCAGCAGATTAATGGCGAATATTGGAGGACCGCTACCGGCGAGACGGAGACTCCTGATGGATGTTGGAAACAGCATTATGCTTTATGGGAGCGAAATTTGGGCCGAAACACTAGATGTTAAGAAGAGGGCAAACTCAGTTGTATCGGTACAGAGAACGGCTGCATTGCGTGTCGCGTCGGCGTACCTTACAGTGTCCGCTCCGGCCGTACTGGTGATAGCGGGTATAATCCCTGTGGATCTGCTGGCGGCAGAGCGGATGGAGATTTATAAGGCGAAATCGGCTGGAAATCATATAACCGGTTACTTCAGGGAAAACACCATTTCAAAACGTCAACAACGATGGAACGAGGAGGATAGAGGAAGATGGACCGCGAGACTTATCCCGGACATAAGGCCATGGATCGGTCGGAAATTTGGAGTGATAAACTACTACGTTACACAGATGCTATCGGGTCACGGATATTTTAGGAAATATCTGCACAGAAGGGGCAGAGCTATGCACGCTATCGCTCTGTACTGACGTCAATAGTCGGAACGATCACAGCCGCTAATATTGTCGGCGTTATGACTACGAGTAGTGAAAATTGGACCTCGGTAGTGAATTACGTAGAGCGCATTCTGAGACGAAAGAATAGAGATCTTGAAGCTGCAGAACGAGTAAGCATGTCGGCATAGGTGATACTGTCACACGTGCCGGGCGTAACCGAGACGATGATCTAGACGAAAGGAATAGTGGAGACGCTTAGATGACTCCTCAACTTTCGATTCGCAATCCGGACGCGGATATGAACATGAAGGGGCCAAAGGGCCAAAAGGACTCCACTCCGAAGTAATACCACCGTAGTTCCGGAGTGGGCGCAAACATGTCCAGAGGAGACGAGGGGGGATTTAGTGGGTGAGGGCCCCACACACGGAGGATGTGACGACTTCCTCTATGGTGCGGTTAGGCAATATGGTGCCTGGCAATAAAAGTGGGTGGTCTGATCATGACTCAGATCTACTCTGAATGTGGTTTCCCAACAAAAGTATCGATTGTCTCAAATCCAACTGGTTTGAGAAAGCTTTTGCCTGTCGCGCTGTACTACATTTTGTTGAGCATTGGTTTCCAAAGATTCGCTCCCTTAAATAAAAAGATTCTGGCCCCACTTCTTCGTTTTTTAAACGCTCTACATGCGTAAAAGCCAACTCGTTCACTAATTAAATGACACTTCCTTTGAAAGAAAGTCGGCCTTGCCAAACTATTTATTTCGGAACCCTTAAATGGAACACCCGTTATATTAAATTGAAATATTTTATTTCAGTGTGTACAGCTGATGTCGTTGTCCTAAATCCAGTTGCATGTTGTTACTGTTACTATTGCTGCTGCTGCTAATGATGATGATTCGTTAGTCTTTTATACGAATCAAAACCAAAAATAAATTGTCCACACAATAATCAAAAAAAAACAAAAAGTAGAAGAAGCACAAGATATTTTAACTTAGATTAACAGCTTATAATCATATCTATTACAGAACATCCCTACCCCCATCTCTGGCTACACGTATACCGTTTTCCTATTCTCTCCTTAAACATATAAAGCCACTTAAAAATGGCAACAAGAGGAACAGGATATGAACAATATGAACAGCAACCAACCCCTAAAAGTTTGTCGACGTTGTTGTCGCTTATTTTTCATTGTTTTTTATGCTCCTGCTGTTCGATGGCATTCATTTCTTTTTTATTTTTTTTTTGTAATAAAAAAGACAAAATAGTAGAGGAATAGAACAGTGTTGGGTAGAGCAGTAGTAGAGTGGAGTAGTAAAAGAATTAGAAACCCATCATGCATAAAAAGTTTTATAATGTATTTCTCTTATTCTTCTTCTGTTTTTTTATTTTACAACTTCCTTCCTATCAATTACAGTTTTTTTCCCATTTTTTTTCTGTGTTAAGCCAATTCTCAATCAATTGAACAGTGGCCTAATGGGATTTTAAAATTCACAAATATTTTCCTTTTAAGCCTAGAAAGTAGTTTGTTGGTGTATTAGATGAGAGTCTGGGGTTCAAACCCCAGCTTAAATGTCTTGAATTAAAGAAAATATGAAAAAATATTACTTTGTAGGCCTTCTCTCAGCCGTCTTGTGGAAAAAACTCTGAGAGTAAATAGAACACAACATGAATGGGGTGAGAAGCTAGATTGTAATCCTGACTTAAAGACTGTTAAGACTAATTAAGTAAATAAAGCTTTAATCTTCTTTGATAATCGCAAGCAGCCAAGTTGAGAAAGAAGGCAATTTCGCCAGCTGATTTGCGGAACAGGTTATAAAGGGTCCGCCAAATAACTTTTTTTTTTGAAAATGCTTTAAAAGAAAAAACTCCAGAATATTTTCTCAAATTTCTTTTTTTATTTGAAAGTACAATCCTTCCGGTTAATAAAAGAAATTAATTTCATTCAAATGGCTGCCTCGGCTGGCCATGCAGTAGCCTACACGATCGGTCCAATTTTTAAGCACATTATCGATTGTGTGCAGCTGTATTTCACCAATGGCTTCACGAATATTGTCCTTTAAAGCGTCAATTGCCTCTGGCTTATCGGCGTAACACTTATCTTTGATGGCACCCCACAAATAATAGTCCAACGGTGTCAAATCGCAGCTCCGAGATGGCCAAGCGACATCAGCTCTGCGGCTGATAATGCAATCTTCAAAAACAGGGCGCAAAACATCGAGTGCAGCTTCGGCTGTGTGGCACGTAGCGCCGTCCTGTTGAAACCAAATGTTGCCAATATCCTCCTCTTCAATTTTTGTGAACAAAAATTCGTTCAACATGCCCGATAACGATCGCCATTGACTGTAGCGGCCACTCCTTGCTCATTTTCGAAGAAAAATGGCCCAATTATACCTCTGGACCAAAATCCGCACCAAACAGTGACTCGTTTTGGGTGCGTCGGCTTTTCAATGTATGCGTGCGGGTTTTCTGTGCCCCAAATGCGACAATTTTGCTTGTTTACATACCCGCCAAGATCAAAATGAGCTTCATCTGAAAAGATGTTTTTTTTTTTGCCAAAATCGGTATCTTCTGGTGTAGGCTACTGCATAGCTATCCGAGACAGCCATTCGAATGAAATTATTTTCCATTATTAACCGGAAGGATTGTACTTTCAAATAAAAAAAGAAATTTGAGAAAATATTCAGTAGTTTTGTTTTTAAAGCATTTTCAAAAAAAAGTTATTTGGCGGACCCTTTACAAGATGCTTTAGAGCACTTAAGGTTGTTAACACACACTATGGGTGCTGTAAGAAACTAGGTTGTAATCCTGACTAAAGAGTTGTTAGCCAGTAACAATGTATGTAATTTATTTCAAAGCGTTATTGTTACATGGGACATAGATTTGGGTTGTAACCGGAGACCAGCAATGAAACATTTTCTCGCTACTCATAGGCACTCATGAGAGTTTGAATATAAGTGGGTCAACAATATCGAAATTTAACTACTCTGATTCATTCATACTCACTACAGGTTAGGTTAGGTTAGGTTAGGTCGGAGTGGTAGCTCTGTTATCACAAAGCTTCACTTGAGCACGCATAGCGGCCCGTTGTGATGCCACGGGTGAACGCAAAATCAGGGGAAAGGAAGAAGTTGGTGAGCGCAAGGGCTGCACAACAAAAGCACGACTACCCCGCACTGGAAAACCATCCAGAAAGTTTGATGAACGAAGCTATATCCTTGAGGTCAATAGATGATAGCTCCGTTAAGCTAACAAGGAATGGGAAGCCAAATAACCTATATGTACACCTAGCAAGAGACGGGCACTGGCAAAGAAAGTGAACAACAGTCTCCTCTTCCTCAGTGGACCTGCATCCACGGCAGAAGTCGTCGAAAAGGGAGCCTCATTCTTTCCGCGTGTCTACCCTTGACGCAATGACCTGTAAGCACGGCCACTGTAGTCGAGATGACATCACGACCAAGACCAAGTAATCGGTTGGTACGCCTACAATCCATCTGGTGAGTCTAGCGGTCGAGCAGGACTCCTCATTAACCCAGGATAGGTTGGCGGCCCGAAAGAACCTCCGCGCAATGGTCAACTTGACCGAGGCAAGTGGCATACCCAACTCAACAGAAGAGGATTCCGGAAGGAGCGCATCAGCTCTGGTGAGCTCGTCGGCCCTACAGTTTCCCGGAATTTCACTGTGCCCGGGGACCCACACCAGAGAGACACTGGTGAAGTGCCCCGAGAGAAGGTCGAGACAGCGGCGACATTCCCTAACGATCCTAGAGTCAATCACGAAACCCGATAGAGATCTTATCGCGGCCTGACTATCAGAAAAGACCGAGACGCGAGTGAAAGGAGCATCGTTGACGAGGATTCATTGAGCGGCCCGTTAAAACACACTGTGGTAGTCCGGCAGACGGAGAGAAATATTCAGGTCCAGTTTCCCAGAGTAGACACCGCTTCCAACCTCATTATCGGGTTTAGAGCCGTCGGTATATATATCCATACTCACTACAACGTTGATTTATAAGTACAGAGCAAAAACACAAGCATTTAGTGAGTATTTTAGTGTTCGTATACGAATCATAGTTATTTTGTGATTCGTGTAAATGTTGAGCTATGGAGAGTCGAAATCAACAACATCATACCTTCTGTTAAGTTTGAATATGATGAGTACTTCAAACTTTGAATATGAGTAGAGGTTCCATGATATTAAAATAGGTATGATTGCGTATAAGTATCAGAAATTATGAGTATGATTCCAATCTACTCATCTTTTTGAATACTCATTGCTGATCTCTGGTCCAGCATCCTTTCCAGCATTCTACGGTCTGAGGTAAAAAAGTACTTTTCTTATATTCCCGGTCTTTGGCTCCACTGTTCCTTCATCGTTATATCAATACCGCTGGTGGCTTGGTGTTGGCGTGCGTATGTTATTTTTATGGTGGCTTTTCACTTTTAATTTTGTCGTATCAGAAATTATGAGTATGATTCGATTCTACCAAAGAATATGGATATAAAGAATACGCATCAAGTAAAAGTAAAATTTCTTATGGCGGGTCGTAACATTACGAGAAGATTTTTACGCTCTTTTTAACGAACATTCTTGAAGTTCGTGTCCTATGTGTGTAAAAAGCCGAAGATGTTCTTCCCCTGAGGGACATTGGTTTTTAACACCAGAAAAATAAATAAAAAAGTGGTCAAACAACAAAAACACACGATGAGAACAACGCATTCTTACGTTCTTGGTTTCTGTAACCTTCCCTTCTATCTTTCCCCCCGCGTCGTGAAATATTTTTGAAAAATATTCCAAAAAATGTTAAAATGCGCATTCTCTATACTTTATTTTCTTTGATCCTACTCATTTTTTTCAATACTCATTGCTGATCTTTGGTTGTAACTAATGTGTGAATGCCTTAAAATTTTTGTTCACTCCACACCACTGTGCATAGTACTATGTTGACCGCTTTTGCTGCTATTTGAAGTTGGTTGTTTAGTTTGGTTGGATTTTTAGCCGCTCATTTTTTATTTTATCTTTTACATTTCGGTTACACAGTCATTTATTTCATGTCTGTGGGTCTCTCTATTGCCATGCTCTTCGTCCTTTTCAAAGGATGAGCGACCAGTCAATTGTTGGCTGTTAATTTTGTTGTCATTCCTTATGTCCGACGTAAGTGTAAGTTTGTTTGTTTAGCTGGCTGCTTAGTTTTAAGGGTAAGAATAAAAAAAGGAAGGGAAAAATAGGAAGCTTACTTGTTATCACATGTTACGATCTTGTTAAAAAAAGTTTTTTCTTCGATAATACTTTTATTATCATGTAATCCAAGTGGTGAAGACTATTTGTTACATTTTGTTGCTTTCGCTTCAATGTTTTTTCCTTTTTTCGTACAACCGCACTATGTGGCATTTACCTTGAAAAGCTGGCCAAAAAGGCAAAAATGAATTTAAAGAAATATAAGAAACTGAGTATGCAGTTCGATAGACAGCAAAATTCTTCATTATATAGTGAATCTTCATGACTTTAAGTTGAGATTTGTAGATTTGAGACGATGTCAAAGTCAGGAAAGTGAAGAAAATTAAATGCGTTTTTGGTGTTTTTTTTTTAAATTTTAATAGGTTTATATGATATTTTTTTGTGGATTTTTCTTTATTTGAAAGGTATGAGCAACTGCTCCTTTCAATTTTTTTTTATATATATATATCTCATATACTAATGTTAAAATTATTCGTTCAAAATTTAAAAATAATAAAAATTTCACATTTTTTTACCTTTCCTAAAAAAAAGATAAGGATTTTAAAGGTGAAAGTAGTTTTTAGTAGTTTAATGTTATATACCATAAAAAAATATGAACTCTCTACATTCAGGAACAAAAAGAAAAGTTTGCGCAAATTTGCGCAATTATTTTTGGCGATTTTTTGAAAATTTTACTTTTTTTTGAAAAAATAAAAAAATTAGACGCAGTGTAATAAAGCCACAGGCAATAAAGCCATATGGCGTACGAATTATGCAAGGAAATTCAGTAGAAGCGATACCAATCGAGATGTCCTGAATAGGTTACTTTTAAGCAGTGACCCTTTTATAAGCTGCAGTACACAAAAAAGCATTTTCATCAGCTACTATTAAACTGCTCCTTCCTGACATTGATGATGAAAATGATAACGATTTTAACGATTGTAGTTAATTTCACTTTTTAAGTATTTTTTTAAGTTAAGTATTAAATAATGTAAAATAAATATTATGAATAAATATTAATTATCATAGAACTTTAAAAACTTAATTACATGCGTATGTATATCAACTATTATAACAATATGAGATGTATGTTTGATTTTCTTAATGGACCGTATGTGATATCTAGGGGCACTTATGATCCGATCATAATAAAATGTGATCATAAATGATTCACATTCATATTAAACATGTTCATTCCGAATTTCATCGACGTAATAAAATTTTTAAGCCAATTATAATTGCTAAACATATTTTCTTAAGGGGCCCTATTTTGAACCCCGGGGCAATTATGGACCGACCATAACAAAATTTGGTAATATGATTTAGATTTACAAAATACACGTTCATAACGAATTTCATCACGATGCCGATGTTTTTAAGCCATTTATAAGCGCAAACGTGAATTTCTAAAGGGGACTTTATATGGGGACTAGGGTCAAATGTGATCCGATTTTCACCAAACATTACACCATGATTTCTTAGTACACAGAACTAATCCATGCTAAATTTTATCATGATTATTGCATAATTACCATAATTATGTGTAAATAAGTGCAATTTCGAGAGGAATTTGTATGGGGGCTAGGCGAAATCACGGACCGATTTGAACCAAAATCAGTTTGCTTCATTCTTGGCCCTAATTATCACTAACACTATCAAAAAAATTCCAGCCATTAACTCATAAAACACTTGTATTAATTTTGGCCAGGTTTTCAGGCAAAATGCCACATAGTGAACCGTTAAGAATTTTTGCTAAGCAGGCAAATTAAAGAGAAGGGGTGTAGAGGGAAGTTTAAATTGTCGTTAATTTTTATTTATTTTTGAAATTCTAAAATCCTTAATTACATGCCCTTTCCAGCTGCCCTAGGAAAAAATATAAATTTAAGCCCCTGTGTTGAAAAGGAAGGCAATCACAATATTTTGTCATTCCGTAAACAAAGCAGAAGTTCGTGGTTGCTTGGCATAAAGTCCTCATATATTTTCTTTATTTTTTTTTGTGTAAATTAATTGGATTTAAATTTTAATCCCTCATTTTCAATTAAAGTTTCAGTTTCTGTTACTGTTGAGCTTCTTCTCAATTTTATCAGATGCTTCTTATGCAAGTGATTTCGTTTTTTTTAAATCTTCCGCTTCTTCTCTGCTGTAGCTGCTGTTGCTCTGCTTTTATTATGATTTTCACACAAAGATTTCTTATTGTTGTTTGGGATTCCACAACAAAGCTGCTGTACAATATGAATCTGTATCTTCTTTAGTTTTATTCCATCATCATTATCATCATCATCATCTGTTTGCATATTTGTATCTCAGTATTGTATCGTTGTTTCCATTTCGTGTAGATTTTTAATGTTTTTCTGTTGTTTTTTAACACAAATGGACTCTTAAATACATTTGGCACATGATTATCTTTCGTTTTTTCGTTTGTTTTTGTAGTCTGTTTTATTTCAACAACAAGAAAAAGAACAAGCAACAACAACAACAACAACTTGAAAACAATTATGCAAAAATCTTTATGTTTATCATTGTTTTATATGGGAGTTGCATCGTTTGCTAACAAGCTGCTGATGCTGCTGATTCTGCATCTGTTTTGAAGTTTTTTTCTTTTCTTTTTTATAAAACCGTTAAACATACGTTTTATGTTATATGTGGGCTGTATTAAAAGTTTCTGGCAAGTGATTTGTTTTCATCTTTTACATATCAGTAGTATTCCCATTGAAAACGTAGAAAAATTTCATAACATCTTACGAAGGCCTCTTACTAAATGTGGAAAGTCGAATATCCAAGTCTAGAAGCATCTTTCATTGGCCGTCCAATGTCTTTTTTTTTTTTTTTTTTTTTTTTTTTTTTTTTGGCGTGTGAGGTAGGTTTTAAAATGCCTTCGCACTTACAGTGACCGTCGTCAGCTGCGTCGAATGGGGCTTCCACTAAAATCAATCCCTCCTCCTCTTCTGGAGATACTCCCTTCCCGGGACGTCTATCTGCATTACTTTGGGAAGGGTCCAGAACGACGTCCTGTTAAGTAGACCGTTGTCTACTCTCCCACGTCTGGGTACGCTATATTTGAAACCAACCTCATGCTATTGGATCGTCTTCTCATGTATCATTCTGTCGTACTGTATCAAGGTCGACCTTCTTCCTACGGAGTACACATTCTACGTATCTTCTCACAGCGCACCACTTCGTCTCGCTTTCGAGCATTGCGTTAACAATGTTGTCGGGTGTGAATTCGCCAATCTGTTCCATCAACACATTCTTCTCGTCTTGCCATTTGATGCAATGGAAGAATGTTTGTTCAGCGTCGTCACTCAATTCCTCGAAATAAATGCAGCCGGGATCATTCACCTTGTCCATGCGGTGTAGATATTGTCGGAAATAACCATTGACCCGAAAGAAACTGGATCAGGAAGTAGTTAATTTCCCCAAAATTTCTCTGTGTCCATGCTTCTATAGATGGAATAAGTCTAGCAGTCCATCTTCCACTTGTTTCGTCGCTCTGTCCACGTTGCCATCGCCGTATAGTTTGAGATCTGACATCTGCGGTACTAATGGCGAGGTTTTCCCTCTTCGCTTTCCATGGCCGTACAATGTTCGGAGTTCAAACAAACTTTGTTTACAAACCAAAATACATGCAATATAATGCATGTGTTACATTTGTTTTGCTGTGTGGTTCCAAGACATGGCTTTTCACTACGAAAATAAGTCGGCGTGCCGTCAAGAAATCTTTATCAACAGCTGCTTGCGAAATATTTTGAGAATATGGTGGCCACAAATTGTAGCAAACGATGACTTACTCCAACCTTCGCATCCGGACGTTATTAATTCTCAAAAATTCTCATCTTATGATAAGATTTGGTCTGCTATACTTGCGTGGAACCCACAAGACATTTGCCAATGCGCAAGACCTAAAACTATGGCTGTCTTCCAAAATGTTAGTTACTTTGTGTTTGAACAAAGTATTGTGTTTCATAATGCCGCTGTACAAAATGTATACAATGTATTCTATTTCAAAACGTTGTCAATGTGTATTTTTAACGCAGTCAAAATGCAATCAGGCTTTGCATATCTACATAGTTTATATACAGTAGTAGAACTGCATACAAACTTTGTATTGATACATTTTGGAAGGCAGCCTACCTGTTGTCTCTTGTGCTATAGTCAGATGTTCTGCTCACCTGTTCAGTGTGTTTCATCTCAACTAAGGTTTTTTTTAATGAAAGTTAGCTCTACTCTGACCTTCTTTAGTTTAGTCAGTCTTGCATGAGGACCCGGTGCGTTGGAAGAGAATAATCGTGGTTTAAAGATCTCCGTTACAACGATCAGTCAAACAATTGTTTAGTGATTGTTATTGTTTATGCAAATGGTGTAAACAAAGGACTAACAAAGAAAAACAATTGTTGTTGTATACAACAAGTTGTGAACAGTGGCACACAGAATTGTGCAAATAATAAAGAATTTTAATTAAAACTAAACATAAATTTATTTTTATTTTATTTGCAATCTACGTGTTCATAGTATAAACGTTTTTAAAGGGTAAAAACGTAACAATCCTATCTTTCCCCTGAACTTCTACTGAAGCAGGGTGAAAAGCTTTTAGTAGCAAAATCCTGTTCCAACCACGCCTGTGGACATGTTGCAAATTAGGGAAGACATTAACATATTGTTACGTTTTTACCTTTTTAAAAACGTTTAAATATGAGTTCGTTAATTGCAAACAAAGTAAAAACAAATATGTGTTTATTTTCTTTTAAACTCTCTTTATCCTTTACACTACTTTTATGTGCCACCGTATACAACTTAACGATACAACAATAATAATCTGTTTTATTCACTAGTTCACACAATTATTCGCTAGATCTTTACAACCACGACTTATTTTATTCACACGCAACTTCACACAAGGCTGACTGAATTCTTACAGACTGCTGCCTGCTTTGTACAGCCCTTTTATAGTCCGACATAACCAGTCTAACGAACATTCTTGAAGTGGAAGGTTCGTGATCTCGCCTTCTAGAGAGCTCTATTGCTAATACATTGTTGTTTGTGTACTTTGCTTATGTTGTCTATTCCTTTTTGTCACATACATGTTGTTGTTGAAACCAGGCGCAACCAGGTTCGTGTGAGCAGCTTTAGATAATCAACACGTTCATTGTATTCTTAGTGCTAGTGTGTATTAGTATCGTGTGGCTTTTGTTTATCGTTTTTGTTGTTAAACGATATTAGGTCGTTTCGATTTGCGTAACAATATTCTTTAGTCAGGATTACTACCTAGCTTCTCGCACCATACATGTAGTGTGTCTTAATTTTATCCAAGGGCGACTTGGAGTTTAAAGATGGCTCAGAACGACAGATTTTTGAGAAACTTTTAAAGGACCAAACGGCAACCATCGGATCTCCAGGACAGACATTTTTACTTGAAATCTTAGTAAATCGCAGTAGTCTAGTAGGTAGTGTGTTGGTTTATTAGAAACAAACCCGTGGTTCAAACCCTCTCGATCAAAGCTAACTACGAAGAAATGTTTCCTTCAGGGGCTTCCTCTCAACAGTCCTCTGGCAATAATGTAAAAAAAAGTTGTCTTCTGAGAGTAAAATAAAATTGCCATGAAAAATTTGTCATAAATCTACAGCTCGGAGTCGATTTTAAACTGTAAGTCACGCCACTCATGCATGAAATGAACACACACAGCATGGGGATGTGAGAAACTGGATTGTTATCGTGACTAAAGGTTTGTAACGACTAATTAAGTACGTAAATGGTTTGATAAAAATGTCGGTTATATTTCCTAGTGGGAACTTAAAGTGAATCCATAGGAAAGGAGATGTGAAATCCAATTTGGGCGATCCAATCCGATGCTGAAAGAAAGTTAAAGCAATAGGTACAAGACAGATTCACTTGTAAGCCTTTTTATCACCATCCTCGTATAATATTCCTAAATTGTCTACTGTTTTACTCTTTAACAAGTTATTTTTTGGCATCCATATATGTATGTGGCAACAGTTAAATAAGATTTTTTAAATTATTTTTTCAGCAATTAATTTAAGAAAATTTATTTTAATGTGGGCTCTGATACCCAAAACAAAAGTACACATAAAGAAAACGTTTAGAATCTACCGTATACAACGGAATATGGGACACATATTCAATTTTGAAACTAAATTTGATACTTTTTTCCACAAAAGTTCTTAATTTTGTATGAAACATCCTGGTAAATGGCTAAAGGCTGACAGTATCAGTATGACAATGGCATGCTACATCCTGCATGGAAGGGAAGCAAAAAAATTTTCAGCAACGGCAGCAACTGGAGGTTGATAGACCTTCTTTCTGGGTATGCAAAAGTCGGCTTACGTAGCAAAACAACAGATCGACTATAGTACCAAGCAAGGTCCGGGTTAGGTTAGAGGACGTGTACTTGTCAATTAAGACAAGCACAGTACCCGGAGGTCTAATTGACCCATTGTACAACGTCCTAGTTTCTCACACCACGTATGTTGTGTGTGTTAATTTTATACATGAGAGGTGGGCCGTACAGTTTAAAGTCGACTCCGAACGACTGATTTTTGAGAGACTTTTTCATGGCAATTTTATTTACTCTCAAAGTTTTTGCCAGAAATCTGCTGAGAGGAAGTCGCCGAAGTAATACTTTTTGTATTTTGTCTTGATATATGACCTGGGGCTCGAACCCTGACTTTACGTCTAAGCCAACACCCTACCTACTAGACTACGGCGACTAAGCAAGGTCTAACGGATATAAGCAAATAAAAGTTTCATCGAAAACAATTTTCTATGTGTAGTTTTGAAGCCACAACGAAGTTAGGTGACCTGAATCAGAAATCCTTAAATCTTTCGCGATGGCATCGCTTGACCACAGTTTGTAACTTACCACGAACGGCGCGACGGATCGTACATTGTTGTCATCGCTCGCAAAAACGTAAGGGAACAAATAAATCACTGCCGTGTATATAATGTGGCATACGCCTCTGTGGACCTATACGTGACTAACGTGACAACGTGACATGCTGTCAGCCGCTGTGTTGCACCAAGTAACCTGCCGTATATATAATGCAACAAAGTAAAGCGATATATTTTTTAATATTTATTCCCGTCGAAGCGCCTTCTTGAGATGATCGACAGTTTGGTATTTTTTAGTGAGAACCTTACTCTCCAAAATGCCCCAGGCGCAAAAGTCCAACGGATTGAGATCCGGAGATTTTGGTGGCCATTGTACGGTAGAAATGGAGCGAGGAACCTCTTTTTTAAGCCATTCTTGGTTGACGCGTGCTGAGTGCGGTGGTGATGAGTGATGTTGGAATGTCCATGGTCCGCGGCCGAAATGTTTGTCTGCCCAGGGCTTCAATACTGTTTTTAAGACATTTTCCCGATAATATTCGGCATTTATTTCACACCATTACCATCGGCGGCGCTTGAGTTCTGGTGGCTAATCGCAGGTGTACATTTTCAGCTGACCTCTTTGGCAAGTAAACCCGATCATTTTGTTTGTTCACAAACTGCTCAATTTGGAATGGCTTCTCATTGGAGAAAACCAAATTCGGTAACTGGCCACTTTCATGCAAGGGATGTAACTCCTTGGCTCTTTCCAGTCTTAACTTTTTTTGTCCATCGGTGAGCTCTTGCACTTTTTGGATCTTCAATGGCTTTAGTCCAAGCTCATTTTTCAATATGTGTTGCATCCGTTCTCGCGATATGCTCAGCTCACGAGCAATTTTTCTACCACTGCGGCGTGGATTTCGATTAAATCTGGCCTTCACTTTTCGGATCATTTCTGGTGTTGTTGCCGTTTTTTTCGTCCACTTTTTGAACGCGATGCAACATTGCCAGTATCACGGTAACGAGCAATGGTACGAGAAACAAAAGATTCATTCACATTTAAATGCTGGAAGGCTCTAACGATAGCCACCTGTGGTTTTCCAGCCAAATATAAAGCAATCACACTATCACGCTTGAATTCCATCACGAATAACTTTTCTTCTGAATGCAATAGATCAAAATGCTTTTGTAAGCTTGTAAATAATAAAATGAACTGTCACTGGAATAAATCTGTCAGCTGTCAGACGAGCGGTTTACAAATGATAACAAACCTGAAGTTGGTTGCAATACATATCAGCCACCCTGTATATGGCATCCGTTGCGAAAGGCTGGAAATTTAGTCTTACGATCAATGTAAGGAAGACGAGTTTCGCTGCGAATTAATTCTGATTGCAATACGGTAATATCTATAAATGACAAAAACCTAGCAGACGCTTGCAATTGTACATATAAAGATAGGGTTAAGGGAGGGCAACACCATAAAAAACATGGCTTTGAATTATTTTTCAGGATATCTTTTCAATAATCCAAGTAGTTGGCTTTTAATTCGTTTAAAACCTTATTTGTACAGCATATCGACCATTTAAATAAATGAAGTTCTGCTGCATGAACAATGCATTGTGAACACTGCACTGAACACTGAACACTGAACACAGAAGAGAAGAGATTTTCTTTTTACGGCAACGTATGCATCTACTCGCATACAATAGAACACAATGCAAACGACTCGTGTGATGCTGTTGTTTGTGTCCATTATTTGCCAAAAGGACTCGAAATGTGTGTTAATAATACGATAGAATGTGGAATACAATTACCACACTTACTATATAAAACAGAAAGAGATAGCAAGTGACTGAGAGAGAGAATAAGAATAAAAACGAAATCCATGGTTTGTTAAAATGATCTTTAATAATGCTTTTGTTTTTGTTTTTGTTTTTGTCCTTGCATTTCATTTAATTCAACATTAAGATTGAAAAGATAAGAAAAAATACATTTATTTTCTGTCTGTCTCTCTGTCTGCCGGTCTTTGCATTTCTCTCCTTCATTTTGGGTATGCATTTTCATTATTGTATTGAATTTTAAATCATAACGAATGAACAATTAAATGAGAATGTAAAGCAGAAAAGAAAATACCACACCACATAACATCGTTTGGATAATTGCAGAGATAAAATCACAAAGTCTTGAACAAAGAAACACAATAAAAGTATTAACGCGAGTGGACAGACTCACTTTAATTCACATTGTTGTGCACTAGATGGCGTAAAAGATAATTACATCATGGGAATATAAAGGGTCCGCCAAATAACTTTTTTTTTTTGAAAATGCTTTAAAAAAAACTACTGAATATTTTCTCAAATTTCTTTTTTTATTTGAATGTACAATCCTTCCGGTTAATAATGGAAAATAATTTCATTCAAATGGCTGCCTCGGCTGGCCATGCAGTAGCCTACACCAGAAGATGCCGATTTTTAAGCACATTATCGATTGTGTGCAGCTGTATTTCTCCAATGGCTTCACGAATATTGTCGTTTAAAGCGTCAATTGTCTCTGGCTTGTTGGCGTAACACTTATCTTTGACGGCACCCCACAAATAATAGTCCAACGGTGTCAAATCGGAGCTCCGAGGTGGCCAAACGACATCAGCTCTGCGGCTGATAATGCGATCTTCAAAAACAGGGCGCGAAACATCGAGTGTAGCTTCGGCTATGTGGCACGTGGCGCCGTCCTGTTGAAACCAAATGTTACCAATATCCTCCTCTTCAATTTTTATGAACAAAAATTCCTTCAACATGGCCCGATAATGATCGCCATTGATTGTAACGGCCACTCCTTGCTCATTTTCGAAGAAAAATGGCCCAATTATGCCTCTGGACCAAAATCCGCACCAAACAGTGACTCGTTTTGGGTGCGTAGGCTTTTCAATGTATGCGTGCGTGTTTTCTGTGCTCCAAATGCGACAATTTTGCTTGTTTACATACCCGCCAAGATCAAAATGAGCTTCATCTGAAAAGATGATTTTTTTTTTGCCAAAATCGGCATCTTCTGTAAGTCGATCGCAGGCCCATTTATCGAAGTGAAAACGCATTGGATAGTCAATTGGTTTCAACTCCTGACCCAATTGAACTTTGTATGGCGTCATACCAAAGTCTTTATGCAAAATTCGTCTCAATGATGTCTCCGAAATGTTCAATTGTTGAGAACGACGGTGAATTGATGTTGATGGCACTCCACGCACACTTTCTGCCACAGCAGCAATATTCTCGGGTGTACGCACTGTTTTTGGCTTTTCACGCTTTGGTTTATCGATGAGGATGCCAGTTTCTTTCACTTTTTTCACAAGATAACGAACATACGGTTTGGAAGCTGACGGTGCTTCTCTTCTTCCAAAATCCGTACGCAATTTTCGCACACATTCTGCAACATTACCTTGATTTTCCATATTCGTTCAGCGGAAGGATAAAACTAATTATCTGTCAAATCAGACATGAGCTAAGGGTTACCATTCACGAAATAAGCACTAGTTGGAAGAAAAAACGTTAGATGGCGGACCCTGTATTACACTGAGGCTGTTGTATTCATGCAAATAGGCTTTCTGCTGTAATACTCGTAAATACAATGCAGTTTTTGAATACTACTGAAGTCGTCAAAGTCTAGTAAGGAATGTGTTGTCCCGCTAGGACATCTCATACAAAACGAAACATGGGAAAAATATTTCTATCGGCGACTTGCTCTCCGCAGACTTTTGTTAAAAACTCTGAAAGTCAAATAAAATTGCCATAAAAAGCTTCTCAAGTCTGTGATTCGCAATCGATATTAAACTGTAGGTCCTGCCACTAAAATTAACACACACAACATGGGTAGTGTGAGTATTACCAATTAAGTGAGAAAGTCTGTGGGAGTCATGCTTGAAATGCAAAGACCTGTTGGTGATAGTTAAGACTGGGTCTGTGTGCTTTGATCTCATCATAAAGTGTCATAGTAATAAGATCATAGGAACTATTGTACTCCCCTCAAACTTTATAGCGTATTCCTATGGCTATCTCCTCATAGCCTATTGCTCTGAAATATCTCTGGATGCTTCTCGGTATAAACCGGACCAATTCTATGCCCAGAAGCTGGTATTTACTCTTGTATTTCGGTTCACTAATGCCTCATATTCTGTATGCCCTAAGTCGACAGCGTTGGATCAAAAGACTGGTCCACAACCACTAGCAATTTCGAGATAATTTGATGCATGACTCAGACGTCCTCTTTTATTGTAATTTACCTCAAACCCCTTGGTTTGTGAAGAGTTTTTGCTATTGTTTAATTTTCCTTTCATAGAGCATTTCTTTCCAAGTCACCTTTTCACTGAAGAGTTCTAGTCCCGTAGGTTAGGTTAGGTTAGGTTAGGTTAGAGGACGTGTACTTGTCAATTAAGACAAGTACAGTACCCGGAGGTCGAATTGACCCATTGTACAACGTCTTAGTTTCTCACACCACTTATGTTGCTTGTGTTAATTTTATACATGAGAGGTGGGACCTACCGTTTAAAGTCGACTTCGAATGACAGATTTTTGAGAGACTTTTTCATGACAATTTTCTTTACTCTCAGAGTTTTTGCCAGAAATCTGCTGAGAGGAAGTCGCCGAAGAAATACTTTTTGTATTTTGTTTTGATGTCTGGCCTGGGGCTCGAACCCTGGCTTTACGTCTAATAAGCCAACACACTACCTACTCGACTACGACGACTTCTCTGGTCCCGTAAAAAATTATTCTCCTTGCAAAGCCCATCTGCTTACCCATTTCCGCGAATCCCTTTAAGAACTGGTATCCCACAAACCTTCAGTTTCCTACAATTTCCTTGTCTGCCTGTTGTGCGGAATTCCATTGGAAAACAATATTCCAACTGGAAATCGTTTTCCTTATTTTATGACTGTGAATAAATATTAATTTTTATGTATTTTATAAACGTATTAGAAAACTTAATTATGATTTGTATAATATGCCGCTGTTGTTGTTGTTATTGCTGCCGTAATACCTCCCATAATGTTCTTGTGACACTGTACGTCACTCATCACAGTACTTGAACGAAACGCCAAAGCGTTTAACCCTTTTTAAAATATAAATTAACTTTGACGAGAGTTTAATCAGGGAAAAAAAAGGTTTCGCTTTTCTAGCGATTTTATCTCCTTCTTCTCCTTGTTGTTCATATCGAAACAGACAGCAACATACAACTTTTAATATGCCGCCACTGTCACTGTCACTGTCACTGGCATTGCCATCGTCACTGCCACCGCCAACGTTGTGAAGCAACAACAATACATAATAATTTTTATGAAATTAGTATGCTAAACACTATAATTCTTTAAGAATATGTTTTTCGTCTTTTTGATTTCATTATGAAGACGACTTTTTCCTCCTCCTGTTTTGTCTTCGTTGTCAGTTTTATTGAAGAACTGTCAACACAAACCAATTACAAGAACTTCCTCTTGTTTCTGTTTCTCTTGTTAGTGTTGTTGTTTTAAAATACACAACTGCCTTACAACCATTATTGGCCGCCATCATTATCATCATCAGCGTTGGAGTACCGGCTTGTCATCATCACACATCACATCTCATTCGTTCGTACATCATCATCATCATCATCATATTCCATGTCCACATCTTGTTCATTTCATTTCATTTTATTGTTGTTGTTGCCTTTTAATGAAATACTTGTTTATTTCTTATCATCATAACTCTATCATTCACATTTATTCCGGGGTCCACAAAAACATCTGGTCCGAAACACAAAACAGAAAACAAATGAAAAAAAAGCGCAAACAGCAAAAGGGGAAATTTATGAAAAAAAAAACTTAAAGAGAAAAAGAAAAACACGGAACGACAAAATTAAAAGTGAACAGCCGCTATAAAAATGCCATACGCCCGCCAACACCAAGCCACCAGCGTTATTGACATAGCGATGAAGGAACAGTGGAGCCAAAGACAGTGAAAAATAAGAAAAGTACTTTTTTACCTCAGATCTTAGAATGCTGGAAAGAATTCTGTACCATGTAATGGACAATACCACCCACCTGTTTAGAGACTCCGTACAAATCTACACCGATGGCTCTAAGCTGAACGGAGCGGTTGGCAGTGGAATTTTTCCGGAATCGGTTGGAATAGCTCAGTCTATAAGACTACCAGACCACTGCAGTGTCTTTCAGGCGGAGGTGGTGGCCATACGGGCTGCGGCGAGTATTATTGGGGATGGAAGGGTCTCCAAGCGGAGTGTCACCATACTTTCTGATAGCCAGGCGGCTATCAAGGCTTTGAGTTCTAATGTGATGAACTCAAAGACGGTGTACGGCTGTCGCACATATGTCGACGAGATAGCGGAACGATATGACATCCATACCGTAAGGGTACCGGGGCACAGTGGTATTCCGGGTAACTGTAGAGCTGATGAACTTGACAGGCGGGGCACCACCATCGAACTCACCGCTGAGTTCTCGAATCTGGGCATACCTATGAGGACCTGCAAGCTTATAATTGATAATACGATCGTCGATTCCGTCAACGACAGGTGGGCGGCCTCGGACACGGGTAGAACGACTTGGAAAATCTGCTCAAGGCTGGATGAGGGGCGCACAGTGAGTCTACTTAAACGCCAAAGAGGCGCGCTCAGTGTAGTTGTCGGTGGCATTACGGGGCATTGCACTATGGGTACGCATGCGAGGCGCATTGGACTTGGACACCTTGCTAACGACTTCTGCAGAAGCTGCAGAGATGAGGAAGAAGCGGAGACTGTCCCTCATCTGCTGGGTACATGCCCGGCTCTATGCCAAAGGAGAAGGAAGTACTTGGGTACTTACTACATGGATGATCTGGAGGAACTGTCAGGGATTGACATTGGCAGCCTAAATCGCTTCATCAGGAGCTCCGAATGGTTTCGAGACTAGGGGATAACGGATGACTGTGGTAACACAATGGGCCCAATGCGGCCTAAGAAAAAATTCTTGGATGGGCAGCCACCTCTACCTACCTACCTACCTATTGGACAATACCGACCCGATATCAGCAATGAATCGTTTTTTCGCTACTCAATTTGATTACTCTGATTCGTTCGTACTCACTACAACGTTGATTTATAAGTACAGGTTGCAATAAGTATGCGCACAACGTTGACATCAAACTCATACCATACGAAATATGTTTGATTCATAAGCCGGCTCATTTAGATTCATAACTTTAGAAAAATACTTGTAATACTTATAAATGATCCGAGTGACTCGTCAAAATTTACAGTCTTAGTTGTTGTTGCATTTACAAAAAAGAAAACAGACACATAAGCAAAAAAGACGGAGCAGCAAGCAGTGTGAGTAGTGAGTATTTTAGTATTCGTACGCGAATCATACTTATTTTTTGATTCGTGTATATGTCGAGTCGAAAGCAACAACATCATACGTGTTGTTAATTATGAATATGATGGCTGCCTTCCAAAATGTATCAATACAAAGTTTGTATGCAGTTCTACTACTATATATAAACTATGTAGATATGCAAACTAACCAAACAATGCATCAACTATAAATCCGATGCCTGATTGCTTTTTGACTGCATTAAAAATACACATTGACGATGTTTTGAAATAGAATACATTGTCCGCCAAATAACTTTTTTTTTTGAAAATGCTTTAAAAAAAACTACTGAATATTTTCTCAAATTTCTTTTTTTATTTGAAAGTACAATCCTTCCGGTTAATAATGGAAAATAATTTCATTCAAATGGCTGCCTCGGCTGGCCATGCAGTAGCCTACACGATCGGTCCAATTTTTAAGCACATTATCGATTGTGTGCAACTCTCTCTTCAATTTTTGTGAACAAAAATTCGTTCAACATGGCCCGATAACGATCGCCATTGACTGTAACGGCTACTCCTTGCTCATTTTCGAAGAAAAATGGCCCAATTATGCCTCTGGACCAAAATCCGCACCAAACAGTGACTCGTTTTGGGTGCGTCGGCTTTTCAATGTATGCGTGCGGGTTTTCTGTGCCCCAAATGCGACAATTTTGCTTGTTTACATACCCGCCAAGATCAAAATGAGCTGCATCTGAAAGGATGATTTTTTTGTCAAAATCAGCATCTTCTGTAAATCGATTGCAGGCCCACTTAGCGAAGCGAAAACGCATTGGATGGTCAATTGGTTTCAACTCCTGAACCAATTGGACTTTGTATGGCGTCATACCAAGGCCTTTATGCAAAATTCGCCTCAATGATGTCTCCGAAATGTTCAATTGCTGAGAACGACGGTGAATTAATGTTGATGGCGCTTTACCCACACTTTCTGCCACAGCAGCAATATTCTCGGGTGTACGCACTGTTTTTGGCTTTTCAAGCTGTGGTTTATCGATGAGGATGCCGGTTTCGTCCACTTTTTTTCACAAGATAACGAACATACGGTTTGGAAGCTGACGGTGCTTCTCTTCTTCCAAAATCCGCAATTTTCGCACACATTCTACAACATTACCATGATTTTCAAAGTAATGTCGCAATATTTCCCAGCGTTGTTCAAGCGTATACACAACCATATTCGTTCAGCGGAAGGATAAAACTAATTATCTTTCAAATCAGACATGAGCTAAGTGTTACACCATTCACGAAATAAGCACAAGTTGAAAAAAAACGTTAGATGGCGGACCCGATATATATTTTGTACAGCGGCATTAAGAAACACGATACTTTGTCAAAAACAAAGCAACTAACATTTTGGAAGGCAGCCGATGAGTATGTCAAACTTTGAATATGAGTAGAGGTTCCATGATATTAAAAAAAGTGCGAATGCGTATAAGTACATATCAGAAATTATGAGTATGATTCGATTGTACTCATCTTTTTTTGAATACTTATTGCTGATCTCTGATACCTATCATGCTCAAGTGTCAATACCCTGGAAATGAGAGACATCGTTTACGCTATCGGATCACGTTATTAAAGGCATAAACCATAACCTTATTTTCCAAACAAAACACCATTTACTCCTATGGCCTACTGTAACTTATGATGGACAACAGCTTTCACGTTTAAAACGTTCATAACAGGCAAATATTCCTGTGAAATATTTCTACCCTTTTTTTTACTTTTTGCTTTCTTTCTCTTCATTCTTTCCTCTTTAAAATGGTTCTTGTTTATTTGTTGGTTTTTATTGATGTTGTTTTGGGCTCATTTAAAAATTTAATTTGATTTCTTACACTGATAAACTCTCTCTCACAAACAGCCTTCGCCTAACGCCTACTTAGCTCGCTGTAGACAGGCTTCATATTTATGTTGCAAGCGTATTGCATGTGTGCGGTTAAATATGTGTGTTTAGCCAAGTTTATGCTGCTGTACGGTTTTAAAAGGGTTAATGACTCAATAATACAACAAAAATTCCAAAAAAAACGCAAGGAAATGTTATAAACTTTTGCAAAAAAAAAAAACATACGAAATTATGTTGTGTTACCCTTGCATCGCGGGATATTGTGACCCCCCCTTTAAAGAAAAAAAAAGGGATCACACTGGCAAAATGGACAAATAATAACGTAAAAATGGCAAACAACTTGGCTACTTACAACATGTCAGCGAACGAAAAAAAACAGCAGCACCAACAACAACAATATTTATGTCATAATAATACAAAAACGACAACATTATTGCTGTTGTTGACCACCAGCACCAGCACCAGCACCAGCATTATCGCCATCAGTTCACCATCAGTTTTAATAGAAGCTGGAGGAACAGCAGAAGTCTTATTAACAGGAGAACAAAACATTGTAAAATGAATACAAAGAAAAAGACGAAATATAAGTGAGTGAGTAAAACATTATTTATAGACAGTTGGACGCTGTAACAGTTGTTGTTGTTGTTGTTGTTGTTATTGGATACAAATGACAGACAAACTGCCAACAGCTTGTTAAAGTTGACGAAACATTTATGCCAGGGAGAAGCAAGGAAGCAAGAAAAAAACGCGGCTGAAATAATAACAAAAATGTGTGTTTATTTTCGTTTTTTTTTTTTTGTTTCTGTTTTATGTGTTAAAAGTAAATAAAAGCAAGAGAGGAAATATAAATAAAAATTCTAGTGACACTGAAAATATCATCAGCATAACCCATCACCCATCAGCCATCACCCATCACCCATCACCCATCACCCATCATCGCATACCCTTAGCAACACTGTCAGCGAAGTAGAGAATACAATAAAATGCCCAACAAATGGCTTGTAAATGTGCGCTTTACGCACATCAAATAAAAAATCCGTGTTGGAAAGAGAGAGAGAGAGAGAGAGAGAGAGACAGAAAGATAGAGAAGGAGTAAGAAATATGAATATCAACGTACATAATAAAATATTTATTCTCTCTACAACAACTATAAAAAAATATACAAAAAAATGTAAAAAGGAGAGGAAAGGAATGTCAAGTTCCTGAAGACAATAGTAACGATGTCTTTCAACTAAAGGGTCCGCCAAATAACTTTTTTTTTCGAAAACGCTTTAAAAAAAAAACTACTGAATATTTTCTAAAATTTCTTTTTTTATTTGAAAGTATAATCCTTCCGGTTAATAATGGAAAATAATTTCATTCAAATGGCTGCTTCGGCTGGCCTACACCAGAAGATGCCGATTTTGCCAAAAAAAAAACATCTTTTCAGATGAAGCTCATTTTGATCTTGGCGGGTATGTAAACAAGCAAAATTGTCGCATTTGGGGCACAGAAAACCCGAACGTATACATTGAAAAGCCGACGCACCCAAAACGAGTCACTGTTTGGTGCGGATTTTGGTCCAGAGGCATAATTGGGCCATTTTTCTTCGAAAATGAGCAAGGAGTGGCCGTTACAGTCAATGGCGATCGTTATCGGGCCATGTTGAACGAATTTTTGTTCATAAAAATTGAAGAGGAGGATATTGGCAACATTTGGTTTCAACAGGACGGCGCTACGTGCCACACAGCCGAAGCTACATTCGATGTTTTGCGCCCTGGTTCTGAAGATCGCATTATCAGCCGCAGACCTGATGTCTCTCGGAGCTGCGATTTGACACCGTTGGACTATTATTTGTGGGGTGCCGTCAAAGACAAGTGTTACGTCGACAAACCAGAGACAATTGACGCTTTAAAGGACAATATTCGTGAAGCCATTGGATAAATACAGCTGCACACAATCGATAAATAATGTGTTTAAAAATTGGACCGATCGTGTAGGCTACTGCATGGCCAGCCGAGGCAGCCATTTGAATGAAATTAATTTCCATTATTAACCGGAAGGATTGTGCTTTCAAATAAAAAAAGAAATTTGAGAAAATATTCAGTAGTTTTCTTTTTAAAGCATTTTCAAAAAAAAAGTTATTCGGCGGGCCCTTTACTTAAAGCATCAGTTTCCTTTAAGTTGCTTACAATTGAAATGGGTTGATCCAGCCAAGAGAATCTCTCATCATTATTGGCAGTTCGCTAAGCAAGTGGCTCATTTTGCTGCAGCAACAGGTTAAACTTTCACTTCTTTTGGGGCAAAAGCAAAACCCTGCAGTTTGGTTTCCCTTTTTTGAGAACTCCAGAGTGTACTTAAAGAATTATCGGGGAATTCTGGAAATTTGTGTGAAAACCCAAACTGAGTATGTTAAACTCTGTGGATGTAAGTCATGGAAATTTAAGTCAGGAAAATAAAGGGTGTTTTTTATAGAGGTATAGAACTTTAAGTTGGCATTACTTTTCAAGATGGCGACCGATTTAACAGCTGTCAAGTGATTTATTCTCAGTTTGGTTTGGCAATTCATCATGAATAGACTCACGCCTGAACAACGCTTGCAAATAGTGCAATTTTATTTCGAAAATAATGGTTCTGTGCGGAAAACGTATCGCGCACTACGTCCATTTTATCGTCGACAAAATCGTCCATCAGAGCAGTTAATTCGATTAACCATGGAACGTTTTCGCACCACGTTTACTCTTATTGATAACTCGCATCCCCAGAGATGCTGTACGGTGCGTACAGAAGAAGCTATTGCTGCTGTAGAGCGTAGCATTGAGGAAGGACCCGAATGAGTCCATCCGCCATCGAGCATAGGAATTGGATCTGTGTCCATCCACTTTATGGAAGATTTTGCGGAAGGATCTTGGTTTGCGTGCTTACACAATCCAACTCGTGCAAGAATTGTAGCCAAACGATCATCAAGTAAGGCGTAGATTCGTCGAATGGGCCCAAAACGAGATTACCGTTGTTCCCGATTTTCATAAGCGAATTTTGTTTAGCGATGAAGCGCACTTCTGGTTGAATGGCTACGTCAACAAACAAAACTGTCGCATTTGGAGTGAAGGTAATCCTCAAGTGTATGTGGAAACACCGTTACATCCAGAAAAACTGACTGTTTGGTGCGCTTTATGGGCTGGTGGAATCATTGGTCCGTACTTTTTCAAAAACGATGGTGGCCAGAACGTTACAGTCAATGGTGATCGGTATAGAGCCATTATTACTAACTTTTTCATTCCTGAATTGAATAACCATGATGTCCAGGAGATGTGGTTTCAACAAGACGGCGCAACATGTCACACAGCTCGTGCCACAATAGATTTATTGAAAGACACGTTTGGTGACCGCATAATTTCACGTTTTGGCCTCCAAGATCTTGTGATTTAACACCGCTAGACTACTTTCTGTGGGGCTATGTAAAGTCATTGGTCTATGCGGTAAAGCCACAAACGCTTGACCATTTGGAAGACAACATTCGCCGTATTATTGCCGATATACAGCCACAAATGTTGGAAAAAGTCATCGAAAATTGGACGTCCAGATTGGACTACATCCGCGCCAGCCGTGGCGGTCATATGCCAGAAATCATATTTAAAATGTGATGCCACAAGATTATCTTTCGGATAAATAAAATTCATGTCAATCGAATAATCGTTGTTTTATTGCAACTTAAAGTTCTATACCTCTATAAAAAAACGTTTAGTATTTTGAGAACCTCAAACCAAGTGATTGTCAAACCGCAGTTTTCTATTCCAGCTAACACTGCACCTTCCTTGAACTTCTAGTGAAATAATTTAGACTTCCAATGTCTATCCGTAACTGAGCTGTGATATTATCTGAATCCTTCTCGGACATAATATTGGGCATATTGCTAACAGTTTTCTCTTCTTCTTTGTATCTACAGTTCCTGCAGATATTATTAGTCACATGGCCTTATGTGCAGAATGCAGGGTCCAGTAATGACTCAGAAAACTAGGCTAAGTGTGATTCTTTTGAGCAGACTTTCCGATCGCATTGGCCATATTTTTTTTTTGGCGTGTGAGGTACGGTTCAAAATGCCTTCGCACTTACAGTGATCGTCGTCAGCTGCGTTGAGTGGGGCTTCCACTAAAATCAATCCCTCCTCCTCTTCTGGAGATACTCCCTTCCCGGTACGGCTATCTGCATTACTTCGGGAAGGGTCCAGAACACGACGTCCTGTTAAGGACCGTTGTCTACTCTCCCACGTCTGGGTACGCCATATTCGAAGCCACCTTCATGCTATTGGCTCGTCTTCTCATGTATCAGTCTGTCGTGCTGTATCAAGGTCGACCTTCTTCCTGCAGAGTACACATTCTACGTATCTTCTCACAGCGCTCTGCTTCGTCTCGCTTTCGAGCATTGCGTCAACAATGTTGTCGGGTGTGAATTCGCCTTGGCCAGATTAGCAGTACTACAGTCAAAGAAAAAAGTCTCCATACACCGTTTTATGTAGACTTTTTCTCGCGACTGTAGATCAACCGTATCGATAGACACACACGTGGCGTTTACGAAATCCTTTACTGCATTACCTTCTGAGCTTGTAGGTGCCCAGTGAGCCAAAATTTACCGAATAATTCATCGGCTTTTCAGTTTCCTGGAATACCATCGGGTTTCCGTATCCACGGGATATGAAAATTGTACTGCTCTACCATCGTAAGTCTGTTATTTCAAAATCCTAAGCTCTGACACTGCATTTCGTATGTCCAACACTTGCTAATGTCTGATAAAACGGATTACATGGTTTATTCCCTTGCCCTGTCTGATACTAACTTCCTCCTAATTTTTCTCAAACTGTCAGCTCGAAATGAAATCTGGACACCACAATTTAAAGCGATCAGATAAATAAAAATCAAATGTTTTCTTTCCTTTTTTCTTAACCCATCATCAACTTTTTCGTTAAAGGACAAAACGTCTTAAAAGGCAATCGTAAAAGTTTGAAAAACCTTCATCCCTTCAACTCAAAGGAAATGGTTTGATTCCTCTATTCATGACGTCTTTTCTATCTTTGCAATTTTGTTTTTATCTCTCAGAGAGAGAGAGAGAGTGAGCAAGAGAAGGGTTCAATTTTTTTATGTGTTGCCAACTTTTAGGCTAATAGCCATGGTGTGCAAGTGGATAAATATCGAATAAAATCTCCAGACAATCCACTCAATCAAATCCAAATAAAGCCACGTGTATTAGTGTTATGAAGACAAAAAAATTCAACAGCCTCAGCACAAATAAACTGAGAGAAAAGGGGGAGACCGGCAGTGCCTTGTTATAAATGACAATTGCGTACATATTACTAAAGTGGAGTTTTATTTAACAACTGTTGTTGTTATTGTTATAAAACAGCAACAACAACAAACATTCTTGCTTCTATTTAAACACCCTTTAGGGCTTTTGCTCGTTTATTCTCAAACTTTCTTTCTTTACATGTGTAATGTGTGGTGAGGCAATAACATGTAATCATAATAAAAAAAATGAAGCTGAGAAACACTGTCTCTCTCTATCTCTGTTACTACCACTATTAAAAGACCCCACCACCACTAAATAAACAATAATATAAAGAAACTTCTTTGGTATCTGCTTAATATGTGTGTGTGTTTCACTCAGCCGAACGCAACACCTCCATACTGTTGTGGTAGCAGCTTGACACATGCCTGAACGATAGACAAACTGATTGAAGGAATGACTGAATAAAAAAAATGAAATTTACCCACAAGCAACTCATCACATTGTCAATGTAATACATTTTATAGCTGTGAGCAACTATTTAGAAATGCATTGCAAATATTTAATATTTATTAAGGGTATGAGTTCCATCCCAATGCACTGAATGAATATCATCAACTTGGCCAGTGCTAGGAAATAATAGAAACGAGTGCTAGCTTCGTTGAAAACAAAACGTTCTTAAGCACACAAGGTAGCCCCTTGTGACACCACGATAATTGTTTCCTAACAGCCAATTCCTAACTAACCAGGTTGAAGTCGCTGTAGTCTAGTAGGTAGTGTGTTAGCTTATGAGACGCAAAGCCAGGGTTCGAGCCACAGGCCAGACATCAAGAAAAAATACAAAAAGTATTTCTTTGGCGACTTCCTCTCAGCAGATTTCTAGCAAAAACTCTGAGGGTAAATACAAAATTGCCATGAAAAAGTTTCGCAAAAATCTGTCGTCCGGAGTCGACTTTAAACTGTAGGTCCCGCCACTCATGTATAAAATTAACACACACAACATAAGTGGTGTGAGAAACTAGGACGTTGTACAATGGATCAATTCGACCTCCGGGTACTGTACTTGTCTTAATTGACAAGTACACGTCCTCTAACCTAACCTAACCTAACAACCATTGTACTTCAGCTTTTGTATTATCTTCAATGTCCCCGCATCCAGGAAACTCCACGTGAGGGTAATCGTTGAATGTCACGCTCTCTGCTCCAGAGGCAACCAGCATTCGTAGGTCATTTTAGATTTGATGTACTCAGCCTCTCGAAATCTAATAACCGTTTTACATGAGTTCATAGGTATGTTGAGGGAGCGTGTCTGCTTACTAAAGGGTCCGCCAAATAACTTTTTTTTTCGAAAATTCTTTAAAAAAACTACTGAATATATTCTCAAATTTCTTGAAAGTACAATCCTTCCGGTTAATAATGGAAAATAATTTCATTCAAATGGCTGCCTCGGCTGGCCATGCAGTAGCCTACACGATCGGTTCAATTTTTAAACACATTATCGATTGTGTGCAGTTTCAGTATTTCACCAATTGCTTCACGAATATTGTCCTTTAAAGCGTCAATTGTCTCTGGCTTGTCGGCGTCACACTTACCTTTGACGGCACCCCACAAATAATAGTCCAACGGTGTCAAATCGCAGCTCCGTGGTAGCCAAACGACATCAGCTCTGCGGTGGATAATGCGATCTTCAAAAACAGGGCGCAAAACATCGAGTGTAGCTTCGGCTGTGTGGCACGTAGCGCCGTCCTGTTGAAACCAAATGTTGCCAATATCCTCCTCTTCAATTTTTGTGAACAAAATTTCGTTCAACATTGCCCGATAACGATCGGCATTGACTGTAGCGGCCACTCCTTGCTCATTTTCGAAGAAAAATGGCCCAATTATGCCTCTGGACCAAAATCCGCACCAAACAGTGACTCGTTTTGGGTGTGTCGGCTTTTCAATGTATGCGTGCGGGTTTTCTGCGCCCCAAATGCGACAATTTTGCTTGTTTACATACCCGCCAAGATCAAAATGAGCTTCATCTGAAAAGATGATTTTTTTTGCCAAAATCGGCATCCTTCTGTCAGTCGATCGCAGGCCCACTTAGCGAAGCGCAAACGCATTGGATGGTCAATTGGCTTCAACTCCTGAACCAATTGGACTTTGTATGACGTCATACCAAGGTCTTTATGCAAAATTCGTCTCAATGATTTCTCCGAAATGTTCAATTGTTGAGAACGACGGTGAATTGATGTTGATGGCGCTTCACGCACACTTTCTGCCACAGCAGCAATATTCTCGGGTGTACACACTGTTTTTGGCTTTTCACGCTTTGATTTATCGATGAGGATGCCGGTTTCTTTCACTTTTTTCACAAGATAACGAACATACGGTTTGGAAGCTGACGGTGCTTCTCTTCTTCCAAAATCCGTACGCAATTTTCGCACACATTCTGCAACATTACCATGATTTTCAAAGTAATGTCGCAATATTTGCCAGCGTTGTTCAAAAGCGTATACACAACCATATTCGTTCAGCGGAAGGATAAAACTAATTATCTGTCAAATCAGACATGAGCTAAGTGTCACACCATTCACGAAATAAGCACTAGTTGAAAAAAAAACGTTAGATGGCGGACCCGATATCAACCAGGTTTTTTCCAGAACCGGGGATCCACATAAGATCAACAGAAAACTGTTGCGAATGTAAATCAAGGAGTTACGGCAGTTGCTAACCTCTTTAGCAGCGAAAGTTGTGCTCAAAAGAGATCAGATTGCTATCTGGCAGTCAGAGAATATAAGGAGCTGTTTGAAATAGAAAATCTTGAGTTTTGTGAATTCCGCAGTATGATTAAAGTCCATTATTAAGGCCTGCAACATAATGAAATAGTATCAGAGGCGAAGAGATTCTTTAATGTTGAGCTTTTCGAAGAAAACTTCATAGAGTATGTGGTTCTCCTGTATAGAACCGTGAGAAATACTGGATGTGACCATGTCAAAAGTCAGTCTCTCCAATTTAGACACTGCCTTATAAGGTCTTTGAAAAAAAACAATTTTAATACTCATAGCCATCATTACTAATTAACAAACCGCAACTGTTTCTGTACAGACGCTCTCAGAATACTTTTTCTCCACAGCATGCGATGCGACAGCAAGTAAACAATGTTTCAATGTCATACGAATGCCGTGTAATGCATGTTTAACTCGGAACACAGAGCGGTGCATGTGTTTGTTTTGAATAATTGTTTACGTTTTCTTCTCTTCAATTGTAACGGTATACTAAGGCGTATGAGTTTTGTTTTTTTTTATTTAATGCGAGTAAGTACATGTATTCACGAGTGTTCACATGTGTATGCTAGTGTGTATGAGAGAGCCTTTTTATAAAAAGTGTGTATGCGACTGTGCTGTGCTTTTATATTTTATTTTCTCTTTGTGGTACATGAGGCATCCCTTCCGTTATGTTATTATTGTTTTGTTTTGTCGTTGTTTTTTATTGTTTTTATATTTTCGATATCCGCAATTGATAAAAACAAAACAAAACAAAACAAAAAAACATTCATTTTCCATTTTATAAATAAAATCATTTTTGTTACTACACCAATGCACCAATAAAATAATAAAAAATGAGAGTGAGAAAATGTGGTATACGAGACGAGAGTGAGAATTTGTCTTCTGTATGTGGTGCTCAGTTTGTATAAACGAATTTATTGCTTGAGGACGACACAGTTTATGATTGTAAAAGAAAGTACAGCAACAATAACAACAGCAAGTAACAACAAATTAGAGAAAATAGCACAACAATTCAGAAATAAAATAAAATCACAAATAATTTGCACTACAATACACATATAAAAACAAGGGTTTTTGATTGAAGTTTTGTTTTTTGACAAGATTTTATGAAAGGAAACAAAATTGCAACATTTAAAATGTTTAAAAAGTTTTTAAATTAATTAATTAATGAATTAAACTTTCATTTTGTTTCGATCTTGTTTTGAAAGAAAAAATATTGAAATTAAAAATTAAGTAAGTAGGGCTGCCTTCCAAAATGTTAGTTGCTTTGTGTTTGAACAAAGTATCGTGTTTCATAATGCCGCTGTACAAAACGTTTACAATGTATTCTATTTAAAAACGTCGTCAATGTGTATTTTTAACGCAGTCAAAAAGCAATCAGGCATCGGATTTATAGTTGATGCATAGTTTGGTTACTTTGCATATCTACATAGTTTATATACAGTAGTAGAATTGCATACAAACTTTGTATTGATACATTTTGGAAGGCAGCCTAAGTATACTGAACAACGATTTTGAAAGCATCGTTATATCTCATTAGTCCCACCAGAGCCATTCGAATTATCAGTTCTAGTTGTATTTCTGCAGTTAATTGTCAGAATTTAATTGTATTAAGACTTACTGCTGCCAGCTTAGCATACTGCTTCAATAGAAGGTCAGAAGGTAATCAATTGAGATGTGAAATACACCGAAAAGAGCCGTGAGATGGCTCTAATTATAATTAGAGATTAGATTAATAATTATTGGGAATTTGATGGAATACACAAATTTGCATCAATCGCTTTCTGTAACAGAAGCAATATATTTGGCAGTGTGTGCATTATGAAGTCGTGACAGTCTAGTAGGTGGTTGCCTTATTAGATGAGCGCTCGTGGTTCAAACCTCAGCCCAGACATCTCGAACAAAAAAACTTTCTCAAAGCAATCCTCTAGCAAAAACTCTAAGAATAAGTAAAATTGCCATGAAAGTCTCCCAAAAATCTGTAGTTCGGAACCGATTTTAAACTGTAGGTCCCGTCTATATAAAAATAAAATTTGACACACACAATGAGGGTTTTAAGAAGTAGTTGGTTAACCAAGTGGCTCATTTTGCTTCAGCAACAGGTTAAACTTTTATTTCCTTTAGGGCAAAAGCAAAACCCTGCAGCATGGTTTCTTTTTGTTTGCGATCTTTAGAGAGAACTTAAAGAATTATCGGGGAATTCTAGAAATTTGTGTGAAAACCCAAACTGAGTATGTTCAACTCTGTGGATGTAAGTCATGGAAATGGCAATTTAAGTCAGGAAAATAGATATGAAAAGAGAGGCGGTCGTTTAGTATTTTGAGATGCTCAAACCACGTGATTGTCAATCCACAGTTTTCTATTCCAGCTAACACTGCGCCTTCCTTGAACTACTGGTGAAATAATTTAGACTTCCAACATCTATCCTTAACTGAACAATGATATTATCTGAGTTCTACTCTGGCATAGTATTGGGCATATGGCTAACAGGTGGAACTGTAGTTCTCTCTTCTTCTTTGTATCTATAGTTCCTTCAAATGTTATTAGTCACATGGCCTTATGTGCAGAATGCAGAGTCCAGTAATGACTCAGAAAACTAGGCTAATTGTCATTCTTTTGAGCAGACTTTTCGTTTGTCTTGGCCAGATTAGCAGTACTACAGTCTAAGAAAAATGTCTCCATATACCGTTTTATGTAGAGTTTTTCCCGCGAATGTATATTAACCGTATCGATAGACACACACGTGGTGTTTATGAAATCCTTTACTGCATTATCCGTTCTGAGCATACAGATGCTCAATGAGCCAAAATTTACCGAATAATTCATCGGCTTTTCAGTTTTCTGGAATACTACCGATTTTCCGTACCCACATGATGTGAAAATTGTACTGCACTACCATCGTAAACCGTCTTAGAGTCTGTTATTTCAGAATCCTATGCCCTGACACTGCACCACGTATATGTCCAACACTTGCTGATGTCTGATAAAATTGATTATGAATGATTTTATGTTGCCTCATGTTTAATAAGCCAACACACTACCTACTAGACTACGGCGACATCCTGTTTCCAATCTTATCTAATTTCTTACCAATATTGCCTACACCTGGCCCAATAGAAGTCCCGACCGTGTTCTACAAAAAGTTTGTATTATCAGTTGCAGTCGCTCGTATTCTGTTTATGCATTAATTCTATTGTATTCCGTTGGCTTTCTCTTTCACTCACTCTCTCTTGCTTTATTTCTATATGCATTGCTCTCACATGCATTTATTCATTTTCATTGTATTGTTCATGGTTTGTTTGGTTTAAAATGTGAAATAATTTAAACAACAACTACAACAGCAATAACAACAACATAAATTTTTTATATAAAAGAAATATTAAAATACATGAAAATTATTCTCTTTTATTTTCTACTTTTTCCCCCTATATTTTTTTTGCTTGTGTGAGTGAGAGAGCATTTTGTGTTCCTTTAAAGATTTTTGTTATGTAAATTTATATTGTTGTTATTGTTGTTTTTGTTGCTTTTATTATTGTTTAATATTAACCTACATATGAGAGATCCTTGTAAACCTGTTTCTTATTTTGTGCAGCTAAAAATCTCGATTTAAGTGAGAGTGATAGTGAGCAAGAGAGAGAGCATGGTGTGTTATGGAGGAATGTATGTTTTTTATTGTTGTGCCATTAATTCATTTCATATGTATGTTGTGTACTGTTTAATATCAATGGTGGCAGTGGGGTAGTAGTAGTAGTAACAACATTACAATAATAAACAGACATCAGACATAAATACACATGCATAAGAACAAGCACAATTACCTTAACGTTGTTATGCTGAACACATGAAAGCATAAAAATTCACTCTCTGTTGGTCATTGAATTCTTTTTTGTTGTTATTTTTGTTTTTCTTTGTTTTTTCTTTTT
Organism: Sarcophaga variegata; assembly: GCA_932273835.1. Lineage (NCBI taxonomy): Eukaryota > Metazoa > Arthropoda > Insecta > Diptera > Sarcophagidae > Sarcophaga > Sarcophaga variegata. Next base: position 103,523,170 of record OW026361.1, read on the forward strand.
TTCATTTAAATTTTTATATGTTGTTTAGGATAACAAAACACAGTGTATGTGTGAGTCGATGTTTTTAAATGGGTTGAGAGGCAAAACAAAGTGAATGTGTTATGATTTGCTCTCTCTGAGGTATTATTATTATTGTTATGTTATCTAAACAATTTTGTTTGTTATCGTTTGTGGTACAACTGTTTTAAGATTTTTGCTTTTGTTTTTTTTTTTTGTTTTTAATTGCCTTTTATGACACCTTTAGTCATGTTCATGATGACCGGGCATTATTTAGCAGTTCGTTGTTCATGTAAATTTTTAAATGAAAACGAACAACCACGACGAAATTAAACATACAAAAGAGTGTCACATTATTAATGATTTAAATTAAGAGATTCCTTTGTTGTTGTTGTTGTTGTATTTGTTGTGGTGAACAACAATTGGCAGAGAAAAAAAAGACACAGATATTGTGCCCAAACCCTTTTCACGCATTTTATTTACATACAAATACAACATTAAAAAATAAAACAAATAAATTTACATGTGTACACATGCATGCATACATACATACATATGTATGTATGTATTAACCTTGTTAGCATAAATAAATGTGTGTGTATATTGTATCATATTGTAAATTGTATTATTTTGCTTTGTTTCGCTACTGTTTCGTTAATGTGTTTTCATTATGGCTGCCTTGATAACGGTATACACTGTATATGCATGCATGTATTTTGCTGTACTTATGTATGTATGCGTATGGATATCCATTACATTTAAATCTATTAAATTGTAATAATGCAGCTAACGCTGCATTAATTACGTTATAATGATGTATATGAGCATTTTATGATGTTTTCTTATTTTAATTGTTATTTTATTACCTTAAAAATATGCAAACAAACACACACACTCTCTCTCAATTGTTGTCATTTGTATATTCTGTTTTATTAATTATTTTCTCTGTCTCTCTCTCCTTTTTATGTTTGCTAAGCATAACGGTTTTTACAACAACATTCGTTACATTTGTTACCTTGTTGTGCTTGCTTGCGCTTGTGCCTGCCTAATTATGCCCATTTTTAATGGAGGACAATATTTTATTTCGAGATTCGAAATATTATTCGAAATATTCTATTACTTTTTAATATAATATGTATGTACGAGTATGTATGTATGTATGTATGTATTGCTGTTTAGCTAGCTATTGAAACAAGGCAAGGCCTGTGTAATGTAATAAATGACAGTGTTGTGCGAATGAGTGTTTTTAATGGCTGCTGTTGTCATCATACACGTTGATATTATTGTTGCTGTTGATGTTGTTGTTGTTGTTGTTGTATAAATTATTAGTATTTACCGTAACACCGTAACAAATTTCTAATTTAGGATTACCACCATGTGTTGTTTTAATTCATTTGGAATATTTTAATGACAGTGTTTTTCATTGTAATTTCTCGTTTGTTTTTGCTTTTTTTGTGTTTTTCTCGATACGTTTAATGTATGATGAGTTTAATGTTTGGAAATTTTGCCTAATTAAAATGAAATTTATTAAATTTTATAATAATAATGATCCACTAAATAATAATTAATTTTTACGTACAAAAAATGGAAACATAATATCATGGAAACATATAAAGTATTCAGGTTTTTTTTTAGTAAACTTAGGAAATAAAGTTTTTTATTTAAAATCAATTATAATTAGGTACACACATGTATTGTTCTTTATCGCATCAATTCCCTTTCCAGTCTTCTGCAGATAATCCTTTTTAGAAGTTTACCAGGGGTATTCTAATACATCTGTTTGATGTTAGCCTTAGGAATGAGGACAAACCTCTACTTATCCTAGGGAATATCCTCTTTTGGATATATATAACATGTAACGACGTAACAGTATGCCTCTGTATTGTCGACACAGCCGACGAACTTCTGGAAATGCTAATTTGCAAAAGGCTGGAAATGGCCTGGGGGAGGAAAACTAATCGCTTCACCAATATGGCTTCCGAAAAGAACACTCAACCGTAAGTGTCATAGAAGCGGTCATTATCATGGCAAAAGACTCCATCAGTGGAAACCATTGCCTTGAGGAATATACAAAATATTGGGTTATCACCACTTTGGCTGTGAAAAACGCATTCAACTTGACAGGCTGAGAAGACATGCTGGCTGTTTTTGATCGGAAAGACGAAACAAAATACTTGATAGTACTCAACATGAACTATTTTAATGTAGACGACACATGACGACATGGCTCGAGGACAGAGGACTCAAACTCGCAACGGAGAAGACAGAGTTGATACTTCTTACGAGGAAGCGTATACCGCTGGATATCGACGTTACGATATGCGACATCACTCTGACGACGCAGAAAGTAGTCAACTATCTTGGTATTCGACTGGACCCTAAGGAGCAGACGCAGATTGATGATGGCAATAACGGACTCTATTCTGCTCTACGGCAGTGAGATCTGGGCAGAGGCATTGAAGGTCGACTGTAGGATGAAAATTTTATCATCGGTACAACGAACCGCTGCACTTAGAGTGGCATCGGCGTATAAAACTGTATCCAAGTTAGCAATACTGGTAATCAGTGGTGTGATACCTATAGGTCTACAAGCAAGCGAACGGAAGAAAGTGTGGGAGACTAAAAACGTGCACGGAGAGATAGTAAATGTCGACAACGCCAGAAAGCGAACCATACAACACAGACAAGAGAAATGGAACACTGAGACGAGTGGTAGATGGACGGCAAAACTTTTCCCAGATATTACCCGCTGGATAGAGAGGAAATTTGGTGAGGTTAACTACTATTTAACGCAACTGTTATCCGGACATGGTTACTTTTGTAAGTACCTGTAAATTTGCATCTATGATGATGCGTCGGTTGATGATGCGGAACACACTTTCTTTCATTGTGGGAGATGGAGATTGGAAAGAAGGAATCTTGAGGCCAAAGTCAGCGTCTATACTGTCGAGAACTTCTGCAAAGTAATTCTAAACAGCGAGGAGAATTGGAACAGCATAGCCAGTTACACTGAGACCTTACTGAAATCAAAGAAGATCGACTTGGATGAGAGCATTAGAATGGATGTTTAGACACCTTCTCGGATTTTGTTGCGCAATCCGGACGCGGATATGGATATAAAGGGGCCAAATGGCCAGACGGACTCCACTTCGAAGTAATACCACAGTAGTTCTGGAGTGGGCACAAAGAGTCCAAAAGAGGAGGGGGAGATTTAGTGGATGAGGGCCTCACACGCGGGGGATAGTGACGACTTCCCCTATGGTGCGGTTAGGTATATTTACTCCTCCTCAGCGTAAAAAACAAAATGACGACACAAATGATGGCAGAAAGTCACATGCAGTAACAGCAAGCGTTTCGTAAATTTCGGCTTGTAACGCCGTTCATACTTGTATACTGACATTTAAGGCCAGTAAGGTAAACAGATCATTGCATTTGCAGGCAATATTGCTTTGGTAATAGAAGGCAAACATCTAGGTGTTCTGGTAAGAACGTGCAAAGCTTATGCTGGTATACTTAGACGTTGGGTCGCAAGAATAGGGTCTTACTCCTATGTAGTAGGAGAATGATATCAAAAGCAAACAATTAACTATTTGGAAGTTATAGTTGACAACAGGACTCACATTCAAAGAATACCTGACTGATATTAATGGAAAATATGCAGCAACAATATTCGCTCTTGAGCCAATATTGCTTAACACGGGCAGTGCAAAACAGGAGAAAAAGCAGTTACTGATGAGTAATGGTGCCTAAAATGCAGCCCTTTTGTGGGCCGAATCTATAAATAACGAATACTAAAGGATAGGCGTAGATGCAGTCTATAAAAGATCTACTCTCAGGGCAATTTCAGTCTTCCGCACTGTGTTATATCTGATGCAAGAGAGCTTGTCCTTAGAAAAATGCGATCGTTTTTGTTTTAAATCCTAAATCAACTTAATAGATCGCGACTGATCATTTGAAGTCGATCTTTGTACATTAAATTTCCGAACAGCCTGTCCCATATCTTCATTATCTTAAAAGGTTTCAGGAGTACAGATCCCTCAACTGAGATTGATTTCCAGTAGCTGGAAGCCAAGAATATGGATATAAAGAATACGCATCATGTAGAAGTAAAATTTCTTATGGCGGGTCGTTACATTACGACCCGCTCTCACCAAAATCTTTTTAAAAATTTCTTTTTTATAAATTTCTTGGTGAGGGGAGAGGAAGACAGAAGGAAAATGAACACAAACAAAGAGCGTAACAATGTGTTGCTCTCATCGTACGTATGTACATGTGTATGTATTCTTGTGTTTTTTGATTTAGTTGTCGATCAGACTGCGACAAGAATACATGTGCTGCGGATGCTTTATCATTTTATTTCAGAATAACACTCGAAGAATATTTTGTGTTAAAAATGTTCTATGTCATTAGCTGGGCGTATTTTATTTTCTTATTTTGTCGCATAGTATATATTTTTTTAAATGCTTTGGAATGCTCGTTTTTTTTCTTTCAATAAAAAATGGTTTTTTTATTCTTTTTATATTTATTTATCTAAAAAACATGGCCTAATTTTTAAGCCAAAGATGGATAGATTTATGTTCTTTTAATAATAAAATCGATTTTTTATTTTATTTTTATTTATCTAAAATTATTAAGCCAAAGACAGACAGCTTTACAGATGTATGTTGATGAAATGAAAATAAAAATGGATTATATTACTAACACTTTTATATGGCTGTAAATAAATAAATTCTTTCAACTTATTTTCTCTCTCTTACTCACAAATCCATAACCATAGACATGTGTTAACCTAGAGGAAAATTGTTAGTAATAATGTCAAGTCTACTTACTAACCCAATGATATGTATATGTGATCGGAAAATATGGAAAACTTATACTGCACTAAATCCCTTAAGACACCGTATTTAACTTGACAAGTATTCTTCCAAAAATCGAAATCATTTCTCATTGATATTAGTGAATACTACTGTGATATTTCTTTGGGTGTATCATTGAAGTCTGAAAAAAGCGACATGAACGTTTTTCTTTAAAAGCTGACAAGATTTTTACGCTCTTTTTAACGAACATTCTTGATGTTCGTGTCCTATGTGTGTAAAAAAGCCGAAGATGTTCCTCCTCTGAGGGACATTGGTGCCGACGTCTGTTTTTTAACACTAGAAAAATAAATAAAAAAGTGGTCAAACAACAAAAACGCACGATGAGAACAACGCATTGTTACGCTCTTGGTTTCTGTATCATTCCCTTCTATCTTTCCCCACGCGTCATGAAATATTTTAGAAAAATATTCCAAAATATGTTAAAATGCACATTCTTTATACTTTATTTTCTTTGCTGGAAGTCTCACGCTTACTAAGGCTTTCAACTGCTTTACACATACTAAATTAGAGTTCCCTTCTTCAGTTAAGAGGTGACGAATTCAAAAAGTTCCCAATTTATTGACCCATCCTCGTATTTGCTACGAATTATCATGTTTGTTTCATATAATTTTTTTTAGATAAAAACACACAAAAGAAAAACTCCAAGTAAGCTTTCATAAAAAATTCTTTCTTTGTTTTGGGTCCACAACGTGTATAACGAACAACCATTTTATTAGTCTCTCTGATGTTTAAATAATAACATTAAATATTTAATAATAAAATAAAAGAAAACAACAAGAACAACAACAGAAAACAGAAGAAAATAAATAAGATTTAAAAGAAAAGCAAAAAACAGGATAACAATTATAATACAAGGACATCTACTGTATCACACAACATATAACAGAGATACGGTTTGATACGGTACATATGTATGTATGTATGTTTGTTTGGCATTTGAATACATTATGCATGTGTTTGTATTTGTTTGATGTAGGTGTGTATGTGTGTATGTGTATTTGTTTATTTCTTATTTAATTTAATATTTTTATTTAAAAGCTTCTGTTACTCGTACTCTCCTGGCCATGATTAAATTTCAAGATGACAACAAGAAAATAGGGAATCCCAGGAGGCACATTTTTAATGCGAAAGACTTTCCAATAGGAAATTGGAAGGCAATTGAATTTAATTTTTAAAATTGGAATTGAACTTCATGGCAGAATGTTTAACAGAATTTGGAAGCAGATGACAGTTGACAGGCATGTGTTGATATACTTACGTATTTACTTACTTAATTGGTTCATCATGCCAGGCACCTCTGCTTCTCGCTCGCTTTCGGCAGTTGGTCAAGTTAACCGATAATAGGACTTCCTCAATTTGGTAGATTTGACAGACAATGCCATCTTTTACAAGAACTTCCTCTTATACCCCACATCAAATAAACATTTCGCCTTAGTATCCTCTTCTATACGAACGACACAGCCTAGCCACTGCAGCCGCTGGATGTTAATGCGCTGCACAATGTACATGTCGTAGAGGACCATATATAGCTCTTTATTGGCTCGTATGCGGAAATCAAAGCCAACTTGCACTGGACCAAAGGTCTTAAGCTAAACTCTTCTCTCAAATGCTCTCAAGGCTGGTATGCTTCTGCGCCATCAGAAAGCACGGGGAGGAAGAGCGACTTGTGGAGTTTTGAGTTTCGTCATATGAGAGAGGTGTCTAGTAATCAATTGTTAATTAAAACCATAATAAAACTTTTTTAGAAGTCGCCGTAGTCTAGTAGGTAGTGTGTTGGCTTATTAGACGTAAAGCCAGGGTTCGAGCCCCAGGCCAGATACCAAGACAAAATACAAAAAGTATTTCTTCGGCGACTTCCTCTCAGCAGATTTCTGGCAAAAAATTTTAAAAGTAAATAAAAATTGCCATGAAAAAGTTTCTCAAAAATCTGTCGTTCGGAGTCGACTTTAAACTGTAGCTTCCACCACTCATGTATAAAATTAACACACACAATATAAGTGGTGTGAGAAACTAGGACGTTGTACAATGGGTCAATTCGACCTCCGGGTACTGCACTTGTCTTAATTGACGAGTACACGTCCTCTAACCTAACCTAACCTAACCTCTTTTATACGAACGACATAACCTAGCCAGTGCAGCCGCTGGATGTTAACGCGCTGCACAATGTACATGTCGTACAGCTCTTGATTGGCACGTATGCGGAAATCATAGCCATCTTGCACTAAACCGAAGATCTTAAGTTAAACTCTTCTCTCGAGTGCTCTCAAGGCCTGGAATGCTTCTGCGCCATCAGAAAGCATGGGGAGGAAGAGCGACTTGTGGAGTTTTGAGTTTCGTCATATGAGAGAGGTGTCTAGTACTCAATTGCCTATTAAAACCATAATAAAACCTGTTGGCAAGAATAATCTTACGTTTGACCTCCAACTGACGTCTTTTCGCTGGTAACGGGCGAGCCAAAATAAACGAATTGACTGACGAAATCAAACATAAAGTTATCGACTGTAATCTGGCCTTACTTGTCGATATTTCGTTTTGACCTCATTTACTGCCAGGCCCCTTGTTGATAAATAACCGTTAATTAGAGCTAAAGGCAGCAGTAACATCTCGATTGGTACGGCCTATTTTCCTTTCTTTTTTGCGGGAAGGAGGGAAAATGCTGTAGGCATTCATGATGGTCGTCACCAGACATGATATGTCGGACTCTTCCACTAGGTATACCGACTAAAAACCCGCCTTGTCTCCTCACCGGGGAATTATTTAACCTCGGAACTACGGTTGTATTATATGTTCCAGTTCCATCATCATCAGCCTGCGTCCAGGCTCCGCTCTATTCCCATTCTGCTGCGTCTAGGTCAAATTTCTTCCTTCGCAGGACGTGCTCTACAAAGTGTTTTACTGCGTTCCAGCTCCCTCTACTGCTTATCATTTTCAGAACGACGTTTGTAGGGCTAATGACGCCAATTTCAGCTTCGAGTCGCTGACGGCTTTCGGCCCATCGACGACAGCTGAAGAAATTGTGTTCGGAATCATCTAACTTTTTCTCTCTTCATAGATATAGAATGGCGAGCGGCATTTCCCCATGCGATGCAGATACTCTGTGAAATATCCGTGACCGGTCAGCATCTGGGGTATGTAGTAGTCTACTTCGCCGTTTTTTCTGTTTTTCCACACTTGCAACTCGGGAATCAGTTTATATGTCCACCTTCCATGCTGTTCATTTTCCCAGCGAGATTGCCATTTTAGGAAGACTTCGTGCTTTATCGCTTCTATGCTCTGTAGTTGAGTCGTATTTTGCCTGGCGTTGAAGATCATCCGCCGCTCATATGCTTGTAGGTCTATCGGAACCATTCCGGCTATAACTAGGACAGCTTGTGTCGATACCGTGCGATACGAGGATGTCACTCGTAGAGCAGCTGTTCTCTGCGCAGACAGTAGTTTTCTAGTCCTGATCCGGGTTTCCAAAGTAGAAGCCCAGATTTCAGATCCATAGAGGAGTATGCGTTTCTAGCCTCCATGAGTAGCTACCTCTTACTTGGGAGGGGTCCACCAATATTTGCCATCAGTGTACTTAGTTGAGTTGTTATTCCAGCTGCTCTCGCTGTTGCATACTCTATCTGCTCTGAGTAGGTCAGTTTCGAGTCCAGTCTAACCCCAAGGTATTTAATCGATTTCTTCGTTGGAATAACCAAGTCGCCTATGTTGATTTCGATTTCGATCGGAGTGTGTCGTCCGGTTAGTAGCAGCAGCTGTGTTTTATGCATGGCCAGCTGTAGGCCGTGAGATTCCAACCTGTGCTTAGTCCGCATCATGACTTGTCGCAATCTGCGTTGGACTGCGTCTGTGTTTCTGCCCCTAAGGTCTGCTGGGATGTCGTCTGCGTATCCGACTAGGAAAGTATCCTCTGGCATCTCTATTCATAGGATTTCATCGTAAGTCGCGTTCCAGGGATCTGGTCCCAATATGGACCCCTGTGCCGCTCCGGAGGTGACCTGCATTCTTCTTGACCCTTGGTTTGTGTCATATATCAGCACTCTATTCCTTAGGTAATCCTTAATAACTCTCATCAAATACGCTGGAACATTGAAAGTTGTCTCCAAGGCCTCTATCACATCTGTCCACCTCAGACTGTTGAAGGCGTTTTTTATGTCTAAGGTCGCCAGGAGTATAACCGGTCTCGGGAAGTGATTCCCGGTCTGGACAGCTTCGAATGCATGTACTACTTCCTTAAGAGCTCCTATTGTAGATCTTCCAGGTCGAAATCCGTATTGTCTTGTAGAAAGACCTCCCGAAATTGGTACGGCCTATGATGTACATGTTTTCAGCGTAGGCAAGCAACTGAATACTTTTATGGAAAATGCCATTGCGCTGCACTTTTGTCTTTCACAGAACACTCTACTTGAAGAAGTTGCAAAGGGCGCATGATAAGGGATCGTCTTGTCTGAAGCTTAGCACGGTATTAGAAGGTTCAGAGAGGTCCATTCCTACTTTGACGGCGCTGCAGGAATTGATCAATGTCACTTTGCATAGTCTTATCAGCTTCGCAGGAATATCGAGGTCAGACATACATACATACATAACATAATTGGTCATTACAACCCTTCAGTCAGGATTACGACCTAGTTTCTCACACCACTTATGTTGTGTGTGTTAATTTTATACATGATTGGCGGGATCTACAGTTTAAAGTCGACTCCGAACGACAGATTTTTGGGAAAAAAGCTCGGACATTGGGTCAAAAACACGATGAGGCTATTGAAGGCTGCCATGTACGATGTCGATGGTGATGTGTGTCGATTAGTTTTTTTTATGGGTTTTTTCCAGGATTTAACGTTATGTGAAGATCTGGTCGTCGTCCTGAAGCCGCATTGATAAGGTTCAGTCAGTATTTTGAATACTGACTTCACTCGTTCAAACAATACACTTGTAAGTAACTTACACGGGATGGGAATAAGACTTTTACTTCTGTACAGGGACTACAGCGAAACTGAAGGCTCTGTGGGATTTAAAAGCATTGCATATGGTAGAAAGGACCAGGATAATGGGAGACAAGTCTGACAGTAGATTCTTATTAAGAGGCATCATGTTTCATTTTCTGCTAGAGTTCAGGTCATGTTGGAATTCAGGGGAATGAGTAAAGAAATCACTTTACGGTTTACCCTTTCAATATTTTTTTGGTTTTTTGTTTTTTTTTTTTTGTTGCCATAGAATCACTTGCTATTGTTGTATTTGAGCCATTTAATACCCAAAAATAGAAACATTTTGGATAAATAAAACGCACAGGAATAATATTTATTAAATAGATGAGAGTGGTTTTTTATTCTTATTTCAGGATTATTTTTTACTTTCTTTTTTTGTGTGTAATATTTTCATTTTAATTTTAATTTTTATTATATTATTTTCATACTCGTATGAGTATTATTATTGTATTTTTAGATCCTTTTAATACAGAGAGAGAGACAGAGAGAGAGAGAAAGGGAAAAAAAACCAGAAAAAATTTATAAATAAAGAGAATGAAAATAAAATAAATTTTTATTGTTGTTTGTGTTGTTATCTTTAAATGACAAATAACTATATATGAACATAGACACACTCACACTCACACATTGTTGTATAAGTATTAGAGAATTTATTTAAATACGATTTTCATACACTAAATATGTATGTATGCTTCTAACACTAGTTGTTCTACACTCACTCTCTTTGTCTCCATCCCTGTGTCTCTTTAAATGTATGTTTTTGTCAATGCAAATATTTATGTGCATGTGTGTGTATGTGTATGTGTACATTTAGAATTTTGAGTTTTCATGTTTATTTTACTTGTAATTTTAATGTTTTTCTGTAATTTCATATGGTTTTTGCCTTTTTGTTTTACGAAAACTATACAAACACATTCAAACAAAGACACACTGCTTTAACTTACATTGAACGTAAATACATACATGCAAACATACATACATATGTACATCAAAGAGAATATCAAAGCAACTCACTCTCTCTCTTACATGCTCTGGTGTCTTACCGTTTAAAACTTTTATAAAGGGTCCGCCAAATAACTTTTTTTTTGATAATGCTTTAAAAAAAAACTACTGAATGTTTTCTCAAAAATCTTTTTTTATTTGAAAGTACAATCCTTCCGGTTAATAATGGAAAATAATTTCATTCAAATGGCGGCCTCGGCTGGCCATGCAGTAGCCTACACGATCGGTCCAATTTTTAAGCACATTATCGATTGTGTGCTGCTGTATTTCACCAATGTCTTCACGAATATTGTCCTTTAAAGCGTCAATTGTCTCTGGCTTGTCGGCGTAACACTTATCTTTGACGGCACCCCACAAATAATAATCCAACGGTGTCAAATCGCAGCTCCGAGGTGGCCAAACGACATCAGCTCTGCGGCTGATAATGAGATCTTTAAAAACAGGGCGCAAAACATCAAGTGCAGCTTCGGCTGTGTGGCACTTAGCGCCGTCCTGTTGAAACCAAATGATGCCAATATCCTCATCTTCAATTTTTGTGAACAAAAATTCGTTCAAGATGGCCCGATAACCATCGCCATTGACTGTAACGGCCACTCCTTGCTCATTTTCGATGAAAAATGGCCTAATTATGCCTCTGGACCAAAATCCGCACCAAACAGTGACTCGTTTTGGGTGCGTCGGCTTTTCAATGTATGCGTGAGGGTTTTCTGTGCCCCAAATGCGACAATTTTGCTTGTTTACATACCCGCCAAGATCAAAATGAGCTTCATCTGAAAAGATGATTTTTTTTGCCAAAATCGGCATCTTCTGGTGTAGGCTACTGCATGACCAGTCGAGGCAGCCATTTCAATGAAATTATTTTCCATTATTAACCGGAAGGATTGTACTTTCAAATAAAAAAAGAAATTTGGGAAAATATTCAGTAGTTTTTTTTTAAAACGTTTTCACAAAAAAAAGTTATTCTGCGGACCCTTTATTTCAAAACCTATACATTCAGTCACTCTCTCTATATATCCCTCTGTCTTACAGTGCATACGTGAGAGTGTGTTTGTGTATGTATGTGTTATTATTACATTTTAAATTGTATTTATTAGTTGTTGTTTAAAACATGACATTTGTTTTGTATAACAATTGCTGGTTGTTGATGTTGTTGTTGTTGCTGTTTTGTTTTAATGTCATTTCCTTTTTCTTTCTATTTCGATTTCTTAAACAAGTTTTCATTCTTTCTCTCACTACCTCTTCTCTTTCTAGGTTTGTGACTCTCTGGTACAAGGTATTTATGTTTTATAAGTTTTTCAATTTTTATATGTATGTGAGTGCATGTGTGTGCCTGTGTGTGTCGGTTTACATGTAAATTAAACACACTTGCTTAGCCTTTTTGGAATTAAACACAGGCAGGCAGGCATACGCTCATAAATAATTACAAATTTACGACTCTCACGAATGGTTTTTATTAACGAAAATACCATGACATTTACACATAAACACACTGTAGTGCAAAAGTAATTTATATTCGTAGCTTTATTTAATATTTTGTACATAAAAGCAGAAAACTTTTCTTGTTAACTGTCTCTCCTGTGTTTCTTCATACAACAATAATGAATTATTTTTGGTGTATTCAAGAATGTCAAGGATATGAACTTTCTAGTGCTTTAAATATCCAATGTTTGTAACAGAAATTTGTTGTTTGTCTCTGCTGTTATAATCTCCCTTTTTTCTGTTAATACTCCAGCTTTCGTCTTAAAGTGTTTGAGAACATATTGTGCGGTGTTAATTGTTGTTCATCCATACTACAATGCTTCTTACATAAGAAATAAACACGTTACATAAACGGTTTTTAAAGAAATCTGCTTGAAAGAGGGGATTCTAAATGTCTTAACACTTGTTTCTCATGTTTCTTTAGCTGTCATTTATTTTCTGTTTTTTTTTTCTGGTAAATTTTTAATGCAACACAATTTAATCTGAAGATTGTATTTAGAAGCGTATAAAACGAAACTTAAATTATTACGCTGTACTGGGTTATTGTCTCAAGGTCACCAATATAGTGTTAAACAAAATATTATTCATCCAAAGGAATACACATGCAATTGAGCGTGAAATAAAAATTTAAATATAGTTGCACAGAAAAAAAAGTTTCTATAAAAAGCAACAATTTTAATCAGCAAGTGGAAGTAGAGGACCAAAAAACCCATGTTTTTTTTAATGACTACTATATTGTAATGACAAATAGAAAACAACAAAATACACACATCGAACGGTACATATTTAGGTGGACAATGAGAATTATTGTATTCACAATCACAATAAGGAATTGTATGAAGATTATGACGAAATTTGAGAAGACTGGAAGCATTATTGATGCGATTAGGGCCAGTAGAGCATTGCAATGTAAGCAATACTGAAAATATTGCATCTGTTAGCGCAAGTTTGGCGTATTAACCGATTTCTTAGCATTATCTGATGCTGAACTTTTCTAACGGCTCATTATGGTGTATTTTACATTTGGATAAACACCTCCATTCATATAAAGCCCAATTTATGCCACAATTAAAGCCGATTAACCATTCACAGCTCAGAATATGTGCTAATTGAGTGCAATTGCAATAAACATTCCGCGTTGAATTTTCTAACATAAGTTTCTTTAGTGGTTGAAGTCGCCCTGGTCTAGTAGGTAGTGTGTTGGCTTATTAGACGTAAAGCCAGAGTTCGAGCCCCAGGCCAGACATCAAGACAAAATACAAAAAGTATTTCTTCGGCGACTTCCTCTCAGCAGATTTCTGGTAAAAACTCTGAGAGTAAAGTAAATAAAATTGCCATGAAAAAGTTTCTCAAAAATCTGTCTTTCTGAAAAGATGATTTTTTTTTTGCCAAAATCGGCTTCTTCTGGTGTAGGCTATTGCATGGCCAGCCGAGGCAGCCATTTGAATGAAATTATTTTCCATTATTAACCGGAAGGATTGTACTTTCAAATAAAAAAAGAAATTTGAAAAAATATTCTGTAGTTTTCTTTTTAAAGCATTTTCAAAAAAAAAAGTTATTTGGCGGACCCTTTATATGAGTCCAGCAGAATCTAGTAATAGTGCATGTATCCTCTTGCTACGATCGAGATTAAGCAATCGGAATACCTGTGCATTGTAATATGTCGGAGATTGCAAGCCCCATACCAGGCTGCACTGCAATTTCCAATGATATTCCTATGTCTCGAAGCCCATATAAAAGAGTTACCTTCAAAATTTCCCTAAGAAATCCTAGGCATTCAAGGAAAAGAACGAACGTTGCAAATACGTGCGATAGGGATTTAATCACAGTCTGGCTGCCAGAGTAAATTAAAAGATTTTCAGGGAAAATTTCGGTACACAACAAGCATTGGATCGCTTCAAAAGGGCCATGACCTCGGCTTGTAAAATACTGTAGTCGTTAGGCAGCCTATAAGAAAGTTTAGCATCAGAACCTTTACTAAATATGCCACAGCCTATCCTAACACACAGAAGTCGCCGTAGTCTAGTAGGTAGTGTGTTGGCTTATTAGACGTAAAGCCAGGGTTCGAGCCACAGGCCAGACATCGAAGACAAAATACAAAAAGTATTTCTTCGGCGACTTCCTCTCACCGGATTTCTGGCAAAAACTCTGAGAGTAAATAAAAAATTGCCATGAAAAAGTTTCTCAAAAATCTTTCGTTCGGAGAGGACTTTAAACTATAGGTCCCACCACTCATGTATAAAATTAACACACACAACATAAGTGGTGTGAGAAACTAGGACGTTGTACAATGGGTCAATTCGACCTCCGCGTACTGTACTTGTCTTAATTGCCAGGTACACGTCCTCTAACCTTACCTAACCTTCTTCAGTGGTCGACTCATTTATCACTCCGCGGTTAAGTCATCAAGACAAATTGCCGCCTATGGGATTTTAACAACTCAGAAGTGATTATGGTAATCTGGAAAAAGTGAATATTTGAGGCACATTATGGCCAAGGGGCGATATAATTTCGAAAATGAGCGTAAAAGAACCCTTAACATCAATTCAGTGGGCCGTGACCGCATAATAAACGACTTATTTTGGCCTGCAATTGAAAATTGCAACAAGCAGGTGTCAAGGGCGATACAATACGACCGATTTAGACTTTATTGCATCAGAAGTTTCTAGAAATATCGATTTTATGTTTTGGCAAAGTCAATTGCTCTCCAAAATTATGCGATTTGACACCGTAAGAGTTTTTATGGGCCTATGTCAGAGATGGTGTCTACACTGATAATCCCCTAACGTTGAAGTATTTGAAAACCAATATTCGTCAAGTAGTTTTCGACATATAAGTCACAATAGTCTAGTATGTGGTGTGTTGATTTATAAGTCGAGAGCCCATGATTCAAACTACAGCGCAGACAACTTGAACAAAACAATAATTATTTATTACGGTGACTTCCTCTCAACAGTCTTCTGTCAAAACCTCTGAGAGTAAATGGAAAATTGCCATGAAAAATTTCTCAACAGTTTGGCGTACGGAGTCGACATTAAACTGTAGGTTCCGCCACTCATGCATACAATTAGAACACATAATATGGAAAACTAGGTCGTAATCCTGACCGAAGGGTTGTAATGACCAATTATGTATGTATGTAATATGGGTGGTGTGAAAAACTATATTGTAAACCTAGCTAAAAGATTGAAATTCAAAAATATAATTTTTTTTTGCATTTAATGCTCTCTTTTACTTTAGATTTTTTAAGAATTTAAAATTAAAATTATTTTATTTTTATTGTTTTTTATATTATTTTTAACACAACAAATGTTTTGTTTAAAGAAATCATTTTTTTCTATTTTTATTTCAAATTTATTTCTCGTTCTGCTTTATTTTCAAAATATTTTTCTCCGGTGTTTCCACAATTTCTACAAAAGTAATCTAAATCTCTGTGTATGTGTATGTGTGTGTGTTTAACAACACCAGTTAACTTGATGCATTTCTCTTCATTTGCTTGAAGGAGAGTGTGTGTGTATATGTCTTGTTGTTGTTGTAACAAGTACCGTAATTAAAGAGATTCTCTTCTGTGTAAACAAAATTCATTGTAATTTGAATTCGTTTCTTTTCTTTTTTGTTTTTTTCGGTTCTCATTTGTTGATGTTTATTTAACACAGGGTTTTAGTATTGAATTGCCATTAAAAGACGTACATATGTACATACTCGTATGTGTAGTGAATTATTTAACACTGTGTGTGAGAGTAATAGAAATATCATTTGTCGCCTGGTAGGTGGTTAAGCTTGTTGAGTTATTGAGTGAATGTGCATGATGGATGAAAGTGTAAATGGACTTGTCTTGCTTGGGAATTCTTTAAACGATTTTCATTAACGAAAGCATTTTGAAATAAACATTAAAGGATTAATTTACTTGAGAATAAATATTTCAAGTGGTTTTTGTTTTAATTTGCTTTTTTAAGAAATTCTTAAGCATTTTGAAATTTTAAAGTTTTTGAACCACAAGGGGTATGAAAATATGGGAAATAAACCCCTTGTTTATATCCTATTACACCCAATTGTAGTTTAATGTTCAAAACAAAGTCCATAAATCTGGCAACATTTTGTGCGATTTGTTAGAATTTCAAAACAGTTGCTAGCAGAGCCACTTGAAATGAAAATTAAAGTCAACAACATTATGCAGCTAAAAAAAAATAATAAAAAAAGAGAGAAATAAATAAATAAACAATCAAATGAAAGGAATCCATAAAAATGTAACAATCAATGATTTTATTTCTTCATTCAGTCATTTATTCATTCATTCATTCAGTTCAGTTCAGCTCATTGTGATTTTTTCAAGTTGAAACAACAATTCATAAATCAAATTAGGCAGCGCAGCAGGCATTACAATACAATTGAACATGAAAACAAAAACAAAAAAACGAAAACATTCATTCATTCAATCGTCCTCAGTCATGATCGTAACGGACAAGTACGAGCACAAAACAAATAACAGGGAAATATAATAAATACTGCATGCATTGAATGCATAACAATAACAACTATTACAACAACTATAAACTAAACAACAATGTGCTTAAAAATAATAACAAACGAACACACACCTACATACACACACAAATAAACAAACAAAATTTCGAAACACTTCTTCGACTAATACAGCATAACCAACCACTCTTCCAATCAACTGCTTAAAATTCTCTCGGAAGTACGGTAACAAGAGCAAAAAAAGCGGAAAAGGGAAGAGAGAGCAAAAAAAAAAGCACACGAATGGAATTGTAACAATAATAATGGCGGTAGCAGCAGCAGCAATAACATCGTTTTAAAGGGAGAACCATTCGGCATAAATGAATAATTTTACTTGCACTTGTTTTTTGCATTCTATTCCTGCCTTGCTCTGCTCTGCTCTTCTCTGCTCCAATAAAAAACTGTAACAAATCATGGTTTATGCTGGTAAAATTCTAACAACAATACTCCATAATAATAAAATACAACAACAACAACAACATATAGTTGTTATTGTTTATTTTGTTATTCTACTACCATCACTTCACTCTTATGCTCTTGCAAACTATCACTATTACGAGAAATGTTTTTCTCATTTACGAATATAGTTTACGTGCACTGTTCGTGTTGTAAACGGTAAAGAAAAAAATGACAAGAGGTGTTGGTAGACACCCAGTTGGCAACAATACGGGCAATTTGTTTAAATTTCTTATTTTCTACTCTTTGCGGAAACATCTCACATAATACAACTAAAATCTGTCATGGTGAGCGACTTATGGCACTGCAATTGACTGTAACGTCTCTTCTACGGTCATTTTCGAACGAATTACACCTCCAAACTAAAAAGCTCACCAAAGAGTCGCTTTCTCAATAACTTTTCTGTAATCTCATTTGATTTTTACATGCCCAACCGGGTGACAAGCGAGATTTATTGCGAAAGAAAATTTTATTCGAAAAATTAGTTGAGAAAACCAATTGCTTTAGCAACCAATCGTCATATCTACGACGGCTTTAATTATGTGGATGGAGGCATGATGTACATCTGTAATGTTTTCAGACTCTTTAAAGTTCTTTATAAGCGATAATAATAAAGGGTTCCCTCAAATAACTTTTTTTTGAAAATGCTTTAAAAAAAACTTCTGAATATTTTCTCAAATTTCTTTTTTTATTTGAAAGTACAATCGTTCCGGTTAATAATGGAAAATAATTTCATTCAAAGGGCTGTCTCGGCTGTCCATGCAGTAGCCTACACGATCGGTACAATTTTTAAGCACATTATCGATTGTGTGCAGCTGTATTTCACCAATGGCTTCACGAATATTGTCCTTTAAAGCGTCAATTGTCTCTGGCTTGTCAGCGTAACACTTATCTTTGACGGCACCCCACAAATAATAATCCAACGGTGTCAAATCGCAGCTCCGAGGTGGCCAAACGACATCAGCTCTGCGGCTGATAATGAGATCTTTAAAAACAGGGCGCAAAACATCAAGTGCAGCTTCGGCTGTGTGGCACGTAGCGCCGTCCTGTTGAAATCAAATGTTGCCAATATCCTCCTCTTCACATTTTGTGAACAAAAATTCGTTCAACATGGCCCGATAACGATCGCCATTGACTGTAACGGCCACTCCTTGCTTATTTTCGAAGAAAAATGGCTCAATTATGCCTCTGGACCAAAATCCGCAGCAAACAGTGACTCGTTTTGAGAGCGTCGGCTGTTCAAAGTATGCGTGCAGGTTTTTTGTGCCCCAAATGCTATAATTTTGCTTGTTTACATACCAGCCAAGATCAAAATGAGCTTCATCTGAAAGGAGATTTTTTTTGCCAAAATCGGCATCCTTCTGTAAGTCGATAGCAGGCCCACTTAGCTAAGCGAAAACGCATTGGATGGTCAATTGACTTCAACTCCTGAACCAATTGGCGTCATGCCAAGGTCCTTATGCAAAATTCGTCTCAATGATGTCTCCGAAATGTTCGATTGTTGAGAACGACGGTGAATTGATGTTGATGGCGCTTCCCGCACACTTTCTGCCACAGCAGCAATATTATCGGGTGTACGGACTGTTTTTGGCTTTTCACGCTTTGGTTTATCGATGAGGATGCCAGTTTCTTTCACTTTTTTCACAAGATAACGAACATACGGTTTGGAAGCTGACGGTGCTTCTCTTCTTCCAAAATCCGTACGCAATTTTCGCACACATTCTGCAACATTACCTTGGATTTTCAAAGTAATGTCGCAATATTTCCCAGCGTTGTTCAAGCGTATACACAACCATATTCGTTCAGCGGAAGTATAAAACTAATTATCTGTCAAATCAGACATGAGCTAAGTGTTACACCATTCACGAAATAAGCACTAGTTGAAAAAAAAACGTTAGATGGCGGACCCATTATATGGCGACAAAACCTCTTGCATTTATGACAATCATTATCAATCTGTAACGCTCGAATACTGGCCACATTTTAACCATTTTTTTCGCGTTCTTCAGTTGTTAAAGGTTCCATGTTCGCAAAATGGCAAAATGTTCATCAAATAGGTGACATTTCAGTTGACATCTTTGGCGGAAGATTGGCCGTGTTGAAACCATAACCGAAAAAGAATAACCGAAGTAAGTTACGTTAATATAAAGAGGACTTTTACAATCGGCGTTGATATCTTAGAAAATGTAGAAAACTTCTTGAATTAGCACAACATCAGCTTTTTTTTTAATTCCTGGCATCAACAGCCAACGCATCTGAACTGTAAACGTTTTAATAGCAACAATAAATAAAGGACGGAGCAGATGTGTAGGGAGAAAAAAATATAGTACAAGTATTGTAATGTTTATATTGAGAGTGTATTTATTTACAAAATTTTATAACAAAAAATCTATACTCCAACATTCTCATGCTCCCATTTCATTGCTCTCGCTCTCACTCAGTTTCTTTGAAAACCATTTCACCCGCTGCTATAACGGTTTCAAAAGGTTATCAATTGCTTATTTTCATGATACTCCTGCTAGAGTACTGCAGTACACTGAACAAAAAAACACAACACACAAGTAAACTGAGAGAAACAAATCAAATTTCATCACTTCAAATGTTGTGTGACTGTGTTGACAACACAGGCTACAATAACAATAACAACACTAATAAATAACGGTTCAAAGGAACAAAAACAAACGAAGGAGAGAGAGAGAGAGAGGGACAGGGAGAGTGCATGTATTGAATGATGTCTGCTGCTAAATGGTAATATAAAGCGACAGTATTTTCGTATTTGAATGCCATCATTGAGTGAAATTTTAATGATTTTCATCATGGTTTTGTTTTTTAATTTCAAATTAAATTCGTTTGTAGTAAATTAATTAATTTTATTTGCTTTTCTCATTAAATACTTAAAGAAAATTAAATCCTTTAAAATATTGTGTTTAAACACTTAAAGTGTTAAAAGTTTACCAAACATTTTTAAATAAAACTTTCAAGGATTTTTCCCATCTTGAGAAAACCGGTTAAACAATTTAAAATTTTTCGATAAAAAGTTAAAGTTTTTTTTTCTTTTTTTCTCAATCTTAGCAACAATATTATGTTTGCGAGAAAACGACACGAATTAAATTCATTAACTTTATTAAGAAGACAAAACAACAAAAACAAAATTAAAGTAAATATTCTGTGTTCTTTTTTGTACGTTCTCTTAACAAGAATTTAAACAGAAACTTTAATTAGTTAAAACATTTCCTCTCTCTCTCTCTCTCTCTCTCTCTCTCTCTTATCCATTTGCTGTGCAAAAAATTTTTATTTCGAACACACCAACACTTGCATACACCGGCACTCTTATATCTGCGTTTTTTTTTCTTCTCTTTATTCTTGTCATAGTGTTTGGAGAAAAACAGGGATGGCTATTATGATTCAAGTTAACTTAATGTGACTCAAATTAAGTTTTGAAGTTTATTCCTTAATAAAGGGTAGCGTTAGGAAACTATGTGAGGATATAGGATATCTGCCGTTGGATACATAAATCGTTTGAGAAAAAAACAAATCCGTGGTTTCGCTGGGGATGAGAGTCTTAATACGGATGTCTTGTAAAGAAACAGGTCCTAGTTTAGCCAGAATTTAATTCCATTGCGATACCACAATCAACATTCAACCTGGATATCAAACATGCTCTAGAGTCAACCAACGCGAAATAAATTTGATCTTTCAGGTAATCAGTGACGTCAGCAAGTGAGAGGTTAAAATCCTCTGACTTTTCATCACAAGAGCACAGTTTTTTTTTCGCCGAGGAGGGGTAAATGTACCTAACCGCACCATAGAGGAAGTCGTCACATCCTCCGTGCGTGGGGCCCTCACCCACTAAATCCCCCCTCGTCTCCTGTGGACTTGTTTGTGTCCACTCCGGAACTACGGTGGTATTACTTCGGGGTGGAGTCCTTTTGGCCCTTTGGCCCCTTCATGTCTATATCCGCGTCTGGATTGCGAATCGAAAGTTGAAGAGTCATCTAAGGGTCTCCACTATTACTTTCGTCTAAATAATCGTCTCGGTCACGCTTGGCACGTGTATCACCTATGCCGGCATGCTTACTCGTTCTGCAGCCCCAAGATCTCTCTCTTCTTCCGTCTCAGAATGCGCTCTACGTAGTTCACTACCAAGGTCCAATTTTCACTACTCGCAGTCATAACCCCGACAATATTAGCAGCTGTGATCGTCCCAACTATTGACGTCAGTACAGAGCGATGGCTCTGCCAGCGTGCACACTCGAAAACAGTGTGCTCTGCGTCATCAATTACCTCCCCTTCCTCGTAAAGACAGTAATGGGAGGCGGCCTTGCCCATTCTGTGCAGATATTTCCTAAAGTATCCGTGACCCGATAACATCTGTGTAACGTAGTAGTTTACCTCTCCAAATTTCCGACCAATCCATGGCCTTATGTCCGGAATAAGTCTCGCTGTCCATCTTCCTTGTTCCACCGTTGTTGCCATTTTGAAATGTTGTTCTCCCTGAAGTAACCGGTTATGTGATTTCCAGCCGATTTCGCCTTATAAATCTCCATCCGCTCCACTGCCAGCAGATCCACAGGGATTATACTTGCTATCACCAGTACGACTGAAGCGGACACTGTACGATATGCCGACGCTATACGCAATGCAGCCGTTCTCTGTGGTGATATAAGTGAGTTGGCCCGCTTTCCAACATCCAGTGTTTCTGCCCAAATTTCGCTCCCATAATGCTGTTTCCAACCTCCATCAGGAGTCTCCGTCTCGCCGATAGCGGACCTCCAATATTCGCCATTAATCTGCTGAGCTGTCCAACGACCTTCTGGGTCTTGTTAGCCGAGTACTGAATCTGATACAAGAATGTCAGTCTGAGGTCGAGCCTTATTCCCAGGTATTTCACCGAGCTCTCGGTCATAATTACCTCGTCCCCAATACTCATGTCCATACGCAAGGGGATACGACGACCAGTGATTAGCAGCAATTCCGTTTTATGCATGGCCAGGTCTAGGCCGTGGGAAATCACAAGAGCACAGTACTAACACATGAACTGAAAGACAGTCACTTTTTTCTCCTCCCACCAACAGTTCCTGCAAAAGTAATTTTCCGAAATGCCAAATTTTTTGGAATGTCTACCAAAAGCCCATGAGTGTTACTATTCTGTGATGAATGGTCCTGTGATTAAAGGGCGGAAGTGAGTCGATGTTCTTCTTATCTATATGAGTCCAACAGAATCTAGCAATAGTGCATGTATCCTCTTGCTACCATCGAGATTAAGCAATCAGAATACCTGTGCCTTGTAATATGTCGGAGATTGCGAGCCCCATACCAAGCTGCAATGCAATTTCCAATCATATCCCTATGCCTCGAAGCCCATAAAAGAGAGTTACTTTCGAAATTTTCCTCAGAAATCCTAAGCATTCAAGTAAAAGAACGAACGTTGAAAATGCGTGCGATAGGGACTTAATCACAGTCTGGCTATGTGTGTAAGTCAAGAGATTTTCAGGGAAAATTTCGGTACACAACAAGCATTGCATCGCTTCAAATTGGCCACAACCCCGGCTTGTAAAATACTGTAGTCGTCAGGCAGCTTGTAAGAAAGTTTAGTATCAGAACCCTTAATAAATATGCCACAGCCTATCCTAACACACAGAAGTCGCCGTAGTCTAGTAGGTAGTGTGTTGGCTTATTAGACGTAAAGCCAGGGTTCGAGCCCCAAGCCAGACACCATAACAAAATACAAAAAGTATTTCTTCGGCGACTTCCTCTCAGCAGATTTCTGGCAAAAACTCTGAGAGTAAAATAAAAATTGCCATGAAAAAGTTTCTCAAAAATCTGTCGTTCAGAGTCGACTTTAAACTGTAGGTCCCACCACTCATGTATAAAATTTAACACACACAACATAAGTGGTGTGGGAACTAGGACGTTGTACAATGGGTCAATTCGACCTCCGGGTACTGTACTTGTCTTAATTGACAAGTACACGCCCTCTAACCTAACCTAACCTATCCTAACACATCATGGTTACATACAAAGGAACGAACCTTACTATTTTTATCTCCACACAAAATAAATAAAAGTTAACTAAGAAATCTGAATTAATGCCTGCTTTGGAGAGGATGTAAATAATTTTAATTTAATGATGAGTAAAAAAAAACCTTTTTTTGTTATCAATTCTTTCCATCCCTGTAAACAAGTTTCTTTGTCTCTCTCATGCTGTATGCATTAACACACACACATACAATCTTTAACAATCAGAGAAAAACTTTTAATGTTTCTTTCTCTAAGCAACACTTGTATTCAAATAAACACTCAGACCCCCCACGCACACACATATACTATATTTGCACTTGTGCACACCCACATAAACTCTGTATAATAATGAATTAAAGTTGAAATTAAATTTACGGTAAATGTTCTCCTTATAAAGAAGAAATTTTAAATTTCAGTCCGTAATGTTTCTCTCTCTTTGTGTTATTTCTGTTATCCACTGTAGCCTTAAGCTTTCTAACAAATTAAATTTCTTGTTGTTTCTTGTTGTTTTTTTGTGTAATTAATATCGTAATTAATCAAAAAAAAATTTTTTTTGAATTTAATTACAAAGAATTTCTATAAATTTTAAATTAAAAAAAAAATAAAACAAAACAAAACCGAAGATGAATAATTTAATTTCCATATTAAATGTGTGATAATTTTATTATACCTGCTGCTTTAAATTTATGATTTATGATGAATATTATGAAATAAAATAATATTTTTAAATAATAATAGCAACACCGGTATTAATAATTGTAATAATATTTAAAATTCCATTTCCATTTAAAATTCATTTCTTTTATTTTTTTTTAAATTTGAAAAATTTTCAATAAATTTTGCATGCCATGATGAGCAAATCAAATGTTGTTTAAATGAGTATGTGTGTGTGTGTGAAAATTTTTATATTGCACTCATACACTTAGAAAATAACAATGGGAAGTGAGAGAAAATATTCTTAATCGACAAACTTACAACTGGAGCGGATCAATAACTCCATGATTTTTCTTTTAAATCAGGTTGAATTTAAAACATCGTCATCTGTGAGATTTATACACCAGAGATCAGCAATGAGATGATACTCATCGAATCATACTCATAATTTCTGATGTTTATAGGCATTTATACTTATTTTAATATCTTGGAACCTCTACTCATATTCAAAGTTTGAAGTACTCATCATATTCATACTTAACAACATGAATGATGTTGTTGACTTCGACCAAAGAAAATAAAGTATAAAGAATGTGCATTTTAACATATTTTGGAATATTTTTCAAAAATATTTCATGACGCGGAGGGAAAGATAGAAGGGAAGGATACAGAAACCAAGAGCGTAAGAATGCGTTGTTCTCATCGTGCGTTTTTGTTGTTTGACCACTTTTTTATTTATTTTTCTGGTGTCGTCGGCACCAATGTCCCTCAGGGGACAACATCTTCAGCTTTTTACACACATAGGACACGAACATCAAGAATGTTCGTTAAAAAGAGCGTAAAAATCTTGTCAGCTTTTAAAGAAGAAGGTTCATGTCGCTTTTTTCAGACTTCAATTATACACCCAAAGAAATATCACAGTAGTATTCACTAATATCAATGAGAAATGATTTCTATTTTTGGAAGAATACTTGTCAAGTTAAATACGGTGCTTTAGGGATTTAGTGCAGTATAATTTTTCCATATTTTCCGATCACATATACATATCATTGGGTTAATAAGTAGACTTGAAATTATTACTAACAATTTTCCTCTAGGTTAACACATGCCTATGGTTATGGATTAGTGAGTGAGAGAGAGAAAATAAGTTGAGAGAATTTATTTATTTACAGCCATGTAAAATTGTTAGCAATATACTCTATTTTTATTTTCATTTCATCAACATACATAAATAAAAATAAAATAAAACATCGATTTTATTATTAAAAGAACATAAAGCTATCCATCTTTGGCTTAAAAATTAGGCCATGCTTATAAAAAGAATAAAAAAAACATTTTTTATTAAAAAAAAACGAGCATTCCAAAGCATTTAAAAAAAATATACTATGGGACAAAATAAAAGATAGAATACGACCAGCTAATGACATAGAACATATTTAACACAAAATATTCTTCGAGTGTTATTCTGAAATAAAATGATAAAGCATCCGCAGCACATGTACATACGTACGATGAGAGCAACACATTGTTACGCTCTTTGTTTGTGTTCATTTTCCTTCTGTCTTCCTCCCCCCTCATCAAGAAATGATTTTTAAAAAGGTTTTGGTGAGAGCGGGTCGTAATGTTACGACCCGCCATAAGAAATTTTACTTCTACATGATGCGTATTCTTTATATCCATAGTCTTTGCTTCGACTCAACATTTACAAGAATCACAAAATAAGTTTGAAGTACTCATCATATTCGTACTAAACAACACGTATGATGTTGTCGATTTCGACTCGACATATACACGAATCACAAAATAAGTATGATTCATGATGCTTATGAGTAGCGAAAAACGATTCATTGCTGACCTCTGCTATATACCTGTGACATGTCTTATATTGTAAGCTCTGTACTAGCCACGGCCAATTCAGCGGCAATGCAATTTCCGACAATATCCCTACGTCCTGGAATAGTTACCTTTTGATAGTATACAGATGGCTCAAGAACGATTCTTAGAACGGTAGCAGAAGTTTTTAGTTCCAGAATAAAAAATTGTGAGCCCATGGGGAAATTCGCTTGTATTTTCCTAGCAGAGTGTCTATGCCATCAAGGTATGCAAAGAACAGAACATAGCAATATTATCTGACAGTCAAGCATTCGACTTTTATGAGATAGGCTTAGGTTAGAGGACGTGTACTTGTCAACTTAGACAATTACAGTACCCGGAGGTCGATTTGGCCCATTGTACATAACGTCCTTAAGAAGGAAAGATAAAAGAGGGCATAGGAAAAAAGAGCGGAAGTAGGAAGGGAGAATGGGAAATAATGAGATTAAATTGAACCTAAAATGTTACTGTCTGAAAAAGCTGAATCGGTTAACAATTAGCAAGAAGATTAGCTTTCTCTAGAAGGCAAGTTTGCATGCCACTGTTGGGACAAAAACCCTTCTGCGGAATGGAAGTATAAAGAGAGGCAAAGGAGCTTCTCAAACCAAATGGATTTGAGGGACTGGAAACTTGTGTTGGGAAATTACAATCAGAGGAGATTTGAGTTATGCATCTGACTAGACAGGAATAATCTGAGCTCGGTAAAAGGTCTTTTGATAGGGCCATGTTGACTCAAAGCCCTCTAATTCAGAATGAAGGTTGTCTCAAATCCAACATGAAGATTCTGTAACGATGATAGTGAATTGGCGAAACACGTTGTTTGAACCAGTGAAGCATTATACTATGTTCAGACATGCACATTTTATTGAGTCAGTATTCGGTTATTTGAGTACAATATTTTAAGTGTTCAGACATAATATAAGCAATATTCATTCGACAGTTGGTAAACAAAACAGCTGGTTGTTTCAACAACATTGTTTTTATTTTGTTTTTTGCTTTGTTTTTTTTTTTTTTGTTTGTCGTTGTTGACATTTGAGTTGTCAAATATCAACAGAAAGTGTTCGGAAAATTGTAATATACTCATTGAACGTGCTTATGACAGTGCTGCATTTTAAGTTTTACTCAATATCATAACAATTTGCGTATTTATTGCGCAATAATTAATTGAATATAATAATAATATTGCGATTTACGCAATAAAAGTGCATGTCTGAACATAGTATTATTGCATACAACCAGATGGCGGGCAGGGAATTGGGGACATTATAGTGATACCCTATAAATTAATGGCTCGTTTGGCCTTCTTGAATGCTTGAAATCGAGAAAAACTGAGAGGTTGTGGTCTGTTGAGATTGGAAGAGCAACTTAACAAAATAAATGCTGTTCAGACTTTAGAGAGAAACTAATTCACGGATGAGGGGCTGGCATTAACATTTAGGAAGAAAATTAGAATTGATTGTTGAAGATTACTACCACTGTTGCAGCTGCGGTTATGAGCATGAAGAGGATGTGAAAGATTGTGCCTTTCGGGATCTTGGTATCACAGTGAACCTGAAGTTCTTAGTCCTTCCTATCAGCAGTCTTCTAATAAAAATTCTGCGAGTAAAGAAAATTGCCATAAAATGTTTCTCAAAGTTTCTCTCGTTCGGAGTTGACACTCACTCCTGGATGAAATTAACATACAACATGGGTGGTGTGAGAATCTAAGACGTAATCCTGACTAAAGGGCTGTAGTGATGATATTTATCGGAATTATAGTTGCATGGAATTGAAATCGATAAATTGAAAAAAGTACCGCAGATACTTTTTACATGCCCCAATATTTTTATGAACAAAAAGTTAAAAATTTTTAATTTTTGAATTTAAGAGTTCTTGGAATTGTTTGACGAATTCTAGGAAATCATAGGTTTTGAAAGCACGTTTTTGTCAAGTGTGCGGGACAGACAGAGAGGGAGAGAGAGAGAGACATTAAAATTTCAATTTTTGTATTTTAATTTTTAAAATATTTTTATGTTCCGTCAAACATTAAAAGAATGTAAACGAATGAATGAATGAATGAATCAATGACTGACTGAATTTGGAACGGCTGGTTTTATTTGTTTAAAGCATGTAAAGGGTGTTTTCTTATAGAGGTATAGAACTTTAAGTTGCAATAAAGCAACGATGGATTATTCGATTGACATGAATTTTATTTATCCGAAAGATAATCTTGTGGCATTACATTTTAAATATGATTTCTGGCATATGACCGCCACGGCTGGCGCGGATGTAGTCCAATCTGGACGTCCAATTTTCGATGACTTTTTCCAACATTTGTGGCCGTATATCGGCAATAATACGGCGAATGTTGTCTTCCAAATGGTCAAGCGTTTGTGGCTTTACCGCATAGACCAATGACTTTACTTAGCCCCACAGAAAGTAGTCTAGCGGTGTTAAATCACAAGATCTTGGAGGCCAATTCACAAGTCCAAAACGTGAAATTAGGCGGTCACCAAACGTGTCTTTCAATAAATCTATTGTGGCACGAGCTGTGTGACATGTTGCGCCGTCTTGTTGAAACTACATCTCCTGGACATCATGGTTATTCAATTCAGGAATGAAAAAGTTTGTAATCATGGCTCTATACCGATCACCATTGACTGTAACGTTCTGGCCACCATCGTTTTTGAAAAAGTACGGACCAATGATTCCACCAGCCCATAAAGCGCACCAAACAGTCAGTTTTTCTGGATGTAACGGTGTTTCCACATACACTTGAGGATTACCTTCACTCCAAATGCGGCAGTTTTGTTTGTTGACGTAGGCCATTCAACCAGAAGTGCGCTTCATCGCTAAACATCATCGGGAACAATGGTAATCTCGTTTTGGGCCCATTCGACGAATCTACGCCTTACTTCAATTCTTGCACGAGTTGGATTTTGTAAGCACGCAAACCAAGATCCTACTTCCGCAAAATCTTCCATAAAGTGGATGGACACAGATCCAATTCCTGTGCTCGATGGCGGATGGACTCATTCGGGTCTTCCTCAATGCTACGCTCTACAGCAGCAATAGCTTCTTCTGTACGCACCGAACAGCGTCTCTGGGGATGCGAGTTATCAATAAGAGTAAACGTGGTGCGAAAACGTTCCATGGTTAATTGAATTAACTGCTCTGATGGACGATTTTGTCGACGATAAAATGGACGTAGTGCGCGATACGTTTTCCGCACAGAAGCATTATTTTCGAAATAAAATTGCACTATTTGCAAGCGTTGTTCAGGCGTTCGTCTATTCATGATGAATTGCCAAACCAAACTGAGAATAAATCACTTGACAGCTGTTAAATCGGTCGCCATCTTGAAAAGTAATGCCAACTTAAAGTTCTATACCTCTATAAAAAACACCCTTTATGATTGCATGTTTAAATTGATTGTTCGATGAACATTAAATGAATGTTGTCACTGTATACTGTTAGCATGCATGCCTGTATTTATGTTTTGTTGTTGCTGGTTGCAGCAATACATATACACATATTGACAGGCACAATAACATAATTTTTGTTGCAACAATTTTTGTGTTGTTTTTTGCTTGCAGTTTGTCAGCAAATTTTTTAAAAAATTTTTTTTTGATTGTACTTGTTAATGCTTATGTGCAATGAAAGAGGGAGAGAGAGAGAGAGAGGCGAAAAGATATGCGTGGGTTTTATTCGAAACGTTTGTCTCTATGTATGTATGTATTTATAACGCCATAGAATCATTCATTCATTCATTCGCATATTCGAATGCTTTTAATTCATTCTCCGGCAGTTTAAATTTGTTTTATTGCTAATGTTGTTGCTATTGTTGTTGTTGTTGTTGTTGTTGTTGTATTATGCATACCTGTTCATTTAACCATAAAATAAAAAATAAAAAAAACTTAACAGCTCAACTGGTTAATTTACGATACATTTGGTAAAACAAAAAAAAAAAAAAAAATAAACGGATTTTTAATTATAAAGAAGCATTTTCTCTGTGTATGCCATCTCTCTTCCTTCTCTTCTTCTCTTTTTACTACTGTTCGTTTGGCCAGCATGCTTTTCAAATAAAAATTTAATAATAAATCCTCATAAAAATATTAAAAAAAATTATTTAAAAAAACAAAAAATATTTAAAAAAATAATTACGTTGTTGTTGTTGCTTATGCTTATATTATGCTTAATATTTATAATTTAATGATTGAAAAATGTTCACAGAAACATTTCAACATTCAACAAAAAGAATATGGAAAAAAATTGGCTTAAAAGAATGAACGAACGAACGAACGACCCACAGTGGACCAAATGCCCAATCTGGCGCGAAATTGGTCGAGAAATTTTATGCTTTAAAAAAAAAATTGTTGTCGCTTTTACACTTGTCATGTTCCCAGTGAACTTAACGGTAATTTTTATTTTTTGCTTGCTACCAAATTAACAACGCTGTATGCTTTCAAACATAAGCAATAATTTGAAATAAAAACTTCTCCAAATTCCGACGAGATGTGTTGATAGGTTCAAGTCTTTTTTCTTATAATTGTGAAAAGGGAATTAATAAATAAATTTATTATTTTTTAACTCTATGGTATGCTTAAATAACGGTGTATATATATAGTATGTTTGTTTCATGGTTCGCCAGAAAATTGCGATCAAACGTAAGCCTCTTTTGAAGTTATTTTTGAAAAAATTTTGAATTTTATTAAGGTTTTTAGTTACTACTCCCGCTTACTTCTGTCGATATTTTATATATATTAGAAAGAATAGATCCTAAGCTTTAAAATAATAGAAAAATTGGCTGCCACGTTTTGCCAGTTTCTTTGTTATTAGTCGAAATGTCCATATTCAGACGCGAATTATTTAATATTTGGGTAAACAATCATGGCAATAAAAATAAATGTGATACCATTATTGAATATGTAGTGGAAAAAATCGGGTTAAACCAGCAACACAAAAGTGTTGATTATGATAAGGCGAAGCAAGTTGTATATAAATTTCGCCATGATCTTTCCGAGAAATGGAAAAATGTGAATAGAACTAGGCAAAAATTCGAATCTAAATATGTAAACTGCAATGAAAATCTGGAGTGCATTTTACACAATTCATACAAGATTGGAATTAAAAAGTGGAGACCTTCTAATCCGCAAGAAAGGGAAATAGTTGAAACCCAAAAAAGGAAAAAATTAAAATTGAAATGCATTTATTGGTCGATGCCTCAAAACCTGGAATGGGATCAACGAATGGCGGAAATACGGCCAGACGATTCTTTAGTCAATCGTCCTTAGCGTCAAGTGTAACTGGAGTAAGCGAAGTTCTAATAAAGAGACTGCAAATCATTTTAAGTACAATATCCAGTGGACATACGATAAATATACTTATCAGAAACAGCCAAAATATATGTAGAACTTTATCCCTGGTACTATATCAGAAGAGGCCATAGTATATAGGCCAGAAATAAAGACATTAGAAATGTACACGAATTTCATACCGTTTATATATCGAAAATCGGAGTCTATTTGTGCTGACGTAGCATCTTTGCTTTCGGAACCTTGCTTTCATAGCAGAAACCGGAAACGATATTGCAGAAGACTATTCAAATGATGAAATCAGTGAATAAATATGTATAACCCATCAGCTCGATTTAGTTAACTCTTTGGACGAAGAAATGAAAAGTATTTTATTTTTATTATGTTTTTATATGCATTTTTTCTAAATAAATCCGTTTTTAAACTAAATGAAATGTTATTTTTTTTATTTAAATAAATGTACTTTGTCAAAGGGGTAAAAATAATAAGTTAAAAAATATGAACTTTGAACCTCGATAAAATCTTAACCATAAGGAATTTGGAAATTTTGGAGAACTTTAAATTTTGTATTTATACAAAGAGTGTGTGTGTACTAAATTTCATCAATATCGGAATGAATGGTTCATGATCAAAACCCGATTTTTTGTTCAAAATTGTTTGTTTTATCCCTATTTCATTTTAATTAGTGTCACGCCCCTTTAAACGTCAACCACATTTCACAGCTCACATCATTTTCTAGTCAAATTCCAAATTTCAGATTTCTAAGTGCTTTCAAAGTCGAGTTAAACTCTCTTGCGCGCTAGATTGGGTATTTGGTCCACTGTGCGACCGAACACCTGTTTCGATTTCATGATACGAGTATACATGATGAGAAATCATTTAAAAGCATACAAAAATAACAACAAAAAAAAAAAACTGTAAAAAATATTGTTATAGCAGCACATTATCAATAAATATTAATAATGTATAGTAGCAGTGTACAGGTATTGGTTGAGGGTAAAAGTCTCAGAGTCTATTCAATTTGTAAGACCCTATAAAAATAGTATGGAACTGTATGGGCATGGTGAATCAGCTGGACAGTGGACAGTTACCCTCTGCTGGATAATTTCTTGTGTAGTGGGAAGAGAAGCTTGGAAGGGTATACTCAACAAAAGCGAAGATGAGGAGAGGCCGACACTGCAGACAGATAGACAAAGTGCGAAGGCGGATAGCTGTTCTGATCACTAGCACTCTGCATTCCACTACTATTAACGCATTACATACATGCAATACTCAGAGATGAAGAAAGACAGACACTGCAGACAGATAGACAAAGTAGGCAAGCGGACAGCTGTTCTGATTACAAGCACACTGTATTCCACCTCTGCTAACACATTTATTGTTATACTCAATTGCTTCCCCGCTGATCCCGCTCTGGTGGGACTTTTACATAATTATCGATGGCTCCAAAATACTGGACAGAACATATTTCGTATAGGCTACCTCATCACAGCTGTGTTCTGCAAGCGGAGACTTAAAACTGTGCAATGGTTGTTGGGTTATGGTTAGGTTAGGTTAGGTTAGTCTGGTAGCTTCATACCAAAAGCTCACTTGAGCACGCATAGCGGCCCGTTGTGATGCCACAGGTGAGCGCAGTTCCTGTACTGACCAAGTTCCCCCGAACCCAGGAGGGGAAGGTCGGTCAGCGCAAGATCTGCATATCCAAAACACGACTACCCCGCGCTAGAAAACCAGCCAGAAAGTTTGTTGAACAAGGCTATATCCTTGATATCAATGGACGATGTCGTTGCCATTACTTTTCCCTTACCCGCTGCAGTCCGGACTGTAGTGTGTACGTGTCCCTACGTAATGGGGACGAGCCCTCCGCGGTCGGGTGAGGGTGGGTTAGTGTGAGGCAGGGGACGTTCGAAAAAAAAAATAGCTCCGTCAAGCTGTCAAGAGTCGGATAGCCAAATAGCCTATATCTGCACCTCGCAAGAGATGGGCATTGACAAAGAAAGTGGATAACAGTCTCGTCCTACTCAGCGGATCTGCACCCACGGCAGAAGTCATTAAATGGGAGCCACATTCTCTCCGCGTGTCTACCCTTAACACAGTGACCTGTAAGATGATGCCGTTATGATGGGTTATGGGCTTTTCCAAAAAAAAAACTTTTTATTTATTCGTATAGACAGACTGTAATTATGTCACTTTGATGTCCGCCTACACTCAGCCACAAAAGTATACATACTTTTATCCGTTTTCGTTGAAAATCTTTATAATTGTCTGGCATCTTTCTGCGATTTTAAGACGATCTCTTGCATTGGTTCAGAAATTTGTGAAATTTGTTAATCGGATGTATACTTTTGTGAGCCTGTGCAGGGCCACAATTCGGTTCAATTTCAGAAATTTTTTAACCAATGCAAAAGATCGTCTTAAAATCGAGGAAACTATAAAGATTTTCAACGAAAACGGATTGGTTAAAAAATTTCTGAACTTTGTTAACCGTATGTATACTTTTGTGGCTGAGTGTATGTTCATGAACGCTTGGAATTTCTTAGGAAACTTTCTTATATGGACTCTGAAAATTTGAGTACAATCTACGGCGTGTTACAAGGCATAGTTGTTGCGATCGTCTGAGTTAAACTGGGTATTCTCCTGTCGTTTTACTGGAAGGCGGCTTAACAACTTCGATGGTAGCGTGAGTATTCATGCAATTCTGTCACGCCCTGCTGGACTGATTGTCTTCTTGCCTTAAATGGAAAAGTCATACGTTACACTATTGATATTCTGACAGATGACTTTATTCGAAGGAATGCCGAAAAACTCGGCTTTCTCGTAAAGCTTCTATGCATTCTGCTGACAGTTCATTAGAACTGAAAGTTGCCAAAATTTTTATGGCATTAAAGAGCAACAAAGCATCAGGAATCGAAAATAAATGAAAAAATCGCTATTACAACTCTTTAGTCAGGATTCCAACTCAGCTTCTCATACCACCCTTATTGTAAAGGGTGTTTTTTTATAGAGGTATAGAACTTTAAGTTGCAATAAAACAACGATGGATTATTCGATTGACATGAATTTTATTTATCCGAAAGATAATCTTGTGGCATTACATTTTAAATATGATTTCTGGCATATGACCGCCACGGCTGGCGCGGATGTAGTCCAATCTGGACGTCCAATTTTCGTTAATTTTGTCCAACATTTGTGGCCGTATATCGGCAATAATACGGCGAATGTTGTCTTCCAAATGGTCAAGCGTTTGTGGCTTTACCGCATAGACCAATGACTTTACATAGCCCCACAGAAAGTAGTCTAGCGGTGTTAAATCACAAGATCTTGGAGGCCAATTCACAGGTCCAAAACGTGAAATTAGGCGGTCACCAAACGTGTCTTTCAATAAATCAATTGTGGCACGAGCTGTGTGACATGTTGCGTCACACTTGAGGATTACCTTCACTCCAACTGCGGCAGTATTGTTTGTTGACGTAGCATTCAACCAGAAGTGCGCTTCATCGCTAATGAAAATCGGGAACAACGGTAATCTCGTTTTGGGCCCATTCGACGAATCTACGCCTTACTTGATGATCGTTTAGCTTCAATTCTTGCACGAGTTGGATTTTGTAAGCACGCAAACCAAGATCCTTCCGCAAAATCTTCCATAAAGTGGATGGACACAGATCCAATTCCTGTGCTCGATGGCGGATGGACTCATTCGGGTCTTCCTCAATGCTACGCTCTACAGCAGCAATGGCTTCTTCTGTACGCACCGTACAGCGTCTCTGGGGATGCGAGTTATCAATAAGAGTAAACGTGGTGCGAAAACGTTCCATGGTTAATCGAATTAACTGCTCTAAAGGACGATTTTGTCGACGATAAAATGGACGTAGTGCGCGATACGTTTTCCGCACAGAACCATTATTTTCGAAATAAAATTGCACTATTTGCAAGCGTTGTTCAGGCGTGAGTCTATTCATGATGAATTGCCAAACCAAACTGAGAATAAATCACTTGACAGCTGTTAAATCGGTAGTCATCTTGAAAAGTAATGCCAACTTAAAGTTCTATACCTCTATAAAAAAACACCCTTTATATGTTAATTGTATCCATAAATTTACAGTAAAACAGGAGTCAACTGTTATAATTACGGTTAAGAGAAGGAAAAATTCAAAGTATCAATGGCTTGTTGATGCTAGTGTATATCTAGGATGTAAGTCATTTACGAAATATACTTTTGCTCTTCACCAATAATATTACATTCTATGCATTATTTGCCATTCGTTATGGAGTTTCTTTTTCTTCGCTTTTGAATTGATTTTTTTTGAAAACTTAATTTTTCTTTTTTTTTTTTAAATGTTGACTGCAACATTAACGATTATATTATGCTGTTGCTGCTGTGGTTGTTGTTGTTGCTGTAATATTATGATTTTAGTCTCTATAATAACATCAATAATGATTAATAAAAACCAAGCAAAGAAATACAATTTAACGTGTGTTATTAAAATAGATTTCTGGCACTTGATTTCTAAAAAGAAAAACATTTTAATTCATTCACTCAGAAAATATGAATGGAATGCCGCCGCATTTAATGAGTACTCTTACACTCCTTTTGCAACAAGAACAAAAAAAAAAAAAAACTATTTTGAAATTAATGATGAAATAATTTAATTAACGAGTAATTTTATTGAATTAAATAAACATGAATTACTAATGAAAAGTTATGAAAATTAATTTCGATTTTTGTGGCCATGAAGCAAATCTTGTGGTCGATTACGATAATTTATTTCAGAATGTGAATGAAAAAGTATGCTGGAATCGGAATGGCTTGTCATTTTAGTTAGAAATTATACAAAAAGGTTGGGCTCCGTGATATAAATTGCAATCATAGCTGCCAGATTTGACGATTTATCGTCATTTTGACGATTTTGAGCTCCAAAAATATCATTTTGACGATGTGACGATTTACGTCCTTATTTTGACGATGTTTAGAAATTAAAAATTTACATCATATTCTTTACTTTAGTACATTAAAAACCACTTTAAGCCACATTAAGCATTATATTTGAAGTCACTTTCGAATATCTATGATCAGCGGTGTTGTCGAGCCGGAACGCTCCGGAACGTCGTTCCGGTACTTCCTTTTCCGCGTTCTGGAACTAAAGATGATTTCTGATAACGAGAATTGACTGACATTTTGAAAAAAAATTAAAAAGAATTGCTGATTTTTTTTTTTTTTAATTTTTGACGAATTTTTATATGTATTTTTATAAACAAGGGTTTGAACCGAACCCGAATCGGAACAAGAACCGGATCGAACCGGCTTGTTTTTCCGAACCGTGGACAGTAGTCCAGAACGCGTTCCGGTAAAAAAATTAGCACAACACCACTGCCTGTGATGATTTTTCTGTATTTTAATCCTTTTTTATCCCCTTAAAAGCCAAAAAATTTCAACTTCTAAATAACCTCGTAGTTGAGAATAATAATTTATCACTTGTTGTTGGAGACAATTTTAAAAATTCGAGTCTAGCTTCTAATAATACCATCGGAAGAACAAAGGCAAGCGCCGTTATTTTTGTTCGTACGACCAACACTCAGGGCATCGATGACATTGTGTTTGGAACTATGAACATATGTTATGGGAAGAAGGAAAGAGAGAACAGTGTTTATGGACACTAGGCTTGTATATTTTTATACCATAAGTAACAGGAAATACCTCTGCAGGCATTGAGTTCCACATACGAATTGTCCGACTAAAAAACATACTTTTTCTGTAATGCAGTGTGCGATCCACTGGCCAATCGACCACATATGGATGTCCTGGCCGAGGAAGACGAGCTTTACGTTGGAAATATATGATTTTCGGGAACAAGTCCCCTTATTTCGTTCGAGCAAAATCCTTTTGTAGTAGGGACAGAACAGTGAAACACAAACCACATTGCAACAATGCACCAATGATTCAAAGGAGTTGGATACACTACCGTCATTAACGAGATACTACAGCCTCTCTTGTACACGGTCGAGAAACCTCAAAATAGACGTTGAGGCACCGACCTCATAAATAGTATAAAGAAAATCTTAAGAAGGAACTGAAGGAACTGAAAAATGTGTTGGTTGCACCCAACATTACACTGAATTTTCATGCTCAGAATGTCAAAAGCTTCTGACTCCTTAATATTTACACCGTCCCTATAGATTAAGATGATGCAATATTATTTCTGCGCTTATGTGTCAATAAACAACACATGGGATGGATTGTTTAATCCTTAAAAAATTTTTTCCTGAAAATTATATAAAATTTCACCGTTTTTGGAAAAACGATTTGGTGCCTCATTTATCTGGCAGCTATGATTGCAATACCTTTCGGGCAATCCATTAAAACTAGAAGTTTCCAATAATTTTAAGGCATTAAAAAGTATGCCCAAGATTTAGGCATAACCACTGCTTCTATACCTTCATACCACAGTTCTTATACCTTGTGGCCCTTAGTCTATTTTTGTCTGTACTCAGAAAACCTGTTACCACTAATCTCATTATCCCCATAATACGTGAAAACAATTGCGTTTCTCTAAGTTCAAACA
This sequence comes from Sarcophaga variegata, assembly GCA_932273835.1. NCBI lineage: Eukaryota > Metazoa > Arthropoda > Insecta > Diptera > Sarcophagidae > Sarcophaga > Sarcophaga variegata. The sequence continues at coordinate 103,560,879 of OW026361.1, forward strand.
CCAAAATTTAATCGCTTGGAATGGAATCGGAATGAAATTAACACATACCAACATAGGTGGTATGATGTGAAGGTTGCAATCCTAACCAAAGGGTTATAATGCCCAAATAGGTAAGAACGTAAAGTTTTAATGGGTGATTTTTTAAGAGCTATAGGAAAATTTTTCAAAAAAAAAAACACATAAAATTCAGAAAAATTCATGAAATTTTTATTTGAATCGATAGTACGGTCCATATAATTTAATGTTTGAAGATGATTTCATGCAAATGTTGACCGCGACTGCGCCTCAAATGGTCCATCCGCATAGTCCAATTTTGGCATACTCATTCCAACATTTCGGCCGGTATCTTACGAATAAATGCTTCAATGTTGTCTTCCAATGCGTCAATTGAAGCGGGCTTGTCTGTACAGACATGAGCTTTAACAAAAAAATAGTCTAAAGGCGTTAAATCGCACGATCTAGGCGGCCAATTGACCGGTCCCAAACGTGAAATAAAATGTTCACCGAACTCGCCTCTCAATAAGTCCATTGTTACGCGTGCTGTATGGCATGTGGCACCGTCTTGTTGAAACCACTTGTCATGCAAGTCAACGTCTTGAATTTTGGGTAAAAAAAAGTTGGATGTCATCTCACGGTAGCGCTCACTATTCACAGCTACGTTACGATTCGCAGCATCTTAGAAGAAGTACGGTCCAATGATGCCACCAGCCCATAAACCGCACCAAACTGTGACTTTTTCTGGATGCATTCGTAGCCTTTGCAATGCTTCTGGCTGATCGTCACTCCGAAATCGACAATTCTGCTTATTTACGTATGCATTGAGCCAAAAATGAGCTTCGTCGCTGAACACAATTTTTCGGTAAAGAAGTGGATCTTTCAAAGCCGACTTTCAAAGAGCCCATTCACCAAAAATTCTGGGTTGCGGTAGGTTGTTCGGCTTCAATTCTTGCACCAGCTGTATTTTAAAAGGCTTCACACCTAAATCCTTCCGCAAAATTTTCCACGTTGTTGAGTAACAGAGGCCCAATTGCTGCGATCGGCGACGAATCAATAATTGATGGTCATCATTAACATTGGCCGATACAGCTGCGATATTTTCTTCAGTTCGCACTCTACGTAAGCGTGTTGGTGGTTTAATGCCCAACAATGTAAACTTTGGTGCGAAATTTAGTCACAATAGCCCGAATAGCCGCTTCAGTGGTTCGATTAAGCTGACCATAAAATGGAAGAAGTGAGCGATGAGCTTTCTTAACAGAGCACGCATTTTGATAATAAAATTCAATGATTTGCAAGCGTTGTTCGTTTGTAAGACGATTCATGGTTAAATTATAGACCAAACTGAAGAAGGTTGAGAGTGAAACAAAACATGAAACGTGCGTGAGCTGTTTAAACCAGTGTTGCCAAAAAGATAATTGCTAAAAAAATACCCTATATATTCGGGTTAGATATGGGTTTGTGGTAACGCAATGGGCCTAACCCTTGTCTCAGACGAGACCTTACTCAAAAAACAAAAACAGATTCGTCACCATTCTCCTTTTATGTTTGCCATGGTTTTCTTCAAATTATTGTAAAATTTTTTTCTCATGGAAGTTAATCCTCTTCTGCTAAATTTTTTCGTTTTTCTTTTCTCCCTTATTTTTTATTTTATTTATTTGGCAGAGAGATTATTTATTTATAAGTTTAAACCAAAAAAAAAAAAAAAAACAACAGTAAACAACAACAATAAAAAAACATTTTTTTAAAACTAAAACATGAGTGCTGTAGTTACACGAATAATGGAAACTTATCGATTTTCTCATTATGCAAATGGCAAAACAAAGGAAGAGAGAGAGAGACAAGGAGAGAAAAGAGAAATACACTAAAAATCGGTCAGTTATTCTTCTGCCATTACGTTTTTTTTTATTGTAAGCACTACCGTTAAAAAACTGTAACAACTACTGTTCGCATTGCAAAGAGAGGGAGAGAGAGAGAGAGATTGAAAGGGAACAGCAGCCTTAGCAAAAGGTTACTCTACTGCTGCTGACTGGGTTGGTGAAAATTAAAATAAATTTTATGAAATAAACTGAAGTGGAATAATGGGAAACAAAAAGAAAGAAAATTTGGAATATAAAACTGAAACAGCAATCGTGGCACTGCAGTGTGTATTAAATTTACATGCTGATGAGAGATAATGAACATCTAATGAACTGTGGGCTTCATGTGGTCATGAAAACCAAGAAGTATTTGAGGAAAGCTTCACTTAGTCACATGACATTGACTAAGTGAACATTGTTCTTGTGATCTCCGGAAAATTTGTCGACACTATCAGAGATAGGATGCAACTGGGTCTGAGGAGTGTCTGCGTGTGGGCATCTGATCGTGGATTGGATGTTAACCCGGTACGGAAGTGGTACTCTTCACGAGAAGGTACAAGCCACCGACTTTTCGTCCACTGAAACTGAAGGGGACGCAACTGAAACTCAAACAGGAGGCACACTTTCTAGGACTCATTCTAGATAGGAAGCTGTCTTGGAAATCGAACATCATTAACAGAATTAAAAAGGCTTCCATTGTCCAGTATGCTTGTAACAGAGTGATGGGGAGAAAATGGGGCCTAGCATGACTCACTGGATCTACACAGCGGTGGTCAGAACTATCTTGACCTATGGATGCCTAGAATAAGACTAATTCGAAACTAATACAGCGACTGCAGAGGTCTGCCTGTATCATCATTAGTGGTGCCTTGCGCACTACACCTATGTCGGCACTGGAGATAATTTTGGGCCTCTTTCCGCTTGACCTTTTCTGTAGGGGAGTGACTGCTAAAATAAGTAAACGTCTCTGAGCGACTGGACCGTGGCATGACTCGGATATCGGCCACGCAAGGATCCTGAGGGAAGTTGGAGCTGTCGGGAGCAGTGACTACATGACACCGTGGTACGACTTCACAAGGAGGTTCAGGACATCGGTTCCGGACAACGCCTGGAAGGGATTCCGTACAAATCTACACCGACGGTTCTAAGCAAAACGGAGCTGTTGGCAGTGGAATTTTTTCGGAATCGGTAGGAATAGCTCGGTCTATAAGACTACCGGACCACTGCAGTGTCTTTCAGGCGGAGGTGGTGGTCATACGGGCTGCGGCGAGTATTATTGGGGACGGAAGGGTCTCCAAGCGGAGCGTCACCATACTTTCTGATAGCCAGGCGGCTATCAAGGCTTTGAGTTCTAATGTGAGGAACTCCAAGACGGTGTACGGCTGTCGCAGATATCTCGACGAGATAGCGGAACGATATGACATCCATACCGTATGGGTACCGGGGCACAGTGGTATTCTGGGTAACTGTAGAGCTAATGAACTTGCCAGGCGGGGCACGACCATCGAAGTCTCCAATGAGTTCTCGAATCTGGGCATACCTATGAGGACCTGCAAGCTCATAATTGATAATGCGATCGTCGATTCCGTCAACGACAAATGGGCGGCCTTGAACACGGGTAGAACGGCTCGTAATATCTGGCCAAGGCTGGATGAGGGGCGCACAATGAGTCTACTTAAACTCCAAAGAGGCGCGCTCAGTGTAGTTGTCGGTGTCATTACGAGGCATTGCATTATGGTACGCATGCGGCGCGCATTGGTCTTGGACACCTTGCTAACGACTTCTGCAGAAGCTGCAGAGATGAGGAAGAGGAGGAGCCTGTCCCTCATCTGCTGGGTACATGCCCGGCGCTTTGCCAAAGGAGAGGGAAGTACTTGGGTACTTTCTACATGGATGATCTGGAGGAACTGTCAAGGATTGACATTGGCAGCCTGAATTGCTTCATCAGGAGCTCCGAGTGGTTTCGAGACTAGGGAATAACGGATGATTGTGGTAGCACAATGAGCTCAATGCGGCCTAAGTGAGTCCATCCAAAAATATTTCTTGGATAGGCAGCCACCTCTACCTACCAACCTACCTTCACTTAGTCACTATTCTTGAAGACCGAATTCGGTATCAGAGTATATCGCAGTGAAGATCGATGCATATTTACGGACAGTAAAGCTTCCATTAGACCCCTAGAGAGAGGGCACAACTCGTTCAAAATTGTCCGAAAAATGCCGAATATCTCTGCAGGAGATAGCGAGACATTGAACTTTTATATTGGTGCGGACATAACCTCCGTGAAAATGGATGGACAATGATGCTGTATAAGAGTAAATGTATTGTACGAGAGGCCTACTTCAGGCCCACTGTACATTTTATGTTATTAAATCTATGCACTGACACGTAAAAAAAACCCCCGCTGGAGTATAAAGCGAAGCGAGAAAAATATGATTAAAAGAAGTGGCAGAAAAGTTCCCTAACAAATGCCGGTAATTTTTCCATCAACGCTTTGATCAATCAACCGTCAAAATATTTCTGCAAATACAACAATGAACTCTCCACGCTGGCCAACAGATTTGAAACAATTTTTTTTTTATTTTCTTTTGATTTACAAACAGTTAAAGTACCTTAGAACAACGATAGCAATGGCAACAACAACAATAATATCATCATCATCATCATCATCAGCATCAGCATTACAATTATTATTGCCGGTCGAGAAGCAAAGCAATCGGCTAGTGTTACTGCTGCTTTGCTAAATGAAATGCAATTAAATGAAGGCAACAACAACAACAACAACAGCAATTACAACAATTGAGAGACACTATACTATGACTTCATTTCACTATTCGCCATACTCTTAATAGATGATTGACTGAATGGCTGGCAAATGATGATGATGATGATGATGGCGATGGTGATGGTGATGGTGATGGCAATGTGTCTGTAATATTGCCAAGTACTTGACAACAATCTATTTACTTGCAACACCAAATGATAACAGCATGATGAACGTTTTAATAGACACCAACAACAAGAACAACAACAACAATAAATCATTATAAAAATAAAATTGTTTTTATTTTCTCCAACATTTTCCAACTGAATACACATTTTTATTTAATTTCCCCGTATGTTGTTATTTTTATTATTCTACAGCCACCTTGCAACACAATACAAACTCAGAGTCACACTCTACCAGTCACAAAATGGGTTAAAAATTGTCATTCTTTGTGCTACAAATACAAACAAGAACAACAATGACACGTACAATACCACGTTAAAGCATTGCAAATTCTAATACCCGATGACGATGATGATGACGCCGATGATAATGTTGTTGTTGTTGTTGTTGTTGTGTTGGCAAATAGCAAATGCCTTGCTTTGGCCTGGCAAATGTTGTCATAGCCTGGTGATGGCTGTCGCATAAAAGTGTTAAATAGGCGCGTGTTTCAAATAAAACAACACCGCCGCTTGCTGCACATCTACACAAACAATACAAACATCCAACGCACACATACTACATCTAATAATGATACCAACGACAGCATCTAAAACATGTAGACCAACATCACCGAATGTCCGTCGTCCCCATTCGTCTCTATATCTGTCTGTTTGTATATGTATTTGTCTCATCTACATCACCATCGTCAGCATCATCGTCAGCATTAGCAACAACAACAAAGCAATGCAACAAGTTGTTTAAATAAGTGGAAAAATTGATGTTTTTGAAAAGTTTTGCCTCCTTGTTGAGACACACACAGTCGTTCGTTTTCGGAAAACATGGCAAAAACATTCTACTCAGGTCCATGAAAAGCATAAACGAAAATGGTTTTCTTCTTGTTCTTCTTCTTCTTCTTTTTCTAGAAAAATATAGAAAAAGGAAGAAACACGAGAGAAATTGTTTTAATTTTTCCTTCTTTATACGCTTCATTTTCAAAAGTACAAAGTGTTTAGAATTTAAAGTGTACGGGAGAGTACGTGAATGATTTGCGAGATTTTCTTCTTTTTTCTTCATCGTTTGATTCCTTAAATAACAGTAATTAGATACACTCACAGAAAAATGTTAAAAATTCAAAAAAAAAAAAAATCATGCAGGCCTGTCTAAACAAACATAATGAGAAGGTCATAATAAAAATTGCAACTCAATGAGAAAGTTCTTCACATCTACAGCTATTATAAGAAGAAGGTATTGTTTCTAAATAACGACAGTTGGCAACCCTATCATTATAGAACCTGATATAAACGAGTAATAGCATGCTTGGCTAGCAAGATACTAAAAAATAATGCAAAAAGAAGCCTTAACATCAGAAGGCGGATGCCCTCTATCTTATTAAAGTATTTCAGAATGGAAATAGTCCAGGTTGGACATGTATTTCATTTAATTGAACCTATCTGCCAACAACTCAGTCCTCTGCTTCAATAAAAGTAGGCCAATTGCAAATAATCCCCTAGTTGGAGTGGAACAGAGTACACTGATGATCACGACAATTGTCTGCATGTGTACTCAGTCTATCAGTTGACAACGACGATGGTATTTTACGTGGGTACCCGTCCGCATGGACCTAATCCCACCGTGCTCTACGCAAAAGGTGAAATACAATGCGTCTACCAACGCCCCTAAATGTGGCAGACTGCTACACCACTGAGTACCAATTCGAAACCATGTATTTGGACATGATTTCCCCCTTGGTTAGGAGCGGAGCCTATCTAAAACTCCTTCCGATCTTTGGGTCACGGCACCCGGTTGAAAATGCAATTCCGCATCAAGCCTACTGACTAGACTCTTCCCGCGATTTGGGTCCAAACCACAGCCACCACGATGCTCCCAAAAGGGGCCACACCAACAACCAGGCTGGAATCGTGGTTTCAGGGGCTCCTGGCTCCCGTGGTACCAGAATTAAGTCTCCGGTCAGACCTCGTAATCAAATCGATTACTGCCAGTTGAACTCCAAACAGTTCGGGACTGGTGACCCACAGCAACACAATAAACATACATCGGCATAAAGAACAACACTTACAGTACTGATATTGAACAGCGTCCTCACGGACGAGGCTTTGGCCACATGGTGTGGCACCAGGAGTGGATAAAACGAACGCAACAGGAGAACACACAACAACGCAGAAGGCTTGGCAGCGGCGGTAACGACGACGACGGGGATGACGGCGATGACCGTGATGACGGGAATGATGACAGCAACGGAGAGGGGCAGATTGGACCCGCACATAAAAAACAGCAGCAGCAACAGGAACGGCGAACCGGAGCAAAAGAACCAGCAGCTCTATCAGTTGACAGTGATATTGAAGCAAAGCCTAAGACGAGTCTCAGCTTCCAAATCTTCTTCCAAGGCTCTCTCTTCACTGTCAATTATGTTATTCGCCATAACAGTTCAGAACATTTCGACCGTAAGGACAAGGACTGTCGTTGAATCATGTGTTGAAAAGAAACAATTCTGTTGTGCGAGGATTGACACATTACCCACACAATGACCATGATTTTGTTGTAATAGCAAGAGCAAGAGAATTCCACCTTGCGGTGTGTGTCCCTTCATTTGCTTTATCATGTGAGAAGTATGCTAGTGAGTAGTGCTCAGTACAGTCTCAGTGGACTGAGCTCTAGTGAAGGCATGTTAAGCACCACTGTTTAGATTAGGAAACTAGCTATTTTGTATCCGATTGCTTAGGATACTTTCCAGTAATTCGATAAGGAAAGACGTCAAACTTATGGGTCTGATAACCTTAGTAACATAGGTCGATGGGTGTCTCAGTCCGAGAGATAAAAATAATCCTCGTTTGTCTCCACTTTACAGGGACAAGTCATTATTCCAAATTGAAAGAATAGAGCCATATGAGAAGGCTATGACTTCCTTGACTTTCACATGTCACATGTTCACAATCATCCACCAACCGATATAATATCGTGAAATTTTTTTCATTATTTCTTGGGCATAGAGATGTTCGTCCGTTATCTTCTTGAATTGGTGCCTAGTACTGCGACAAAATGATCTACTACTAAAGGGTCCGCCAAATAACTTTTTTTTTAAATGCTTTAAAAAAACTACTGAATATTTTCTCAAATTTCTTTTTTTATTTGAAAGTACAACCCTTCCGATTTTGGCAAAAAATCATCTTTTCAGATGAAGCTCATTTTGATCTTGGCGGGTATGTAAACAAGCAAAATTGTCGCATTTGGGGCACAGAAAACCCGCACGCATACATTGAAAAGCCGAAGCACCCAAAACGAGTCACTGTTTGGTGCGGATTTTGGTCCAGAGGAACAATTGGGCCATTTTTCTTCGAAAATGAGCAAGGAGTGGCCGTTACAGTCAATGGCGATCGTTATCGGGCCATGTTGAACGAATTTTTGTTCACAAAAATTGAAGAGGAGGATATTGGCAACATTTGGCAACAGGACGGCGCTACGTGCCACACAGCCGAAGCTACATTCGATATTTTGCGCCCTGTTTTTGAAGATCGCATTTTCAGCCGCAGAGCTGTCGTTTCTCCACCTCGGAGCTACGATTTGACACCGTTGGACTATTATTTGTGGGGTGCCGCCAAAGATAAGTGTTACGCTGACAAGCCAGAGACAATTGACGCTTTAAAGGACAATATTCGTGAAGCCATTGGTGAAATACAGCTGCACACAATCGATAATGTGCTTAAAAATTGGACCGATCGTGTAGGCTACTGCATTACCAGCCGAGGCAGCCATTTGAATGAAATTATTTTCCATTATTAACCGGAAGGATTGTACTTTCAAATAAAAAAAGAAATTTGAGGAAATATTCTGTAGTTTTTTTAAAGCATTTTCACAAAAAAAAGTTATTTGGCGGACCCTTTATTATACTGCCGTCAAAATTTATAGGATATCCCTACCATACCATCCTTATTACCTTGAAAAATTTCAGAATGCTGCTCGAACACTTGTATGCACCCAAGTGTTTGCCTCTGGTATCCAATAATGCTTCACAAGTCCCAAGTATTTGTTCTCATATCCTTTTCTATTTCGAATATAATTTTTCGCAGTGTATTTTTCCTATTCTTCTATCAAATATAAGTATCTACAGTCCATTAATATTAAAGAAATCATAGAGAAGATATATTTTTAATTAATTACACTTTCATTTACGGCATTTATTGACAGTCGGCCATAAAAATACTGTCACGTCTCTTTAAAAGAAACAATTAAATTTTCTAATTTCGTAACAGTAATCAAGTTAAGAACATTTTCTGCATAATAAACAACGTCTGCAATAATATGGTATGATCTGATGAACACCAAGAAGGTGCTGCAGTCCAGTGCTGGAAAGTGTAATAAATTTCCTTTACGATACAGTTTTCTTTTTGTTTTTTTTTTCTTTAACTGTCTTCCAAACAGTTAAAATCAAAGGTGAACAGTTTCGTCTCCATTTTAATTCATTATTTATGCACTGGCTTAACAAACACTTCCGTCTTCATTAATTGCAAAAAAGAAAAACGATTGAATTCTTGTATAGATTTTATCAATAAAAGTATGGAGAGTAGAAGAAGCTTTTCCTCGAGTATTTCGGAATTACAAACACGGGAGAGTTATTCTATTGATAACACCTAGACATTGAGTACCTTAAAGTGTTATTAGTGGAGCATGATCATTATCAGACACTCTAGCCTTTCGCTCTAAACAAGCAGAGCATTTTGCCCACAATGTCCATGTCCTGGAACCTAACCTTCTTAAAGTTCATCGATAAATTCTCTTCATTCTGCCACTTCTCTTGATGTGATCAAGGTCAATTGAAGTGTTGAAGATTATCTATATCCCTTTGACGGTCACCAAAATTTTAGGAGGCCTTCCCGTTAGACACTTGCTGTATCTCCGTTATTTAGAGGAAATAATTTATGACGTGTATACACGTCATGTCCCCCCAGAAACCCTTGTTATGACGTCTATAGACCTTTCGCTCAAAACAAGCAGAGCATTTTGCCCACAACGTCCATGTCCTGGAAGCCAACTGTGTTGAAGTTTCTTAAGGTTTATCGATAAATTCTCTTCATTCTGCCACTTCTCTTGATTTGATCAATCAGGTCAATTGAAGTACTGAAGATTATCTATACGAGAGGCTCTTCTCCTCTTCCACATATGCATTCCTTCGCATATATTCCAATGGAATAAAACTTTTTCCCCAAAAAACTCTTCAGCACGGCTGCGATTAAGTGCCTCACAAACAATACCTTAATGTCCGTAAACGTCCATAAAATGTCCGTGGTTTTTCAGGGTAGTTTTGAATCATTCAAATCAAAGGTAATTCTAATGTTGTTGCCAGGGTATAGGAATATCGTTAGGAATTTGCATTGCTGATGAACTAGCCAGGGCTGTGTGCAAAGCTCATAATCTCCGACCCATTACGTGTTACTGATGCGTCTGTAAAATTGTTTATTCTACGATCGTTTTCTAAGGAGACACGACGTCATACATAATTGGTCATTACAACCCTTCAGTCAGGATTACGACCTAGTTTCTCATACCACTTACGTTGTGTGTGTTAATTTTATACATGATTGGCGGGACCTACAGTTTAAAGTCGACTCCGAACGACAGATTTTTGAAAAACTTTTCATTGCATTTTTTATTTACTTTCAGTGTTTTTGTTAGAAATCTGCTGAGAGGAAGTCGCCGAAAAAATAGTTTTTTTTATTTTATTTTGATGTCTGGCTTGGGGCTCGAATCCTGGCTTTTCGTCTACCTACACTACCTACTAGACCACGGCGACTTCAACTTCATTGGCAGCATAAGGGTACCAGTAATAATGCTACGCCCTACTGGACTGATGTGGAGAAGAGGAAGTAAGTCAGTTCACTTAATTGGCCTAAAAACTTCGTTTATCAGATTTTGGCTTCTCCTGAGAGACCCAGTAAGCTTGGCAATCTAAGATGTGGTTTACATACTCTCTAGTACTCTCGGTACGTACTCTCATATCTAACGACCGATTATTAAAAGCGAACCAGTGGTTCAAAGCCCAGCTCATCTCGAACAATAATGAAATGTGAAAACAGTATTTCGTCGACAATATCTTCTCAGCAATATCTTCTCTTCTGGCAAAAACTCAGAGAGAAAATAAAAGTTTTCGTGCCAATTTCTCAAAAAATGGTGTTCGGACTCGACTTGCGACTTTAGGTCCCGTAGGTAGGTAGGTATAGGTGGCTGACCATGCAAGAAAAATTTTTGGATGGACTCACTTAGGCCGCATTGGGCCCATTGTGCTACCACAGTTATCCGTTATCCCCTAGTCTCGAAACCACTCGGAGCTCCTGATGAAGCGATTCAGGCTGCCAATGTCAATCCTTGACAGTTCCTCCAGATCGTCCATGTAGTAAGTACCCAAGTACTTCCTTCTCCTTTGGCAAAGAGCCGGGCATGTACCCAGCAGAAGAGGGACAGTTTCCTCTTCCTCCTCATCTCTGCAGCTTCTGCAGAAGTCGTTAGCAAGGTATCCAAGACAAATGCGCCTCGCATGCGTACCCATAATGCAATGCCCCGTAATGACACCGATAACTACACTGAGCGCGCCTCTTTGGAGTTTGAGTAGACTCACTGTGCGCCCCTCATCCAGCCTTGGCCAGATTTTACGAGCCGTTCTACCCGTGTCCGAGGCCGCCCACCTGTCGTTGACGGAATCGACGATCGCATTATCAATTATGAGCTTGCAGGTCCTCATAGGTATACCCAGATCCCAGAACTCAGCGGTGAGTTCGATGGTCGTGCCCCGCCTGGCAAGTTCATCAGCTCTACAGTTACCCGGAATACAACTGTGCCCCGGTACCCACACGATGTCATATCGTTCCGCTATCTCGTCGAGATATCTGCGACAGTCGTACACCGTCTTGGAGTTCATCACATTAGAACTCAAAGCCTTGATAGTCGCCTGGCTATCAGAAAGTATGGTGACGCTCCGCTTGGAGACCCTTCCATCCCCAATAATACTCGCCGCAGCCCGTATGGCCACCACCTCCGCCTGAAAGACACTGCAGTGGTCTGGCAGTCTTATAGACTGAGCTATACCAGCCGATTCCGAAAAAATTCCACTCCCAACAGCTCCGTTCAGCTTAGAACCGTCGGTGTAGATTTGTACGGAGTCTCTTAATAAGTGGGTCACACCACCTTAAAGTGGTCCCGTCACTCGTGGCTAAAATTAACACACACAACATGAGTGGCGTGAGAAGCTAGGTTTTAATACTGACTAAAGGGTTGTATAGTAAGACCCCACGTAACGTGCGAGATACGTTCCAATAAGTTCCAGCACTAAACGAAACAGCGTTAAACGAGGCAACTAATAAATCAACTGTGATGCAGGAAAAATGCGTTCGTAGTGCGATTGCGAGTTCGGAAAATACTGTTGGAATCTTTATTCTGGACAGATTATTAAAAGAGCGTTGAAAAAGATACATAGGATACACCGTGTGCGATTTAGGGGAATCCCAATAGTACCGTGTAATACTGATAGAGTGTTAAGCGGAGTAGCGTTAAGCGGGGTTTTACTTTAATAACAAATTAAGTGAGTTAAGTAATGTTTGTCCCCTGAAGTCGCCGTAGTCTAGTAGGTAGTGTGTTGGCTTATTAGACGTAAAGCCAGGCTTCGAGCACCAGGCCAGACATCAAAACAAAATACAAAAAATATTTCTTCGGCGACTTTCTCTCATCAGATTTCTGTCAAAAAACTCTGAAAGTAAATAAAATTGCAATGAAAAGTTTCTCAAAAATCGACTGTAAACTGTAGGTCCCACCACTCATGTATAAAATTAACACACTCAACATAAGTGGTGTGAGAAACTGGGTCGTAATCCTGACTGAAGGGTTGTAATGACCAATTATGTATATTGTCCCCTGGGATGGTTATTGATTTGTGGTATCACAATGGGCCTTGGTCCTAAATGAAACCTTACGCATCAAAAACTCATCTTATTTCCACAAAAAAAATCTTCTGTTGTGTCACATTTTTAACGTCATTTTGTTTAATTTGTTTTTTTGTAATTCCAGAGCTGGGCATATGTATGTATTTAAATGTCCCACAAAGTAACAGACAAATTCTTTCAAATGCCAGACAAATTTGTTTTTAAAACAAAACAAAAAAGAAAATTTTATTTTTCGTATCATATTTCCAGGCATTAAGAAACCGACTCTTAATTGCTTCCCAAAAAAAAAAAAAAAAATCCTCTATTAATTCTCACAAACATAGTCATGCCACTCCACTCCATTCATTAGTCATTAAAATCATTTTTCTTTCTGTCTCTCTACGGCTGCTTTATGTCTTTGACATTTTTTATTGTTGTTGTTGTTGTTTTTGTAATTGTTGTTGTACTGGCAGTATAAATGCGGGTTATAAAACCATATTTAAGACACCTTCTTAAGCATTTTAAGCGGATTTAAACAGAACAGAACAGAAGACAACAGCACACAGAACACAGCACAGCAGAATAGAACAGAACAGAACAGAACAGAAGAACTTAAAACTCGAAATGACCTGACTTAAGTGGCCATTAGCCTTAAACGTCATTGTGTCGCGCCATTGGTAGGAGAATTATTGTTGCATGGTTTTGGTAGAGCGTACGTACGTAGTACGTTTTATTCTTCTTCTTCTTGGTTTTTTGTAAATTATAGTTGTGGTCTACGCATAACTTGTTTATACAAAACGGCTCCCCTTATCAGCAGGGGCATTAATGCAGTTGCTTAAGAAGGTTGCAAGTTGCTGGGTAACACAATACAACACAGCACAGCACAGCACACAATGCAATGCACAATTAAATGAACACACTTGCTCTGTGGCACAACAAATTAAAAGAGTTAGTCATCCAGCCACCATAGATACATAGCCTCGACAACAAAGTCATCCTCATTGTCATCTTCATCGTCTAAACATTTCAAAAATAAAACAACAACGACAACAACAAACGATATCAAGCTCATCTTTAGAATTTTACAAAAACAACAACAACTGCAGCAGCAACAAAGGCAAAAAAAATTACTTGTCTATCGTAGATATAATCGTTGTAGTCTTTGTAACTAAAAAGACATTTGAGGAGAGAGTTTAACTGATACTCTGGCAAACAATAAACAAGGCAACAAGGCAATCAGGCAATCAGGCGACCGACCGAACATTAATTCATTCATATCCATTGACTTTATAAACTCACTCACTTTCAGTCACAAACTTATTGACATTCCAACAGCCAACCAGCCAGCCAGCCAGCCAGCTAGTCAGTCACACAGGTAGATTGTAAGCCATAGCATGAGCGGTTATGTTTACCTGGCTGGATGTGTACATGGCTGGCATGGTTCATCTCAAAAGCTTAGCCATGGAGTAGGTGAGTAAGTGTTTGGCGTTAAAATAAACAACAACCACTCGTTGTTGCCACATTAATTCCGTATTCTTTTCTTTACTACTTTGCAATCGAGTTTAAAGGATGAATAGAATAATTACAATGCCAGATAATAATCACCGTCATCATCGTCATCGTCATCCTCATCGTCATCGTCATCTTTATGCCTCATCTTCTCATCTTTAGCCATCATCCAGTTGTCAGTGCTATCTGATGCCTTTACAAAAAAGCTACAATTGTTGCAGCTTCTCACCACTGCCGGTCTGTGCATAATAATAAATTCTCCTCTGTTGTTGGTGTTTATGAAATAAACTTTTGCTTCTTCTTCCTCCTCTGCATCTTCCTCTTCTTCTTCTTCTTCTTCTTCAAACTTAATGTCGTCTCTGGTTTGCGATTAGATTTTTAACTGCCGGTAATAAATGCATCATTGAGTCTCTCTTGTCTCTCTCTCTCTCTCGCCGCCTCTTTATGCGCCTGAAATGAATGGAAACCATTCAGCGTATCAGTGTTTAGAAAAGACCACCAAGAAAAATAATTGGTCGGGGCAATTAAAACAAATTTTCTAAAGATAACATCACTTTAATATTATTGCACACGGAAATTTGCTTACAATCTCCATCAACGATTACAACGTATTGTAACGGTAAACAAGTTCATAAATTCCATGGCATTGTGGCATGAATAGGCCACGTATTGTGAAAACACTGAGTTTTTATTGCTTTAAGTTGTAAAAATCAAACATACACAGCGATAAATAGGCCCCTTAATTAGAAAAATTACAAATTTTTATTTTTTTAGTGATAGTCCAGCATTACATTTTTTTATTTTAATCAGTAGCCAAATAAGGAAAAGGATTTTCACATGATTTCTATTCTGATCATAAACTAGAAAAACATCTCTAAATGAGAGGATGAGGCACCTCCAAAATTTTTCTGCAATCTGCATATCATTGTGACAAGCTTGGCCCTCTTTGGAATGCTTTCTATGTGACTATTCCATGTTATTTAAATTGTAATTAAATTAAATTATTTTATTAAATTAAATTGTAATTATTTGCTTCTATCATATTTCTATAGAAAATTTTGTGGATAACATGCATTTTCGATAGAAAATTTGTCGATGACTTGATTTTGTCAATGACTTGCATTTTCTAAAGAAAATTTTTCGATGACTCGAATTTTCTATAGAAAATTTATCGATAACTTGCATTTTCTATAGAGAATTTATCGATAACTTGCATTTTATATAGAAAATATATCGATGATTCGGATTTTCTATAGAAAATTTATCGATGACTTGCATTTTCTATACAAAATTTGTCGATAACATGCATTTTCTATAGAAAATTTGTCAATGACATCCACTTTCTATAGAAAATTCTCGATGACATCCATTTTCTATATAAAATATGTTGATGATTTGATTTTGTCGATAACTTGCATTTTCTAAAGAAAATTTGTCGATGACTCGAATCTTCGATAGAATATTTATCGATGACTTGCATTTTATATAGAAAATTTATCGATGACTTGCATTTTATAAAGAAAATTTATCGATGATTCGCAGTTTCTATAGAAAATTTATCGATGATTCGGATTTTCTATAGAAAACTTATCGTTGACTTGCATTTTCTATACAAAATTTGTCGATAACATGTATTTTCTATAGCAAATTTTGCGATCACTTGCATTTTCTACAGAAAACTTTTTTCTTTTCGTTTTTCGGAAAACCCCCTTTTATAGGCCATTTAAGGAAAGTAAACATTTTATTAAAACAAAAAATAACGTTTTGACAGATTCAAAATAAATGAATTTGGCCTCAATTGTTTTATTATGCACAACAACAAAATAAAATTTTATTTCAAAATTTTTCTTCCCCATTTTCTCATCTATTTTCCTTGTTTTGTTTAAATAAGTTGTTGCCGTTATTGTTAAAATCATTTTCCTGACTCGTCAAAAACTATTCTTTTCTTCTTCTTCTTCTGGTGTTTTTTTAAAATATTGTTTCCTTCGAAATGTTTCTTGTAGTAGTAGTAGTAGTTGTTGTTGTTGTTGTTGGTAAAATGTTGCATGATGTGAAGAAGATGATGCTGTTGTTACTCCTGCTACTACATACTACTACAACCAGTGCTGATGCACACTGGCTCTGAGAATGACGAATTCACTTCAAACGTTTAATACAGAAACTTTTCAATAATAAATGTTTTTCTAGCAGCAGCAACAGCAACAGTAGCAGGTTTTCCTGTCATTTTCCTTTATGAGATGTTAAGGAAATAAATGGTTTCGTCTTCTTCTTCTTCTGCTTTTTCTTTTTTTTACTGTTATAATGCACGCTACTGTGCGTAGGAATACATTTTAAAGGGAAGGAAATGTTTGAGCAGGAAAAGATTAGTTGGGCTTTTATTGTTGAAATTAAATCAGAAGTTTTGATTATAAAAGCAACAAGGATTTTGGTCTACCAAAGGCGAGCTTAAACCCTGTTTCGTATATAAGACTGCGTTCGTTCGTAACCGTTCATTGAGGTTACGGGTGTTTTATGAAAATATGTCCAAGAGGGGCAAGGTTTTTAACTTAATAATGAAGAATGATTTCTAAGTTTATGGTGCCGGTAAAAGCTAGAATGATCTCATATTAAGTGTACGACCATTGGGTCAGGTTCAAGCCACACATTGAACTCAAATAGTCTTAAGATGCGGGTTTCTTGGGGACGATTGCTGTAGACTGTCTAATGTTGAAGGTATAGCACAGGCCATTATATAGTCACCTAGCAGCAACTCGTTTCCTTGTCGTTCGCATCTTGAGTGTCAAATGTCCACAAACACTACTCCCTCTTTCCACCTTCCTATAACCTATTTTCCTAAACCTGCACAATGCACTGCATGAGTAGGGGCCATCCCCTGAGTGCTGGTTTTAAACAAAAAAAAAAAAAACATTCGGATTTTAAATACAGTAATCCCTCGATTTACGTCGCAGTTGGTTCCAAAAGGCGACGTAAATCGAAACGACGTAAATCGAACTTCATATTGCTCATACTACAAAGTAGTATGTTTTTAACAAGGAACTTAAAAAAGTTACGGTAATCCCTCGATTTACGTTGCAGTTGGTTCCAAAAAAGGTGACGTAAATCGAATGACGACGCAAATTGAAGTTAGGTTAGGTTAGAGGACGTGTACTTGTCAATTAAGACAAGTACAACGTCCTAGTTTCTCACACCACTTATGTTGTGTGTGTTGATTTTATACATGAGTGGTGGGACCTACAGCTTAAAGTCGAATCCGAACGACAGATTTTTGAGAAACTTTTTCATTGCAATTTTTATTTACTCTCAGAGCTTTTCTGCTGAGAGGAAGTCGCCGAATAAATACTTTTTGTATTTTGTCTTTGATGCCTGGCCTGGGGCCCGAACCCAAGCTTTTGCGTCTAATAAGCCAACACACTACCTACTAGACTACGGCGACTACAATTGAAGTTAGAGTGAACAAAAAATTTGACGACCTAAATCGAAACAACTTTAATCGAGGCGACGTAAATCGAAGGATTACTGTACTCATAACAGATCATTATGTGTATCAGAGTTCACTGAAGGCACTGAAAAAAGTGCTTTGAACAAATTTGGACCTGACTTTACAACCGAGCTCCAGAGCAAACAATGTTAGAAGATCAGTCTTCCTTGCTTGGAAATCTTGTGTGAAATCTCTTTTAATCCCGTATAAGTGTGAAACTAATTCTGTCCGGTATTAAATGTTACGGGTCCCAAAACAAACGAGATAAATGGCTTTGGTACGAAGCTTTCAGTGTAGGGGCACATTGTCATTTTTGTTAATAAATTTGTTGAAATATTTTACAAAGAAAAGAAAAAAAAACGCAACGAAAAGAAAATAGTTTGTCTTCTGTATTCTTTTATTTCTTTTTTGTTTTTCTCTCTTTGTTTTGAGATGTTGATTGTAAAATTGTTGCTTCTTCTTCTTCTTATTGTTCGTGTTTTGTTATGTTTTTGTTATTGTAAAATGTAAAAACACTTAAACTTACCTTAATTATTAAAGTTTCATTCAAACTCGGCAAACTTAACTTAACTCAACTGAGCTCAACTTTTTTTCTTTTGTTTTTTTTTTTTAAACCGTCTGTCAGTTACTCATTTAAACTAAAAATTTCACACATACACATACACACACACATACATCGAGGATATGTAAAGAGATATACAATTACATACCATACAGGTAAATACATCATACAACTTGTATCTGTGTAAACAGACAGACAAAGAGGAAGAGAGAGAGAGAGAAAGAGAGAGAGTTTTATTACAGAAAATTTCGTTATACGGCAACAATATTGCCGTATAAAGTTTTGTATAACAACTTGGCAATAACTTTTGTTTGAGTTATTAAATGGGGCAAATTATAAAAAAGGTACCTACTGCACTTAAGAAAAAGAACAAAAAAAGTACCAAAAATAAATTCCAAAGTACAAAGTACACCTAAATTTTTTTCCTGTATATGCTGTTGAAGGTGAAAGTGAAATTCAAATTAATTAAACATTCGAAAATCTACACTACAAGTCTAAAAGTACTATTTTGGAATTGGTACTTTTTGGAAGTGGTATTTAGTGCGGACTATTTTTACTCTCTGCTTTCCATTAGCAATATTAATAGAATGTGATGGAATTGCATTGTGGCGGAAGATGTTATAAGGCTTAGATGTCTTGAAGGCATCACTTAGATCACTTCACTGGGTATTTTCCCTTTGGGAGTTCAAGGGAATGGGCTTGCCATCAAGGGAGCTAGAATCTTCCTCTACTGAAAGTAAAGAAAGTATAGAGAGTCAACGGGATTTCTCGTTTCTCACAGAGTTGAGAGCACCTAAAATTTTACTGTGAAATCATAGTAAGAAGAGGTTTAACTCTTATGGCAGATTTCTGATCGGGTGTTATATAAAGGGTCCGCCAAATAACTTCTTTTTTTGAAAATGCTTTAAAACAAAAACTACTGAATATTTTCCCAAAGTTCTTTTTTTATTTGAAAGTACAATCCTTCCGGTTAATAAAAGAAAATAATTTCATTCAAATGGCTGCCTCGGCTGGCCATACAGCAGCCTACACGATCGGTCCAATTTTTAAGCACATTATCTTTTGTGTGCAGCTGTATTTCACCAATGGCTTCACGAATATTGTCCTTTAAAGAATCAATTGTCTCTGGGTTGTCGGCGTAACACTTGTCTTTGACGGCACCCCACAAATAATAGTCCAACGGTGCCAAATCGCAGTTCCGAGGTGGCCAAACGACATCAGCTCTGCGGCTGATAATGCGATCTTCAAAAACAGGGCGCAAAACATCGAGTGTAGCTTCGGCTGTGTGGCACGTAGCGCCGTCCTGTTGAAACCAAATGTTGCCAATATCCTCCTCTTCAATTTTTGTAAACAAAAATTCGTTCAACATGGCCCGATAACGATCGCCATTGACTGTAGCGGCCACTCCTTGCTCATTTTCGAAGAAAAATGGCCCAATTATGCCTCTGGACCAAAATCTGCACCAAACAGTGACTCGTTTTGGGTGCGTCGCTTTTTCAATGTATGCGTGCGGGTTTTCTGTGCCCTAAATGCGACAATTTTGCTTGTTTACATACCCGCCAAGATCAAAATGAGCTTCATCTGAAAAGATGGTTTTTTTTTTTGCCAAAATCGGCATCTTCTGGTGTAGGCTACTACTGCATGGCCAGCCGAGGCAGCCATTTGAATGAAATTATTTTCCATTTTTAACCGGAAGGATTGTACTTTCAAATAAAAAAAGAAATTTGAGCAAATATTCAGTAGTAGGATTTTCAAACAAAAAAGATATTTGGCGGACCCTTTACATCGAAAAACAATTTTTGTTGAATAGGAATTACCTCAGGTAAAACATGCAGATTTTATGATGAGCAAAACAAATCACCAGGGCACTTACTTGGAACCTGAGCGATGTCAACACATTTTCAAAGGAAATGAAAGGCAGCATCACAACCACTGGAGGCTCTCAACGAGATGGTAGAACGCTACGAGGATATAGTAGCTTTAAGGGGAAACCGCAGAATGAATTGCCCAACTATGGTAAAACTATTGAACTTTCGGAGGATTTCTCTACATTAGGAAACTTATTGAGAACCTATGAGCTTAGACGCTGCGTGCTCATACTCATACATCAGCAGCATAGTCATACATCATTATCATACTCCTACATCGTCACCATCAGTATTCTGTGCATGAGAAAGAGAAGCTGCCGTTCAACATCGTCATCATTTTCATACATCATCAGTATACTGAGGATGTGATGGAATTCTAAATCTGACCAAGTATAGATCAAAGAAATTCTACTCAAATGATAAAGGGCCAGGCTGTCGGGGTCTTTGCTGTATATTTTATTGTGAGCACTCGTGTGAAATGCATTAATCGTGGTCATATAGCTTCGCAGAAGCTGCTTCCACAAGAAAGAATAGGAAATTACATACATACGTGCATACATACATACATAATTGGTCATTACAACCCTTCAGTCAGGATTACGACCTAGTTTCTCACACCACTTATGTTCTGTGTGCTAATTTTATACATGAGTGGTGGGACCTACAGTTTAAAGTCGACTCCGAACGACAGATTTTTGGGAAACTTTTCATGGCAATTTTATTTCACTCTCAGAGTTTTTGCCAGAAATCTGCTGAGAGGAAGACGCCGCAGAAATACTTTTTGCATTTTATTTTGATGTCTGGCCTGGGGTCCCGAACCCTGGCTTTCCGTCTAATAAGCCAACACACTATCTACTAGACCACGGCGACTTCAGAATAGGAAATTGCTCAGCGTTATGTATTGTACAGTTGCCGTAGCCTAATAAATAGTGTGTTGATGCACTAGACTCGAGACCGTGGCTCAAAACCACAGCTCAGACATCTTGAAAGAAACAGAATATGGAATAAAAAAAAAATATTTCTAACGGCGTCTTCCTCTCATTCGGGCAAAAACTCTGAGGGTAAAAAAAAATTGTCAAGAAAAGTTTTTCAAAAATCTGTCGTATGGTACTGGCTTTAAACTGTAGATCTTGCCACGCTTGCATAAAATACACACAACATGTGTGATGTGAGAAGCTAGGCTGTAATGCTGGTCATTAGTGGAAGGAAGCTAGGCTGGACTAAAAAATTCAAATGTTGCTTGAAGATAACGAATGAACGGACTTACTTGCACTTTCCTTAGGTACATTAACGATGTCACAAACTCTCATAATACCGAATTTCTTCAAGTGTAAGCGCTTTAAACCATGTAAACACCAGTTTCCACAAATAAAGTTTTCATAGATGAATTGTGGATAAATTTTGTGTGCATGCAGTGAGTGAGTGAGAGCACGTGGATGGATGTTCAGTTGCAGATACATTCTGTTGTTGCTGCATCGTTTTTTTATTTTCATGCTCTCGTATTTATAAACCACTGAGAATGAATCTCTCAATTTTGTTTTCTTTAGCAAACCATAAAGTAAAATTGCTTTTATGGAAAACGTGTCTGTCTGTCTGTCTGTTTGTGTGAATGACTGTTTATGGAGAAAAGTCACACAACCAGGGATAAAGAGTGAGCATGAAAGATGAGTTTTCCGTTTTCTTGCCATTTCATACATGCAAACTATGCAACAACTTTTACTGCTTGCTGTTGCTGTTGCTGTTGCTACCTTTCTGGTCATGGTCAGAGCTGTATTCAGGGTAGCAGGGTAGCAATTGTTGCTGCAGCTGTTTCATATTCTATAAGAGCATTTTAGATTCTATTCTTTGCTTTCCTATTTTTTTTAAGTTTTCTTTTCGTTTTCTTATGTAAAAATAACTTGAACTGACAATTAAAATTATAATTTTAAATAAATATTCTGCAGAAAAAATAACCAACAAACAAACAAAAAACTATAAAACCAAAGAAATTACAACGGAAAACAAGCTGAGTTTGAATATGAAAAGAATATTTTATTCAAGTCTTTTTTCTTTAATTGAAATTGAAAATACAAAATAAATTCAACAAAACTACGGCTTAATTTCAAATCTTTAACAAAAAAAAAAAAAGAAAATGCAAAATGACTAGTCCTGATTTGAAATTAAAAGGAGTTTTAAATACTCAGCAGAGCGTCATACAATATTTCGTACAAACGATTAAACCATAAAGAGAAAGAAAGCCATATCCATACCAGAGATCAGCAATGAATCGCTTTTTCGCTACTCATAAGTACTCATGCAATTTTGAGTATGAGTAAGTCAACAGTATTGAAATTCAACTACTCTGATTCATTCGTACTCACTACAACATTGATTTACAAGTACAAGTTGCAATGAGTATGAGTACAACGTTGACATCAAACTCATATCATTCGAACTATGTTTGGTTCATACACCTACTCATTCAGATTCATAAATTTAGAAAAATACTTATAATACTTATAAATGATTCGAGTGATTCGAATCATTCCTCAAAATTTTTCAGTCTTAGTTGTTGTTGCATTTACAAAGAGAGAAGAAAGACACATAAACAAAAAAGACAAAGACAGCAAGCAGAGCAAACCTACAACCTTCATGTAAGTATTGTAGTGTTCGTACGCGAATCATACTTATTTTCAACGCCTCTATTCTATAAAGTTCT
Organism: Sarcophaga variegata; assembly: GCA_932273835.1. Taxonomy (NCBI): domain Eukaryota; kingdom Metazoa; phylum Arthropoda; class Insecta; order Diptera; family Sarcophagidae; genus Sarcophaga; species Sarcophaga variegata. The sequence goes on from OW026361.1 coordinate 103,583,701, forward strand.
AAGTGTACTTAGAACGTTTTTAATGTTCTTGGATTTTTAAATTCAACGTTCTCTAACTTAAATACTGTCAAAATTTGATTAAGAACCGCCGATCCGTTCCGAAGTTATAGGGAAAAATCTACTTAGAATACACATATAGTCGTATGTCGCGTGAAAACTCAGCTCATAACTCAAAACACACTTTCTCGACTTAGAATGTTATAGAACGGAGGCGTCGTTTTGTGATTCGTGTATACGATGAGCCATGGAGAGTCGAAATCGGAGACATCATGCGTATTGTTAAGTACGAGTACCATGAGTATTTCAAACTTTGAATATGAGTAGTATGAGTATGACATTAAAATAAGTATGAATGCGTATAAGTATCAGAAATTGTAAGTATGATTCGAATCTGCTTATCGTTTTGAATACTCATTGCTGACCTCTGATCCATACAGTGACTTCAGTGTCAATGGTCTGGCAAGGTTGCCAGAAGCTAAATATCCTTCATCCGTAGAGTCACATATTTCGTGAAAGGTTTGCTATTCACGAATATGGATCGCTTACTAAACTGAGAATGCCTAAAAGCAATTAAAACTTGGAACAGAAATGCTGATTATGAAGTTTCAAATGATGGCAGAAGAGAAAGAAAGCCACATCCATACAGCGACTTCACTGCCAACGGTCTGGCAAGTCTGGCATCTGAAGTATCACTTATTTCATGAAAGGTTCGCCAGTCACAAATATGGATCGTTTACCAACTGGAGAACGCCTAGAAGCAATTAAAGCTTGCAATAGAAATGCTGATTATGAAGTTTCAGATCATAGAAGAGAAAGAAAGCCACATCCATACTGTGACTTCAGTGCCAACGGTCTGGCAACGTTGCCAGAAGCTAAATATCCTCCATCCGTAAAGTCACATATTTCGTAAAAGGTTCGCCATTCACAACTGCCATTTACCAACTGGAGAACGCCTAAAAGCAATTGAAACTTGCACCAGGAATGCTGATTCGAATGTGGCCACTTTTCGAGCACTATGGGGTAATTATGGTCGTTATAATCGACTTACTGTGCAAGTTATTGGCAGGATTATAAAGGCATTTGAATAGACTAGAAGCGTTACACATATTGTCAGTTCGTGCAGTCAGCTTCGTGGCATTGTATGCATTGCAGATAAAAAGCTTCTTTTAGCCCCTGTTTATGGTATAAAATATTTGTTCAAATGTTCGCCACGGCTTCTCTGAGTGATGAGCATTCGAAATAACCAACTTTTAATAACTCTGGCGCATAAATTGGGCTAAACTTAAAGAGCCGCATGAAGTCGTTGTAGTCTAGTAGGTAGTGTGTTGGCTTATTAGACGCAAAGCCAGGGTTCGAGCCCCAGGCCAGACATCAAAGACAAAATACAAAAAGTTATTCTTCGGTGACTTCCTCTCATCAGATTTCTGGCAAAAACTCTGAGAGTAAATAAAATTGCCATGAAAAGTTTCTCAAAAATCTGTCGTTCGGAGTCGACTATAAACTGTAGGTCCCACCACTCATGTATAAAATTAACACACAAAACATAAGTGGTGTGAGAAACTAGGTCGTAATCTTGACTGAATGGTTGTAATGACCAATTGTATTTGTAAGTATGTATTTAGAAGTGTTACACATATTGTCAGTCATGTGCATTATGGCGTTGTACGCATTACAGGAAAAAAACGCTTCTTTTTGGTCAAAGTATGGCGAATAATTCGAATTTGTCGCTTCCACAGCGTTCTTTCAAGTTAAGCCCTTGTTCGCTTGGCGTTCAAAAGTTCGCCACGGCTCTCTGAATGAGGTGTAACCGGAATATTCAATTTTAAAGCACTCTGGTGCATAAATGGGACTGAATTTGAGAGTTAAATGGGTTCTGTTGGCTTTAAGAGCCGCATACACCTGCGACTTATGAAAACCGCACCACAAAAATTCCAACGAGGCAAAACACACGATATCGATGTGATTCGATATCACATTACCTCCATGTGAGGTGATCATACTCTCAAATTGCTTGTGCTTAAATGTGACATAAGCCATATGTCACGTAGCGTCGTCCTGTTGACAACACTATGTCGGTCTCCTAACACAACCACTCTGGATTAGGGTTCAGAGAAACTCAATGGGTTGAAGTAAAATTTTTTAATTCATTCTTAATTCGTAAACCAAAGTTTACGAACCTTAATTGCAGGTTAACCCACCACATCTTATTTTTAATCAAATAAAATGCAAAATTTTTTTAATGAAATTAAAAAACAAAAAACTACGACAACAACAACAACGGCAGCATGAATAACTTGTTGCTGCTACTTGGCAAATAAACTTCCTGGCTCCATGACACAGCAACAAGAGTGTGTCGCTTGTTAATCCCAAATGAAGACATAAAGTTGGATGCTGCCACTGGTGATACTTTTAGTTTCAATGTGTGTGATATTTTTTTCATTGTTATTGTTGTTGCTGGATTAAGTTTAATTTTTTTTATTTATGGAGACAATTAAAATAAAAAAGAGAGGTGGATCTACATGAAGGTAAGGGTGATAACAAAACAAGGGAACATTTCATGAAGTGCTCTCGCTCTCTCTCCCTCGTTACATGCATATTTTCATGTTTTAATGTGTTACAAGATTATGAAAGAGAATAAAAGAATAAAAATAAAAATAAAAAATAAATTAAAGAGGGAAACAAGGGTCAAATGGTTATGTTATTGGAACAACTAAGTATTATTATAACTGTTCCAGTGTTTCTGTATTTAAATGACATTTTATTTCAATTCATTTTAAACATTTATGACTGTGTTATTGCCCCCTCTCTTCCTCTCTCTCTCTCTCTCTCTCTCTCGCTTTCTCTGTCTCTGCAGAATACAACCGATTTTTTGTGAAGCATATTAAGGATATCACCGTAGAGTCGGGAGTTACAATCGGACTACAATTGTATTCGTCTAAACACAACTACAGGGACGACATGTACAATTTAGGAAAGAGAGAGAGAGAGAGAGAAAGAGAGTCCAGCAGTAAATATTAGTCGTTGTATTGCTGTTTGTGACATTTATGGACTTTTTCTACAAAATTAACATTGAAGAGCAAAAAAAAAATAAAACATCTCTAGTGGAGACCAATGAACGATAGACTGGTTAAAAGGCCTGACCAAATGTCAGACAAACAAACAAACACCCAGACAGGCGGACGAATATACAATTCGATTTGAGTTCCTTTTTAATTTATGGTTATGGATTATTTATGTTTTTCTTTTCTTTTTCTCCTTTATTGCTGTTTTTTCTTTTATTATTTCATTTCATTTTATAATCGTTCTTATTGTGATTGCTAATGCTGTTCTTGTAGTTGTAGTTGTCTTTGGCTTTTAATATCTCTTAAACTGTTCAATTTAAAACTATATATACGAGGATGGATTAAGAATTTTGTTAGGTTAGGTTCATTTGGGTTCAATAATTCCTGTTGTGGGGGTGAGCAGGGCAACAATAAAATACAAAACCGGGATTAGTTTAGTTGCCGTACAAGCGATTATAACAGATTTACCTTAATTCATACAATTCTTCTCAACCATCTTTTAATAACAAGCGGCCGTCTCACGCCTGAATAACGCTTGCAAATAGTGCAATTTTATTTCGAAAATAATGGTTCTGTGCGGAAAACGTATCGCGCACTACGTCCATTTTATCGTCGACAAAATCGTTCATCAGAGCAGTTAATTCGATTAACCATGGAACGTTTTCGCACCACGTTTACTCTTATTGATAACTCGCATCCCCAGAGACGCTGTACGGTGCGTACAGACGAAGCTATTGCTGCTGTAGAGCGTAGCATTGAGGAAGACCCGAATGAGTCCATCCGCCATCGAGCACAGGAATTGGATCTGTGTCCATCAACTTTATGGAAGATTTTGCGAAAGGATCTTGGTTTGCGTGCTTACAAAATCTAACTCGTGCAAGAATTGAAGCCAAACGATCATCAAGTAAGGCGTAGATTCGTCGAATGGGCCCAAAACGAGATTACCGTTGTTCCCGATTTTCATAAGCGAATTTTGTTTGGCGATGAAGCGCACTTCTGGTTGAATGGCTACGTCAACAAACAAAACTGCCGCATTTGGAGTGAAGGTAATCCTCAAGTGTATGTGGAAACACCGTTACATCCAGAAAAACGGACTGTTTGGTGCGCTTTATGGGCTGGTGGAATCATTGGTCCGTACTTTTTCAAAAACGATGGTGGCCAGAACGTTACAGTCAATGGTGATCGGTATAGAGCCATGATTACTAAGATTTTCATTCCTGAATTGAATAACCATGATGTCCAGGAGATGTGGTTTCAACAAGACGGCGCAACATGTCACACAGCTCGTGCCACAATAGATTTAGTGAAAGAGACGTTTGGTGACCGCCTAATTTCACGTTTTGGACCTGTGAACTGGCCAAGATCTTGTGATTTAACACCGCTAGACTACTTTCTGTGGGGCTATGTAAAGTCATTGGTCTATGCGGTAAAGCCACAAACGCTTAAAGTTCTATACCTCTATAAAAACACCCTTTACATGAGAGTTTAAAGTCGACTTCGTACGACAGATTTTTGATTTACTTTCAGACTTTTTGCCAAAAATCTTCTGAGAGGAGATGTCTTAAGGTTTGAGCCGAGGCCTCATATCTAATAAGCCAACACACTACCTATCAGTGCCAACGGTCTGGCAAGGTTGCCAGAAGGTAAATATCCTTCATCCGTAGAGTCACATATTTCGTGAAAGGTTTGTCATTCACGAAAGTGGACCGTTTACCAACTGGAGAACGCCTAAAAGCAATTAAAACTTGCAACAGAAATGCTGATTATAAAGTTTCACATGATAGAAGATAAATAAACCCATATGCACACAATGACTTCAATATCAACGTTCTGGCAAGGTTGCCAGATGGTAAGTATTTTTCATCTGACCTATTACCTATTAGACTACGACGACAGAAAATATTTTTGACAAGCGATGCACCGCTTGCAGTCTCTTTTTATAATCTTGTCAATGCCTTGCACTGGAGGAAGACCTTACTCGCATCATTAGGTGCCGTTTAAATCACCATTTTGTCGTAAATTGCATAAATTTTTAGCTGTTCTTCGTTTGTTCAATGGAAAATGTTCGTGGAAAATCTTTCTGTGAATAAAGGGCCAATGGATTTAAACCACACCATGTATTACCCTACAATTGTGGGCTTTGCAGATGACATTGCCATAGTCTCGGTAGCTAAAACGGTAGGAGAAATAGAGTCGTCGAATAGAGCCGTCTTGATAAGCGGCCGGAAGATAGTGGAGAAGATGGAATTGACCGTTGGAGGTACAACGATCGAATCGAAGAGGGCGATAAAATACCTGGGAGTGATTATCGACGACAGGTTGAACTTCAAGGAGCAGGTGAAATACATCGGTGAAAAAGCATCTGTAACACAGGGAGCACTGACGAGGATGATGCCAAATATTGGAGGACCAGGTCCATTCAAAAGGAGAATAATTTCGGCGGTAGTAACGTCGATAATGCTGTATGCTTGCCCAATATGGTCGGAGGCACTCTCGGTGGGGACGACGAGGAGGATACTATCCTCGGTGTATCGTCTCAGCGCGATTAGACGGATAAGTGGCTTCAGGACAGTGTCTGATGAAGCAGTTTTGGTATTGGCAAAGACAATACTAATAGACATATTGGCGGATGAGATGAGAATGATATACCTTCGCCGTCTCCAGTACCCGGGACAAATAGCGGCTATAAAAGCGGAATAACGATGGGAGAGCAGTTTAAAGGGAAGATGGACATTTCGTCTTGTCCTTGATGTAACCCTTTGGATGAAGAACGGACATTGCGAGTTGAGCTACTGCGTGTAGTTCCTAACTGGTCATGGGTGCTTCAGGAAGTACCTGCACAGATTTGGTCATGACACTTCCACTATATGCCCGAACTGTGTAAATGAGGAGGAAGATGCGGAACATATTCTAACATGTTGTCCCAGATTTAGATGGCCTGGAGAAACGAATTTAGGACCAAACCGGCTAATGGAAGAGCTGTTGAACTGTAGGATTCTATGGAGTCAATATAGTCAGAGAATAGCTGAAGTTATGATAGTACTCCGAAGACTGGAGGAACGGAGGCAAAATTCAAAGTAATGTGATGAAGCTTTCAAGCTAACCAGCCCTCCGCGAAGTAATACCTTACGGCGGTCCTGCGGGGGGAGAGTGGTTGAAGTGTGTAGGGGGTGGGTTTAGTACGTAGGCACCAGTGATGGTGAATCGTGCACTCTTTCGTTGGGACAAAGGTGTCTTTCGAAGATTCCCACCCCCGGCTCAAGACAAAAAAAAAAAAAAACACCATGTATTACCCAATATACGAATGTATTTTTACAAAATTACCTCAAAGGATTGCTTGAAGTTATCATTTAAAACGATTAATCGCCATCCAAAATGACATTCCTTAACCAATTCCTTAAAACTACAATCCTATTATGGCATCTACAAGTCAAAAATAATTCCTGGTACTGTAAAGTAGAGAAGAATCATGAGTCCGACTAAGTAAAGAAAGAATCATAAGAACTGCGGTGTTTTTTTAAATCATTCGTCGGTTGTTTCCACAATGTTCTGACCATCTTTATGCCTGTGGTTGAATTTGTCATCACAGTCTGTTCTATCATCACCATCATTGTCGAATGTTTTCCTTTTTTTTTTGCTGATGAATGAATGCTTTAGGAGAGTGAGTCATTATTGTTATTGCAATTGTTGCTATTAAGGTATTATGAAATTATTTCCCTTATTGTTGTTGTTGTATTCATTTTATTTTTATTTCCTTTTTATTCTACAGTTTTTTTGCTGCCGCATTAAAAAACTCTCCTATTTTTTTCTGAAATTCAAAAAGAAAAACTAAAAACAGGATTTTATTTTAGTTTCTCTATCTCCCTCTCTCTCTCTCTCTCTCTCTCTCTCTTGCTCTCTTTATTGTTTATTTTGTAGTTTTTAAACATTTTTTTCTCTTATTCTCTTCTGTCCTTCCTTCTTTTGTAATTTAACGTCATGATAAGCCTTTAATTTATGATTCTGTTGTTTTAATTATAATCTCTGGTATGTTTTTGTTTTTGTTTTTGTATTCGTTTTTATTATTTCCCCGTGCATTTGGGATTCTTTTGTTCCTGTAGCCAGTAAATGGATCATAATTAAGGGGCCATGAATGTTATCGCGCAACAATTAAAAGCAAAACAAAAACAAACAAAAAATGAAAAAAATTTATGGAAATTTTTTAAATCCAAAGAGGGGAAATTGATTTAAATTGACGCCAAATTTTTAAGTGACTTTAAAAGTGAATATAAATTACGAAAACTATTTTTATATCAAGGATATCCAAACATTTAACAATAAAAATATAAACAACAATGCTATGATCCATACGGTTTATTTAAGGGGAACGTATTCCACAAAAATGGACTCACAATCAGCATAAGGTTTTTCGCATTTAAGGTAGGTTTCCTTAGAATCAAGTTGAAAGCAATTGAGAGATATCGGGCCAAATCAGAGACGTCCATGAGGTAGCGTGTTGGCTTACTAAACGTAAGGCCACGTTTCAAAACCAGGTCAGACATCTCCAACAAAACGAAGTATTGGAAAATATTTCTGCGGCGTCTTCCTCTCAGCAGATTTCTGCCACAGATTTACTCTGAGAGTAAATCAAAATGTCATAAAAAGTGTAAAATTAACACACAACATATATGTATATAAAGGGTGTTGTTTTTATAGAGGTATAGAACTTTAAGTTGGCATTAATTTTCAAGATGGCGACCGATTTAACAGCTGACAAGTGATTTATTCTCAGTTTGGTTTGGCAATTCATCATGAATAGACTCACGCCTGAACAACGCTTGCAAATAGTGCAATTTTATTTCGAAAATAATGGTTCTGTGCGGAAAACATATCGCGCACTACGTCCATTTTATCGTCGACAAAATCGTCCATCAGAGCAGTTAATTCGATTAACCATGGAACGTTTTCGCACCACATTTACTCTTATTGATAACTCGCATCCCCAGAGACGCTGTACGGTGCGTACAGAAGAAGCTATTGCTGCTGTAGAGCGTAGCATTGAGGAAGACCCGAATGAGTCCATCCGCCATCGAGCACAGGAATTGGATCTGTGTCCATCCAGTTTATGGAAGATTTTGCGGAAGGATATTGGTTTGCGTGCTTACAAAATCCAACTCGTGCAAGATTTGAAGCCAAACGATCATCAAGTAAGGCGTAGATTCGTCGAATGGGCCCAAAACGAGATTACCGTTGTTCCCGATTTTCATAAGCGAATTTTGTTTAGCGATGAAGCGCACTTCTGGTTGAATGGCTACGTCAACAAACAAAACTGCCGCATTTGGAGTGAAGGTAATCCTCAAGTGCATGTGGAAACACCGTTACATCCAGAAAAACTGACTGTTTGGTGCGCTTTATGGGCTGGTGGAATCATTGGTCCATACTTTTTCAAAAACGATGGTGGCTAGAACGTTAAAGTCAATGGTGATCGGTATAGAGCCATGATTACTAACTTTTTCATTCCTGAATTGAATAACCATGATGTCCAGGAGATGTGGTTTCAACAAGACGGCGCAACATGTCACACAGCTCGTGCCACAATAGATTTATTGAAAGACAAGTTTGGTGACCGCCTAATTCCACGTTTTGGACCTGTGAATTGGTCTCCAAGATCTTGTGATTTAACACCGCTAGACTACTTTCTGTGGGGCTATGTAAAGTGATTGGTCTATGCGGTAAAGCCACAAACGCTTGACCATTTGGAAGACAACATTCGCCGTATTATTGCCGATATACGGCCACAAATGTTGGAAAAAGTCATCGAAAATTGGACGTCCAGATTGGACTACATCCGCGCCAACCGTGGCGGTCATATGCCAGAAATCATATTTAAAATGTAATGCCACAAGATTATCTTTCGGATAAATAAAATTCATGTCAATCGAATAATCCATCGTTGTTTTATTGCAACTTAAAGTTCTATACCTCTATAAAAAAACACGCTATGTTCCTCTTACTCCTCTATGGAGCATAGAGCCGCAACAAGTTGGTTCCAATGAGATCGATCGTCAATGATGAGCGCGATGTTTAACTTCGTTCCACTGTAGACGTAGTTTGGATAATTCGATTGTGATTTGGCGTTTCCAGGTGTGTGATGGTCGTCCGATGCGCCTGCTTCCCTGGGGGTTCCAATCAATGGCTTTCCTTGTGATGTCATCTAATGGCTTGCGAAAAGTGTGCCCAAGCCAGCCCCACTTGCGTCTTCTTATTTCCATCTCTATTGGTTGCTGGTTTTTATCTGGCCAGAGTTAGGCATTGGATATTATGGAGGGCCAGTAAAAACGCATGATTCTACGCAGGCATTTGTTAACAAATACCTGAATACTCTGGGAATCTCGGGGTGCCATATTCCACGCTTCGCAACCGTAAAGTAATGTGGATTTGACGTTGGAGTTTTGGTGCGTCTCGATATATTAGATGTTTTCCAAACGGGGTTAAGTTGGGCAAAAGCCTTGCGTGCCTTATTAATGCGGCTGGCAATATCTGCTGATGAACCGCCGGATTTATCGATTATACTGCCTAGATAGCAGAATGACTCCACTTCATAAATTTCCTTGCCGTATATTAGGAATTTCCCCGTTGCGTCAGCATTTATTCTGAGTGATTTGGTTTTGTGGATACTCATCTTCAAACCAGTTAACTTTGCGTTTTTGGCTAACTAGATCGAGTTTCGACTGCATGTCGGAGAAAGAATGGCTTAATAAGCATATGTCATCCGCATAGTCCAGGTCTACTAATCTGTCTTGTAGACCCCATGTAATCCCTCTCCTATGATTTGTTGACTTTTGCATGACTACATCGAGGACGCAGTTGAAGAGTAGTGGTGACAGCACACAGCATAAGTGTTCGTAATCCTGGCTGAAGGATTGTAAAGACCAATTATGTATGTATGTATATATGTATGTATGTATGTATGTATGTATGTATGTATGTATGTATGTATGACGTACCAGAGACAACTGTTAACAAATAAGATTGTCTTCAATCGTTCTGCAACCTCTATTGTATTTATTTTCAGGTAACGAACTCCATTCGCATGTCGCTCAAACAGCCCTACACTATTCTCAAACTTCTCAACTTCGTACGAGCCAGGTAATTGAATGGCAGCTTGACTGGCAGATAGCACTGCTATGAATCGTTTTTTTCTTCTTCTTCCTATTTAAGTTGAATTGAGCAAATCTTTCAATGTTACTTGGAAGATACCCGTAAGTTTCCCTACAGATTCTGAACACCGCATCATTGTTTCAATTTTTTCTCTCCACTCAACCGTATACAGAATTGTCTCAGTCTTAAAAGAGTATGTAGCCTTCAAATTGTTGCATTACTCAGTCTCGAAGAGAATAATTTCCCAAAATCCTAGTGTTTATTGCTTCTGTCCCGAAGACAGTTAAGGAGGGGGCTGTCTGTTGATTGACTCGTCACTTCACAATACCTCCTGTTGAATATCGTAACGGACCTGCCTTCCTTTATCCTAACCATTGTTTGCACGGCTCTGATTCCCAATAGCATATGCAGCGAACTTAAATCTCTGGTTATAGGTTATGTTAGGTTAGAGGGCATGTAGACAAGTACAGCACCCGGAGGTCGAATTGACCCATTGTACAACGTCCTTAAAGATGGAAGGATAATAGAGGGATAAAAAGTAGAGGATGTAGGAAAGGGGAGAATGGGAATCTCTGGTTATAAAAACGCTTATTTGTCTCTGTATCTTATCCAAGTCCATCTGATTTCAAGTCCACAAACAGACGTACATGATAGGTTGTTTTCTGAGCAAAATACAGTTTTGCTTTCACTTCTCCAAGTGGGTGGAAAACTTGGCAGATGCCATCAGAAGATGATCGCTACTCATGTCAAATAAATTGAGGGGGAGAAGAAGGAGAGAGTAGTGTGTACGAATATTCGATTTGATTCTATAGATGTTGCCAACAGATGCTACTATTGTGTCAATAGGCAATTGAGTAGCAGAGACCTCTCTCCTACGGCAAAACTAACACTCTACAAGACGCTCATCCTCCCCGTGCTTCTTTATGGCGCAGAAGCATGGACCTTATAAAGCACTGACGCAGCAGCTTTGAGAGTTTTTGGGAGAAAAGTAGTGCGTAAGATCTTCGGTCCAGTGCGAATTGGCAATGATTACCGCATCCGATCCAACAGTGAGCTGTACGAGCTCTTCAACGACATGGACGTTGTGCAGTGTATTAACATCCAGCGGCTGCGCTGGCTCGGCCATGTCGTTCGAATGGAGGAGGATGCTCCCGCGAGACGGGTATTTGATGCGGAGATCTGCGGAAGTCGGTGAAGAGGACGACCTTGGAAGGACAAAATCGAGGACGCCCTGTCATTGATTGGTATGACCAACTGGCGTAGGCGCGCAAGAAGCCCAGGCGCCTGGAAGGATGTGTTGCGGTAGGCCGAAATCCGTTAATCGGGTTGTTAATGGCCAATTAAGTAAGTATCTACAGATTTTGTGAGTGGAAAAACTTCTGCAGGAAGTTCTTCTGACATACCATGCTAATTAAAAAGTATAAATTGGCCACATCCTGCAGAAAAAATAAAGCTTACAGTGATGAAGTGTTCCTGTAACATATTTTAAGTCTCGGTTATCGAAAATTATTTCATATTTATCGGTTAATGTCTTTGCAATTTGTGCAGTAATCGTGGAAAGTTACAAAAAGAAATCGAAATTCGTTATCGATAACAGTTATATGATTTATCGATAGTAAAATTTCATAATTTCATACAAAATTATGTTAAATTATGGCTTAATTATTGAAAACGAAACTCATGAAAATAAAATGAAAATTTAACAATAAATTCACTGGCCACGAAGAGTATTACGAAGACAAATTGCTTTGGCCAGGCCATGTCATGTATGTATATTGATGGTCTACAATGCCAATAAATTAATGATGTTTTGTTGCGTGTGCTTGGTGTGTAGCATATTTCCACTGCGCATCAGAAACAATAGAGGCCTTAAAGGTGTTTTTGAAAACAAATTTAACCGGGTCCATTAGTCGCAGTAAATAATTTTCGATAACAAAAAAAAAAAAAAAAAAAAAAAAAAAAAACTCTAATAGAACTTGTGTAAGCAGCAACAAAAACGAACTTCATTTATAATAAATGAACGTTTTTTAATTAAGTGGACCAAATCGAAAGAAAACAAAAGCGGTTTTACAACATCAATGCCGCGAGAGCGAGCCGAACCATATTTTATGGAATTTCTGGTTTTGTTATCGCAACAAAAAATTGAAAAAGAAAAAAGAAGTTGAAATTATTTATGCAAATTGCTTAATTTTATAAAAAAGCAGCTCTGACACACACACACACAAACAAAATATTTCAATATTGTCGGTACAAGCGTTGAATATCTTTTAATTTTAATTTTACATTTTAAATCCATTTCGAAAATATTTTTCTCTCTGTATTATTACAGGCATTCTAATTCTAATTCGTTTTCAATTTTTATTTTTTTGTTTTTCTTTTTTTTTGCATTTTATCCCATAATATTGGTTTCGTGTACAGTTTAATGATTTTCATTTTCATTTTCAATATATTCTAATCGTTTTTTTGTTTTTCTTTTTTTTCTATGAAACTAATCTCTAAAACTAACAAATTATACGATATTTTGACAATTATGATAATGAAATACATACAGACATACATACATACATACATACATACACACATATGTACACTGTATAGCATCAAGTTATTGGCAAAAATAAATCAAACCACACACCAACCAAAGTATAATAAACTCCATTTGCAACAATGTTAACTGCACTCATTGTATTGTAAAGAACAAAAATGGGAGACCGTAAACAGCTTTTAAAACACCTTACAAGTTTACTTGCTTATTTTAATTGTCGTCAGGTTTACAACCTAGCTTCTCGTAGCACCCATACGTTGTGTATGTTAATTTAAGCCATGAGTGTCAGGACCTACTTTGAATTCGCCGTAGTCTAGTAAGTACTGTGTTGGCTTATTGGACGTAAAGCCCGGGTTCGTATCCCAGGTCAGACATCAAAACGAAATATGAAAAAAATATATCTTCGCGAACTTCCTCTCAGCAGACTTCTGGCAAAAACTCTGAGAGTAAATAAACCTGCCATGAAAAAGTTTCTCAAAAATCCGTCGTTCGGAGTCGACGTTAAACTGTAGGCCCCGCCACTCACGTATAAAAGTAACGCACACAACACGAGTGGTGCGAGAAGCTAAGCCGTAGTCCTGACTGAAGGGTTGTAATGGCCAATTATGTATGTATGTATATATGTGTCAGGACCTACAGCAGTTTAAACATTTCATTGCAATTTTTTATTTTACTCTTGAGAGTTTTTGCCAGAATATCGATGAGTTTGCGATGACTGAGCTGGGGTTTGTATCAACACGCTTACCTAGGTTACGGTCACTTCAATTTTGTCAAACACTGTTATTGGAATTGTTGGAACAAAATTTTCACCCAGAAGACATACCTGACTCATTGGCTGTCATCTAAATGACTGGCCAGACAATTTGTCGCAATGCGTCTTAATAATGCTCTGTAGCTGTGGCACATTATTGCCACTGGGCACCGCTTTCTATAATATCTGACGATCCCACCACGCTCTGAAATTGCTTATACCTGAGCCCAGTCTAGGTAGCATTCCAAACAGTGACCACTAGTCCTTTGGTATGGTATGTTCTGGGGATTCGGTGGACCTGTAGCGTAACCTGACGCTTAAGTTGAGAGCTCCTCCGAATGCAGCTCTGGTAAAGGCCCGGTTACAATCCAGCCAAAACCGCTTTCCTGTGCCATTAGGTTCCCACAAAAATTCTTCTTAACACCTTCCAACAAGAAGTCAGGGTATATGTCACCACCAATAAGAATGTCAATGTGACCGCTTTTATCGAATTTCGGATCAGCCAACGAAATCCCCGAAAAGGCTGCTGATCTCGTTGCCTTTACCCTAAACCTACCATCCAAAAGTGAAGTCAGGACAAACGAACATTGTCCCTGAACTTTACTCGTAGAAGCTTCGTTCAAACCCGAAATCTTGGCATTCATCCGAACTGTTGCTAATCCTAATTTTTTCTGCAACTTTTCCGAAATAAAAGTTGCTTGCGAACCGGAATCTTTCAGGGCTCCAGCTTTAAACATTTGCCCTCGATGAAAAATACCAACTACAGATGTCCCTAAAATAATCGGTTCTAAAATCGAGATCAAGATAGTCTGCAGAATTTTCTCCAAAAAGCTTAATCTTAAGATATTCCTTCGCCTCCCATGCTATTGCTATGTCTGATTATGGCCGAAATAATTGCTATGAATCACTTGGGGGGAATCTAATTCTAAGTAAGGGATCTCCTACTAGTACTAACAATTCTATTCTTCGTGACAGTTTGGCAACTTCTGGTCTAAACTAGTTTGCATATCCAACAACATCCTTCATCGGCTTTTGAAGTACATTTGTGTCAGTCTAATAAGAGTTCCTCGCTGCAGAGATTTCCTGGGTAATTGTATTGCTAATGAACTTGCCTAAGCAGACATAATCCAAACGAATGTAAACCTACACATGAATATGGGTACACCTCTGATCTCTGTTGCATTGTCCATTAGGCAAAGATATTTTATTTGCCCCCAATTAACCATGGGTTGAGTAGAAATTGTTGGACTCAGTTGCCCTAAACAGTAAAGGAAATGTGGCATCAGGTTCCAAAACAGTATTCCTATGATTCATTCTCATCGTTACAGAATCTACATGTTGAGCTTGAAGTAGCCGCCATTTTGAATAAGTGTACTTAAGTTTATATAAGAGTCCGCCAAATAACTTTTTTTTGAAAATGCTTTAAAAAAAACTACTGAATATTTTCTCAAATTTCTTTTTTTATTTGAAAATACAATCCTTCCGGTTAATAATGAAAAATAATTTCATTCAAATGGCTGCCTAGGCTGGCCATGCAGTAGCGTACACGTTCGGTCCAATTTTTATACACATTATCGATTGTGTGCAGCTGTATTTCACCAATGGCTTCACGAATATTGTCCTTTAAAGCGTCAATTGTCTCTGGCTTGTCGGCGTAACGCTTATCTTTGACGGCACCCCACAAATAATAGTCCAACGGTGTCAAATTGCAGCTTCGAGGTGGCCAAACGACATCAGCTCTGCGGCTGATAATTCGATCTTCAAAAACAGGGCGCAAAACATCGAGTGTAGGCAGCTTCGAACCAAATGTTACCTTTGAAACCAAATGTTACCAATATCCTCCTCTTCAATTTTTGTGAACAAAAATTCGTTTAACATGGCCCGATAACGATATCGCTATTGACTGTAACGGCCACTCCTTGCTAATTTTCGAAGAAAAATGACCCAATTATGCTTCTGGACCAAAATCTGCACCAAACAGTGACTCGTTCTGGGTGCGTCGGCTTTTCAATGTATGCGTGCGGGTTTTCTGTGCCCCAAATGAGACAATTTTGCTTGTCGCCAAGATCAAAATGAGCTTCATCTGAAAAGATGATTTTTTTTTGCCAAAATCGGCATCTTCTGTGAGTCGTTCGCAGGCCCACTTAGCTAAGCGAAAACGCATTGGATGGTCCATATTCGTTCAGCGGAAGGATAAAACTAATTATTTGTCAAATCAGACATGAGCTAAGTGTTACCATTCGCGAAATAAGCACTAGCTTTTCTGAAGACCAATTACCAACCTAAGGTTATATATATATAGTCTGTTGTATACCTCAGATCTCCTCTGAATATAGTTTCCCACTTGGTTTGAGAAAAGTCTGCCAATGTTTCCCTTTCGTTGAGCATACCTTTCCAACATGCGTTCCCACGGCACAGAACATGAGGATGACCATATCTGCTTTGAGTCGCATAGTTGCAATGATGCTAATGCTATGCTAACCTTCCCATGAGTTTGGTTGTTAATGTTACATTCTCTGGCGGTGTAAGGACCTCCCGAAATGAATTATATGGGAAAGGAATGAAACTTTTATCTCAAGTACTTGACACAGTTTTAAACGACTCGATGACAATGTGCGAACGTATATCTTGGTTGCATCATGACGGTTTTGCTGATTGCATTTACCGTTTGACAAAAAGTATTTCTTCGGCGACTTCCTCTCAGCAGATTTCTGAAAAAACTCTGAGAGTAAATATAACTGCCATGAGAAGTTTCTCAAAAATCTGTCGTTCGGAGTCGACTTTAATCTGCAGGTCCCGCCACTCATGCATAAAATGAACACACACAACATGAGGGATTTGAGAAGCTAGGCCGTAATCCTGACTGAAGGGTTGTAATGGACAATTATGTATGTATTTATCGTTTGGCTTAGTGCTTCTCTAACATGGCCTCTTCTATCTTAAGCTAAATCAATAGAAAACGTCTTAAAAGCGTTGACAGCTAACAGGATATGCAGAGAAGGCTTTACATTACAAAATTGAAAATGAAATGAAAATGCCATCTGTAGGCCATTGCCTAAATATGGAAATTTTGAAAAACTTTTTTAAGCCTTTTAAAGATAATTTATGCAAAACAACAGTTTAGTTTTTTTTTTTTGATTATTTTATTACCATTATTAAATTATTTTTATTCCTTCACACCCCATCCTCCTATAAAACTAAACTGAATTCATTCGTTTAATTTAGAAAAATCTGGTGGAAAAAAATTGAAAAATTTTAAACAGTAGGGCTGAAATACAAAGGCCCAAAACGAACAGCAGCAACAACAACAATAACTATTTAAATATTACAATCAGTTTTAATCACTAGACCGTAAAACATGGAGGGATTTTATTAAAAACAAAAAAAAAACGAAACAAAAACGGAGAGCAAAAGATTGAAATCTTCTTCCCCTCATCTAAACACGACAATTGAAAGTGTTTTAAAAAGAGCTGAAAGGGAAGAGAGGAATGATGGTAAAGAAGTGTGAAATGACCTAGTGGCTGAATAAAATCATAAAATTAGCAAATAATATAAGAAAATAAGAGTTCTTAGCTTTTATTTGTTACCAAATTTATGACAGTTGTGGCTGTATAAGCAAAGTTATAAGCATTTAAATTTAATTTTCATAAATATCTTTAAGTGGGCGTGGCAAATATAATAATATTTAGACCCAAAATGAAAGAACACGTTTCTACCTTTTATTTAATACCAAATTTATGAAAATTGGTGCTCTACTTATAAAGTTATAACAAGTTAAAGAAAATACTTTTTTACACATCCAACAAAAATTTTTTTTGCAAAATAATCGCCTGAAAAATTTTTGTGCCTTCTACCAGGCGAACAGAATTATGTAGCAAGGGGGTGTTTGGCAAAGTATTTTCTTTAACTTCTTATAACTTTATAACGAAGGCAGCAATTTTTATAAAATTGATATTAAATGAAAGCTACAAACTTGTACTTTCATTATCACGGTAAATATTACAATTTTTGCCACGCTCACCTTAAGATATTTAATCAAATTAAATGTAAACTCTTATAACTTTGCCTGTTTAGCATCAATTTTCATAAATTTGGCATTAAACGAAAGCTAAGAACTTAAACTTTCATTGTTTTTAACACCCATTTCGGCCACTCGCACTTCGAATCAGGGACAAAATAAATCCATTCGATTCGATTAAATTTTCGATCGTTATTGGGTTAATTGTTGTAACGAACAATAAAATTTTCCTGATGAGTTTTCCCGTTGAGACAAAAATTTATTTGGGAATGGGGTTTCCAATTGTCAGTGCCTACCTGATGCACGATTAACGATACTATATTTGCCACAAAAGTTGTGGTGAATCTGTCCCACAAAGGCTTCCGACCTGATAAGATTCAGGCTTCTTACGAATGGAACAAGAACAACACAAACTCATAAAAATACAGGTTGTGTGAGTGTGCGGAAAAAGTGATTTTTGCCCCCTATTGCGTTTGACAACTTTTTTTAGTAGTTTGGTCGTCTTTAAGAAATCGGTATTGCCATTCTCAACTTAAATATACGGTTGACTACTAGGTTGTGCGGTGGATTTTTTAGTTGTGTTTTATGGTATTGCGGTTCACCACTTTGTATGAGTTTGGTTGCCAAAAACGTTAAATATAGACAACTGCTTATTAACAGTTGAGTCTCTATCAGTTATAGAGTTCACTTATATACATATTTAATAAATTTTTTTTAAATAATAGAAAAGATAAAAATGCAAAAATCGTAAGTTTTTTCTGCTTAAAATAATTAATTAAATATTTAATACGCAGGAAATTGAAAATAACAAAATAATCCAGAAATTTCTAAAAGAAAGCAAAAATATGGGATGACCAAAAATCAGTGCAAGGAAGCGCGAAAAGGACTTTTCATAGTCCTTGCGAATATCTCGGAAACTATAAGTCATAATGAGCTTTCCAACAATAAATAACTTCGCCCCCAAATATTAAATACCGCTTGTAATATAAGGCATTATATATAAGAATTCAGTATATTTCTTAGAAGGCGTGGCATTTGTGGGCGGAAATAAATTTTGCTAAATAGCTGATGTTTTTTTCTATCGCATAGCGAAAACTCAATGTCATTATATCTTGTAGTTTCCGAGATATTCGCACAAATGTAAAAGTGTTATACGATTGTACATGTGCGTATGTGTGTGTATGTCGAAAAATATTTTGAAATTTTTCGTTCAAAAATTTTCTGCCAATACCAGGCCAACAGAATTCAGCAGGAAGTGTTTTTTGTTAATCACTTTTACAATTTTGCTTATAACTCGGAAAGTATAAGAGATAATGACATTGAGTTTTCGCTATACGATAGAAAAAAACATCAGCTATTTAGCAAAATTTATTTCCGCCCACAAATGCCACGCCTTCTAAGAAATATACTGAATTCTTACATATAATGCCTTATATTTCAGGCGGTATTTAATATTTGGGGGCGAATTTATTTATTTTTGGAAAGCTGATGTTTTTTCCAGTCGCATGGTGAAAACTGCTTGTCATTATCTCTTATAGTTTCCGAGGTATACGCACAAATGTAAAATTGTTATACGATTGTACATGTGCGTGTGTGTGTGTGTATGTCGAAAAATATTTTACAATTTTGCTTATAACTCGGAAACTATAAGAGATAATGACATTAAGTTTTCGCTATGCGATAGAAAAAAACATCAGCTATTTAGCAAAATTTATTTCCGCCCACAAATGCCACGCCTTCTAAGAAATATACTGAATTCTTATATATAATGCCTTATATTTCAGGCGGTATTTAATATTTGGGGGCGAATTTATTTATTCAATTCTTATATATAATGCCTTAGTAAAGTGAAAGTAGCGGCATCAGCACCAACTATTCAAAGAAATAGTTTTGTGCCAAAAAAATATCAATGAGTGAGAGAGAGAGAGAGAGAGAGAGAACACAAAAATAAATTTGCAAAACTGTGCGAGTAATTAAATTGAAAGCCTGCAAATATTTGCATTTGATTCTTTTAATTTCATCTTTTTAACACAATGTTGGCCTCGATTAACACTCCATTACCAACCAAACCAACATATTGTAGCAGCTTCCTAGTACACTTGCATCACAAACATCACAGTTGTTGCAAAACATTCTTCTGCTGTTCGAATGTTAGAAGTTCCAGCAGAAGGAAAGCAAAAATTGAGAAAGAAAAACAAACAGACAGAAAGGAAAAACAGTTACAAATTAGCATATAATCAAAATATAAAAGTTTTTCCTTTCCTTTTTTAGTTTTAAACGAACGACAGAAAGACAGGAAAGCACACATAAAAGGACATTTTAATTCAGATGAATGCAAGTGAAGAGCAAATATTGCCATAAGCATTCTTTGGCGTCCTCCTATATATGTATATTATATAGGGCAGTGCAAGTATTTGAAGAGAAGATTAAAAGCATCACACAAGTCGCATTTTTCTAATTATTCTGCATTGAATACAATGTATTCTAAATAAGATGCCTAGCCGGACCAAAGTAGCCTTCCTTTTTTCTTCGCAAACGCCTTTACTGTACGGATTTTGCGGGTTCTAGAATATTGCGGATTATAGTCTAAAGGCTCGTAGAGAAGTGCAGTTGCTAGTTTTCGCAGTGTTCGACCGATCTATTACAATTTAGAATTCCGTATAGGACTGATATGAGGTCCTCATCCTACCTTCGCAGAAGCTTCGAATTCAAGCCATCTCTTAAACACCATATTTCCAGCGCGGCATGTAATGAACTTTTTGGAGTCTTTAATTACGTCAATGGCCTTTGTGATGCTGTTCGAATGTCATGCCACGGATACACAGAACAAAATTAATGATCTGAATCGTGCATACAAAACTTTCACGGCTGACAATCAACCACGCCCAGACCAAAGCTGTGTATGTACCACTGTTCAGATTGACTGAGTTGAATTCGGTACACAGATATCCTGTTAATATAGAATCAGTATTGATCTTACTATTGAAATGGTTGCAACGAATATGGACTAGAACCTAATCAAACTAAAGCAGAGTTAACTTACTAGACAAGAGTCCGTAGTTTAAATCCCAGCTTAGACATTGCGTATAAAACGAAAGATAAAATCAGATTTCGTTCGATTTAAATTGAAATTGCTAAGTGAGCGGTACTAACTCTGTCTCAGACCAATTCCATGGGAGTGACAACGAAATAACAATTTCTAGATATGAGCACATGGTATTTGATGGGTTAGGAACAGTCTGATTACATAAAAGATATCTAAAATTTGTATTTCTCTCAATGTTAAGTTATTTAAGTGACCATTACAACCTAGCTTTTCTCATTATCATGTTGTGTGTGCTAAATGTTATCCATAAATAGCAACGACAGATTTATGAGAAAACTTTTCATGGCATTTTCTATTTACTTTCAGAATATTTGCCAGAAATCTGCTGAGAGGCAGTGGCCGAAGAAATATTTTCCAATATTTCGATTTGTTGGAGATGTCTGAGGTAACGTTTGAATTATAAGCCAATATACTGCAAACTAGACTACGGCTACAAAACATTGCCACATGTACTCAATATTGCATAATATCAGGTCAATATGTATTAATATTGTGATGCAGAGGCACCTTAGTACTACGACCATATGGCCTGTTGTACTTCCCTATCCTTATAATATCTCCTCCAAGCATAAACCTTAGAATGCTGCTCACTGTAGTCGCCGAAAGAAATATTTTTCACGTATCGTTTTGTTCAAAACGTCTGAGCTGGAGTTTAAACCACAGGATCGCGTTTAATAAGCCAACATACTACGTACTACACCTAGACGACTTCAAATCTGGATTATAGAATGGGAAAACCTATTGGAGACGTTATGAGGCAGTGCCAGGAGAACCGGTAGATTTCTCAAAACCTGGACACTTTATATAAAGTACATGCTACAGATTTACATATAATGGGTATTTTTTATAGAGGTATAGAACTTTAAGTTGGCATTACTTTTCAAGATGGCGACCGATTTAACAGCTGTCAAGTGATTTATTCTCAGTTTGGTTTGACAATTCATGACACAGAATATACACAGAATTGAAACCTTTGACGTTTAAAAACGCTCAAAGCAGCACTTTAACCTACCTCGTAGAGGGAGAAAAAAAATATTTTAATGTTTTGCGAATCAAATGTGTTAGAAGAAACAGATATACAGAGTGAAAACTGGCGGTTAAAGTAGAAAAATTAAATGTAAATAAAGATTTATTTTGTGTTAAAAAAGGGATAATTTGGAATATTTTTTAATTTCTTCAATGGAAAGTTTAAAGATTCTTAAATATTTAAATATTAATCGAAATGTGTGTGATTTTCGGTCACAATGAATATAGTTTCTTGTGCAAGAGGTAATTAAGAAGCTAAATATTACAAGATCAAAATAAGACGTACTGCTCATAAAAAAATTTTCTTGCTGAAAGTTGCCAATATTTTTTAATTTCTTGAAAGAAAAAGTTAAAGTTGTTATTGTTATTAGTGGTTTTTATTATTTATTAATAGTTTTAGACAAAAATTACATTTTTTATTAACTCTCGCCAATATAAAAAACCACCCCGAAAACTAAAAAAAACATAAATAAACAAAACAGAGTTACAATCAGAGAGAGACAGAAATACTTTTTGGTAATATTTGCTGTCTCTTTCTCCATGGAAAGTTAAACGTCAAACTCTTGTTTCTATTCTGTGTATGTTCTGTGATTCATGATGAATAGGCTCACGCCTGAACAACGCTTGCAAATAGTACAATTTTATTTCGAAAATAATGGTTCTGTGCGGAAAACGTATCGCGCACTACGTCCATTTTATCGTCGACAAAATCGTCCATCAGAGCAGTTAATTCGATTAACCATGGAACGTTTTCGCACCACGTTTACTCTTATTGATAAATCGCATCGCCAGAGACGCTGTACGGTGCGTACAGAAGAAGCTATTGCTGCTGTAGAGCGTAGCATTGAGGAAGACCCGAATGAGTCCATCCGCCATCGAGCACAGGAATTGGATCTGTGTCCATCCACTTTATGGAAGATTTTGCGGAAGGATCTTGGTTTGCATGCTTACAAAATCCAACTCGTGCAAGATTTGAAGCCAAACGATCATCAAGTTAGGCGTAGATTCGTCGAATGGGCCCAAAACGAGATTACCGTTGTTCCCGATTTTCATAAGCGAATTTTGTTTAGCGATGAAGCGCACTTCTGGTTGAATGGCTACGTCAACAAACAAAACTGCCGCATTTGGAGTGAAGGTAATCCTCAAGTGTATGTGGAAACACCGTTACATCCAGAAAAACTGACTGTTTGGTGTGCTTTATGGGCTGGTGGAATCATTGGTACGTACTTTTTCAAAAACGATGGTGGCCAGAACGTTACAGTCAATAGTGATCGGTATAGAGCCATGATTACTAACTTTTTCATTCCTGAATTGAATAACCATGATGTCCAGGATATGTGGTTTCAACAAGACGGCGCAACATGTCACACAGCTCGTGCCACAATAGATTTATTGAAAGACACGTTTGGTGACCGCCTAATTTCACGTTTTGGACCTGTGAATTGGCCTCCAAGATCTTGTGATTTAACACCACTAGACTACTTTCTGTGGGGCTATGTAAAGTCATTGGCCTATGCGGTAAATCCACAAACGCTTGACCATTTGGAAGACAACATTGGGGCCGTATTATTGCCGATATACGGCCACAAATGTTGGAAAAAGTCATTGAAAATTGAACGTCCAGATTGGACTACATTCGCGCGGTCATATGCCAGAAATCATATTTAAAATGTAATGCCACAAGATTATCTTTCGGATAAATAAAATTCATGTCAATCGCATAATCCATCGTTGTTTTATTGCAACTTAAAGTTTTATACCTCTATAAAAAACACCCTTTACATACATATGTACATATAATGTGTATCATGGAGTGAGGTTGAAACGTAAAGGATCTAATACAAGCTCATGGAAAGAATATGTTATGTTGCTATATTCCATCACTAATTAAAGGTTTAAAGCTTACATAGACTCTTCTGCTTTTTTAATTCCATTTACCATCTTTTCCACCTTATTCAATGAAAATAAAAAATCCCAATTTTTTTTTAATTTTAAAATTATTCGATTTTTTTATTATAATATATTGTATAATAAGATATTATTTAATTATTTTTATATGCAATAACAGCTATTAGGTTACAATGATTTTTTTTAGTGTTTGTTGTTCTAAATACATACATATTAAAATAAAAACATAATGAGATTATTATTTAATTTTGTACACTTTTTTATTGTAATTTACAACATGAAACTTAATATTCTAGTTATACACAAGTGGAATATTTATTATAATTTTAAATATTTTATTTTGCATTACAAATGGATTTATTTTTCTAAAACAAAACAAAAAAATTAAATTTTAGTGTTCATGATTAGTTAATTAAAAAAATAATGACACTTAATATCTAAATAAAGTATATATTTTTGTTGCATAAATTTAAGTTTTTAACAATATTTTTAATTTAACAAAGAATACATTCCTTTACAACTCTGCTTATTCAATCATATAACGCTGCACCCAAATTTATGCTAAACATGTGGTCGTGATAAAGAGAGAGAGAGAGCGAAAAAAAGAGAAGAATTTTAAAATAATTATTTATTAATGTTATTAAAAACGTGGCCTAAAACAATTTTAATACAATTTAAGTAATTTTTAAAACAATTTAACCATAATTTGTTGAAAACTAAATACTTTTAATTTTTATTATTTTCTATTAGAAAAAACAACAAAAAAATTACCAAAACCTTTTTTTTTGCTAATGGCGCTGTTTGCCAAATTAAATTGCATTTACATACGTACAAATGGCTGAAAATTAAAATGGAATTAATTTTATCGGAAAAAACAAAAACAAAAAAAAAAATAAAAAAGGAAATTATTTTTAATAAATATTTAATTATCATAAATAAAATTTAATATGAAATTATTATTAAATAAACGTTAATTTAATCGAACATCCCATGGCACATTGTTATCCAACCGTAAACTAATAAAAATAAAAAATAATTTCAGCTGAATTTGAATGAGAAAAAAAAAGAATTAAAAAATTAGAATTAAATTTGACCCCAAAAAAAAAAAAAATAATTTGAAAATACTGTAAAGAAAATTATTAAAAAACAAAAAATGCATTAAAGACCTGTAAATATAAAAAATTTGTATTAAATTGCTGAAAATAAAAGAATTAAAACAAATTATTAATAACTGCTGCTGCCGCCAAACCAATCCTTTCTTCCAAAAAATCCAACTACAAACGCCAACAATCTGTAAAGAAATCAGAACTCAAAACAAAACAGCAGATTAAATCAAATTTCTTAATAAAAATCAATTTATCTTAAGTTTTTATTTAAAAAAAAGAAATTAAATAAACAACAGAGATTTTATTGGAAAAACAGACAAATCATGGACATTTTTTTCAAAATGCAGCAGCATTGTCTTCTAGGTTTAAATTCTTTAATTAAGTGGCACTTCAAAAAAATATTGAAATCAAAAGCAAATTCCCCTATCTACTCTCCTATCATTCTACTTAATTGGTCATTACAACCCTTTAAGTCAAGATTACAACCAGAGATCAGCAATGAATCGCTTTTTCACTACTTATAAGTACTCATGAAATTTTGAGTATGAGTGAGTCAACAGTATTGATATTCAACTACTCTGATTCACTCGTACTCAGTACTACATTGATTTATAAGTACAGGTTGCAATGAGTATGAGTAAAACGTTGACATCAAACTCATAACATTCGATTCATGTTTGATTCATACGCCTACTCATTCAGATTCATAAATTTAGAAAAATACTCATAAATGATTCGAGTGATTCGAATCATTCGTTAAAATTTACAGTGTTATTTGTTGTATTTACAAAGAAAGAAGAAAGACACATAAACAAAAAAACAAAGACAGCAAGCAAAGCAAACACACAACCTTCATGTGAGTATTGTAGTGTTCGTACGCGAATCATACTTATTTTGTGATTCGTGTATACGATGAGTCATGGAGAGTCGAAATCAATAACATCATGCGTATTGTTAAGTATGAGTACCATGAGTATTTCAAACTTTGAGTATGAGTAGTATGAGTATGACATTAAAATAAGTATGAATGCGTATAAGTATCAGAAATTATGAGTCTGATTCCAATCTATTCATCGTTTTGCATACTCATTGCTGACCTCTAACTACAACCTAGCTTCTCACATCAGCCTGTATTTGGTGTGCTAATTTTATCCATGACTGGTGGCAGAACCTACAGTTTAAAATGCGTTCCAAACGCTAAATATTTTAAGAAATTTTTCTTGCAAATATTCCATTTACTCTCAGAGTTTTTGCCAGAAGACTACTAACAGGAATACGCCGAAAGAAATATTTCGTTTTGTCTAAGATAACTGAGCTGGGGTTTAACACGTTGACTGTCGCGGCAATTTTCAGACGACTGGCCACGCAAGCCAACATTGACTTTTTGTTCTTTTCCCAGAATCCATTTATCGATACTAGCACTGATATAATACGATTTTATTCGTAGCTACACAAAAATGGCATGTTTAGTGAGTACGAGATAACTCGTAGTTGGCTCCTTAGAAGGGAACGTAATCTACGAGTTATCTCGTAGTCGACAATAAACATGTTAAACAGTGGCCTCATGTTTACACAACACAATACCTACAAGCCTACGGCTACTAAATATATAAGATAGCGCAGCAAATCATGGCTAAGTTGGACAATATGAACTAACTGTTTGCTCAAACTCCAAAGGAGCCTTCTAAGCACTCTTAGTGTCAAGACGAGTATACTCGTCCTTGACAGCGAATGGGTTAAGATCATGATCTAAGAAAAAAAGGCAATCAGTATGCTTCTTATCCATATCAGTTCGTTAGAGGATTCAATGGGCACTGTGTCCTGGACACTCAAGCAAGAACCTTTAGAACATAGTTTACCATTTCATAGCACAGTTGTGCAAAGAGAACTCACACGCATTCTTGTGTTTTTTCATTTAGTTGTCGATCAGACTGCGACAAGAACACATGTGCGGCGGATGCTTTATCATTTTATTTCAGGATAACACTCAAAAAATATTTTATGTTAAAAATGTTCTGTTATTTCAGTTTTTTTTTTTTTATTTTGTCGCATAGTATAATTTTTTTAAATGCTTTGGAATGTTCGCTTTTTTCTTTTAATAAAAAATTTTTATTTATCTAAAAAACATGGCCTAATTTTTAAGCCAAAGATGGATAGCTTTATGTTCTTTTAATAAAAAATGGATTTTTTTATTTTATTTTTATTTATCTAAAATTATTAAGCCAAAGTTATATAGCTTTACTTATGTATGCTGATGAAATGAAAATAAAAATAGCGTATATTACTAACACTTTCCTATGGCTGTAAATAAATAAATTCTCTCAACTTATTTTCTCTCTCTTACTCACTAACACATAACCAAAAATTTTTTGACGAACCCTGCTTTAGAACCTGGTCATCTAACTGAAATAATCTGCAAAAGTTGCAGCAACAAAGAAAGAAGAATAGTTGAACTAAGGCATCTTTCGGGGACACAAAGAAACACAGAGGTTATGTTATGAACTTTGAATGGTAACATTAACTTACAATGAGCTTACACTGGCCTACAAGAGTTTCGTTGCGAAATCCCTAAGCATCCTGAAAGATGGGAAAGGGCCAATAGCTAACGACCGCCATTACTTTCAATGAATTTGTATTGAACAAATGAGTCACAATGAAAGAAAACAAATCAATTCATATTCTAAAATCAATTTCTTGTTTGTAAAACAATTTCTTTTTTTAGCTTTAAATTGCTTCAAATATTTTTATCCTCTTTACTTTAATGACCTCTTTTAAAATTAAAAAAAACCCCATATTTTGCTCCATAAAAATACGCTTTAAAATTATCTTTCGTTAATAAACTTGTGGTCTAATTTAAACTTTCTTTTGCCATGTTCTGTATGCCATAAAAAAATATCCATAAAAACAATAATAAAGCTCCAGTGTTTATTGCCTTAAAAAAATATGTATAAAAACAGAAGTTGACTATGTTGACCACATTTGTTTATAAATATCGGAACGTGCCCCAAGTAAATTGATGTTATGCATCCCTTTGAAGTCTGCAAAAATATTGAAACACAGCCAGTCATAGTTCGTACTTAATATCATAGACATTAAACAGGCAAAGCGAGTTGCTACGAAAAAACAAAACAAAACAAAACCCCTCACAATTTACCACTTTAAACAAACAATGAAGAAAAAAAAAAATAGGAAAAACAACAATAACAACAACAACAAACAGTATAAAGGGTAGTAGTAGGAAAACATAAAAATACTCTGCCAGTATAGACTGGTTTTAGTTTAAGGCCACACAACAATACAAGGGAGAGAGAGAGAGAAAAGTGTACAAAAAATTGAAAAAAAGCCGAGTTTTTTAACGCACAATTTCTTTCAGTGTGTAAAAATAGGTGCAAATGGATTTGAGAATTGGGTTAATTGTTGCTTAAAGGTGGTTTATGTAAAGCAAACATACACACATACCCTTACACAAATGCACAAACGTAAATACTCTCTTCAAAACTGTTACACACATAAATATACAAACAAAGCTTAAAAACACATACAAACATACGTACATACATATACACCCTGCAAATAAAAGAGAATTTTAAGCCAAATGAACGAAAAAAGAAACAGGCGTTGAAAGGCAGGATGTTTATAAACATTTAGCCGAATGTGTGTGTATGTATGTATGTATGTAAGATAGTGTGTGTTTATCAAAAGCAAACACTTTTACTTGTATGTGTAGACAGTTTACACCAACAAGTCTAAAAATATAAACATAAACTCTTACTTACTTATACACTTACACACGCTTAGACATAAATAAACAGAGCGAACGAACTTACTCACTCACTCTCTCTTTTACATCATACTCGTATACCCTCTGTGTTTTTTAAAGGCACACAAGCAAACACGCATATATATGTATGTACCTGTCTCAACAATAGCTTTTTAAACAAACATTTTTACCACCAATAAAAGTGGTAAAGAGCACCACGGAGAGAGAGAGAGAGTGAACAATAGAGTGTTTTTTTTTTTTTTTTTGTCTTGAGCCGGAGGTGGGAATCTTCGAAAGACACTTTTGTTCCAACAAAAGAGTGCACGATTCACCATCGCTGGTGCCTACGTACTAAACCCACCCCCTACACACTTCAACCACTCTCCCCCCGCGGGACTGCCGTAAGGTATTACTTCGCGGAGGGCTGGTTAGCTTGAAAGCTTTATCACGTTAATTCAAATTTCGCCTCCGTTCCTCCAGTCTTCGGAGTACTATCAAAACTTCAGCCATTCTATGGCTATATCGACTCCATAGAATACTACAGTGCAACAGCTCTTCCATTAGCCGGTTTGGTTCCAAATTCGTTTCTCCCGGCCATCTAAATCTGGGACAGCATGTTAGAATATGCTCCGCATCTTCCTCCTCGTCTACACAGTTTGGGCATATAGGAGAAGTATCATGACCAAATCTGTGCAGGTACTTCCTGAAGCACCCATGACCAGTTAGGAACTGGGTCACGTAGTAGTTCAGCTCGCAATGTTCGTTCTTCATCCAAAGGGTTACATCAGGGACAAGACGAAATGTCCATCTTCCCTTTAGACTGCTCTCCCATCGTGACTGCCATTTGTGCATGGAAGTCCTTCGTTCCTCCGCTTTTATAGCCGCTATTTGTCCCGGGTACTCGAGACGGCGAAGGTATATCCTTCTCATCTCATCCGCCAGTATATCTATTGGTATTGTCTTTGCCAATACCAAAACTGCTTCATCAGACACTGTTCTGAAGCCACTTATCCGTCTAATCGCGCTTAGACGATACACCGAGGACAATATCCTCCTCGTCGTCCCCACTGAGAGTGCCTCCGACCATATTGGGCAAGCATACAGCATTATCGATGTTACTACCGCCGAAATTATTCTCCTTTTAAATGGACCTGGTCCTCCAATATTTGGCATCATCCTTGCCAGTGCTCCCTGTGTTACAGATGCTTTTTCACCGATGTATTTCACGTGCTCCTTGAAGTTCAACCTGTCGTCGATAATCACTCCCAGGTATTTTATCGCCCTCTTCGATTCGATCGTTGTGCCTCCAACGGTCAATTTCATCTTCTCCACTATCTTCCGGCCGCTTATCAAGACGGCCTCCGTTTTATGCGCAGCAAGTGTCAAACCTGCCTCATCCAGCCATGCTCCAACATTTCGAATCGCTGTGTTCGTTTTCTCCTCTATTTCTCCTACCGTTTTAGCTACCGAGACTATGGCAATGTCATCTGCAAAGCCCACAATTGTTGTCCCGCTTGGCAATCGCAGTCGAAGTACTCCATCGTACATAATGTTCCATAGTAGTGGCCCAAGTACAGAGCCCTGAGGGACTCCCGACGTCACTACGTATTCCTGCTCTCCTTCATCCGTTAGGTATATTAGCTTCCTGTCCTGAAAGTAATTATTCAGAATCTCCATTAAGTATGGCGGCGTAGCCATGTTAAAGAGGGCTCTCAAAATACGTCCCCATTTCGCCGAGTTGAACGCGTTTTTAACGTCAAGTGTGACAACCGCGCAGTATTCCTTGGTGCCAAATCTCCATCTTTCGCCCTCTATTGCATCTCTTGCAATGTCGACCACCCTCCTTATCGCGTCAACAGTGGACCGTCCTTTCCTAAATCCGTATTGCAGGTCCGAGAGAGCTCCTCCTGCCTCGGCACATGTTAGTAGTCGATTGTATATTATCCTCTCCAGTATTTTTCCCATCGTGTCAAGTAGGCATATGGGCCGATACGACGATGGTTCCCCTGGCGGTTTACCAGGTTTCGGAATGAGAACCAATTTCTGCTTCTTCCACCTACGTGGAAAAACACCCTCGACGAAGCACTCGTGGAACACCTTGGCGAACGTATCCGGTCTGAGCCGGATAGCCGCCTTAAGTGCCCTATTCGGGATTCCATCCGGCCCCGGTGTTTTCCTATCTCCTATTCCAGTGCATGCTGCGAGTACCTCCTCTCCTGTTACCTCGGGTATGGTATGAATGGCATCCGGCTCCCTACTTATAAAAGTGTAGGGCTGGCCACGTGGGAATAATGTACCAATGATCTCCCGTAGCAAAACTGGACAACCTAGTTTAGGCTGTTCTCGAGCACCGATTCTCTTGCAGACGACTCTGTACGCCGTCCCAAAAGGATTGATGTCAGCTTCCTGGCATATCCGCTGAAAGGATAGTTTCTTGCTCCTTTTAATGGCTCTTCTAAGTTGTCGCCTTAGATCTTCATATGAAGCCCGTTCGACTTCCCATGTCGGTCTTCCTCTCGTGCGCTGGGCCCGTCTTCTCGCCCCAAAGCACGCCGACCGCAGTCTTCGAATCTCGTCATTCCACCAGTAGCAGGGGGAACGTCCCCTACACACAGTTCTCCTAGGCATAGCAGCATCACATGCAGTGTTGAGCATGTCGTATACGCCGCTCACTAATTCCTCGACAGTGTTGCCTGTCGTATGAAAAGACGACAACATCAATATATACGTCTCCTCGTCAAACCGGGAGTCCTTCCATTTAGGTCCCGTAAACTTCGGCAATCCGTTTCTTCTCGTGTTGCGCCCAGTAACCGTCATCACGATTGCCTGGTGGTCACTATTCGTGAAGTCCTCAGTTAGCCTCCACGCGGTCCGCGAAACAAGGCCATCGCTCACAAACGACAAATCTATTATCGAGCTCGATCCAGCTCTCCTAAATGTGCTCTCTCTTCCGTCATTCATCAGCGCCACAGGAAGGGAAGCGAACGTTTCCAAGAGACAGCGACCCCTGGCGTTAGTATATCTACTACCCCATTCGGTTGCCCAAGCGTTAAAATCTCCTCCAATAATAACGGGGGTGTTCAGGCGCACGTGTGACGCCAGCCTCTCCAGCATATGTTGGAACTCATCCATTGACCACCTCGGGGGGGCGTAACAGCTGTAGACGAAAACTCCCTTAATCCTGGCCATAACAAAACCAATGTCCCGCGCGTAGGTTTGCTGGAAGGGTAATGAACCGCAAGTCCATATAGCCGCAGTATTAGATCCGTCCGTGATCCAAGTACTATTTCTCGGTACCCTATAAGGTTCGCTTATGATTGCGACATCGATATTCTCCTCCTTTACTCTCTGGACCAGTAGGTCCTGAGCTGCTTCGCAATGGTTCAAGTTAATTTGTATTAACCTCATCTCCTAGATCGTGATTTAAGAGCGCGATGAAACTGCGGACAATTCCTGCTCCCCGCGATATGTTTGGCGAACTTTGGGTTGTCCACTTTGCAGAACATGCAGAGTGGTTCCCGTTCGCAATTTCCAGCAATATGACCGTCTTGTCCACACTTGCGGCATGTTCCCGAGCGGTCAACTTTACTCTCGCACAGGCGGGCTATATGTCCAAACTGCAGGCATCGGAAGCATTTCGTCGGAATGTTCCTTTCGCGAATCCTGCATATGACCCAGCCGATCCTAATTCTACCTTCTTTCAGAAGAA
Source organism: Sarcophaga variegata (assembly GCA_932273835.1). Lineage (NCBI taxonomy): Eukaryota > Metazoa > Arthropoda > Insecta > Diptera > Sarcophagidae > Sarcophaga > Sarcophaga variegata. Next base: position 103,615,832 of record OW026361.1, read on the forward strand.
TAGCTGCAGCATCTGCATTAAGGCTCACTGTGGCCGTTTGCGTTCCACCATATGCTCTCCTGAGACCAACTATGTCGGCTAGAGCGAAGCCCTCAAGACCTGGAATGTTCTGTATTGCGTTATATACATCTTCCTTCTCCGTGATCTCATCAATGTCCTTTATCTCAATTGTCCTCCTCTCTTTTAGAGTGCGGACAGTCGCGCATTCCCCTAGGAGCTCTCCAATGGCCCCTCTGAAGTCCTCCGTTCGTTCGCCGTTCTTGCCGAGCTGAAGTAATAGCTCCCCTTTGACAGTTCTCCGAATTTTTGTTACGTTTTCACCTAATTTGCAAAGTTTAGGGTCCGTTTTAACCCTCCTCAAAATGTCAGCATACGATGTGTCATCCCTCGTAGCTATCATTATTGCATCAGGCTTTGTTTTCCTCTCCTGAGGTTTCTTTTCCTTCTTTTTCCTTTTAGTGACTTTTTGCCACCCTGGTTCTCCAGTTGATTCCTGAGTGTTTACCTGCCGACCCAGAGTCGTCTCAGTAGTCCTCTTTGTCAAAGCTTTCGATGCTGGATTTGGAGTTCTCCTCTTTGCTTCGGGAGTCTCAACAGTCTCCTCCTGTCTCCTCTTCCCCTCTTGATTTCTCATCCAGGGCGAAGTTTGTGTTGCAGAACTGCTGCAACCCTTCTCATTGATTGACTGCCCCCTCAACTCACCTGCGTACAGGTCGTATAGGGTCTTAATAGAGTCAATTGCATCCCTCATTGGCTGGTGGATTGATCTCCTCTTTCCATCCTCCATCATATCAACTAAGCTCCTAATTTGGTCTCCGAGTTGACCAAAAACCCCGCTGGTCGATGCCGTCGGGTTGCTTCGCGTTGGTTCTGATTCCGATGCCACCAATCTTGAAGATTCTTCATTCACTGGGGATCTCGGAGTCCTCGTACTCTGACCGAACGGGTTCATTTCCCGATTCCGCACAGGAGATCTCAGAATCCTTGAGCTCTGCCCGAAAGCGTTCAGCTCCAAGGTATTCATATCGTTCGTCGTCTTATTTGTAGATTTATTTTTGTTGTTAATCATTTCATTTGGGCCCCAACTCCCGGCCGCTATCCTAATCCATCGTTGTAGTCGTCACAAAAGACCCCGTGGTTATCTATGCAAAAGCAGGGAGGCCACGCGAGGGTTGACACGTAACCTCATGGGAATACGTGTTCAGAGCCAGGTCGACGTAAACCAGGGATTCACATCTGGTCCTACAACACCAACTTAACGGTGATAAATCAGGAACGTACCGACAGACTTGCCATCATTTTAACGGGGCGGGGGCAATGACAGCATTAGCCCGACAGCCATTTCAGCCAGCTATCACACCGCCTACTAAAGTGCCGGAATACTGCCATCGTCAGCCTATATCACCAATTCAAATTCATTTTCCGGTATACCATAATTAGAACCTTACCGGGCTCGGTTCTAATGCCCCAATCAAGGGCGTCGTAATTCGCTGCTTCGGTGGAACTGAGGGAACCACGGAGTCGTTACTCTCCTATTTTCCCATCTCTTGAGGGAACCCCCTGTGGGATGATGCCTAGTTAATGGCGGCATCGATTCGCCATGTCGCAGATAACGTCTTCGGTCACTTGTACCTTTTTGTAGTACGCCTCCGTATCTGCCGCTCTTGGTCGGGGACTGCTTATTGGTTATTCGCAGCTAACCTACCTGGGATAGGCCGTTCAGTTATCCGCCACCTACTGACCCCCATGGTAGCCCGAAGCTAAGCCCCATGGAACAATAGAGTGTGAGGTAGAGTGTTTGTGTGTTGATAAACACACAGGAATTGTATGTTGTTAGGAGAGGAAGTAAATTTAAGTGCAAAATTGTAGAGAGAAATGAAACACTAGTATGACAAGGTTTACATCAATGTATGTGTACGTACGTACGTTCATGTTAAATGTTCACTTTTTAAGCTTTGCCAGCTCACTTACACACATGCACTGTACTCAACTGTATTTATACCCCGGGCAGGAGAAAGTGAGACGCCACCCGAAATATCTTGTATTTATAGCAAGCAGCAGTATGTAGTATTAAATGCGTTAAGCATTATATGGTATGGGGGTGGTTTCCAAAGGGCACAAAAATATTAGTTTTTCTCAATAAAAAATAAATTGTTGCTTTCTTTTTCAATCTCCATTTTCAGGGCGAGACTTTTTGTTTTAAAAAAAAAATTAAAAGCACGTAGACAAACACCCATACAAAGTAAAAAAAAAAATATGGAGAAGAGTAAACACACAGAAAATAATGTGAAAATTGAAACCGGATAAGAAAAAAAGGTATCAATTTAAACAAACACACACAGACACACACACACATACATTCCTAAATGTTGGACATTTAACAACAAACGGATATTGACAAGAGAAATTAGCCTTAAATATGGATAATTTGCGGTAATATAGAAAATAAACACACATACACATACATATATACATACATTTTTGCTTTCCTTCTTCTTATTGTTTTTATTTTTCATAGCAAGGATAACGTAGGATAAATTTAAGTAGAAAATCAAACGAATTGGTATTGTGTTCGTAAATCTTTGTTTTTATAATGCAATGAAAATGAAAAGAGCGACAGGTTTAAGATGCAAACCAAACCAAAGTAACAGGATTAAAAGGATATATGTGAGATGGCAAATATAAAAAATTTAATTAAAAAAATATATGTATTCATGGTTATTACTTTCAACCACTGTTTGGTATTTAATAAGCATTTTAAGAAAGCTATACTAAAAGGTGTTGTAAAAAGAAATCCATTAATTTTCACACAAATGTTTCAAGTTGTCTGTATCACACAGTGATGAAAATGTATAAAAGCGGCTTTGTAATGCAAAAATAGAAAATATTTCTTTTAAACAAAACTCCTTTGGGAGAGTATTTTCCTTTGCGTTCCATTAAAGCAAGTACTTACAGGGTGGCTGATATGTATTGCAACCAACTTCAGGTTGTTATCATTTGTAAACCGCTCGTCTGACAGCTGACAGATTTCTTCCAGTGACAGGTCATTTTATTATTTACAAGCTTACAAAAGCATTTTGATCTATTGCATTCAGAAAAAAAGTTATTCGTGATGGAATTCAAGCGTGATAGCGTGATTGCTTTATATTTGGCTGGAAAACCACAGGTCGCTGTCGTTAGAGCCCTCCAGCACTTAAATGTGAATAAATCTTTTGTTTCTCGTACCATTGCTCGTTACCGTGATACTGGCAGTGTTGCATCGCGTTCAAACAGTGGACGAAAAAAACGGTAACAACACCAGAAATGATCCGAAAAGTGAAGGCCAGATTTGATCGAAATCCACGCCGCAGTGGTAGAAACATTGCTCGTGAGCTGAACATATCGCGAGAACGGATGCAACACATATTGAAAAATGAGCTTGAACTAAAGCCATTGAAGTTCCAAAAAGTGCAAGAGCTCACCGATGAACAAAAAAAGTTAGACTGGAAAGAGCCAAGGAGTTACTTCGCTTGCACGAAAGTGGCCAGTTACTGAATTTGGTTTCCTCCTATGAGAAACCATTCCAATTGAGCAGTTTGTGAACAAACAAAATGATCGGGTTTACTTGCCAGCTGAAAATTTACACCTGCGATTGGCCACCAGAACTTAAGCGCCGCCGATGGTAATGGTGTGGGCCGCCGTAACGGCCCACTCGTATTCGTCGACCGTGGGGTCAAAATAAATGTCGAATATTATCGGGAAAATGTCTTAAAGACAGTATTAAAGCCCTGGGCAGACAAACATTTCGGCCGCAGACTATGGACATTCCAACAGGACTCAGCACCACCGCACTCAGCACGCGTCAACCAAGAATGGCTTAAAAAGGAGGTTCCTCGCTTCATTTCTACCGCACAATGGCCACCAAAATCTCCGGATCTCAATCCGTTGGACTTTTGCGCCAGGGGCATTTTGGTGAGAAAGGTTCTCACTAAAAAATACCAAAGTGTCGATCATCTCAAGACGGCGCTTCGCCGGGAATGGGCCAAAATACCGCAGAGCCACTTTCGTGCAGCCTGTGATGGCTTTGTCGGCCGTTTGAAGGTCATAATTCGTACCAAAGGTGGCCAATTTGAACAAATCTAAACTGATTCTAAAATTTGATGTTATTTCCAACATTTTTGCTTTTGAACAATAAAATTAAAAAAAAAAAATTAAAAAAATATATCGCTTTACATTGTTGCATTATAAATGGTGTTTTTTATATAGGTATAGAACTTTAAGTTGCAATAAAACAACGATGGATTATTCGATTGACATGAATCTTATTTATCCGAAAGATAATCTTGTGGCATTACATTTTAAATATGATTTTTGGCATATGACCGCCACGGCTGGCGCGGATGTAGTCTAATCTGGACGTCCAATTTTCGATGACTTTTTCCAACATTTGTGGCCGTATATCGGCAATAATACGGCGAATGTTGTCTTCCAAATAGTCAAGCGTTTGTGGCTTTACCGCATAGACCAATGACTTTACATAGCCCCACAGAAAGTAGTCTAGCGGTGTTAAATCACAAGATGGACGAATCTCTGATGGACGATTTTGTCGACGATAAAATGGACGAAGTGCGCGATACGTTTTCCGCACAGAACCATTATTTTCGAAATAAAATTGCACTATTTGCAAGCGTTGTTCAGGCGTGCGTCTATTCATGATGAATTGCCATACCAAACTGCGAATAAATCACTTGACAGCTGTTAAATCGGTCGCACTCTTGAAAAGTAATGCCAACTTAAAGTTCTATACCTCTATAAAAAACACCCTTTATATCAGCCACCCTGTATTGTAATATTTTTCTATTGAGTACCAGCAAGGTGACATTAAAAACTACTTTATAAGGAATTTACAAAACGAAGTAAAAAAGAAGAAAAAAAAATTATTTTTTAAATTTATTTAAAAAAAACGAAACGAAAAATTTTTTTATTCGTACAAATCTATTTTGGCCATAATTTTATGTAAATTTTGTATCAATCTAGTGACTCAAAATTTTTTTATCTTAGTTGGAAATCTATGAAAATTGAAATTGATTTTTGACTTAAAATATGTGCATATGTGTGTACATAAAACCAGTCATAGGCGAATTCGTTAAAAAATAAAATTAAAAAATTGATTTTTTTTTGTAATCATTTGCAAATAATTTATCAACTCCTACTGCGAGATTTTATTAGAAATTTTTTTGTTCACCAAAGACTTGGCAAATGACAAACAGACAGACAGACAGAGAGAGAGAGACAGACAGCGATCAATTTTAATGATAAAGATCTACAGCCTACATGTGGGAATTTTTAATTTTTAAATACTTAAGTGTGGTTATTTTAGCCCAGAAAAATAACTAAATTAGTTGGGGCTTTAAAAGTTAATTTCATTTAAGCTTGTGGTTGCGGCGCTTTATTAAGCTTGAAATTAAAAAATATAAATCATGTGTGGAGCAAGGAAAAAACAGCCGCAAAATGTAACTGAAATACGATTACGAATTATGTACATGGGCTTTTCATTTTCAATCTTTGCATACTTCCCCGAACCGAACATTCATTAGCTTAAGTAGGCTATTATTGTCTATGCTAAATAGCTGCTGCCCACTTTAATTATTTTTGTTGTTGTTTTTTTTGCCTTAAAAAGTTTCTTTTCAAAATGTTTTGACTTATGCTCGTACGGTGGTGCTTCGATTAACATGAAATCCCATATAAATTGTGTCCATAAATCATTTGCCACCGGTCCAGTAATAACAATGTTTTCTTCTTCTACTTGTTATTTTCTGTTTTATTTTTTTTTATTGAAATCCATTAACGGTTATTAAAATTTATTTATTAAAACATTTTTAAATGTATTATTATTACGTTTCTATTAGTAACACACAAAGATATTTCAAATTTCCTTTTGTACTGTTCCGCATTAAAATTCGTTTAAAAAAATATTCAAGCGTAACAGCAATAGACAACATTGGTTTACACCCACAGAAAAATGTTTGAAAATGAAAACGCAGATAAACAAAGATCAGCTGGATGGAGATAAGCGTGTTGTTGTTACAAATTTACATTTTATAACACTATTTAGCATAATGAGCCATGTTTTTTTGGTTGGCCATCAAAAAACAGAAATTAAAGTGAAAAAGATTTTTTTCTTTCTGATTTATTGTTGAATGACACAGCCTCTTGAATTTTAAAATCATTGTCATGATTACGACCCTTTTGGCAAGATTACGATCTAAGCTTCTCACACCCCGTACGTTGTGTGTTAATTTTATATAGGAATGGCGATTTTAAAGTCGACTCCAAATGACAAATTTTTTGAGAAAGTTTTTCATGGCAATTTTATTTGCTTTCAGAGTTTTAGCCACAAAGCTGCTGAAAGGCAGTCGCCGAAGACATGTTTTTCATATTCCGTTTTATTGGAGATGTCTTCGCTTGGAAGTCGCCGTGGTCTAGTAGGTAGTGTGTTGGCTTATTAGACGAAAAGCCAGGGTTCGAGCCCCAGGCCAGACATCAAAATAAAATACAAAAAGTATATCTTCGGCGACTTCCTCTCAACAGTCTTCTAGCAAATACTCTCAGAGTAAATTAAAAATTGCCATGAAAAGTTTCTCAAAAATCTGTAGGTCATGCCACTCATGTATAAAATTAACACACACAACATAAGTGGTGTGAGAAACTAGGTCGTAACCCTGACTGAAGGTTTTAAAATGACCAATTATGTATGTATGTATATATGTCTTGGCTTGTAGTTTGAACCGTGGCATCTAATAAGCCCTCACTCTCGTCTACTAGACTATGGCGACTACTAAGCGCTACAGCACACCAAAAAAGAAGCCTAAGGGCATCAATAGGCATGATCTTAGCGTTCAATTGTTATCACTAAAATGTAAAACTTTTGTTTTTGAAAACTTTTCAAGCAATAACAAAAGCATCGGCCCGTATAGTGTAAGTCGTAATACCGTTTTCTGGATGCCACATACCATCCAGTTCACAATATAATTCAATTGCAGGCAACAGGAAAAATCCTTTATCATAGCAACACTGAAAACACCAGTGGCTGGTTGTACAGCCTCTTCTGATTACTCCAGCCCCATATACGACAATTTCACTGGTAGACACAACCATCGAGTCAAAAATGCGCTTCAACGCTTAGGAAAATTTTGTTGGAAAAATCAGTATTGAAGACCTATTGCTGCTTGATATCTCAAGCATTGTGAATGATTAGATGGTTTTAAAATTTGCCGAAATTAAACTTTATGTAGATAGAGAAGCAAATCTAAATGAAAACATATGCCAAGAAGAGCCATAAGATAGGCTCAATAGCCGGGAAAGCCTTGGATTTGTCAAATTGGAAAGCAATTGGTCAATTCACACAAGCCGTTGTATCATTGTATTCATTGTATTGTTGGAAGAACATACAACAGTGTATGCTTGTTGTTGATAATTTTCATGTAAAAATCCGATACACTTATACATAATTTTTCCATATGTTTTTAAAAAGTTGTGTTGGTTTCGGGCTATCAAATTGTGTGAATGCCATGAGATACACAATACAGCATAGCGTTGAGCGTTCACAAACAAACAAATGTATTCAATACAACATACACGATACAAAGTCGTGTGAATTGCCCAAATATTTTCACCCATGCGAACACATTGCCGTAATGTAAATGCTTGACCCCATTTGCCTCAGTCCAGATTTAGTTTCTTCAAATTTCTTTCTTTCTTTAGAATCCAATGTCAATGTCTTGCATAGGAAGAGGACTATGGTGAATCCGTAATGCCTTAAAAGTGGCCATCAAAAGTGAGTCACCAGTTATGTAGTCAGTTTCAACCATTTTTACCCGTTTTTCAGTAGTAAAACGAACCACGTACGTGACTAATCTTCTACTAAATAAACGATCCTACAGATGAGGGATGTTTAACAACAGACTGACATGCCAGACAGGCGCTTCGCCATTGTAGGTGGAGTGTTGGCTTATTAAACGTGAGGCCAGGCTTCAAAACCCAGGTCAGACATCTCCAACAAAACGAAATTTGAATATTTCTTTGGTGACTTCCTCTCAAAAAATTTCTAGGAAAAATTCAAACTAAATACAATCGCCAGGAAAAGTTAAAAAAAGAGAAAACAAAATCTGTCGTTCGGAGTCGACTTTAAACTGTAGGTCCCGCCACTAATATATAAGGCTAACAACACAACATAAGTGGTGTAAGAAGCTAGGTTGGGATTCTGAGTGAAGGGTTGTTATGACCAATCATGTGTAGTAGGGCATGATGTATTACACGACCTGTGCTGTTCTGCAGAACAGAACATTCGAGAAGAATCTCGAATAAAAGCTGCATTAGCTAAGTAAAGCAGACTTAAGTCTCTAAGAGGCGTAAGTTAAAGATCTTTGCACAAAATTCGTCTCTCTGTTGTTTTTTGTTAAAGTGGTACTCAGGGTTTTTGAAGCCGCCGTAGTGTACTAGGTAGTGTGTTGGCTTATTAGACGTAAAGCCAGGGTTCGAGCCCCAGGCCAGACATCAAGACAAAATACAAAAAATATTTCTTCGGCGACTTTCTCTCAGCAAATTTCTGGCAAAAACTCTGGAAGTAAATAAAATTGCCATGAAAAAGTTTCTCAAAAATTTGTCGTTCTGAGTCGACTTTAAACTGTAGGTCCCGCCACTCATGTATAAAATTAACACACACAACATAAGTGGTGTGAAAAACTAGGTTGTAATCCTGACTGAAGGGTTGTAATGACCAATTATGTATGTATGTACTCAGGGTTTGTTCAGTACTCGGCAGATAGAGTGACATTGTTGTGCTTCCACTTAAGTTGTGGAATACAAGCCCATGAAAAGTACTCAAATGCCGTAAAGGCCTTAGAGGTTAAGGATTAGGAAATTTACTTTTAGAGTTCTTGAGTCATACTACTATCAGCGTGTTATTCTCGAAAAACACTCTTGAGCTGTTTCACTGGATAGTATTGCCATCTAAAGCAACACATTTTTGTGTTGCTTATTTCTTTACGGCCTCAATTTTTTGAGTGTGTAACTTTTTTTTTGTTTTCTTTGTTCGCCTCCGAAGACAATTTAAATTGTTTGAAACATTTTTTGAATATTTTATTATAAAAGAAAAGAAGAGAAGAGAGTAAAAAGAAAAAAACTCTGAAACATAATTTGCTAAATTTATTATAAATAATTAATCATTTTTTAATTATTTATTATTCAATATTTAATCGTGCGAACGAAACATGTAAACCCCTTCTGCTTGACCCCCTTTTTCGATAGCTTTTGCAGAAAGGAATACTAAATGAGTGAGTGAGTGAGTCATTTGACAAGCAAATCAATGAACCTGATTTCAATGAGTTCTCATAACATTTTTCGTTTTTATTTTATAAAATTACAGGCCATTACTGGTTATTAAAAATACAAGAAAAATACAAAAAAAAAAATTAAATGTTTATGGCGTTTAATTACTATCTTTACAAGGAAAACTGATCATAATCGTTCAAGTTTTTTATTTTATTTTTATTTTCAATGTTTTATTTCCATGAATAAAAATATAAGAAGCAAAAAAGAAAATGAAATGAATTTAATAAACTTTGTAAAGAATAATGAGTGGGTATGTATGTTTTTTTCTCTATCATATTACAAAAAAAAAGTTTATTTATTTGTTCTTTTACTTCTTATTTGTTTTGTTTCTTTTTTTTTCTTTTTTGCTTAACACGTCTAGACATTATGGCCTTAAGAGGCAAGACTTGTATGTCGTCTTACCTGTAATAATATTTTCTCTTTACCTCTACTCTACTCTATTTGACTCTTTTTTTAATTTCTTTTAATTAAACTTAATACTTCAAGTATTTCTTTTTTGTTTGTTTTCATTATTTGCCTGTCATACATTTTACATTCGCGGAATTTTCATTTCATTTGCACAAGAGGAGAGGGGGAAACATTCATTATTCATCAATTTTCATCCCTGCAGTACAGAGTTATTATTGTTCTATGCTTACAATATACATACGTAGAATAGATATGTGAGTGATCTGTTAATAGTTTTTCGTTGGAAATCAATTGAAACCACACACAGTTTTAATTACTTAAAGCACAATATGTAAGTGAAATAAGTATCATCACAGGAGTTGGTTTGATTGATTCGCCTTAAAATGAAAGTGATTTTAATTATGCTTTCAAGCATACATTCATACATAAGCAAGTATACATACATAATTAATCATTACAACATAGTCAGTCCGACCTAGTTTCTCATACCAGTTATATTGTGTATGTTAATTCTATTCACGAGTGCCGAGAGCTACAGTTTAAAGTCGACACCGAAGGACAGATTTTTGAGAAACTTTTTCATGGCAATTTTATTTATTCTCGAGAGTTATTGCAAGAAGACTGCTGAGAGCAATTTCGTTATGTTCAAGATATCTGAACCAGAGTTTGAACCAAGGCCTCATGCCCATAAGCCAACACACTACCTACAAGATAACTACGATAACTTCAGTTCGCAGTAATTAGTTGAGTTCATTAGCAAATGTTAAAAGAGAAATGTTGTCCATCATTTAATCATTTAAGGGAGACAATTATGGTTGCATATTCAGTAATGGACCTAGACGAATCATCAGAACACATACACAACTGAAAACTGAAAAAGATTCATCGATTACATCCCAGACTCACGATATCGCTGCCATCTAAACATTTATACAGGCGTGTTATGTACACATAAATTACGGCTAACTTCCAAAATGTATCAATACAAAGTTTGTATGCAGTCCTACTACGGTATATAAACTATGTAGATATGCAAAGTAACCAAACAATGCATCAACTATAAATCCGATATCTGATTGCTTTTTGACTGCGTTAAAAATAAACATTGACGACGTTTTTAAATAGAATACATTGTATATATTTTGTACAGCGACATTATGAAACACGATACTTTGTTCAAACACAAAGCAACTAACATTTTGGAAGCCAGTCTACATTAGAGATCGGCTAAAAAAGGACAGACAACTGCTGACTATAGCTTCAATTACGAGAACAAAAGTTACAATCGTTTCTCACAACTTGCCAAACTTTGTTTGTGAGAATCACTCTTGTCTCACGAAGTTTCAGAGGAGGATATTGGCAACATTTGGTTTCAACAGGACGGCGCTACGTGCCACAAAGCCGAAGCTACACTCGATGTTTTGCGCCCTGTTTTTGAAGATCGCATTATCAGCCGCAAAACTGATGTCGTTTGTCCACCTCAGAGCTGCGATTTGACACCGTTGGACTATTATTTGTGGGGTGCCGTCAAAGATAAGTGTTACGCCGACAAGCCAGAGACAACTGATGCTTTAAAGGACAATATTCGTGAAGCCATTGGTGAAATACAGCTGCACACAATCGATAATGTGCTTAAAAATTGGACCGATCGTGTAGGCTACTGCCGAGGCAGCCATTTGAATGAAATTATTTTCCATTATTAACCGGAAGGATTGTCCTTTCAAATAAAAAAAGAAATTTGAGAAAGCATTCTGTAGTTTTTTTTTAAGCATTTTAAAAAAAAAAAGTTATTTGGCGGACCCCTTATCATCACAGGAGTGGATTTGATTGATTCGCCTTAAAATGAAAGTGATTTTAATTATGCTTTCAAGCATACATTCATACATAAGCAAGTATACATGCATAATTAAGCATTACAACATAGTCAGTCAGGATTACGACCTAACTTCTCATGTCAGTTGTATTGTGTATGTTAATCCTTTTCACGAGTGGCGTAACCTACAGTTTAGAGTCGACTCTGAATGGCAGATTTTTGAGAAACTTTCTTATGGCAATTTTATTTATTCTCATAGTTTTCAACCAGAAGACTGCTGAAAGCAGTTTCATTATGTTCAAGATGTCTGAACCAGAGTTTGAAACGAGGCCTTATGTCCTATAAGCCAACACACTACCTACTGGACTATAACGGCTTCAGTTCGCAGTAATTAGTTGAGTTCATTAGCAAATCTTAAAAGATAAATGTTATCCGTCATTTAATCATTTAAGAGAGGCAATTATATACACAATTGGTCATTACAACCCTTCAGTCAGGATTACGACCTAGTTTCTCACACCACTTATGTTGTGTGTGTTAATTTTATATATGAGTGGTGGGACCTACTCCGAATGACAGATTTTTGAGAAACTTTTTCATGGCAATTTTATTTACTCTCAGAGAGTTTTTGCCAGAAATCTGCTGAGAAGAAGTTGCCGAAGAAATACTTTTTGTATTTTGTCTTTGATGTCTGGCCTGGGGCTCGCACCCTGGCTTTACGTGTAATAAGTCAACACACTACCTACTAGACTACGGCGACTTCAAGAGGCAATTATGGTTGTATATTCCGTAATGGACGTGGACGAATCATCAGAACACATACACAACTGGAAACTGAAAACGATTCATCGATGATACAGCCCAGATTCACGATGTCGCTGCCATCTAAACATTCATACAGGCATGTTGAATACACATAAATTACATTAGAGATCGGCTAGAAAAGGACAGACGACTGCTGAATGTAGCCTTAATTAGGAGAATAAAAGAATAAAAGTTGCAAACGGTTCACACAATTTGCCGAAGTTTGGCTTGGAGGTTTGCGAGTCTTGGTTTGGAGTGTGTAATCAGCATAGATTCCCGAAGATGACCACAATTTTTTTTTTGTAGTGGAAAAGTGTAACCAGAATCAATCCCTCAGTATAAAATTCCTAGCTATAGTTTCGAAATTTTACATATGTTTACTGTAAAATACATGAGATTATAAAGATGCCCAAATTTGTTTCAGCCCACACACTTGTAATGACTGACGTGACAGGTTGTAGAATCATAGATTAGACAGCCCTCGTCAACTACAAAGAATACCTTAGGTGTAGTGGTGAGAAATTTATGCTGAAGGAATATGAAGGCAAATTGTTGATCAAGACGTTTGAACACAAGCATTATTTGGGCAGAAATAATGAGACGAAGAGAACCTGTTCTACAGCGGCCTAAAGTTATGGAAACTGCGTTTAATATTATAAAAGAAAAAAAAAACAAAGTCAAGATGTTGGCAGCTTTCTGCTTAACCCATTCGCTGCCAAGGACGAGTATACTCGTTTTTAACAGGGTATCCCGCACTGTCAAGACGAGTATACTCGTCCTACTTTAAATATATTATAACATGCAGGCTTTTGAATTAGCAAATTTTTTTGCCACAAACATTTCTAAGCGATGCCAATTTTCGCAATGTGTCTCGTTTTATTCCATTTTCTTTCTTTTATCCATCCGCGTGATTTATTATTTGTTTTTTTACTAAAACATACGCAAATACGAAAAAGGATATCGAGTCCTTCTGTCTTCCTATTGCCAACGACGAGTATACTCGTCTTTGGTTTTCTGCTTGTAAATGATTATGTATGATAATATATGTGCTCTTACCAAGAAATAACAGGGTTTTGGTAAAAAATAACACTCAAAATATAAATGGCAATGGGAATGACTTCATATAATTTAGGCTTGGCAGCGAATGGGTTAACTGTCTCCTGGACAGAAGGAGGAGATTGTATGATTTTTTTTGTAATGTTTTGCCACGAGACTAGGTAATAAGAATAAATGAAGGAATTTGAAAACTACATATAGAGATTTAAACCGGAGCAGAAGTGTTTGGTGGATTCCAAACTGAAATTATTTGCCAATCCATGGGAAAGCTCGCTGGTATCTTCCACTTTAAAAGTTTAACAGTAAAAAAGTAAAGCAAAGTTATTGAGCTTAAGTTCAAGGGGCTAAGTTCAAAATATAAACGGAATTGAAATGAAAGAAGCCTAATTTTCTTGCATCATTAAAGGCACACTTATTTTATGTTTTTTTAAACTTCTTTTTTTTTATTTTTTTCTTTATTAAAGCCCTCATTCAAATGTAGGCTTAAGCCTATTAAAATAAAAATGAGAAGAAATTTTATGAATAAAACATGTGTTAAATGTCACATTAAATATTCCAAGTGTGTCAAGTGTGTGTGTGTGTGTGTGTGTTTTAAAGGGCCGAAATTATGAGATTTTAAGATTAATTGCTCAACTCAGTTGTATGCACGTGTTTAGTATCACATTTTACTGGATTTCTCTACAAATCAAATGAAAATCATAATTGTTTGTTTTGTTTTTTTTCTAACAAAATGATGACAATATTACACACAAATTTAAGTCTTTAAGAAATTTTAATTCTCCTTTTTTTGTTTTGTTTCTTTTTTTAATTTTTTTATACGAAAAATAAAGAAAAAAAATTCATTTAAAAATTTCACACATGAAATACGTTTTAAAAATTTTTTGTGATTAATGATGGCTTCTTAAAGAACACATTTTTTTTTCTTTCATCTTCTTTTTTTCGGATGTTGTTGTTGTTGTTTAATATCCAAAAATAATAAAAAAAAATCTAAAAGAAGCCTGAAGCTTTTAATTTTTTTTTTTAATACAAAACGGTATGAAAACAATTTTAAGCTTGTAGAGCGCAGCTTAAAACAATTTTAAATACAAGCTAAACAACAGAAGACAATGACGATGGCGAAGGAAGGAACACGGAGTCATTGAATTAAAGCGAAAAATTAAAAACTGAGATCTTAGAAGAATTTTATTAAAAAAAAAGTGAAAAAAAGGTTTGGTTTCATAATTAATTTCGTTAATAATTTAACAACAAAAAACAAAAAACAAATTGAATTTTTCAAAACCAATTTAAACCAAAAAGACTTTCACACTCCCATATCTATGATTTGAAAATTAAAAATAAGTTCTATTGATACAGAATAATAGGATTATATTCTATTGTATAAATATAGATACGAGGGTAGGCCAATACAGACATGAGATTTTAAATTTCTTGCCATTGAACTGAGTGTCTACAGTGTTCGTTCAAAGCTCATGGGCAATAATGGGGTCTTGAACTTACTTAATTCGTCATTACAACCCTGTTAGTCAAGGTTACAACCACCTAGTTTCTTACACTAGCCATGTTGTGTGAGTGTTAATTTTATTGGAAAGAGAACCCTCTGGACTATCATTTGTATATAGTCTGTATGGTGTACTATTTCTTATATGTTCCCAAATGGCCACTGATCTTCTAGAGAATTTTCAATCAAAAAATGTATTTTTGCAAAGCCAATTTCAACAATACCATGCCACTTTATATATGACTTTATTGCTTATTGTATTAGGAGGCTTTGGAACACTCCTTTGAGTATGATATGGTACTCAGAGACCTAGTATATGCCCTAAAATTAGTATGTAAACAAGTAACCTTGTTTAGATTGATACTGTTAAACAGTTAACAGTGCTCTGTTAAGAGCAATTTTTGCTCTGTTAACAGCAAATTTTGCACTGTTAACGCTAAATGTGGCGCTGCTAAAATTTATGGATTGCGTCTTGGGTTTTCAAATTCGAATTTATCTTCACACACATCAAAAATTCTGAGTATTAAAATAAAATTGCCATGAAAAAGTTTCTCAAAAATCTGTCGTTCGGGTCGACTTTAAACTGTAGGTCCCACCACTCATGTATAAAAATTAACACACACAACATAATTGGTGTGAGAAACTAGGACGTTGTACAATGGGTTAATTCGACCTCCGGGTACTGTACTTGTCTTAATTGACAAGTAAACGTTCTCTAACCTAGCCTAACTACAACTCTCCTCTAAGCCAGCATATCCCATGCCCTCGGGCAAGTTTAACCTGATGTATGCATCTGAGCTAAGGACAATCGGACAAGTAGTGTAATCCTCTGTTGAATTCCGGATATTGTGGGAATTCATGACAATAAAAAGGCAGATGAGCTGGCGAAGAAGCCAGCTTCTACGTTGCAAATAGAGTTAGAAGCTTTTCTGGGACTGGGTATAGGAGTTGTACATCCTGACAAAGGGAAGTAGGAGAGAAGCGAAGCCTGTACTCATGTCAAATTGATTGGAATCAATTTAAACTTTTGCTGATTAAGAGAAGAATGAAAAAATTTCTGTTACCCATCAGATAACATGTGAGTGAGGATAATAACCGGTTAGTGGAAACCTGTTCATAGTAGTCTCTTCGAGCCCAAAGTGTAGAGTCTACATTGAGAAGGATGCAGCGTTAATTCAACTCGGCGATAATTCATAATAACCAGGCTGCTTCTTAAGTAACGGGTGATTTTTTAGCTATTATCTTGTTGGCAACACTGGTTTAAACAGTTCAAGCACGTTTCGTGTTTTGTTTCACTGTCAAACATCTTCAGTTTGGTCCATAATTTAACCATGAATCGTCTGACAAACGAACAACGCTTGCAAATCATTGAATTTTATTATCAAAATGCGTGCTCTGTTAAGAAAGTTCATCGCGCGCTTCTTCCATTTTATCGTCAGTTTAATCGAACCACTGAAGCGGCTATTCGGGCTATTGTGACTAAATTTCGCACCAAATTTACATTGTTGGACATTAAACCACCAACACGCTTACGTCGAGTGCGAACTGAAGAAAATATCGCAGCTGTATCGGCCAGTGTTAATGATGACCGTCAATTATCGATTCGTCGCCGTTCGCAGCAATTGGGCCTCTGTTACTCAACAACGTGGAAAATTTTGCGAAAGGATTTAGGTGTGAAGCCTTTAAAAATACAGCTGGTGCAAGAATTGAAGCCGGACGACCTACCGCAACGCAGAATTCTTGGTGAATGGGTTCTTGGAAAGTTGGCCGAAGATCCACTTCTTTATCGAAAAATTGTGTTCAGCGACGAAGCACATTTTTGGCTCAATGGTTACGTAAATAAGCAGAATTGTCGAATTTGGAGTGAAGATCAGCCAGAAGCATTCCTGCATCCAGAAAAAGTCACAGTTTGGTGCGGTTTATGGGCTGGTGGCATCATTGGACCGTACTTCTTCAAAGATGCTGCGAATCGTAACGTAACTGTGAATAGTGAGCGCTACCGTGAGATGATATCCAACTTTTTTTTTGCCCAAAATGCAAGAGCTTGACTTGCATGACATGTGCTTTCAACAAGACGGTGCCACATGCCACACAGCATGCGTAACAATGGACTTATTGAGAGGCGAGTTCGGTGAACATTTTATTTCACGTTCGGAACCAGTCAATTGGCCGCCTAGATCGTGCGATTTAACGCCTTTAGACTAATTTTTGTGGGGCTATGTTAAAGCTCATGTCTATACAGACAAGCCCGCTTCAATTGACGCATTGGAAGACAACATTGAAGCATTTATTCGTGAGATACCGGCCGAAATGTTGGAAAGAGTATGCCAAAATTGGACTAAGCAGATGGACCATTTGAGGCGCAGTCGCGGTCAACATTTCCATGAAATAATCTTCAAACATTAAACTATATGGACCGTACTATCGATTCAAATAAAAATTTCATGCATTTTTCTTAATTTTATGTGTTTTTTTTTCGAAAAATGTTCCTATAGCTCTTAAAAAATCACCCATTAGTAGATAGGGAGTTAGTGCTTAGTGCTGCTGGACAATATTCTGAGGTTAGTAAGATAATAGAATTGTGGGAATTTAAGGATACAGATTTTGAGGAGTTTAAAACCCAGTCTGAGGGCGGGGGTTAAAGCACGGGCTTTCGTCTATGAAGCCAACACACTACCTAATAGATTACAGCGTCTTCATGATTCTACCATATAGACGATTTAAAGAATCTAACGAGAATAGACATTAGAAAACAAAGAGGCTTTAGGAAATGGGCGAATGTGTTATCATAATCCCATCCTCCTAATTACAATCAAGGTTTTTTGCTGATTCAACTAGGCGTGGTATTATCGCTAAAAAGCTCTCTACTTCAGATATTTGGTGAGAGGTTGCTGAATAGATGTGTTGGGCGTGTGAGGTATCATAATCCCATTCTCCTAATCACAATCAAGGTTTTTTATCCGGTAATTCTTAAGCTTTGCCGACTTTATTTTCAGTTTAATACCGAATAAGGGAATATGAACCGACCTATAAATTGCAATTACAAACTGGCTTTGGAATTATTTTTATTTGAAATTATGGGCGTGGCAAATTCAATCAACTTCTGTAGTTTGAGCACAAAACAGGTGCTTGTAAATGCTTAAAATATTTTCTTTTGTTATTTTTTCTGTTGACTGCTTCGTAATTAAAGAATTCATACCTTTAAGACGCTGACATTTTTTTTAATACTTTAGATTTCCTTGATTTGTTGTTTTTTTCCCCCCATATTTTTCTTCGCCGTAGAATACACTACAACATGTCGGAAGGAAGCACAACAAAAAAAAAAAAAAAAAAAAAAAAAACCAACAACAGCGACAACAGAGAAAAAGTGCCTTATTTTTGTTGTTATTTTTATGGTTGTTTGATTATATTGTTAATAACGAATGGTGTGCTGAGCAATGGCAAGCCAGCCAAAGTTTATTTGGGTTAATTTCACACCAAAAACATAAAAAAAAATAAAGAAAATTGGGAGAGAAAAACTGGCGAGCAAACTGCGATAAATAAAATCAATAATTTCGCATTACCCCCCCTTTTCCTTTAATGCTACATTAAAAAAGGGGGAAAGAGGGAAACTAGAGCAAGTTTTATTGTGTAAATCATTACGTTATACATACCAGGACTACCCAATTCAGTGAGATTTGCATTAACAGAGTCGATGCCACCGCCACCACCACCACCACCACCACCACTACTGCTGACAGCCAGACCAATGGCTAAGTGTGAGAGCCGCAACAGCAGGAGACAGCTTAGCTGAAGGCCAAAAAGGCTAATGCTGTTATGGACGTTGGAAATGAGAGACGAACCACGACATGTGCGACGGCGAAATGCCAGTGAGGCATTGGTTGATGCTGATGCTGATGGCTGGGTGAGTGGATAATGTTGACTACTACTGTTGTTCGCGATGATGCTGTGATTCCTTCTACTCCTGCTGCTATTACTGTTGTTACTGTAGCTGTGGCTGTTGTTGCTGCTGCTGTTTGTTGTCGTAGTTGCTTTAAGGCTATAATTTTTACATTTATGGTTCGAGGTTGCTAATGATGTTAATGTTGCTGCTGCTGCTGCTGCCGCTGGTGTAAATGATGTTGACGATGTGGATGATGTGTGTGGTGCTGCTAATGTGTTGCAACAAAAATTAAGTTCTTCATGCTCTTTCCAATGAAGGCTACAATAATTTTTATTAATTCCTTCACTACACCCTATTAAACTATGATGCTCTGCACTGTTGTCCGTTAAACATTTTCTTCGTTGACGTACCGTTGACGATGCTAATGCTGTGGCTGTTGTTGTTGTTGTTGTTGTCGCTGTTAAGGTATCGCTATCGCAAAGCATGCTTGGTTTACAGTCCAATTGTGTTGGTCCATTGGATGAGGAGTAGTAGTTGCTGTCATCATTATTATGTCGTTCTGCCTTAAGATCATTTGATATCGCAATTCTCTTGTTGCTGCTGTTGTAAATGTCATTAATGTTGTTGCTACCGTTGTTGTTGTTGTTATTGCTGTTGGTTGCCGTGCTTTCAATCTGACAACAATCGCCATAATAACACGTTGAACTCCTACATCTACTAGGACTACAGCTACTGTCATACGCTAATGCAGTTGTTGCTGCCGTGGCTCTGGCTCTTGCTGTTGTTGCTGTTGCCGTTACTGTGCCTGTATTGCTGCTATATTTAGAGCTGTTGTTGTTGTTCTTGCTGTTGTTAACGTAAAACATCATCGTCATCATTTTCCATTGGATTTAATTTTTTAACAATGATGTCGTTGTTGTTGTTGTTGTTGTTGTTGTCTGTTTCTGTTCTGTTCAAATTTAAATTTCACAATTTGATTTTCACTTTAGTAATGTTGTTGTTGCTGCCACTATCGTTGCAAATAATGTTGCATTTGCCTCTCTGTCTCGCTTAATATTCATAAACAACAACAACAAAATGCAATAAAAATGTTGTTCAAAAAAATGTTTTTCTTTTTTCGTTTTTTTTTTCTTCTTCTTTCTTTTTTCCCTTGTCTTCTTCTTCTTAACTGTAGCTGTTGTCGCTATTATAGTTGCTGTTACTGTTACTGCTGCTGCTGTTTAAATTGTTAATGGAGTCCCTTGTAGTAGCAGTTGTTATTTCTACGACTTGTGTTGTTCTTAAATTGTTTTGTGTTATTGTCGTTGTTGTTGTTGCTGGTGCTGTTGATGTTGTTGCTGCTGCTGTTAGAAAATGATGTAGATGTTGATAACATGACATCGTTTAATTGCGTAGAAAATTCAACAGCAACATGCAAAAGATCTGTAACGAGATTTTAAAATTAAACAGAAAAAAAAAGAATTAAAAACAAAAGAATTAAAAATTTAAATTTAAATATACAATCTAAGCATTCGATATTATTTTAACCCTTAAACGGTTTATGTTAAGTGCATTAGATTTACAGAAAAATGGAATAAAAACAATTCGTATGTTTTCCATTCAGTCCCTTTGGTAGACTAATGACCAGCGTAACTAACTAAAACTCAGTTAATATTTAGTAGGCCCATAGGGCCCCTATATACAACATATTTGTTCTGTCTTGTACATGCAATGTAATTGGTCATTATAACCCTTCAATCAGGATTACGACCTAGTTTCTCACACCACTTATATAGTGTGTGTTAATTTTATCCATTAGTGGCGGGACCTACAGTTTAAAGTCGACTCCGAACGACAGATTTTTGAGAACATTTTCATGGCAATTTTATTTGCTTTAAGAGGAAGTCGCCGAAGAAATACTTTTTGTATTTTATTTTGATGTCTGGCCTGGGGCTCGAACCCTGGCTTTTCGTCTAATAAGCCAACACACTACCCAGTAGACCACGGCGACTTCTGTCTTGTACAAACGGTCTTATTTCGTCCTTGGCAGGCAATGTCCTTTCTGCTAAAAGGCTATCACTAAGGCCCTAATCTCCTCAAGTTTATTTGGATTTTTCGCAAAACATAAAAAGGTTTGGCCACAAAGGCATAAGAACGATTTTCAGCGCAGTCATTGTACAGGAGCTGCCATGTGATCTTTACCTGTCGGCTCAAACAGAGATACTGGGACAGGGGCGTGATGGTAAGAAGCTGAGGAATTTGCAATCATCAATGTTGCGGAGGGAGTTATACATCGTGAATAATCAGGTTGCATTTAGGGCACTAAGCGGGCAACATCTCAGGTCTCTGTTTACAAGAAAGCCTTCACAAACAGCTTAGGAAATGCAAGTTTTCCGAGGTAGTGTGCCATATGGGCAACGAGATAGAGTACTAGCTGGCAAGGAATGTATCAGCGTAGTGCATACAGTGGTGGCCTTATAATTAGAAACGATGTTTCTGGAACAGAGTTCTCTGGAGTGACGAATTTAAGTTTAATTTGTCCCAATCTGATGGAAAAACGTATGTAAGACGTCCTCCAAACAAAGCCTTTGATCCCAGGTACACAGTGAAAACTGTAAAACAAATTAACAAACATACATGTTGCTAAGTCGTTTCTAATTGTAAGGCCACCACTGTATAGCTACTGGAGTGCTCGCTTAGGCATCACTTAGTGCAGTTTTTTTTTTTTTTTTGTTACTACGGCTCAGTCTTTGACTGCCCTAGAATGGAATGTGTATTGTATTTGGATAGGAAATCTGTTAGTTTCCTGACAGATTTTATTAACAAGGCATTGCGTTTTGAAGGCATGACCAATTCATTGGACAAAAGCACTTTTGCTCTCTGCATTATGTAATAAAACTGAAACTGTCGATCACATTATGTAACTTAAGCCAAGAGGCAAAGTCTCAAGATTCTAGGTAGGGGTTTACTTTGAAGAGTTATTTGCTTGCTTATTTAATTGGCCATTATAAGCCTTTAGTTAGGATTACAATCTAGCTTCTCACACCAGCCATGTTGTGTGTGTGTTAATTTTATCCATGAGTGATGGAAGCCCCTGTTTAATGTCGACTCTGAAGGACAGATGTTTAAGAAACTTTTTAATGCAATTTTATTTCATTTTCACAGAGTTTTTTGCCAGTAGTCTGTTGAGTGGAAATCACCGAAAGAAATATTTTTTTGTTCATACATATTTCTTTGATTTATAATGACTCTGCATAACTTTTTTAATGATTATTAAAATGTTCTCATTTCAGTTTCGCACATCATTTTTTAAATCATTTTTTATTCTGTTTTCTATTGCTTAATAACCTTGAAATTTGCCTTAAAATATAAAGAAGAACCAGCATTCACTACGATTGCAAAACATATGCCCTCATTTTAATATGTTTTTCAACAATTTAATTAAAATATTAAAAAAAATAATAATAAACAACACTTGACCCCAAGGTTCACAACAAGGGTTAACAATTCAAACAACACCATCAACATCATCATCATCACCACCATTGCAATTAAAAGAAATGAATTTAACTGGCTTTGAATAACAGAAAGAGAATACACATACTTATGCAAATAATATTAGTAGAGACACACACACACATTCACATACTACATACGTTTTTTTTGAAACTCTCCAGAAAGAAAAATTTTAGAAAAATAAAATTAAAAAAAAAAAACAACCGAAAGAAACTTGTATTCACACTCTTTATTATTTAAATTGCCGTGATGCTCTCACATTGAGGTTTATTAAGGAAATGAAATGCAAAATTGTTGCCGCTATTTTTTTACTTTAACTCGGTAATAAACTCTACTTACGATGAGTGTACGAGCACATGCATACAAAGGCATTTATAAACGTAAAGTAAACATTTAACAAATTGCTATGCTATTACGGTGGGTCTCATCTTTATCACTCACTCATGCACTCACTATCATCACGAGGGGAGAAAAAGAAGCATAATAACTGTGTTATAAGTATTCTGTTTAATGTTTACATTTTTATTTTATCTTCTCTCTCTCTTTAGGAGAAATGAACGAATTATACATATCTTTGTTGCTTTTAATGTTTACTGTTGATTTTTATATTGTATTTGTTTCTTTTATTACTGTGTTATTGTTGCTTTTGTTGCTTTATGCAGCAAAAAGACTACATGATATTGATTGACCTGTTGGTGGTAGTAAACATTTGTATTAATGCCGCCATATCATTTGTTGTTGTTATCGTATTCGTATCAATTTATTTATTTTGCTCTCTTCTTAGGAGAATATTATGTTGACGAATTCTACTACTACTACTATGTACGTATACGAAGTGTACTATACAGCGATCAGTAGGAGGGAAATGTTGTCGTTTTTTTTGATGGTAAAAATGTTTACGTTTATTTTTTCAATATCACCATCATCATCATCATGATGGTCGTCATTATTATTGCTAATGTTATTAATGTCGTTGTTGTTGTTTTTATTTTGCTGCTGCTGTTATATTAATGCAGTTGTGCTGTGTGCGCTGTATGTTGTATGTTTATTTACCATAAATTGTTGGGGTTTTCTTATGGTTTATTTATTTTCCTTCGTTTTTTTTTTGTTCATTTCATTTCATTGGTTTGTTTATGTTTTCCATACGTTTCGGTTTTTCTTTAATTTTCAGGTTTTATTTCTTTTTCCATTTTTATTCGCTTTCGGTTTTTATTGATATTTATTTGTACGAGTAAAGCAGTAGTAGTAGTTGTTGTTGCTGTTGTTGTTGTTGTTCTTTTTTTCGGTTGATAATTATGCTGTGTTAAGATACCATAAGTTTTTCTTTTTGGTTTTCCTTCACTACTTCTTTTGGTTTTTTTCTTTTTTTTTTTTTATTTTATTTGAAAATGTTGTGGTTTTTATAATATTAAACGTACACACGAAATCTTTTGCTCTCTCTCTCTCTCACTCACTCACTCTCACATACACATGCATACATAAGTACGTATGCTAGTTACGAAGTTTGTTGAAAGGAGTTGCTGAATGAAGGTTAGAAATAAAACAAGTGCAACCGACAGTACGCTAGCAACTCTTGCTAATGCAAGTAGACTGCTGCTGCGTTAATGAAAGGGGGTTAGGGTAGAGGACGTGTACTTATCAATAAAGACAAGTACAGTACCCGGAGGTCGAATTGACCCATTTTACAATAGGGGGTTAAAAAACTCCTATTTTTCGATTTAAACACGATTTTCCCATACTTGTGACCGCTTTTGCACTAAAACCACACCATCAATGTAGAACTTTTCTGTTCTGTTCTGATTGTCCAATTGTCTTTTGTAGCCCTCTAAAGCAATTAAATTTACATCATCAAAAGACTTCAGCAATGATCGAAATAAATGATAATCTGGGTCATATGGTAGCTAGCAAGTTCTCTCATTTTCTGCCAGATCATGAGCGATGTGTGTCATCAGGCGTTGTCTGTTGATCAATCTTGGCTGGTATAATCGAATTTCTTGTTTCAATCGTGTTAAATGTTGCCAATAGAGATCAGAATTAATCGGTTAACAAGCTTATAGAAGCCCATAATAAATAATTATCATTCCAATCCTACCAGACACACTACCATTACCTTTTTTGGTGTCAATCCTGGCTTTAACACTGTCTACAAAGCTTCACTTTGTCTCATTTACAATATTTTTCACACTGTATTGTCAAACGTAAACATTTTATTATCGTCAGCAGTTATTCGCTGGCATCTCTGTCATTGTATCAATTCGTAGGGGACATTACCTGATGGGTAAGCATGTGTAAAGACTTCGGTTACCTTCAAATAGCTTCTGCCCTAATAAAGGGTGATTTTTTAGCAATTATCTTTTTGACAACACTGGTTTAAACAGCTCACGCACGTTTCGTGTTTTGTTTCACTGTCAAACATCTTCAGTTTGGTCTATAATTTAACCCTGAATCGTCTTACAAACGAACAACGCTTGCAAATCATTGAATTTTATTATCAAAATGCGTACACCGTTAACAAAGTTCATCGCGCGCTTCTTCCATTTTATGGTCAGTTTAATCGATCCACTGAAGCGGCTATTCGAGCTATTGTGACTGAATTTCGCACCAAATTTACATTGTTGGACATTAAACCACCAACACGCTTACGTAGAGTGCGAACTGAAGAAAATATCGCAGCTGTATCGGCCAGTGTTAATGATGACCATCAATTATCGATTCGTCGCCGTTCGCAGCAATTGGGCCTCTGTTACTCAACAACGTGGAAAATTTTGCGGAAGGATTTAGGTGTGAAGCCTTTCAAAATACAGCTGGTGCAAGAATTGAAGCCGAAAGACCTACCACAACGCAGAATTTTTGGTGAATGGGTTCTTGGAAAGTTGGCCGAATATCCACTTCTTTATCGAAAAATTGTATTCCGCGAAGAAGCTCATTTTTGCCTCAATGTATACGTAAATAAGCAGAATTGTCGATTTTGGAGTGAAGATCAGCCAGAAACATTGCAAAAGCTACCAATGCATCCAGAAAAAGTCACAGTTTGGTGCGATTTATGGGCTGGTGGCATCATTGGACCGTACTTCTTCAAAGATGCTACGAATCGTAACGTAACTGTGAATGGTGAGCGCTACTGTGAGATGATATCCAATTTTTTTGCCCAAAATGCAGGAGCTTGACATGTGGTTTCAACAAGACGGTGCCACATGCTACACAGCACGCGTAACAATGGACTTATTGAGAGGCGATTTCGGTGAACATTTTATTTCACGTTCGGGACCGGTCAATTGGCCGCCTAGATCGTGCGATTTAACGCCTTTAGACTATTTTTTGTGGGGCTATGTTAAAGCTCATGTCTATACAGGCAAGCCCGCTTCAATTGAAGCATTGGAAGACAACATTGAAGCATTTATTCGTGAGATACCGGCCGAAATGTTGGAAAGAGTATGCCAAAATTGGACTAAGCGAATGGACCATTTGAGGCGCCGTCGCGGTCAACATTTGCATGAAATAATCTTCAAACATTAAATTATATGGACCGTACTATCGATTCAAATAAAGATTTCATGCATTTTTCTGTATTTTATGTGTTTTTTTCTTTGAAAAATTTTCCTATAGCTCTTAAAAAGTCACCCATTATATGTACGTATGAAGATAAATTTGAATTTGATAACCAAAGATACAAACCAACAATTTTATCACAGTAACTTCTGCTATTAACAGAGTAATGTTAACTCTTTAACAGCAGCAACAAGTAGATTAGTATTCTACTTCTTGAGACGGTTGATACACAATTTAATTCTCATTCTAATCATTACAATTTGCGAACAATAAGATTGGAATTTAGGGAGCAATTTGCTCAAATTCAAAATTATTTTAGCTTCACCACTACCATGGTTCAAAAGAGGACCTTTTTACTGCCATTTCCATATAGTCGGATGTAATATGTCACATAACTTGCAAAATAGCTTTTGATTGTCTAGAGACTTGTAATGCTTACAACGATTTTGTTAAAATCCTGAATCCATGTGCGCTATTCCGTTAGTAGTAGTATACAGCAGGAACTCTTAGGGCATGTTAGGATATATATTCCTGAACCAGATGTCCTATAAACATTTAAAAACTTGTACAATTGAAAATTGTTGCCTCTGTTAAGCAGTTAACAGTGGTCTGCAAATGGTACATTTTGTCCTGTTAAGAATACATTTTACTCTGTTAAAACTGACGAGTGATACGTCTACAAATATGGGTTTGAGTCTTTGATTTTTAAATCCGGATTTAAAACATACATGTTTCCTGGTCAGCTATTTAACCGCCTATCTTCCATACATACATACATACATAATTGGTCATTACAACCCTTC
Organism: Sarcophaga variegata; assembly: GCA_932273835.1. Classification (NCBI taxonomy): domain Eukaryota; kingdom Metazoa; phylum Arthropoda; class Insecta; order Diptera; family Sarcophagidae; genus Sarcophaga; species Sarcophaga variegata. Next base: position 103,642,513 of record OW026361.1, read on the forward strand.
AGTCAGGATTACGACCTAGTTTCTCACACCACTTATGTTGTGTGTGTTAATTTTATACATGAGTGTAAAAGTCAACTCCGAACGACAGATTTTTGAGAAACTTTTTTCACGGCAATTATATTTACTCTCAGAGTTTTTGCCAGAAATCTGCTGAGAGAAAGTCGCCGAAGAAATACTTTTTGTGTTTTGTCTTGATGTCTGGACTGGGGCTCGAACCCTGGCTCTACATCTAATAGGCCAACAGACTACCTACTAGACTACGGCGATTTACCGCCTATATTTTTCTTTTTATAATTCCTTTTCGATGTTCTGTAGTTTCCATTCCTGAAAATTTCACGAAAATTCCAACTAAAGAGAGAGCTTTGTTGCAGCAGTCTGGGTGCTTTAACAACACCTCTTGTTGTTATTACTTTCTTAATATTTTTTTTGTTGTTGTCGATTTTGAATTTATTTTCATACAAAATTTCTTTATTGTTATTATTATTGCCGCTGCTCATTTCTTGATTTCATTCATTTTGTTTTTTTTTTTTGTTCAGTTTTCCTCATTATTTACATGCGAAAAGTAAATAATTTTAATTTTTTGGTATTTTCTTCGTCTGTCTGACTTGACTGTCTATCTGGCTGTGCCTGTGTGTGTATGTGTGCGTGTGTGTCTTATAATCCATGTCATCGTAGCAGTTAAAAGACATCCGTTTGTCAGTCAGTTAGAGAAGAAAGAGGAGATAAAATTTTATTGTTGTTTGGAAATGTTTTACATTTACAATATGGCTGCATACTATGTATCTGTCTGTCTATCGGTTTGTTTGTCTGTCTGTCTGTCAGTGTAAATAACGATTTGTACGCATGCATGCATGTGTGTGTTTGTGTGTGTATTTATAGGTGTGTTTATCTTTTATTTAAAAACCATAAATTTTTAATTTCATATTCTTTGTGTTTTTTTTTTCTTTTTCGACAAACATTCTTGTGTAATTTTTTTTTCTAAATTTTTTTTTGAAATGTAAACGAAATAAAAATTACAAACAAAGTAAAATCCATGTCAATTGATTGAGCCAGAATTGTTTGTGTGTACATTTGAATGTGTATCTGTTCGATATGTTTTTCGTTTTTAATAAATATTTAAACAGTTTCATATCAAATTATATTTGAAAAAAAATACATATTTAATCTCCATAATTTAAAATACTGCATGGCATAGTTTTAAAAGATATGTATTGTAATTAAACAAATAAGATTAAAAAAAATAAAATCCATAGAAAAAATCAATAGAATGAAGGTAATGATAGTTTTAAAATGAAATATTGGAATGTGTGTGAAGATAAATTCGAATTTATAAACCAAAGACGCAAACCCAAGCTTTCGTGCCGCCATTTTTGGTGTTAACAGAGGCAACAACTTATAGTTGCGCAAGTTTTTACATGTTTATAGGACATCGGCTTCAGGAATATATAACCAAACAGATCTAATTGTTCCCAAAAAGTTCTTCTATAGGGTCCGCCAATTAATTTTTTTTTTTGAAAATGCTTTAAACAAAAAACTACTGAATATTTTCTCAAATTTCTTTTTTTTGTTTGAAAGTACAATTCTTCCGGTTAATAATGGAAAATAATTTCATTCAAATAGCTGCCTCGGCTGGCCAGGCAGTAGCCTACACGATCGGTCCAATTTGTAAGCACATTATCGCTTGTGTGCAGCTGTATTTCACCAATGGCTTCACGAATATTGTCCTTTAAAGCATCAATTGTCTCTGGGTTGTCGGCGTAACACTTATCTTTGATGGCACCCCACAAATAATAGTCCAACGGTGTCAAATCGCAGCTCCGAGGTGGCCAAACGACATCGGCTATGCGGCTGATAATGCGATCTTCAAAAACAGGGCGCAAAACATCGAGTGGAGCTTCGGCTGTGTGCCACGTAGCGCCGTCCTGTTGAAACCAAATGTTGCCAATATCCTCCTCTCCAATTTTTGTGAACAAAAATTCGTTCAACATGGCACGATAACGATCGCCATTGACTGTAGCGGCCACTCCTTGCTCATTTTCGAAGAAAAATGGCCCAATTATGCCTCTGGACCAAAATCCGCACCTAACAGTGACTCATTTTGGGTGCGTCGGCTTTTCAATGTATGCGTGCGGGTTTTCTGTGCCCGAAATGCGACAATTTTGCTTGTTTACATACCCGCCAAGATCAAAATGAGCTTCATCTGAAAAGATGATTTTTTTTTGCCAAAATCAGCACCTTCTGTCAGTCGATCGCAGGCCCATTTAGCGAAGCGAAAACGCATTGGATGGTCAATTGGCTTCAACTCCTGAACCAATTGGACTTTTTATGGCGTCATACCAAGGTCTTTATGCAAAATTCGTCTCAATAATGTCTCCGAAATGTTCAATTGTTGAGGACGACGGTTAATTGATGCTGATGGCGCTTAATGCACACTTTCTGCCGCAGCAGCAATATTCTCGGGTGTACGCACTGTTTTTGTCTTTTCACTCTTTGGTTTATCGATGAGGATGCCGGGTTCTTTCACTTTTTCACAAGACAACGAACATATGGAGCTGACGGTGCTTCTCTTCTTCCAAAATCCGTACTCAATTTTCGCACTCATTCTTCAACATTACCATGATTTTCAAAGTAATGCTGCAATATTTCCAAGCGTTGTTCAAGCGTATACGCAACTATATTCGTTCAGCGGAAGGATAAAACTAATTATCTGTCAAATCAGACAGGAGCTAAGTGTTACCAGCACTAGTTGAGAAAGAAAACGTTAGATGACGGACCCGATATAGTTGGGTGATTTCTTTCATGAACATTTGTTATGTCTTCTATTAAACCCTTAACATTGCTCTGTTACCTTTAACATTGGCACTGTTAAAATTTGTTGGGTGTTTGTCTTTGCTAATTAAATTCTAATTTATCTTCACACACACATTTGGAAACTGTGCGGCCGTGTTGGTGCATTCCAAAAGGAAACATATCAAGTACGAAGAAAGGAGTTATCCTTACTGACCTTGGGTTAGGACCAGCATTATTGGGATACACTAAACACTAAATCGTATAGTCACCTACAAATGATAATACGCTTGAGAATACACTTTTAAAATCAAATTTCTGTTACATTTTAATTGATGTGGAGTGTTTCAGTTTCAATTTCCAATTAAAATGTTTTGTATAATGACTGGAGAAATCAACGATAATAATAATCACAATTTTTATTTGATTTAATCGTTTCTTTCCGACAATTCGTCATCATCATTTCGTCACATTCACTGTATGAAGAGACAGACAGCTACGGTTACAGATACTGGACATATGTCCAACATCATTTCTTAATTATTTGTAAAATATTTTTAAATACTGCTGCGGATTTTCATGGCAATGATGGCTATGATGATGATGGTGTGTGATCACTTTTTTGTTGTTTTTTGATGGAAAATATAAAATTTGTTTATGTTTGTTTAATGGCTACAGAAAGTAACTGGTTTTTGTATTTTTTATTTTCTTTTCTTTTTGTAATACAATAACGGGTTATCCCTTAATAGTGATCAAAATGAGAATTAAAATTCTATGTTACAATCGTCTGCAATAATTGACGAATTAGATGACTAATCTACGTTAACATTGGCTGTGTTAACATTATAATTTTTTATGTTAATGTCAAAAGTGTCTGTGCTAAAATGTTGGTTTGCGCCTTGGGTTTTCAAATACGAATTTATGTTCACATACAAATAACGGGTGATTTTTTTGCAATTATCTTTTTGGCAACACAGGTTTAAACAGCTCACGCACGTTTCGTGTTTTGTTTCACTGTCAAACATCTTCAGTTTGGTCTATAATTTAACCATGAATCGTCTTACAAACGAACAACGCTTACAAATCATTGAATTTTATTATCAAAATGCGTGCTCTGCTAAGAAAGTTCATCGCGCGCTTCTTCCATTTTATGGTCAGTTTTATAATCGACCCACTGAAGCGGCTATTCGGGCTATTGTGACTAAATTTCGCACCAAATTTACATTGTTGGACATTAAACCACCAACACGCTTACGTAGAACTGCGAACTGAAGAAAATATCGCAGCTGTATTGGCCAGTGTTCATGATGACCATCAATTATCGATTTGTCGCCGTTCGCAGCAATTGGGCCTCTGTTACTCAACAACGTGGAAAATTTTGCGGAGGGATTTAGGTGTGAAACCTTTCAAAATACAGCTGGTGCAAGAATTGAAGCCGAACGACCTACAGCAATGCAGAATTTTTAGTGAATGGGCTCTTGGAAAGTTGGCCGAAGATCCACTTCTTTATCGAAAAATTGTGTTCAGCGACGAAGCTCATTTTTGCCTCAATGGATACGTAAATAAGCAGAATTGTCGATTTTGGAGTGAAGATCAGCCAGAAGCATTGCAAAAGCTACCAATGCATCCAGAAAAAGTCACAGTTTGGTGCGGTTTATGGGCTGGTGGCATCATTGGAACGTACTTCTTCAAAGACGTTGCGAATCGTAACGTAACTGTGAATGGTGAGAGCTACCGTAAGATGATATCCAACTTTTTTTTGCCCAAAATGCAAGAGCTTGACTTGCATGACATGTGGTTTCAACAAGTCGGTGCCACATGCCACACAGCACGCGTAACAATGGACTTATTGAGAGACGAGTTCGGTGAACATTTTATTTCACATTCGGGACCAGTCAATTGGCCGCCTAGATCGGGCGATTTAACGCCTTTAGACTATTTTTTGTGGGGCGATGTTAAAGCTCATGTCTATACAGACAAGCCCGCTTCAATTGACGCATTGGAAGACAACATTGAAGCATTTATTCGTGAGATACCGGCCGAAATGTTGGAAAGAGTATACCAAAATTGGACTAAGCGGATGGACCATTTGAGGCGCAGTTGCGGTCAACATTTGCATTAAATAATCTTCAAACATTAAATTATATGGACCGTATTATCGATTCAAATAAAGATTTCATGAATTTTTCGGAATTTTATGTGTTTTTTTTGAAAAATTTTTCTATAGCTCTTAAAAATCACTCACGTATAACTTAAACAGGAATATTTCAATGGTGCTGTGTGTAGTGATCAAATTAGTGCAATCATGCTGTAGAGTACATAAGTAACACAAAGATTTGTGAAATTGTTTGGTTTTTGAATCCCATAAATGGATAACTCTTTATAAAAAATAAAATTAACAATAATTATCAATTATTTCTTACGGCAAGACAAAGGCAAAACACAAAGCAAAGCAAAGCAATCATAAGAAGAAAAAAATAAAATAAAAACTCTGAGAAAACAATCTGTCTGTCCAGCAAACAATCTCTAATGGATGTGATGTTGTGAAGTTATGCGATGCGATGCGATGAGGTGGGGTGGCGTAGTTGGAAAAAGATACTTAAAGTAGAAAAAGTGTTAAAATTACTACGATTGTATTGCCATCTCGTCATCGTTATCGTCATCATTATTATTATTTTTAATTTTTATTGTTGTTTTTATTGTTACTGCAATGATAATGACAATGATGGTTTGGTTCCATAAATCATTAAATGATAATGATTATATGTGAGCAATTGAATGAATGAATATGTGTGTGTGTTTGTCATGAGAATGGCAATGAACAATAGTACATAATAAAAAATAAAAAAAATTAACTTTAATAAACCACTTTAATGTATAGTAATTGCCTTTAAAATCTCTTACTAAACTAAATCACATAATTACGAGGCGGCATTATTTTCGGTTTTTAAATCATTTGAAATGTGCTTTTCAGTTTCTTCCATGTTCAGCATCGCCTTCATTGTAGTGTGTTGGCATTACTTAATGCAATATTCGTTCGTTGTTCCTTATTTGCAAGCTTGCACTTCTCTTTCCTTTTCTTTCATACAAATTTCACAGAATAATAGATTTTTTTTTGGTTCATTTTTGCGTGATTGTTGGTTTCTTAGATGATGTTTTCTATGCCAAAACAGAATAAAAAAAAAACTATTTTTCACACTTTCAAGTGATTTTTCTTGGCAATATTTATAAAAAGGAACTGCAGTCCTTTAAACCACAACAATCCCTACAGTTTTTGGCCCATATTTTATAGGCACAAGCACAGAGTGCCGCCTTGCGCTTACATTAACATTGTCGCATAACAAATGTAGCCATGAAGATAAATTTGAATTTGATAACTCAAGACGCAAACCAACAATCGTTGATTTCTCCAGTCATTATACAAAAAGTTTTAATTGGAAATTGAAACTGAAACGCTCCACATCAATTAAAATGTAACAGAAATTTGATTTTAAAAGTGTAATCTCAAGCGTATTATCATTTGTAGGTGACTATACGATTTACTGTGGAGTGTATGCCAATAATACTGATGGGAGGGATGGAATGCATGCAAACAAGGTAAAGTTTCTGATTGTGGTCAACTTGGCGACCACCAGGACGATCCTTGTCTTGCTGTATTCAAGTTGACACGCAGCCTCCTCGCGGCCCCTCCTGGATGGCATTCTAGCACCCGCTAGATGTTAACTAATGCGTGCAGCGAATGTCCAATCCCCTGGACGTTAAATTTGGGTTGTGCGTAGGGCTTGGAACCCACCACGTAAAAATTTTATCCAATGAAAACCGGAACAACAAACCTAAAAAAGATCCCCTCTAAAGTTGACGACCACGGCAAACGTTCAAAGGACAACGATTTAAGAATAGCCACATGGAACGTCCGCACCCTTTATAGGGTAGGCGCTTCCGCCCAGCTGGCGGATGCCCTCAAGAAATGTAAGACGGACATCACTGCCATACAGGAAATGCGATGGATAGGGCAAGGATGCAAAAGGCTGGCATCTTTCGATGTGTATTACAGCTGCCATGTTGATAAGCACGAATTCGGATGCGGTTTTGTGGTTAATAAGAGACTTCGACACCTTGTCTCTGGGTTCACGCCTGTGAACGAAAGAATAGCCACAATCCGCATCAGGGCAAAATACTACAACATCAGCCTAATTTGTGCTCACGCCCCGACGGAAGAAAAGGACGATGTGGTTAAGGATGCCTTCTACGCTAAACTCGAGGACGTATATGATAAGTGCCCGACCCATGACGCCAAAATCGTCCTCGGAGATTTCAATGCGAAGGTCGGGCGGGAAGGTATCTTTGGCCCCACTGTCGGACAGTTCAGCCTCCACTCGAACACTACCTCCAATGGTATGAGGCTGATCGATTTCGCCGCGGCGCGTAACATGGTAGTATGTAGCACTAAGTTTCAACATCTCGACATTCACAAGGCCACATGGATGTCCCCTGATCGATCAACATCCAACCAGATCGATCATATTGTGATAGACGGAAGGCACGTATCCAGTGTACTAGATGTACGCACATTCAGAGGTCCAAACATCGACTCGGACCACTACCTTGTCGCAGCCAAGTTTCGATTGCGCATTAGCGCTTCGAGGTCTGCGCACTCTAGTGCATTGCGAAAGCTGGACGTTAAGAAGCTGCGATCACAAAGGACATCTGAGGCGTTCTCCGCTCAACTCTCGGATAAGCTCCGTCGTTCCCCATCTAATCTCAACGACATTGGCGGACTGTGGGCCAACATCTCCCACTCCCTGCGCACTACTGCGGAAACAGTCCTTGGTTTCGAACGCCCACCCCAACGAAATCAATGGTACGATGAGGAGTGTCGCGAGGCAACTGCAGCGAAAAACGCCGCATACAAGAAAACGTTGCAGTCTGCCGCTACGCGAGCCATTGTCGAGAACTATAGAGAGAAGAGAAGGGATGAGAGACGCCTTTTCAGACGCAAGAAGAGGGAGCAGGAAAGGCGTGAGCGTGAGGAAGTCGAGATGTATAGATGTAGGAATGACGCTCGAAAATTCTATCAAAAGGTTAAGCGTCTAACCGAGGGTTATAAACCCGGAGCGTCTTCCTGCAAGGACGAAAATGGAAACTTAGTAACAGATCCGAAGGGAGTACTGAGGTTATGGAGGAAACACTTCTCTACTCTGCTACAAGGCGATGACGACACCAATACCGCCTTTAGAGATGATGTTCCGAACCCGATCGATGATGACGGCGTGGAGATTCCGCCGCCTAGCTATGAAGAGGTCAAAGTCGCGATTACGCGACTTAAAAACAATAAAGCGGCAGGTCCTGATGGCCTCCCCGCTGAATTGTTTAAGACCGGATGTAATGAGTTGGTAGGGCGCATGCACCAGCTTATTTACAAAATATGGCTAGAGGAAAGTATGCCCAACGATTGGAACCTCAGTGTCCTCTGTCCTGTCCTGAAAAAGGGAGACCCTACTATATGCGCCAACTATAGGGGTATAAGCCTTCTCCCTATCGCATATAAGGTTCTTACAGGCGTATTGTGTGAACGACTGAAGCCACTCGTCAAAACACTGATTGGACCTTATCAGTGCGGCTTCAGACCTGGTAAGTCCACCATCGACCAGATCTTCACACTACGCCAAATCCTGGAAAAGACCCACGAGAAACAAGTCGACACACACCATCTTTTTGTCGACTATAAGGCTGCCTTTGATAGCCCCATAAGGGATCGTGTTTTTGCCGCAATGTCTGAGCTCGGTATACCTGCGAAGCTGATAAGGCTATGCAGAATGACGTTGAGCAATTCCTGTAGCTCCGTCAAGGTAGGAATGGACCTCTCCGAGCCTTTTGATACCGTGCGAGGTTTCAGACAAGGCGACCCCTTATCATGCGACCTCTTCAACTTCGTCATGGAGAGTGTTCTGCGAAAGGCAGGAGTGCATCGTAGTGGCACTATATTTCAAAAAAGTGTCCAGTTGCTTGCGTACGCTGACGACATTGATATCATAGGGCGTACCAAGCGAGATGTTACTGCTGCCTTTAGTGCTATTGAACGCGAGTCTACTAAGATGGGTTTGGCAGTAAATGAGGGCAAAACAAAGTATATGTTATCGACAAGTAGAGACGTGCGGCGTATTGATTCTCAGATTACGGCCGATAACTATACTTTTGAAACAGTCAAGGAATTTATTTATCTTGGCTCCGCCGTTACCACCACAAATGATGTCAGTCTGGAGATCAAGCGCAGGATCACTCTTGCCAACAGGTGCTACTATGGTCTCAATAGGCAATTGAGTAGTAGAGACCTCTCTCGTACGACGAAGCTAACACTATACAAGACGCTCATCCTACCCGTGCTTCTTTATGGCGCAGAGGCATGGACCCTATTAAGTTCTGATGTAGCAGCCTTGAGAGTGTTCGAGAGAAAAGTACTGCGTAAGATCTTCGGTCCAGTACGTGTTGGCGATGATTTCCGCATTCGATACAATAGTGAGCTGTATGAGCTCCTCAACGACATGGACGTTGTACAGCGTATTAATATCCAGCGGCTGCGCTGGCTCGGCCATGTCGTTCGAATGGAGGAGGATGCTCCAGCGAGACGGGTATTTGATGCGGAGATCTGCGGAAGTCGGCGAAGAGGACGACCTTGTATCCGTTGGAAGGACCAAATCGAGGGAGCCCTGTCATCGATTGGTGTGACCAACTGGCGTAGGCGCGCAAGAAGCAGAGGCGCCTGGAAGGATGTGTTGCGGCAGGCCGAAATCCGTTAATCGGGTTGTTATGGCCAATTAAGTAAGTAAGTAAGTATGCCAATAATGCTGGTTCTAAACCTGTTGCACTGAAAATTACCAAGAGCTTGTTCTATGTCAGTAAGGATATAACTCCCTTCATCGTACTTGATATGGAACCATATGTTTCCTTTTGGAAAGCACCAACACGGCCGCACAGTTTCCAAATTTTTGTGTGAAGATAAATTAGAATTTAATTAGCAAAGACAAACACCCAACAAATTTTAACAGTGCCAATGTTAAAGGTAGCAGAGCAATGTTAAGGCTGAAATGGAAGATATAAAAAATGTTCATGAAAGAAATCACCCAACTATATCTATGGGTTTTAACCAGTGGCCTCATATCTATATAACACAATACCTAATAGACTATGGCTACTAAATATCGGGTCCGCCATCTAACGTTTTTTTTCTTCCAACTAGTGCTTATTTCGTGAATGGTAACACTTAGCTCCTGTCTGATTTGACAGATAATTAGTTTTATCCTTCCGCTGAACGAATATGGTTGCGTATACGCTTGAACAACGCTGGGAAATATTGCGACATTACTTTGAAAATCCAAGGTAATGTTCCAGAATGTGTGCGAAAATTGCGTACGGATTTTGGAAGAAGAGAAGCACCGTCAGCTCCGTATGTTCGTTATCTTGTGAAAAAAGTGAAAGAAACTGGCATCCTCATTGATAAACCAAAGCGTGAAAAGCCAAAAACAGTGCGTACACCCGAGAATATTGCTGCTGTGGCAGAAAGTGTGCATTAAGCGCCATCAACATCAATTCACCGTCGTTCTCAACAATTGAACATTCCGGAGACATCATTGAGACGAATTTTGCATAAAGACTTTGGTATGACGCCATACAAAGTCCAATTGGTTCCGGAGTTGAAGCCAATTGAGCATCCAATACGTTTTCGCTTCGCTAAGTGGGCCTGCGATCGACTGACAGAAGGATGCCGATTTTGGCAAAAAAAATCATCTTTTCAGATGAAGCTCATTTTGATCTTGGCGGGTATGTAAACAAGCAAAATTGTCGCATTTGGGGCACAGAAAACTCACACGCATACATTGAACAGCCGACGCACCCAAAACGAGTCACTTCATAGGGTTTCCCAATGCAGGGAATACACTCCGAAGAGACCTCATACATATATAAGTGGTCATTACAACCCTTTAGTCAGGAATACGGCCTAGTTTCTCAAACCACTTTTTTTTTTTTGAAAATGCTTTAAAAAAAACTCCTGAATATTTTCTCAAATTTCTTTTTTTATTTGAAAGTACAATCCTTCCGGTTAATAATGGAAAATAATTTCATTCAAATGGCTGCCTCGGCTGGCCATGCAGTAAGTAGCCTACACCAGAAGATGCCGATTTCGAGTCACTGTTTGGTGCGGATTTTGGTCCAGAGGCATAATTGGGCAATTTTTCTTCGAAAATAAGCAAGGAGTGGCCGTTACAGTCAATGGCGATCATTATCGGGGCATGTTGAACGAATTTTTTTTCACAAAAATTCAAGAGGAGGATATTGGCAACATTTGGTTTCAACAGGACGGCGCTACGTGGCACACAGCCGAAGCTACACTCGATAGTTTGCGCCCTGTTTTTGAAGATCGCATTATCAGCCGCAGAGCTGATGTCGTTTGGCCACCTCGGAGCTGCGATTTGACACCGTTGGACTATTATTTGTGGGGTGCCATCAAAGATAAGTGTTACGCCGACAAGCCAGAGACAATTGACGCTTTAAAGGACAATATTCGTGAAGCCATTGGTGAAATACAGCTGCACACAATCGATAATGTGCTTAAAAATTGGACCGATCGTGTAGGCTACTGCATGGCCAGCCGAGGCAGCCATTTGAATGAAATTATTTTCCATTATTAACCGGAAGGATTGTACTTTCAAATAAAAAAATAAATTTGAGAATATATTCAGTAATTTTTTTTTTACGGCATTTTCAAAAAAAAAAAAGTTATTTGGCGGACCCTTTACAATATCGGAGAATGGAATATTTCTTCCATTCCTTAACAATTATAACCCACTCGTTCCTGAATGGAATAGCATCGCTGGTAATTCGTATATTGTTTTGCAAATTGAGAAACTCAGGCAAAAGAATTTATTTGTTTTAACAATGTCTGGGGAGGATTACTGATTTGGTGAAAATGAGACTCCCACTATTGTAGTATAAAATGTCCCTAAGAAAACCCAATTGGTGGTATATCCAAATCAATTTTGAAACTCGAGAAATCGGGCTAGAAACATTCACTATGGTAGTAGTGTCTGCTGCAGTTATCCAACTATATAAACCATGGTATCAAGAATTCCAAAACAGGTTCCATTACGTTCGGCTATTTTTCACGAGTGCAAGGAGTCGTTGAGGACTTTTGGACTAGACTGCATTCGTCTATGCTGGGTTCCAGGTCATAGCGGAATACTGGGCAATGAGACGCCGGATTACCGCGCTAGGTTAGGTTCGCTTTCTGGGGGCGATTTGATAGTTGGTCCTGACCCCCCGGTCTGTCACCTCTATGGGCTCATCAATGGATGGGTCAGGGAGAAAGAGGAGAGGCGTTGGGGGAACGGATCGGCTTGTTTTGTCTCTAGATGTCTATGAACTGCTGTGGACAATAGGAGAATAGGTTGGCTGCTGGGCTGGGTTGGTTTTATCACGGGGCACTGTGAGATTAGGTCGCTGACGGGAATCTGGAACAGATCACAGCCGGACTATTGCAGGGCATGTTGCGATGAGGAGGAGTTGGAGACTATCGAACACCTCCTCTGTAACTGCCCAGCCCTTGGTGGCTTGAGGTTGAGGACCCTTGGCGGGGCCTTCTTTGAGAGTTTGCATTCTGTGTCGAGAGCTGACATCAAGGCTCTCCACAGATTAATTAGTGGCTTAGGCTGGTTGAGAGGCGCTAGGGCTTCATTAGTATAGTCGCGCCCTCCCCCTTTTTGTTGTGTCTTATCTGTGTAATTCCTCCACTTCCCATTCTTCCCTTTCCTACATCGTCTCCTTTTTATCCCTCTATTATCCTTCCCTCTGTAAGGACGTTGTACAATGGGTCAATTCGACATCCGGGTACTGTATTTGTCTTTATTGACAAGTACACGTCCTCTAACCTAACCTAACCTGCGTTCGGCCATTACATGGAAGCGGATATATAGGCGACGAAGCTAATTGTTTTCTTCAAATAAGCAAAAAAGGTGCTTTATATAAACGGGGCTAAATCGGATAAAAAAATTGACTTGTGGGGGAAATGGAATAGCCATGGTATTAAGAATTCCAAAACAGGTTTCCTTATAGGCGGCAATTTCTTGCGACCAGAGCTATAGGCATAGAAGAAGAAAAAGTATTAGCTTCGTCGGCTAGATAGTAAGGAAAACTGGGAACCCTTGATCCAATAGCTATCAAGTCCACTAGATCAAAAATTTTCCAAATTTTTCAAGTATGTTAACTTAACAGTCTTCGCTAACATAACTTACATACATGCGTACATACATAATTGTTCATTACAACCCATCCGTCTAGGATTACGACCTAGTTTCTCACACCACTTATGCTGTGTGCGTTAATTTTATACATGAGTGCCGGGATCTACAGTTTAAAGTCGACTCCGAACGACAGATTTTTGAGAAAACTTTTCATGGCAATTTTGTTTTTGCTTTCAGAGTTTTTGCCAGAAATCTGCTGAGAGGAAGTCGGTGAAGAAATATTTTTTATGTTTTCGTTTAGTTGGAGATTCCTGACTTGGGGTTTGAACCGAGGCCTCACGTCTAATAAGCCAACACACTACCTACTAGACCACGGCGACTTCTGTTAACATAACTAACATTCTTCGTTAAAAAAAAAAGAATATAACTTTTGCAGCTAACTTCACACACATTCTTTACAGTGTCATTAAAAATGTTATGCTAATTGCCAATACTGACAAATTTTGTTTTCGTGTTTGTAATTTTTTTATTTCAATTCAAACTTTGCATGACAATTAAGAAAACAACGACTCTTTTGTTGGAATTTTAATTTGATTTCTAAAAACAACTCGTTGTACGTTGCGCCCCTAACCCAGCCAAAAGTATTGATTTTAATTGAATTTTTTTGAGAAAATAAGCCGCTGGATTATTTGTTTGTTTGTTTGTGTTTTGATTAATTATTGTGTTACAATAAGATGGGATTTCTTAATTTAATTTAATTTCATTTGCCAGTTACCCCCCTCCCATGCCCTCCCCCTCCAATACAATAAGAATATTAAAAACAAAATCAAAGCGATTTCAATAATTAATTTCATTGTCTGTGTGGGGCCCCCTGTGTGCCCCTATGTATGTATGTATGTATCTACTACACCTGGTGATGGATTGTGTTACAAATTTTATTTTCGGGGTATCATTCACTCAACAAGTGGTTGGTTGATTGGGTTGGTTGGTTGGCTGGTGGTTGATTAAATTAATTAAAAATGATTAAAGAAAAGATAATTTAAAGCACACTCCACTCACAAAAGTGTAAAATGCGAAATGAATTGTGAATGAACAGAGAGGCTTGAATAAGTGGCAACATTAAACGAATGACATGTAAAAGCAGGCCAATCAAAGGCCCGAAAAGTTTTTCAATCCAAGAGCTCTTAATGCCAGCAATTAATATTCTCTCGCTTTCTTTTGAGAACTTAAAGTTTATGTGTCTTCTTTTTAATAAAATCTCTGTGTCTGCACTTATTAAAGAACGAAAAATAATTTGAAATAAAAAAAAAAAAAAAACCACAATCCAGGAAATAAAAATTAATAAAAAAAAACCAGTGATGTGGTGGTGTTATTATTAATTGTCCTGGAATTTTTTAAAAGCTTTTTAATATGCCACAGATGTTGGCAGAAATAACTGTGTTTTAATGGATTAAAGCCGTAATTAATCGTTTGACAACACAAAAACACTCTCATTGTCACCAGATGGTACACATCTGCAACGGTTATTCCATTCTGTCAATGCAACACATGTTGAAAACCTAACATTTCAGGTTAAAATTTTTGTTTAAAACAGTTCTTTAATTCACCTTTAGTTTGTAAGAAAAAAGTTCTCTCAATGTTTACTTTATAAAAATCCGATTCAGAAATATACCGACAACTTTATAATTGCATCAGGGAGAACGCTCTCGATTGCTTGTTTACTTAATTGGCCACTACAACCCCATAGTCAGGACTATAACCTAACTTCTCATACCACCATTTTCCAACCTTTCATGACAATCATCTGCTGACAGAAAGTCGCAGAAAGACTTATTTTCTTTTTCGTTTTGTTCAAAATGCCTGAGCTGGGTTTTCAACCACTTGCACGCGTCTAACCTGCCAACACACTGCTAACTAGACTATACAGACAGACAGAATTGGTCATTACAACCCTTCAATCAGGATTACGACCTAGTTCCTCACACCACTTATGTTGTGTGTGTTAATTTTATACATGCGTGGTGGGACCGACAGTTTAAAGTCGACTCTGAACGACAGACTTTTGAGAAACTTTTCATGGCAATTTTTGTTTTTACTCTCAGAGTTTTTGCCATAAATCTGCTGAGAGGAAGTCGCCGAAGAAATACTTTTTGTATTTTTGTTTTGATGTCTGGCCTGGGGCTCGAACCCTGGCTTTACGTCTAATAAGCCAACACACTACCTACTAGACTACGGCGACTTCATGAAATATGTTTACTTCACGAAAATCTGCTTCAGAAACATGCCGCTGTAATTATACACTGGACCTAGAAAGTATATTTCTCGATTGCTTACTTACTTAATTGGCCTCTACAACCCTTTAGTCAGGATTACAGTCTAGCTTTTCACACCACCCATGTCTACAGTTTAAAGTCGATTCCGAAACCACATTACTCCGAGTTCGTGATCTTTAGTTACAGATAAAAAAAAACTCGTTTCTCTTCTGGCTATAGCGCCACGCCATCCAAGTTGTTTCTAATTTTATACATGAGTGGCGTGACCTACAGTTTAACACGTTGAAGACCAACGACAGAATTTTTGAGAAACTTTTCATGGCAAATTTTGCTCTGTTTTTACCAGAAGACTGCTGAGAGAAAGTCTTTAAAAGTATTTTTTTTTTATATTTTTCGTTTTGTTCCACATGTCTGAGCTGGGATTTGAACCACTTGCACGCATTTAATATGCCAATACACTACCACTAGGACAATTTCAATTCGCGATTCGTTTCCTAAAAATTGTTTGTCAAGTACTGCGTACTCATAAGCAGAAAAGCCAACAAAATGTGCTGAAACGATGCGGAAACTATGAAGTCGTCTGATCTTTCTCCCACGTCGCCGTGGTCTAGTAGGTAGTGTGTTGGCTTATTAGACGTAAATGCCAGTGTTCCAGCCCCAGGCCAGACATCAAAATAAAATACAAAAAAATTAATTTCTTCGGCGACTTCCTCTCAGCAGATTTCTGGCAAAAACTCTGAGAGAAAAATTAAATTGCCATGAAAAGTTTCTCAAAAATCTGTCGTTCGGAGTCGACTTTAAACTGTAGGTCCCGCCACTCATGTATAAAATTAGCACACACAACATAAGTGGTGTGAGAAACTAGGTCGTAATCCTGACTGAAGGGTTGTAATGACCAATTACGTACGAACTTAATTGCTCATTGCAACACTTCAGTTAGGATTGCAACCTAGCTTCTCACACCACCCATGTGTTGGGTGTGTTAATATTATTCACGAGTAGTGGGATCCACCGTTTTAAGTCGCATCCGAGATTTTTTGAGAAACTTTTCATGTCAATTCTATTTACTCTGGAATTTAATCCTTTTTCCTGTTATTATTTCTAAGCCTTAAATTAAGTTTTTTTAATTCTGTTCTGTTAATAACATAACAGTGGGTGCCCTGGTAGTCTAGTGGGTAGTGTGCTAGACTATTAGCATGAGGGTCGTGGATTCGATTCTCACCAGAGACTCTAGTCTGTGACACTACACCCAGCATATGGTCCAAGTTACTCAGCTCGTATATAATTAAAATATTATTTGTAATTGTATTGTAATTAATAATGAATAAATAAATAAAAATAACATAACAGAGCTCTGTTAACTGAATTGGTTTGCGTCTAGGGTAATGTAAAATCTATCTTCACACAGATGTCCCACCAAAACACTGCACAATTTCAATATTGTGGAGGTCAAAATCAATAAAGTTTTTAGTGAAATAACTTCATCAAGCACTTTGCTTGATAGGTTTAAATCCTGCAGTTTACTTTCCATTTTATAATGCGAAAAAAATTCAAATTTGGAGTAAAAGCAGGGGTAAAGTCTGCGGTTGAAGGCTATTTTAAAAATACCTCTTGGAAAAGCGTATTCATGTGTATAAAATTAGGTTTTCATCAGAAATAAAGGGAATGTTTATTAAATTTGTTTTATGTTCTCGTTGTTGGAACGTCTAAATTCAACACCGCCCCCGTAATTTGTTCAGAGACTGGTCTGTCAATCAATTCATACCTAAAAAGATACATTCTTCTATGGAAGAAAATTGTTGTTATTGTGTTAATTTTTTATTATGTATGGATGTTGCATGTATGTAACTTTAAATGTAAAAAAGTAAGAAGAAAAAGTAAAGAAACAAAAAAGAGTCTTTAAAAAATGAAGAAAGCACAGTAATTGTCATAGAAATTGAAATAAAACCCCATGAACAAGAGGAAAAAAATGTAAATTTTTGACAGCATCCAAGAAGAAATATTTGAAAGACGACTCTTTAGACTTCAACAGTTTTTTGTTTTCTAAATTTGGGTCAAATTCTTAATTAAAAAGAAGAAAGAAAACTTAGCTTTTAAAAGAAAAAGAAAAAAAAAACATAAAAAAGTGAGTAACAACTCACGCAGTAATTTAACAATTTAAATGGATTTCTAAACGTTTACAAAACAATTTCAAATTGAGTTAAAAACAAAAACACAAAGAAATAAAAAAACAAAAAATTAAAAAGAAATTAATGATGAAAACAATACACAATAAAAAAAAAGATTTTTTTTCTTTCAGGGCAACAAAATATTGGGTTCTCTAGACAGTTTGGTTATGTTTTTAATAAAATAAATAAAATTTAGGGTTTTTATCTTATGTTTGAAGTTAGCTTTATTGAGCGAAATGTGAATCGGGTTTTCTAAGCTAAACGGAAAGAGCATAGCTTGGTTGGCTTCTAAAGGGTGATTTTTTAGCAATTATCTTTTTGGCAACACTGGTTTCAACAGCTCACGCACGTTTCGTGTTTTGTTTCACTGTCAAACATCTTCAGTTTGGTCCATAATTTAACCATGAATCGTCTTACAAACGAACAACGCGTTCAAATCATTGAATTTTATGCGTGCTCTGTTAAGAAAGTTCATCGCGCGCTTCTTCCATTATGATGCGGCTATTCGAGCTATTGTGACTAAATTTCGCACCAAATTCACATTGTTGGACATTAAACCACCAACACGCTTACGTAGAACTGCGAACTGAAGAAAACATCGCAGCTGTATCGGCCAGTGTTAATGATGACCATCAATTATCGATTCGTCGCCGTTCGCAGCAATTGGGCCTCTGTTACTCAACAACGTGGAAAATTTTGCGGAAGGATTTAGGTGTGAAGGCTTTCAAAATACAGCCGATGCAAGAATTGAAGCCCAACGACCTACCACAACGCAGAATTTTTGGTGAATGGGCTGCTCTTGGAAAGTTGGCCGAAGATCCACTTCTTTATCGAAAAATTGTGTTCAGCGGCGAAGCTAATTTTTGGCTCAAAGGATGCGTAAATAAGCAGAATTGTCGATTTTGGAGTGAAGATCAGCCAGAAGCATTGCAAAAGCTAAGAAATGCATCCAGAAAAAGTCAAAGTTTGGTGCGGTTTATGGGCTGATGGCATCATTGGAGCGTACTTCTTCAAAGATGCCGCGAATCGTAACGTAACTGTGAATGGTGAGGGCTACCGTGAGATGATATCCAATTTTTTTTGCCCAAAATGCAAGAGCTGGACTTGCAAGACAAGTGGTTTCAACAAGACGGTGCCACATGCCACACAGCATGCGTAACAATGGACTTATTGAGAGGCGAGTTCGGTGAACATTTTATTTCACGTTCGGGACCGGTCAATTGGCCGCCTAGATCGTGCGATTTAACGCCTTTAGCCTATTTTTTGTGGGGGCTATGTTAAAGCTACTGTCTATACAGACAAGCCCGCTTCAATTGACGCATTGGAAGACAACATTGAAGCATTTATTCGTGAGATAACGGCCGAAATGTTGGAAAGAATATGCTAAAATTGGACTAAGCGGATGGACCATTTGCGGCACAGTCGCGGTCAACATTTCCATGAAATAATCTTCAAACATTAAACTATATGGACCGTACTATCGATTCAAATAAAGATTTCATGAATTTTTCTGAATTTTATGCGTTTTTATTTGAAAAGTTTTCCTATAGCTCTTAAAAAATCACCCATTATAACGCCTCGTTGCAAACCAACAAAGCCAAGCTTATAATATTTCCTTTCAAAAAGGCTATTGCGCAATTACCATCGCGTTACCAGTATCGGCGGCTTGCCAAAACGGTCAGCTATTAAATATCTTTCATCTGAAGTATCATTTATTTACAAAGAGGGCGTCCATTTACGAAAATGGATCGCTAAGCCAAAAATAAAACCAATTAAAGTTACCAAAACTTACTAAAAATAAAATGGCCCCTTTCTGAGCGCAATGGAATGATTATGAATGTCTTAAACGACTACTGTGGAAAGAAAGTGATTAAATTTTGAATAAAAATTTAAGATACTGAAAGCATTACAGACATCAGTCAAGTCTTTGGATCATAGCAAAACATGCACGGTCAGGAATATCGCTTCTGTTACAGAAAATGTGGCGCTTAATACGAATTCATGCAGTTTTCAGCAATTGGGCCTTCTTTCTAATGTATTTTGCATTAGTATTTTGACTGCCTTCCACATAAAGCCCAACTCACGCAACAATTAAGACAGGCCATAAGTAGATATCCTGTCTGGGTATTAGAGCAACAGGTTCTTCAATGTCGATTTTTTTTTGAACCCAATTGTCACAGGAAATTATTATGGGAAAACCATTCCTGAAAAAGTGACTGTTTGGTGAGCATTAGGATGTGCAGTCAACATGGGGTCGTATGTTTTCGAAGGTAATACTAGTAAAATCATTACAACCCTTTATGATCCAGAATTACGACCTAGCTTCTCATACCACCTACGCCGAGTCCCTTAATTTTATCCATTAGAGGCGACATATACGTTCCAATCCAAACGACAGATTTGAGAAGGTCATTGTAATTACATTCAGAGCTAGAAAATGGTAGAATACTCTGAATTTCAAACTGAACGGCACACTATGTGGCATTTACCCCCAAAAAGCTGGACAAAAAGGCAAAAATGAATTTAAAGAAATTTAAAAAACTGAGTATGCAGTTCGATAGGCAACAAAATTCTGCATTATATAGTGAATTCTCATGACGTTAAGTTGAGATTTGTAGATTTGAGACGATGTCAAAGTCAGGAAAGTGAAGAAAATTAAAGGCGTTTTTGGTGTTTTTTTTGAAATTTTAATAGGTTTATATGAACTTTTTTTGTGGCTAAACGAATAGAGGTTTTATATTGATTTTTCTTTTATTTGAAAGGTAGGAGCAACTGCTACTTTCAGTTTTTTTTTATATATATATCTCATATATTAATGTTAAAATTATTCGTTCAAAATTTAAAAATAATAAAAATTTCACATTTTTTTACCCTTCCTAAAAAAAAGATAAGGATTTTAAAGGTGAAAGTAGTTTTTAGTAGTTTAATGTTAAATACCATAAGAAAATATGACCTTTCTAGATTCAGGAACAAAAAGAAAAGTTTGCGCAAATTTGCACAATTATTTTTGGCGATTTTTTGAAAATTTTACTTTTTTTTGAAAAATTAAAAAAATTAGACGCAGTGTAATAAGGCCATAGGCAATAAAGCCATATGGCGTACGAATTATGCGAGGAAATTCAGTAGAAGCGATACCAATCGAGATGTCCTGAATAGGTTACTTTTATAAGCTGCAGTACACAAAAATCGCGAAGAAATAGAAAAGCATTTTCATCAGATATTATGAAGTTACTCCTTCCTTAACAAAATTTGGTAATATGATTTAGATTTACAAAATACACGTTCATACCGAATTTCATCGCGATACCGATGTTTTCAAGCCATTTATAAGCACAAACGTGAATTTCTAAAGGGGACTTTATATGGGGACAAGGGTCAAATGTGATCCGATTTTCACCAAACTTTACACCATGATTTCTTGGTACACAGAACTGATCCATGCTAAATTTTATCATGATTGTTACTTAATTACCATAATTATGTGTAATTTCGTATGGGGGCTAGGCGAAATCACGGACCGATTTGAACCAGAATCAGTTGGGTTCATCCTTGGGCCTAATTATCACTAACACTATCCAAAAATGCCAGCCATTAACTCATAAAACACTTCTATTAATTTTGGCCAGGTTTTCAGGCAAAATGCCACGCATGTAGTTTCAACAAGACGATGCCATGAGCCATTCAACATGATCGATTTTGGCTTTAGTGCGCGAAAGGTTTTCATCAATTGACCACCAAGGTCTTAATCTTTGACGTTAGTATTCCTTTTTGTGGAGCTACATTAAAGACCCTAAGATTGGAACTTTTAAAAACTAACCTTCGTCAAATTAGGGCCAAGTTATTGCCCGAAATATGTGAAATACGGGTTAAAAAATGCCTCAAAAAGATGAAATTCTGCAGCTAATCCAGAGGCGATCTTTTAAATGGCATTGTATTTCGTTCATAATGGCCAGGGTCATTTAATTTCATATCATTTTACATTTCAGAACCATTCACTAAACTTTCTTGAGAACCTAATATTAAAAAAAAGAAATAAAAAAATAAACCACAATAAACATAACCAGGGAATTAAAGAATGAAAAAATTTAAACAAAAAAAAACACATAAAAAAACAAACAAACAACAAACACATACCGGTTTCAAAAGCGATGGTTAATAAATCCGGTTAATTTGTAATCCCCACCAGTAGTCTCAGTCTCATAGCCATAACAGAGAACAATTTCAAAACATTCTTATTTTTGTTGTTGTTGTTTTATTAAGATATTGTAGTCGTTTTAATACACTCACTTTAATCACTTTAGAAAATATATTTTTTGATTTTCTTTTTTTTATAGGTAGAATTTCTTTGAGATTTTCAAAATTTTTTTTTTTCCAATTTCCAATTAATTTTTTATTAAAAATAAAAACTTTGGCACACTTTTCCTTGATAATTAAAAATAAAAAAGAATATTTTTTTTAATGGATTTCTTTGCTTTAAAAGGATTTTATTTTTAAATTTCCTTTGAAAACAATAACAAAAGAAAAAAACCCTGCATTTTGTTGTTACTTATTAAGGTACGGTGACACTGACTACTGCGAGAGAGAGAAAGAGAGCGAGAGCAGTCATCAATTTCTACCACCATTAACAATATTAAATTCACTTCAACACACACACACGCACACACACACACAAAGGCCAAAATAAACTCTCTTAAGAATTTGCTTTAAAAAGAGCAACACTTGCAACAACAAGAAGCCCAACCATACGAGATAAAACACACATACACACACACTTGTATAAAAAAAAAAGAAAAATAATAATTCCTAAGCCACCGGCCAATAACCGGTATGAACACACATGGCGCTATTTGGCATTGATTTGTTGTTGGTGCTGTGGTTCTGGTTGTTGTTGTTAGGATACATTTATTTTTTTTTCTCGAATTTATTCTTGCTTTTATTGTTGTTTTTGTTTTTAAAATTTGTTTACAAAAATTTCCTCTTTTTTTTACTTCTCGTTGTTGTTTATTTTTATTCCTTACTAGATCAACAACAAAATATAAAATTCAAGAGATTTTACTCTCACATTACATACGAACATACACACGCACTCACGCACCCGTAAAAACAAGCAATACTTTGTTGCTGCTTCTTCTTGTTTTATAAATAAATATCCTTTTTCTTCTTCTTTTTAATTTCTTTCTCGTAGTAGTACACACTCGGAAGAGCATAAAAGCAAATAATTTAACACCGCCATTACGCACACACACACACTTTCTGTTCCCACAAACTTTGTTTAACTCACTCTCTCCGACGAGACGTACGTTGTTTTCTTTTTCTATTTCTCTGCTATTTTTCCTTCATTTGTTTTCCAAAATATATGAAAAAAGAAAATAACACGATGAAGAAAAACTATTTATTTTCTTTATTATTGTTGTACTAGAAAACCGGCCCTTTGTGTGTAATAAAAACAAAACAAATCGAAAATATTTCTTTAAATTCCTTCTTTTTTTTTGTATTATTTTTCTTTGTTTTACTTTTTATTTTTGACGAAACGAGCAACACTTTATACTCAAGCATTCGACGTAAAGCGTATGTACAAGAGGCAAGAAACAAACTAAAACTCGAAATACAATCAACCAACAACAGGGTCCATTACAAAATATATTTTTGTTCGCTTGTTTATTTCGTTTTTGTTCTGTCTTTTTTGTTTCTCTTCTTCTCTTTACTTGCTCTCTACTCTCGCTCTTTAACACAACAAAGAATAATGTTGCCAGTTTCAAAATACTTTACACAAATTAATATTAAAACGGCTTTAACATAAAAGCGCTTGAATAGAGATAGAAAACGTTGAATTATTTGAAAAACGTTGAATGAATTTTACAGTTATTGTAATACTTCTTGTATTTTTAAAGCGCAACAAAGGAAATAAAATAAATTTTAGTTCTTGAAAAGGTTTACAATGATGTAAAAATTATAAAAACTAGAAAAATTGCAACTCAGCTTACACAACCAAAAATATGGGTTAGGAAATCTGCAGCTAAGCCAGTGAATAAACGTTTTGTACAATAAACTCAACACTCAGGAGTTGGCTCCTACTATTGCACTGCACTCCGTTGAAACTATATTGGTGGGAAGGTTGTGGGATGAAACAAAGGGGGAGTAGTGTTTATGGACCCTAGATTTAAACCTAACAACATTCTAGGAGTCTGAAAAAAATGTCTGCAGGAAGAACGAATTTTCTCATTTATAAGTTGCTCGATCCATTGGCTAATTGACCACGTACGGATGTGTTATACATCGAAAATGAGTACTTCGTACAAATATATGATTTTCGAACACAAGTTCCTTTACTTCGCAAGAGCACAATCCGGTGTTGTAATGATGGACCACTGAAAAACAAGTCACATCAAAATCTGACACAGGACAGTCAAATTTCAAATGGATCCAAATCTATCTCATATCTGGGTAATTGCGCTAACATAGCTCATAGCTGATTCAACAAATAAACTACGATGGATACCTTCAGGATCAGCTTTCTGCCAGCCATACATACTCTCTTATAAATCGTGTAGATTCAGATTGTTAGACCAGGATCCCACGCGTTCAATAGAGAGCTCGGCAGTGATATTTCTTCCTCTGACGTCTGTGTTGATAAGGTTAGTCTTCACATCCCTTAATTGTGTGCCGCAACCTCCTCAACTTGGAAGACTACATCTTCAAGTGGGATACTTTTCAAAGCAAGAACCTAGATTTAAGGCTACAAGAATTTCTAGTAGGGAATTTTCTAGGAGTGGAATTTTCCATAGTTTTCAGCCTAATCGTTATTAAGGAGATTCTGAAATGCGGATTGTGGCTAGCAGTTCCACAAAACTAATTCCGAATATGCCCCTATGTCCAGGGATAATGGCAACTTTAGAATAATTCACTATTTTCTAGAGGAATAGGCGATATTTATGTGCAAGCATAAAAGTCGATATAAAATTCGAAAAGTAATCTGACTATCCGAGTATAATGCCAGAAGATATTCTCATTCTGAGAAGCCATTTTATCGCTGTGAGGGTAACCGTAACTTCCACGTAGGAAACACTAAACATCTAAGAAACCTTATATTAATCGAGACATTTTTGAGCTAAGTAATGCTCATTTGAAGTCAAACCACATTTACCACGATCACGTTTTGCAAGCCTGAAGTAGAATATTAGCAATGAGCTAAAAGACAAATATCATCACATATAACCGAAGTCGTTTAGATGCACTTTAGCAACACAGATCGAATGACAAGCCATTAATATTTAAATGATTCAAATTACTTTCTCTCTCTAATTGAAACGTTTTATTTTCTTTACTCCTAAAAAAATAAACATTCGCATTGACAACACTCTTAATGCTGTTGGCATGGTACAATACATAGTTTATTTTTGTTTCAATTCAATTTCTACTACGAACGAGCGCATTCATGGCTTTTGTATACGAAAAAGGAACGGAAAAACTTACACACACTACAGCACACACAGGCTGTCTACATACATACATACATAGAAAGAAAACAAAACGAAACGAAGTACAATAATAAAATAAGAAAATAATAACACCAACAATAAACGGCAATGAAGCAGACACAAACGTATAAACATACATTCATACATATGTACATACGCCAGCCAGAATACCAAAAATAAACGTGCACTTCAAAAAGAAAAATATTCCCGATTTTTGTTATTTTTATGTTGAACAACAACAACAACGACACACAGAGTAAAAATATAGTATGATGGAGTAGAAGAGAAGAGGAAAGCTTAAGAGAAATTGAGAGAGAGAGAGAGAGAGGGAGCAATGGAGAAATAAAAGAAATGTTTATACAACTACTGTGTGTTATTTTCGTTTAATTTTTTTTTTGTTTTTGTTTCCTTTAAAAGCAATTGTTGTAGTAGTTGTTATTGTTATGATTATTATTTTTGTTGCTGGTGTTGTTGTTGTTGTTTTCAATTTATATTTTATTTTTCTAAACGCGATATGGTTATGGAGTGGAGTTTAAGAGCTCAAGTACATTATTACGTATGAGTGTGTGTGAAAATGGGGATTATATTGGAGAACGGTACTTTACGTCTTTTTGTAGTTTATAGTTGTTGTTGTCAGTTTTAATAGTGATTATTTTCTTTTAAAAACACAAGACCCCGCGTAAAAATGCGTTTTATTTTCAAGAGTTACTTCACTCAGCTCTTTAATAGTTTTCTTTCCCTTTATTTTCTTGCTATTGTTATTGTTGTTGTTGTTTTTATGTTTTCAAGTGTAATCGTTGTAATGGTGCTGCTGCTGTTGCTGTTGCTGTGTGTTTCGTGTTTTATTTTCTGCATTTGAGAATTTATTCTACTTCTTCTGCTATTACTGGGTCTTTGTTTTCTTTCGCTCTCTCTCTCTCTCTCTCTCTCGCTATTAGTGTTTAGCTGTGTATTATTCTTATGCTCTTGTGATAAACACAGTCAGTGTTGATAATATTTAAAGAAAATTGTGTGTGTGTGTGTGTTCATCCATGAGTGCGGGTTGGTTATGTTTTCTAATAATTTTTTAATGTTTTTGTTTTTCCCTTTTTTTGAATGAATGGCTTTGTGTGTTGTTGTTGTTGTAGTTGGTTACAAATGGTAAACAAGATAAATTAATAGTTTTAATGTGTAATAGAGAGTCTAATTTATTTAAAATAAACCATGAATATATTTTTGGAATTGAAAAAACAAAAAAAAAAAAAACAACTAAAATTAGTTTCTCATTAAAAACAGAAAAATAAACGACTAATTTTTAATGAATGTCAACTTATCAGGGTTATTTTTATTAAACAAAAAACATATTCGATTGTTTTTACAACAACCCTCATAAATAATCTCTTCCAGAATCACTCATGGTTCTCGGTAATTGTATAGAAGCTATCCATAAAGATTCAAGAGATGCTGTTGCACGACCAAACAAATAGCGGACATCACTAATTCGATTCCATTATATTCTAAACAAGGCTCTTAAGATCGATATCCAACATTGTAGGTCGAAGGTATTATTACATATAGGCGGAAAGAGCAAAAGGTACTGGACTCATAAGATACAATAGAAGGCGAAAGATTGAGCTTTGGCCCCAAGTTAAACTGTGTGGTGTCTGCAGTTGATATTAAGAACGCATTCAATTTCGCGAACTGGGGACAGATTATGAAGACCCTTTTCTTTTTAAAATCATACAAAGGTAGGTTGACTTTTTAAGTTGGATTTGGAAGAGCATTCTGTCTGCATTATGAGCTGTTACGGATCAATCGTCAATTGTGATTCACGCACAATATTGCGCGGATTTCGTACAGTTTTTCAGTAATTTGTTTTGATGTTTGTAAAATCTGTTGGGTCTACTCTACATAGCTGGTACTATGATAAAAAGGTGGCCACTAGTACAGAGGTCTTTTGTGAGAAACTTGGACTGGAGTCTGGACTTCGTAAAAGACGAATTACAACTGAAGAGTTTCTCAAACTGAAATTTTTATGATTTTAAGACCCTCGAGTCTGTAGCTAACATCGCGTTTTCTAAAGCGGCTTTTTAAATGGTTTCGAGGTTGTAGGCGGTAAGGTGAAGTTTCGAGATTGTGAGGGAAGTAAAACCGCCCTAGTGTATGTAAATGCGGTTGGTGAGTGTAAACACCTTTCTCGGTTAGGTTAGGTTAGGTTAGAGGACGTGTACTTGTCAATTAAGACAAGTACAGTACCCGGAGATCAAATTGACCCCCATTGTACAACGTCCTAGTTTCTCACACCACTTATGTTGTGTGTGTTAATTTTATACTTGAGTGGTGGGACCTACAGTTTAAAGCCGACTCCAAAACGACAGATTTTTGAGAAACTTTTTGATGGCAATTTTTTATTTACTCTCAGAGTTTTTGCCAGAAATCTACTGAGAGGAAGTAGCCGAAGAAATACTTTTTGTATTTTGTCTTGATGTCTGGCCTGGGGCTCGAACCCTGGCTTTTCGTCTAATAAGCCAACACATTACCTACTAGACTACGGCGACTTCAACACCTTTCTAACGAGATATGAAACAGAGAACGTGGGTGCAATGGTTGGACTGTTACGTAGAAAGAAGCGTTTGTTCATATATCTATGATAATAGAACTATCACGCTGCTTTAACTCAATAAGACCAATGAAAGAATAGTATTTGGGTTCCTTACGACACATTGTAATATCCGGTCACTAGCGGATTTCAGTAGGACTAGTGGGAATTAGGAGGAATTGCAAACTAGAGATTACTTCCTCTGTGATTGTCCTGGCTGCTTGTAGAAGAATGTTGGAAATCCTGGGAAAGGATTTATTTAAGGTTATTGGAATCTAAAGGGTGTTTTTTATAGAGGTATAGAACTCTAAGTTGGCATTACTTTTCAAGATGGCGACCGATTTAACAGCTGTCAAGTGATTTATTCTCAGTTTGGTTTGGCAATTCATCATGAATAGACTCACGCCTGAACAACGCTTGCAAATAGTGCAATTTTATTTCGAAAATAATGGTTCTGTGCGGAAAACGTATCGCGCACTACGTCCATTTTATCGTCGACAAAATCGTCCATCAGAGCAGTTAATTCGATTAACCATGGAACGTTTTCGCACCACGTTTACTCTTATTGATAACTCGCATCCCCAGAGACGCTGTACGGTGAGTACAGAAGAAGCTATTGCTGCTGCAGAGCGTAGCATTGAGGAAGACCCGAATGAGTCCATCCGCCATCGAGCACAGGAAGATTTTGCGGAAGGATATTGGTTTGCGTGCTTACAAAATCCAACTCGTGCAAAATTTGAAGCCAAACGATCATCAAGTAAGGCGTAGATTCGTCGAATGGGCCCAAAACGAGATTACCGTTGTTCCCGATTTTCATAAGCGAATTTTGTTTAGCGATGAAGCGCAGTTCTGATTGAATGGCTACGTCAACAAACAAAACTGCCGCATTTGGAGTGAAGGTAATCCTCAAGTGTATGTGGAAAAACCGTTACATCCAGAAAAACTGACTGTTTGATGCGCTTTATGGGCTGGTGGAATCATTGGTTCGTACTTTTTCAAAAACGATGGTGGCCAGAACGTTACAGTCAATGGTGATCGGTATAGAGCCATGATTACTAACTTTTTCATTCCTGAATTGAATAACCATGATGTCCAGGATATGTGGTTTCAACAAGACGGCGCAACATGTCACACAGCTCGTGCCACAATAGATTTATTGAAAGACACGTTTGGTGACCGCCTAATTTCACGTTTTGGACCTGTGAATTGGCCTCCAAGATCTTGTGATTTAACACCGCTAGACTACTTTCTGTGGGGCTATGTAAAGTCATTGATCTATGCGGTAAAGCCACAAACGCTTGACCATTTCGAAGACAACATTCGCCGTATTATTGCCGATATACGGCCACAAATGTTGGAAAAAGTCATCGAAAATTGGACTCCAAATTGGACGTCCAGATTGGACTACATCCGCGGCAGCCGTGGCGGTCATATGCCAGAAATCATATTTAAAATGTAATGCCACAAGATTATCTTTCGGATAAATAAAATTCATGTCAATCGAATAATCCATCGTTGTTTTATTGCAACTTAAAGTTCTATACCTTTATAAAAAACACCCTTTATAATGAGGGCTATAATGACATTGCTTCATTTGCGCCCAGCTGATGCCTCTGATCTGTTTTCTACTGTCTTCTTTCACGCTCTGCATTACAATATTTTTATTTCATAGCTATAGATGTGCTACATTTAACAAAAGGTAATGCTGACTGACAGTCGCATGATATTTATCAACGACGTTATCCCCTCTGGAGGGATCATGGATGGATTACTTAGAGGGGTATGAAAGAAAACTTTATTAGTTGCGATTATTAATGAATAAGAGGGGAAGCTGGTGTAGAACTGCCAAAATTAAGTTTGAGACTAACTCGCTTGTGAAACTAGCTTTTGTATCACTTTTAAACTAATTCCGCCAGTGATCGAATGGAGTTATGGGCGGGCATTAGTTTTATGGCTGAGGAATAGAAAGTTGTATGCTTTGAATAGCAAATTTATTTCATTTTCTAATCAGAATGCCATTTCGAAACGTTATTTCGCTCAGAAATTTAAAATTTTATTTTCCCGAATGTCGTTCAATTAAAACCACAAGTAATAAATTCTCATTCACACTCCCCTCCACCCACAATCAATAATTCACTTTAAATTGACCATCTCATCAGTTGTTTAATAAAAATTTATTGAAAATTTCTTTGAAAAACAAAAACAAGAGACAAATATTCCCCCCCCCCCCCTGTCAACTGGTCAAAATTACATGAATTTATCGCCTCTTGTTTTCTGTTTTTGTTGCTGTTGTTGCAGTTGCTTACGTTACAGGGTACCACTTCTGGTTCAATATTTATTTCGTTACGGATAAACGCCAAAGAATGTGGTAAAAGGCGAGAGAAAAACATCATCAACAACAACAGTAACAACAATAACAACAAAATAAATGACAATTTGTTTTTGTAAAGCTGAAGTATCAACAGCAAATAAAATATATTTTTTTTTCTCTTCTTCATCACTTTTTTTTCTTTTCTTTTTTTTGGGTAGGTTCCTCTGCATGCTCGTGCGATTATTGTTTACGAAAATGCCATCAAAGCGAGACAGTCAACACAGTAACCAGCCAAGCAAATACTACTAGGGCGAGAGAGAGAGAGAGAGAGAGAGAGTGTGTGTGTGTGTTTGCATGAGTGTATGAGTGTTGACACTGGATAAATAAGAAACAAGATGAGCGGCAATCAATCAAATTGGATTAATTCTAAAGAGCTGTCTCTCTGTGTGTCTGTATGTGTGCTATTGGGTGTGTGTGTGTGTTACTGTGTATAAGTGTGTGTGTATGAGAGAGAAAGTGTCAACATAAGTGCGTTGGTGAGTTGGTTGCCGGTGACGAGTGTTAAATGCGTTGCTGTTGACCGATAAAGAAGCAGAAAAAGAAAACAAAGAAAACCGTCACTCATTTCATCAAATAAAAAATAATTTTTGTTGAAAGAAAAAGAACAAATAAAGGGTTGTCCATTTAATGGTTTCAAAACTAACTGAAGTGAATCATTTAACAAGCGAAGAATTATAGTCCCGAAATGTGCGAAAAGCCAGTCAAAACCTGCCTCAAAAAGATCAATGGCTGCAATCCAACCAGATACGGCCATTTAAATGACATTGGATTTCCAATACAATGAATGACAAGGTCTAGGAATTCGAAATTTAGTTTCCCTTCTGAAACACACATCTGGAAAACCCTATATATTCGGGTTTTAATAATAAATTGTAGCAAAAAGTAGCAGTAGATGGAATATAGGGAGTTGAATATAAAAAAAAATTGTGAGAAAATCCTGGAATATGACAGGGGATTTGCAATAATCGCCACATTTAAGCAGATAAGATTGATATTCGCCCAATTATTTTAAGTAAAGGCACACCTGGTTGGAGAACAATAAACACTTCGACCATAAAATGTCGTTAAACGTAAAGACAAACAACAAGAAAAACAAACATTAATGCAAACAATAAAAAGGTTATGCTCACATAGAATTTCAATAATAAAACACAATAAAGAAATTGTGAGAAATACAATAACAAATCAACAGCAAGTTCTAGAAGTTGCCAGATCTGAATACAGAAACAGAGATACGACAAATTGCAGTAGCTAGAAGCGTTTGAGATTGCTTCCCATTGCATATAAGATTCCCTCCTGCATTCTGTGTGAACGACTAAAATCGAAAGTTTTTGAAATGAAATTGAAATCTTCCATTGTGGGGGACTAATGGGAAAGTGAAGCGTTCAAAAGACACGTTCTTTTTCACACAGCCACTCCTTTCCAAATGTCAACCTCACCCACTGTCCTTCAAGGGCTTGGTGTCCCCTGTCACGCTGACGAAGCTCTGACGACCGACTAGGGACGGTATAAGCTCAATACTTGTACGGTTAAATCCCGGCAATTTGCATGCCTGGAGGCGATGTTGGCAGCCCCAACACCAGGATCGGATGCTATAGCCTAATAAGCTGTACGTCTTAATTAATTCTTATTACCGAAATCAAGCGGCCCTATGCTCCCTAGAGGAGTAAGAGGAACATATATATATTGCGGCTTTAGACCTGGTCAATATATATACAGGATAAATCGATACATTACAACTATTCGTCGATTTCAAAGCTGCGTTCGAGGTATTTGATATCATGCCTTTGCTTTTATTTCCTTTGAACTTGAAACGACTTTGTAGGATAACGCTCAGAACCAATCGGAGTTTCTGGTGCAGCCACATAAACTCCTAATGTCCCTTTCTGGCATACATTTATACATAATTGGCCATTACAACCCCTTAGTTAGATTACGTGCTAGTTTCTCACACCACTTATGTTGTGTGTGTTAATTTTATACATGAGTGGCGAGACCTACAGTTTGAAATCGACTCCGAACGACAGATTTTTGAGAAACTTTTCATGTAAATTTTTTTTACTCTCAGAGTTTTGGCCAGAAATCTACCGAGAGGAAGTCGCCGAAGAAATATTTTGTTGGAGATGTCTGACTTGGTGTTTGAACCCTGGCCTCACGTTTAATAAGCCAACACACTACCTACTAGACTTCGAAGACTTCATCGTCTCCATAGTAGACATTAAAATAATATCCTGCTTCTCGTATATCATAGCGTGCATGTGCCCAATATGTGAAGACCATTTCGCTACTCTTTCTTATCTGTATAGCTCCTGCAGAAGGAAGGTTTATCATGTGTTCCAGAACAATGCACGTCTTTCATGAGTATCCATAATACAATGCTTATTAACCCATTAGTGCCCAGTGGCAACTTAAGTTGCCAGCAGAGGTTGTCTTAGTTTTTATGCTCTGAGAGGAAATTGAGTGTAGAAAACAAAACGGTAACCGTTAGAGAAAAAAAGTAATTCGGGCATTAATGGGTTAATGCCTCCAATTACTATACCGAGCGTACTCATGTTTACAGTTTGACCGGAATTGTTGCGTTATTCGGCCCGATAAATTTAAAAAAAATTTTATTCCCTCGAAAACATAAGAAATGCTCCTTTTGATTTGGAAATCCCTTGCCAACTCAACTCTGGGAATAAAAATTCCAACGATGCTGGAAATTAATTCTGGAATCCTTAAGGATAAATTCGAACGATAAGAGAATGATTACGGCCTATGGAAAGTGGTTCAAGTTGGAAAGTAATGTTGCCCTTAGGGCCATTGCGTCGGTCTGGTGCAAATCACGGCTCGTTCCCGAGTGCAAGGAGTCGTTGAGGACTTTTGGACTAGACCGTATCCGTCTGTGCTGGGTTCCGGATCATGCCGGAATACTGGGCAATGGGATGGCGGATGCCCTCGCTAGGTTAGGTTCGCTTTCTGGGGGTGATTTGATAGTTGGTCCTGACCTCCCGGTCTGTCACCTCTATGGCCTCATCAATGGATGGGTCAGGGAGGAAGAGCAGAGGCGTTGGAGGAACGAATCGGGTTGTTTTGTCTCTAGATGTCTATGGCCTGCTGTGGACAATAGGAGAACAGGTTGGCTATTGGGCTTGGATAAGGCCAGCTTAAGGTTGGTTGTCGGTTTTATCACAGGGCACTGCGAGATCAGGTCTGTTCCAGATCCCAGCCGGACTATTGCAGGCCATGTTGCGATGAGGAGGAGTTGGAGACTATCGAACGCCTCCTCTGTAACTGCCCAGCCCTTGGTAGAATGAGGTTGAGGATCCTTGGCAGGGCCTTCTTTTAGAGTTTGAATTCAAGGCTCTCCACAGATTCATTAGTGACTTAGGCTGGTTGAGAGGCGCTAGGGCTTCATTAGTATAGTCGCGCCCTCCCCCTTTTTGTTGTGTCTTATCTGTGTAATTCCTCCACTTCCCATTCTCCCCTTTCCTACATCCTCTCCTTTTTAATCCCTCTATTATCCTTCCCTTTGTAAGGACGTTGTATAATGGGTGAATTTGACCTCTGGGTACTGTATTTGTCTTTATTGACAAGTACTCGTCCTCTAACCTAACGTAATCTGGAAAGGAATGTGCGAATAACATCACGAATGAATCAAAGTAAAGCCAAGCAGATGGTGGCACAGCCAGGTTTGACACCTAGAACGATAATGCTGTGGGTGGTGGGATTGAAAGAGGGAATCGTTCATTATAAGATTCCACATTCTCGTTAAACGATTGATTTTGATCTCTATTGTAAGCTATTAAACCAAGTAACATGATTGGAGCAAGCAATTCTATTAAACCAGGCAAAATTAATCAACAGACTACGCCTGCTAACTACATACATCTTTCAAGATCCATCGGAAACTGTGAAGTTGTGTTTGGGAAGTTTTGATAAATCCCGTCATTTAGTCCAGATCTTACGCCTTCGGATTTTGTTTTTGGTCACTCTGTTAAGGCCGTTGTTTTGTTTTTTAACGAAAATATCTGATGTCCCTGCCACAGTGCTTAATGCATGATTGTTGGTCGCATGTATATACAAAAAAGTTTCAAATAACTGATCCACAGGAGACCAACACAAAAATGTTTACCCCAAAACAAACTTTAGTCATAATAAATACCACTTCTGCTGCTTTTGATTTTACATGAGCAAAATAAGCAAAAAAAAAAAAACTTACAAATATTCTGGAATTACTTTTCTCTCTGCCAGCTAGTGCCATCACCATCATTACCTATCACTCAACACTGCTGGTGTTGTTAAGGTGCCATCATTACTAGTTAATCTACCAACAACTGGTGATTCTAGGATGCCGCCTGTCTCTCTCGCTGTTATTGGTTGTTAAGCTGCTCTGTTTAATGTTACACGGTTTTCACTGTTTTTCATTGTTTTCCACGTAAATCTGTAAATAAAAGAAAAGAAAACAAAGAAAGAAAAAAAGTAGAGTGAGAATGAGTGATAAACGATATGAAAACAATTGTTGTTATTGATGATTTATAAACAATTCTTAGAATATGAACAAGTGCTACACATAAATAAACAATTACAACAACGACAACAACAGCATGTGCAAACAAATACTAACTAACTAATACTAATAAAAAACAGAAGAAATTTAAGTCAATTGAATGAAGAGCGATGAAAAGGTTGTGTTTGAGAGAAAACAGAAACAGAAACAGGATTATTGAACAAGTGTTGCCATTGTTTACGAAATTTAAATTCTTAAATTCTTTTTTAATAACAAACATTTTATAGATGGTCTACAGGCTAATATGAATCGTTTATTTTACAAAATGCTTGTGAATTCACACAGAATGTGTTGGCTTCCTCCGCATCACCTGCAGCTGCTACAATAATGCCCCATCAATAATTGTAATAACCGGAAAATTCAGGAACCTTTTTCTATTACATCCCATGACTAGGATCTACTATTACTCAGTGGATATTAATAGCAGTGGTGACACTTGCCTTAACCTATGGATGCTTGGTAAGATGGCCGTTTCTCGGGAGAACAACTCAACTCAATCTGCTTCGCGCGGATACAAAGATTTGTCTCTAGCATTAGAATGGTGCCTACTTCGACGTGGGAGATAATTTAACGTGATTTTTCAGTGTATCTTTATTGTAATGGGTGATTTTTTAGAGCTATAGGAAATTTTTTTAAATAAAAACACATAAAATTCAGAAAAATGCATGAAATCTTTATTTGAATTGAATAGTACGGTCCATATAATTTAATGTTTGAAAATTATTTAATGCAAATGTTGACTGCGACTGCGCCTCAAATGGTCCATCCGCTTAGGCAATTTTGGCATACTCCGTCCAACATTTCGGCCGGTATCTCACGAAAAAATGCTTCAATGTTGTCTTCTAATGTATCAATTGAAGCGGGCTTGTCTGTATAGACATGAGCTTTAACGTAGCCCCACAAAAAATAGTCTAAAGGCGTTAAATCGCACGATCTAGGCGGCCAATTGACCGGTCACGAACGTGAAATAAAATGTTCACCGAACTCGCCTCTCAATAACTAAATTGTTACGCGTGCTGTGTTGAATGTGGTACCGTCTTGCTGAAACCACATGTCATGCAAGTCAAGCTCTTGCATTTTGGGCAAAAAAAGTTGGATATCATCTCACGGTAGCGCTCACCATTCACAGTTACATTACGATTCGCAGCATCTTTGAAGAAGTACGGTCCAATGATGTCACCAGCCCATAAACCGCACCAAACTGTGACTATTTCGGGATGCATTGGTGGCTTTTGCAATGCTTCTGGCTGATCTTCCCTCCAAAATCGATAATTCTGCTTATTTACGTATCCATTGAGCCAAAAATGAGCTTCGTCGATAAAGAAGTGGATCTTCGGCCAACTTTCCAAGAGGCCATCCACCAAAAATTCTGTGTTGCGGTAGGTCGTTCGGCTTTAATTCTTGCACCAGCTGTATTTTGAAAGGCTTCACACCTAAATCCTTCTGCAAAATTTTCCACGTTGCTGAGTAACAGAGGCCCAATTGCTGCGAACTGCGACGAATCGATAATTGATGGCCATCATTAACACTGGCCGATACAGCTGCGATATTTTCTTCAGTACGCAGTTCTACGTAAGCATGTTGGTGGTTTAATGTCCAACAATGTAAATTTGGTGCGAAATTTAGTCACAATAGCCCGAATAGCCGCTTCAGTGGATCGATTAAACTGACCATAAAATGGAAGAAGGGCGCGATGAACTTTATTAACAGAGCACGCATTTTGATAATAAAATTCAATGATTTGCAAGCGTTGTTCGTTTGTAAGACGATTCATTGTTAAATTATAGACCAAACTGAAGATGTTTGACAGTGAAACAAAACACGAAACGTGCGTGAGCTGTTTAAACCAGTATTGCTATAGTTGTGATAATAGCTAAAAAAATCACCCGTTATTTATTCTGAATTCTTCAGGCGGAAGTGTCAACCATGCTTATGTTAAGGATTACTAAAGACGAAAAACGTCTTTAGAAAGGGTATCAGAATGCGTTCTGACAGTCAGGTAGCTACTCCAACAGCTTTGCTTCTCTCGTAAAAAATTCTAAAGCGAATTATTACTTTCGTCGATCTCTCAAGATAGCGGATTTGTATGGGAGATTTTAGGCGTGATGAGTTCTTGAAGTCGCCGTGGTCTAGTAGGTAGTGTGTTGGCCTATTAGATGTGAGGTCTCGGTTCAAACCCCAGGTCATGCATCTCCAATTAAACGAAATAAAGGGTCCGCCAAAATAACTTTTTTTTTTTGAAAATGCTTTAAAAAAACTACTGAATATTTTCTGAAATTTCTTTTTTTATTTGACAGTACAATCCTTTCGGTTAATAATGGAAAATAATTTCATTCAAATGGCTGTCTCGGCTGGCCATACAGTAGTCTACACGATCGGTCCAATTTATAAGCACATTATCGATTGTGTGCAGCTGTATTTCACCAAATGGCTTCACGAATATTGTCCTTTAAAGCGTCAATTGTCTCTGGCTTGTCGGCGTAACACTTATCTTTGACGGCACCCCACAAATAATAGGCCAACGGTGTCAAATCGCAGCTCCGAAGTGGCCAAACGACATCAGCTGTGTGCGGCTGATAATGCGATCTTAAAAAATAGGGCGCAAAACATCGAGTGTGGCTTAGGCTGTGTGGCACGTAACGCCGTCCTGTTGAAACCAAATGTTGCTAATATCCTCCTCTCCAATTTTTGTGAACAAAAATTCGTTCAACATGGCCCGTTAACGATCGCCATTGACTGTAACGGTCACTCTTTGCTCATTTTCGAAGAAAAATGGCCCAATTACGCCTCTGGACCAAAATCCGCACCAAACAGTGACTCGTTTTGCGTGTGTCGGCTTTTCAATGTATGCGCGCGTTTTCTGTGTTTTCTGTGCCCCAAATGCGACAATTTTGCTTGTTTTCATACCCGCCAAGATCAAAATGAGCTTCATCTGAAAAAATGATTTTTTTTGCCAAAATCGGCATCTTCTGGTAGGCTACTGCATGGCCAGCCGAGGCAGCCATTTGAATGAAATTATTTTCCATTATTAACCAGAAGGATTGTACTTTCAAATAAAAAAAAAAAGAAATTTGAGAAAATATTCAGTAGTTTTTTTTAAAGCATTTTCAAAAAAAAGAGTTATTTGGCCTACCCTTTATAGCCTGACTGTTTTTAACCGAATTTCTTGGATTGAAAGTCATCTCTACTAACTTTTCGAAGATTATATTTATGCTCCTACAATAATGGCAACAATTTTTTTAGATTTTGCTCTTAGGAAAGTTTAATACCCATACACAAAACCACCCTCTACTCTTTTCACCTAAAATAAAATCAATTGCAAACGAATTTCAAATTCAAATTTAAACTGAAATTCCAAATGAATGAAGAAAATAAAGATTTAAGTTTCAAGATATGATTGTGTATCCGTCCTTCCTATTTGAATATTTTTTATTACATTTTTTTTGCTTTCCCTTACTTTGTTCTCCTATTTTCCCTCTTTTTTGAATGGGGTATTGCCCCATTCATGCTTTTACATACAGAGCCACTTGAGTATTATAAAATAAAAAAAAAATTCGATAAAAAAGAGAGAAAAATTATGAAAATATTGGTTCATTACGTATTTAAAGGGATTTTTTTCACCCGATTTTTTTTTAAATTTTTTTCTGGATTTCCTCTTCTATTACTTTGACTGCAATTCCCCAGATATATGGATAAAAATAGACAAAGAAAAGTGAATGAATGAACAAAAAGACGACAGAATGAAAGAAAATCTTACGATTTCCTTAAAATAGAAAGAAAAAAAATTGAAATAGAAACGAAGCGAACAAACAATTTCTACCGTCACCAAATAATCATACGTACAGAAAAACATGGTTTATGTGCGAGAAGCATGCTTTACGTCGTGCTGATGACAATGACCCTCTGATGTCTCTCTGTTTCTAAAGGTATCCACCCATACGCAAAAGGGTCGAAAGAAATTTTGTATGCACGATGGTACACTTGTAAAACCAGAAACCATTTGTTGTGTCACCCGATAATTTTTTTCGTTTTTTTTTCATATTTTTCAAACGTTTTATTATGAATTTTTAAAATTTATCGCTTAATTTATAAGCATACAGTCACGGAAGGGGGGGGGGGGGGGGGAAGAGGAGAGGAGAAGAGGGGTTTATTTGTAATATTGTAATTGAAAATAATTTATTGATAAAGAATTAAATTTTTATTACGATTTTATGATGATTTATTTACATTCGTTTCCTTCTCGAATACGTAGGGAGTTATGTGGCAGAGGTCGCCAAACACAAAAAAAAGGAGAGACACTCGTAAACCAGGGTAATCCAATGGGTTACCACAAAGAATCTCTTTGCCTAAGCTCTCGGATACATCCACACCTCATATTAATACCGCTGAGATCTAATCAATGGTGTTGACTGGATGCATCATATCATTTTTCCATTCTCACCTATCCGGAATGATCTCTCCGAACTTCCACTTTATTGCCGTGTAAGATACTAGAGCACAGAGCCCCATATGATCTATTGTACGGTCCCGAATCTATATAAACTTACTTAACACGTTGACTGCCGCGGCAATTTTCAGAAAACTGGCCACGCAAGCCAACATTGACTTTTTGTTCTTTTCCCAGAAGCCATTTATCGATACTAGCACTGATATAATACGATTTTATTCGTAGCTACAAAAAAATGGCAGGTTTAGTGTGGACGAGATAACTCGTAGTTGGCTCCTTAGAAGGAAACGTAATCTACGAGTTATCTCGTAGTCGGCAGTCAACGTGTTAATCGGTCATTATAACCCTTTAGTCAGGATTACAACCTAGCTTCTCACACCACTTATGTTGTACGTGTTAATTTTATCCATGCAGCGGGACCTATAGTCTAAAGTCGCCTCCGTACAACAGATTTGTGAGAAACTTTTTATGGCAATTTTCATTTACTCTCAGACTTCTTGCCAGCAGACTGATGAGAGGAAGTTGTCGAAAGAAATATTTCTTCATATTTCGTTTTGTTCAAGATGTTTCAGCTGGGTATTGAACCTCAGACTCCTTTCTAATAAGCTAACAACCTTTCTACTAGACTAAGGTGACTAGACTATATATGACTGCAGCGTTTTTCAGACGGAGATTTTCGCAATCTTGAAGGCTATTGAGGCCATGGCTGGCGGCCCAGCTTCGGATTCGGAATCTTATATGATCTTCGTTGACAGTCAGGCTGTGCGCTCTGGTGCAAATCACGGCACGTTCGCGAGTGCAAGTTGTCGCTGAGGACTTTTGGACTAGACCGTATCCTTCTGTGCTGGGTTGCGGGTCATAGCGGAATACTGGGCAATGAAACGGCGGATGCCCTCGCTAGGTTAGGTTCGCTTTCTGAGGGCGATTTGATAGTTGGTCCTGACCTCCCGGTCTGTCACCTCTATGGCCTCATCAATGGATGGGTCAGGGAGGAAGAGCAAAGGCGTTGGGGGAACGAATCGGGTTGTTTTGTCTCTAGATGTCTATGGCCTGCTGTGGACAATAGGAGAACAGGTTGGCTGCTGGGCTTGGATAAGGCCAGCTTAAGGTTGGTTGTCGGTTTTATCACGGGGCACTGCGAGATTAGGTCGCTGTTCCAGATCCCACCCGGACTATTGCAGGGCATGTTGCGATGAGGAGGAGTTGGAGACTATCAAACACCTCCCCTTTAACTGCCCAGCCCTTGGTAGATTGAGGTTGAGGACCCTTGGCGGGGCCTTCTTTGTGAGTTTGAATTCTGTGTCGAGAGCCGACATCAAGGCTCTCCACAGATTCATTAGTGGCTTAGGCTGGTTGAGAGGCGCTAGGGCTTTATTAGTGTAGTCGCGCCCTCCCCTTTTTGTTGTGTCTTATCTGTGTAATTCCTCCACTTCCCATTCTCCCCTTTCCTACATCCTCTCCTTTTTAATCCCTCTATTATCCTTCCCTCTGTAAGGACGTTGTACAATGGGTGTGAATTCGACCTCCGGGTACTGTATTTGTCTTTATTGACAAGTACACGTCCTCTAACCTAACCTAACCTAAGGTATGGAGGATGCTGTTCGGCGTTGGTAAAAATAACTCCCTGCCTAGTATTTGATAAGCATCCACGAGCATCCTTTAGAAATTAACAGGGCGTAGGGTATGTATTCTAATAAACTCTCATTCCGTGTATGAGGCGATCTCTAAACCTAAAAAGTGCTGTTTGAGACAAAAGTGCCGTGTTAGAAAATCGGCTACTATACTCAGACTACAACCCAGA
Source organism: Sarcophaga variegata (assembly GCA_932273835.1). Classification (NCBI taxonomy): domain Eukaryota; kingdom Metazoa; phylum Arthropoda; class Insecta; order Diptera; family Sarcophagidae; genus Sarcophaga; species Sarcophaga variegata. The sequence goes on from OW026361.1 coordinate 103,683,200, forward strand.
CACTCAAAACTCCTCTTATTGTAATTACCCAACGAAGAACTGTCATCTTTAGACATAGCATGACATAGTGGGCTGTGGCTTATTTAGTAAGGGTCTGAATATTAAACTTTCTTACGGGATACGGCTATCTGAGCACTTCAGGCGGAGGTTAAGGTTATATTTTGAAAGCGGCGCAATGCATGTTATGTGCGGGGATTTTTCCCTAAAAATTTCTTGATTTATTAGGGCAGTCAGGCTGCGTTTAAGCCTGTAACAAAAGAAAATTCAACGTCCGTTCTTCTACATGAATGCCGAGGATTTGTAATGGAAATTTGTGTAATGAGTTCAGTGGCATAGGGATATCGTTGGAAATTACATTTCTGATGAGATGAGCCGGGCCAATACGAACCTCACTATCTGCAATATGTTACAGGGTCTCAGTTAAACTGGATGTTATCCACTCGTCTTACAGGGAAGCCCAGTATAGTTGGCAGCGAGAAGGTACATGCAATGTTACTTGACTCTGCTGGGCAAGAAGAGGATAAGAAGAGGATCAACTCAGACCTTCACTTAAATTTTGTGGTCATCCATTGCACAACAGTTATTTCAAAGACGCACATAATTGGCAATTACAACTCTTCAGTCAGGATTACGACCTAGTTTCTCACACCACTTAATTTTATACATGAGTGGTGGTACCTACAGTTTGAAATCGACTCCGAACGACAGATTTTTGAGAAACTTTTTCATGGCAATTTTATTTACTCTCAGAGTTTTTGCCGGAAATCTGCTGAGAGAAAGTCGCCGAAGATATGTTTCGTCATATTTCGTTTAGTTGGAGATGCCTGACAAGGGGTTTGAACCGTGTGGTTTCACGTCTAATAAGTCAACTTACTACCTACTACACCACGGCGACTTCAATAGTGTTTCACACACAAATTTTGCGTTTAAAGAAAGAATTCTCCATGCAAAGTCTTATAATATCCATTTGCCACTGACCGCTGTGCCTCAAATAGTTGATCTTTTCCATAAGAATTCTACGCAAAAGTTGGCGAAAATTGGTTTAACCTCCATTTGAGTACATTAAGAATTTCGATATCATGTGGCCACAATACACTAGATTAATAGTAACGAATCTTCCAGAATCGTTTTTAAAATTATGTGGCTCAATGACACCTCCAAACCATAATGCTCACCACTCAATCACTTGCTCAAGATGCAATGGCTTTCCAAAAATCATTTCAGCAGTTTCCAATTTATTTCAATTTAAACGAGTAACATTGGCAAGTTAGGTAGTGCAACAATTTGAATAAAAACAACAACTTCATAAACTTCTTCAGAAGGTTGGCAACCCTATAATTCTAGAACCATCTGCACTGTACTAATCACCTGCACAGATAGATAAACTCGATTAAAAAATAAGGCGACGAAAAATAATTTATAAAAATGGAAATCTAATAAGAATACTGAGATGTTTTGGGGGGACATCCATTCATCCTTTTAAGGAACTATGTGAATAAGAAGAAGGAAAAATTAAATAAAATAAAATCCTGTTTTCCCTTTGCTTTTACCCCGAGAAATTCTACACTATTCTGCATACAGTGTGCCATTACTTTCATACTTAACTGATTCCTTTAGTCAGGTTTAGAACCTAGCTACTTCAAAGGCCACAGTCTTTTCGGTAGGCAAGTCGAAAGACTTGACAGAAGCTGTGGACCTAAGAGGGAGGAAAGTCCGTACATCACTTCATGTGTCAGTGTCCTGCTATTGTCATAAAAACCGGACTGAAAAGCTGACTCGTATCCGTACAGTAGTACATTGTGCTGCAATAACAGAAAGATAGTTACAGGATAAAGGAAAGAGGGATATTGTAGGACAAACTTATTCTTGAAAAATTTCTCTTTTTTATTTGACTTCTCACTTTCTGACATTCTCGACCAAGCTGTCTATTATATAGAGATTGCCGGAAAAGCATGACTTATGTTGGACTCGGTTGGATTTCCTTGAGGGAGTGTGTGATAAAACTTTTGAACATCAGTTTTCTTCGAGTGTATTAAAACGAAAACACAATGTTTATGTGCCTTTGATTTGTATATTCAAAGACAAAAATTAAACAGTTTTGTACTTAAAATTTTCAATATTTTCTTAGTTAATGTACCCAGAGCACTGAGCGCTGAGCTCTGCCGAGAAAGAGTGAGTTGAGACAGTTGTTGCATAATTTTTTGGTTTCTTATTGAAAAGAAAAGCAAAAAACGAAAGAAAAACTCTTTTTCTTTTAGAATCATAAACAAATAAATAAAAAGAAAAAAATAAATAAAAAAATAAACAACAGAAAAAGGGTCACTTTTGTGGGGTTTCGTTTGCCCCAGGCGCTTTGTTCATTTCTCAAAGAAGATAAAAAAAACAAACAAAAGTAAAGTAAAGATGAGAGATGGGAAATTCTGCTTGTGATAATTGTAAAAATGTTTTCACTTTCCCTTGGCATTTAAAATTTCATTCATTTCGGTCTCTGCCAACACTTAGAAACGTTACGTACACAGCTGCAGGGGATTTGATTTCAGCAAATTTTTCTTTTTCTTATTATTTGGGTTTGGGTTTTGAACCGGGCTAAATGTGAGAAGTAAAAGTGGCATTTAGATAATAATCCCTTTTTGTATTTCTTTGTTTTTTTTAGTAGAATTGGTGAAAAATGTGAATGAAACAATATTTCTGATGAAGATTATTTTACAGGGTGTCTGATGAACGGGTTTCATTTGCAAATGGAAAGTTGTTAAAGGCTTTTGTTCAAAAGATTGTAAGTGTAAATGACAAATCACTTCGTAGAGTTCATAAGACTCTCTGGACTATAAGTCTCGAAAAGCCAAGTATCGGCTCAGAAGATTAGATTAAATCTGTCAAGTCACTAAAGAAACCTGAGAAAATAATATAAATACTCAAAGCCAAGATATTCAATTTTAAATGCGAAAGAAGACAGAAAATATGCATCACGATTAAAACGCTTGAACCCGCACCAAGTAATTCACTTCTAAAGAGTATAACATGAACAACGAACATCGTGAAGAGGCCAGGTAATGTCATTTCTTGAGAAAGAGATCAGAATAAGCTAAGTTCTGCACCACTACACCCAATATAGCAAACCAATACATTTTCAAATGTTTCTAGATAATGGCAACTCTATCATTCTAGAAGAAAACCTTGAACAAAGCAACATAAGAATGTATAAAGAATATGGAGGACGTAATTTGTGACATCTTTATGTCCCTTAATTGAAGTCCATTTTGAAATTGTTTCTTCTGGCACTCATGAATAAAATTAAAACACAAAACATGGCTGGTCTAAGAACATACATACATAATTGATCATTACAACTCTTTAGTCAAGATTAAGACCTAGCTTCTCATACCACTGCTTTTGTGTGCGTTAATTTTTATACATGAGTGGCGGGACCTACAGTTTAAACTCGGTTCCGAACTACAGATTTTAGAGAAACTTTTCATGGCAATTTTCTATTTACTCTCAGAGTTTTTGCCAGAAATCTGATGAGAGAAAGTCGTCATCGAAATATTTTATCATATTTTCGTTTTGATCTCTGACCTGGGGTTTGAACCGAGGCCTCACGTTTAATAAGCCGACACACTACCTACTAGACCACGGTGACTTGAACGACGGTGATCTAACAAGCTAGGTTTTAATACCGACTAAAGGGTTGTAATGATCAATTAATGATCGACCACATCGTTCGGATGGCAGATTATGTTTCGCTGAAACGGATATTTGATGAAAGGAACAAAGAGTTGAAGTCGCCGTAGTCTAGTAGGTAATGTGTTGGCTTATTAGACATAAAGCCAGGGTTCGAGCCCCAGGCCAGACAAAATACATATTTAGCAGATTTCTGGCAAAAACTCTGAGAGTGAATAAAATTGCCATGAAAAAGTTTCTCAAAAACCTGTCGTTTGGAGTCGACTTTTAATGCAATATGAGGTATAAATGCAAGGGAGGCCATAGTTATGAATAAGTTAGTTGGGTAGCCTCTAGAATAGCCATTGAAATACTATCAGCATCATCATACTAAAGAGGGAAGGTCAGGCTTATAAGGTTGATTACAAAATTAAACGACACGGTGAATAGATGGCAGCAGTGTTTTGGTGTAAAGTAAGAGTCTTATTAAGCAAATGTTTTAAGTTTGAAGCCAACAGTTGTTTTGTAATTTTTTTCAAACCACGAAACTTACTCGCTCTCTATTTTTGTTGCGAAGAGGTGCCCTAGTATTGCAATATATAGGACATCCTTCTAATATGTCCTTCACGCCTATTGTCCTGATAAACTTATGAATGCTGCTCGATGTCAACAATGACAATACCCTGCTCAGCATTTGATAAGCAGCATTAAGCCCTCACACACTCCAAATAATTTATTTCCATGATTCATTCTCATCGTCACAGAATCAACATGTTGGGCTTGAGACAATGAGTATCCGAATAAGCACAGATTGGGTCTACAAACACATGTCAAAAGACCGTTTGCCAAGCTCAGTTTATTCCTTGATAGTCTCGATGCGACGTCGCCGTAGTCTAGAAGGTAGTGTGTTGGCTTATTAAACGTAAGGCCAGGGTTCGAGCCCCAGGCCAGACATCAAGACAAAAATACAAAAAGTATTTCGTCGGCGACTTTCCTCTCAGCAGATTTCTGGCAAAAAAAAAATTCTGAGAGTAAAAAAATTGCCATGAAAAGTTTCTCCAAAATCTGTCGTTCGGAGTCGACTTTAAACTGTAGGTCCCACCACTCGTGTATAAAAAAATAACACACACAACATAAGTGGTGTGAGAAACTAGGACGTTGTACAATGGGCCAATTCGACCTCCGGGTACTGTACTTGTCTAACAACGAGTTTGCAAGCCCTAGATCACGCAATGGACAGCCCAACAACAGGAAAAAATACAACAAATTTCTGCGAAACGCAACAAGATAAGGCTACAAAAAAATCATGAACATGAAAGACTCTGTATAGCAAGCAGGCTGATATAATTTCTAAAATTTTTTGTAAGAAAAAAAAAAAAGAAAAGAAAAATGAACGCAAAAAATATGTTTCTCAGCAGCATCTCTTTCCCTTTTTTTTTAATTAAAACACATTAAAAAGAAATTTTCTTTTACAAATTTGTACATCTTTTATTCGATTGTTGTTGTTGTTGTTGTTGTTGTTTGACAACAACAATGCTAAAATTTGCATAAAACATTCATTTATTACCTCCATTAAATGGATGGTTTGTTTATAAGAGAGAAAGAGAGAAAAGAAAAAAGTACCCAAGATTAGAAATGCAAAAAGGAAAAGAAAAAAGTATCCAAATTTACAAAAACAACAACAACAACAAGAGTAATAAATAAAGAGTTAATGAGATAAATATTATAAATTAAAGCAACCAGCAATATTAAAACAGAAAGAGAGATAGTGAGACAGAGAGAGAGAGAGACAGCGACACTGTAATGAAATAATGAAACAATTTTTGTTTTTCATTTTAATTTTTTTGTTTTCGTTTTCATAACAATTTATATAAAATATGAGTGACAAAAGCAACAACAACAACAAATAAATCTAAGAAATCAACAACAGCAACAGCAACAAGAAAAGAATACAAAAGGTTAATGGGTTTTTAAAGAGACATAGAGCGAGAGAGAGATAGAGAGAGAAAGGCAGAGACAAGACATTGTCTTGCACTGAAATCCTTGAAATGTTAAGAAAATTTCATTAACAAACCTTAGTAGGCAGGCTGGCTTGGCTTGGCTTGGCTTGGCTTGCCATTAAAATTTTAACACTTTCATGGCCAGAACGGAAATTAAACGCAGTTTATTTATGAGAAACGTTGTTAAGGAAATGAAGTCATAAATAAAATAAATCGCTTGCCATAAGAAGAGAAGCAGGGAGTAGTTTGTAGATTTTCACATTATCTTGTAGGATATGTCCGAAGGAAAGGCGAAGCATACAGGTTAAAAACATTCTTTTAGCCATAAGCAATGGGTGAATATTTAAAGTCTGCCATGAAGTCTTTAAGAGGCTTATTCGGGGACACTTATGGATAAAAATGAACACATATGTAGACAACGTGGGTGGTGGTGTTTTTTTCACGCCGAGGAGGGCTAAATGCATCTAACCGCACCATAGAGTAAGTCGTCACATCCTCCGTGTGTGGGGCCCTCACCCACTAAATCCCCCCTCGTCTCATGGAACTGTCGTGCCCACTCCGGATCTAAGGTGGTATTACTTCGGAGTGGAGTCCCTTTGGCCACTGCGTGTTCATATCATCGTCCGGATTTCGTGTCGGAAGTTGAAGAGACATCTTAGTGTCTCCACTATTCCTTTCGTCCAGGTAGCGGGCCTCCACGATCTTCTGGGCCTTGTTAGCCGAGTACTGAATCTGATGCGAAAATGTTAGTCTGGGATCCAGCCTTATTCCCAGGTATTTCACCGAGCTGTTGGTCCAAATTACCTCGTCACCTATACTCATGTCCACCTGCAAGGGGATATGACGACCAGTGATCAGCAGTAATTCCATTTTATGCATGGCCAGATCTAGGCCGTGGGAATCCAGCCATGTTTCCGTTCTTAGCATGACACGTCTCCGTTTTCACTGTGCTTCTTCCGTGTTCCTGGCCGTGATAACAGCTGCAATATCATCTGCGTATCCAACCAAAAAAGTTCCCTCTGGCATATCCTCTCTCAGAATTCCATCGTTGCTGACGTTCCATAGGTCGGGGCCGAGGATAAACCCTTGTGCCGCTCCTGATGTTATATGTCTCACCCTTGGGCCAGAGCTTGTGTTATACACCAGCTGTCTGCTACTCAGATAACTACTTATCATGGCCAAGATGTAGTGTGGCACAGAGAAATTGTACTTGAAAGCATTTAATAAGTCGCTCCATCTAAGACTGTTGAACGCATTTCTAACGTCCAAAGTCGCAAGCAGTACCACAGGCCTCGAAGATATGCTCCCTCGTTGTGTTACCCTGGCCGCTTCAGTCACCACTCTCAAGGTACAAATTGTAGTTCCCTAAATTTCCCTAAAATTAGTTTATGGATGAATGACCCCTCAAAACATCTCAGTATTCTTATTAGATTTCCATTTTTATAAATTATTTTTCGTCGCCTTAATTTTTAATCGAGTTTATCTATCTGAGCAGGTGATTAGTACAGTGCAGGGGGTTCGAGAATTATAGGGTTACCAACCTTCTGAAGAAGTTTATGAAGTTGTTATTTTTATTCAAATTGATGATTGATTGATTGATGATTGACTTGATTTGGGTGCGTCGGATTTTCAGTGTATGCGTGCGGGTTTTCTGTGCCCCAAATGCGACAATTTTGCTTGTTTACATACCCGCCAAGATCAATATGAGCTTCATCTGAAAAAATGATTTTTTTTTGCCAAAATCGGCATCTTCTGGTAGGCTAACTGCATGGCCAGCCGAGACAGCCATTTGAATGAAATTATTTTCCATTATTAACCGGAAGGATTGTACTTTCAAATAAAAAAAGAAATTTGAGAAAATATTCAGTAGTTTTTCTTTTTAAAGCATTTTCAAAAAAAAAAAAGTTATTTGGCGGACACTTTATTTGAGGCACATCAGTCAGCGGCCAATGGATATTATAAGACTTTCTATGGAGAATTCGTTCTTTAAACGGAAAATTTGTGCGTACAACACTATTGAAGTTGCCGTGGTCTAGTAGGTAGTGTGTTGGCTTATTAGACGTGAGACCACACGGTTCGAACACCAGGTCAGGCATCTCCAACTAAACGAGATATGAAAAAAAAAATATTTCTTCGGTGACTTCCTCTCAGCAGATTTCTGGCAAAAACTCTAGGCGTTAAAATAAAATTGCCATTAAAAGTTTCAAAATCCGTCGTTCGGAGTAGACTTTAAACTGTGGGGCCCGCCACTCATGCATAAAATTAACCCACACAACATAAGTGGGGTGAGAAACTAGGTCGTAATCCTAACACGGTGTGAGAAACTAGGTCGTAATCCTGACTAAAGGTTTGCAATGACCAATTATGTATGTAACACTATTCCTGCAGATGTATTCAAACGGATTCAAAAGTTCTCCCAACCTATTCAATGCAACACACTGTCTGTAGTAATGCTTGAGTGAGAAAAAAGTATGCTTTTGGCCCTGTTTTTTAAACCTTAAGTCTTTAAATAAAATCTTTTAAACAATTTAAACAAAATAAATTAATTTCAATACAACAACAATTAAATTGAAAAAGCCTGCATGCAAGTTTTAAGAAGAAGCAAAAAAAGAAGATTATTATTCCAATAATTTTATCAGCAAAAATAGCTAAAAATCATCACTTTTTGTAGCCATAAGAGCTATCGGATACAAATGCAACAAATGCCATAAAAACTACATACATAAGTAAACATATATCAATAACAGTGGAAGACAAGGGAGGGAGAAACAATTTTTTTTTTCAAATTTCAATATTAATATACGGATATTACTTTCATTTACCATGTATGTATGCATGTGTGCACAAGGGTTAGCAGGGAAACAGAAAATGAAGTTAAAAAAAAAAAAATAAAAAAAATACACAAAATAATGATATCAAAAACGACAAGATACTTCTTGTTACTGTGCTACTCATAACTTTATCTACGTGTGCAGCAGCACCATGGTTTTGAATACTAAAGGGTCTGCCAAATAACTTTTTTTTTTGAAAATGCTTTAAAAAAACTACTGAATATTTTCTCAAATTTCTTTTTTTATTTGAAAGTACAATCCTTCCGGTTAATAATGGAAAATAATTTCATTCAAATGGCTACCTCGGCTGTCCATGCAGTAGCCTGCGCCAGAAGATGCCGATTTTGGCAAAAAAAAAACATCTCTTCAGATGAAGTTCATTTTGATCTTGGCGGGTATGTAAACAAGTAAAATTGTTGCATTTGGGGCACAGAAAACGCGCACGCAAACATTGAAAAGCCGACGCTCTCAAAACGAGTCACTGTTTGGTGCGGATTTTGGTCCAGAGGCATAATTGGGCCATTTTTCTTCGAAAATGAGCAAAGAGTGGCCGTTACAGTCAATGGCGATTGTTATCGGGCCATGTTGAACGAATTTTTGTTCACAAAAATTGAAGAGGGGGATATTAGCAACATTTGGTTTCAACAGGACGGTGCTACGTGCCACACAGCCGAAGCTACACTCGATGTTTTTGCGCCCTGTTTTTGAAGATCGCATTATCAGCCGCAGAGCTGATGCCGTTTGGCCACCTCGGAGCTGCGATTTGACACCGTTGGACTATTATTTGTGGGGTGCCGTCAAAGATAAGTGTTACGCCGACAAGCCAGAGACAATTGACGCTTTAAAGGACAAAATTCGTGAAGCCATTGGTGAAATACAGCTGCACACAATCGATAATGTGCTTCAAAATTGGACCGATCGTGTAGGCTACTGCATGGCCAGCCGAGGCAGCCATTTGAATGAAATTATTTTCCATTATTAACCGGAAGGATTGTACTTTCAAATAAAAAAAGAAATTTGAGAAAATATTCAGTAGTTTTGTTTTTTTAAAGCATTTTCTAAAAAAAAAGTTATTTGGCGGACCCTTTATTTGGCAGCAAAAAAAATTCGTTTCTTTTTTCTCTCATTTTATTTTATTTGGTTTTATTTAATAAAAAATACAACATTTTTACTATATTTTGATGTATTTGTTGTAGTAGTTGTAATGTGAGTATGTGTGTTTGTGTGTTTTTTTCTTTTTTGTTCAGTTGAATATGTGTTTGATGATGCTTTAATCAAATATTGATGTCAGTCAGAGTTCTATTGAAACAGATCCAGAAAAAAAAAGAAATTCCAAAAATTAAACAAACATACACACACTCAAGTTCCTACTCTTACTTGGTTTATACATATGTATGGTAGAAGAAGAGCGAAAAAAAAAAATAAATTTTGAATTTAATATCGGAAAAATGAAAATAAAATGAAATATTGCACGAAAATATGCACAAAAAAGAAAAACTTGAATAAAATTTGATAAAAAGAAAAAATTAGAAAAAACCCCGTTAAGCTTCGCTGACCCGCATTACAATTCACTTCATTTGAACCATGCTTCAAAAGGGACTGCACTAAGCAATTGTAAATAAACCTGATAGATTGCACTTCATAATGGGAGATAGATGCAGGCAGACTACGGCTTTTCTTAATTGATCTACACTTTTAATTAGGGCCCTATTTCTGTCCATAGACTCCTTCTTTTGTCTATGTTGTGAATCTGACGATTTGGACCGGATCTACTTTGATCTACTGAAGATCTTAAAGCCGAGTCTAAACCAAAATGTCTTAGACTACAAGCCTGAGTCTGATAAAAGGCAAGCAGACGTCCAATTGCCGAAGTCGCCGTAGTCTAGTAGGTAATATGTTGGCTTATAAGACGTAAAACCAGGGTTCGAGCCCCAGGCCAGACATCAAAACAAAATACAAAAATTAATTTCTTCGGCGACTTCCTCTCAGCAGATTTCTGGCAAAAACTCTGAGAGTAAAAAAAAATTGCCATGAAAAGGTTTCTCAAAAATCTGTCGTTCGGAGTCGACTTTAGAGTGTAGGTTCCACCACTCATGTATAAAATTAACACACACAACATAAGTGGTGTGAGAAGCTAGGTCGTTATCCTGACTGAAGGGTTGTAATGGCCAATTATGTTTGTATGTAGACATCCAATTGCACAGTACATTACAGACATAATTTGTTCTTTTGCCACACTATCCATATATAGAATTTCATTCTGGCAGAGGTCTTCAATTCAAATTTAATATCCATTAACACTACTCTCCTCTTTCCTCTTTCTTACTTATCTAATTTTCCTTCAGTCAGGATTACAAGCTAGTTTCTCACACCATCCATGCTGTGTGTATTAATTTAATCCAGGATTAGTGGGAGCTACAGTTTAAAGTTAACTTCGAATGACAGATATTCCCATAACCTATTATCCTAGTTCCAACACAATGCCCTGCATGAATAGGGGTCATCCACTGAGGTAGGTAGGTAGGGGTGGCTGACCATCGACGAAAATTGTTTGGACACACTTAGGCCACATTGGGCCCATTGTGTTACCACAGTTATCCGCTATCTCCTAGTCACGAAACCACTCGGATCTCCTGATGAAGCGATTTAAGCTGCCAATGTCAATCTCTGACAGTTCCTCCAGGTCATCCATGTAGTAAGCACCCAAGTACTTCCTTCTCTTTTGGCAAAGACCCGGGCATGTACCCTGCAGGTGAGGGATAGTCTCCTCCTCTTCCTCATCTCTGAAGCTTCTGCAGAAATCGTTAGCAAGGTGCCAAATACCAATCCCCCTCGCATGCGTATCCATAATGCAATGCCCCGTAATGACACCGACAACTACACTGAGCGCGCCTCTTTGGAGTTTAAGTAGACTCATTGTGCGCCCCTCATCCTGTCTTGGCCAGATTTTACGAGCCGTTCTACCCGTGTCCGATGCCGCCCACCTGTCATTGACGAAATCGACAATCGCATTATCAATCATGAGCCTGCAGGTCCACATAGGGATGCCCACATTCGAGAACTCATCGGAGAGTTCGATGATCGTGCCCCGCCTGGCAAGCTTATCAGCTCCGCAGTTACCCAGAATACCACTGTGCCCTGGTACCCAATGTGGTACCCCCTTAGGATTGGGCGTAAATTAATAAAAACACACCTCAAACTGCATTCCTTGTTCGCTGATATTAAGTTGGTGGCATAGGGCATGCCAAGGATGGCAGCTGTTTAACACTGGCCGGGTTAAGAGCCCCGGTTCGAGGGGCATATCCATTTCTTAGATAACCATTGGTAGAGGATAGCTTTGTCCATGAACTATGCATAGGAAGCGTCACTTGTAAATATTGAAAGAGGATCATAGGGACATCGATGTCCATTACATTCGTTTATTTAATAGGCCTTAGGCTTGTGCCTAATTAGTGCTAGGATCTACAATACCCACAATGACAAATTTCAATGACAGATTTGATAAACTTCTTAAAAAAGATTTTTTTTATGAAAACAAAGCCAATATTTTTTAATTCTACAGCCCTCGTCTCTAGTTAGCCAACACAGTATTCTCTAGACTACAGTGACCATATTTCTGTCACGGTATTTATTCTCAATTGTCAGTACATTATGGCTGTCTTCCAAAATGTATCAATACAAAGTATGTATGCAGTTCTACTACTGTATCTAGACTATGTAGATATGCAAAGTAACCAAACAATGCATCAACTATAAATCCGATGCCTGATTGCTTCTTGACTGCGTTAAAAATACACATTGACGACGTTTTGAAATAGAATACATTGTAAACATTTTGTACAGCGGCATTATGAAACACGATACTTTGTTCAAACGCAAAGCAACTAACATTTTGGCCTATGGGTTGGCTTCCTGGCCAGCTAATGATTTGAGCAGTTTGTAGTTTGGTTGAGGAATAATAAGGTATTGCCCTTCACTTCATTTCCTAGTATACGTCTTTGGCTCGATGCACTTGTCTCTCATTTGGTTCATACTTTTCTTTATGACACACGATTTTAACCATAAAAAGTTTACTACGAAACAGAAAAAAAAATATAAAAAATAAAATCCTTAACACCATGAATAAACGAAATTTAAGGAAAAACAACCGCTAAATGATCTACCCTATGACCTATTGAATATTGCATGTGAATTAAATGATAAATGTTTCATGAGTAATATCCCTAAAAAAAAAACCTGGATATGTTTGATAATCCCATGTATTATTTATGTATGTGTGAGTGTGAGTGAGATCAAAGGTAACAGAACTTTATTTACCCCGCTAACAACCAACCAAACCATCCCTATTCTCTGCCTTCTGCCAGCCACCCACACACTTACTATTCATTCGTATTCATGCAGGCAAACATTCAAAATATTTGCGTCGATTGATGCTAACAACAACGAGTGTGAGTATGTGGAGCAGTGTAAATGTGTGAAAAGACAAAAAAAATATATCCTAGCCGTAGAAGCAACAAGCCAGTGTTCAAAAAAATTGCCAACACAATATTTGAATATGAATTGAAAAAAGTTTTCCGTTTTTTCTTCCTATTTTTTTTGCTCCTTTAAATGGCAAAAGAAAGAAAAATAAATTTTTTTTTCTCAAATTCAATGAAAAATCATTTGAAAATTTTAACATCCATCCACATTCATTGGAAGAAGAATCATTGCATGGATTCATGTAAATAACCGTGATTCATTCAACTCTTCTTACATTCTCGCATTCATATATTCATTCATTCATTGAGCGAACATTCAACTTCCAAATCCATATTTAATAAATTCCAGATAGAAATACAACAACAACAACAACAACAACAACAAAATGGTCTCTTTGGCAAATATTCAAACAGATATGTCAAGTACATGTCTGACATATGCGAGGGTAGTATGACAATGTGTGGCGAAGGAAGGCTGTTAACAGAAATGATTGAGGTCCTAGGTTAGGTTAGGTTAGGTTGGAGGACGTGTACTTGTCAATTGAGACAAGTACAGTACCCGGATGTCGAATTGACTCATTGTACAACGTCCTTGTTTCTCACACCACTTATGTTGTGTGTGTTAATTTTATACATGAGTGATGGGACCTACAGTTTAAAGTCGACTCCGAACGACAGATTTTTGAGAAACTTTTTCATGGCAATTTTTTATTTACTCTCAGAGTTTTTGCCAGAAATCTGCTGAGAGGAAGTCGCCGAAGAAATGCTTTTTGTATTTTGTCTTGATGTCTGGCCTGGGGCTCGAACCCTCGCTTTACGTCTAATAAGCCAACACACTACCTACTGGACTACGATGACTTCTTTGAGATCCTAACTAGGTCGTGATAAGGCTAGGCATTGTTAGCCAATAATAGTTCAACAAAATTGCGGATGCAAGCGCTACTAAATGGTCACTATTTCATTTAACTCTTGCACCAGGGGCCACATAAATCATCCTCTAGTTAAGCTGACGAACTAACAAATGCTTTTTAAGGTTGCCACCATCAATTCGCCAGTTTGACTAATTTTCAAACAACTGTTTGCTAGCTGTTTTAACAAGTCTGCAGTTGTTATTAAGAGTTCCTTCTCTAGGGAAAAACCTCACGAGTTGAACTGTCGTAGCTGAGCTGACAAGCTATGGCCGTTTAACATTCAGAACAAGGATTTAATTGCCGGTGGACAGTATTCAGACAAAACCATAGTACAACCATTTAAGAGAAGGTGACAACTTACGAAATAGTAAAATATTCATCACCGGAGTGACGGTCGCCCGGACAAGGCCGAAAAAGTCTGAAAAAAATTTTTTACAACCAGCGAAACTGAGTAATAAAAATGAATGCAGCAACTCAGATGCAAGGGAACCAGTCTGTGCTACACGGATGTTCAGTTCCACAGTAAAATATTCGTAACCCATGTATAATATATGTATATCTCCTAAGCGGCAGTCTACACCATTGAAAAATGTGCAATGAGGTTGACTTGTCTGAGACAGCTGGGCTAAGAATGATGATCACTCTCTTCTGGATCCTAGGGAATTCGCTATAATGAGCTGATAGCACCACGCTGCGAATAGGGCCAGAACTTTTCTGTGGAGTTAGAGGATAAGAGTATAAAAAAGTATTCTCAGTGAAGTGGAGACATGAATTAGAACATCCTGAAGTAACTTGAGGATTGCGACTGGGCATCACAAACTCAATCAGCACTTTTTTAGAATGGGATACGCTTCAAGCCTAATATGTAGATTCAATAATGAAAAAAATGAATTCGAATGCGAAAATTGCGTACGGATTTTGGAAGAAGAGAAACACCGTCAGCTCCGTATGTTCGTTATCTTGTGAAAAAAGTGAAAGAAACTGGCATCCTCATCGATAAACCAAAGCGTGAAAAGCCAAAAACAGTGCGTACACCCGGCAGAAAGTGTGCGTGAAGCGCCATCAACCTCAATTCACCGTCGTCCTCAACAATTGAAAATTTCGGAGACATTATTGAGACGAATTTTGCATAAAGACCTTGGTATGACGCCATCCAAAGTCCCTTTGGTTCAGCAGTAGGAGCTATGTGTTTTCGCTTCGTTAAGTGGGCCTGCGATCGACTTACAGAAGATGCCGATTTTGGCAAAAAGAAATCATCTTTTCAGATGAAGTTCATTTTGATCTTGGCGGGTATGTAAACAAGCAAAATTGTCGCATTTGGGGCACAGGAAACCCGCACGCATACATTGAAAAGCTGACGTACCCAAAACGATTCACTGTTTGGTGCGGATTTTGGTCCAGAGGCATAATTGGGTCATTTTTCTTCGAAAATGAGCAAGGAGTGGCCGTTACAGTCAATGGCTATCGTTATCGGGCCATGTGGAACGAATTTTTGTTCATAAAAATTTAAGAGGAGGATATTGGCCACACAGCCGAAGCTACACTCGATGTTTTGCGCCCTGTTTTTGAAGATCGCATTATCAGCCGCAGAGCTGATGTCGTTTGGCCACTTCGGAGCTGCGATTTGACACCGTTGGATTATTATTTGTGGGGTGCCGTCAAAGATAAGCGTTACGCCGACAAGCCAGAGACAATTGACGCTTTAAAGAACAATATTCGTGAAGCCATTGGTGAAATACAGCTGCACACAATCGATAATGTGCTTAAAAATTGGACCGATCGTCTAGGCTACTGCATGGCCAGCCGAGGCAGCCATTTGAATGAAATTATTTTCCATTATTAAACGGAAGGATTGTACTTTCAAATAAAAAAAAAGAATTTTTTTTTTTGGTGCCCTGGTAGTCTAGTTGGTAGTGTGCTAGACTATTAGCGTGAGGGTCGTGGGTTCGATTCCCACCAGAGACTCTGGTCTGTGACACTACACCGAGCATATGGTCAAGTTACTCCGCTCGCATATAATTAGAATATAATTTGTAATTGTATTGTAATAAATAAATAAAAAAAAAGAAATTTGAGAAAATATTCAGTAGTTTTTCTTTTAAAGCACTTTAAAAAAAAAAAAAGTTATTTGGCAGACCCTTTACTTTAAAACCGCGTGGCTTTAATGCATCTTAAAAGGATACATATGCGTGCTAGAGAGGAACTTATCCTTGCTGATACCAAATGATGTCATAAAGAGCTTTCATTGCGCTGAGAGCAGCAAATACCCGTGCTTGAGTCTGAACCACGGGCTCTCATATAATATACCAACACGTTACATACTAGACATCCACTGCGCTGAGACGACCAGATGTCTGAGCTGGTGTGTGAACCACAGGCTCTTGTATAATAAACCCACACGCTACCTAATAGACTTTCACTGCGCTGAGGGGATCGGATGTCTGAGCTGGAGTGTGAACCACAGGCTCTTGTCTAATAAACCCACACGCTACCTACTAGACTTCGGCAACGTCTAGTATGTACTTGGACAATAATAACTCTTGCGAAATGCGATAAAGAAGTCACGAAACCCCTAAAAAATCAAAATTTTTCCGAACAGGCATGTAGCCACAAAGTTTGGTGGCACTCCTTGAACTCCTATTGCACTCCACCACGGTAGGTGTCACTCCTTGAACTCCCATTGCTATCTCTCTCTCTCTCTCTGAGCGAAATGAAATTTGATATGAAATTTCCATTGATATTGGCCACCCTGTTAACGTTTGCAGACAGCTTTGCAATGCAATTTCATTGCATTCCTTTACTTGCTCGCTATACTTTATTGTTTAACAGGAGCACAATTTTTTTCCTTTTCAAATACTTTCATCCTCCCTCCCACTCTACTCTCTCTCTCTCTCTCTGTCGCTCTTTTAAACTATATTCACCCAGTTTTAATATTAAATTGAATATCGTATTCAATTTTAACGGAAAATAATTCCAATAACAATAAAAGAGAAAGAGAGAAAAAGTAAAGGAAAACAAAGAGTGTGTGTGTGAGAGAGAGAGAAGGAAAAGTATTTTGTATCACAATAAATAAAATCCACTTCATTTGCAGTTGATTTTATGTGTTGTTGTCGTGTCGTTCATTGTTTGTTTGTTTGGTTTGTGAATTTTGGAGTTTTTTTTCCTTCTCTTGGACATCCCTAGCCCTCTACGCACGCAGAATTCGAATTCGTTTATTTTTTTTGTTCAATTATTGCTGGAACACCAACAGCTCTTTCAATAATAATTCAATAACGATACGAGGGTTTTTTTCGTACGTATTTTTTTTAACAAAAAAATTTTTAAAAAGGTTTTTTTATGTTTTTTTTAGTATTATCTGTTATTGTTGTTGTTGTTAGTATAATAATATTCTCGTATTATTATTATTATTCGTAACTCTTGTCATATTTGTTTTAAAACATTTAATTCCGAGAATTAAATTTTTTTTAACAAAGTCTCCCCTCTTATTTATTTGAGTTTTAGCTGCTTTTTTTACTTGTTGTTATTGTCGTTGTTGTTGTTGTTGTATTTGAGTATTATTATTATTATTTTTCAATAAAAAAATAATTTTTTTCATAGAATTTAAACATGACTCTGCTTGTTGTAGGTCTTTTTTTTTTCTTTTTTTTTTTTTGGGGAAAAAAGTTATTTGAAACTTGTAAATTCATTGCATGCCACAAATAATAATACAAAATAATAAAAACAACAACAACAACAACAACATTATAAAAGTTAAATTTCAATGGAAACATAAAACAGAAACGACGCAAGAAACAAACAAAAAAAAATTATTAAAAATGATTGGAAACTTTTGTTTTCAGTTTCTGTTTCGTCCCCCTTTTAAATATTTCATAGTTTTTTATGCGCTTAAATGGGGATTTTGTCCCACAAGTTACAAACATAACAATACAGTTTCTAGGTCTTACTTCAACATGATGTATAAATGCAAGGGTGGCCATAGTTATGAACAAGTTAGTTGGGTAGCCTCTAGAATAGCCATTGAAATACCATCAGCATCATCATCCTTAAGAGGGAAGGTCAGGTTTATAAGGTTGATTGCAAAATTAAATGACCTGGTGATTAGAGGGCAGCAGTGTTTTGGTCTAAAGTGAGAGTCTTATTAAGCAAATGTTTTAAGTTTCAAGCCAACAGATGTTTTGTAATTTTTTTCAAACCCCGAAACTTACTCGCTCTCTATTTTTGTTGTGAAGAGGTGTCCTAGTATTGCAATATATAGGACATCCTTGTAATATGTTCTTCAAGCCTATTGTCCTGACAAACTTAAGAATGCTCCGAGTTATAAGCAAAACTGTAAAAGTGTTTAACAAAAAACACTTCCTGCTGAATTCTGTTGGCCTGGTATTGGCAGAAAATTTTTGAATGAAAAATTTGAAAATATTTTTCAATATACACACACACATACGCACATGTACAATCGTATAACAATTATACATTTATGGGAATATCTCGGAAACTATAAGAGATAATGACAAGCAGTTTTCACCAAGCGACTGGAAAAAACATCAGCTTTCCAACAAAAAATAAATTCACCCCCAAATATTAAATACCGCCTGAAATATAAGGCATTATATATAAGAATTCAGTATATTTCTTAGAAGGCGTGGCGTTTGTGGGCGTCAAACAATGACAATACCCTGCTCAGCATTTGATAAGCAGCATTAAGCCCTCACACACTCCAAATAATTTATTTCCATGATTCATTCTCATCGTCCCAGAATAAGCGCAGATTGGGTCTACAAACACATGTCAAAAGACCGTTTACCAAGCTCAGTTTATTCCTTGATAGTGTCGATGCGACATCGCCGTAGTCTAGTCTAGGTAGTGTGTTGGCTTATTAGACGCAAAAGCCTGGGTTCGAGCCCCAGGCCGGGCATCAAAGACAAAATACAAAAAGTATTTCTTCGGCGACTTTCTCTCAGCAGATTTCTGGCAAAAACTCTGAGCGTTAAAATAAAATTGCCATGAAAAGTTTCTCAAAAAAATCAGTCGTTCGGAGTCGACTTTAAAACTGTAGGTCCCGCCACTCATGTATAAAATTAACACACACAACATAAGTGTTGTGAGAAACTAGGTCATAATCCTCACTGAAGGGTTGTAATGACCAATTATATACAGTCACACAAATAATTATACGTACCCCCCTAAAAATCATTTTTTTCAAAAGTAATGAACTTCTGATCTAAAATTTCTTTACATTAGCGTCTGTAACGACACATTTACTTAAATAAAGAAAAAAGATTCCCAAAATCTATGAATTTGTGACTGCAGTTTCCTTAAAACTAATATGGCAGCACAGAAAATTATACGTACGACGTATATTTCGTATAAAATTTCTCCAGGGGTAGCCCGGTATATCAAAGGTATTGTGGATAAAAATCCTAGGACTACAGCCGTAGAAATGCGAAATACCGCGGAAAGTGATCACAATGTTATTGTGCATTCCGAAATAGTTCGAAGTGTTTTGAGAAAGAACGGTTTCCGCAGCCGACTGCCGAGAAAAAAGCCACGATTGGAATTCGCCCAATAATATATGGACAAGTCAACTGATTTTTGGGCGAATGTAATATTTAGCAATGAGAACAAATATAATTTATTCATCTGTGATGGAAAACAAAAAATTTGGCGCAAAAATCAGTTGACTTGTCCATATATTATCATTTAAAAAAAAATGATTTTTATGGGGGTACGTATAATTATCTGTGTGACTGTATATGTATGTCTCGATGCTTGACTCAAATCTCCTCATAATGTAGTTTCTCAACAAAAGTGTTGACTGCTTCCAAGCAAACCCGCTTTGATTTGTTACTGTAGGCTTCAAGAACACTTGTTTATAAAGGGGATCGCATCAAGACTAACATCCGGTGATAAGGAGAATGAATCAACAGAACCTCTAAACCAACTCTCTGCTCTCCGAATTGTCCAATTTCGACAATTTCGAGGTCCTACAGGACAACTTCGTGGGAAGATATTACACAGACACCCAATGCAGATTGATGGTAGTAGAATAGATTATAGGGCCACAGTATTGTAGAATCTCTTTACAACAATTAAATAAAAATACGTGGCCTATTACGTTAACCCGAAAACCCGTGTTGTACGAATTGTACAAAAGAATGCCCTTTACAATCCCCAAAACAGGCAGACAGCAACCTTTAGTTTTTCCTTCTTCCCCCAGGTCTGAATCCATTTTATTAGCTTTACATCCTATGTTTATACCTTAAAATGTAAAATTTTTACAGCCTTTTGTCCTTGTCATCCTTAAACAGAGTCGTCCAGTCTAGGATGTTATGGTTTACCACAGAGCAGCATCGACAGTGATGTATTCGTTAAACACTTTAATGGAGTCATCACACTTAAACAAGAAGTACAATTGACTTCCTGGCTGTTAACAACAACAACAACAACAACAACAACAATTCCTATTGTGTGCTTAGTTTTCATTTTTCTTCTTTTTGCTGTTGTTTGATTTCACTAACCAATCAATGGGTGTAACAGTTAATTTTCTTTCGATTTTGCTTGTTGTAGCTTAAAGCTATTTAAAGCACATACACACATACACACACATACACTTACTACTGCCTTTAAAACACTTGAATGAAAAACAGAACAAAATCTATACGGTATTATAGTCAAAAATCTCTCTCAACACATACACACACATATACATACGGTATTTTTCTCTCTCTTCAAACACACATACGTTATACACATACTGTGTGTGTGTATGGTAATACGCACACATCATTGCCTTGATACCATAATACAAGCAGAGAGCTATTCATACCCGTAAACCAGACAGCATTTAGAGAGCATTTATGTAGAGCAGCCGTCAGTCTAAATTCTTAAAATGGTAGGAAGGGAAAGCAAAACATTCAAATTCAGACAACGTGCGCTTAAGAAGAAATTTAAATGCCAATCAATCTATTGAGAGAGAGAGAGAAACAGAGAGAGGAGAGTAGTAAAAGGAAAAGTTTAGACGCTTAAACCGCATAAAAATCAAGAGTAAAAAATCTAACGACGAATTGAAAGATAAAGTTTTTCAAACACAAAAAAAAAATAAAAAATGAAGGAGAGAAAACTGAATAAAATTGTAAAACATACACTTTAGCCATGAAGTTTGTTTTCGTTTCCTTTTTTTTTTTTTTTTCAAAACATATTGCTGAGGAGAGTGAACGAAAAAATTTGCTAAACAATTGAAGGGAACTCTTAAGCTAAATGCAATAAATAATTGTTGGCCTAAAAACTGGTTTTTTTCTCTTTTAAACATCAATTGTTTTCACCCCTCCAGTTATTTCTATTCCGTTACACTTTTTCACACTGGCCTTCAATCCCTAGAAGCACTCTTCCATCCTGTCTGAGCATCCCCAAACTTACAGTGGAATTGACTGTGTATACATCGTCTGAATAAAGTGTTAATAGAAGATTTCGTAATAATAATTTCATGCAGAGAAAACAGCTGCTCTGTTATGAGGAAGGAACTCAAGGTATTCTGGACAAGTCTACACAAACGATTGCTAGCTTGACGACAAAGTGGACTGCGGTAGTTACCCCAAAGAGCTTAATCTTACTGTGGAGTGTGTCAAGCCAAAGTAATGGCCATAAATGTAGCTCCAGCACTAATCCTAATTAAGGTAACTCCAACTTAAAGTCCGCGATATACTGGCATATAATGATTGATTTTTTAAGAGCTATAGGACAAGTTAAAAAAAAAAACACATAAAATTCAGAAAAATGCATGAAATCTTTATTTGAATCGGTAGTACGGTCCATATAATTTTATGTTTGAAGATTATTTCATGCAAATGTTGACCGCGACTGCGCCTCAAATGGTCCATCCGCTTAGTCCAATTTTGGCATACTCTTTCCAAAATTTCGGCCGGTATCTTACGAATAAATGCTTCAATGTTGTCTTCCAATGCGTCAATTGAAGCGGGCTTATCTGTATAGACATGAGCTTTAACATAGCCCCACAAAAAATAGTCTAAAGGCGTTAAATCGCACGATCTAGGCGTCCAATTGACCGGTCCCGAACTTGAAACAAAATGTTCACCGAACTCGCCTCTCAATAAGTTCATTGTTACGCGTGCTGTGTGGCATGTGGCACCGTCTTGTTGAAACCACATGTCATGCAAGTCAAGCTCTTGCATTTTGGGCAAAAAAAAAATTTGATATCATCTCACGGTAGCGCTCACCATTCACAGTTACGTTACGATTCGCAGCATCTTTGAAGAAGTACGATCCAATGATGCCACCAGCCAATAAACCGCACCAAACTGTGACTTTTTCTGGATGCAGCAATGCTTCTGGCTGATCGTCACTCCAAAATCGACAATTCTGCTTATTTACGTATTCATTGAGCCAAAAATGAGCTTCGTCGCTGAACACGATTGTTCCATAAAGAAGTGGATCTTCGGCCAACTTTCCAAGAGGCCATCCACCAAAAATTCTGTGTTGCGGTAGGTCGTTCGGCTTCAATTCTTGCACCAGCTGTATTTTGAAAGGCTTCACACTTCAATCCTTCTGCAAAATTTTCCACGTTGTTGAGTAACAGAGGCCCAATTGCTGCGATCGGCGACGAATCGATAATTGACGGTCATCATTAACACTGGCCGATACAGCTGCGATATTTTCTTCAGTTCGCAGTTCTACGTAAGCGTGTTGGTGGTTTAATGTCCAACAATGTGAATTTGGTGCGAAATTTAGTCACAATAGCCCGAATAGCCGCTTCAGTGGGTCGATTATAAAACTGACCATAAAATGGAAGAAGTGAGCGATGAACTTTCTTAACAGAGCACGCATTTTGATAATAAAATTCAATGATTTGCAAGCGTTGTTCGTTTGTAAGACGATTCATGGTTAAATTATAGACCAAACTGAAGATGTTTGACAGTGAAACAAAAAACGAAACGTGCGTGAGCTGTTTAAAACAGTGTTGCCAAAAAGATAATTGCTAAAAATTCACCTGTTGCAGTTTTGTGTTAATTTCTATGAATTATGAATAGCATAGGAATACTTTGGGTAATTGTGTAGCTGATGAACTTTTCAAAGCAGGCACATCTCGACCGTAAACCAATTTTAAAACCTTTTATCACCCGTCCTAATTTGATAGACAGCGTATGAATCAACTGCCTAAATTAAATCGTAGGGGCATCGCAGTGACTGCAGCTATTTTCAGGGGTCATTGAGTTTAGGTAGCCAGGCTGTGCTTTTTATCAAATGATTTCTGTAAAAATTGTATAAGATTTCAGAATGAAAAGATTGTAGTGGACTTTATTTGCCAATAACCACCTCTATCTCATACAATGCAAATTCCTATCGTTTAACTTAGCCTTTCACGATACGCAAGTGGAGATATCATTGCTGACCACAAACCCAAAAATTTTCGTGATAATATTATTTTACTCTCAGAGCTTTTGCCAGAATACTGCTGGGAGGAAGTTGCAAAAGCAATGTTTTTTTTTCGATCGTTTTCGTTCGATACGTCTGAGCCTGTGTGCCTGAACATATTTTTTAGTGGGCAACACTCTTAACATTTCAAACAACCTTTCTGCTCTCTTCCTGTCTATTTTCCCATCATGACGCAAAACTATAAGTGTTATTATAAATGCTCAATCAGTTATAAAAATAAAGGAAGAAACGAAATGAAAAGTTTTTTCCAAAAGAAAAAAATACTCGTATTTGAAATGAAAAAGAAAAGCAAAGATCAGATAGACAGCGAAAAGTAAAAGTCATATCAGCGAATACAGCATGTTAAACATGACCGGGATGATGGAAATGAAGAGGTTCGAGGCAAAATAGAAGTCAATATTAAGCCTTGGAATCAAATAACACAATTTGGGTTTTCATTGCATTTATTTGAACTGAAACTTGCTTAAGTGGATTATAATTAAAAAATATTTCTTCGGACAATTGCTTTCAGCACACTTTTGGCAAGGACTCTGAGAGTGAAATAAAATTGCCATGAAAAGTTTCTGAGAAATCGTTTAATCGGAGTCGATGTTAAACTGTAGCTCCTGCCCCTCAAGAATAAAATTAACACACGTTACATGAGCGACGTGAGAAGCTTGGATGTAATCCTGACTAAAGGGTTGTATTGAATAGTATCATCGATTAATAATATGACTCTAACGTTTTGGACTCAAATCCCATATCGAATCTGTTGTCCAATTGCCTTCTTATTGCCTACACTTATCGCTCAACCTTCTTCACAGTGTAAGTTAATAAGAAAAAAAAAATGATTTTTTCCCAACCAATAAAATCAATAAGATTGAGAATAAAAATGACAGTAAAAGTGTTTCTTTCCTCACTTTATTGAAGATGTTGTTGGTTTTACTTTACGCCGCCACTTCAAAAAAAAAAGAAAATCTTTTCGAAACTAATTTAAAAGAGATGAAGACTTTTGTAAATCTGCTAAACACAGGAAAAGTTAAAAATTCTTGAGAGCAGACAAGAAAAATAAAGGAAAACTTCTGTATTTTTTTTCTAAGAAAACTTTTTAATTTTTCTGATTTCGTATAATTTTTCTTCTTCTTGAATTGTATGTTTTCAATATTTTCAAACATTTTTAGTGGCTGTTGCTGATAATATTGGAGCTGATTGCCTTTGTTCCACAACAAATTTGGCATTCGGATTTCATGTTCTTAAACAGAATTTGCAGCTCCTTGTATAAGAAGACCAGGAGGATAATTTTTTATCAAAAATAAAAAGGAAAAGAAGAAAATTTACATATTAAATGAGTAAATGTCAGTCTGTCAGTCGGTCATGTGTTGTCCGCCATGCAGTTACTAGTTATTGACCCTGTTTTCATAATCTTGTCGTTTAGAAAAAATACCTCAACTCAACTCAATTAAAGAGAACAATAAATGGTAAGAGGCTTTGGCTCATATGGGGTCTAGGAAGTTGCAGTTTCTTTTTCAAATGCAAATTTAATGAAACACTAAAATGCCTAGCTATGCATACAGTGGTAGTCGATTGAATAAGGCCGTCATCATATCGACGCTTCCATTCTATAACGTTCCAAGGCCTCTTAATACAATAAGCAATATAGTCTATATAAAGTGGCATGGTATTGTTGAAATTGGCTTTGCAAAAATACATTTTTTGATTGAAAATTCTCTAGAAGATCAGTGGCCATTTGGGTACATCTAAGAAATAGTACACCATACAGACTATGTACAAATGGTAGTCCAGAGGGTCCTCTTTCCAACCGTGGTAGTGGGATAGCTGAAATAATTTTGTGAGTCGAGATTTTGAATTTTAAAAAAATCGATTTTTGGTCGAAAATCTATGAAAATTCTCTAGAAGATCAGTGACCATTTGGGAACATATAAGAAATAGTACGCCATATAGACTATATACAAATGGTAGTCCAGAGGGTCCTCTTTCCAACCGTGGTAGTGGGATAGCTGAAATAATTTTGTGAGTCGAGATTTTGAATTTTAAAAAAATCGATTTTTGGTCGAAAATATAGTAGAATTCTCTAGAAGATCAATCTAATGAACCTAATAAGGCAGGCACAACCATCGAACTCCCCCCTTGAATTCTCTACTCTGGGAATTTCTTTACCAGATCCACAAGGCTTACAACTGACAAAACAGTCTTAGATTTCATCAACACCAGATGGTCGACTTCGGACACAGAGAGAACGGAAGGTAAATCTTATCGATTCTGGGTGGAAGGTAAGGCTTTTAAAAATTCAGTGGAGCACGCTAACATTATAGGCACTCATCCTAGGCATAGTGGTCTTGAACACTTGCCAAACAATTTTTACAGAAGTTCTAGAGAAGATGAAGAGTCTGTTCTTCACGTATTTGGTACATGCCAAGCACTATGCCGGAGAAAGGAGAAGCATCTTGCGGTATAGCACATGCAGGATCGAAACGAACGATAAGGCATTAACATTTGCAATCTAAGTTGCTTCATTAGAAGCTCCGAATGAATGATGCACAGCAAATCCTGCACAGAGCAAAAAAACTTGCTTTTTTGCAGAACTAAACTAACCTTAATTGAAACTATTTCTGAGGACATCTATGCCACAATGTCCATTTTTTAGGGTCATTGCATATGTAAGTGCTAAGCATGAGAAAAGGTGTCGTTTACTTGTAACTTACTTCTGCAGAGATTGGAGGATAGGTTAGGTTAGGTTAGAGGACGTGTACTTGTCAATTAAGACAAGTACAGTACCCGGAGGTCGAAGTGACAAATTGTACAACGTCCTTGGAGGATTTTTAAGGAAGAAAAGGACGTCCAAACGTTATAGCTTTTCTTTATTTAATTTACTGGATATATCGTTACTAGATTGATCAGTAAATTAATGAAACTTTCACACAGGGTTTCAGCTTGATTCCAAGCGAGTCATGCTTTAAATGTGCAGTCCAGACTCTGAATATCAAGCCAAGTTACTATGGACTCAGTTAACCTAAAAGGTATTGTGGTAGCCTAAAAACTAACGCTCTCTCCTATCCTAGTCCATGTTTTTTTCTACATTTTTTTCTGCCCTTCACCTACATGTTAAACTGTAGATACATTTTAATATGCAGACTTACATTGATACGTGTAATGTAGAAAATAAAACGAAACACTACAGAAATAAAAATCTCATATCAGGATTACCCTGTGGACATAAGAAAAAAAATAAGAGAAAATAAAAATTTGAAATCAATAAAGAAAAAATGTAAAGAAAAATTGAAAGAAAAAACGAAAAAGAAATTGTCGATTGAATTATTGATAATCATTAAATGAAATTCGTTTTTTTTCTTCTTTTCTTTTGAAAGAGAAGAAAATAAAATCAAAGGACTCCTCCTTTTTTTAACAGCCAATAATCAGATCCCCTGTATGCTTGCTTTTATTTTCTTTTTTATGCTATGCAAAGCTAGAAAAATATAAAAAATCCTGGTTTTTCCCTCCATCTATGCACAACGTTAAGGCCTCGATATTGTAAAAATGTTGACAATAAATCGTACGTAATAAAATGTTGGCCTGGCATGTTTGCCATTTGACAACAACGACGACGACGATGGAAAAAATTCTGATATTTGTTATGGATTTTTGGAATAAATTTTTTAAAATATTTTTTTCTGCTTACAAATCACACAGTCACACTCGCGCATACATACATATGTACATCATATACAGATTTACAGTTAGTTAAAGATATTATTACCAGATACAGTGTGTGTATGTGATACATTTGTATTCGTCGTATTCATATTCGTATTTATGATGATCAAAACATAAAACAACCATAAATCATTACGACGTTGTTTTTTTTTTTGTGAAATTTCCGTATGTTTGTCATCATCAACAGGCCCATCAATAATAATGCTTGATTACGCCATACAGATACAACAATTGTATTTGTTGCCATTTGTTGTTGCCATTTGTTGTTGTTGCTGTTGCTGGAATTATGAAAAGTGCTGCTGGTGCTTCTACTACTTGCTCATCGGCAATGATGATGATTTTTGTAAAAATTTTTTCTTTTTTTTTTTGGGTTGGAAACCAGTAGTGATTTAGTTGTTGTTGTTTTTATTGTAAATTCCAAATTCCTATTCAAAATGCAAATAGAAGGAACGATTCAAACTTATGGCCAAATATAACGAAATCATAATGCACAATGGGCTGATTGTGGTTAAATATGGGTCACAAAAGATGGGGAAATAAAAACACAGAAAAATTTTTTAATTTCTTTAACAATGAAGTGATCTCCTGAAATGCCTCATTTACAGTCAGATGATGCTACTAACTAGCCGATATCGTACAACTATTGTTCATATGTTTCAAACTAAATCGTGTTGAGAACTCGCGGCTGGTGGTTAGGAAATTTACATGGGACCCGCATCTAATCTCAGTGAGAACAAAGGAGTCTTTGAACTGTAAAATAACTACGTGAATCGCTTTTTCGCTACTCACAAGTACTCATGAAATTTTGAGTATGAGTGAGTCAACAGTATTCAAATCCAACTACTTTGATTCATTCGTACTCAGTACTACATTGCTTTATAAGCACAAGTTGAAATGAGTATGAGTACAACGTTGACATCAAACTCATAACATTCGAAATATGTTTGATTCATACGCCTATAAATTCATAAATTTAGAAAAATACTTATAAATGATTCGATTTTTTAAAATTTACAGTCTTATTTCAAAACAGACAAAGACAGCAAGCAGCGCAAACACACAACCTTCATGTGAGTATTGTAGTGTTCGTACGCGAATCATACTTATTTTGTGATTCGTGTATACGATGAGTCGTGGAGAGTCGAAATCAATAACATCATGCGTATTGTTAAGCATGAGTACCATGAGTATTTCAAACTTTGAATATGCGTAGTATAAGTATGGCATTAAAAATAAGTATGAATGCGTATAAGTATCAGAAATTATAAGTATGATTCGAATCTACTCATCGTTTTGAATACTCATTGCTTACCTCTGGTTCAAACCTGCAATGCTGTATGGCTCTATATCATGTTGGGAAAAGACTAATCAAGCTTAAAAGAATGAAAAACAAGCAAGCCTATGCATCAAAGGAACTTTAAAGTTGACTCTAATGGTGTTTATGAGGTCTCTTCGATATTTAACACCGCATAAAATACAAGAGAAGACAGCTATAAAGGCAATCTACGTTCACAGAATGACGAAACTAAGGGCCTTTTCAGTCACCCTATGATTTTAAGTATGCCTCTGACGAGTGACCACATAGTCCCTGTACTTAATTTTACTAGGAGATACAGAAAGACTTAAGGAACATCGGCTGTCCCGAGTCTGTATAGAGTACCGAAACCCAGTGACGTTAATATGTAGACACCCTACGGAATTTAACACTACTTAACCTGAAAATACAAAAGGACGCTGCTATGAAGACAATCTCTATGGTAGGTAGGTAGGTAGGTAAGTAGAGGTGGCTGTCACCTCGATGGAGTCATGAACGGACACACTTAGACCGCATACAGGGCCTACTGTGATACCACAGTTTCACATTCTCCCCTATTCCAGGAACCCGTCTGAGCTTCCGATGAAGCGACTCAGACTGCCAATTTCCATGCATGGCAGTTAATCTAGGTCCTCCATGCAGTAGGCATCGTGGTGTCTCTTTCTCCTCTGACCAAAACAATCTCCATACATATGTAACATATTTAAGGCAGGATTGAGTACCGAAACTGGTAGGTATGAAGTTGAAGCTAGTGACGTTAACAGAGGCCCTATGGTAATACAAAAAGAGGTTGCTATGTAGCAATCGACGTCCGTAGGAACGACACATTTAAGACAGGAAAACTTATTAGTCAGTATAATCGGTATAAAAAGCAGGCTAAGTGTCTTCATTTTGGGGAACACATGACGATCAATTGCACAATTGTAATTCTCTCAGACTACAAACCTATCAGAAGGCTTGTCGATAAGCTCAGGATTCTCTCGTATGACTTTTGTAGAAGCTGTGAATCTGAAGAAGTGGAGGAGACCATCGTTCTTTTTATATGCAAGTCAACTCTTGAAGAGGCGGAGGTTTTTGGATCCTCACTTTCTTCAATTGTACTAATCATTGAAAAAGGACTGCTAAAGGTTGCGGTTATTGGCAATATATTTGATTGATCATCAGTGAAACGCTGCTGAAACACAATCAAATCGAAAAGTTCTCGAAATCAATTAAAGGGTCCGCCAAATAACTTTTTTTTTGAAAATGCTTTAAAAAAACGATTGAATCATTTCTCAAATTTCTTTTTTTTATTTAAAAGTACAATCCTTCCGGTTAATAATGGAAAATAATTTCATTCAAATGGCTGCCTAGGCTGGCAATGCAGTAGCCTACACCAAAAGATGCCGATTTTGGCAAAAAAAATCATCTCTTCAGATGAAGCTCATTTTGATCTTGGCGGGTATGTAAACAAGCAAAATTGTCGCATTTGGGGCACAGAACAATGAAAAGCCGACGCACCCAAAACGAGTCACTGTTTGTTGCGGATTTTGGTCCAGAGGCATAATTGGGCCATTTTTCTTCGAAAATGAGCAAGGAGTGGCCGTTACAGTCAATGGCGATCGTTAACGGGCCATGTTGAACGAATTTTTGTTCACAAAAATTGAAGAGGAGGATATTGGCAACATGTGGTTTCAACAGGACGGCGCTACGTGCCACACAGCCGAAGCTACACACGATGTTTTGCGCCCTGTTTTTGAAGATCGCATTATCAGCCGCAGAGCTGATGCCGTTTGGCCACCTCGGAGCTGCGATTTGACACCGTTGGACTATTATTTGTGGGGTACCGTCAAAGATAAGTGTTACGCCGACAAGCCAAAGACAATTGACGCTTTAAAGGACAATATTCGTGAAGCCATTGGTGAAATACAGCTGCACGCAATCGATAATGTGCTTAAAAATTTAACCGATCGTGTAGGCTACTGCATGGCCAGCCGAGGCAGCCATTTGAATGAAATTATTTTCCATTATTAACCGAAAGGATTGTACTTTCAGTAGTTTTCTTTTTAAAGCATTTTCAAAAAAAAAGTTATTTGGTGGACCCTTTATAAGGGGACAAAAAATGGAATGAACATTAGAATACTAACAAACGCTCATGAAGAGGGTTTCATGACATTGGAAGGAAATTGTGCATTACCAGCTACGGATCTATGGAGAAATGATCTCTAATGCGCTCAACTCATCTGCTTAAACGAAGCATTGCGGCTATAAAGGCTATATACGCACATATTGGTTGAAATTTTTGATATGACTGCGAACAGTACTTATAAATCTCTTCGAAATATTTTAGGGATTAATTTTTGATTTGAATAACGTACTCAACGTCCCATTGTGCTAACGAGTAAGTATTTTTGAGCACAACTAAATACAGCTTAGCTTTTGTAGCTTTGAAATTGGGCTAATAATACCACAACTACTACTACTACTAATAAATATCTACCGACAATATTACACATACATATACAAGCAAACCACATTAAATATGCCTATACATACACATTCACATAAACATATGCATTTACTTGCACTAAACACAACTCATTAAAGCATATTGAAATAGATTGAACAGAGAGAGAGAGAGAGAGAGAGAGAGAGAGACAGAGTGTAATACACACATACACATGGAGATAAAGTAACATTAAAAATGGCACTTGATTCTACGATTAAGGAAATAACAAAATTTGGCACAGAGAGGGACAGGGAGATAGGGAGAACGAAAGAGATAAATTGAAATTGAGTTCATATAAACAGGAAAGGCTGAATGCACTTGGACACAAAACGTTGAAATTGTAAAAAGTTTTTGGGACCAAAAATCTAAATTTTTTTGCTTGTGCCTGTTTTTGTAATTGTAATAAAATTTCAATCATTTTATGACAACAACAACAACAACATCGTTAGTTAAAGGCAATTTGGGATGACACACACACAATATAAGAGATGAGCACAGAATACAACACTAAAACACAGAGAGTCATAAAAGGCAATTGCATTAAATAAACACAGCACACATACATACGCACAAAAACAAATACTTTGTGTATGTATTCCGTACGGTTTATTTATTGATAACACACATACACACACACACATGTACATAGAAGAACACTTGAAAGAATATAGAAGAGAATGTAAAGGGTTATCCACTTTTCCCTTTCAAAAGTAAAGTTAAAAAACAACAACAACACACAACGCCTGGATTTCAATAATGCTTGAAGCATTACATGCGGCG
Source organism: Sarcophaga variegata (assembly GCA_932273835.1). Classification (NCBI taxonomy): domain Eukaryota; kingdom Metazoa; phylum Arthropoda; class Insecta; order Diptera; family Sarcophagidae; genus Sarcophaga; species Sarcophaga variegata. The sequence goes on from OW026361.1 coordinate 103,714,818, forward strand.
ACTTTAAATATCCTATGTTGCGTTCTTTCCGAACAACTCCCTTCCAAATGCATTCATCAATCAACATAAGCTTGTTGGCTGTCGCTACATGGCTTCAAGCATGGTTTTTTCCATTAACTGCATTGATTAAACGATGTTTCATCTCCTCTTACAAGGGTTGACTGCTTGTTGGCAGTCACTACAAGCCTTCAAGTATTACTTTTTCTGTTAACTGAACATGTTTAATCGATTTTTCATCTCTTCTCACGATGATTGACCACTTGTTGGAAGTCACTATAAGCCTTTTGCATTAACTGCACTTGTTTAAACGCTATTTCATTTCCTCTCAAGAGGGTTGACCATTTTTTGGCAGTCACTACAAGCCTTCAAGCATTACTTTTTGCTTTAACTGCACATGTTTAATCGATATTTCATCTCCTCTCACGAGGATTGACCATTTCTTGACAGTCACTACAAACCTTCAATCATGAGTTTTTGCGTTAACTGTCCGCGTTTAATCCATTTTTCATCTCCTCACAAAAGGCTTGACCACTTGTTGGCAGCCACCACAAGCCTTCATGCATGACTTTTTGCATTAACTGCACTTGTTAAAATGATATTTCATCTCCTCTCAAGAGGGTTGACACCTTTTTGGCAGTCACTACAAGCCTTCAAGCATAATTTGTTGCATTAACGTGTTTAAACGATATTTGATCTCCTCTCACGATGGTTGACTGCTTGTTGGCTGTCACTACAGGGCTTCAAGCATTACTTTTTGCGTTAACTGCACATGTTTAATCCATTTTTCATTTCCTCTCACGAGGGTTGACCACTTGTTGGCAGCCGCTACAAGCCTTCATGCATGACTTTTTCTTCACCTTCAAGCATGATTTTTTGCATTAACAGCACGTATTTAAACAATATATCATCTCCTCTCACGAGGATTGACCCCATGATCGGAGTCAATTCAAGCCTTCAAGCATGATTTTTTGAGATAACTATACGTGTTCAATCGATATTTCATCTCCTCTCAAGAGGGTTGAAACCTTTTTGGGAGTCAATTCAAGCCTTCAATCATGATTTTTTGCGTTAACTGCAAGTGTTCAATCGATTTTTCATCTCACGAGGGTTGACCACTGATGGTCAATTAAATTTCTTTGCATTAGTTGTAGTGGAACGCAACAAGCGAGCTTCTTTTAGCAAGCCACGCTTATATAAGCGATTCCAAACTGCTAAATGAGGCGTTCTTAGTATCTCTATTATATTCTATATAGCCATTCAGGTCCAATGGCTGAGAATGCTGCAGAATAGAAAATTTTGTATATACATTCATACGTACATAATTGGTTATTACAAATCCTTTACTCAGCATTACGACCTAGCTTCTCACACCAGTTATGTTGGGTGTGTGTTGATTTTATATATGAGTGCTGGGATCTACAGTTTCAGAGAAACTTTTTAATTTTTTTCCAGAAATCTGCTGAGAGGCAGAGTTTTGAAACGTGTGGTCTCGCGTCTAATAAGCTAACACACTACCTACTAGACTACGGCGACTGTATAGTTTTGCTAATTCCTTGCACAATAGGTCGACTATGACGGGGTCAATACCCCGTAAAGCTTGAAAATTGTTTTCATTACACCATTTTAGGCTGTTGGAGTAGGCAGTTTTAAAACCTTTAAATGGATAACCCGCTATTAGATTTACTTGCAATATTTGATATGTGCTCTCACATATACATACATACATATGTACATGCATACACACATACATTAACAATAAATTTGATTTATTATCGTATTTTATTTTGTACACAATAATTGGCTTTCAAGAAATTGAATCTTCATTTAATTACTTTGATTTGTTGTCACTCCTGTTGTCACACCACACAGACGGAGAAATAGGGAGAGAGAGAGAGGGAGATAGAGAGAGGGAGAGAGAGAGAGAGAGAGAGAGAGAGAGAGAGAGAGAAAAAGAGGGAGATGTAAGCAATAAGTTGGTGTGTTGAAATACTGTTTTAATATTTATTATGTGTGATGATGCACACTGGGAAATTTCATTGGAAATTTTAAATTATTAACAGCAACAGCAGCAAGAGCAGCAGTCAGTCAGTCAGTCAGTTAGTAGGCGTGAAGTCTAGATGTTAAGCAATGTGATTACGATTTATTTGACAAATCTATTGATTTTCCTTTGCGTTCGTTTCTATTATTAATTTTGATTTTAGAATTTCAAACGCATACAAACACTAATACGAACACGAACACATCATAAAATAGACTGACTTGCATTGAATGTTGAATGTCAATAAATATTGACAATAAATTCCAACAATTTATGCAGAAGAAAACAATTTTTGATTTGATTTATGATCGAAATTTATTTTATGGATTGATTTTGTTTTTTTATTGTTTTTACTTGTCTTAGCAGCTACTAAGCTATTGAGGAATTGTAAATGGGCTGGCCGGACAGACAGACAGTAAAACAGAGTCTTAGATGAGAATACCTGTGCCTATTTTACTTATAAAATTTATTGTCATTGCCATCAATTATTTATTCCAAGCTGCTTTTCATGCTAAAGTTTTAACGAATGTACTTTAAGGCGTGCTGTTGACTGAAGACTAGAAATTGAAGGAAGAGTAATGCAATCGAAATGATAGAATTTGTTATGTCAACGTAATCTAGTAGGCAGCGTGTTGACTTATTAGCCCGTGGTTCAACCTCCGACTCAGACATTTTGGTACACTTCCTTTCAGCAGTCTTCTGGGAAAACTGCTGCGAATAAAATACAAAAATTGCTCTAAAACGCTTCTCAAAAATCTGTCGTCCGGAGTTCTTTTTTTTTTGTCTTAGGCCGGAGGTGGGAATCTTCGAAAGACACTTTTGTTCCGACAAAAGAGTGCACGATTCACCATCACTGGTGCCTACGTACTAAACCCACCCCCTACACACTTCAACCACTCTCCCCCCGCGGGCTTGCCGTAAGGTATTACTTCGCGGAGGGCTGGTTAAGCTAACCACATTAATTCAAATTTCGCCTTCGTTCCTCCAGTCTTCGGAGTACTATCATAACTTCAACCATTCTCTGGCTATATTGACTCCATAGAATCCTACAGTTCAACAGTTCTTCCATTAGCCGGTTTGGACCTAAATTCGTTTCTCCCGACCATCTCAATCTGGGACAGCATGTTAGAATTTGCTCCGCATCTTCATCCTCATCTACACAGTCTGGGCATATAGGGGAAGTGTCATGCAGGTACTTCCTGAAGCACCCATGACCAGTTAGGAACTGGGTCACGTAGTAGTTCAACTCGCAATGTTCGTTCTTCATCCAAAGCGTTACATCAGGGACAAGACGAAATGTCCATCTTCCCTTTAGACTTCTCTCCCATCGTGACTGCTATTTGTGCATGGAAGTCTTTCGTTCCTCCGCTTTTATAGCTGCTATTTGTCCCGGGTACTCGAGACGGCGAAGGTATGTCCTTCTCATCTCATCCGCCAGTATATCTATTGGTATTGTCTTTGCCAATACCAAAACTGCTTCATCAGACACTGTCATGAAGCCACTTATCCGTCTAATCGTGCTTAGACGATACACCGAGGACAGTATGCTTCTCGTCGTCCCCACTGAGAGTGCCTCCGACCATATTGGGCAAGCATACAGCATTATCGACGTTACTACCGCCGAAATTATTCTTCTTTTAAAAGGACCTGGTCCTCCAATATTTGGCATCATCCTCGCCAGTGCTCCCTGTGTTACAGATGCTTTTTCACCGATGTATTTCACGTGCTCCTTGAAGTTCAACCTGTTGTCGATAATCACTCCCAGGTATTTTATCGCCCTCTTCGATTCGATCCTTGTGCCTCCAACGGTCACTTCCATCTTCTCCACTATCTTCCGGCTGCTTACCAAGACGGCCTCCGTTTTATGTGCAGCAAGTGTCAAACCTGCCTCATCCAGCCATGATCCAACATTTCGAATCGCTGTGTTCGTTTTCTCCTCTATTTCTCCTACCGTTTTAGCCACCGAGACTATGGCAATGTCATCTGCAAAGCCCACAATTATAGTCCCGCTTGGCAATCGCAGTCGAAGTACTCCATCGTACATAAAGTTCCATAGTAGTGGCCCAAGTACAGAGCCCTGCGGGACTCCCGCCGTCACTACGTATTCCTTCATCCGTTAGGTATATTACCTTCCTGTCCTGAAAGTAATTGTTCAGAATCTCCATTAAGTATGGCAGCGTAGCCATATTAAAGAGGGCACTCATAATACGCCCCCAATTCGCCGCGTTGAACGCGTTCCTAACGTCGTGTGACTCTGTCGTCCGGAGTCACATGAGGGGTCTGAGAAATTAGGTTGTAATCCTGACTAAAAGCTTTATAATAGAGTTGTCACAAAGCATCTATACCTTCCTCCTGGCAAAACTTTGAGTGTAAAATGGAATTTCCATGCAAAGTTTCACAAAAATCTGTCGTTCGGAAATGATTTTAAACTGTAGATCCCACAATTTATGGTTAAAATTAATACACACAACATGGGTGGTGTAGGAAGTTAGGTTGTAATCCAGACTAAAGGATGACCAAGTAAATATGTAGAAAGGCCTATATTATACTCATGTTTCAGAGCCTGTTGAAGTCGCCGTAGTCTAGTGGGTAGTGTGTTGGCTTATTAGACGTAAAGCCAGGGTTCGAAACCCCCAGGCCAGACATCAAAACAAAATAGAAAAAGTATTTATTCGGTGGCTTTCTCTGAGCAGATTTCTGGCAAAAAGTCTGAGAGTAAATAAAATTGCTCTGAAAAGTTTCTCAAAAATCTGTCGTTCGGAGTCGACTTTAAACTGTAGGTCCCGCCACTCATGTATAAAATTAACACACACAACATAAGTGGTGTGAGAAACTAGGTAGTAATCCTGACTGAAGGGTTGTAATGACAAATTATGTATGTTCAGAGCCTGGCTTTTGTTAAGGAAAGACGGAGGTTCTTGATATCCTTGAGTCATTGAGTTGGAAGTGGCTTTGTGTGGATTCGTTCTTATGGGAATGATTCTTCTTTCAAAGAGCCACATAAGGCATCAGAGTCAATTCGAAACGGTCTGTATAAAATATTATTTATCCCTGCTAGGTGTCTTTACAACACCTCTTGCTGTATATTCTCCTTGATTTCGTCAATTTAAAGATTTTTTTATTAAAAATAAAATGGAAAAAGGAATTAAAATGTATAAACCTTGTTCGTAAAGATTAGTATGACAAAATAAAGAGAGAAAAGAGGGACAGATGGAGAGGGAGAGAGGGGAAAAAATTAAATTTTATTTGAAATTGATTTTATGCAGCTTAAGTTCAGTAGAACAGTAAGATTTGCTAAGAATTTCTGAAAACAAGACAAAAAAGGGGTGAAAATACTCTTGATTTCCCTGTCATTTTCATTTATTCAATCAGGCATTAAGGATGACATTTTGTGTGAAAAGAAAAACGATGAAGAAGATGTAGAAGTAAAAGTAGTAGAGAAGATAAATCATAAAATAATTAAAAATTTCTTATTTTACAAGAAATGATGGAAGACAAGAAGAATAAAATCAATTTATTTACGAAATTAAATGAAACAAAAATTTATTTATTTTATTAACAACAAATTTTATTAAATTACGACGAATAATAATTCATACATATACTGACACTAATTGATATTAAAAAAGGAGGAAATTTTCAGAAGAGGAAATTTGTTTGAATAGAAAGAAGAAATATTAGTACGTAGACAATTCCTTTTTGTAAGATTTGAAAAATTTCAAAACTTTAAATTAATTAGGCCATGAATTAATTGTGTATTGATTTGTATTAAAAGGTGACCATCTCTACCCAAAGAGAAGAAATTTTTGGAATTTTATTTGTGAACATGAAACAGGTCTCAAGACTTCCTTTCTGTTTGAAACGGATATCGAGGGCATTGGATAAATAAGAGGCCTATGTCCCCATCATAAACAAAATGTTGCTAACAAGACCACAAAATAATCGAAAGGAAATGAATCCTTGTCAACCGAGGTCAATAGTGAGGATTACAACTTAACTTCTGATACCGCTCGCGATGTGTGTGTTAATTTCATGCCTGAGTGACAGCACTTACAGTTTGATGTCGACTCCGAACGATAGAATTAAGTAACTTTTCATTGCCATTTTATGTTACATACATAGGCTGCCTTGCAAAATGTATCAATACAAAGTTTGTATGCAATTCTACTACTGTATATAAACTATGTAGATATGCAAAGTAACCAAACAATGCATCAACTATAAATCCGATGCCTGATTGCTTTTTGACTGCGTTAAAAATACACATTGACGACGTTTTAAAATAGAATACATTGTATATATTTTGTACAGCGACATTATGAAACACGATACTTTGTTCAAACGCAAAGAAACTAACATTTTGGAAGGCAGCCATACACAATTGGTCAATGCAACCCTGCAGTCAGGATTATGGACCTGGTTTTTCACACCACTTATGTTGCGTGTATTAATTCTTTTTATATATGATTGGTGGGACCTTCAATTTAAAGTCGATTCGGACGACAGATTTTTGAGAAACTTCTCATGGCAATTTTATTTACTCTCAAGAGTTTTTGCCAGAAATCTGCTGCGAGGAAGTCGCCGAAGAAATACTTTTTGTATTCTTGTTTTGATGTCTGGCCAGGAGCTCGAACCCTGGCTTTACATCTAATAAGCCAACACACAACCTACTAGACTACGGCGATTTCATTTTATGGTACTCTCACGAATTTTTTGCCAGAAGACTAGTGAGAAAAATTCGTTGAATGAAATATTTTTTGTTCGTATTTCACTTCGTTCGAAATATCTGAGCTGGCGTTTGAACCATGAATTCTGCTCTAATAAGGTAACACACAATCTACCACACTAAGGTGATTTATTTACTTTAGAAACATTTCAGTCACATCGATACTGAGGACAAGACGACTGAACTGCCCTGGTATTGCATTCCATCGACTATTGTGTTCCAAAAATCTCCTTATACCTTCGATCCTAAGGCGATTAAATGTTGCGAAACTAGGAAAAGCGCAGATGAAATTTATCCAGGCCTACAAACGCTTACAAACACAAGCTCGTGCCAGATTCTGAATCAATCTTATACAGAACGTTGATCTGTTGACCTCGGCTAACCAAATCTATGCCCCTGTAAAGGTAATTCAGCGGCGGATAGATAACACAATTCAACTTATTATTCTCTACAGGCACTTGCATGGAATCCATAGCGAAAGGACTTGTATGTTGATGCACTTGTCAGAATGTCGAGAAAGCCTGCCAGGGCTGCAGGCAGCAAATTACTGTCGGAATGACTCCAGTCAAAGATCTTGGAATAGAAGTCAGCATGAGACGACGGTGGAGGCCATACACCTTTTTTCGAAGTAAATGCAACCTTAGCGACTATATTTCTTATGAACAAACAGAACTTTAAGTGAAGGGAAAAAATTGTCCAACGACGATAAACGTTGGTTTGTGTTACATCTGGATTGACAGAGAGAAATATTTTAATTCGCTCCAGAGTGAATAATATCAGACAATGCCGCTTTTGAGTAGAAGCGGCAGTAAATTTCTTGGGGTTTTACTTTCAGCTAAGCAGTGATGTTGTCGAGCCGGAACGCTCCGGAACGTCGTTCCGGTACTTCCTTTTTGGACAGGAACGCGTTCCGGAACTAAAGATGATTTCTGATAACGAGAATTGGCTGACGTTTTCAAAAAAAAAAAAATAAAAAGAATTGCTGATTTTTTATTTTTTATTTATTGACTAATTTTTATATGTTATATGTTTTTTTATAAACAAGGGTTTGAAGCGAACCCGTGGGGGAATCTCCCTCCCCCACAGTGGTTCAAGAGCTCAATCTAGCTGGAAAAAAGTCAATTTTTTATGTTTCAAAGTTCACATAATTTGTTTGGTAATTGTTAAATAACTATCCACTGGTCATAACTGTATATCAGGTTTTTTATTTTTTTCTTATTTGCTTTGTTATGATGTTTGAAAAAATGATCAATTGCATTGCCTCTGTTGATATAAGAAGCCATTCGATTCACAGCATTACTTTTGAACTGATCGTAACATCAAAAAATAGCATATTTTGACTTTCTTTTTTTATACTGCATTATGTCAGGTATGTTCTAGGTATATTATAAATAAATGTCGAATTTAAATGTTCTGTCTGTAAAATAATAGGTAAGAGGAAATATATTGTTTGTGTAGTAAATATTTAGCATTTTATAGTTTTTAGAGTAACTTTTAAATAGGATTCCCGTGGATTCCCGTGAAATGAATTGTGCCCTATTTATGTGTGTAATGTCCACTTTAGATGGAAAAAAAATTTGCTTCAATTATTTACCGGTACACTTTTTATATACATGTATAGATAACATACCCATAACACGGAGAGAACTATATAATGTGTGGATTGCCGAAATGAAAAGCAAAGAAAGGGCAAATGCTGTCATTAGCTATTTTTTTGCTAAGAGTGGGTTACAGAAAATTAAAACAGAAGATTATTGCAATAAAGTTAAGTTATCTGTACGGAGATTAACGTATTCAATTAATGAAAGATGGAAAAGCAAAAGGATGTAAGAAATATTTTGAAGACTCTAACAAAATTTAGTTAGATGGACTATTTTGTCTTCCTTCTGAAAATGTATTTAAAATACCAGAGGATTTAGGGATGCAACCGTCAACGTGAAATTTTGGCAGACCTCGATCAGATTTTTCAGGTAAATCTGAAAACGGGAAGCGTATGGAAGTGTCTACTTTAGTTAGTGGATGTTCACCTGAGAAACTAGCGTTCGCTGCTGGCGTTAGTCTTTATAAATCTGGCAAGAGGGATGCTGCCGCGCTTCTAAAGAACATAAATGAATCTCCAACGAGACCAACTAAAATTTAAAAAATTGTTAATACACAATCTAAGGAACCAGTACCGTATACAGATGAAGAAGCATTACGTTTGTGTATCGATAGAAAATATACGAAAGCAAGTTATAATGCGATGCGTACTGGTGCTAAGATTCGTATCGCGGATATATACCCATCATATCATCGAATTTTGGAAGTTAAACAAAAGCGCTACCCAAGTAATGGAATATAGGTATCCGATGTAATAGCAGAAGTGTCTCTGCAGGACTTACTTGATCACACTGCATGTAGAATTTTTAAATTGCAAAAAGATGTCATTAAGGAATTCAATTATACGGAATTGACTTTGATTTATAAATGGGGGTGTGATGGTAGCAGTGGACACTCAACCTATAAGCAAAACTTTAGTTCAAATGATTCCTGTAAAACAGATGAATATTTGTTTGCAATTTGCTTGGTACCTTTGCAGCTAAAGTACGGTAACGATATCATATGGGAAAACCCACGTCCATCATCTACACGTTTCTGCAGGCCGATTAAACTAATTTTTGAAAAGGAAATAAAATCTTTATTTCAAGGTGAAACTAATTACATACAAAGAATTTGTTATTTAAAAAATTTTTATATTTACATCTGTACCTACAACGCCACGCCCATTTTACCTACAATGCCCACTTTTGGTGCAAAGAATGCCTTCAATGGGAAATACATAACTCCAAAATTTCATACTTCTAGCTGTTTCCGAAAAGAAGTTATGACTTTTTTCCAGCTAGATTGGCCTCTTGAACCACTGTGTCCCCCCGTCGTCAAATTTGGGACATGAGACCTAAAAAAAAACGCCGCCGCCAGGTTTACCATGGAAAATCACCTCCGTCGTTAAATTTGGGACATGAAACCGCACAGATCGGCCACCTATCCAGGATCGGCCCTGTCTATATAATTATATATACGCGTTCCGGTAAAACAAAATTAGCACAACACCACTGCAGCTAAGGGAGTCATGTTTTAAATGCGAAGCCTTGATATTGATTCTAAAAACTGATTAATCAGTTTGTCCCTATCAATGGTCTTAGATGAACATACATTAGAAACTTAGAAATGGAGATGGCAACCCTGTGATCCAAGAACCTATTCTAGTAGACGAAAGGTAGTCAGGTAAAGGTGGCCGTCTATTCAAGGGTGGATGGTAGTTGTGGGATACCGTGTAGTTTTTTTGTTCATCAGAGGGGTGTTTTAAAGCAATTTGAAACTTATTTTGAAGTATTTGTGCAATTTCCCTCATTTATTTATTTTAATACGAGCTGCCTCCCTCCAATAAAAATGAGGTTAAGTTGTGATTTTTTTTTGGTATCAAATTTCTCTGACTTCATATAAATTTTATGACTTCAAACTTAAATTACAATTCCTGTAATGCCAATAAATCACTATTTTTTCTTCGTGTTTAATTTTTTTTGTAAATGTTTTGTAGATTTTTCGTACCTGATTTGACTTTAATTTAAAAATAATAAATTTTGCCACTTTTTCTGTTCTGTGCCTTCTTTTTTTTTGTTTGTTTGTTTCTGAATAAATTTTTTTTATTGTCGTTTCGTTTTATTTGCAAAATGACAATGACAGGAAAGCACACAGCGGGAGCATTTATTTAAAAAAAAAAGGAACAATAAAACAATCACACTCACACACACACAAGCAAATAAATGCGTGGAAATAAATTTAAAAAAAAAGTTCGTTAAATATTTGGAAAAAAAGCGAAAGTGAAAAATCGTTTCTCTTGATTTGTTTCACTTTTGTTGTGTTTTGCTGTGTGCAACAATTTATTGCCATTTTTATAGGCCACCACCACCACTCACCACTCTACCCTTAACTACTCGCACGTATTTAGCCATTTTGCCTTGAAAAATTTCCATAACAATTCGGTTACAAAGTAGTTGGTCGTTATCGTTACAAAACTACACACATACACACTACAACTATAACTACATGAGGATATTAACAAGAATTAAACAAATTGACTTGAAATTTGACGTGAACTAAATTAAGAACAAAACTGAGGCTACAAAGAATAAAAGTTCCAAGAGATACGAGCACCAGTAAGATTATGTGAGAACAGAGGCAGTGGAGCATATAAAGGAATGTAAAGGCTGGTTCCAAAAGGCATTACAAGGCGAGTGTGTGTTCCTGGCTACCTGCAAACCGAAAGAGCGTTGTGATCGTTGATACATCGATGAAACCCTAGTGATACTACAGAGGGGCGTCAAAGATTAGGGAGTCCACTGTAATTCAGGTTCTTAGTCGCTAGGACAGTGCCAGCAGATGCAATAACCTTCATTATTATATGAAATCGCCGTAGTCTAGTAGGTAGTGTGTTGGCTTATTAGACGTAACGCCAGGGTTAGAGCCCCAGGCCAGACATCAAAACAAAAATACAAAAAGTATTTCTTCGGCGACTTCATCTCAGCAGATTTCTGGCAAAAACTCCGGGAGTAAATAAAAATTGCCATGAAAAGTTCCTCAAAAATCTGTCGTTCGGAGTCGACTTTAAACTGTAGGTCCCGCCACTCATGTATAAAATTAACACACACAACATAAGTGGTGTGAGAAACCAGGTCCATAATCCTGACTGCAGGGTTGTATTGACCAATTATGTATGTATGTATCATATGCAGGGTGCAATACCGTCGTAGACATGAATATCAGAAGAGCGTTTACAATCTATTAAGGAATAGTGTAAAGCGTGGGGAACGCGTATGTTCTCATACAATGTGTTCCAAATGCAGGATCACACGGCGAACTGCACTTTATTTAAAACAAATCAGGACAAGCCAGGGCCGGACAAGGGTACTTCAACCAAAACATGCACTGAACTAAGCTGGCAGGTACTTTAATGTGTCTAAAATACTCCGATGACCATCAATTAGCAAAACGAGTACCACAACGTGCTGAAGAACGTCATGTAGAAGATCTTGCGTGGAAACAAGGAAGGAGTTGAGTGCGAGTTGAGTGCCTATTGAGTGGAAGCAGAATGCTGATACGAGTTTTGAGCAGACTCGTTGTAATTGGTAGAGACTACAGAGCGCTGCAACTACTGAAGCTATAAAGACATTGACGGATGTTTCGGAAAGAAGATACACGTATAGAAATAACCAAGTTGGCGTTGGAGGAACTCTCTCCGTCGAACATGGAAGTGATTTTAGGGGATGGAAGTCTTCTTCACTAACTTGCTTTTCAACTGCTTTGCAACTCATCGAAAAAACACGTCAGCTTGTGTTAATTGTTGTCGTGAGTTGTGCTTCATATGAATTGAAAATTGGCAAATATCTGTACAATCTCGCCAAATTCCCTGCGGGACGATTATGTGTATCACCTCGTAATGCTTGTAAATTTATTGATTTTATGCGTTCATCAGTTCTTAAATAATTCATGAAAAATGGATTCGCATTCCAAACGTTTCTTGGTTGGAATGATCCTTTATGATAAAACCAAGTACAGAGTTTATGTGATCGCACGTTCCATCTAAAATCATGAGATGTAATGTTTATGTATTACGATCTGATGCACGTAGACCAAGAGTTTTTGAGGAATTCTCAGTACTACAGTGTTGTACATACTTTGCTTCTTAGTATCAGAATCTCAGAATTTCCGAGCGATCAGGCTCGTTATTAGAATTGTGTACACACCAGAGATTAGCAATGAGTATTCAAAAAGATGAGTAGAATCGAAAAATACTCATAATTTCTGATACTTATACGCATTCATACTTATTTTAATTGGTCATAACAACCCATTCATTCATACTTATTTTAATATCATGGAATCTCTACTCATACTCAAAGTTTGAAGTACTCATCATATTCATACTTAACAACACGTATGATGTTGTTGATATCGACTCGACATATGTATACACGAATCGCAAAATAAGTATGATTCCCGTACCAACACTAAAATACTCACTAAAAGGTTGTGTGTTTGCTCTGCTTGCTGGTCTGTCCTTTTTTGCTTGTGTGTCTGTTTTCTCTTTTTGTAAATGCAACAATAACTACGACTGTAAATTTTTACGAATGATTCGAATCACTCGAATCATTTATGAGTATTATAAGTATTTTTCTAAATTTATGAATCTAAATGAGTAGCCGTATGAATCAAACATAGTTCGAATGTTATGAGTTTGATGTCAACGTTGTACTCATACTCATTGCAACTTGTACCTATAAATCAATGTTGTACTGAATACGAATGAATCAGAGTAGTTGGATTTCAATACTGTTAACTCACTCATACTCAAAATTTCATGAGTACTTATGAGTAGCGAAAAAGCGATTCATTTCTGATCTCTGGTAAACACATACATACAGTGTTGGAAAAAATAATAGAAACGATTACTAGTTCATCATTAAAATATTGTATACTTTTTCGTAATAAACTTTTATTGTTGGAAATCACTGTCAAATTCTTGCTAATGTCACAGGATTTTATAATTTATTTACTTTATTGCTTTCTTCTCTTTTAATTTATTAGTTGTCAGGAAAAAGTAAGAAAATACGTAATTTAGCTGGAAAAATTAATAGAAACGCTTTTCTAAAACCGTGTTTAAATTTAAAATAAATAAACTCTTTACATGAAATATTTAGAAGTGGTAAAAATTAAGTTCAATAATTTGTTTTAGAATATTTGAAAATTTTTCGTGTTGAGTGAATGTTTTAAATCTATCAAAAAATGGGTCGAGATGTTCATACTACTGATGCTGAAAGAAATATTGTCCTTAAGTTAAAATCTGATGACTTATCACTTGGAAAAATAGCCAAAATAATGAAGTGTTCTAAACATAAACTATTTAGCGTAATTCACTATACAAAAAATATCGAAACTAGAGGAAGAAAGAGGAAAACGTCCACCCGTTTTGATAAAATTTTAGTACGTCGTTCCAAAAAAACCTTTTGAGTCATCTAATGGACTTAAAAATATACTAGATGCTCCATTAACAAGCCGTCCTATAAGAAACAGGCTCCAAAAGGCTGGACTTATGGCTCGAAGTCCAAGGTCAGTACCTCTTTTAATTAAAAACAATATACAAAAAAGGTTAAAATTGGTTAGGCAACACCAAAGTCGCAAAAATTTGAACAACGTGCTCCATCAGACGAAAAATGTTTTATACGTCGTCCTGCCAATAAAGAGTTTGATCCAAAATACACAAAAATACAGTCAAACATGGTGGCGGGTCCCTAATGATATGGGGATGTTTTTCAGCGTTTTTCGATGCGTTTCTATTATTTTTTCCAACACTGTATATGTAGGTTTGGTCATTACAACCCTTCAGTCAGGATTACGACCTGGCTTCTCCATTCACCACTTATGTTATGTTTGTTAATTTTATACATGAGTGGCGGAAACTTCAGATTAAAGTCGACTCCGAACGACATATTTATTGTGAAACTTTTTATGGAACTTTTATTTACTCCTGAAATCTGTTGAGAGGAAGTCGCCGAAGAAATATTTGTTTCATATTTCGTTTTGTTGGACATGTCTGACCTGGGGTTTGAACTAAAACACTACCTACTAGACTACGATGACTTGTGTACAGTCAGCTTAATTATCCTCAAACTACACAAGAATTTATTATCCCAAAATAGTAAAAAAGTTACCAATAGTTTTCACTATAGCCAGAGGAATTGACAATAATACTGTTTGCAGCAACGACGCGGAAAGCAGAGGATTTTTAAAAGGAAAACATCAAAAATAAATTAGTGCTATACATGCACACATACATACATACATACCCATATACACATGTGTACATACTTAGAATGTAAACAGTAAGTAACATGATATTGTTGTTAAAGCTGTTGTTGCATTCTATTAATTTGATTGCTTTTTGCATCAAATGTATTTCCAGAGAATGTATCTATGTGGGTGTGTATGTGTGTGTATTAGTGAATATGTTTAAATACTCTTTGGGTATTGAATTATTCAATTGTTTCGCTTTCATTCGATATATCTCCCTCTCTCTCTCTATACTTTTTGGTGTGTATGCAGCTCTTTTTTGATATTTTAAATGTGTATGTGTTACATTATATTTATTTTACATATGAGTTGAGTGTGTGTGTGTGTGTGTGTCTCTTTTACAAACAAATTTTATTTTTAAAATCAATAACAAATGAATTGTTGTTAATGCTTGAATTGTTTTTATTTGAATTTTCAATTTAACAACTTTTTGTTGTTGTTGCTGTTGTTGTCGTTGTTGTCATTTTATACGGTCGTTTTTCATTTCGATTTCTATTTTATTTTATTACGGTTTCTCTCTCTTTTCTTTTTTTCTTGTTTCGGTTTTTTTTAATGCTAAATTTGCAATTTTATTTACTCTTCCACTCTCCACTCCACTCGTACTTGTAATAATTCTATCTGTTATGCTCTCTTTATTTATATATGTATTTGCATAGGTATGCATGCATGTGTAAATGTGTTTGTTAATACTTCAATGTGTGTGTTATTTGATTTTTTCACTCTCTCAACGTTTTTTTTTATTTTTTATTTCTGTAGCTTTATGGCTCTATTTTTGTTTAAATAATATAAACATAGAAAAACATGAAGAAGTACAAAAAAAAAAACAGAAAAAATTGCAAAAGAGAGGAAAGAGTGAGAGAGAGAGAGAAACAGAGAGTGTTAGTGTTAGTTAGAGCATGAGTTTAATTTCCCTGTAGATTAAACATGAGGGCATTTTATGTTATGGTACTTGACTAACCCCATAACACGTATGACCCAATATGTACGAGTATGCATACATACACATATGAGTGTAGTTTCTTTTTTTACAGTTATTTACAAATACAAAAGCAAATAAATAACGACGAGAATGTAAAGGAAATAGTTCTGCATGTTGTTTTTATTAAATTTTATTTAAATTTGTTCGCTCTGTTCTGACCGTTAAATTTCATTAAATTTTTACAGAATTTTATTAAAAATACATGGAGCATAAAGCCAGGGTTATTAGTTATGGCAACTGAGAAAAAATTTAATTTGAAAAAAAAAAGAAAAGAAAATACAATATTTTATTACTAAATTTATTAATTTATTGATATGAAAATATTTCTTTTTATATACGAGTATTAAGTTCTTTAAAGGAAAGTGAACCATAAAAAATTTATAAAAACGAATCTACATCTGTCAGGTCTTTGACAAGAAAATGAAAGGAAACTGAACACTAGAGGGTTTTCTTCAAAAATAATACGATATGAATGACCATTTAAATTTAGAATTTTCCAATATTTTTTCCTATTGGAAGGATATGGCTGCCAGAAAGCATTTCTGCCTGTAGTAATTCCTAGGATAATGGGGCTTCCATCTATAGTTGCCAAGAAACAAATAAAGGGTCCGCCAAATAACTTTTTTTTAATGCTTTAAAAAAAAAAAAACATTCAAATGGCTGCCTCGGCTGGCCATGCAGTAGCCTACACGATCGGTCGAATTTTTAAGCACATTATCGATTGTGTGCAGCTGTATTTCACCAAAGCCTTCACGAATATTGCCCTTTAAAGCGTCAATTGTCTCTGGCTTGTCGGCGTAACACTTATCTTTGACGACACCCCACAAATAATAGTCCAACGGTGTCAAATCGCAGCTCCGAGGTGGCCAAACGACATCAGCTCTGCTGCTGATAATGCGATCTTCAAAAACAGGGCGCAAAACATCGAGTGTAGCTTCGGCTGTGTGGCACATAGCGCCGTCCTGTTGAAACCAAATGCTGCCAATATCCTCCTCTTCAATTTTTGTGAACAAAAATTCGTTCAACATGGCCCGATAACGATCGCCATTGACTGTAACGGCCACTCCTTGCTCATTTTCGAAGAAAAATGGCCCAATTATGCCTCTGGACCAAAATCCGCACCAAACAGTGACTCGTTTTGGGTGCGTCGGATTTTCAATGTATGCGTGCGGGTTTTCTGTGCCCCAAATGCGACAATTTTGCTTGTTTACATACCCGCCAAGATCAAAATGAGCTTCATCTGAAAAGATGATTTTTTTTTTGCCAAAATCGTCATCTTCTGGTGTAGGCTACTGCATGGCCAGCCGAGGCAGCCATTTGAATGAAATTATTTTCCATTATTAACCGGAAGGATTGTACTTTCAAATAAAAAAAGAAATTTGAGAAAATATTCAGTAGTTTTTTTTTAAAAGCATTTTCAAAAAAAAGTCATTTGGCGGACCCCTACTACTGTCAGGTCTTTGCCAAGGAAATGAATAAAAACTGGAGACTTGAGTGCCTGTAGTAATTCCTAGGATAATGGGGCTGCTATCTGTAGTTGCCAAGAAACATATATAAGTATAGCTTCTGATCAGGATGTTCTAATACAAGACCCGTTGTTAACTTTCCCTCTGGGGAAGTTAAAGTACGAACGCTCTGTATCTGTGTAGGAATCCTGTAGGTAAGAGCTGGAGCCTTCCATCAAAGGTCATTCGCTGAAACTTATACTTATGGTTGTGTTGTTTGGTGGCAGTGTCTTAGGTAACAGTTTCCAATGGAGGATCCTGAATAAGGTTCAGAGGATTGTCTGAATAAAAGTTATCCTTGACACTATGCTCTGCCTGACTTGAATTATATATCAAGCAATGTGTTGCTCACAGTGCCATACGCCTGAGGCAATCGAGCTGCTAGAAAAAAGCGTTCGATACACTCTCTGGTATTCTGAATATCATCTTTCTAGAGATGGAGAGTACAGTTTAGATATAACCACCAACTATGTAGTGCCTCAGGCGATGTCCCTGCCTGGCTTGCGGATTCTCATAACAGATATGGCACTATAGAGTGATATGGTACTTCAAGGGCAAATAGGTATACCCATCTTCACAGATGTATGATGGATTTTCTGTAGATTTCATTAAGTTATAATAGGACTGTAGCGGCTTTCAGAACCAGATTTTTACTATATTGAAAGCTCTTTAGTCAGCATAACAACTTACCTTTTTACACCACCCATGTTACTGATGTTAATTTTATTCGGTGAATGCTAGAAATCGCCGTAGTCTAGTAGGTAATGTGTTGGCTTATTAGACGTAAAGCCAGGGTGCGAGTCCCAGGCCAGACATCAAAATAAAATACAAAAAATATTTCTTCAGCGACTTCCTCTCAGCAGATTTCTGGCAAAAACTCTGAGAGTGAAATAAAATTGCCATGAAAAGTTTCTCAAAAATCTGTCGTTCGGAGTCGACTTTAAACTGTAGGTCCCACCACTCATGTATAAAATTACCACACACAATATAAGTGGAGGATATAGGTCGTAATCCTGATTGAAGGGTTGTAATCACCAATTATGTATGTACATATTTATGTATGTATATGCTCCTAAGTGAAATATAAATTATTACTCCACATAGACTTCTAAAATCGAACGACTGTTAAAATTACAAGACTCACTCTTTTGGGCGCTCCAGTCGTCTGAGAACAAAGGCCTTGATTTGAATACAATATATTAACAAACTCGATAGTTGGTACCTCAAATCTGTCGTTCGGAGTCAACTTTAATCTGCAGGTCCCGCCACTAATGTATAAATGTGAGAAACTAGGTCATAATCCTGACTGAAGGATTGTA
Source organism: Sarcophaga variegata (assembly GCA_932273835.1). Taxonomy (NCBI): domain Eukaryota; kingdom Metazoa; phylum Arthropoda; class Insecta; order Diptera; family Sarcophagidae; genus Sarcophaga; species Sarcophaga variegata. The sequence goes on from OW026361.1 coordinate 103,733,272, forward strand.
ATGACCAATTATGTATGTATGAGATGTCTGCAGCATCTTTCAGGCACAGATTTTTACTATTTTGAAGGCTGTTAGTCAGCATTACAACGTACCTTTTTACACCACACATGTTACGTGTGTTAATTTTATTCGCTGAATGCTAGACTCTTTAGAAATTGTTCATGGGAATTTTGGTTTTGCAAGAAGAGTGCTGGGAGGAAGTCACCGAAAGAAATATTTTTTCAAATTGCGCTGTATTTAAGATGTGTGAACTGGGGTTAGAACCCTGGGCTATTGTCCTTCTATACAACGGCGATTTAATGGTTTATAAACACTTGCAGTTTATTTGATAAGCCATAAGCTTAAACTGTTCAGTTGAATAAAAGACGATTCGGTTCCTTTATCCTCCATCAGTTTCCTTTTTATAGGTTTGTTTGAACTGTGGAAATAACAAAAATTGTTACAGATTTTAGAAGCCGGTACAGACAGGGCGTTTTGGACGCGCCATACGTAGCGTTTACTTAGTCTGTGCGATGAGATACGATTAAGCAGAGGTTGTTGACGTAACTGAAATCCTTAGATTGTTTCCGAAGCTGCCATAAAAGGCCGTGACTTGCTCCGTCTAAGGATAAAGTTATGGACAGTGAACAGTGTTGCCTGACATTGGAAATTGAGTTGAAGGTCTCAGCATATCTGCGGTTATGAAGAATTCTGCATTTGAAGTTATCGTTCTGTGCAGCGGAATCGTTTTCAAGGCGGATATATTAAGGGAGGCAGGCTATATTTGACGTCGCAATACAGACCAGATGCACTCACAATATCTTTGCTACTGAAAGCAATTTTATAATCCATAAATATTAACTTACTACGTGGAAAATTTTCTAAATCTCAAAGTGTCAAGTGTCAAATACAGCTGATTAAAGGTCAAAGCAAAAAAAAAAAAAGAACAAAAACTGTCAAAGATAGGATAATTTTTTTTTAATTCTTTTCTAAAGTGGTTGCTGGCAACTATTTTTGAATTTTCATCTAATTTTTATGTACGTCATCGTTCAACATTTGATACCAAATTTTTTATTTTTTATTTTCATTTCAAAAATATTTCATAAACTAAGCGGTCTGGAAATTTTATTTCATTTCATAAAAACTTTTTCATTTATTGTTGAGGATATTAATTTGCCATACAAATATATGTATGTACATACATACATATGTATGTATGTATATGCATGTATGTGCATACGGATAGACTGTCATATATTTCATGTAGAGTATAGCTAAACACGTTTATACAAGTACTTTTGCCTGTGATGGTATCTAAAAAGCATGCATATGCACGATAAATATGCTCGTATGCTGACAATAAATGCATATTATTTCCATGATAGACAGACACATACAGATATAGAGATTAAAAAAAAAAGCAAAACAAAAATAACAACAACAACTACAAGGACTACGTATATGTAGATATAAGAACTGCAAGAGAATTTCAAACATTTATTGTTTAACCCAATTTTCTATGAACGATTATTGCCGAGGGGGGAGTTGGCAAAAAAATAGAACCAAAAATCAACACAAACAAAAAAAAAACAGAGACCCTGAAAAAGATTTGAACATATTTTTGAGTTTTCAGGTACGTATGCATTATTTTGAAAGGAGGTAGGATCTACTCTACATAAACAAAGCTTGGTCTGGTATATATAATCTACGGGATCGGAATGACTATGGGCGAGTCACTTTAATTCCTTGATATCCGCCATTTACCATTTAGTGTGAAGCGTAAGAGAGAGCTTTGTTTCCGCAATGCGATTAGACGACAAGTTTTTCGTAGTCTCTTATGTTTTCTCAGCCCTAAAAGAGATTTTGTTACTGAGCGTGGATCAAGTGCAGCGTTTCCATTTTTATTCTGATGAATTAGTCTTCATTTGAGGCCCTCCTAGACCAAGAAAAGAGGTTAGGTTAGGTTAGAGGACTTGTACTTGTCAATTAAGACAAGTACAGTACCCGGAGGCCGAATTGACCCATTGTACCATGTCCTAGTTTCTCACATTACCCCTTATGTTGTGTGTGTTATTGTATACATGAGTGATGGGACCTACAGTTTAAAGTCGACTCCGAACGACAGATTTTTTTGAGAAATTTTGTCATGGCAATTTTATTTACTCTCAGAGTTTTTGCCAGAAATCTGCTGAGAGGAAGTCACAGAGGAAATATTTTTTGTATTTGTCTTGATGTCTGGCCTGGGGCTTTTACATCTAATAAGCCAACACACTACCTACTAGACTACGGCGACTGACAATACGAAGACATATTTACGTACTTACTGAATTGGTCTTTGCAATACCTAAGTCAGGATTACGATCTAGTTTCTCACACCACTTATGGGTTGTGTGTTAATTTCATCCATGAGTGAGGCAGGTTCTAAAGGGTTCGCCAAATAACTTTTTTTTTTAAATGCTTTTAAAAAAACTACTGAATATTTTCTCAAATTTCTTTTTTTATTTGAAAGTACAATCCTTCCGGTTAATAATGGAAAATAATTCCATTTAAATGGCTGACTCGGCTGGTCATGCAGTAGCCTACACCAGAAGATGCCGATTTTTGCAAAAAAAAATCATCTTTTCAGATGAAGCTCGTTTTGATCTTGGCAGGTATGTAAACAAGCATTTGGGGCATAGAAAACCCGCACGCATACATTGAAAAGCCGACGCACCCAAAACGAGTCACTGTTTGGTGCGGATTTTGGTCCAGAGGCATAATTGGGCCATTTTTCTTCGAAAATGAGCAAAGAGTGGCCGTTACAGTCAATGGCGATCGTTATCGGGCCATGTTGAACGAATTTTTGTTCGCAAAAATTGAAGAGGATTATATTGGCAACATTTGGTTTCAACAGGACGGCGCTACGTGCCACACAGCCGAAGCTACACTCGATGTTTTGCGTCCTGTTTTTGAAGATCGCATTATCAGCCGCAGAGCTGATGTCGTTTGGCCACCTCGGAGCTGCGATTTAACACCGTTGGACTATTATTTGTGGGATGTCATCAAAGATAAGTGTTACGCCGACAAGCCAGAGACAATTGACGCTTTAAAGGACAATATTCGTGAAGCCATTGGTGAAATACAGCTGCACACAATCGATAATGTGCTTAAAAATTGGACCGATCGTGTAGGCTACTGCATGGTCAGCCAAGGAAGCCATTTGAATGAAATTATTTTCCATTATTAACCGGAAGTATTGTACTTTCAAATAAAAGAAGAAATTTGAGAAAATATTCTGTAGTTTTTTTTTAAAGCTTTTTCAAAAAAAAAGTTATTTGGCGGACCCTTTACAGTTTAAAGTCGACTTCGAATGACAAACTTTTGAGAAACTTTTCATGGCAATTTTATTTACTCTTAGAGTGTTTGCTAGAAGACTGCTGAGAGGAAGACGCCGAAAAAAATAGTTTTTTTCATATTTTGTTCCATTCAAGCTGTCTGAGCTGGGGTTTGTACTACGGGCTATCGTCAAGTAAGACAATACGCTACCTATGGCTCATCATACAAGTCATTACTTGATATATGCATACATAATTACTCATTACAACCCTTCAGTCAGGATTATGGACCCAATTTCTCACACCACTTATGTTGTGTGCGTTAATTTTATACATGAGTACAGTTTAAAGTCTTGAATGCTAATACGGTCGTCCCCCCGGAAGTCCTGGATATATATACCGACGGCTCTAAACTCGATAATGGGGTTGGAAGCGGTGTCTACTCTGGGAAACTGGACCTAAATATTTCTCTCCGTCTGCCAGACTACCGCAGTGAGTTTCAGGCGGAGGTGATGGCAATTTACCGGGCCGCTTAATGGATCCTCGTCAACGATGCTCCTTTCAGTCGCGTCTCGATCTTTTCTGATAGTCAGGCCGCGATAAGATCTCTATCGGGTTTCGTGATTAACTCTAGGATCGTTAGGGAATGTCGCCGCTGTCTCGACCTTCTCTCGGGGCGCTTCACCAGTGTCTCTCTGGTGTGGGTCCCCGGGCACAGTGAAATTCCGGGAAACTGTAGGGCCAACGAGCTCGCCAGAGCTGGTGCGCTCCTTCCGGAATCCTGTTCTGTTGAATTGGGTATGCCACTTGCCTCGGTCAAGTTGACCATTGCGCGGAGGTTCTTTCGGGACGCCAACCTATCCTGGGCTAATGAGGAGTCCTGCTCCACCGCTAGACTCACCTGGCAAAAGATGGATAGAAGGCATACCAACCGATTACTTGGTCTTGGTCGTGATGTCATCTCGACTACAGTGGCCGTGCTTACAGGTCATTGCGTCATGGGTAGACACGCGGAAAGAATGACTTCTGCCGTGGATGCAGGTCCACTGTGGAAGAGGAGACTGTTGTTCACTTTCTTTGCCAGTGCCCGTCTCTTGCTAGATGTAGATATAGGTTATTTGGCTCCCCATTCCTTATTAGCTTAACGGAGCTATCATCTATTGGCATCAAGAATATAGCTTGGTTCATCAAACTTTCTGGCTGGTTTTCCAGTGCGGGGTAGTCGTGCTTTTGTTGTGCAGCCCTTGCGCTCACCAACTTCTTCCTTTCCCCTGAGTTCGGTGGAACTTGGTTAGTACAGGGACTGTGTTCACCCGTGGCATCACAACGGGCCGCTATGCGTGCTGAAGTGAGCTTTGTGATGTCAGAGCTACCACTCCGACCTAACCTAGTTTAAAGTCGATTCCGAACGACAGATTTTTTTGAGAAACTTTTCATGGCAATTTTATTTGCTCTCAGAGTTTTTGCCAGAAGTCTGCTAAAAGGAAGTCACCGAAGAAATCTCATGTTTTCGTTTTGATGTCTGACCTGGGGTTTGAACCGTGGTCTTACGTCTAATAAGCCATCACACTACCTACTAGACTACGACAACTATGCTTTATTCATTACTTGCTTGAATTCTTTTTAGGGACCAGCAAAATTGTAAAGAAACTTGAAGAGGAAACTTTTCAACTTCCGACAGAAAATCATTCCAGATAAGTGTACCATTAATTTCACTCTCTCCTCCTACAGCGACGCCTTTATATTTCATGACGACCGCGTGTGTATGGGAAATGTGTATATTTTTTGTATCTGTGAGTGAGTGAGTGTATCATTTAGATTATAAAAATGGAATAATTTTGTTTCATTTTTCTCTTCTTTTTTTCTAAATTCAATATTTTCTAAATGATACGCACACAGAAATAAAATTAAAAGTCCTTTAAATCGTTCATAATTCGTCGGTAGCACCTCGAATTCGCACTCGCTATCGCAGTCTATTATTTTCAATTCGCAATCAATTTTCATTTTTCAAATTTAATTTTTAAATGACAGCCAGGCACTGTGTGTGTGTCATTTAGAGAGAGGGGAAAATACAAAATAAGCTGGATTATATGAGACACACACACACCACATTTTATATTCAAAATTATAATGTATTGGGTTCGTGGAGAGGAGGAGGCGTGTTTATTTTATGGTTTTTAAAATGAAATATTTTTAGCTACACAATCATAATTTAACACACAATTTCAATTTCAATTATTGATTATATTTTGGGTCAATCGCGCAACTATTTTATTCCATTTTGATTTTCATTTTTATTTCTATTCTTATTTTTATTTTTTGATTGTAATTCGTTTTAATTAAAGCAATTTAATCAAAAATCGGAATTCATTTATGATTTCCCAGATACAATTGCAACTGATATTGTGATTTAGGTCATGATCTACAATGGGAGCGTATGCGAAGTGGAGATTGTTGTTTTTGGTTATTAAAGATTAAACCAGAAGCGTTTTTAGGGACCAGCTGCCTTTTCTTAATCGTTGCATAATTCAAACTCAATTCAAATGTGTATCCGAGAACACAAGAACTGGACAAATGACGTCATCAACATAAGAAAGAGATTCTACTTCAAAACATAGAAGACATGTGAACGACAAGGCGTCTCAAAAAGCTTACTAAATGTCCATTCGTAGATACTAGGTTATAAAAGAAGTTATGCTTCGAACCTGATGTCAAATGATAGCTGGGAGGTAATTGATGCAAGACCAAAAGACAAGGAAAAACTCGTTAGTTTTCGTATGCCATAGAACCTATCGTGGAACAGAGTTCGCTAGGCAAGCACAAAAAATGGCAAGTAATGTAAGACAAGCAACTTCGCTCAGATAAGACGAGTGTTACCCGTTGGAGCTACGAAAGCTGCGCTTGAACCTAAAGCAAATAGTTTCTATCCAAAAAAATTACATGCAAAACACAAACATAAACTGCAATAGACCCACGAAAGTTCACGCTCCAACAGCAAATGAATTAAACGCTGCTAGACGTAAGTGCATGATGTTTTTTAGTTGTTAGAAAAAGAATTCCGGGTTCAAACTCTTCAATGCAGAGATCAAATTTAAGGAGTAAGTCAGTTCTGAATGCAGGGAGGCATATGTTACAGAAGGACTTGCTACAAACAATAGCCTTTATTATCGAACATGAAGTTTACACCATCAGTGCGCGATAGATACAGCCTAAGCGTGGATACATATACGCTTTCGCTTTCTAAGCGAAAGAGAGACTCAAATTTAAGGAGTCAGTCAGTTCTGAAAGCAGGGAAGACATACATACTTATGCTACAGAATAACTTCATATAAACCACAGTCTTTACTGTCGGGCATGAAGTTTACACCACCAGAGCGCGACAGATATGACCTTATAACGGGTGATTTTTTAGCAATTATCTTTTTGGCAACACTGGTTTAAACAGCTCACACACGTTTCGTGTTTTGTTTCAATGTCAAACATCTTCAGTTTGGTCTATAATTTAACCATGAATCGTCTTACAAACGAACAACGCTTGCAAATCATTGAATTTTATTATCAAAATAGGTGCTCTGTTAAGAAAGTTAATCGCGCGCTTCTTCCATTTTATGGTCAGTTTAATCGATCCACTGAAGCGGCTATTCGGGCTATTGTGACTAAATTTCGCACCAAATTTACATTGTTAGACATTAAACCACCAACACGCTTACGTAGAGTGCGAACTGAAGAAAATATCGCAGCTGTATCGGCCAGTGTTAATGTTGACCATCAATTATCGATTCGTCGCCATTCGCAGCAATTGGGCCTTTGTTACTCAACAACGTGGAAAATTTTGCGGAAGGATTTAGGTGTGAAGCCTTTCAAAATACAGCTGGTGCAAGAATTGAAGCCGAACGACCTACTGCAATGCAGAATTTTCAGTGAATGGGCTCTTGGAAAGTAGGCCGAAGATCCACTTCGTTATCGAAAAATTTTGTTCAGCGACGAAGCTCATTTTTGGCTCAATGGATACGTAAATAAGCAGAATTGTCGATTTTTTTGTGAAGATCAGCCAGAAGCATTGCAAAAGCTACCAATTCATCCAGAAAAAGTCACAGTCTGGTGCGGTTTATGGGCTGGTGGCATCATTGGACCGTACTTCATCAAAGATGCTGCGAATCGTAACGTAACTGTGAATGGTGAGCGCTACCATGAGATGATATCCAACTTTTTTTTTGCCCAAAATGCAAGAGCTTGACTTGCATGACATGTGGTTTCAACAAGGCGGTGCCACATGCCACACAGCACGCGTAACAATGGACTTATTGAGAGGCGACTTCGGTGAACATTTTATTTCACGTTCGGGACCGGTCAATTGGCCGCCTAGATCGTGCGATTTAACGCCTTTAGACTATTTTTTGTGGGGGCTATGTTAAAGCTCATGTCTATACAGACAATCCCGCTTCAATTGACGCATTGGAAGGCAACATTGAAGCATTTATTCGTGAGATATCGGCCAAAATGTTGGAAAGAGTATGCCAAAATTGGACTAAGCGGATGGACCATTTGCATGAAATCATCTTCAAACATTAAATTATATGGACCGTACTATCGATTCAAATAAAGATTTCATGAATTTTTCTGAATTTTATGTGTTTTTTTTTGAAAAATTTTCCTATAGCTCTTAAAAAATCAACCATTATATCAGCTAGAGTGCCTAATAACATATTCGAATCATTTCTTTAAACAGTTAGTGTGCGGTAAAAACAGTCCAAGACTGAATATATCTCCGCCACTGGGACTTATGAGTGAATTGGATCACCTAATATCATATTCGGATCAGAAGACTCGAGGTCCATTCATGCCCCAAGAGTTTCCCACCGACCATGTACGTTTTCTGGTAATTCTCGAGAACGTGGCAAATGTCGCACTTGACCTCCAATTTCATAGAAATTCTGATGGCCCGGGATTCATATAAAAATCGTTGGAAAAATTCGACTGCGAATAAGTAATACAATCCTGGACTGTCTTACTGAACGAAAGCCTTGAAAGAGTCCAATTGAAAGGCAATAATAACCGATTGGTTCTTACGCAGATGCACTCACACTCACTACGTTCTGCGAGTAGGTTCCTCATGATTCCCCTTTGAAATAAAGAAAGCTTGAAGGGCTTGAAGTCGCCGTAGTCTAGTAGGTAGTGAGGAGGCTTATTAGACGTAAAGCCAGAGTTCAAACCCCAGGTCAGACATCAAAACCAAATACAAAAAGTATTTCTTCTGCGACTTCCTCTCAGCAGATTTCTGGCCAAAAATCTGAGAGTAAATAAAATTGCCATGAAAAGTTTCTCAAAAATCCGTCGTTCGGAGTCGACTTTAAACTGTACGTCCCGCCGCTCATGTATAAAATTAACACACACAACATAAGTGGTGTGAGAAACTTGGTCGTAATCCTTACTGATGGGTTGTAATGACCAATTATGTATGTATGTATGTATAAAATGTTGCAAACGACCTCCAATGCCATAGAAACTCTGATGGCCCGGGATATAAATATCGTTGGAAAAAATCGTTGGAAAAAATCGACTGACAAATAAGCAATACAATCCTGGACTGTCTTACTGAACAAAGCCTTGAAAGAGTCCAATCGGAAGGCAATAATAAGCGATTGGTCCTTACGCAGATGCACTCACAAGCTTCGCTCTGGGAGCAGGCTTCTGTAATGATCATGATTCCCTTTTAAATAAAGAAAGCTTGAAGGACTTCAATTGCAAGGACTTCGTTACGACAAAATTTAACATCCAGTGCCAGAGGGAACTGTCTTCTATCTTTCGTGATGATGGACTGCCATAGGAAAACATTTTATGAGCATTTTCCTAACTTAAAAGATAGATTTTGAAGGGACAAATGTTTTATTGTGATGGAACTATGAACTAGAAGCATACGCTCAATTTTATAACAGCATTAAAGGCACTCCCTATTTTTATGAACAACATTTTAATGTTTCTTTGATTATGAAAGAGATTTTATTTTACGGCGTTGCAAACAAAAGCTTTTCAATGTTTTTGAAACAAAACTCTTTAAAATTAACACTAACATGCACCTGCACCTGCCATCTAGAAGGGCCTGAAATCAATGCTATTTGCCCCACAAGTACCCTTTAAGCCCCTTTAAGGTAGCATAAGAAGACAAAATTGTTTCTGTTTCCATTGAATTCTTTTTTTTATAGCTGGGAGGTAATAAAAGTCTCAATCAATTCATCAGTCCATTAAGTTTTAATGGCGTTTTATCACCACTTCTACTATTTTTTCCTCTTACACGGTGTTTTTGTTTTTCGTTGCAGCATAATTAAGTTTTAAAAATCGTCTCTCTTTTTATGCTTATGACTGACTGCCAGAGGCATTTTGTAAATATTTATCGCTTTAATGTCTGAATTTTATTTGATTTTGTTTTTATGTTTTGTTGCTTATTTATTATTATATTGTTAGGGATCTTGGGTAATTATTTAAACTATTTTAAGTGGTGATACAGTTTCATTTAATAGATATGTATACCCCTTCCTTCCCTCCCCCGCTTAGACAAATTCAACCAACCATATGGTAACCCAACCATTTTATGGTCAATTAAACAAGAATTTCAGAAGAAAAGAAACAAATAAACGAACAAACGAATTTATTAGGGATTCCTTATTTAACAAAAACAAAAATTATTAAAAATTCCAGTTTTTGTTTAAAAAGAAAAAGAAGAAAAAAATCATTGGAATTCCATTTTTCGTACGGTTTTTATTTGTTTAAAAAGATTTTTTTATGGTTTTAAATTTTCATATAAAGAGGCCTATTAAGCGCGTAATAATGTGGAACATTATGCGGAATAACAGAGTGCTGCTGCTGCTGTATTGTAGGCAGCACTTTTAAAATTTAAACACAAGGTGTAGTCATAAGGTGGCTTCACCCATAAAGAGTAGATTAAAAGAAATACTCTCCGCTATTACTTGGAAAAAGTAAATTGCAGTTGGAGGACGAAATGAATGGAAAAAGTGAATGCGTGAAGGATATTTACTTGGTACGAATTAGAGATCAGCACTGAATCGCTTTTTCGCTACTCATAAGTACTCATGAAATTTTGAGTATGAGTGAGTCAACAGTATTCAAATCCAACTACTCTGATTCATTCGTACTCACTACAACATTGATTTATAAGTACAAGTTGCAATGAGTATGAGTACAACGTGGACATCAAACTCATTACATTCGAAATATGTTTGATTCATACGCCTACTCATTCAGATTCATAAATTTAGAAAAGTACTTATAACACTCATAAATGATTCGAGTGATTTGCAGTCTTAGTTGTTGTTGCATTTACAAAGAAAGAAGAAAAACACGTAAACAAAAAAAGACAAAGACAGCAAGCAGAGCAAACACACAACCTTCTTGTGAGTATTGTGGTGTTCGTACGCGAATCACACTTATTTTGTGATTCGTGTATACGATGAGTCATGGAAAGTCGAAATCAATAACATCATGCGTATTGTTAAGTATGAGTACCATGAGTACTTCAAACTTTGAATATGCGTAGTATAAGTATGACATTAAAATAAGTATGAATGCGTATAAGTATCAGAAATTATAAGTATGATTCGAATCTACTTATCGTTTTGAATACTCATTGCTGACCTCTGGTCTGAATGTAATATCGGGGACGCCAGATCGATCACATGTAAAGAAGTCGCATCCAAATTGGAGCAAGAGTTTAATGACTACTTTTGCTGTGGAGAAATCAATACCAATATAACACTTGCAGTTGAGAAATCTCAATTACTATTCGCGACTTTTCAGGTATCATTGCTTACTCGGTTCGTTGATGGAGTCAAGGTAGCCAGACATCACTTAAAACTGCTAAATTCCAGAAGAGAGGTTACAATTACCTCCTGGGGCCTATTTAATAGCAGCATTTACTTATTTAATCGGTCCCGAAGTCGCCGTGGTCGAGTATGTAGTATGTTGGCTTATTAAACGTGAGGCCTCGGTTCAAACCCCAGGTCTGGCATCTCCAACTGCACGAAATATGAAAAAAATATTAGTGAAGTCTCCGTAGTTTAGTAGTTAGTGCGCTAGCTTCTTGGATCTAAGGCCACTCATTAAACCCCAGGTCAGATATCTCGATCGATTCTTACGGTGACTTCCTCTTAGCAGATTTCTGGCTACAACTCTGAGAGTAAATAAAATTGCTATGAAAAGTTTTTCAAAAATCTGGCATTCGGTGTCGACATTATACTGTAGGTCCCGCCACTCGTGTATAAAAATTAACGCACACAACATAAGTGGTGTGAGAAACTAGGTCGTAATCTTGAGTAAAGGGTTGTAATGACCAATTATGTTATGACAACCCTTTAGCCACGATAGCAACCTAGCTTCATACACCACCCATGTTACGTGTATGAAAGGCGGGATCTACAGTTTAAAGTCGACTCCAAGCGACAGATTTTTGAGAGAATTGTTTACTTCTTTTGCCATGATTTTGCTGAGAATTAGTCGCACAATTTTACATTTTCGGGATGTCTGAGCTAAAACGTCCAATAATACGTTGACTTTTAATAGTAACACATGGCCACTAAAAACCTTTAGTAAGTAAGGAAGTCGCCGTAGTCTAGTAGGTAGTGTGTTGTCTTATTAGACGTAAAGCCAGGGTTCGAGCCTCATGCCAGACACTAAAGACAAAATACAAAAAGTATTTTTCGGCGACTTCCTCTCACCAGGGATTTCTGGCAAAAACTCTGAGAGTAAATAAAATTGCCATGAAAAAGTTTCTCAAAAATCTGTCGTTCGAAGTCGACTTTAAACTGTAGGTCCCACCACTCATTTGTAAAATTAACACACACAACATAAGTGGTGTGAGAAACTAGGACGTTGTGCAATGGGTCAATTCGACCTCCGGGTACTATACTTGTCTTAATTGACAAGTACACGTCCTCTAACCTAACCTAACCTAAGTTAAGGAAAGAAAGAGAAGAAGAATAGTGGCATTCCAACTAATGCCAGAGATGAGAGTCTCAATGTAAATAATTCTAGTAGAGATCAATTTGCGTCCTCAACCCTGTACGACAGGGCTCAACACACTTCTAATTGACCACTCTACCAGTTTCGCGATCTTCTTCGAGTCTTCCCTTGATAGCTCATCTGTATTCTCATTTTACAAGGCCATCAGCAGGGTCGTAATACAGTAGCACAGTTCCCAGTCTAGTTTCCACAGCCTCGGTGATTGCGAATACTTGAGCCTAGAATATCAGAGAACTTTTGAATAGATTCATGCCAGTCTCGAAGTGCAATGCCAACCAACCTACATCTTCTAAGTATCGGTAAAGATCAAGCGACCGCCAAGTAAATTACCTAAGCCACGCAACTGCTGCCATCCAGGGCAGCTTGCCGAAGATATATTGTGATCACATATGCCATGAAACGTAAAATCAGAACCCATAGGCCCAACAAAATTCAACAAAAAATATTAAGATTTTCATACCAAAACACTTTAAAGAAGCCAGAAGGAGTTCTGAGAAGATGTAGGATATATAAGGAGATCGAAAGAGGCATTGCACTACAAACTCCAAGCTGTTCGTGGTTTCGAAGGCCAAAGAATATCCTGGTTCTCTGTCAAAGCGCGCCTATTATATATTGCACTGTGAAAACAATAATAAGTTGTAAGTAACACAGTGCGATGGAATCAGTTTATTGAGATTCCTATGCAGAAAACAATTTTTCCACACGGTGCACATAAATATGGAGAATGTTCAGCGGCTCTTTCCATCTCAGATTGATTGGCACCTCTTTAGTGTAAAGCTACATTCAACTTGAGACTAACTTTATATGACTCTAGAGAAATATCATCCAGTTTCGCTTATATCTCACAGAGTCTATGGGAACGTTCTCTACATATGGGTTTCATAAAATTCCCCGTGATTTGTTTCCATTCTCAGTAAAACCTTAAATTTCACACTTTTTACTACACCTTATAATAAAATTTTTTTATTCTTGTATTTAAGGTCAGGGTTCATTAAAAGCTAATTAGCTGTACAATGCGTTTAAAATACGTTTAAAGCGTTTATAAGATTTTAAATTACACGCTAACATAAGCAGCGACACCATCAAAAATCCCATTTAAAGGCGGCAGCCGTTTATTCAACTCTGTCAACTATTTTAACATTTCGTTTCGCTTCATAATCTGGGCTCTGCCACTCTGGGCCGCTCTCTCTTTCTTTCGGTCTCGTAATGGTTGTCAAAAAAATAATGTTTTCAAATATTTTTGTCACACGTCATATTTTTGTTATTGTAAAAACAACAAAAGCATACAAAAACAACAGAAAAAAGTAAATATTTTAAGTGGTTGTCAATTTTGAAATTGTTTGACATGTTTTCAGTATACTGCTCTGTACAATTTCACTCTCTCTCTCTCTCTCTCTCTTTCTCTCTCTTTTGCTGTCATTGTCGCAATGAAAATTTAGTGGAAAATATTTGACATGCAAATCAAAAAAAAAAAAAAAAGAAAGCAAATCTAACAAGAGTACAATCGAAAATCGAATGGTCTCTGGTAAAATGATTTTTTAAATAAACTTGAGAAGTGTTTCTCTTTTTTTTTTTTTTTGTTGTTTTCATAAATGAATTGAAAAGTATTGTCACTTAAAAAATTAAAAAAAGCAGAAGATGAAGAAAGAAAACAATTTGGTTCAATGACCTTTCAAAACCGGCAAACATAATTCCCACCGTTTTCTTTAATGACAAAAAAAAAATGCAGTTTATGAACAAATCTCCACAAACGCTGCGCATCTCTTTGCATCAGATTGCTTGTGATGGATGTCTGGCCAAACAGTGTTAAGTAGCGGAGATATCCATCCATACGGCACTGATATCGCATTATCTTCTTGAGTCACTGGTTAAACACTGCCGTTGAATTTAAGCATTTTCATAAGCGTAAAGATTTCACGACATATTTGGTCAAAGACATGATCAGGTCCTGCCTGGAGCCTTAACATGTATGCTGCACAAAATAACAGAAATATTGAATGTTTGTGATTTGCAGAAACCTTTAAAATGCTTACTGGTTGGAATAATTTTCCATGCAATTTCTCTGCTCTAGTTATGGGGTGGTTTAAACCCACCACTAACGGATCACAAGGGGGGGGGGCTTACTTCATTCTGGGTAACACATTGGGCCATATGGCCATCGAGTGAACTTGCCTGTAAACGGCAAGGAACCCGCTAACCTAACCTAGGCAGCAACACCGCAATCAAGTGCTTTACAAACTTTACCTAGACATCTGCCTTCGTCCATTAATGCCGAGATTTTCTCATTAGAGGGTCGCCGTAGTCTCAGAAAGTAAAGTGTCCGCCAAATAACTTTTTTTTTTTTTTGAAAATGCTTTAAAAAAACTACTGAATATTTTCTCAAATTTCTTTTTTTATTTCAAAGTACAATCCTTCCGGTTAATAATGGAAAATAATTTCTTTCAAATGGCTGCCTCGGCTGGCCATGCAGTAGCCTACACCGATTTTGGCAAAAAATCATCTTTTCAGATGAAGCTCATTTTGATCTTGGCAGGTATGTAAACAAGCAACATTATCGCATTTGGGGCGCAGAAAACCCGCACGAATACATTAAAAAGCCGACGCACCCAAAACGAGTCACTGTTTGGTGCAGATTTTGGTCCAGAGGCATAATTTTGCCATTTTTCTTCGAAAATGAGCAAGGAGTGGCCGTTACAGTCAATGGCGATCGTTATCGGGCCATGTTGAACGAATTTTTGTTCGCAAAAATTGAAGAGGAGGATATTGGCAACATTTGGTTTCAACAGGACGGCGCTACGTGCCACACAGCCGAAGCTACACTCGATGTTTTGCGCCCTGTTTTTGAAGATCGCATTATCAGCCGCAGCCGAGCTGATGTCGTTTGGCCATCTCGGAGCTGCGATTTGACATCGTTGGACTATTATTTGTGGGGTGCCGTCAAAGATAAGTGTTACGCCGACAAGCCAGAGACAATTGACGCTTTAAAGGACAATATTCGTGAAGCCATTGGTGAAATACAGCTGCACACAATCGATAATTTGCTTAAAAATTGGACCGATCGTGTAGGCTACTGCATGGCCAGCCGAGGCAGCCATTTGAATGAAATTATTTTCCATTATTAACCGGAAGTATTGTACTTTCAAATGAACAAAGAAATTTGAGAAAATATTCAGTAGTTTTTTTTCAAAAGCATTTTCAAAAAAAAAAAGTTATTTGGCGGACCCTTTAGTTAGACATGAGCCCGTTATTCTTATCCCCGTTCAGACATCTCGAACAGAAGCGAAATATAATAAAATATTTCTTTCGACGGGCTCCTCTCAGCAGTCTTCTAGCAAAATTCTGAGAGTGAAATAAAACTGCCGTGAAAAGTCACTCAAAAATCTGTTGTTAGGAGTCGAATTAAACTGTAGGTCCCGCCACTCATGGATAAAATTAAGCCACACACCAAGGGTGGTGAGAGAAAGTAGGTTGTAAGTTTGACTAAAGGGTTGTAATGGACGAATTGAGTAAGTAAGCAAGAAGGTAACTCTTATAAAGGGTCCAGATCAAAGGGCATCGTCGGTAATTCCTTTACCAGAACATAAACCCAGTTCGCAAGCTTCGAACAATTAACGAACATAGATATTGTAAATGCCGGGTTGGATGGATTCTATAAGGCGGTTTAATTAAGTTGACAATATGAGCAGTATTGTCAAGCATTGCTTTACTGATCTGGATAAGAAAAGGAAATCGTTGCCTTATCTTGGATCCGAAAATAAAGATGACATAGTTATCTATCCTACTAGCGAGCTTTTGAGACGCCATTACTGGATTGAAAGGCATGCGGATAGACTTGGCATTTTCTCAAATTCTTTCTGTGGGAGCTCTAAGTCTTTGGAAGAAATTAGTATGCAGTTCAGGCAGTGCACTGAACTTTCTAAAATAAAGATTATCGCAGTAGCGAGATTTATTTTACAGATTATAGATTTATTTTAGTTTCATCAGAAAAGGTTCTCTGTCTTTACCTCTTTTCCTCAAAAATTAGCGCTGCTTGGCCACAAAACTTCGTAAGCAAGTGATGTATTTTTAGACGGGCCTCTCAGCCGGCATGGATTGTGTGACACCTTAGTCCAGACCAATCCTATGCTGGGGGACATATTTCACAAAACAGTTAAAACACTGAAGCTGATGGTCACCTTAACGTGCAAACGCCATTACAAGTCGACATCCACGTGGAGAGTTAAGTATAGGATTTTCGCCTGTCGTACATTATACTTCACAATGAAATCTTTTAAAGGATATGAACGAGCTTGCTGGGTTATGTTTTTATAAGGATGTACAACAGATGTCTGATAGATTGACTGATATTTTCAAATTTAATGATGACAGAAGTTTGATGCTGTGCCTGATTGCAACTTGGCTTCATACGAATGAATATAAATGAGTTGAAGAGTTTTTAAAAATTTCAATTAATTTTGTAACGCCCTCGTTTTTAAATGATTTCCTTTAAAAAAAATTTTCTCCTGATTTGAATTACAATTTAATCTGATTTTCTTCCTTATCCAATCGAACTATTTTTAATAGAGTCTTTAAGTCAATAGGAATTATGAATTGCTTCAAATTACAACAAAAAAGATAATAGAAAAGAGAATAGAAAAGAAATAAGAAACATAAAAACGTTAAGAAAAATCTCTTTTAAGAAGATAATGAAGCTGATGCTGGCTGATGCTGCTCATGGTGATTGTGATTACGATTTCAAATCTTTTACAATTAAAAACTTAAGGAAAGACAGACACAGAAAAAACTGAAGAAAAATAATAGAAAAAAGAATAAGCAGTAGTAGAAGGAGGAGGAGGAGGAGATGAAAAAGCAATAAATGAGCCATAAATAATAAAATATGAAAAGAAATTATCGATAATTTCATTGCTTCTACTCAACAACAGAAAGAGCGGAATGGCAAGTAATTAATGCAGTTTAATGAGCTTTAAAGATTTCAGTTCTTGTCTTCAACTTTTTCTATGTTTTTTTTCTTCTTCTTCTCGACAGCAGATATTAAAAGAATTTTTTTTATTTCAGTACCTCCTCTACCGCTTATAGAAACTTATTATAGACGCAGTAATAAACGATTAGTTTTAATACTCTTCTATGGCCACTTGAAGACGATTATGATTCATTATTTAATCGTCCAACAACATAAAACTTCCTATCATCCTGCGTTGCTGCTACTCTCAGGGCTACGATTTTCATAATTTTTTCAACATTTTCCTTCCATTGATGTTGTTCCGCTATCAATAAGAAGACAATAAATTTGAAAGAAAAAATTAAAAAAAAAAATAAAAAAAGAAATGAAAGACGGCAAGAAGTTAAAAAAAATTTATTAGAAATTCACGCAAACGCGCTAACGGTAGACAGAAGTGATGGTGGTTGTAGTCCAGGATATGAAGTAACGAACGTTTAATGTGATCAACTTGACTCGATGTGCATCATACATAGAAGCGTAATGGACAGTTTATGGTTAATGCCTCTTTTCGAACTGAGGCATTAGTGATTTAAAATGGAATATTTCATCATTGCATCATGCAATGTTTAATGGAAGTAGAGAGGCAGCCATAATTCCATGTGAAAAGAGTCATAAAATATAACTAACAGCCACGAAATACATTCCCTTTCCAGCAGTTAATTTGTGGCTTCAAACAAAATCCAGATGTCCCTACCAACTACTCACAAATGTAAGGCAGGATCGTTAGGCATGTACCCGCCACTTCTAACAGACAGTTTGACGGCGGTTGCCCTTGATAGTTCGAATGAAGAATCAAAAATAGAATGCCAATCTCGTTCAGTGATAATCTCACCTGGAGATCACAGTTGGGAAGCCATTACGTCAACGATATTTACGTACATACAGGGTGGCTGATATGTATTGCAACCAACTTCAGGTTGTTATTATTTGTAAACCGCTCGTCTGACAGCTGACAGATTTATTCCAGTGACAGTTCATTTTAATATTTACAAGCTTACAAAAGCATTTTGATCTATTGCATTCAGAAAAAAGTTATTCGTGATGGAATTCAAGCGTGATAGTGTGATTGCTTTATATTTGACTGGAAAACCACAGGAGGCTATCGTTAGAGCCCTCCAGCATTTAAATGTGAATAAATCTTTTGTTTCTCGTACCATTGCTCGTTACCGTGATACTGGCCCAAAAAGTGGTTAAAAAAAACCGGTAACAACACCAGAAATGATTCGAAAAGTGAAGGCCAGATTTGATCGAAATCCACGCAGCAGTGGTAGAAAAATTGCTTGTGAGCTGAACATATCGCGAGAACGGATGCAACACATATTGAAAAATGAGCTTGGACTACAACCATTGAAGTTCCAAAAAGTACAAGAGCTCACCGATGGACAAAAAAAGTTAGACTGGAAAGAGCCAAGGAGTTACTTCGCTTGCACGAAAGTGGCCCGTTAGCGAATTTGGTTTTCTCCGATGAGAAGCCATTCCAAATTGAGGAGGAGTTTGTGAACAAACAAAATGATCGGGTATACTTGCCAAAGAGGTCAGCTGAAAATGTACACCTGCGATTGGCCACCAGAACTCAAGCGCCGCCGATGGTAATGGCGTGGGCCGCCGTAATGGCCGATGGTCGCTCCCCGCTCGTATTTATCGACCGTGGGTTCAAAATAAATGCCGAATATTATCGGGAAAATGTCTTAAAGACAGTATTGAAGCCCTGAGCAGACAAACATTTCGGCTGCAGGCCATGGACATTCCAACAGGACTCAGCACCACCGCACTCAGCACGCGTCAACCAAGAATGGCTTAAAAAGGAGGTTCCTCGCTTGATTTCTACCGCACAATGGCCACCAAAATCTCCGGATCTCAATCCGTTGGACTTTTGCGCCTGAGGCATTTTGGAGAGTAAGGTTGTCATTAAAAAATACCAAAGTGTCGATCATCTCAAGACGGTGCTTCGCCGGGAATGGGCCAAAATACCGCAGAGCCACTTTCGTGCAGCCTGTGTTGGCTTTGTCGGTCGTTTGAAGGCCATAATTCGTACCAAAGGTGGCCAATTCGAACAAATCTAAACTGATTCTAAAATTTGATGTTATTTCCAACATTTTTTGCTTTTGAATAATAAAATTAAAGAAAAAAAATTAAAAAATATAGCGCTTTACTTTGTTGCATTATATATCAGCCCCCTGTACATACATAATAGTCAGGATTATGGACCTAGTTTCTCACACCACTCATGTTGTGTGTGTTAATTTTAAACATGAGTGACGGCGGGACCTACAGTTTAAAGTCGACTCCGAGCCACAGATTTTTTTGAGAAACTTTTCATGGCAATTTTATTTACTCTCAGAGAGAGTTTTTGCCAGAAATCTGCTGAGAGAAAGTCGCCGAAGAAATGTTTTTTCATATTTCATTTTGACATATGACCTGGGGTTTGAACCGTGGCCTTGCGTCTAATAAGTCAACACACTACTTACTAGACTACTAGACTACGGTCAACGATATTTACAATTGGCAATTTGGTTTTTGTCTTTGATAATCCATCAGCGATTACAAGGAGTACCTAAGTGACCAAACAAGGGTTAAAACAAAATGTCTCGCTATCTGCTTTAAAGATGCCTGACATTTCTTAATCAGAATGGATGTCATGGAAACTCCATTCAAGGCATTTAAAGCCACTCAATCATGGTGAAAACTTTCCTTCATATGAAGATGGTTTTGATTAAACCTACAAATAGATTTTAAGTGACCTTGACAATCCAGATACATACAGGTGTTATGTTCGGGGGCAAATGTGTGAGAACTGCTTTGATTTCTACAAACAGACAAGAAGACTGCAGGGAGTATCACAATATCTCCGTAAGAATGCTTTTCCTTTTATTATTCATTAAAGGGACTTTATGTTTTACAAAGATGGACTGAACATTGTCTAATTCACACTTTACTGAAAGCAGTCACTTGTAAGTAGTCTTCACATATTGGAAAGCAGTTACACAGTGCCCAACCTTGCGCATTAGATTTTATCGAACTCGTTCTCGGTAGTGGTGCTACTGCAGACTTGATATAATGCTTCCTTGTAATCTTCCTCTATTTTCCAGTGGCCGTCAGACCCATACCCAAACTTCGAACACTATAGTGGAAGTCCCTATAGGACGAAGAAACTTAATGTCTGTAATTATATAGGCACTGGAGGAGTAATTCTACCTTTAAGCAATCCAGGTATAGGTTCCTAAGAACCAACATGGAACTGCCAAAGACACTAGATAGGCCGGTTCATCAAGAGAGGTTATTTGTACGTTTTTCCTACGGTAATTATGGCACATCGGCGGCGAAATAAGAAGACGCAAGTGGGTTAGGCTTGGGCACACTCTTCGCAAGCCATTAGACGACATCACAAGGAATACCATAGATTGCAACCCCCAGGGAAGCAGGCGCATCGGACGACCATCACACATCTGGAAACGCCAAATCACAATCGAATTATCCAAACTACGTCTACAGTGGAACGAAATCAAACACCGCGCTGACGATCGAACTCATTGAAACCAACTTGTTGCGGCCCTATGCTCCCTAGAGGAGTTAGGGGAACATATAATATAATAATACATTGAAGTTTTGATGAGCCCATTAAGCTTTATGACATCATCTGATCGGACCAGATCGGTCATGCCTAGACAATGCAAAAATCTTTGCGTTGAAGACCTAGTACTTTTGGATGACTTGCTATACCATCAATCAGCATGATTGATGCTCTTAATTTGAACTACTGCAGATAATATTTTGTAACTCATTGGCATGATAAAACATAAGCTTGTCGTTTGGACCGACAATTACTTGCAGTCTTAAATAGAGCAGGAATTCTTGAAATTACAAAGCAGGGAAGGCAGAAAACTAATGCAAAGTCTACCAAGTAACATCTTTTAAAGCCTCATATAACTAACAAGGTTTAACAGAATCCAACAAATTAAGAAATGAAATGTAACAACAACAACAAACATAAAATGGTTGAAATAAAAAAAAAGAAACAAAAACACGCAACAAAAAACAGGGAACAACATTTTAAGCATTTATTACCACAAAAACGTCAAACAAATAACCGGCTAACCGGCAATACGAACAACAAAAAAAAAAAATACAACAACAACAAAAAAACAGAATAAAACTGATGGGAAAATATGTTGTAATAATTAGTTACTGCCGCCTTTGCCACTCAAGCAGGCAAGCAGTAAAGCTTCTTTTGTTTACAGCCTCTGGCTATACTATGCACGCTGGACGACGCTGAAGAAGTTGCCAGCTGACGGACGGTGTATTTCTTCTTTTAAAAGAGTTTCACAATATTAGTGGGGGAGCAAAAAAGAACTGAAAACTGAAATTTAAATGCGAAATGGTTTCGACAACAATTGAAAGACACAATACAAGTGGTGTCAGTGGTCGTCTGTTCGTTCTGTCGATATATGCTGCTGCTAATGCTACTGCCACTGTTGCTGCCGTTGTGCTGACTGTACCCATTTAGTTTGATTGACTACTGACTGCTAAGTTGTTGACTCTGATTGACTACCGGCTGCTGATATTAAGAGATGTTTTATTAATTTTTTTTTTTTTTGACAGATTTCAATTGCCGACTTTCAATGCGAGCCAGTGGAACAATTATTTGTAATAAAATGGCTAACCCTCCGTTTCTGACCGGTTGTAATATTAATATGGAATCGAATTAGAGAACGAGAGGCAGATTTCAACATATGTACCTCCATATAAAGGGTCCGCCAGAAAACTTTTTTTTTTGTGAATGCTTAAAAAAAACTACTGAATATTTTCTCAAATTTCTTTTCTTTTTTATTTGAAAGTACAATCCTTCCGGTTAATAATGGAAAATAATTTCATTCAAATGTCTGCCTCGGCTGGCCATGCAGTAGCCTACACCAGAAGATGCCGATTTTGGCAAAAAAAAAATCATCTTTTCAGATGAAGTTCATTTTGATCTTGGCGGGTATGTAAACAACCAAAATTGTCGCATTTGGGGCACAGAAAACCCGCACGCATACATTGAAAAACCGACGCACCCAAAATGAGTCACTTTTTGGTGCGGATTTTGGTCCAGAGGCATAATTGGGCCATTTTTCTTCGAAAATGAGCAAAGAGTGGCCGTTACAGTCAATGGCTATCGTTATCGGGCCATGTTGAACGAATTTTTGTTCACAAAAATTCAAGAGGAGGATATTGGCAACATTTGGTTTCAAGAGGACGGTGCTACGTGCCACACAGCCGAAGCTACACTCGATGTTTTGCGCCCGGTTTTTGAAGATCGCATTATCAGCCGCAGAGCTGATGTCGTTTGGCTACCTCAGACACCGATTTGACACCGTTGGACTATTATTTGTGGGGTGCCGTCAAAGATAAGTGTTACGCCGACAAGCCAGAGACAATTGACGCTTTAAAGGACAATATTCGTGAAGCCATTGGTGAAATACAGCTGCACACAATCGATAATGTGCTTAAAAATTGGACCGATCGTGTAGGCTACTGCATGGCCAGCCGGGGCAGCCATTTGAATAAAATTATTTTCCATTATTCACCGGAAGGATTGTACTTTCAAATAAAAAAGAAATTTGAGAAAATATTCAGTCGGTTTTTTCTTAAAGCATTTTCAAAAAGAAAAGTTATTTGGCGGACCCTTTACTAAGATAGGGTAGGAGGAAGTAGCCGGTTTGTTAAATCAAAGCTCAATTAAGCACACATAGTGGCTCCTTGTGGAAGTCGCCGTAGTTTAGTAAGTAGTGTGTTGGCTTATTAGACGTAAAACCCGGGTTCGTATCCCAGGTCAGACATCAAAACGGAATATGAAAAAATATTTCTTCGGCGACTTCCTCTCAGCAGATTTCTGGCAAAAACTCTGACCGTAAATAAAATTGCCTTGAAAAGTTTTCCAAAAATCTGTCGTTCGGAGTCGATTTTAAAGTGTAGGTCCCACCACTCATGTATAAAATTAACACACACAACATGAGTGGTGTGAGAAACTAGGTCGTAATCCTGACTGTAATGGCCAATTATGTATGTATGTAGTGGCCCTTTGCGATGAGACATGGTTCCCATAGGATTAAGCTGAAAACCATATTGAAAGTTTAATAAATTTTGTGACCGATTTGGTATAAAACGATAGTTGCATTACAGCTTCGAGAAATGTAAAACCAAATGAGAGAAGACAGCATCGATCCATGGACTGTCATTGGCAAATAAAATGGAAACAACTTTCTCTACTGATCTATAACTTCTGCAGAAGATATATGCTGGTAAAGGAAAGTCGCTCCACATGCCTATCCACTGCGCCATGTACCGTTAGAGTATGTGCAGCAGAGTCGTCCCCCTACGATCTAGTTTACACAGTTGGTTGGTATGCTTCGTATACAATTTAAGCCAAAGAAATTCTTCCTATGCTTTGAATTAGTCAGCCTGCAATAAATATCTTTGAATCAGAGACAGCAGGCGGATATTCTTGTACTCATGAGTGTACGGAGGAAATACATTCTAAGGTTAAGCACTTCAGACAAAATTCCGCAACGTATCTTCCTTTATAGTTTTGAAACCTTAGACTTCCACAATAGCCCTAGAACTGACCAATATTCCTTGTTTGGAATTATAGTGTGAAATCTATGGAGCTTATGTTCAGATGTGGTAAAGACAATGTGGCAGCGTTAGTCGGCGTAGTCTAGTAGGTAGTGTGTTGACTTCTTAGACGTAAAAGCCAGGGTTCGAGCCCCAGGCCAGACATCAAAACAAAATACAAAAAAAGTATTTCTTCGGCGACTTCCTCTCAGCAGATTTCTGGCAAAAACTCTGAGTTTCTCAAAAATCTGTCGTTCGGAGTCGACTTTGAAAACTGTAGGTCCCGCCGCTCATGTCTAAAATTGACACACACAACATAAGTGGTGTGAGAAACTAGGTGATAATCCTGACTGAAGGATTATGTATTATATATGTATGTTAGGTGATACTTACATACTTACTAGATTGATCATTGCAACCCTTTAGCCAGGCTTACAACCTACCTTCTAACACACATGTTGTGTATGTGAAACTTACCCGTGATTGGCGGGCGGGACCTACTGTCCAATGTTGACTCCGAACGACAGATTTTTTTAAAAAATTTTTTATGGCCTTAGAACTTTAGGCAGAAGACTGCTAAGAGGAAGCCTCTACCGTACTTTTCAGAGTCTGAATACAGAAAACAGCAGTAGTCTTAGGTTAGGTTAGGTTAGGTTAGAGGACGTGTAATTGTCAATTAGGACAAGTACAGTACCCGGAGGTCGAATTGAACCATTTTACAACGTCCTAGTTTCTCACACCACTTATGTTGTGTGTGTTAATTTTATACATGATTGGTGGGACCTACAGTTTAAAGTCGACTCCGAACGACAAATTTTTATTTATTGAGAAACTTTTCATGGCAATTTTTATTTACTCTCAGAGTTTTTGCCAGAAATCTACTGAGAGGAAGTCGCCGAAAAAATAATTGTTGTATTTTGTCTTCGATACCTGGCCTGGGGCTCGAACCCAGGCTTTTGCGTCTAATAAGCCAACACACTACCTACTAGACTACGGCGACTTCTAAGCAGTAGTCTTACGATCTCCACAAATTGCGGTAAGTTATGGTTGAAAATGTAATTAAAGGAAGTATTAATTTCATATCAAAAATTCGCTGAAGAGTACACCTTGATATGAGAAAATAAGATTTGAAAAGAACAACAAGAACAAATCAAGGAGTATATTCTGGAAGTTGCCCGAGCAGACTGTATACTGATCGAAGCTTTTGTAATAATTAAGCTGTGGCACAACACAACAGCGCCATGAATTTGTTTCAAAAGACTTTTTAACGAAGTTTCGTTGCAATGAAGACAAGTTTGAAATTTGTGGTTATCACTTTATCCTCATTGCCCCACTGTGCATGCATTTAAAATATATTCTGTGCGAAATTTCTTTAAAGGATTTCTTTTCTTTCATTCGTTCTTTATTTATTCAAATGATAATTTAATTTATGATTTTATTTATTCTCCGAGTTAAAGTTTTAATTACGCTCTGCCACAAGCACTCAATCAAGGAAGAGAGGAGGGAGGGGGACAACCTAAAGAAATTGCATTAATTTTCTATTTCATTTTGAAATTGCGTGTCTTAAATCTCAAGTAAATGAAAAAAGAAGAATAATTAAATGCCATTGGTTTATGAGAATTACAAAATATTGTAGATGATGACGATGGTCATCAACATCCATATCCACATCAACATCAACTGGAGAAGACAGAATGAATGAATGCGTAGGATGAGAGTAACTTAAGCGGCTTAAATTTTCTTTAAAGAAGAAAACAATTTTAATTGTCTCTTGAATTAATTGTAGACGAGAAGAGAAATTTTATTTGTCAAAAAGAAAATGCTTCAACACTTAAATTTCTTTTTTTCTGCTTTTTTTAATTAAAAACTATAAAATCTGACTAGAGACCGAAGCATTAAGATAAACGTAAAATGATTATTTAAAAAGTCATTATAATAAAATTTTATAAGCGTTTTACAACAACAAAACCAAAAAAAAGAATCTTTAGACTGCGGCGGTGGAAAATATAAGTTCGATTAAAAAATCATCATCAATGGCTGGCTGGCTGGCTGGCTGGACTGGACTGGGTATTAAGATTTCTAATCTTAAAAAGACAGAGAAAAAGATTCATGGCAACCATAATAAAATTTAATCGTTATTATGCCTATTGGGCTGAGAGGCCGTCGAAAAGTGCTTGAATTGCAAAATTTATGTTTAAGAAAATGGCCAATAAAAGTTCAAGTTTTTATAAAAAAAAAAAAAAAAATAGAAAAAAATAGGAAAACAAACTTACCACAATCAATTTAAAAAAATAAAAAACGAAATTGTGATTAACAAATTCAGCACTTACCTGTAAAGAAAAAAAAAAGAGAAAAAAATTTAAATTTAGTATGCAAAACTAGAATTGATTAAAAGGAAGATATGATTGAAGACTTAAAATCATTAGAATTTTGGTAAATAGTGTTGTGCTTAAAAAACATATTCTTGCGAGGAAAGAGCAAATTTTAAATGTTTACTCTGGAAACAATAACAAAACCAAAACAATAAAGAAAAAAATCATTATTGTCGTAGGTAATCTGTAACCATTCCATCTATGTATACTACTGCCCCCAAGTCTACCATATTTAGAGTGCCCCTGTAATGTCTGCCCCAAATCTTTTGCCCTGACAGACATTAGGATTCCTCACTGCTAGGAACCACATAAATTACCAAGTGCTTACATCTGATATGAATTAATTTCCAAGTCGCTTGGCCAATTACAACCATTCAGTCAGGATCTTACGACCTAACTTCTCACGCCACTTATGTTGTGTGTGTTAATTTTATACATGAGTGGCGGGTTATGTTAGGTTAGGTTAGCGTGGTAGCTTTAATTTACCAAAAATCTCACTTGAGCACGCATAGCGGCCCGTTGTGATGCGACAGGTGAACGCAGCCTCTACACTAACCAAGTTCCTCCGATCCAAGGAGGGGGAAGTTGGTCAGCGCAAGGGCTGCACAATGAGTGGCGGGCCTTACAGTATAAAGTCGACTCCGAACAACAGATTTTTGAGAAAGTTTTGATGGTAATTTTATTTTACACTCAAGAGTTTTTGCCAGAAATCTGCTGAAAAGCAGTCGCCGAAGAAATATTTTTTAAAATTTCGTTTTGTTGGCGATGTCTGACCTGGGGTTTGAACTGTTGATTCATGTCTAATATTAGACACGAACCCATTTCAAATTCCAGCTGCTCAGATATCTCGAAAAAAACAAATTTTGAAAAAATATTTCTTTCGGTGGCTTCCTTTCAGCAGTAAATACAATTTGCATGAAAAGCTTCTCAAGCTCATTACTCGTTCGCAGTAATCTGTAATCCCATCACTCATGGTGTGAGAAGCTAGGTTGTAATCCTAACTAAAGGGTGGTAATGACTAATTATGTAACTAAGTTTCTGAGCATTTGTTCTGGCGATTTTTTTACTCGCTTTAGAATCTACATATTGGACTTGAAGTGATCCTCATTGTGTAAAAGTGTTCTTTGAGGCTGCAGGCTAGTTTTGTTAAGCGGACAAGACTGACAGATTCTACCGCTGTGGCCTTGAACTCCTGAAATTCTCGATTAAAACATACATAGTGAGCGTGGGAACTAGTTTGGCGAGAGCATTCGAAAATATCTAATATTAGGCCCTTAGTCTAGTGATTAGTATGTTGACTGCTAAACGAGGACTCGTGTGTTAGAAACCTCAGCTTGTATATCTTGAGAAAAAGAGAAAAAATGAGGGCATAACTGGCCTTTTTTCATACTTTAATTATCATACATTGGACCTTACAAAAGGAAATTCATAATATTCAACTATCCATGGTCCTTTTTATTGGCCTCCACTTTTTTTTCGCATTAGTCACATTTATGACCATACAAATATGACGTATGACGTCATCATTAAGACCACATTTAAAATGTGCCCAAAAAAAAAATACTAAAACCCCCACAAAAAAATAAAAAAACAGACATGAAAGACGAATACTTCTTTTATGGCAGTAGTTTTGCTCTTTTTTGCGGGGCTCACTGCCAAAAAAGCTTGATTAATATTTAATAAAACGCAAATGTTATTATGGTGATATGGGAAGCAGTAGCTTGGTTGGGATCCTTTTTTTCTTCGCCATTATTGAGGACAAGAGTATGTGAGAATGTGAGTTTTATAAATGTTTCCGTTATAAATGCACAGAAAAAACAACAACAAAAACAAAAAGAAGTAACCAAAAATGTATTCAATGGACAAGCAATAGCCCACAAGAACAGGACAAAAAAAATACCGAAGAATTTTTGATTTAAGGCAGTAGCTTAAAGGAATTAAATGATGCAAGGATAAATATGATAACAAAAGTTGGAAAAATGATTTTAGATTGTTTAAATGAACTGCCAGCAGTTTTTAAAGAAGAATAAGATGCAATAGAGTCGAAAATGTAAGGGATTTTCGAGAAAATTCAATATTTCCCAAAAATAATCACCCTTATTCTGATTGTCGCCGTCGTCGTCGTTTTTGAGTCGACATCGTTTTCTATCGTCGTCGACATCACGTCGGCATTGTTTTGGTTTTCTGTAACACTATTGTGTCGACGTCGACTTTTTATCGATAATTGTAATAACACAAAACACACATATTTAATATTTAAGTCAGCCGATTCATTTTATGGTTTATTTAGAAAAAAAAAAATAGTTTTTCATCATCAGGCCTGTCAAAATCAGCGATGTATTGATCCATGTCCAGGAATATGTGGCCGTTTTGCGCTTTACAATGTTGTAAACCACAGTCCGTTCTGTACTTGTATTCAAAACTATACAGGAAATCCATTTCTTCAGTGCCAAAGAATGAGTACGTTTGATAGGATTACAATTGCTGCGAAAACTTAGCTATTAATATGATTTTTAATGTCTGTAGTTGAACCTCAAAAGTATGTTGTTGCTTCGAATCCTTAACCTTTACCGTGTGGTCGGTCCGAATTGCATTTGTAAGGATATAGGGACAACACCTTCATGTACTTGCTTACCAGAGTATACTGGACAACCACCTAATTGCCGCCCTGAATGCATTACAAACTCTGAATGTCCCTCGCAACAAACTTGTATTAATCAGAAATGTAAGGATCCCTGCTCAGGACTTTGTGGCCAAAGTGCAGTTTGTCGTGTTAATAGCCACACTCCAATGTGTTATTGTGAGTCTGGCTATACTGGTAATCCATTTGTGCTATGCTCTCCCATACAACAAAATCCACTTGAAGTTGTCGCCCCTTGCAAATCCATCGCCTTGTGGAACTTATGCTCAATGCCGCCAACAACTTGGCAATCCTTATGAAGGATGTCGACCGGAATGTTTGATTCCGACTGCCCGTTGAACAGGACATGCGTTAATGAGAAATGTAAAGACCCATGTCCTGGTACCTGTGGGCAGAATGCCGAATGTTTTGTTAGAAATCATTTGGCGACGTGTAACTGTATTTATGGATAACAAGGCGATCCATATCGCTATTGTGCTAAGGAAGAAAAACGTAAGACAATAAAAATTCACCACAAAAATGACGTCGACAGAATCAGAGTCGACACAACACAATATCGACGTAGTATTGACTTACAGAATACCAAATGTGTGTCGACAGTCATCGATAACTGTCAATAACGACAAACAGAATGCCAATTTTAAATTGTCGATGCAAGTCGACGACGACAACCAGAATAAGGGTGAATATAAAAGAGTGAAAGTTTATAATTCAATTGAGAATTTTTAAAAACGTAGGCAAAAAATTTGTAGAAATCAAAACCAAGTGAAGAAGAATACACAAAGAAAATTGTAGCCTCATGGAACATATCAAGGCTTGCTTCACAAATAGGACATTAGCAATCTAAGTGTGCTAGTAAATCGACAATAGTTTTTAAAAAAATCGTAGGCTTTACAGTAAACTGTCCACAGAACATCTTATCGTTTTGTCCCCCTATGCAATTACGTAAAATATTCATTTCTCAATTCTAACCAGATAACTCACAATGCTCAGTGCAGCTCCAGTACAGACACACTTACTTAGCGAGAAAAGCTTACTTAGCTTCTCACCTTACCCATGTAGTATGTATTAATTTTATCCATGAGTGGTGGGACGTACTGTTTAAAGTCGTTACCGAACGACAGACTCAATAATAAGCAAAATAACCGGGTTTCCTTTCCAACTAGAAATAGTACTTTTGCTTTTGCACAAGATTTTTTTAAATTTTTAATCTCCTTTTAATGAATTCATTCCTTTAAATAACTGGCGATGGTTGTTCAAAGAGCAGCAGCATTAATATCGATATTAAATGAAATATTTTATCATACTACCGGCTTTATTTGTAAATCAGTTACTCATGTCCCCCCCACTCCCCCCACTTAGCCGCTCACAATCTAAATGAGCTTTCAATATACACACGATGTACGTTATAATAAGTTTCTGTAGCCTATTTGAAGACAAACTAGGAGAAGGAGAGGGGGAGAGGAGAGGAGAGTGAGGGGCTGGTAGATGAGAAAAGAAACAAAGAAGACGCCTGCATGTACAGTACAATATATAAAGCAGCAGCAGTAAATAATGCTAATTTATGTCATGTTTCATAATAAGATTTAACCATAAATGTATGCGAATGAAACGACGACTAGAATGCCTCAATGACTGAACGAATGAATGACTGAATGACTGAATGACTAAATGAATGGATGGTCGAATGGATGATTGGATGGATGGTTGTATGCTTGGTTGGTTAGCTGAGAATAGCTGCTGTATAGTTTTAGTTGGCAAATGGTTATGGTATCGGTAATGGGTATGGGTATGGTATTATATTTGTCTGTCTGTCTGTCTGTTTGTCCCATACATACACAAACGATATGACGGTATGGGAAACCGCAGTAACAGCAAAGCAGAAAATTCAAAATAATGAAACACCGTCCGTCTAAAATGAAAATTGAATTGAATTTCTCAAAGGCAAGTCATACGAGGCACTAAAGTTTTAAAACAGACAAAGAAGGGAAATACTTGGATTGATACAAAGCCCCAGCCAGTTAAACAGAGAGACAGACAGATAGACAAACGAATGTATTCAATATAGTCGCTTCATATTAAAGCGTAACTAATGATGCCAATAAAAAAAATACTTGTAATAATAATACAAACATTTAAATCCATGTACACATACTGATTCACACATACTTATACACACCTAAACACACATGCAAGTACCTTATGTGTAGTTAAACTAAATCAATATGCATGACATACATATATGTATGTATGCACTACAATGGCAGTAAGAGAATCCTGCATTGGGTTTAAGAATTAATTCCTATCGCTTTAAAGTAGATGATGTCAATGCAACTTTGATTTGCATTACTTTGCCTAGAGGTTTCCTTTGGAGTTAGTGCGTAAACTGCATTGAAAAATGCTGATGGTACTGCCTACACTTGGTTTTAAGAAAAAAGCAATGGAATCCTCAGTAACTTGGGTGATAATTTGTTATGGAATTTCTGAAGCATCTTTTCGTGATATTTTAAGGCGATTTAAGAATAGAGCTTCAATTTTAATTTTCAACGCAAACAGACAACAACAAAATACACACATCATACGGTAAACAGAGTTACACAAACCAATACGTAGACGTTTACAAGAAGGAAAGAAAACAGAGATCACAAATCCAACAGAAACAATTTCTTAGAAAGATTGTAAAGTAAAGTGACATAAAATAAGGGAGAGAGAGATTTTAATTTTCAACGCAATTGGACAACAACAAAATACACACATCATACGGTAAACTGAAGCCAATATGTAGGAATTCATAAGAAGCAAAGGCAACAGAAATCAAAAATCCAACAAAAACAATTTCTTAGAAAGATTGTGAAGTAAACTGATATAAAAGAAGAGAGGGAGACGAGAGTCTGCTTCCAATAGCCGAGAGTAAGGTAAGTACAGTGGTATTAGACACCACTTGAAGGGTTTGATAGCTCAGTATTATCAGTTGAATTGTGTGAATAAATAAAGAATATATCTTTGCAGGGGCAAGCACGGGTAGGATGAGTGTCTTGTAGAGTGTTAGTTTTGTCGTACGAGAGAGGTCTCTGCTACTCAATTGCCTATTGAGACTATAGTAGCACCTGTTGGCAAGAGTGATCCTGCGCTTGATCTCCAGACTGACATCATATTTGGTGGTAACGGCGGAGCCAAGAGAAATAAATTCCTTGACTGTTTCAAAAGTATAGTTATCGGCCGAAATCTGAGAATCAATACGCCGCACGTCTCTACTTGTCGATAACATATACTTTGTTTTGCCCTCATTTACTACCAGACCCATCTTAGTAGACTCCCGTTTAAGAGCACTAAAGGCAGCAGTAACATCTCGCTTGGTACGCTCTATGATGTCAATGTCGTCAGCGTACGCAAGGAACTGGACACTTTTTTGAAAGATAGTGCCACTGCAATGCACTCCCGCCTTTCGCAGAACACTCTCCATGACGAAGTTGAAGAGGTCGCATGATAAGGGATCGCCTTATCTGAAACCTCGCATGGTACCAAAAGGTTCGGAGAGGCCCTTTCCTACCTTGACGGAGCTGCAGGAATTGCTCAACGTCATTCTGCATAGCCTTATCAGCTTCGCAGTTATACCGAGCTCAGACATTGCGGCAAAAACACGATCCCTTATGGGGCTATCGAAGGCAGCCTTATAGTCGACATAAAGATGGTGTGTGTCTAACAGATAGTACCTTGTATAAAAAAGGAGAGACGATGACATCTAATGCATATACCCAATAATAAAATGAAAAACATAACGTTACCATAACAAACGGGATGCCATAAATGCCAAACGAATTATGACAACAAAAAGCAAACGAACCAAAAACAGCAAAAAAAGAAGAAAGAAAAAACCAATCGAAGTGAATCTCATTAATTTGAACAATTCAATGACATTTCAAGCGGCAATCATTGTCATCATATTGCCGAAATAAGAATCTTGAAACTTGAAACAGTTGCATGCAACACATTAGAATGAATAGCAGCGCAGGCAGTTTGTCAATTGAGTTTAAGAGTTAAAAATCTTACAAAAAAACAAAAAAAAAAAGAAGCCAGTAAAAGATGGCATTTTATTAGCGTATCTTCTAGAATAAATTTAATTTGACCCACATACGAGTATCTCTGTAACTACAGATAATAGATTGAATAGGAATAGAAAGTCATTGTCATTTTATATAACAGTATACACAACCACGTGAGCCAGCACAGCCACAGTTTGAATAAATAACTGACTACTGAATTTTATTTTGAAGTTGTTTTGAATGAGAAGAAAACAAAAAAAAAACAAAAGTTATTATGGAATAAATTAGCATAGGATGGCCATTACTTACATACTTAAGGAAGACATTAAAAGTCTGATCTTTGAATTTATTTCAGTTTGTATTCGTAAGAAATACAAAAATATTCAAATCCCTTCAAAACACCCTCGCAATTTATGACAGCGCTACTGATGTCTTAAGCAACTCATTGTAATGAATTACAGGATTTTGTTTTTGTGCTAGGAAATGTGTCGCCTTTACAAATATTTATTTGTTTGGTTTTTGATGATTAATTGAAAGAGGGTTGTTTGAAAAGTTAATGTTTTAGATTGAAGCATTGCAAATTAGTACAGTATTAACGAACACTTTATATTAAACACATAAGACGTATACTATGTTCACACATGTACTTTTATTGAGTCAATATTCGGTTTATTGAGTACAATATTTGAAGTGTTCAGACATAACAATATACACAGTTCAGCTGCTTATTCAATATTCAAACAAAACAGCTGGTTGTTTCAACAACATTGTGTTTATTTTTATTTTTTTTTTGTTTGTCGTTGTTGACATTTGAGTTGTCAAATATCAACAGAAAGTGTTCGGATTATTGTAATATGCTTACTGAACATACTTATGACAGTGCTGTATTTTAAGTTTTACTCAATATTATAACAATTTGCATATTTATTGCGCAATAATTAATTGAAACTTTATATGTAATATTGAGCTCAATAATGGCGTTTATTGTGATTTACGCAATAAAAGTGCATGTTACAGGCTTAAAAAATTGAATTTGGCATACACTACACCTCTTTTCTTTCTCCTGTAACTAACTTTCTTATATTCCAACACTATGCACTGCATGCGTAGGAGTTCATCTCTTGAGTTTTGGTATTAAAAAAACTTCTCTCTTATACCCAGGGAGCATTAGCTAAGGAGTGAAGTGTTCTTTGTCTAATTTCCACCCAAATCGCTGTCGAAGGGAGTCCTATCTGCGGATCACACTAGGGCGTTTGATGCAGAGGTCAGCAATGAGTATTCAAAACGATGAGTAGATTCGAATCATAC
This sequence comes from Sarcophaga variegata, assembly GCA_932273835.1. Classification (NCBI taxonomy): domain Eukaryota; kingdom Metazoa; phylum Arthropoda; class Insecta; order Diptera; family Sarcophagidae; genus Sarcophaga; species Sarcophaga variegata. The sequence continues at coordinate 103,767,552 of OW026361.1, forward strand.
TTATAATTTCTGATACTTATACGCATTCATACTTATTTTAATGTCATACTCATACTACTCAAACTCAAAGTTTGAAATACTCATGGTACTCATACTTAACAATACGCATGATGTTATTGATTTCGACTCTCCATGACTCATCGTATACACGAATCACAAAATAAGTATGATTCGCGTACGAACACTACAATACTCACACGAAGGTTGTGTGTTTGCTCTGCTTGCTGTCCTTGTCTTTTTTGTTTACGTGTCTTTCTTCTTTCTTTGTAAATGCAACAACAACTAAGACTGTAAATTTTGACGAATGATTCGAATCACACGAGTCTTTTATGAGTATTAAAAATATTTTTCTAAATTTATGAATCTGTATGAATAGGCGTATGAATCAAACATATTTCGAATGTTCTGAGTTTGATGTCAACGTTGTACTCATACTCATTGCAACTTGTACTTACAAATCAATGTTGTACTGAGTACGAATGAATCAGAGTAGTTGGATTTCAATAATGTTGACTCACTCATACTCAAAATTTCATGAGTATTTATGAGTAGCGAAAAAGCGATTCATTGCTGGTCTCTGGTTTGATGCACAGTTTGCTTAGGTACCTTAATAAGGGAGTCTCTGGAATAATTGCCCATTTCCACTAGGCCATCGCTATGATATTTGAAAGAGAATATTCTGCTGTTCATAATCATTTAATCGTCATGACAATAGCCATGCTTTTCACAGTGATCTGGTAGTCTGTATAGGTTTTTTGATATTCAAGTCCTTCTCCACATCCCGTTTTCCCATCTAAATTCATGTCATCAGTGGATTTTGCCAGAGATTTTGGAGGAGTATTTTGGCATTCTTACTTACTATACGTAATTGATCATTACAACCTTTTAGTAAGGATAACAACCTAGCTTTTCACATCACCCACACGTTCTGTGTGTTAATTTTATACATGAGTGGCAGGATTTACACGACAGGATATTACTTCGAATGACAGATTTTTCATGGCAATATCGGGTCTGCCATCTAACGTTTTTTTCAACTAGTGCTTATTTCGTGAATGGTAACACTTAGCTCATGTCAGATAATTAGTTTTATCCTTCCGCTGAACGAATATGGTTGTGTATACGCTTGAACAACGCTGGGAAATATTGCGACATTACTTTGAAAATCATGGTAATGTTTCAGATGTTGTGTGCGAAAATTGCGTACGGATTTTGGAAGAAGAGAAACACCGTCAGCTCCGTATGTTCGTTATCTTGTACAAAAAGTGCAAGAAACCGGCATCCTCATCGATAAACCAAAGCGTTCAAAAGCCAAAAACAGTGCGTACACCCGAGAATATTGCTGCTGTGGCAGAAACTGTGCGTGAAGCGCCATCACCGTCGTTCTCAACAATTGAACATTTCGGAAACATCATTGAGACGAATTTTGTATAAAGACCTTGGTATGACGCCGTACAAAGTCCAATTGGTTCAGGAGTTGAAGCGTTTTCGCTTCGCTAAGTGGGCCTGCGATCGACTTACAGAAGATGCCGATTTTGGCAAAAAAAAAAAATCATCTTTTCAGATGAAGCTCATTTTGATGTTGGCGGGTATGTAAACAAGCAAAATTGTCGCATTTGAGGCACAGAAAACCCGCACGCATACATTGAAAAGCCGACACACCCAAAACGAGTCACTGTTTGGTGCGGATTTTGGTCCAGAGGCATAATTGGGTCATTTTTCTTCGAAAATGAGCAAGGAGTGGCCGTTACAGTCAATGGCGATCGTTATCAGGCCATGTTGAACGAATTTTTGTTCACAAAAATTGAAGAGGAGGATATTGGCAACATTTGGTTTCAACAGGACGGCGCTACGTGCCACACAGCCAAAGCTACACTCGATGTTTTGCGCCCTGTTTTTGAAGATCGCATTATCAGCCGCAGAGCTGATGTCGTTTAGCCACCTCGGAGCTGCGATTTGACACCGTTGGACTATTATTTGTGGGGTGCCGTCAAAGGTAAGTGTTACGCCGACAAGCCAGAGACAATTGATGCTCTAAAGGACAACATTCGTGAAGCCATTGGTGAAATACGGCGGCACACAATCGATAATGTGCTTAAAAATTGGACCGATCGTGTAGGCTACTGCATGGCCAGCCGAGGCAGCCATTTGAATGAAATTATTTTCCATTATTAACCGGAAGGATTGTACTTTCAAATAAAAAAAGAAATTTGAGAAAATATTCAGTAGTTTTTTTTAAAGCATTTTCAAAAAAAAAAAAGTTATTTGGCGGTAATTCCCACCCAAATCGCTGTCGAAGGGAGTCCTATCTGTGGATAACATCAGGGCGTTTGAAGCACTGTTTGCTTAGGTGCCTTAATAAGGAATAATCTGGAATAACTTCCCATTTCCACTAGGCCATCGCTATGATATTTGAAAGAGAATATTCTGCTGTTCATACTCATTTAATCGTCATGACAATTGCCATGCTTTTCCCAGTGATCTGGTAGTCTGTATAGTTTTTTTGATATTCAAGTCTTTCCCCACATACCGTTTTCACTTCTAAATTCAAGTCATCAGTGGATTTTATCTGAGAATTCTTACTTACTCTACTTAATCGATCACCGATCAAGGATAACAACCTAGTTTGCCACATCACTCCCACGTTGTGTGAGTGAATTTTATACGTGAGTGGCTGGATTTACAGGACAGGACATTACTCCGAATGACAGATTTTTCATGGCAATATTTTACTCCTCTCAGAACTGCGTGTGATGGGCATCCGTTCATGTACGATTGTCCAAAAAATATATCCAATAAGTTAGGCGAACAATATGTTCTTAAGACGCAATAGTAGTTTGTGATACAAGCTTGTAGTAGAAGTTTTTCTTTCCTTATCCCTTCCTTCCTCCCCGAGCTAAACACAACAAAGCTTGGTAAGCCTTTATCCCCTGCGTGTTAGTCACTTCAAAAAAAGTAAATAAAAATTAAACTTGTGATATTATTAATAAAAGTGACTCCCTCTCTCTCTCTTTACATTTAGCTTTATTACCCATATTTTCATAAAAAGTTCAATGCCAGTCTAAAGCCAATAAAAGAGAAAAAACATGGCTGCGGAAAAAAACACAAGAAATTCCTTCAATATTTCGATACCTTTTTTCCTTTTTTTTTTAGAAATTTAATACCCATCAGCTGAGCTGTTTTTTTTAGGAATTTCCACCAGACGCTGTAATGATGATGTATCCATCATTCTACAATTTATTGAGAGACACAGAGAGAGAAGAGAGAGACACGGAGAGAGATAGGAAGGAAGCGACATTCAGATAAATGTCGACGCTTTACAAACCCGCATACATTTAAAGTGTTGTTGTATGAATAGATTTAAATAAAGCAGGATATAAACTATGCCACACACACAGAGCGTTCGTCTGTGCCTCAATGTGTCTCCATTACCAGCCAGCATTGCATTGCTTTAGCGAAGGATATTGAGTTGAGAAATCCATGCGATTGAAATTCCGTAACGGACGCAAAAAATATATTTTGAAAAAAACAGCAAAAAAAAAAAAGGATAGAAAAGGACCACGACAACAAGAGCAGCAGAAACAGCACCAGGCAGGGTTTTGTTTGTTTGTTTGTTTGTCTGTTTGTTAGTGTGTGTGTGTGTTGTCATGTTCTACATTTTAATACGATTTGCAGCAGCAAAATTTCAAAATAGTTTCGAGTATGCTTGAGTTTGTTTAACACAAAGAATGTATGCCATGCAGCAGGTTCTGTTTGATAGTGAATACCTGGGTGGTTTTAGATTCAGACTCTGTAGTCCATATATTGAAGGTTCTTTAGAAGGGCTTTAAAAAAAGATTCTGCTGCCATTAATGATGTGACAGCCTACTTCCTTGCAAGTTCATTTGCTTCTTCATTAACATGGGTTCCTAAATGACTTGAGATAAGTTCCTTGCTGAATATTGTCTCGATTAGGGTTTCCACTCCCTGATTCCGGGTAGGGATGACTGGAATCCTAATCAGGTTGTCCCCCCGGAAGTCCTGGATATATATCCCGACGGCTCTAAACTCGATAATGGGGTTGGAAGCTGTGTCTACTCTGGGAAACTGGACATGAACATTTCTCTCCGTCTGCCGGACTACTGCAGCGTGTTTCAGGTGAGGGAGGTGACGGCAATTTACCGGGCCGCTCAATGGATCCTCGCCAACGGTGCACCTTTCACTCGCGTCTCGGTCTTTTCTGATAGTCAGGCCGCAATAAGATCTCTATCGTGTTTCATCAATAACTCTAGGATCGTTAGGGAATGTCACCGCTGTCTTGACCTTCTTTCTGGGCGCTTCACCAGTGTCTCACTGGTGGGGGTTCCTGGGCACAGTAACATTCCGGGAAACTGTAGGGCCGACGAGCACGCCAGAGCTGGTGCGCTCTTTCCGGAATCTTCTTCAATTGAACTGGGTATGCCACTTGCCGCGATCAAGTTGGACATTGCGCGGAAATTCTCTCGGGACGCCAACCTATCCTGGGTCAATGAGGAGTCCTTCTCCACCGCTAGACTCACCTGGCCCTTGATGGATAGAAGGCGTACCAAGCAATTACTTGGTCTTGGTCGTGACGTCATCTCAACCACAGTGGCCGTGCTTACAGGTCATTGCGTTATGGGTAGACACGCGCAGAGAATAAGGCTCCCATTTAACGACTTCTGCCATGGATGCAGATCCGCTGAGGAAGAGGAGACTGTTGTTCACTTTCTTTGCCCGTACCCGTCTCTTGCTAGGTGTACATATAGGTTATTTGGCTCTCCATTTCTTGTCAGCTTGGCGGAGCTATCTTCTATTGATATCAAGGATATAGCTTCGTTCATCAAACTTTCTGGCTGGTGTTCCTGTATGGGGTAGTCGTGCTTTTGATGTGCAGCCCTTGCGCTGACCAACTTCTTCCTCTTCCCTGATTTTGGTGGAACTTGGTCAGAGCAGAGGCTGCGTTCACCCGTGGCATCATAACGAACCGCTATGCGTGCTCAAGTGAGCCTTGTGAAATCAGAGCTACCACTCAGACCGGAGATGAGTTCCTTAATAGAATCGGTCTTCAGACTGTCCCCTTAAATGTTTTCATTTCAAAACTGATGTGTTTTTCCCTTCTGAATTCAAAAAGGGGTGACCGTCCGGAAGCCAATCCACTTGGCCATTCGTTTCTGCAACCAATTATGATTGCAGAAATATGTAGTATCGATTGGGAATACTTGACTTACTTATTTAATTGGTCATTACAGCGCTTTTAGTCAGGATTACAATCTAGCTTCTCACACCGCCCATGTTGTGTGTGTGTTAATTTTATCATCCATGATTTGCGTGGCTTACAGTTTAAAGTCGACTCTAGATAACAGTTTTTAGAAACTTTTCATGGCAATTTTATTTCACTTTCAAAGCTTTTACCGGAAGACTGCTGCGAGGAAGTCACCGAAAAAACTATTGTTTCCATATTTCAATTTATTCAAGATGTCTGAGCTGGGGTTTGAACCACGGACTTTCGTCTAATAAGTGAAAACACTAACTCCGAGAATGCGGCTACTCTTGGGTTTCCGCTGTAATTTTAGTGAGCGGTATAGGACGGACATTGAACATTCATCAGATTGTCCGGCTGGAACCAGTGTGCAAACTCTTGGGTTGTCAGCCATTTTTAAAGCTCCTTACAAGAGACATGATTAATCGTTAAAACCGCTTTCAGTCATAAATTATCAACTCTTTAGAGCGTTAATATTTGCCTGTGAGGATAGGTTAGGTTAGGTTAGAGGACGTGTACTTCTCAATTAAGACAAGTACAGTACCCGGATGTCTAATTGGCCCATTGTACAACGTCCTAGTTTCTCACACCACTTATGTTGTGTGTGTTAATTTTATACATGAGTGGTGAGACCTACAGTTTAAAGTCGACTCCGAACGACAGATTTTTTGAGAAACTTTGTCATGGCAATTTTATTTACTCTCAGAGTTTTTTTTGCCAGAAATCTGCTGAGAGGAAGTCGCCGAAGAAATACTTTTTCTATTTTGTTTTGATGTCTGACCTGATCCACGAAACCTGGCTTTACGTCTAATGAGCCAACACACTACCTACTAGACTACGGCGACTAATTCAGAAAATAATCTCTTTACATGGGAGTCCTTCCCATAGGTATTGCTTGCTTGTTGTTGTTGTTTTTGCCTTCTTTGAAATTTATGGAATTTCTAAATGTTGTTGTTTTTATTGCTATTAAACACACACACACACACACACACATGCACGCACATACACAATCGCAAAGATATTTTGTTTATTTATTTATTTACAAAGTATCCTTGAATGTGTTGGCATGCGGCATGTGGCATGTGGCATGTGGCATGTGGCAATTTTAGTATAGGAATTGTGTGTGTTGAATTTTGTTGAGTTTTGATCCTGATGTGATTATTTCATGTCTCATCTATTTCGGAAATTTTCTTCTATAAACTGGCATTACCACCACCAACACCAACACTACCACTACCACTATCGATTTGTGATTGTTGCTGTAATGCTCTATGTATGTACGTAACTCCTCTGTATGTGTATGCGTAAGAGTTTGTCTGTCTGTGTTTATTAGTTACGCATCTCATTAATAGAATTGAGAATTATTTTGATATGAAATTTCCGAAAATTTTACTTCTCTTAACATTAATTCGAAGCATGTAGTACGTACGTACGGACGGATGGCACCATGAGTTCTAAGGATAATGATGATGCCATCCTGTATGACAAGTGAGATATGAATGCGAATGTGAATGACTGTGAGATGATGCTGTCAATAAATAAAATGTTTATGAAGGATTTTCTCCAGGAGGCAATCGAAAACGACAGCATAAGTACTCCTCAAAATATAGTTTGGATTGGTTTAAGAAGTGCCGGAACAAATAAATTTTAATCGAAGTAATCAAAATAATTGAAAAGTTTAGCTTAAGAGAGTGAATGCACGCACGCACGCATGCATAAATACTTCGAATGTATCTGAATGTGGAAGTGGATTTCCAAAATGTGTTACAACTCGGATATCGGATTGATGATGATGACTGATGAAACAACACAACAGAATGTAATTGTAATTGAAGCAAATAAATGGAATTAAATTTCAAATATTTGTCTTGTTTTTATTAAGATTATAATTTATTTTCGAAGATTATATTTAACTGGGAAAGGAATGACAGTTTTGAGGAAACGCACAATATGGGTACGCACAATATGTGAGAAAATAGGTTGTAATCCTGACTAAAGCTTTGCATGTAAACAAAACTGACACTTAGTACATAATTATGCAATATGAGTAGTTGGCTTCACACTTAAGGGCTTTAGATTCAGTCACGGCTAATTATTGAAACTATGGCTGCCATAAAGAGCGACAATTCTGATACAAGATTCACTGAAGTCGGCTGCCTTCCAAAATGTATCAATACAAAGTTTGTATGCAGTTCTACTACTGTATATAAACTATGTAGATGTGCAAAGTAACCAAACAATGCATCAACTATAAATCCGATGCCTGATTGCTTTTTGACTGCGTTAAAAATACACATTGACGACGTTTTGAAATAGAATACTTTGTATATAATTTGTACAGCGGCATTATGAAACACGATACTTTGTTCAAACGCAAAGTAACTAACATTTTGAAAGGCAGCCGTCATCGTGATCTGCAAAATTGAGTGGCTTGCAAATTTTTCCTTAACTGTCCCCTGGACTGAGCTAATAAATTTAAAGATTTTCAGAAAAATTTAGCAATTGGACGGAGTAATAAGAGTAAATGGTTGAAGCCATTTAGTGATGGGGTATCGAAAGATATGATCAGTTCAACTTGGAAAGGAAGTACAAAAGACGGGTCATAGCAATACTGACATTGAGATTCAGGAACGCATTCAAGCATCCAGCTTATATAAGATTAAATGTAAAGGCAAGCTGAATCAATTAGGCAAAGGAAAATAGGATGTGGAAATCACGGAAATCAGGTCATGTGGAAATCACGAAGTCGCTGTGGTCTAGTAGGTAGTGTGTTAGCTTATTAGACGTGGTCAGGTCAGACATCAAGACAAAATACAAAACGTATTTCTTCAGCGACTTCCTCTCAGCAGATTTCTGGCAAAAACTCTGAGACTAAATAAAAATTGCCATGAAAAAGTTTCTCAAAAATCTGTCGTTCGGAGTCGATTTTAAACTGTAGGTCCCACCACTCATGTATAAAATTAACACACACAACATAAGTGGTGTGAGAAACTAGGACGTTGTACAATGGGTCAATTCGACCTCCGGGACTGTCTTAATTGACATCATTTACATCTAAGCCAACACACTACCTACTATGTAGACTACGGCGACTTACAGACCCAACTAAAGAGTTGTAATCGCTAACTAAGAAAGTTAAGAATTTTTTTATTCAAAATATTCAAAAACTTTAACAATAATTTTCTCACTTCACTAGCCTTCTACTCATTTTCTTCAGTACTTTTCTATTCACTTTGCTTAGCTATCTGTTTAACCAGTTCATCATCATCATTTTCCATTTTCCATATACTCCATGTCATGTCATTTTTTGCCTGCTGCCTTATAAAACTGTTTTTCATTTCACTGTAATACGCTGTGTAAGGCTGTTTGTGAAACTTCGCCAGTAATAGGCATGTGAACAGAACTTCAGTCACTTTGAAGCCCACTTCAATTATTTATTCAAGACACTCATTTATATTCTGCTCTCATACTCAATTTCTCTGTCTCTCTCTCTCTTCACACCCGAAGTCATCAAGTCTTAACACGACACTCATACTCTATTACAGTTTATTTTGCCGTTCATTTATTGATGGCGAGTACAGTATGTACACATTTCCAATGTTTTAATTTGAATATCCTTTGCTTTGCCATAAAACCGGAAAAACTTTATTTGTAGTTGTACGAAAACAATAACAGCAACAACATTAAGATTATTATTACAATCGTATTACAATAAATAATAACAGAAACACCATCACTCATACTGTGTGACTGTATTACACTCCTTTTACTCTCTCTCACACACAAATATTGTAATTTACGTCGACCTTTTTTTTTGTTGTTTTCTTTTATGGTTTATTTGTTTGAGTTTTGCCGTAGTCGTACGGACAAACAAATAGAATTTCATTGTTATTGTTGTGTACGAGTATGTTTACTTGATAACTTCACTCTCTCTCAGTCTCTGTCTCTCTCTGTCTCTCTCTGTTTCTGTATTTTATTGTACTCTACACTAATTATGTTAATTATACAACACAGTGTTTGTAAACAAGAATGTGTATGACTCTGTGAGTGTGTGTGCGTGCATGTTTGTATTTCAATTTGCTGAACTTTCTCTATTAAGTAGTATGTGTGTGTGTGTGCATATGCCTTTAGTTTAATGGTTTATTGTGTATGGCTCTTGGATTTTATTTTATAATCTCGTTTAAGTGAAGCCAATTGTTAGTGTGAGTGCGAGTGTGAGTGAGAGTACACAAGCAAAAGAGAACTTAATTAATTCGATGTAAATGTAATCAGACAATAATTATTATAATGTTGTTGCTATTATTGCTGTTGTTGTTGTTGTTGTAATTACCGCTGGACTTTGTTACATTCTTAACATTTGCTCACATCATCTAATTGTGAAAGTTCATATAGCCAGTGCCTTATGCTTTTAGGACAGAGTAGATGGATATTTTGTGAATTGATGAAGAATTTTGTTAAACACCACACAAAGAGATAAACATACGTACAAGGAATAGAGTCATGTATGTACATGAAGTGTAAGTTTGAAACAAAATTTGTTTTTAACGCTTCATTTTAGAAATAAATTTACAATCAGGAGAGAAAAGTTTTTAAAATAAAATTTAATGACCGGAAAAGAAAACATTCGAGGTGACCATACATATAATAAAACATTAATGCTGATTGTGAGTTCGAAAAAGTTCGATAACAAATCATATGTCGATGGCATAACATGAACGTAGTATCTCGGGTAATATTATTTGCATCTGCTTGCTTGACAGATGACGCTTTAAGTTTTATCGGGTCCGCCATCTAACGTTTTTTTTTTCAACTAGTCCTTATTTCGTGAATGGTAACACTTAGCTCATGTCTGATTTGACAGATAATTAGTTTTATCCTTCCGCTGAACGAATATGGTTGTGTATATGCTTGAACAACGCTGGGAAATATTGCGACATTACTTTGAAAATCATGGTAATGTTGTAGAATGTGTGCGAAAATGGCGTACGGATTTTGGAAGAAGAAGAGCTCCGTCAGCTCCGTATGTTCGTTATCTTGTGAAAAAAGTGAAGGAACGGGCATCCTCATCGATAAACCAAAGCGTGAAAAGCCAAAAAGAGTGCGTACACTCGAGAATATTGCTGCTGTGGCAGAAAGTGTGTGTGAAGTGCCATCGACATAAATTCACCGTCGTCCTCAACAATGGAACATTTCAGAGACATCATTGAGACGAATTTTGCATAAAGACCTTGGTATGACGCCATACAAAGTCCAATTAGTTTAGGAGTTGAAGTCAATTGACCATCCAATGCGTTTTCGCTTCGTGAAGTGGGCCTGCGATCGACTTACAGAAGGATGCGGATTTTGGCAAAAAAAATCATCTTTTCAGATGAAGCTCATTTTGATCTTGGCGGGTATGTAAACAAGCAAAATTGTCACATTTGGGGCACAGAAAACCCGCACGCATATATTGAAAAGCCGACGCACCCAAAACGAGTCACTGTTTGGTGCGGATTTTGGTCCAGAGGCATAATTGGGTAATTTTTCTTCGAAAATGAGCAAGGAGTGGCCGTTACAGTCAATGGCGATCGTTGTCGGGCCATGTTGAACGAATTTTTGTTCACAAAAATTGAAGAGGAGGATATTGGCAACATTTGGTTTCAACAGGACGGCGCTACGTGCCACACAGCCGAAGCTACACTCGATGTTTTGCGACCTGTTTTTAAAGATCGCATTATCAGCCGCAGAGCTGATGTCGTTTGGCCATCTCGGAGCTGCGATTTGACACCGTTGTTCTATTATTTGTGGGGTGCCGTCAAAGATAAGTGTTACGCTGACAAGCCAGAGACAATTGACGCTTTAAAGGACAATATTCGTGAAGCCATTTGGTTAAATACAGCTGCACACAATCGATAATGTGCTTAAAAATTGGACCGATCGTGTAGGCTACTGCATGGCCAGCCGAGGCAGCCGGAAGGATTGTACTTTCAAATAAAAAAAGAAATTTCAGAAAATATTCAGTAGCTTTTTTTTAAAGCATTTTCAAAAAAAAAGTTATTTGGCGGACCCTTTATAAACATATCTCGGGTAATATTATTTGCATCTCCGTGCTGGATAGGTGACGCTTTAAGTTTTACTTTGTTAGAAAAATTCCAAAACACATTTTCTACCACTCAAATTAAGCGAAATTTCGTCACAGTGCTGAACAAATTTGTATAAATTACGTACCCAATCCGAATACTAGAAAAAGAAAATATAAAATAATTTTCGTTTTCCGTCCTCTGTTGCAAATGCAACTCAATCCGGTCGCCTAAATAGAGAAATACTGACTCATACGCAATGTAGTGCTAGGGAATCATTACAACGTTTATCAACCATTTGAAGAAGGCTGAGTACGCATTAAATACAATTAAAGCCGAGTGAATTTGGCAATAAAACAAGTTTCGTCCTCATTCATCAGGCCTACTTGCTAAAGAAGAGGCACCTTCCTGTTTTTAGATTGTCTGTAAGGCGGAGGACTGATGACTGAGGACAATGAATACCGGTGCTATAAACGCAGTCTAAAGATGTAAGAAGTATGCCCATACTCTTGGAATTCAGCGGGAGGTTGTCTACTCAAGCAAGTTCATCGTCTACACAAGCGCCCGCAGGATAGGTTAGGTTAGGTTAGGTTAGGTTAGGTTAGAGGACGTGCCCGGAGGTCGAATTGACCCATTGTACAACGTCCTAGTTTCTCACACCACTTATGTTGTGTGTGTTATTTTTATACATGAGTGCTGGGAGCTACAGTTTAAAGTCGACTCCGAACGACAGATTTTTGAGAAACTTTTTCATGGCAATTTTATTTTAGCGCTCAGAGTTTTTGCCAGAAATCTACTGAGAGGAAGTCGCTGAAGAAATATTTTTTGTATTTTATCTTGATGTCTGGCCTGGGGCTCGGAACCTGGCTTTACGTCTAATAAGCCAACACACTACCTACTAGACTACGACTACTACATCCGCAGGATATCTCTGTAAGCATTTGACCGTCTGAGGATGACAGATAATGGCCACGATCAATGATCGATCAAGTGAATAGTGGCACATGACGATCAGTTTGAAATCAAAATTTGCATTTCATTTGGTATTAGATTGCTGTCTGGCTACTAGGGAGAATAACAATGTTTATATTCGAAGATTTCTTGCAGAGGATAAGTTCTGAAGCGTGATTTACTGCCTCTACCTTGTTTTGAATATTCCAAGATTAAATCCTTCGAAGAAAATTTCGTAATCTATCATATTCTCTTGTCTAGGGCAGTGTGTGTTGATTTACACAGACTTCCGGGAGGAGACTTTGACAGAGGACCAGCCTTTCTTGTTCTAGTATGAAACCTTCTATCAAGACAAGGTTCAAAACGAGGCAAAATCAATTTCTTTCAGAGTTTGGGAATTCTCAGACAGGATGGAGTTGTGCCTAGAGGGTATCATGTGGCAACATAACTAGGCATTTAGTATCACTGCGGCAAATGCTGTAAGTTGTTTGGGAAGTAAAGTCCCCAAAATAACATCACCACTGATGTAATTTTTACGGATTTTAGTAAGGCGTTCGATAAAGTGAATCACAAACTCCTGTTAACTAAATTGGATTTAATGGGTGTAAATCATAGGAGTTTAAGATGGCTAGAGTCGTATTTGACTGGTAGAAAGCAGACTGTATGTGTGAACAATAGCCTCAAGGCAGCCATCTTGTTCCACTTCTTTTTTCGCTGTTTATAAACGATCTTCCCAACATGATTAATTTTGCCAATATATTGATGTATGCTGATGATGTAAAAGTTTTTCTTTCCTTTAATAATTTCATCGAGCATATTTATCTTCAAAGTGATCTCAATAATTTCTTTTTGTGGTGCGAGTACAACATGATGGAGTTGAATATTAAAAAATGCAAATGTATGCGGTTCTCAAGAAATAAGTTTATTGCGGTTAATTACTTGCTTGGAGATCATTAACTGTAAATAGTGGACTCTTTTATTGATCTTGGGATCCTATTAGATACAAAATTAAACTTTAATGATCATATCACTTTGACTGTAAATAAGGCAAGAAGCACTCTTGGCTTCATAAAATGTTGGGCAAAGGAATTTACTGATCCATTTATTACTAAACAGTTATACGTATCGCTTGTCAGACCAATTTTAGAGTATGGATCCATCGTATGGGATCCTCACTATAATGTTTACAGCGAACACCACATCGAATCTGTTCAGAAACAATTTCTACTCTTCTGCTTGCGTGGCCTTGGATGGAATTACTTGGATATGCCTTCATATACTAGCAGACGGGCTTTAATAAAACTGCCTACCCTTAAGAGTCGTCGAACAATGTTAAATATATCCTTCATGATTAACCTGATCAATGGTAATGTTTGCTGTGAATTTCTGTTAAGATCTGTTAAATTCAATGTTCCTCGTCGTAACTTCCGCTGTTATAATCTTATTTATCTTCAATTCTGCAGAACTAATTATGCTGTTGCTGATCCGTTAACTAGAATTTGCCGTCAATTTAATTATTTGTCAGACTTTGTTGATTTTTCTTTGAATTCTTGCGTTATAAAACGGAACTTTATTGTTTTTCTCAATTCTTAACTTTTCATATTTTTTTTTTTTTGTAATTATTACTTGTATTTTTCAAGAAACTGATTGTAATCCTATTTAATTTTATTCGATTTGTGTTATTAGTCAGTAAGGAATTTGTCCATTGACTTAAATAAATAAACGAGGTGACAGTCGATTAAGCATAACCAAAAGGGCCCTTGAATACACTGTAGTATAGTAGGTAGTGTGTTAGCTTATTAGACAAGAGCCTGTGGTTCAAACCCCAGCTCAGACATTTCCAAAATACCGAAATTTGAAAAATTATTTCCTTTGGCAACTTACTCTCAGCAGCTTTTTGCAAAAGCTCGGAAAAGAAAATTAAAATTTCCACTCACAGATCAAATTATCACACACACAATATGGGTGGTGTAAGAAGCAGAGGTCAGCAATGAGCATTCAAAACGATGAGTAGATTCGAATCATACTTATAATTTCTGATACTTATACGCATTCATACTTATTTTAATGTCATACTCATACTACCCATATTCAAAGTTGGAAATACTCATGGTACTCATACTTAACAATACGCATGATGTTATTGATTTCAACTCTCCATGACTCATCGTATACACTAATCACAAAATAAGTATGATTCTCGTACGAACACTACAATACTCACTAAGACTGTAAATTTTGACGAATGATTCGTATCACTCGAATTATTTATGAGTATTATAAGTATTTTTCTAAATTTATGAATCTAAATGAGTACGAGTATGAATCAAACATAGTTCGAATGTTATGAGTTTGATGTCAACGTTGTACTCATACTCATTGCAACTTGTACTTATAAATCAATGTTTTAGTGAGTACGAATTAACCAGTGTAGTTGGATTTCAAGACTGTTGACTCACTCATACTCAAGATTTCATGAGTACTTATGAGTAGCGAAAAAGCGATTCATTGCTGATCTCTGGTAAGCAGTTACGTTGAAATCCTGACTAAAAGGGAATGTAGTAACCAATTAAGCAACACCATTTAACTTAATTATTTTGTGAATAATTCCCAGCTTTGTTTTTCATGAATTTTAAATTGAATTAAAGAATGAAAATATTTCCATTAATCTGGCGGTGCTCATCAATAATTCCGAATTCAATTTTCTTTTTTTTTGTTTTTGGCAATTAAAAATTCGTTGCTCATTTTCATTTTTCTTTGTGTATTTAATTATGAAATTAATTATGAAAGTGTGAAAAATCTTGTTCTTGTTCTTGTTCTTAATTAAACGAAATCTGTTAATAAATAATTTAAAAAGACAACGGAGAGGAGGCGAGTGAACAAATTAAACGATTCGAGGAGAAAATTAAGCGCAAAGAAAGTGCAAAGAACCAACGTTTTCTTATTCTTTGTACAACAACTAATTAAGCATTAATGAACAGAAGACGAAAGCAAATCACAGGGAGTGATGGACAGATAGAATGGCTTGCCAATGTGGCAAGGAAGTGGAGATCTGCATACCATGTCTTTGAAGACAGACACGGGAATAATTTCTTAAATCATGGAATTACTCAGTTGGTCATTACTTCGTACACTGTTACGAAATGCTGATAATTAAATAATAAAATACAAAGACAGAGAGAGAGAGAGAGGGCGAGATTTCCTCTTGCCTTACTGCTGCACAAAGTAAAATCCACCGAAATAATTGACTATTACCCGTCCACCTGAAATTTTCTTTCGTGCACCTACTTTATGTTTCAATTTTGAATGGAATTCTTTAAATTAAATCATAAACAATAAAAAATACTTTAATGTTTAACAAATTTGACACACAAGTAATTAAAAAAAATGCTTCATCCTCTGCACTCTCATCATGTTAGTGCCAGTCTGCCAGTCTGCCAGTTTGTCTTCGTATTTAAGCCACTCTTTTTACAGCTGCTGCTGCTGCCGTTGCTGCTGCTGTATCTAAGCTTTTTTCTTTAATGGCTGCCTATGGTTGGTGTGGCAATAGAGAAGAAGAAGTGAATGAGTTGAGTAACAAACAATTTAAATTAAAGCAGCTCGAATTTCAAGTCAATAAAATCATGAAAAACCACAATTTTATTACAATATTTCAAGAGTGGAAAACCATAAAAAAAAAGGAATTGAATTGAAATGGAAACATTACCACAGATTTTATGATTCTCCGTTTTTTTTCTTTTTAAATTTCCACTTAAAGATAAAGAAAAAATATATATTCTTGTGATATTAAGATTCAAAACCTCATTTTAATGGCGTTTTAAATTAATTCTGGCGAAAGAGCAATGTTCACAGATTGTAAAAATGGCTTTAGAAGTGGCTTAAACGCTAATTTAATTACTGCTGCAGAGCGTTACACTCTTTAAAATTGAACACAGTAAAGTCAATGCCTTGGATTCTACAGTTTTCAATGAGCGAGAGAGAGAGAGAGAGAGAGAGTTCTCTTTCAAACTCAACTTCGTTGAACAGAATTGGATTTTTTTTAGTAAAGTCATCGTAGTCTAGTAAGTAGTGTGCTGGCTTCTTGGACCTAATGGCACGCATCAAACCCCAGGTCAGACATCTCAAACGATTCTTATGGCGACTTCCTCTCAGCAGATTTCTGGCAAAAACTCTGAGAGCAAATAAAAATTGCCATGAACAGTTTCTCTAAAATCTGTCGTTCGGAATCGACTTTAAACTGTACGTCCCGCCACTCATGGATACAATTAACACACAGAACATGGGTGGTGTGAGTAACTAGGTTGTAATCCTGACTAAGGGCTAGTAATGACCAATTAACCCTTTGACGGATACCAAAATTTTAGGAGGCCTTCCCGTGGGACACTCCTTATTATCTCCGTTATTTGGCAATATACAATTATGACGTGTATACACGTCATGGCCCCCCAGAAACCCTTGTTATGACGTCTATAGACGTCAGTGTCCGTCAAAGAGTTAAGTAAGTAAGTATTCGAGGCTTGAATATCCTGAATCCTTATAATAACGAAAAATATTTAAAGCCGGTATGGACTGCTGATGGAATAACACGAACGTCAAATTCAAGCAGGCACAGCCATGGTTGAATCACGTTGAGACGATGTGGCGCGACCAGCGATCAATTATTTTTCACCCAATTTATAGAGAGTCTCCCTCACTTCTATTGCCATGGTGAACTTTAGGATGGCGTTTGGCGTCCTGTAACGATATTTTTTTGCCTGCGAAGTATTAACGCAGCACTCGTTCCTCAAGTATGTGGTATCGTGGTTCATTCATTATCATGGAATCTAAATATAAGCTTGCAGCGTTTCATATTCTAAACAAGTATTATTTGAGCCTAAAATTTTCAATTTTTATTCTCAAGTTACTACTGATTAGTCTGGTGAATGATTTAAGTCTCTTGCACTGTAATTAATTTGAAAAGGTTTAGACTGTATCGCTCTCATTTTGCTAGAAATTAGTCTACGACTCTCTCCATGTTCCCTTCCACCGAATACACTCAACTCTTCTTCCTTATCCAAAGAATCATTTTGCCCTCCTCAGCGGTGCGGAAACTCTTCTTCTTGCATTCTTATTTGCCTACTCATTACCGCTTGATCTGAGGTCCAGGAAAATGCAGCTCAATCCGCAGTGTATAATTGATTCTGTTTGTCTCCTTACAATCACATTCTGACTGCGAGTCAACTTTAAAGGAATTGACTGTTTGCATGAGAGTCTGAATATCAAATAGTACTCCTATATCCTGTCTACTGTATTTGCTGTTCAAGTTGAATTCAACACATCTGTCACGTTAGCGTTGACTTCTGCTTGAAAGATACTCTCAAGGTTCTCCATTGATTTCGAATATTTTACTACGAGACTAAGCATCATCGCTCCTGTTCCATTATCTATCATTGACACAATCGAGTATCCCAGATTGTTTGTTCTTTTAGGAGATTATTTAGCTTTCAAGTTGCTTCATTCAACAATTCACTTTAAATTATAAAGTTTTCTGGTTTTATCCAGGGTGATAGTCAAGGCGAGGGCTGTCAGCCACCCGATATCATGTTGCCTTGTAATGAATCTTGTATTAGACTTGCCATGACATTATCCTAACCATAGTCCTCATGGTTCCTTCTTCCATCGCTGCTATATGCAACAAACTTAGAGCCTCTGACGGCCCTGTAGGATATGTTCTGATTGTCTCGGGTTATAACATATCGGTTATTGATAAGCTGCTGTATGTATAATGAGTATAGCAGATAAGAATATAACACGCCTTGCTTTTATTTTCACTCCATACTGTCAACAATTAGGCTGCAAAAAGGAAAGAATCGGTCATAAAAGAACCTTGGGTAGCAGACATGAAGTACAGCTCAACAAAACCTTGTATGGCAGGTTTTTCAGTCTTACATTGCGCAATCAGTGGTAAATGCTTATAAGCTTGAGCGTTTCTTATGAGAACGGGGTAATGGAATTACAAAAACATATCTGCAGAGCCTTTTAGACATCGGATTGAGAGCTGTTTAGGCCAAACTAATAAAAAAAAGCAAAGCCAGAGCGTTTTCTCGAACTTTTCGAATTCTTTTTCAAGGTCCTTTACATTATTGGACCCTTAATGAAATTTTGAGTAAATACGTATCAAAAATTTTCATTCTTAAAATCCAAAAAAAAAAATTGCTTGATGTGAACCGAACTTTATTAAGATAAATACAGCGTATGTCACAATGTACATTCCACGATATATCATTCCACATACCACTGACCTTATTTGTTATTAAGTTCATCACATTGCTAATTAAGCCAAAAAAAAAAATAACAACAAAAACAAGGAATTTATTTACATTTGTACACACACAGAGCCCCATAATTACAGCCAATCGTTCATTATTTTCAGAAAAAAAAAAAAAAAAAAAAAAAAAAAAAAAAAAAAAAAAAAAAAGCAACGAAACGTAATCGTAATTCGTAATAAAAAACGTAACACAAAACGTCTTTACATTACGATTACGTGGTAGTGGTGGCCTACAAATGAGCCTCTAAATGATGGAAAATTGGATTAAAAATGTTTTTCATTATTTGCGGTTGACCACAGAAATAAAAATGAAAAATAGGCTGTAATTGGCTCACCATCATAAAAATGACTCAATTTCGGTTACACATACACACACAGAGTTATAAACATACACATGAGATACAAAGCACCACGTATAACAATAAAAAAAGGAAAAAAATACGACACAGACAAACTGTTATAAAGAAAGGACAGCAACGAACGAACGAACGACAGTTACCGAAAATTGCCTAATAAAACCGACAAAAATTTCTCAATTATCTGACAATGAAGAGAAATAAAACAACATATAAGCCCACATACATTTCAATACACACACATATACACGAATGAATTGAACTTTGAAGGAGAAACGAAGCCAAGCGTTAAAATAAACGAAAAAAAACGAACAGAAAAATAACCACAACAAATCGGTCACGAATTTGTAATATTGTTGTAATGCTAAAACAATAACAACAACAACATTGGCAACAATGAAAATCATTTTATATTTATAGCAACGTACGTACGGTAAACATATAAAAAAATAGAAAAACAAGTGCGAATATATGTATGTATGAACGTGTATATGTATGTGTGTTAGTGTAAAGAAAACCAATAATAATAACTACCAACAATAATAACAACATAAAACAAAACACAAGAGTACTAAAAAGTCAGCGAGAATTTTAACAGGAAGGACATGTTAGAGAGGAGGAGGAGTATAGGAAGAATAGCGCAGCAGTTCAATGCTTGTAAAACTGTCAAATGGAATAATTGTTAAATAAACCTTAAAGGAATGTCATAAACACACACATATACACACACAATACTAACCACAAAACAATAAATAATAATGATGAACACAAATACAAAAACCCGGAGAAAGAGAGAGAGAGAGAGGGAGAGAATAACTGAAACAAGACTCTTGAAAACTCCTATAAAACATCGCAATGAAAACAACAACATTTTAATGTTAACGACACCAAAAAACACACGCACACTTACAAACTAAAATTATTTTCGGAAATATTTACAAATATTTCTAGAAATTCAGCCCGAGCGACACACATACACAATATATTGTAGGAGGCAGGTGTCTCCTTAGAAAAATTTTAGTAGCCTTGTGAACTGTAACAGAGAGAGAGAGAGAGAGAGAGCGTGGGAAGGAGAGTGAGGAGGGTAAGTAAATCCAGAGAAGCTGTGCAATTTCAAGTGTTGTTGTTTTTTCGTTTTCTTTGCAATGGTAGTGATTTTTAGTGTCAAGTATTTCTCTTATTTACACATCATAAAAATACGAGAGAAAAAAACGTATAAAAAAACAAAAACAAACCCGAAAAACAAATAATGCAAGTAATTGAAAAGACATAAAAATTCATGAGTAATTTTGCACTCAAAAAACAACATACACACACGCACAAACATCTATATTGGGTAAGGGAAAAAGTAAATTTCGTGAAATAGGATAATACGCCTCTCTGTGTTACAACAGGGCGTAAATCGGTAATTAAAACAATGAACAAGGATGACGCCTGGTTTGTATACGAGGGCGAAACAATAAGTCGCTTAACTTTTTGTCTGTGAATGGATATTATACTGCTCGCCATGATTTTAACGGGTGATTTTGTAGCTGTTATCTTTTTGGCAACACTGGTTTAAACAGCTTACGCACGTGTCGTGTTTTGTTTCACTGTCAAACATCTTCAGTTTGGTCTATAATTTAACCATGAATCGTCTTACAAACGAACAACGCTTGCAAATCATTGAATTTTATTATCAAAATGCGCGCTCTGCTAAGAAAGTTTATCGCGCGCTTCTTCCATTTTGTGGTCAGTTTAATCGACCCACTGAAGCGGCTATTCGGGCTATTGTGACTAAATTTCACACCAAATTTAAATTGTTGGACATTAAACCACCAACACGCTTACGTAGAGTGCGAACTGAAGAAAATATCGCAGTTGTATCGGCCAGTGTTAATGATGACCATCAATTATCGATTCGTCGCCATTCGCAGCAATTGGGCCTCTGTTGCTCAACAACGTGGACAATTTTGCGGAAGGATTTAGGCGTGAAGCCTTTCAAAATACAGCTGGTGCAAGAACTGAAGCCGAACGACCTACCGCAACGCAGAATTTTTGGTGAATGGGCTCTTGGAAAGAAGAAGAAAATTGTATTTAGCGACGAACCCCATTTTTGTCTCAATGGATACGTAAATAAGCAGAATTGTCGATTTTGGAGTGAAGATCAGCCAGAAGCATTGCAAAAACTACCGATGCATCCAGAAAAAGTCACAGTTTGGTGCGGTTTATGGGCTGATGGCATCATTGGACCGTACTTCTTCAAAGATGCTGCGAATCGTAACGTAACTGTGAATGGTGAGCGCTACCGTGAGATGATATCCAACTTTTTCTTGCCCACAATACAAGAGCTTGACTTGCATGACATGTGGTTTCAACAAGACGGTGCCACATGCCACACAGCACGCGTAACAATGGACGTATTGAGAGGCGAGTTCGGTGAACATTTTATTTCACGTTCGGGACCGGTCAATTGGCCGCCTAGATCGTGCGATTTAACGCCTTTAGACTATTTTTTGTGGGGCTATGTTAAAGCTCATGTCTATACAGACAAGCCCGCTTCAATTGACGCATTGGAAGACGACATTGAAGCATTTATTCGTGAGATAACGGCCGAAATGTTGGAAAGAGTATGTCAAAATTAGACTAAGCGGATGGACCATTTGAGGCGCAGTCGCAGTCAACATTTGCATGAAATAATCTTAAAACATTAAATTATATGGACCGTACTATCGATTCAAATAAAGATTTCATGAATTTATCTGAATTTTATGTGTTTTTTTTTGAAAAATCTTGCTATAGCTCTTAAAAAATCACCCATTATTTTCGGACAAATCGAACTTGAATATCTTTAGCTTTGATGCGGCACTAGAAATCCAACTGCTGTCTGATTTGTGATATGTTATGTGCTGAACAATGTTTTATCCATAGTTATGCAACGCCATAAAAATTTCTTTATATTGGGGTTGAACAATGCCAAACAATTCCTTGAAATTGTGATTGCTTTCGTGATCGATTGTAAGCAAATGCGACATACTTTTTGCGAATATCTTTCTTCTACACAAGTGATCATTCAAAATTAATGACATGGGAAATGACAATGGTGTCGTCATCTATTTAATATTCAATAGGCCAGCACTACATCGTGAATTTGGGCATCCAGTTCTTTTGATATCTTCCGCACTTGTATATCCACAATGAAATTCAGTAAATCAAACCATAGTGTTTTATCCAACTTAGTCTTGATTTCAGTGATGGTTGCTCAGCCCATTAGCCTTTTAATGGCTGCTCAATATAAACTAGAGATGGAACTTGTTTGAATTTAAACAGCACTGAACAAAAATGTGCCCATCCTATACAGATCTGAAGCGAATTCTTGTAATCTTACGGAGCTGCTTTACAGCGCTTCTATAGAAACCATAGTTTTTATGAGGAGAAAACCATTAGCCAGCGGTTGATGTTCTGATATGTTAGTGGTGGTGAAATACATTCCAAAATTTTCGGCCAAAACTTGCCATTTCTGGCTACTAACGCTTTCCCGGTCATCAAGCCTGAAAGGTCTTCTGCATAATCCTTTACAGTATTGCCAAATTGTACTGGCATGTGGTCAGTTTCAGTATACACCGAGTTAAGGAAGAAAACACAAGAAATTTGGGTAAATTTGTGTTTATTTCGCGACATAAAAGCTTGCCACATATTAAATGCTTTCGTGGTTAGGTGCTCTTTGCTTAACTTCTTTAAATAGCCATTTTCTGCAGACTTTCATAGTTGTTTTAAGGCAGGCATCACCATTAATTGTAGAAAAGGGATTCTTTTTACTACACCACATAAAACGCTATCCATTTCCTGGTTTCAAAAGTATGGGACTGGAATTCGACATCTGTCAAACTAAGCTGTGAAACCAATTTTTTTTCTTTTCAGTTGAAAGTCTGACATTGACGAAAATGGATCGCTAAACTATCACACAACGCATAAAAATGATCAAAACCTACTACAAAAATGGTGATTCTGCCACACAGCCACGTATCGTGCTTTAAGAGGAGATTATGGTTTACATAATCGTCCAACTACGCAAGCAATTGACGAAATTGTGAAGAAATTTGAATAGACTGGAGTGGTTACAAATATTGAAAGGCCTGTGCATCATCGTTTCGCTCGTTTCGCTGAAAATATCGCCATTGTAAGTGAAAGTGTTGCCGAAGAACCGAATGTGTCGATTCCTCGTCGTTCTCTTGAATTAGGACTGGCTTACGGCACCTTATGGCGTATTTTGCATTTAGATCAACACCTACATCCATATACAGTCCAGCTCATGCAACAACTGAAGCCAGCTGACCATTCACAACGTCGTAGATACGTGGAATGAGTGCTTGAACAACAGGCGGTGGACGGCAATTTTTCGAACAAAATTTTCTTCTGCGATGAAGCACATTTCACAATCGGTGGGTATGTTAATAAACAAAATTGTCGCATTTGGGGTTCTGAGAATGCTCAAGTAATTGAAGAGAGGCCATTACATCCAGAAAAGGTCACTGTTTGGTGCGCGACGATGGAACGACTGTGACCGTCAATTCGGAGCGGTATGGTCATATGATAACCGACTTTTTTTTATGTGTGTGAAGATAAATTCGAATTTGAAAACCCAAGACGCAATCCATAAATTTTAGCAGCGCCACATTTAGCGTTAACAGTGCAAAATTTGCTGTTAACAGAGCAAAAATTGCTCTTAACAGAGCACTGTTAACTGTTTAACAGTATCAATCTGAACAAGGTTACTTGTTTAGAAGCTAATTTTAGGGCATATACTAGGTCTCTGAGTACCATATCATACTCAAAGGAGTGTTCCAAGGCCTCCTAATACAATAAGCAATAAAGTCATATATAAAGTGGCATGGTATTGTTGAAATTGGCTTTGCAAAAATACATTTTTTGATTGAAAATTCTCTAGAAGATCAGTGGCCATTTGGGTACATATAAGAAATAGTACACCACACAGACTATATGCAAATGATAGTCCAGAGGGTTCTCTTTCCAACCATGGTAGTGGAATAGCTGAAATAATTTTGTGAGTCGAGATTTTGAATTTTAAAAAAATCGATTTTTGGCCAAAAATATATGAAAATTCTCTAGAAGATCAGTGGCCATTTGGGAACATATACGAAATAGTACACCACACAGACTATATGCAAATGATAGTCCAGAGGGTTCTCTTTCCAACCATGGTAGTGGGATAGCTGAAATAATTTTGTGAGTCGAGATTTTGAATTTTAAAAAAATCGATTTTTGGCCAAAAATATATGAAAATTCTCTAGAAGATCAGTGGCCATTTGGGAACATATAAGAAATATTACAAAAAAAATCGATTTTTTTAAAATTCAAAATCTCGATCAAACACTCCTTTGAGTATGATATGGTACTCAGAGACCTAGTATATGCCCTAAAATTAGCTTCTAAACAAGTAACCTTGTTCAGATTGATACTGTTAAACAGTTAACAGTGCTCTGTTAAGAGCAATTTTTGCTCTGTTAACAGCAAATTTTGCACTGTTAACGCTAAATGTGGCGCTGCTAAAATTTATGGATTGCGTCTTGGGTTTTCAAATTCGAATTTATCTTCACACACATCTTTTTTTTTTGCCTGCTATTGAAGAATACGACTTGGAGAATATGTGGTTTCAACAAGACGGTGCCACATGTCACACAACTCCAGCGAATATGGCTTTATTGCAAGAGACATTTCCTGGCCGCGTAATTTCTCGTCGTGGCGATATCAACTGGCCACCAAGATCATGCGATTTGACACCATTCGACTTTTTTTGTGGGGCTACGCGAAAGACCGTGTTTATGCACATAAACCTTTAACTCTTGAGCACTTAAAAACCAACATTCGGTAAGTTATGGCTGAGATACCCGCCCAATATGTGTCAAAGAGTGGTCGAAAATGACCTCAAAAGAATCAATGCTTGCAACACTTCGCGTGATGTAGTCTTTCACACATAATGTCAACGTTCAAACTTTACAATAAAAAAAGAAATATCATTAAAAAAATATTTTATATGTGTTTTATTTACGTTTACTTTTGAAACCACGAAATGGATAACCCACCCGGTACCTCCAATTAAAAATTGCTTAACCTTTCACCTTTTTAGAGTGCAGTTATCTTCTACTGTTGTTGATAACTTTTTTTGGAGCAACTTTCTTTGCGCCTAAGACTCTTTCTCTTACCCAATAGCAGTGGTAGGTAAAACCTTTTTCCAAAAGACATTAAAAAAATGCTGTCAATAAATAAAATAAACAACAAAAAAGAAACTGAGGGAAAACTCTATTTTTTGTTGTTGTTTTTGTTGTACAATTTAAACTACATATTCCCCATACGATTGAAGTGCTTGTTGTTGTTGTTAATGCTGGAAGCAGCAGCAGCAGCTGGTTTGTTGAACTATTGCTTTTAAGTTTTCGTTGAAGTGTTTCTGCTTCTGTTTCTGATGCTGCTGCTGCTGGTGCTGCTGCTCCTTCTACTACTTCTTCTGTAGTTTTCTAGCAATAAACAAATGAAATTGAAACCGCACTTGAACTCTCAAGTATTTAATTGCAAAAGACAAGGACCCATGTACGTAAAGAAGGATGGTTGAATGGCTGGTTGGAGGCCAACAAAGTAAGCCAGGGAGAGGAAAATTAAAAGCCAGAGAAGAAGAAGGCCAGTTCCTTATATGTAAGTGGCGTTTTTTCTTTTGCTTTCAATTTAATTTGTATTCTTCATCAACAGCTTCAATTATAGTTTCTCTGTAATCAATGAGCAAGTGAAGAGAGAGGGAGGGAGAGAGAGGGAGAGAGTGTGAGTGGAAATGGAAGTGTGTGCACATGTGCGCCTGTGTGTGTTTGTGTGCAGGAAACATCGTTTACTTAAGAAGCAAAAGAAAATTAAAAATGAAGAAAAAGCATGATTTCATTGCATTATAAATTGTTTATTGGGGCATATAAAAAGTATGATTTATTTTCAGTTTGGTTTGGCAACTCATCATGAATAGACTCACGCCTGAACAACGCTTGCAAATAGTGCAATTTTATTTCGAAAATAATGGTTCTGTGCAGAAAACGTAACGCGCACTACGTCCATTTTATCGTCGACAAAATCGTCCATCAGAGCAGTTAATTCGATTAACCATGGAACGTTTTCGCACCACGTTTACTCTTATTGATAACTCGCATCCCCAGAGACGCTGTACGGTGCGTACAGAAGAAGCTATTGCTGCTGTAGAGCGTAGCATTGAGGAAGACCCGAATGAGTCCATCCGCCATCGAACACAGGAATTGGATCTGTGACCATCCACTTTATGGAAGATTTTGCGGAAGGATCTTGGTTTGCGTGCTTACAAAATCCAACTCGTGCAAGATTTGAAGCCAAACGATCATCAAGTAAGGCGTAGATTCGTCGAATGGGCCCAAAACGAGATTACCGTTGTTCCCGATTTTCATAAGCGAATTTTGTTTAGCGATGAAGCTCACTTCTGGTTGAATGACTACGTCAACAAACAAAACTGCCGCATTTGGAGTGAAGGTAATCCTCAAGTGTATGTGGAAACACCGTTACATCCAGAAAAACTGAATGTTTGGTGCGCTTTATGGGCTGGTGGAATCATTGGTACGTACTTTTTCAAAAACGATGGTGGCCAGAACGTTACAGTCAATGGTGATCGGTATAGAGCCATGATTACTAACTTTTTCATTCCTGAATTGAATAACCATGATGTCCAGGAGATGTGGTTTCAACAAGACGGCGCAACATGTCACACAGCTCGTGCCACAATAGATTTATTGAAAGACACGTTTGGTGACCGCCTAATTTCACGTTTTGGACCTGTGAATTGGCCTCCAAGATCTTGTGATTTAACAACGCTAGACTACTTTCTGTGGGGCTATGTAAAGTCATTGGTCAAACGCTTGACCATTTGGAAGACAACATTCGCCGTATTATTGCCGATATACGGCCACAAATGTTGAAGAAAGTCATCGAAAATTGGACGTCCAGATTGGACTACATCCGCGCCAGCCGTGGCGGTCATATGCCAGAAATCATATTTAAAATGTAATGCCACAAGATTATCTTTCGGATAAATAAAATTCATGTCAATCGAATAATCCATCGTTGTTTTATTGCAACTTAAAGTTCTATACCTCTATAAAAAACACCCTTTATGACGATATACAGGCGTTTATTTAATCTGTTATTGGTCTTCAGATGGTTGCCAGTGCCAAATGTTATATCGCAGATAAAAATAACTAAAACACTAGAAGATATATTGAGGAGCAGCAGTATAATGCTTAAAATGCTTTCCCAAAGTCATGAATAAGCGTTTTTTTCTTTCGCTCTATTTAGTCTGAACAGACACTTTCTTGTTGTCAAAGAACGTGAAGAAATCTTTCGACGTGTTTTATTCAAAAAATCCACGAATACTTTTTATATTACCCAATAGTATGTGTGGTATAAGTGGGTAAAACGAGCCATCTAATGAGTAAATCAGCAAATAAAGACAAACAAACTGCCTTAGAAGTGCCTTATTCTTTAAAAATAGCAAAAACACTGAACTGAACTGAATCGCATTAAACTAATGAAGCCAATAAAGCTTGGAGTTTTATTTTCTTTAATTCGGTTTTTCTCCTCTCTCTTCGCCATCTCCTGTCTTTTGTTTTTCGATTGCAGGAACGAACATAAAAATCTTTTCATTTCATTTAACGTCTTTGACATACGGACAGACAGACAGACACTCTGCACATATGTATGCTTATACGCCATGCCACGCAACTTGAACTAAACTTTAATTGTATTTCACAGTCATATAGGCGACAAACAAACAGACAAACTGACACGCAGACAGACAGCGTTTTACTAATTCAGCTCACAACTCTCTCGCTCAGTCGCATACCAATTGCGCGCAAAGGCCACAACCATAGACCAGAACAAAACGAGCGTAATTATTGCGAGATCAGATTAAAGAAATGCTCGTAATAAGTGACGGAAAGTAATACGACACAACCACGCGAATTTTTTTACAACAACAACAGCAACACCAGCAACAGCAGCAATATGTTGTAAAGATTTCTTTTTCTTTTTAGTTCAACGAACAAAAAAAGGCATTCTGTTGATGCCATAATGCAAGGCTCAAGAAGAGAATGTATGAAGGCGTTAACAAGCTGGGGGAAGAAGTGTAGGGGGGATGGGTTTTCTTCTAAAGTATGCAGTTTAAAAATAGTTTTCCTTGGTAATACAGTTCATTTGGTGAAGAAAATAAAATGAAAACAGAAAAAAGAAAACGATTTAATTACTTAAACACTTAGTAATTATCGAAGAAATCGAGGGAAGGTATGCCAATTAGAAAATATTGAAAATAAAGAAGATATTGAACTAAGCAAGGAATGCCGTTATACCACAGGTCTTAGGTGAATCAACTGCTTTAGCATTCTTTTGATTCTTTTGATTGCTGCTTAAATGTAGGGCCCTTGGGAAAGAGTGCTCAGTGGTAGTATAAACTGTATGGACACTGTACTAAAGGGTGTTTTTTATAGAAGTATAGAACTTTAAGTTGCAATAAAACAACGATGGATTATTCGATTGACATGAATTTGATTTATCCGAAAGATAATCTTGTGGCATTACATTTTAAATATGATTTCTGGCATATGACCGCCACGGCTGGCGCGGATGTAGTCCAATCTGGACGTCCAATTTTCGATGACTTTTTCCAACATTTGTGGCCGTATATCGGCAATAATACGGCGAATGTTGTCTTCCAAATGGTCAAGCGTTTGTGGCTTTACCGCATAGACCAATGACTTTACATAGCCCCACAGAAAGTAGTCTAGCGGTGTTAAATTACAAGATCTTGGAGGCCAATTCACAGGTCCAAAACGTAAAATTAGGCGGTCATCAAACGTGTCTTCCAATAAATCTATTGGGCACGAGCTGTGTGACATGTTGCGCCGTCTTGTTGAAACCACATCTCCTGGACATCATGGTTATTCAATTCAGGAATGAAAAAGTTAGTAATCATGGCTCTATACCGATTACCATTGACTGTAACATTCTGGCCACCATCGTTTTTGAAAAAGTACGGACCAATAATTCCACCAGCCCACAAAGCGCACCAAACAGTTAGTTTTTCTGGATGTAACGGTGTTTCCACATACACTTGAGGATTACCTTCACTCCAAATGCGGCAGTTTTGTTTGTTGACGTAGCCATTCAACCAGAAGTGCGCTTCATCGCTAAACAAAATTCGCTTATGAAAATCGGAAACAACGGTAATCTCGTTTTGGGCCCATTCGACGAATCTACGCCTTACTTGATGATCGTTTGGCTTCAAATCTTGCACGAGTTGGATTTTGTAAGCACGCAAATCAAGATCCTTCCGCAAAATCTTCCATAAAGTGGATGGACACAGATCCAATTCCTGTGCTCGATGGCGGATGGACTCATTCGGGTCTTCCTCAATGCTACGCTCTACAGCAGCAATAGCTTCTTCTGTACGCACCGTACAGCGTCTCTGGGGATGCGAGTTATCAATAAGAGTAAACGTGGTGCGAAAACGTTCCATGGTTAATCGAATTAACTGCTCTGATGGACGATTTTGTCGACGATAAAATGGACGTAGTGCGCGATACGTTTTCCGCACAGAACCATTATTCTCGAAATAAAATTGCACTATTTGCAAGCGTTGTTCAGGCGTGAGTCTATTCATGATGAATTGCCAAACCAAACTGAGAATAAATCACTTGACGGCTGTTAAATCGGTCGCCATCTTGAAAAGTAATGCCAACTTAAAGTTCTATGCCTCTATAAAAAACACCCTTTATAACAACCAGATCTGTAAATAATTTGCCGAAACTCATGGGAAACTTGAGGGTTTTCCAAAAGGAATTTACGCAATAAAAAAAGGTGTCCTACTAAATAAGTACAGCAGTACAGAGGATGTGTCCTATTTGACAGCTAGTCCGCCATCCGAACACGCGGCTCGTCGGAGCCCACCAAAACAAGCTAATTAGCTTAGTAGGGCAAATAGGGTTACACTCTGCTATTTTTTGTGTTCTGTGGGAATTTACGACAATAAACGGGCAGATGAGCTTACGAGGATGGAAGCTTCCATCCCGCTAATAAGTCGAAATATTCCTATGGAGTGATAAAATGAGTTTGAAAAGATATACTCGAATGAAAGGGGAACAAAAAGCCTAAGCGCATCTTCTCAAAGTAGACGAATGTGTATCAATGGGGAGTGCGTTCAAAAGATCGCTTTAAGCCCAATCCGTTGATGTTGTAATGAGACGAACGAATACTAACTTGGCGTTAATCCATCTGAAGAAAGTGTTCTGAAGCTCAATAAGTACTATGCAGAGGACTTTTATTTCTGAAACAGCTTGTAAGAATCATTATATGGATGCCATATACGGTTGAAAGCGGTACAATAGATCACCTAGCAATCCTATCATGCTAGTACCTGTTACAGTGCAGACATCATCAGCTTCTAAAGTAAAGCAAACTTAAAGACCCAAAAGTACTTATATTTATGCGATATTGTGTGTAATTATTGAATTTCTGCATTTTCTTTGGCATCAATATTATGGACCGCCATCAGGTATTATCTGTCTGCCAAGGTTAAGTAAAATTGTTCACTTTTCCAATAATCTTGTTGTGTAGAAAAGATTATCAGACTGTGGCGTGTTTGCTTGCGTGAAAATTTGGCGTAAATCAATGAAAATGATAATTAATAGGTCACTACAACCCCTTTGGCCGAGATTGCAACCTAGCTTTTCATACCGCCACCCATTATGTGTTTGTTTGTTAATTTTATCCATGAATGGAGGAACTTACAATTTAAAATCGATAGGTTAGGTTAGGTTAGGTTAGAGAATGTGTACTTGTCAATTAAGACAACTACAGTACCCGGAGGTCGAATTGACCCATTGTACAACGTCCTAGTTTCTCACACCACTTATGTTGTGTGTGTTAATTTTATACATGAGTGGTGGGACCTACAGTTTAAAGTCGACTTCGAACGACAGATTTTTGAGAAACTTTTTCATGGCAATTTTATTTACTCTCAGAGTTTTTGCCAGAAATCTGCTGAGAGGAAGACGCCGTAGAAATACTTTTTGTATTTTGTTTTGATGTCTGGCCTGGAGCTCGAACCCTGGCTTTATGTCTAATAAGCCAACACACTACCTACTAGACTACGGCGACTTGGGACAACAGATTTTTGAGAAACTTTTCATGGCAAATTCATTTACTCTCAGAGTTTTTGCCAAAAGACTACTGAGAGGAAGTAAATGAAGAAACAATTTTTAGTGTCTGAACTAGGGTTTGAACCGTAGCCTTACCTCCAATGAACCAACACACTACCTACTAGACTACGGCGACAATCAAAACTACGTCACGCTTCCAACAAACAAAAAAATTTGGGAAGAAATTCAAGCATTTTTTGGTTCAAAATAAATATTTGTCTGTCGACTAACAATTTTCTAATGTTTTATTTTATATTTTTGAATAATTTTCACTTACCAAAAACGAATGAAACGTATTAAAAAATATGAAGAAATTTTACCTGAAAAGATAAAAAAAAATTATTCAAATTAATATCAGTTTTATTTAATATCAATTACAACAATAACAAAAACCATACAAAGACAGTGAAATAAATACCTAGAAAAAGTTTTTAACCTCACCCCTCCACCAATAGTAGCCACATTAATCACAACTACAAGGCTTTCCACTCTTATTACATTCAACTCGTCTGTATTTTCTTTAAAGGGATTGCTTTTCTAATAAAAAAAACACACACACTTACATACAGCATAGGGATACTGATACAGCTGGTGTTATAGAAATGAAATGGAAGAGAAATAAAAAATCAAATGAAATAAAATATTGAGGCATGAAAGTGTAAATAACAGCAACAACTTCACTCACGCAATAAAACTTTAATTTCAAGCATAATCAAGTTGCAATGCGGCATATAAATGTTGTTGTGTTTACAAAAGGAACAAAAAACAAATACAGACACGCGTGCCTATAACACACATACATACATACATGCACTTATAAAGCAAATATGGCATGAGAAAACAAAAAAAACTCACTCACACACACATTAAACAAACACTTGTAACAACAACAGCAGCAATAAGAATATTAAGAGCAACAACAGTAAATATCATTAGCCATACAATAAAGAGAGAAAAAGAGAGCAAAAAATAAATACAATATACAGCAACACACAGAGAGTAACTGAGAGTCAAGAGAGTGTAGTGTGCATGAGAAAAGCAATTGAAATTGAATGTTGAATGCTTGATGTTGGAAAATGCAATATTTGTGATTGGCAATGTAGTAATTGAAAATGGTTGGCAATCAAATCATAATGATATTGACGATTACAACAGTAACAACTATTAATAATAACAATCACAACAATAATAATAATAATAGTAACAACAACAACTGTTGTAACAATAAAATATTATTGAGTCAACGTTTAGAAGGACACAGCAAGACACACACAACGACAGCGTTAACGATACAAATGCAAGCGACAAGAATGTTTAAAATGCTACGCAAAGGAATCGAAAAATTGAGGAATGAAATAAATTGGAAATGGAACGGAAAAATGAGTAAGGAACAGTAAGAATGAAAATAAATTGGAGAAGGAATGGAAAAATGAGTAAGGAATTGTAAGAATGAAAATAAATTGGAAAAGGAATGGAAAAATGAGTAAGGAATTGTAAGAATGAAAATAAATTGGAAAAGGAATGGAAAAATGAGTAAGGAATTGTAAGAATGAAAATAAATTAGAAAACGAACGGAAAAATGAGTAAGGAATTGTAAGAATGAAAACAAATTGGAAACGGAATGGAAAAATGAGTAAGGAATTGTAAGAATGAAAATAAATTAGAAAACGAACGGAAAAATGAGTAAGGAATTGTAAGAATGAAAATAAATTGGAGAAGGAATGGAAAAATGAGTAAGGAATTGTAAGAATGAAAATAAATTGGAAAAGGAATGGAAAAATGAGTAAGGAATTGTAAGAATGAAAACAAATTGGAAACGGAATGGAAAAATGAGTAAGGAATTGTAAGAATGAAAATAAATTAGAAAACGAACGGAAAAATGAGTAAGGAATTGTAAGAATGAAAATGAATTGAAAAATTTTTTAAATGCAAAAATAATACCTTCTTTTAAAACAGTCGGAGTAATTTCGTTGCCATATTTTAAGATTTAAAAATTCATACCTTTGCAGAATTCGAACTCATAAAGGGAAGATAAAGAGACAAACTGACATGACCACTTGTTATTGGGAAGGTAATAAAGACATATTTTTGCTTTGGGAAATCTAATGCTGAAGTACATACATTCGATTTGACAACGATGAAGCTTATTAAGGCGACTGAAGAGAACATCATAAATCACCATAGTCTAGTAGATAGCGTAGCAAAAACTCTGAGAGTAAAAAAAGATTGCCATGGAAAAGTTTCCCGAAAAAAAATGTCGTTCGGAGTCGAATTTAAAGTGTAGGTCGCCGCAGTCTCGGAGTTAGTGTGTTGACTTATTAGACGAGAGTCCTTGGTTCAAACCCCAGCTCAGACATCTCGAATAAATCGCAATATAAACACAATATTTCTTTCGGTAACTTCCTCGCAGCAGTCTTCCGGCAAAAGCTTTGAAAGTGAAATAAAATTGCCATGAAAAGTTTCTCAAATATGTCGAGTGTAAGTTCTTTATCCGGATGATAAAATAAACACGTATGACAAGGGTGGTGCGAGAAGCTAGGTCGTTAGCTTGACTAAAAGGTTATAATGACTAATTCTGTATGTATGTATGTATGAAGAGAACAGCATTAGCTTCTGTTTTCGCATTGGGAACAAGATTTGATACGATTCAAACAAAGTCCATCACAAGTGTGGCAGCACGTGATGAAATTGAAAATGAATTTTTACACGATGCAATGGAGTCACATGAAAGTCAGGAACTGGTCAGGAACTTTCTAAATGCTGTAATGGGCACTACAGATTAGAAGAGATCGTTTCTTCCGGTTATTGCAGTTGGTAATGAAGAATTTACTTCCCACTGCCCCAAATACTCAATGGATTATGTTATCGTCAGTCTAGGTATTGAAGACCTTGGTAGTTGGCCAATTACCAGCCTTTAACCATAGGTTTTTGGTTCAATTTTCTCATAAGACAACATAATTGGTCATTACAACGCCTCAGTCAGGATTACGACCTAGTTTCTCACACCACTTATGTTGTGTGTGTGTGTTAATTTTTATACATGAGTGGTATAAAGTCGACTCCGAACGACAGATTTTTGAGAAACTTTTCATGGCAATTTTTTATTTACTACCAGAAATTTTGCCAGAAATCTGCTGAGAGGAAGTCGCCGAAGAAATATTTTTTGTATTTTGTTTTTGATGTCTGGTCTGGGGCTCGAACCCTGGCTTTACATCTAATAAGCCAACACACTACCTACTAGACTACGGCGACTTCATAAGATGACATGTTAATAACATCGTGAGTTTTTAATTGAAAAAGGCGGATTAACAATTTGCTCGTGCCAAAACTAGAGCAGTTTGTGTTTGAACAACTACAACATGAGTGATGTGAGAAACTAGGTTGTAGTCCTGACTAAAGGATCGTAGTGATTACTTAAGTAAATAAGTCTAGACGAGGAAGAGAAGAAGACCGAAGTTGATCTTTTATTGCAAAAAATAACGTCAGAAATATCACTCTCTCACCTAAAAGGCCACCTTTAATACACAAGTTGCTTTGGATTGGTTAAACCAGGGTTGTTATAGTAACAAAAA
The DNA here is from genome assembly GCA_932273835.1 of Sarcophaga variegata. Lineage (NCBI taxonomy): Eukaryota > Metazoa > Arthropoda > Insecta > Diptera > Sarcophagidae > Sarcophaga > Sarcophaga variegata. The sequence continues at coordinate 103,802,305 of OW026361.1, forward strand.
AATGGAGAAAATTGTATATGACTTTATAAAATACATGATGTAGTGTTAAAGTTCGTAGAAATTAAGTAGTAACTCTAGGCTAAATTTACTACAACTTTAAAAAACTTGAACCTCTTCAGCTCATTCCTTAACCATCAGGTCATAATATACTTCCCCCAGACTATCATTAATTTGTTCACTTCTTCCCCAATTTATAAAGTAAACCGTGCTGGTCTCTTTGCTGGTCTTTTATTTCGATTTGAAATGAAATGCAAACGAACATACAAAACTTTATTGGATTGTCTGTCTGTGTGGCTGTGTGTCTGGGTCTCACAAGTATGCTGCTCAATATTAAATTTACACCCACTTAAGAAGAAATGCAGAAAAAATAAACAAAAAAACCCGTGACAGAGACGAGAGAGGCAGAGAAACTAAATAACCCCGAAGTATTTAAACTTCTATATCGTTTACGAATACACATACATACGTACGTAAACACAATACGAATAAGTATTGTGAGATGAGATGAGTACTACTCGTGGTACACTAACACTCATACTCATTTATTTATAAATTGTAACTGGACATGGACATGGTTGTGCTTCTTGTTTAAATTGTATGTTTAAAGTATACAAAGGCAGCCATTGTTTTCGACCATTGGAACTAAACCGCAACCACAACAGCTCTAAGCACTACTACAACTATACAGCTACTATACTACTACAACAAACCATTACACTTAACTATGAATAGAGAGAGAGAGAGAGAGAGTGAGAGAGTTCATATTCTCATCATCATTATCATTAGCATTAGCATATAATGATCATTATAGTTTTATGTCTTTTCTCTATAGATTCTATGGCCACATCTCATGCCTTATTGAGTATGAAAATAAAGGGCAGCGTTAAGACTAATATACAGGGTGATGCGTTTAATGGTTTCGGTTTCAAATGTAAAGTTAAATAAGAAGTAAACAGAATGCTATGATTTTTATGCTTGAACCTGAACATTTTACAAGAAATACAAAGTCAAGTTCATTTAAATGGCCACCTCAGGACTGACTGCAGCGCATTACCTTGATACGTGGCACTGTCTTGTTAAAGCTACCAGCCGTCCAGTTCATGATCTTCAAGGTGAATCCACGAGAATCCCGGGTATATTGTTTTCGCCTTTTAAAAGAGTGCTTTAAGGCCTACTGTAGTCTCAAGAAACACTTGAACATATGCCAACGAAACTGATGTTGAGGTCTCAGAACAGATATTTTTTGTGTTTGTCTGGCAGTAGGCGGATAAAGACTTAAGTTGTGATACACTAAGGGCCTTAAAAGCATTAAATTTAGAAGTTAATGGGATAGACTTTAAAAAATTCATACGCTTTGGTCGCTGTGCTTTCTTGCCTCCAAAATTTATTCATTGTTTTCAAAATATGCTTAGAGGAGTAGCATATCAATCGGGTGCTAAGATGGGAAATCCTGCTTGGTTACACTGTAATCACTACCCAATATGGATGGATAGTAGCGTTCGGTTTAAGATGGGTTTGCCAGTAAATCAGGGCAAAACAAAGTATATGTTATCGACGAGTAGAGACGCGCGGTGTATTGAATCTCAGATTACGGCCGATACTTTTGATACGGTCAAGGAATTCATCTATTTTAGCTCCGCCGTTACCACCAGAAATGATGTCAGTCTGGAGATCAAGCGCAGGATCACTCTTGCCAACAGGTCCTACTATGTTCTGAATAGGCAATTGAGTAGCAGAGACCTCTCTCGTACGACAAAACTAACACTCTACAAGACACTCATCCAACCCGTGCTTCTTTATGGCGCAGAGGCATGGACCCTATTAAGTACAGATGCAGCGGCCTTGATAGTGTTCGAGAGAAAAGTACTACGCAAGATCTTCGGTCCAGTACGAGTTGGCGATGATTTCCGTATCCGATACAACAGTGAGCTGTATGAGCTCCTCAACGACATAGACGTTGTACAGTGTATTAATATCCAGCGGCTGCGCTGGCTCGGCCATATCGTTCGAATGGAGGAGGATGCTCCGGCGAGACGGGTATTTCATGCGGGAATCTGTGGAAGTCGGCGAAGAGGACGACCTTGTATCCGTTGGAAGGACCAAATCGAGGAAGCCCTGTCATCGCAGAGGCGCTTGGAAGGATGTGTTGCCGCAGGCCGAAACCCGATAAACGGGTTGTTATGGCCAATTAAGTAAGTAAGTAATTAAGTAGCGTTCGGTCTGAATTTCTAGCTTTTTTCACCTCAAATTCTTGTTGATAAATTAACAAAATCCTGCCAAAGGACTAATGCCATCTGTTGAAAACATCACAAAAAACTTCAGTTTTCATGCGCTGCTAGCGATTTAGATTAGCAAGGGTTTTGTAAGTTCATCTTCACTAGGACTCCATTATGGTTACCCGCATGAGAGTGCTACCAATTGCTACGAACACCATAGAATTGATTAATTCGAATGAAACGCCACACTTTCCTTAGCAAAATCAAAAAAATCTAGTCGGCAATGTGTATATTGCAGTAATGCCCAGTCCTGACCACATCTGCAACACTTCTAGCCAGCCTTTTTTTTTTTTTTTTTTTTTTTTTTTTTTAAACTAAATTCCAGGAAAAGTAGGTGACCCCGATATCTTCGAACAGTCTTTACATTTCAAAAAATTTTCTCGGCAATTTCGATTCTTATTCGTAAATGAAAAAAAAAAAAAAACATTAAAAAAGTGACATTTGAGAGGATAACCCGTTACATTAAAGTGCTGACTGTTCTCTTGTGCTCTCTTCCTACATGTTACAGTTACTATTGCCACACGTCACAATGCAATTACATTGTGTTGTTCATTCTTTAATCATCATCATCATCATCATCAAGCAAGAAGAATTTATAGGGAATACTTAGAAATTTAAGTTAATGGATTGGGGAATTTGTAAGAGAAACAATCCAACAACAGCTGGATTGGAAAAAGATTTTAACAGGAATTGCTCAACGCTTTGCATGTTTAATTTCTTGGAAGCTTAAAATCGTTTCAAATTCTTTTAATATGTACCTAATAGCTGCTTATGTAAAGGAAAGCCAAGCTGGAACTGTCACATGCCCAATACTTTTTTTTTTTTTTTGTTTTTTTTTTTTTTTGGCGAAGAAAGCACAGGGTTTTCATGTTATTATACCTTCTGCTCTAGTGTATAGGATGGCATAAGTTCGGGGCTATCTATAGCCTCTTTTAAGCAGATCAAAACCATCTTTCCGAATCATACAAATTGAGTACGTGGTCATAAGGAATGCCATACAAATGATCAATTTCGTCTGAGTATATTTGAGCAAAAAAATTCTTAAAATATTCGGCCCAGTATGGGGGATATGAATGCTGCCTATCAGAGATCATCAAATCTGCTGAGAGGAGGTTTTTGAGGAAATACTTTTTCATATTTCTTTGATGTCTGACCTTGGATTTAAACCGTGGCCTTACGTATAATAAGCCTATAACTAGAAGACGGCGACTTCACACCAGAAGTTAGCAATGAGTATTCAAAACGATGAGTAGATTCGAATCATACTCATTAATTGCTGATACTTATACGCATTCATACTTATTTTAATATCATACTCATACTACTCATATTCAAAGTTTAAAGTACTCATCGTACTCATACTTAACAATAAGCATGATGTTGTTGATTTCGACTCTCCTTTACTCAACATTTCAAAAATCACAAAATAAGTATGATTCGCGTACGAACACTACAATACTCACTAAGACTGTAAATTTTGATGAATGAGCCGAAGCACTCGAATTATTTATGAGTATTATAAGTATTTTTCGAAATTTATGAATCTGAATGAGTAGGCGTATGAATCAAACACAATTCGAATGTTATGAGTTTGATGTCAACGTTATACTCATACTCATTGCAACCTGTACTCATAAATCAATGTTGTAGTGAGTACAAATGAATCACAGTAGTTGAATTTCAATACTGTTGACTCACTCATGCTCGAAATTTTATGAGTACTTATGAGTAGCGAAAAAACGATTCATTGCTGAACTCTGCTGCCTATATCCTAAGAACAACGGTGAACTACTCGCAGTGCTTCCCCTTATCAATCACAGGCTTAATAAGTTAAAAAACCGAATGAGCTCTGCCAATGGAAGTGTGAATAAATCCTGTTCATCCAGTGTATAGTAGCCAGTGCTACAAAGTTACTGATCGAATGGACCAGCTCTGGTGCTAGATATTCGCAAACTGCATATGTAAATGCTTATTGCATTTTATTGGAATGCACTTTACATGAGTATCAAATAAATCACCTTAAGAACCTGAATCTGATCTCTTAAAACACTGTCGCAGTTCAATTTCAAGAATAATTCATAATTAAAGCATGAAATGCATTACAAAAACATGAGCAAAAGAATTTGCCAATCATCAATTGCTATAACAACCTCCCTCAATTTTAGTTGTTGTTGTTGTTACTGCCACTCTAATACTGCTTTACTAACATTGCACACAATGTTTAGATGAGAACAGGGAATTCAAATAAACTGCACTTCCTTCTCAACAGCCAACTCAACCTCAATTGAAATGCCACAACTACACACCCACTTAACAAAACCACAACAACAAGAGTATGAAAATAATATTCAAACCTCTACCACCACTGCCACCACCACCACCATAAGCACTACTCACTGAGCCATTTACACTGACGACTTGTAAAGGTGTTGATATAGTAACACAACACAACAACAAAAAAAAAAACCAAAGAGGGTCCTAAAACAAACACATTGCAACACAAATACCAATACACTGTGACCAATGTCGGATATGATGGTACTAATTGGGGATGGTACTAAAGGGCCAATGTAATAGTATTTGCATAACCATTTGGCTTTTTATTTTTGTTTATGAAGATAAGGGGAGAAGGGTTTCTTTAGATTAGATTGGGATCTCTATAGCAAAATCAATAGAATCATTAATTAAGTAAGAAAGTTAATCTATGTTAGGTTAGATTAGGTAAGCTAGCAGACCCACTTGAAGAATGAAATCCCACTTAGGCCAACACAGAAAACCCGCACGCATACATTAAAAAGCCGACGCACCCAAAACGAGTCACTATTTGGTGCGGATTTTGGTCCAGAAGCCTAATTGTGCCATTTTTCTTCGAAAATGAACAAGGAGTGGCCGTTACAGTCAATGGCGATCGTTATCGGGCCATGTTGAACGAATTTTTGTTCACAAAAATTGAAGAGGAGGATATTGGCAACATTTGGTTTCAACAGGACGGCGCTACGTGCTACACAGCCGAAGCTACACTCGATGTTTTGCGCAGAGCTGATGTCGTTTGGCCACCTCGGAGCTGCGATTTGACAACGTTGGACTATTATTTGTGGGGTGCCGTAAAAGATAAGTGTTACGCCGACAAGCCAGAAACAATGGACGCTTTGACCACCCGAGGCAGCCATTTGAATGAAATTATTTTCCATTATTAACCGGAAGGATTGTACTTTCAAATAAAAAAAGAAATTTGAGAAAATATTCAGTAGTTTTTTTTAAAGCATTTTCAAAAAAAAAAGTTATTTGGCGGGCCCTATATATGTTAGGTTAGATAAGGTAAGCTGGTGGACCCTCTTGAAGAAAGAAATCCCATTCAGGCCAACATTTAGGCCCATTGTGATACCTCAAACTATATTCAACCCGGGGCTTAAAAATTCGCTTGAGGAAATTAACAAGAGTCTAAAATAAATCTGGTTATTCCAGCAATCTTTATGCCTAAGAGCTTGACCAAGAGTATGAGAGAGAGGTCAAAAATCTCCGACTCTATACGACAAAAGCAGGGCACTGACAATCTCTTACTTATTCTCAGACTCACAGCTACAGCAGAATTCATACATAACATACATAATTGGCCATTACAACCCTTCAGTCAGGATTACGACCTAGCTTTTCACACCACTTATGTTGTGTGTGTTAATTTTATACATTAGCGGCGGGACCTACAGTTTAAAGTCGATTCCGAACGACAGATTTTTAAGAAACTTTTTCACAACGCTCAGAGTTTTTGCCAGAAATCTGCTGAGAGGAAGTCGCCGAAGAAATATTTTTTTTCATATTTCGCTTTGATGTCTGAACTGGGGTTTGAACCTTGGCCTTTCGTCTAATAAGCTAACACACTACCTACTAGACTACGGCGACTTCAGAATTAATGCAGAATAAATTTGTTGGAATACCAAGTCTTTCCGTATACCTACCAAAAAAACAGTGCCCTGTAAGAATCGCTCTTGCGCGATAGGTATTCGTGCGATTTATGGATACAAGTGAGTCAGTCCTCTACTGATCCACATGTGCCTAGCAGAGTCTAAGAATACTGGACGTACCCTCTTGATCCACACTTGTCCAGCAGAGACTAAGAACACTGGACGTACCCTCTTGCAGCCAATGGGATTCAGGCTCTTTGTTAAATGAGTGCATAATAACCAAACTCACTAAGGCAATTAGAATACCTATACCATGTTAAAAGTCGGAGATTGTAATCACAGCATCGGCTCAGGCCAGCGCATCAGCAATATATATTCCAACAGTATTCCTAAATTTCGAATCCCTTATATGAGTTAGCTTTGAATGATTTAAAATTTCTTTGAGAAATATTCAGCATTCATGGACAAGCAGGGATGCGGAAACTACATTCGTTAGGAACTGGCTGTCCGCGTAAATCAAGAGATTTTCGAGGAAAAATCTCGCCACCCAACAAGCATTGCACAGCTTTCAAAATAGTCATGACATCCGCTTAGAAAACACAGCTGAGGTAAGGCAGCCTATAAGAAAGTTTAATATCAGAAGCCTTCTTGATATACCACAGTCCACTCAGTCGGTATAAGTTTAAAAGATCCCACAGGGAATGTAAGTTAAGCTTGACTACAGTGAAATTAAGTTCGATGGATGGCCCACCATTAAGTAGGTTCATTAGGCTCATTGTGTTAGTATTAAAGTAGATTTGGGTTCGACAACCAAATTGGAGATTTTCACTTCTTGTATCAGTTGTCTTACTACAGCAGTAGGTGGTGCAATTTGAAGTCATCAGTTAGGTTGTCCGCCCTCACCCCAACCTTAGAAGATAGATAATAAATCCAACGGTTCCTTTAAAGACGGATTTAGACGGTAACACAAATCCTACGACACGTTAAGCTTTTGTGTAGACGAGAGAGAATCGTATCGTGTAAGCTCAATATATTTACAGAGAGAGAGAGAGAGAGAGTACGTCATTGAGAGAAAACATGGATCAAAATTTGTAGTCTTTTCTCTCTGACTTCAACTAGCCTTGAGCGTGATAGTTTTTTAACACATTCATTAAGACCGTTCAATCGATTGTTATGATATGAGAGAGATCCTTTTTACTAAGGCGTAGGGTACACATCAAGTCGCCGTAGACTAGTAGATAGTGTGTTGGCTTATTAGACGTAAGGCCACGGTTCAGACTCCAGGTCAGACATCAAAACGAAAATATGAAAAAATATTTCTTCGGCGACTTCCTCTCAGCAAATTCCTGGTAAAAATCTGTCGTTCGGAGTCGACTTTAAACTGTAGGTCCCGCCACTCATGTATACAAATTAACACACACAACATAAGTGGTGTGAGAAACTAGGTTGTAATTCTGGATGAAGAGTTATAATGACCAATTACGCCTGTGTGTATTTACATAAATAGAGGTTCGCTGGCATAATTATAGAGGACAGCGCCAAAGTTAAGAGATCCTTATCCCAAGCAGAAGAATCTCGGGTGTATTGTTTTCGCTAAGACTTCACCCCTTTTGAAAAAGTGCTTTAAGATCCATTGTAGCCTTAAGATACACTTGTAAAAGTGCCAACGAAAATGATGTTGAGGGCTCAGGATACATACATATTCATGTGGCAGTCGGTAGATAAAGATTTCATCACTTTTGTGACATTTTCAGGCGTCCACTTACCTTGTGGAACACTTTTTTTTTCGCCGAGGAGGGGTAAATGTACCTAGTCGCACCATAGAGGAAGTCGTCACATCCTCCGTGTGTGGGGCCCTCACCCACTAAATCCCCCCTCGTCTCCTGTTGACTTGTTTGTGCCCACTCCGGAACTACGGCGGTATTACTTCGGAGTGGAGTCCTTTTGGCCCTTTGGCCCCTTCATGTTCACATCCGCGTCCGGATTGCGAATCGAAAGTTGAGGAGTCATCTAAGCGTCTCCACTATTCCTTTCGTCTAGATCATCGTCTCGGTTATGCTTGGCACGTGTGATAGTATCACCTATGCCGACATGCCTACTCGTTCTGCAGCTTCAAGATCTCTCTTCTTCCGTCTCAAAATGCGCTGCACGTAATTCACTACCGAGGTCCAATTTTCACTACTCGCAGTCATAACCCCGACAATATTAGCGGCTGTGATTGTTCCGATTATTGACGTCAGTACAGAGCGATAGCTCTGCCAGCGTGCACACTCGATAATAGTATGCTCGTACAGGCAGTAAGGGGAGGCGGCCTTGCCTTGTGGAACACTAAGGGCTTTACATTTAGGACAGGCTTTGCACAATTGATTGTCACGCTTTTTTGCCTCGAAATTGTTTCTTTGTTTTCAAAATGTGCGTAGGGGAGTAGCATAGCAATTGGGTGTTTTAATGGAGGGAGACTCCCATTTCGATAACTGACTCCGCTTGGTTACATTGTAATCGGTATACAATATGGATGGATGGATGATTTGAAATTCTTGTCGATAAATTCACAAAATCCTGCCAGAGGATTAATGTAAGTCGTCTTCTCTGAAATGATTTCAATCGCATGAGTAACAAAATGAAAAAACTCTTTTGAAGTGAAATCAACAAGCTGTGCCAGTTAATATACGAAATGAAATGAAAAAAAAAACTGCAAAGAAAGGTTGCCATTGAAGGCCTCAATAGTTTGTGAGAGAAGAGAAAGGCAATGCAAGGAAAGAAAATGATGTCATATGGAAACAGCAAACAGAACAGATTTTATGTTGCATATGACGTAGTGGCATTATAATCATGATTACGTTGTTGTTGTTGTTGTTAGGGATGCTGAGAAATCAATTGAGTAGGCAGGGAAATAATTGAAGCTGTTCTTCAATTAAAAATTAAGAAAGGCAGTCAGGCAGGCAGGCAGGCAAAAAAGAAAAGCTTTTCGTTAATCAGTTTGTATTTGAAAGATTTTTTTCTGCTTTTTTTTTTCTGTGTGAGTGTCGTTATTTGTTAAACATTTCAAAGGGAAATGTTTAATTAAAAACATGTTTGTTAAGCAATAAAGACTTGACGCTTTTTTTTTGTCGTGTATAGTTTCTGAGACAAAAAATTATGATGACAACGATGATGCAGAGAATTTTTAATTTTTGATTACAATAACGATGATGATGATAATGTTGACTTTTGTTATTAACAAGGCTTTTATTTCATAATTTACAAAATGAAAAAATAATCTTCATTGTCATTATGAACAGACTCTTTGCAAACTCATCTGTGTTTACAAAAAATAATTTTTTTCTTCTTACGAAACCATTTTTTTACTTCTCTATTTCTCTTGCCATTTTTCAGGTCTTCTTTTATCGTTTTTCTACTGATTAAAATCTATCGATAATTTCCGGTTTCAATGCTCTCTTCATTTTTTTCATTTTTTTTTTAGACAATTGTAACTGACTCTGCCCTGCTCTCTTCTCCTGTCCTGTCCCCCCTCACTGATATAAATTTTACGTTACGCGTAAGTGAATTCCTTTTATTTCAATTTTTTATTACCATCGTTTCACTTGTGAATTTTATTTGAAATGCACCCCTTGAAACACACTCTCTCCCTCTCTCCCTTTTTTGCAGCTTTTAGTGGTTATTTTCTAATTTTTTTTGTTTTTTATTTATTTGTTCAACATTTTGTGGCATGTTGCGGTTTCATAAAAGTGTTGACATCTGAGAAACCCATACTTTTGTTTTCAATCTTGATAACAAAAAAATTCATTTTCATTTCGAATTCGAAACGAAACAGTAAAAAACGTAATTGTGTGTATGTGAGTGATTTGTTTATGAAAGGAAATAATTTAACGGATATCGATAATTATCTGGCAAATACGTTTCCGTAGTGCAAAATGTTACAAAATGTTTCAACAATCATTAGGGTGGTGATGTTAAATTAGGGTGACTTTTTATTTTCAATACAGAAATGTTTGACCTTAAAACTGTGCTAAGGGTTACAGAGTAAAACACAAGAATTAAAAAAACACCTGTAGGACACCAACATATTCTGTTATTCTCGGCGCGAAGCCATGAAGTAGACTGCTCTGAAGATTCTGTGGAAGTCTACATGTATGGTTCTGAACTTAAGATTAAGACGGGCTATGGAATTTTCTTCGTATTTCTCCCCTTAAGCTATTTCCGCGTCTCTCTAATTAAGGTAACGTGTTTTAGATCTAGAGAAAGGTCAAAGATAGTGGCTTGGCGAAAGTGTAGATTAGGTTAGAGGTACACGTCAATTAAGACAAGTACAGTACCCGGAGGTCGAATTGACCCATTGTACAACGTCCTAGTTTCTCACGCCACTTATGTTGTGTGTGTTAATTTTATCCATGAGTGGTGGGACCTACAGTTTAAAGTCGACTCCGAACGACAGATTTTTGAGAAACTCCTCATGGCAATTTTATTTACTCTCAGAGTTTTTTTGCCAGAAATCTGCCGAGAGGAAGTCGCCGAAGAAATACATACTTTTTGTATTTTGTTTTGATGTCTGGCCTGGGGCTCGAGCCCTGGCTTTTCGTCTAATAAGCCAACACACTACCTACTAGACTACGGCGACTTCTAACTCTTTGAGTTAATCAAACGACTTTTCTTAGTCAACTCAGCCTTTGTTTTCCCGATCACACGGTAAAGAATGTTGGTAATATATGTGGGCATAATTGGACATGGAAAATTGAACACAGATCCAGGGACGGTAAACGGTTTATATTATAGAAAGTGGTGCACACTTCCAAACCGCTCTTCAGACAATTTGCCGGCCCTAACGAGTATTTACAAAATAATACTCTACAAGACGCTCATCCTACCCGTGCTTCTTTATGGACCCTATTAAGCACCGATGCAGCAGCCTTGAGGGTATTCGAGAGAAAAGTCCTACGTCAGATCTTCGGTCCAGTACGAGTTGGCGATAATTTCCGCATCCGATCCAACAGTGAGCTGTATGAGCTCCTCAAAGACATAGACGTTGTACAGCGTATTAATATCCAGCGGCTGCGCTGGCTCGGAGGAGGAGGATGCTCCGGCGAGACGGACATTTGCTGCGGGGATATGCGGAAGTCGGCGAAGAGGACGATCTTGTATCCATTGGAAGGATCAAATCGAGGAAGCCCTGTCATCGATTGGTGTGACCAACTGGCGTAGGCGCGCAAGTAGCAGAGGCGCCTGGAAGGATGTGTTGCGGCAGGCCGAAATCAGTTAATCGGGTTGTTATGGCAAATTAAGTAAGTAAGTAAGTAAGAAAAGTGCATTATTTATAGAAAGTTTGGCAATTTACATACAAACGAAGTACGTGGTGATGTAAAAGTGATTGCTTGTCAAGCATTACACGATGATTAACGTCATCATAGTCAATGTATCGCACTACGAATTATAGGCACGATGGTACAGATATTTGAGGAGACAGCAGGCTTTACAGACAAGGTCATATGTATGCATCATCGCAAAGTACGTTCTGTGTGGCATATAGTTTGAATTTGTCGTGTTCATAGCAATTGGAGATATTCATGGCTTACTATGATGTATTTTGCATGCGGATTTGTGACCCCCCATCCAATATAAAGCTTAACTGATATAATTTTGTGGCATAGGTTAGGTGAGACAAACTTTGATCGGCAGTCAGCTAATAGTAGGATGTTGATTAAACCCTGCAAAGAAAATATTGTTTACTCTTCCTGCTGGCCTAGTCTATAAAGATTTTGAGAATCAGGAGATGGTGATTGCCATAGTTTAGTGTGTAGCACGTTCACTTACTAGTAAAGGGTGTTTTTTATAGAGGTATAGAGTTTTAAGTTGCAATAAAACAACGATGGATTATTCGATTGACATGAATTTTATTTATCCGAAAGATAATCTTGTGGCATTACATTTTAAATATGATTTCTGGCATATGACCGCCACGGCTGGCGCGGATGTTGTCCAATCTGGACGTCCAATTTTCGATGACTTTTTCCAACATTTGTGGCCGTATATCGGCAATAATACGGCGAATGTTGTCTTCCAAATGGTCAAGCGTTTGTGGCTTTACCGCATAGACCAATGACTTTACATAGCCCCACAGAAAGTAGTCTAGCGGTGTTAAATTACAAGATCTTGGAGGCCAATTCACAGGTCCAAAACGTGAAATTAGGCGGTCACCAAACGTGTCTTCCAATAAATCTATTGGGCACGAGCTGTGTGACATGTTGCGCCGTCTTGTTGAAACCACATCTCCTGGACATCATGGTTATTCAATTCAGGAATGAAAAAGTCAGTAATCATGGCTCTATACCGATTACCATTGACTGTAACGTTCTGGCCACCATCGTTTTTGAAAAAGTACGGACCAATGATTCCACCAGCCCATAAAGCGCACCAAACAGTCAGTTTTTCTGGATGTAACGGTGTTTCCACATACACTTGAGGATTACCTTCACTCCAAATGCGGCAGCTTTGTTTGTTGACGTAGCCATTCAACCAGAAGTGCGCTTCATCGCTAAACAAAATTCGCTTATGAAAATCGGGAACAACGGTAATCTCGTTTTGGGCCCATTCGACGAATCTACGCCTTACTTGATGATCGTTTGGCTTCAAATCTTGCACGAGTTGGATTTTGTAAGCACGCAAATCAAGATCCTTCCGCAAAATCTTCCATAAAGTGGATGGACACAGATCCAATTCCTGTGCTCAATGGCGGATGGACTCATTCGGGTCTTCCTCAATGCTACGCTCTACAGCAGCAATAGCTTCTTCTGTACGCACCGTACAGCGTCTCTGGGGATGCGAGTTATCAATAAGAGTAAACGTGGTGCGAAAACGTTCCATGGTTAATCGAATTAACTGCTCTGATGGACGATTTTGTCGACGATAAAATGGACGTAGTGCGCGATACGTTTTCCGCACAGAACCATTATTTTCGAAATAAAATTGCACTATTTGCAAGCGTTGTTCAGGCGTGAGTCTATTCATGATGAATTGCCAAACCAAACTGAGAATAAATCACTTGACAGCTGTTAAATCGGTCGCCATCTTGAAAAGTAATGCCAACTTAAAGTTCTATTCCTCTATAAAAAACACCCTTTATATTGGTCGACAAATGTCATTTTGTGTGTCATTTATAGTTGGTCATTGTCCTCAGGCAGTTACCTTTCGTAGGCAGACTCTACTCATAGGATGAAAAAAAAAAATAGAAGTTTTAAACGCTGCTAATGTGGCCACAAAGATATAAATACGCTTTGAGGTGTTAAAAATAAATTCCATTATATCATATGCATTGCCTGTAGACATCCGCTTCATTTCTATCACTGTCACCAATAGGAGAGGTTGACTATAAATTTTAGACTCTGGGGCAAAAATGAAATTTATCTGCAGTGCCATCCATTCACACATTTCACTTCCTTCTCAATTTATTATGCCAAAATAGTTCTCCTACACTTTCTTCTTCTACTCTAGTTTTTTTTGTTGGTTTTTTTGTATTAAATATGGCCACTAAAATAAAAATAAATCACTTCACGTCTTCCAAAGCAAAAGAAACATTTTTTACACGCTTCCTAACTAATCACTTCGAAAATAATGTCGCTGGTTAAGCACATAATTTTTCCATTTTCAGATGGAATTTTTTTTTTTCGATTTTTCCTCAATTTTTGTCACTTAAAAAGCAAACTTTAGGCAGAAAATGTTTTAAAAAAAAAAAAAGGAAATTAAAAATAAAATTTAATATTGACACTGATGATGATGATGATGATGACGGCGGCTGTGTGGTGTGGAAAAAATGAATCACTTTTAGCCAAAATAATGACACTCATGATGAAATTGATGACTTTAGTGTTTGCGTTTGCCCACCTCTTCCAAAAAGTTTTTCGTTTCGTTCGTTTTTTTTTCATTTTCTGTAAGAATAAAACTATGAACCAGAAAATTAATCCCTTAGATTTCTCATTAATCATTCGGGTAATTATAAGTGCTAATTGGTAACATTGTTACCGAGGAGAACGTCACCATTTGAGCCCACTCACTCATTCACTCACTCGCCCAGCAAGAGACATTGTGTCGTTCTCCAGCCATATCTGCCTGCATCATCAGTCATGTTGCACTAGTTGTGGCAGTAGTAGTAGTAGTTTATCTCATAATAAATTCTCAAACATATGCATAAGATTTCCGTTTGTATGCGTATGTATGAGTGATTCAATCTTAAATATGATTTAAACAAAGCCTATGCAAACAATATATGGGTCTTTCCATAAATGATAAGAAAAATTCTATATTTGTTGGTACCTTTTTCCTATTACGTGGTACTTCTTAGCACCACAAATTTAACAATATTTTCAGAAAATCTAACAGTTAATATGGGGCTTTCCATAAAATCTAGGCCACGTATGTCCCAGGGCCCTACGGACTTAAAGAACCCTACATCTGCCACTTGCCCGGCATAACTCTTTCCTTAGAAACCATAGCTGATGTTCCGTGGGCGAATAACGTGCGCCCAAGTCAAATCTTGCGTGGGCCAACTCGTTCGTCCGCTCATTATCTTAAAATCCGGTTGCTTAAGGTCCATGTAAGCGTCATTCGGAGAGTATTCAGTTCGTTACCGAATGCATTTAGGTTAGGTTAGGTTAGAGGACGTGTACTTGTCAATTAAGACAAGTACAGTACCCGGAGGTCGAATTGACCCATTGTATAACGTCCTAGTTTCTCACACCACTTATGTTGTGTGTGTTAATTTTATACATGAGTGGTGGGACCTACAGTTTTAAGTCGACTCCGAACGACAGATTTTTGAGAAACTTTTCATGGCAATTTTTATTTACTCTCAGAGTTTTTGCCAGAAATCTGCTGAGAGGAAGTCGCCGAAGAAATACTTTTTGTGTTTTGTTTTGATGTCTGGTCTGGCTCGAACCCTGGCTTTACGTCTAATAAGCCAACACACTACCTATTAGACTACGGCGCATAACGTACGCACAGGTCAAATCTTGCATGGGCCAACTCGTTCGTTGCCCGTGGGGCCCGGTTGCTTAAGGTCCATATAAGCCACAGTCTGAGAGTAAGCAAGAGAAAGATTATCCTCCTGGCTGTCCAAGCAACTACAGATGTGACCACCGGCGCCGATTAGGGTTAGCAGTGGTTATGCTTAAGGGCACCTCAACTATTATGACGTCTGCAGAGATAATTCAGATTGACGTCGTCGGACAAAACCCTGGATGTCATAATTCTATTTTGAGCCATACGCGTCGACCCTACTACCCTACTATCGAAGCTGTGGATGCTACGAAGGGAATTTCATTTCGAAGCTGTGTGGTTGGGGTTAAGTCCAAGAGTTGTAGAAACTAGATCATCAGAAAGTTTAGCGAGAAGTCTGGCATTCCGCACCCGAAAGGACAATAGTCTGACGGTGCAGCAGTCCTCTATTACCAGAATAAACAAGTATATTGGGAGTACAGGCAGCAGCGTATTTAGATTCTCAGCAGGAAAGGTACTCGTTGAACTAAACATTATCTTGTGGCTCTCTTCAATGGCGGTAACTATCAAGTTTTGAGGCAAATACCGTTCACATACAGAACACAATTTTTGGTCCCAGTAGCCGGGTTATGGTACTTTTTTTTTTAGTACCTTTTTGTGTGTTTTTTACGATTTTAAAACGATTTTGTAAACTTGGGATTGCCAAGTACTTTTGGTGCGATTCTTTTTTTGAAAATTTCTTTGCATAGTGTTCATTTGGAGTCTAACAAAATGCGTATTTTTTTAACCCAACACTGGCGAGAGAGAGAGAGAGAGAGAGAGACATTAAGGCGATGGGCATAGTGATGGTGATAGAGATGATACACTGTGGATATTCTTTAGTCTGACCTGACCTACTTATTGAATATTGTTGATGTTATTCTCGTTGTTATTCTTGTTGTAGGTAGTATTTGCATCTTGTTATAGAATATTTAATAGACATGTAAACAAAACACACACTTAAACATACTCATATACGTACAATCATATTCACATACATATGTATTCATTAATCTATGAAAAGGAAAATTTTGTACTCGTATCAAAATGCAACCGTCATCAGTATCAGCATTAGCGTCACAAGCCTTTATATTTATTTCGTGTTATTGTTGTTGTTATTCCTGTGGTTGTTGTTGTTGTTGTTGTTGCTCTCAATATAGTATATTAAAATATAATTTTTGTTTTTGTTGCTGTTGTTGTATTTGGAATTTTCATAAAATTATGTTCATTTCATAGTCTCTCTGGGGTGACATGGAAAATTTTCGTTGCATGTTTTCACAACAACAGAACATGTTGCAAGAACAACAAAGCAACAACAACGGCAACTATGTGCTACATTTTGTTGATAATGATGAAGTACACCAAGTGAACAACGACAACAACAAGCATGTGATGATCATTAATTAAGGCGCTAAAACTGACACAATGACAGACAGTCTATAATTATTTTGTTTTTGTTGTTTTTGCTCTTTTGCTCTGTTGCTTTGTTTTTAATACGTTTTTCGGTGGATAATTTATGGCCCAATTATTGAATATATTGGAGACATGACAGATTAAAAGAAGAAGAAGCATAGAATACAATGGTGTGGCAGGTAAGGAACTGGTTGGATTAAGTAAGTTGAGGAAAATTTGCTTCCAACAATGTTCTGAAATTATTACCAAGATATTCTAGTATGTTTAGGACGCAGAAAGCTCTTAAAAGTGAGGTAAGTGTCACCAATAGTGGTTAGAAGAAGCCGGAAGAAATATGGAGGACTTTAAAATGGTCCTTGCAAAAGAGGGCTACCCAGCAACCTATTGGCAGACATAGTCTTTGTGTGTATATCCCTAGAGAAAAAAAGTGACAAAAGTGTACAAGGTACTCATAGCGAACAACAGGTTAGAATATTCACTATGCGCTAGAGCGAATTCAGGCTTCACTATCTCTGGGAAACGATGCTTTAAAAACCAAAACAAAATACCGAGAAATCCATTGGTTGGTAGGTAATACATCCAAACTTAGATAGGATTGCCTGAAGAGCAGGAGAAAAAGAGAAAAGCAGAGAAAAAATTTGGGGTCCACTTTATTCACAATGAAGGCACATACTATGCGATAATAAGCTTCGCAAATTGGGCAAAAAGGATAAGATCAGAGAACAGTTAAAAAAAAGCTGACAAAAGCCTCTCATTAACTCCTTACATACATTGGCCATTGCAACCCTTTAGTTAGGATTACGACTTAGCTTCGCACACTACTATGTTGCGTGTTTGTTAATGTTATACATGAGTGCTAGCAGCTGCAGTTTAAAATCCCTTCTGAACAACAGATTTTATGAGAAACCTTTTCATGGCAATTTTATTTTACTCTCAGAGTTTTTGCCAAAAATCTGCTGAGAGGAAGTCACCGTCAAATTTTTTTTCATATTTCGTATTGTTGCAGATGTCTGACCTGAGGTTTGAACCGTGGCCTTACGTCTAATAAGCCAACACACTATCTACTAGACTACGGCGACTTCATGATGAGACAAACTACTCGATAATAAGCTTCGCAAAGAGGGCAAAAAGAATAAGGTCAGAGAACAGTGTAAAAAGGCTGAGCAGACTCTTACCCATTTAAGATCCTTAGCTTGTATTTATTGAGAAAATAATGGAGACACTTTCTGTCAATTAAAATCACTCACGGAAGTGACTACATGTAACGCGGCTCAATCAATCATTACCTCAGGGAGTAATAACAAGACTTGTTTTACTCCCCTGTTCAAGGTAATTTTGTCAAGCAACAAATACTACTTCGAGCCAAGATACTCAGTCATCCAGTCATTCAAATTGTTTGCAAAATATTAAGGAAAAAAAATTATAATAAGGGAGGAGCAAGAAACATATCACACATATGTTTTAATTTAAATTTAATGTCTGAAGCAGAGATCAGTAATGAATCGCTTTTTCGCTACTCATAAGTACTCATGAAATTTTGAGTATGAGTAAGTCAACAGTCTTGAAATCCAACTACTCTGATTCATTCGTACTCAGTACAACATTGATTTGTAAATACAAGTTGCAGTGAGTATGAATACAACGTTGACATCAAACTCACATAACATTCGAAATATGTTTGATTCATACGCCTACTCATTCAATACTCATAAATGATTTGAGTGATTCGAATCATTCATCAAAATTTACAATCTTAGTTGTTGTTGCATTTACAAAAAGAGAAAACAGACACGTAAACAAAAAAGACAAAGACAGCAAGCAGAGCAAACACACAACCTTCTTGTGAGTATTGTAGTGTTCGTACGCGAATCATACTCATTTTGTGATTCGTGTATACGATGAGTCATGGAGAGTCGAAATCAATAACATCATGCGTATTGTTAAGTACGAGTATCATGAGTATTTCAAACTTTGAGTATGAGTAGTATGAGTATGACATTAAAATAAGTATGAATGCGTATAAGCATCAGAAATTATAAGTATGATTCGAATATACTCATCTTTTTGAATACTCATTGCTGACCTCTGGCCTGAAGTTGCCATAGTCTAGTTGTAGGTTTATTGGCCGTAAGGCCACGGTTTAAATCCCAGGCCAGACATCAAAGAAATATGAAAAAGTATTTCCTCCACAACTTCCTCCCAGCAGATTTCTGGCAAAGACTCTGAGAGTAAATAAAAAATTGGCATGAAAAGTTCCTTAAAAATCTGTCGTTCGAAGTCGACTTTAAAGTGTAGATCCCGCCACTCATGTATAAAATTATCACACGCAACATGAGTGGTGTGAGATGATAGGCCTGATTGAAGGGTTGTAATGGCCAATTATGGATGTATGTTAATGTCTCTATAGATTGTCTAAAAAAGGGGCTGTACTACTTGACTTCTGCTGATCAAGCATGTTTCCGAAAGTTCGAAATGGTAGCTTTGACTACAAAGGGACACTTACTTTAGCACATTAGCCATTTAATAATGTGGGAACTGACCGTGGTACTACGTGTGCTAAAGCAACTTAAAAAATTCAACAGCTGAAGCAAATGTTGCCAGATAATCTGCGTCGCTGGTATGCTCGCGTTTTGCCGGGCTGAGGCTCGCTGGATGGGGTGGTCCTTGCCAATTACCTATAACTTAAGCGCACTCACATATAAAAAATCCATACTAGATTTAGTTCAAAAACATTCTACAAAGAAAACACATTCTAAGGGACCCGAAAGTGATGCCCCTGGTAAGCACAGTTCCTGTACTGACCGAATTCCACCAAAACTTATCGAACACCACTAGACGTTTGAGGCTGATAATTCTTGTTTTTTTAAAGTATGAACATGTGGAATTAGCACACCAACCAGTGATCCTCTAGCCTCTTAAGGTACTATCATCTTCTCTCAAATTATGGATATTTCCTTTTTCCTGGCTGGAGCAGGTTACAAGAAGTCCTTTAACAAGCCAAAAAAAATTTTTTCCTTTAAAAATATTTTTTAAAAAAGTTTTCTATTTAAAGATCCTCTTGTGTTTCACTTTAAATCTGAAATCCTTATCATTGCAAGGGGCGGGAGGGGAGATCAAATTTTCCAAAATCTATTGACATTTCGTGATTTATAAGCCCTACATTAAGAAATGGAAATTGCTTTTAAAGTCCTCCCCAACATTTTTACATTTTGAATTTAAATCAAGACTTTTAAAATGTAATTCACCCCTGTTTTAGAGTTTAAACCACAAAAAAAAAAAAACAGAAAATGCTTAACTCTCCTTAAATAGACCACAAATTTAACGTAAAATAAAAGGGGGGATGTGTGCCTTTATTTGAAATTTTCAAATCTCCACAATATTGATGTACGAGTTGATGAAAAATATTCGTAAAAAAGTCAAGTCAAGAATACATTTCTCCTGAAGAAAAATGTGCATAATTTTGTGAAAGCATATCCTGAATAGGAAAAAATGGATTTTAATTTAGACGAGATGAGGGCTGGGGTTGAAACGTCTGTCTATTGATGTGAAATCAAAGAGATTTTTAAAAGACAATGAAATCCCTGCCATGAGGAGTTACATACGTAAAGAAAACAAGACTGGAGTTTTAAATATAAAAACGAAACGAACTCTTCCCTTTGTTTGGCTTTTTTTTTGCAAATTCGAGGGCGGATTTTTAAGCATAAAATCAAACAATACGTCACCATAAATTAAAATGATTTTGAAGCGCAAGTAGATATAGAAGGAGAGGAGTTAATACATCTACAGAGGACTTGTGACTTTTGGAAGAAGTCTGGTAAGGACAAACGAAACAACTGATGATTAGACAATGTTTTCTTGTTATTTTTTTCTGCAATTTGTTTTCCTTTTTCTTGTTTCGAACAACTTTTATTAAAAATCGTAAAAAAAATTAATAGTAAAAGGCTCAGGCTCAGGTTGAAAGCCTTCAGACAATGTCAAGTGCAATCAGGCATTTACGAGTTTTTTTTTTTCATTAGACTGGAATTAAGGAAACAAAATTGCTTGTTTTGCATTCTTTTGTAATTTCGATCTGGAAAATAAAAAAAATAATTAAAGGTTGCTCTACAGTGAAATGGGGAAAGTGCTGCTCACAATATTTCTACAATAAAGCGTCCGCCAAATAACTTTTTTTTTTTTGAAAATGCTTTAAAAAAAATACTGAATATTTTCTAAAATTTCCTTTTTTATTTGAAAGTACAATCCTTCCGGTTAATAATGGAAAATAATTTCATTCAAATGGCTGCCTCGGCTGGCCATGCAGTAGCCTACACCAGAAGATGCCGATTTTGACAAAAAAATCATCATCAAATCAAATCATTCAGATGAAGCGCATTTGATCTTGGCGGGTATGTAAACAAGCAAAATTGTCGCATTTGGGGCACAGAAAACCCGCACGCACGCATTGAAAAGCCGACGCACCCAAAACGAGTCACTGTTTGGTGCCGATTTTGGTCCAGAGGCATAATTGGGCCATTTTTCTTCGAAAATGAGCAAGGAGTGGCCGTTACAGTCAATGGCGATCGTTATCGGACAATGTTGAACGAATTTTTTTTCACAAAAAATGAGTAGGAGGATATTGGCAACATTTGGTTTCAACAGGACGGCGCTACGTGCCACACAGCCGAAGCTACACTCGATGATTAGCGCCCTGTTTTATCAGCCGCAGAGCTGATATCGTTTGGCCAACTCGGAGCTGCGATTTGACACCGTTGGACTATTATTTGTGAGATGCCGTCAAAGATAAGTGTTACGCCGACAACCCAGAGACAATTAACGCTTTAAAAGACAATATTCGTGAAGCCATTGGTGAAATACTGCTGCACACAATCGATAATGTGCTTAAAAATTGGAGCGATCGTGTAGGCTACTGCATGGCCAGCCGAGGCAGCCATTTGAATGAAATTATTTTCCATTATTAACCGGAAGTATTGTACTTTCAAATGAACAAAGAAATTTGAGAAAATATTCAGTAGTTTTTTTTAAAGCATTTTCAAAACAAAAAAAAAGTTATTTGGCGGACCCTTTAGAATAATAAATAAAAACGTTAAAAGAACGACCAACTCCTGTGCATGTTTTGTCAGGCCTGCGTTTGGAACCAAAACTACCTGAACACTTTCAGTTATAATGGACAGTGAAATATCTCGGGATTGTTTTGAATAGCAAACTAACGTGAATGGCTCATATAGAGAGCACTTTAAGGGAGGTCGAGCACGTCCTATTAATATTCAAAACGTATCAAACCAGTGACGGATTTGTTAGAAGCTCTGTTGAAAGTAAAACCATTGCAAATAGTAGTCAAAACCAGAGCCACAAGCGTTAAAGTGATGAGCTGGCTGAATGAAGGAAGAATGATGGCTGCCTTCCAAAATGTATCAATAAAAAGTTTGTATGCAGTTCTACTACTGTATAAAAACTATGTAGATATGCATAGTAATCAAACAATGCATCAACTATAAATCCGATGCCTGATTGCTTTTTGACTGCGTTAAAAATACACATTGACGACGTTTTGAAATAGAATACATTGTAAACATTTTGTACAGCGGCTTTATGAAACACTATACTTTATTCAAACACAAAGCAACTAACATTTTGGAAGGCAGCCGATGTGTAAGATACATGATGCAGGAAAAGCACGGTCCTTCAAGAACTAAGACTAAATGATCTGACATGATAAGGCGCAAACACATCAGCGGAGAATCGTGTCAGATGGATATGCTTTGAGGAAGCCATATGCTTCCGAGAGGGCTAATGGAAAAAAATACATGATGCGGGTAAGAAACCAAAATATTCCATGTCAACTGCGATCTATTTAAGAAATCCATCTCCATGATCCTCACTGATCTGAATAGTTTATACAAAGAAGAAAATGCTGAATACGATTGTCTAAGTGAGCTAAACCAGCTATGGAGAGAAAATATCCTCTTCTGGACCCTGGACCTGATCATGTAGTAAGCAGGAGAATGAACAGGCAAATGAACTAGTCATACGGGGGGAGCTTCCATTTTACTGAAGAGCAAGAGAAAGAGGGGTGCTTACAAAACATTTTCCTAACGAGTAGAAGGCTCTTCGTACAATGGGCCAATTTGGCCTCCGGGTACTGTACTTATCTAATGGACAATACGTCCTCTAACCTGAAGGCTCTTCTCTAGAAAGACAAGACAATCTAAACTTGGGCCACATAAGGTTAGATTAGGTTAGATTGTACCACCCTACATATAAACCATGTAAGCTTGCCACTTAGGCCACATATTATGCCAATTGTGTCACCCCATTTCCCCTAAAATTCAAAAAAGAAGCAATGAACGTGATTAGAAAGTGTTCTGAAACCCAAAATCATTCACTATTTCCAGGATAACGATGTAAAAAGGCCAAACTTGGGCTTCAGTGTAACGTTTAAAAGGGATTTTATGACAGCCTGTGCTGTCACACTATGGCAGTCTGTTCCTAGGGAATGTTACGACCGCCGCCTGGAAGACACTTCAGTCGTTTAGAAGTATTACCTCAAAATAGTAACTGTTTTTGACTGAACATTGAGCCTCAAGGAGAATCGTAATCGCTTCAAGTTAGGTTAGGTTAGGTTAGAGGACGTGTACTTGTTAACTAAGACAAGTACAGTACCCGGAGGTTGAATTGTACAACGCCTTGTTTCTCACAGCACTTATGTTGTGTGTGTTAATTTTATACATGAGTGCTGGGACCTACAGTTTTAAGTCGACTCCGAACGACAGATTTTTTGAGAAACTTTTCATGGCAATTTTATTTTAACGCTCAGAGTTTTTGCCAGAAATCTGCTGAGAGGAAGTCGCCGAAGAAATACTTTTTATATTTTGTCTTGATGTCTGGCCTGGTGTTCGAACCCTTGCTTTACGTCTAATAAGCCAACACACCCTACATATAAACCATGTAAGCTTACCACTTAGGCCACATATTATGCCAATTGTGTCACCACATTTTCTCTAAAATTCAAAAAAGAAAGAATGTACGTCATTAGGAATAGTTCTGAAGCCAAAAATCATTCACTATTTCCAGGAGAACGATGCGCCAGAATATCTGTTCTTAGGAAATATTCCGACCTCCGCCTGGAAGACAGTTCAGTGGTCTAGAAGTCTGTATGAGTTCTCGATATTCAAGTCGTCTGTTTGTATACCGCGTCCTCGGAATAGTAATTAGCCATTTGACTGAACATTGAGACTCAAGGAGTATTGTAATCGCTTCAAGTCCATTATGAAGATTCTGTGAGGAGGAAAGCGAATTTCCAGAGCCTAGGGCAGCTCGAAACCTATTAAATATTAGGCAGGGGAGTTATTCTCTTTAACATCGACTAACATCCTGGGGTTTTTTAGGGAAACGAAATGCGTTAAGATATTTTGGATTGATGGAAACCCTGCACACGTCGATAGAACGAAAGATGACAGTTCTTCAGTACCTCTCTAGTAATTCTAATATGGACTACTACTGCTAATTCCTGAGGTACATAAAAGAAAGCTCATGTTTAGCATTGAAAAATAGGGCGACACCCCATACATTTAATACGAATTCCTAGAAAGGAAAACATGAACGAAAATAGGCTTTAAGACAATGAATTTCATTCTCCCCCTTTTGCTTTATTTGAATGGGGAAAAAAAGTGCCAAGAAAATATCAATCGTTGCCTCAGGAAGCAATAACAAGACTTGTTTTGTTTCACCCTGTTCAAGCTAATTTTGTCATGCAACAAATACAACAACTTCGAACCAAGAAACTCAGTCATCCAATCATTCAAATTGTTTGCAAAATATTTACAAAAAAAGAAAACAAAAAAAGAAGGGAGGGGGGGAAGCAGAAACAGATCAAAAATATGTTTTAATTTCAATTTAATGTCTCTATAGATTGTAAAACTTTTTTGTTGTTGTTTTATCGTCTGTTTTAAGACAGACATTAGCCAGCCTGCGTGCCACTTTACGGGTACAATAAACGACCTTTGCAAAAAAAAAACAACAACAAAAGACACGAAAAAAGACTTTCCCCTTCACAATAATAGGCTCGGCTCGGCTCGGTTTGCCTGCTCATCATGATGACGATGTCTTGTGATGTTTTGTGTGTACGTTTCCCTACTTATTTCGTTTCAATTTCTATTTGGATTTTTGGATTTCAATGAAAATGTTTTTGTTTGTTTTTGTTTTTTTTATTGTACAACAAACGAATATTGATGTTGCGTGTCTCATACGGATTTTTCTGTTGTGGCAAATGCCGGCATATCTGTGAATGCCACTCTGAGACTGTCGTATTGTGTTGTGTTGTAGCGCACGAACGACCTTTACGACCGACATTGATTTCTTTGCAGCACTTCAACATTAAAACAGTGAAACACACACACACGCTTGCACACACGCACACAACACAGAGTCAAAAAAAAGTTAAACAAGGTGCTGCTACAAGTTGCCACCAAAACAATGAACAATGACTGACAGACAGTCTGACTGTAAGACAGCAGACAGACGTCTTTTTATCAGGCAGACATAGAGACACTTAGAACGAGAAGTGACGAAGTTAAACGTTTGGTTTCTCTAATAAGTTGTCTTTTAAGCAACAACAACAACAACAAACTACAATAATAATAAAAAACCAACAGCAACAACAACAGTGTGTGCCCGTGTAAATGTTATTGTTGTTGTTGGTGTTGCTGTTTACTTTTGGTGTCATTTTTTGTTACCGGCGGGTGGAGGGAGGTGGCATGCTACAAAATATTAATAATGCCCCCAGAAGGCCCCAAACAGTAAGTAAGTAAGTAAGAGAGTGTAAAAGTTTCATATGAATTTAAAAAAAAAAAAAAAATTCTTTTTTTTCTGTTTATTTTGTCAGTATGTCTGGCGATCTATCAGTCGTGTCTCTCTGTATGCCTGCAAGCAACCTACATGAATGCCTGTCTGTCTTCTGGTTGGTATTTGGTTGGGCAAATATGTGAACTTCAAATTCAAGCCCCTCGTCATTCGTCTTTTGTCGCCATCAGAAAACATGTTGCAACTTTGTTTTCCACTTCCACCCGAACACTTCACACAGCAACAAACAGCAGCCAGCCAGTGCTCTGCTCATCTTTATTTTCCCTTCAGATTTCGTATTCATTGTGTCTCGTCTCGTTGTAGGAATTTCGCCAGAAAAAAAAAAGAAAACAACAACCGCCAGCAAAACACTTCAAAAATTGTTGTCTATGTCCGTCCGTCTGTCTGTCTCTTTCGTCTGTCTATTTTTTGCCGTTTGAATGTTGTCAGACGAAAATTTTTTATTTGGCTTCTGAATTTTTCATTGTCGTTTACAATATTGTTTTTAGATAATATTGTTGTTGTTGGTGTTGTTGTTGGTGTTGTTGTTGTTAAAGTCATTATTACTGTTTTACTGCCAGCAGTAGATAGTATTTGTGCTGTTAATAAAACTGCTAAGGATGAGAGCATAATTTAAGCTCGTATTTAATGGAAAACTCATAGGAAATGTATTGGAAATTAAATGAAAATCGTTAACCCTTTAAAGCCCTGCCAGTATTATTGTGTAAAAGAGAAAGAACACAAGAACATGTAGAAGAACTCCAGTTGTATGCAGGTATTTTCGTTCCAAAAATTTTAGCAAGGATTTCTTCTTTCCTATCTGAGGATCTCCATAGTCTGAACAAAATATCTCCCATGCGATATATTATCATCTTGTCAAGCAAGTAAGACATGGTTTGCCGAGGGCTTATTGAATGGATGCCTACACTCCAAAACTTCGAAGTAAAATGGATTCGACTCCTTGACTACTGCAGTGAGTCTTAGTTTTTGAGGTAACAAGCATATGAAAGAGACCTATCACTGCCAAGACAAAACAAAGTTGACAAAAAAAAAACACTCTTATGGTTGATGGTCAAATAAATTAAGGAGTTTCTTGATGTACATGTAATATCCTGTCTCTCTATCTAATTTTGAGCCATCGGTGGTTTATATTTCCATAGAGTTTGGTGGAGAATTTGTCGTCGTGTTCTAGTAGCTTCTGTTTGGAATGAAGGTATCGTATCTACGACACTATTTAGATGGTTCAAGAGGATCTGTAGTTAATTGGTATGAAAGAATAAGAGTGTACGGCTCTAGGATGGATTTTTATGGATCTGTTAAATCCATTAATTTACCGAGTTCAAACTGCCGCAGGAGCAGCAAACATCCAGAAGGCTCGAAAGAAAGGCAATTTAGTATGGCGTGAGGATGTGAGGAAAGACTTGAGACCCATGTCTTTTCGACGGCCTACTTAGTGGTAAAGAGAGCCACAAAAGGTATGGAAGAGTAAGAATCTACAGTTCTAGCGTGTTTATGGATCTGTTAAAGCCAACAGTTTACATACATAAAATACATAATTAGCCATTACAATCCTTCAGTCAGGATTACGGCCTAGCTTCTCACACCACTCATGTTGTGTGCGTTACTTTTATACATGAAAGGCGGGACCTACAGTTTAACCAACCAACAGTCTACTAACCAACAGTTTACCGAGTTCAAAATGATTGTCGCAAGATCAGCAGACATCCAGAAAGATGGGAGGAAAGTCAATTTAACATGGCATAATAATTGCCTTATATAGTCAGGATGTTGGGAAAGTTTTGAGACCCATGTCTTATCGACGGTCTACTTAGTGGTAAATAGAGCCACATATAAGAAGAATAAGAAGAATAAAAGTCTACAGCTGTAGCATGTTTATGGATCTGTTAAAGCCAACACTTTACCGAGTTCAAAATGATTGTCGCAAGCGCAGTAGATTTCCAGAATGTTGAGAAGAAAAGGTTTGACTTCCATGTCTTACCATGTCTTTGAGGTAAATAGAGCTACATAAGCTGTTATGGGCTTTTTTAAGAATAAGTGAGAGTTTTTTGCCGTAGTCTAGTAGGTAGTGTGTTGGCTTATTAGATGTAAAAGCTAGGATTCGAGCCACAGGCCACACATCAAAATAAAATACAAAAAATATTTCTTTGGCGACTTCCCTCTCAGCAGATTTCTGGCAAAAACTCTGAGAGTAATATAAAATTGCCATGACAAAGTTTCTCAAAAATCTGTTGTTCGGAGTCGACTTTAAACTGTAGGTCCCACCGCTCATGTATAAAATTAACACACACAACATAAGTGGTGTGAGGAACTAGGTCGTAATCCTGACTGGAGGGTTGTAATGATCAAGTGTGTGTGTAAGTGAGAGTTTATCGTGCGATAACAAAAAAGATTGTGAAGCAATGCTGAGCATCGCAAAGGAACTTTAAACTCCATGAACTATGCAACATGCTGGCTTTGAGGATTTGGGGGTGATTCTGTCGTTAATGGTTATTTTTTCCTGTTGCCCTCTTGGGAACATATGGCTTCCACAAAACATTTCAGACTTGCTTTCGTTTCTTTAATCTGTTTTTGTTTGTGTTTTTGTTCCAGCTAAGGAGGTGATTGGTCTGCTGTAGCAAGTTCTAGGTTAATTGGGCTTCCATGTATCGTTGCCAAGAAACAAAGCCCTACGAGTATTTGATGTAGTGGTGGTGGGGAATTTTTGTGATTGTTGATTCCCTTTTTCCCACTAGGTAGTGGCATTGCTTTACCTTCTTGTAATGTTATTCTTTTTCCATTTCCAGGTGGTGAGGTGCCTTTTTAGACGGATTGTAGTGGAGGGGGTGAAGCCACTAGTGGTTATTATGACTCTGATATACAGTCACACAGATAATTATACGTACACCCCCTAAAAATCCTTTTTTTTTTAAAGTAATGAACTTCTAATCTAAAATTTCATTACATTAGCGTCTGTAACGACACATTTACTTAAATAAAGGAAAAAGATTCCCAAAATCTATGAATTTCTGACTGCAGTTTGCTTAAAACCAATATGGCACCACAGAAAATTATACGTACGACGTATATTTCGTATAAAATTTCTCCAAGGGCAGCCCGGTATATCAAAGGTATTGTGAATAAAAATCCTAGGACTACAGCCATAGAAATACGAAATACCGCGGAAAGTGATCACAATGTTATTGTGCATTCCGAAACAGTTCGAAGTGTTTTGAGAAAGAACGGTTTCCGCAGCTGAGTGCCGGGAAAAGAGTCACGATTGGAATTTGCCCAATAATTTATGGACAAGTCAACTGATTTTTGGGCGAATGTAATATTTAGTGATGAGAACAAATATAATTTGTTCGGCTGTGACGGAAAACAAAAAATTTGCCGCGACAATGAGTTGACTTGTTCATATATTATTACCTGCGTGACTGTATATAGTATACAGGGCACACATCGTTTATTCTGAAAGACTTTGCCAGCGAATGCCTTTATCATTACATTGTGGTTCCATTAAATCTTAAGAGAAAATACCCTCCCTCCTTCGGAAATTCGAGGGCAATTTTATAGCCCAGAAAACCAGTTTTGTTGGAAAGAAAAATTCAAAAAAAAAATTGCTGCAGTAGAGTACTTGATCCTTAAGTTTAAGGGACCTCCTTTAAAAATTCTAGAGTAGAACGAAACAACCATTATGATCCCAGGATTTGAATTTCGCAGCCACATGTGAAGAGTATCAGCTCAGTTACGGAATACTTTCTTCAAAAAGAAAATTCATCATCGTGAGCTTTCCTAGAAGGAAAAAAGTCTCCATTTAACCAGCAGAGTCAATAAGAAAACCTGTGATTAAGGTTTCCTACAGAAACACATTTAACACAAGACATTTTTTGGGTGTATTTTTCTAAACCTTTTATCTTTTTCGATTTTCTTTTTTTTTTGTTTGGCCACAGCCAATGTCAATGAATAACAATAATAAGAGGAAAGAATAAACACAGGAATAACAACCAGCCAGTCCGCCAGCCAGCCAGTTAGCCATTCATGCAGCCAACAACCCACATCTTGGCAATAAACGGGAAAAAGTTCATAAAAGTCGAAATCAATTCGGTTAAAGGCAGCCTCAATTACAACAGTAAATAATACTTGAAACAAAACGAACTAAAACGAACAACAACAAGTAGAGATGGCAAGTGGCAAGCCAGCAAGCAACCAAGGCAACAACCAACCAACAACATTGTAGTAATAGAACGGCAATAGAATAATAAGAAAAAAAGAAACGATGACATTTGATGCCAAACAGAACAAAACAAAACAAAAAAAAAAAACGAAAAATTGTTACTGAAGTGGGCCAACACTTTACAATGGCATAAAAGTAGTTGCAAACAAAGTTTGCAAATGTTATTGCTAATGCTGCTGCTGCTGCTGCAATAGTCTTCAAACTCTGCTAATACTCCTACTCCCGCTGCTTAACTTTCCGGCCAGACCAGACCAGGCCAGACAGACAATGTTAAGTGCTACGAGAAATACAATACGAGACGTAAATTATGTCTTTTGCCAAGTTTTCGCCTTAAAAAACAGCAAAAACAAAAACAAAAAAAAAACACTTAAAAAATGTTTGCTGCTGCTGTTGTTGTCAATGTTGTTGCTGTTGTTGTTGTTGATTATTTATTTGATTCCCGAGTTTTTTTTTTAAGTTTTTGAATATGCCAGCAATGACTTGTCAGATGATGTGGCATTAAACTGCTGCAGTAAGTTGCTCTTGACGTTCATTTTCATTCCCTCTGGCGTTCCATCCTAATGCCATCCATTTTCATTCCTTTAAGGAAAAATTGCCGTTTAATTTTGAAATCTTTGAAGATGAAACCATTTGAGTGTCTGTCTATGGGCCTGGGCCAGCCTTAATGTCATGAATATTAAAATCGTTTATGTCTGCAGCCAAAATTACTCTTCAACTACTTGGTCTTTCTATGTATATTTCCATGTGTTCGTTTGATTTCAATAGAAAAAAAGTTTTCTGTGGGTAATTGAATTTTTGAAACATGATATTTTATTATTTATCACTAACAACGAGGGTCGTTAGATAAGCAAAAAAAAAGCAAGAGAAAAAATTATTTCTTTGCTGATAAGAAAGGAATTTTATTTTCAAATAACATTTTAACGGGTGTTTTTTATAGAGGTATAGAACTTTAAGTTGGCATAACTTTTCAAGATGGCGACCGATTTAACAGCTGTCAAGTGATTTATTCTCAGTTTGGTTTGGCAATTCATCATGAATAGACTCACGCCTGAACAACGCTTGCAAATAGTGCAATTTTATTCCGAAAATAATGGTTCTGTGCGGAAAACGTATCGCGCACTACGTCCATTTTATCGTCGAGAAAATCGTCCATCAGAGCAGTTAATTCGATTAACCATGGAACGTTTTCGCACCACGTTTACTCTTATTGATAACTCGCATCCCCAGAGACGCTGTACGGTGCGTACAGAAGAAGCTATTGCTGCTGTAGAGCGTAGCATTGAGGAAGACCCGAATGAGTCCATCCGCCATCGAACACAGGAATTGGATCTGTGTCCATCCACTTTATGGAAGATTTTGCGAAAGGATCTTGGTTTGCGTGCTTACAAAATCTAACTCGTGCAAGTAAGGCGTAGATTCGTCGAATGGGCCCAAAACGAGATTACCGTTGTTTCCGATTTTCATAAGCGATTTTTGTTTAGCGATGAAGCGCACTTCTGGTTGAATGGCTACGTCAACAAACAAAATGCCGCATTTGGAGTGAAGGTAATCCTCAAATGTATGCGGAAACACCGTTACATCCAGAAAAACTGACTGTTTGGTGCGCTTTATGGGCTGGTGGATTCATTGGTCCGTACTTTTTCAAAAACGATGGTGGCCAGAACGTTACAGTCAATGGTGATCGGTATAGAGCCATGATTAATAACTTTTTCATTCCTGAATTGAATAACCATGATGTCCAGGAGATGTGGTTTCAACAAGACGGCGCAACATGTCACACAGCTCGTGCCACAATAGATTTATTGAAAGACACGTTTGGTGACCGCCTAATTTCACGTTTTGGACCTGTGAATTGGCCTCCAAGATCTTGTGATTTAATACCGCTAGACTACTTTCTGTGGGGCTATGTAAAGTCATTGGTCTATGCGGTAAAGCCACAAACGCTTGACCATTTGGAAGACAACATTCACCGTATTATTGCCGATATACGGCCACAAATGTTGGAAAAAGTCATCGAAAATTGGACGTCCAGATTGGACTACATCCGCGCCAGCCGTGGCGGTCATATGCCAGAAATCATATTTAAAATGTAATGCCACAGGATTATCTTTCGGATAAATAAAATTCATGTCAATCGAACAATCCATCGTTGTTTTATTGCAACTTAAAGTTCTATACCTCTATAAAAAACACCCTTTAGAATTTCGTTTCAAATTTTGCTTATTTCGTCGCTATGACTTCAAAAATCACTTCAGATCATAGATACTGGGATATTGTCGGGCTAGGTATTGTAATAATCCATGATTAATATCAACACAGAACGTCATAGAAAGATTAGATTCTGCCACCTCAAGAGAAAGAATTGAACGACATCAGCAATGTTCTTCACCAACACAACCAATTAAAGACCACAGAGAATATTATTTTTTGGCAATGTGTGATGGCAACCCTGGTATTATAGAATCTGTTATGGTAGATCAATGGACCGTCATGCATTTCAGAAAAAATTCAGAACGGTGCACCCATCACAAAGAGGATCGAATTTTCTTAAAATATACATGAGAACTTCAATACTAGGCAATGTTTTATGGCAACCCTGTTATTATAGAAACTGATATGGTAGGCCAACAGACCTTCATGCAGAGAAGATTCAGTATCGTGCACCCATCACAAAGAGGAGCGAATTCTCTTGAAAAAGAAGTTATAACTCCAACTGTTCTGTGTGGTCCTCGGATATATTCCCGGATAATGGTTATAGGACAGCAAATATCCGAATACGAGATGACAAATTTAACATCAACTGGGTGTTTTTGAAGTCGACGTAGTCTAGTAGGTAGTGTGTTGGCTTATTAGACGTAAAACCAGGGTTCGAGCCCCAGGCCAGACATCAAAACAAAATACAAAAAGTATTTCTTCGGCGACTTCTTCTCAGCAGATTTCTGGCAAAAACTCTGAGAGTAAATAAAATTGCCATGTAAAGTTTCTCAAAAATCTGTCGTTCGGAATCGACTTTAAACTGTAGGTCCCACCCCTCATGCATAAAATTAACACACTCAACATAAGTGGTGTGAGAAACTAGGTCGTAATCCTGACTGAAGGGTTGTAATGACCAATTATGTGTGTACATATGTATGTATGAGGTTTTTCCGGCATATTCGCCAGAAGGACATTTCTGAGTCCTGACGCCCTGATTAAGGGAGTGTTATATATCGGGTTATCCATTTAGTGGTCAGAAAACTCATAAGTGGTTACTGTTTCATGTGAAGTGTTGTTTGTTTAGTGAAGAACTCGATTTTTCGAATATCAATTGCTTTATAACCATAGAATCCATGCAAATAGTTAAAACTGATTACAAAGTTGTTGATTTAAGCTTGAAAGTAAGTTAAGATTGAAAGCGTTACAGATAATGTCAGCTCTGCGCTTTTGCGCAATCTACGCATACTATTGTTAAGGAAAGCATAGCGTGTGATAAGCTATAGCACTTGAGTCTTTCTTACGGTTCAATCCGGCGCATTATGACGTGGCCATTGCACTTCATACATAATTGCTAGGCTTATGTGCGTACATGGATACATAATTCGTTAATTACAACCCTTCAGTCAGAATTACGACCAAGCATCTCACCCCACTTATGTTGTGTGTGTTAATTTTATACATGAATGGTGGGACCTACAGTTTAAAGTTGACTTCGAACGACAGATTTTCGAGAAACTCACTCTTAGAGTTTTTGCCAGAAATCTGCTGAGATGAAGTTGTAGAAGAAATATTTTTTCAAACCAATTTTTTTCTTTTCAGTTGAAAGTCTGACATTGACAAAAATGGATCGCTAAACTATCACACAACGCATAAAAATGATCAAAACCTACTACAAAAATGGTGATTCTGCCACACAGCCACGTGTCGTGCTTTAAGAGGAGATTATGGTGGACATAATCGTCCAACTACGCAAGCAATTCGCAAAATTGTGAAGAAATTTGAAGATACTGGAGTGGTTACAAATATTGAAAGGCCTGTGCATCATCGTTTCGCTCGTTCCGCTGAAAATATCGCTATTGTAAGTGAAAGTGTTGCCGAAGACCCGAATGTGTCGATTCCTTGTCGTTCTCAGGAATTATGACTGTCTTACGGCACATTATGGAGTATTTTGAATTTAGATCAACACCTACAGCCATATAAAGTCCACCTCACGCAACAACTGAAGCCTGTTGACCATTCACAATGTCGTAGATAGGTGGAATGGGTGCTTGAACAACAGGCGGTGGACGGCAATTTTTCGAACAAAATTTTCTTCAGCGATGAAGCATATTTCACACTCGGTGCGTCTGTTAATAAGCAAAATTGTCGTATTTGGGGTTTTGAGAATCCTGAAGTAATTGAAGAGTAATGGCCACATCCAGAAAAAGTCCCTGTTTGGTGCGCTCTTTGGTCCGAAGGCATGATTGGACCTTACTTCTTCGAAAAGGACGATGGAACGACTGTCACCGTTAATTCGGAGCATTATGGTCATATGATAACCGACTTTTTTTTGCCTGCTATTGAAGAATACGACTTGGAGAATATGTGGTTTCAACAAGACGGTGCCACATGCCACACAACTCGAGCGAATATGGCTTTATTGCAAGAGACATTTCCTGGCCGCGTAATTTCTTGTCGTGGCGATATCAACTGGCCACCAAGATCATGCAATTTGACACCATTAGACTTTTTTTGTGGGGCTACGCGTAAGACCGTCTTTATGCAGATAAACCTTCAACTCTTGAGCACTTAAAAACCAACATTCGTTAAGTTATGGCTGAGATACCCGCCCAATATGTGTCAAAAAGTGATCGAAAATAACCTCAAAAGAATCAATGCTTGCAACACTTTGCGTGGAGGTCATTTCAATGATGTAGTGTTTCACACATAATGTCAACGTTCAAACTTTACAATAAAAAAAGAAATATCATGAAAAAAATATTTTATATGTGTTTTATTTACGTTTACTTTTGAAGCCACGAAATGGATAACCCGGTACATTTGAAATGCCAAAGATGACAAGACTTTATAGTACTGAAGAGCTTCTTTACATTGAATTAATAGCTAAGGTGCTTTGAACTACCTCGACTTCAACAGATGATGTGTCGGAAAATTCACAGGCCAGTTGATAAATATCTTTACGAGTAGTCAGACTATGCAAACACCATGTTGTTTTGGACAAATGGAGGTTCAGCTCCTACGCTTGTGCTGTGATAAGCAATGGAGTGAGAGTGAAAGAGACTTTAAAGGCCTTCCAATAGAAATGATTATGCTCCACAAGCATATCCTTTATAAGTATTTTTAATAACTCCATAATCTATTGAAATTCATTTAACCATTTGACCGATGTGTGCCTTAAAGATTATGCGGATGATGGCCCTTGACTTGAGTCGTCGTATGTATCCACTTTAAAAATATAATAAAAATCAAGTGCTTCTTCACACACATTAAAAAAATGATTCTAAAAATTCCAACTCAAGTGGCTGAAAAACAAACGAAATAAAATCCTTCAACGAATAAAAAAAAAAGAAAACCGACAGCCAGTCGGTCGTTGTATTTGTCTTTCAAAGCAGACAAATGAGCACATTTCTTCACATTCTCTTCTCATACTCTGCTGCATGCAGTTGATGATGACTGAGGATGAGATGATATTTTGGGTTGTTAAAAGTAGATTGAGCAGCCAGCCAGCCAGAGAAAGAGTACCCAGGCAGAAACAATTAAATCGTTCATTAAAATCAAACGACGTTGTACTTACAAGATTATATGTTGAATGTTGAATGGAACATCATGTGCGCATAGATAGAAAAATGAAACTATTTTTATAAGCAGCCCGAAGGATAAAAGGGAGGTGGAGTGTGGGCATTTGTCAAGTGGCCCCAAAGCATTAAAAAAAATTATAAAAAAAAAGAATTTCATTTGAATTCAAGTCTTTTACTGCTTATGCTACGAGCAAAAATAATGGAAAAATATTAAAAAAAAAAAACAACGGAATTGATATCTATTTAGAGCCAGCCAGACAAATAAAATCCATCCAAATGGCCATGTTCATTCATTCACTCACTCCCTCATTCGCTTATTCATTCACTTACTGGCGCAAATTTGACTGCATATGCAGGGTTGGGAATTTCTATACTCTCCACTATTATTTCGTAAGTTGAGACAGTAATTTTGTCGTCGAGTATATTTTATTTTATTTTTTTTTTATTAAATTCCTTAATGATGACTGCCTGATGATAAATGTACATGAGGACTGTAAGATGAGAGATCAGAACGTGCTTGAGTGTTGAAGAATTTTTTTATTTTTTTTTTGAAAAATTGCCAAAATTATTAGAGAAACCATGGTTAGTAGTGTTGGACTGATAAGAGAGAATAAAATGAAAATTGTTCAATTAAATGAGAAAGAAATATGAGAAAAGGAGGTACGGGGTATAACTACAGAGTTGATATTTCTATAGGATCCTGAACCAGGATTTAATTCCGAACCACACTACTTTAGATTCCTACCTCCTGTGTTCGTTGCTGGTTTATCTAAGACTAAATCTATTTGAACATAAGGCCACGGACTAGAGCTCGCAAGGAAGAATAAGACAGAGAGGTCATACTGATGGAATTGGCTCACATTCCACTCGGGAAAAGTATGCAGATAGGTGACGTATCACTGATCACAAAGAAGGCAGTGAGATACTTGGCTCTCAGACTATACTGTAGGCTTAACTACTGGACCCAAATACAGCATGTGGCTACCAAGGCTGCAAAACTAACGGGCATGTTGAGCAGACTGATGGCAAATATCGGCGGACCAACGCAGTCCAAACGCAAATTGATTATGGCAACGACTAACTCGATACTACTTTATGGCAGCGAGATATGGGAAGATGTGTTGGAGTTTAAATCCAAGCGGAAAATAGTAGCAGCAGTGCAACGGACAGCGGCTCTAAGAGTCGCTTCGGCCTATCGCCGCAGTCCTCGTGATCACCGGTGCGACACCTATCGACTTGCTGGCATTCAAGCGAAGAAGGTTATGGAAAGCGAAGAGGGAAAACCTTGCCATTAGTACCGCAGATGTCAGATCTCAAACTATACGGCGATGGCAAAGGAGGATGGACTGCTCTAGACTTATTCCATCTATAGAAGCATGGACACAGAGAAATTTTGGGGAAATTAACTACTTTCTGACCCAGTTTCTTTCGGGTCATGGTTATTTCCGACAATATCTACACTGCATGGGCAAGGTGAATGATCCTGGCTGCATTTATTGCGAGAAAATGAGTGACGACGCTGAACACACATTCTTCCATTGCATCAAATGGCAAGACGAGAAGAATGTGTTGATGGAATGGGAATGGCGAATTCACACCCGACAACATTGTTGACGCAATCCTCGAAAGTGAGACGACGTGGAGCGCTGTGAGAAGATACGTAGATGTGTACTCCGCAGGAAGAAGGTCGACCTTGATACAGTACGACAGCATGATACATGAGAAGACGAGCCAATAGCATGAAGATTGCTTCGAATATGGCGTACCCAGACGTGGGAGAATAGACAACGGTCCTTAACAGGACGTCGTTCTGGGCCCTTCCCGAAGTAATGCAGATAGCCGTACCGGGCAGGGAGGATCCCCAGAAGAGGAGGAGGTATTGTTTTAGTGGAAGCCCCACTCAACGCAGCTGACAACGGTCACTGTAAGTGCGAAAGCATTTTGAACCCTACCTCTCACGCAAAAAAAAAAGCCACGGTTCAAATCCCAGGTCAAGCATCTCAAGTAAAACGAAATATGAAACAAATATTTCTTCGGCAACTTCCTCTCAGCAGACTTTTGACAAAAACTCTGAGCGTTAAAATAAAATTGCCATGAAAAAGTTTCTTAAAAACCTGTCGTTCGGCGTCGACTTTAAAGTGTAGGTCGCGCTACTCATGTATAAAATTAACGCATACAACATAAGCGGTGTAAGAAGCTAGGTTGTAATCCTGACTTAAGGGTTGTAATGAACAGTTATGTATGTGTGTATGTATACCATGACTTGATAGTCTGATGCTTGAAGGCAAGGCAATTAATATAATGGGTGATTTTTTAAGAGCTATAGGAAAATTTTCCAAAAAAAAAAAACATAAAATTCAGAAAAATGCATGAAATCTTTATTTGAATCGATAGTACGGTCCATATAGTAATTTAATGTTTGAAGATTATTTCATGCAAATGTTGAC
This sequence comes from Sarcophaga variegata, assembly GCA_932273835.1. Classification (NCBI taxonomy): domain Eukaryota; kingdom Metazoa; phylum Arthropoda; class Insecta; order Diptera; family Sarcophagidae; genus Sarcophaga; species Sarcophaga variegata. Next base: position 103,840,213 of record OW026361.1, read on the forward strand.
TGCGACTGCGCCTCAAATGGTCCATCCGCTTAGTCCAATTTTGGCATACTCTTTCCAACATTTCAGCCGGTATCTCACGAATAAATGCTTCAATGTTGTCTTCCAATGCGTCAATTGAGGCGGGCTTGTCTGTATAGACATGAGCTTTAACATCGCCCCACAAAAAATAGTCTAAAGGCGTTAGATCGCACGATCTAGACGGCCAATTGACCGGTCCCGAAGGTGAAATAAAATGTTCATCGAACTCGCCTCTCTATAAGTCCATTGTTACGCGTGCTGTGTGTCATGTGGCACCGTCTTGTTGAAACCACATGTCATGCAAGTCAAGCTCTTGCATTTTGGTCAAAAAGAAAAGTTGGATATCATCTCACGGTAGCGCTCACCATTCACAGTTACGTTACGATTCGCAGCATCTTTGAAGAAGTACGGGTCCAATGATGCCACCAGCCCATAAACCGCACCAAACCAAAATTTCCACCAAAAATTCCGCGTTGCGGTAGGTCATTCCGGTTCAATTCTTGCACCAGCTGTATTTTGAAAGGCTTCACGCCTAAATCCTTCCGCAAAATTTTCCACGTTGCTGAGTAACAGAGGCCCAATTGCTGTGAAGGGTGACGAATCGATAATTGATGGTCATCATTAACACTGGTCGATACAACTGCGATATTTTCTTCAGTTCGCACTCTAAGTAAGCGTGTTGGTGGTTTAATGTCCAACAATGTAAATTTAGTGCGAAATTTCGTCACAATAGCCCGAATAGCCGCTTCAGTGGTTCGATTAAACTGACCATAGAATGGAAGAAGTGCGCGATGAACTTTCTTAACAGAGAACGCATTTTGATAATAAAATTCAATGATTTGCAAGCGTTGTTCGTTTGTAAGACGATCCATGGTTAAATTATAGACCAAACTGAAGATGTTTGACAGTGAAACAAAACACGAAACGTGCGTGAGCTGTTTAAACCAGTGTTGCCAAAAAGATAAAAAATTACATGAGTGGCGGGACCTACAGTTTAAAATCGACTTCAAAAATTTTTTCGACAAATTTTTCATGATAATTTTTTTTCAACTCTCACAGTTTTCGTCAAAAATCTGCTGAGAGAAAGTCGCTGATTCTCTGACCTGGTGTGTGAATCGAGGCCTCACGTCTAATGAGCCAACACATTGCCGACTACACTACGGCGACTACTTGCCTCAATTATACAGGAGCTTTTATTAGAGCTTAATGCACGCCAAACGATCTAATGAGCCTACGCATATTAAAACGAAACTTAAGTATTTCTGGAATTCTAAAAGTCTTGGTCTTGAATGCGTACGTATAATTATTTTTGTAGCAGTTCTGTTGCTGCATTTCTTTTGTCAGGATCTTGGCCTAGCAAAGAAGTTTTTGTGTTTCACTTTAATTACAAGGGGCCTATAAGCTTTCATTGCTAAATGTTTCAACCAAAAACAGGTTTTATTTTTTTCTTTTTATATGGAATATGTATGTTTCTTTTTGATTTCAATTACAAGCGCTTAAATTGCTTTAGTGTTTAGCCTTTTGCTATGCAACGAAATTGAGTTACAATTTTAAAAATCCATAAAGAAATAAAAAAAAATTTTTATTTTCATGTTGCAAATAAAAACAAATTTGGTTTAGAAATAATTGTTATGTGCTGGTGGCACTTACCTTATTCTATGGTTTTTGTGTTTTTGATGTTTTTTTTTTTGGGTAATAAAAATGTATTTATGTGTGACGAATTATTTCCATAAACGATTATCTGAAAATATATGCAAAATAAAAGCAAACATATGCAATAAAAAATTAGTGGCAGTTATAAAATAAATACATGCATAAATATATGCTATGATAGAGTCATAAATATATTCAATATTTACAATTTTTATGTTATACGATATGATGGTATACCATGATGATGATGATGGCGTTTATTTTTCAATAAACCGAAAAAATATATTTTTTTCGTTCTTTTTTTTAAAGCATTTTAAATCATAAAAAAATAGAAAAAAATGTAATAAAAATTAAAATGAATTGAGCATAAAGAATTATTTTCCTTTTCCACAAAAAAAAGGGGGAAAGAATTTTTAACAAAGAGAGAGGGCACAGTTAGGGAAAACAATTTTACCCTTAAATTGAATATGAAAAGTGTAATCAAAAGAGTTTCTTTTTTTTTTGCAATTTATTAAAAATGAATTCAATGAATCAAGGGGACTATTTTTCGAATAGACAATTCATTGTTAAAAGTTTCATTCTTTCTTTTTTGTTACAAAGGGGATGATTTTTTCAAAAAAAAAATTTTTTTTCTTTTGCTGTATCACGTTAATAACTCCCCTGAATAAAATTGAAATTTTTGATTTCCAAAAAAAAAATATATATTTTTCTCTCCCCCCTAAGTAAACAAAATACGTTTAATAATTGAAAAATGTATTTGAAATTAAATTTCCTTAAGATATGCCTTAAAATTTGTCATTTACATAAGCCTTAGGTTATGCTATAAGAAATTGCGGGAATAAAAGTACATGCTAATCAATATTTTTCTTTGCTTTTTTGAAATAAAATAAGGTTTGGTATGGTAAAAGTAATTATTCAAATGCCTGAAGGTATATTTTCTTATTAGCTAATAATTTCCGCCTTAAGGTATGTTATAAATCTTAATCTTCGATTAAAGCTTAAGGTATTATTAATGGCTTTAAATAATTGCCAATAGGGCCTAAGAATATGTACTTTTATATGTTTTCTTGAATTATTTGAAATCCAGCTTATGTTTCTTAAGAAAAAATGGAATTAAATTTGAGAAAAAAAAAATTGAAGAAACTCTTAAAAAACCCAGTCAAGCATGCTAGAGGAGCATGAGAAAATAATTTCAAAAATAAATAAAACAACAACAAAAACAAAAACAATTTAAAAATTTTTATAAAAATATCAGGATTAATTGAAAAAAATAAAAAAAATCCTGTGTAAGACTTTTCTGGGGCATAAAACCCACATACGTACACGCAAGAACTGCTATTAGATGGATTGTTTCTATGGTAGATGGTGTATGACGGTTAGATAAGCAGCAGCAATAGGCCTTAGGAGTAAGAAAGAAGCCTTAGAGAGATAGAAGAGAAGCCATTTCATTTAAAAATAAAAAATTGATTAAGACAAGACCAGGCCAAACCAGACCAAAGAGAAAAAGTAAATAAATATTCATAAAAACCAATTGAAAACGTAAACTTCTCTGCCCTCCACCCCTGGCAGCAACAATAATTTTCCGCAAAGCACACACATATGGGCCATAAGCGATTACATGAGCCATTTACATCATTCAACAGCAGCATGGATCAGGCATCAGGTTTAAGGGATGCTTTAAATCTAATGACTCAACTGAGAAAATCTACTACAAACTGCAGTAAAATGGTATGAATGAATGAAAATCTAAGAGATAGATATGCTTAAAACAACAACAACCAGAACAACTAAATTGACAGTAGAAAATAATAATAAAATATTATTTAATAATATGGCCATCAACATTTGAAATAAAAAAAACAGGGGAACAAAAAAATTCCAAACAACCAAAATCTCTTCCAATGCTATTAAAGGGACTTTCATAGCAAAAAAAAAAATCTTTCCTTCTCATATTTACAGCCAAACAAACCTACAGACATATGCACAAACATTTTTGAATGCTTGGCAATGTAAAGAATGAACAACAACAAAAACAATACAACAATAAAAGAAAAACAACAAAATATTGATGTTTTCATTTTCCAGGTATTTTTCTTTCGTTTTTTTTTGTTGTTATGTATTCTTCTAAAGTAAGGTAAACACCACATCAGGTTTGAAATCTTTTCTTTTTTCAGTTTTTTTCAGCCTAAAAATATTTGGAATTAGAAAAAGAATCCTCATATCCAGGTCGTTTAAGATTTGTAACAATACAATCGCAAACATATACGCACAAATACTAGTGTATGGGTCATTCCATTTTCAAATAAATTAAAGCAGTCCAAGCCTTATAATTTGTATTACTAGAGGACCATTTCACAAGCTTTATTTTAATTTAAAAATGTATCATCCATGCTGTTATACTAAAAATATTCAAATCTCATCAACAAATCCAGAATACTAGCTAAGACCAAATGGTGTAAGCTGAAACAAGCCTGTTGTATATGATAGTGAAGACCACAGCCACAGAGACCATAGTTGTGATAGAAATCCCTTCTTAGCTGTCCTGTAATATTAAAATACAGCGATACAGGAGTGAGGAAGTCGCCCTAGGTCAATCCGATTCAAACCCCAGGTCAGACATAAAAACTAAAATATAAAAATATTTCCTCGGCGACTTCCTCTCAGCATATTTCTGGCAAAGCCTCTGCGGGTAAATAAAATTGTCATGAAAAGTTTCTCAAAAATCTGTCGTTCGGAATCGACTTTAAACTGTAGCTCCCCCCACTCATGTATAAAATTAACACACACAACAAGAGTGGCGTGAGAAGCTAGGGTTGCAATGGCCAATTATGTATGTATGTGTACGATATAGGAGTTAGACCGGTCAGAATCTCGTTAAAATAGAAATTTGTAGAAATCTTCCAAGTGAAAGTAACGTCATCAAAAAATGTGCTCAATTCATCAGGAAGACGAATCGTTATAATACAATCTGAAATTTAGACCACTCTACGAGCATAGGGCTCTTATAAAGTTGATTTGAGTTTAATATGGACCTGTCTGGCCAAACTGAGTGATCTAGACGGGGAATGGATAGGATAGATCACGAGAATTCACGGCAATTAACAGGCTGAGAGAGTTTGCGAGACTTTCCACTAGGAGATAATCCTTGCTATAATATCCCAAAAGCCGGAGTTATTCCCAGAATAAGGGGGCGGGCCTATGTATCTTGAGAGGTGAATCGGACCAAATATGATGCCCACACTGAACTTCGGATTAATATACCTTCCAGAGAAGTCTGGAAGTAGTCGCAGTCTAGTAGGTAGTGTGTTGGCTTATTACACGTAAAGCCCGGGTTCGTATCCCAGGTCAGACATCAAAACGAAAAATGAAAAAAATTATTTCTTAGGTGACTTCCGCTCAGCAGATTTCTGGCTAAAACTCTGAGCGATAAAATAATATTGCCATGAAAAGTTTCTCAAAAATCTGTCGTTCGAAGTCGACGTTAAACTGTAGGTCCCGCCACTCGTGCATAAAATTAACACACACAACATTAGTGATGTGAGAAACTAGGCCGTAATCCTGACTGAAGGGTCTGTATAATATCCCAAAAGCCAGAGTTATTCCCAGGATAAGAGGGCGGACCTATATTGAGGGGTGAATCGGACCAAATATGATGCCCTCACAGAACTTCGAATTAATATATGTACCTTCCAGAGTAGTCTAGTTTGTGGAATTTTGTTTTCGGGACTGCTGAAACTGGATAAAGAAAATGGAAACAGATTCAGGTATTTACTCTGTCAGATTGCCCATTGAGTCCACTATTTTCCAGGCTCTTCAGGTAGGATCGTGGTGTATATTCGAGGATTAAATTTCGAAGATTCAATTATCAATATCTATATGCCATATAATACTATGTTCAGATATGCACTTTTATTGAGTCAATATTCGGTTTATTGAGTACAATATTTTAAGTGTTCAGACATAATAATATACGAAGTTCAGCTGCTTATTCAATATTCATTTGACAGATGGTAAACAAAACAGCTGGTTGTTTCAAAAACATTATTTTTATTTTGTTTTTTGTTTGTCGTTAAAAAGTATTCTTTTAATTGCAATATGCTCACATTTTATGTTTTACTCAATATTATAACAATTTGCGCATTTATTGCGCAATAATTAATTGAAACTTTATATGAAATATTGAGCTCAATACTGGCGTTTATTGCGATGTACGCAATAAAGGTGCATATCTGTACACCATATAAGGCGTCAGTAAGAGAGAAGTATCTTTTTATCTGCATTTGCTCTTAACGAAGTGATGTGGTTTCCAAGCCATACGGCAACCGAGAGATGCGAAGCAAGATAGTCATCCTTTGGTGTGGTCGGAATAATACCGGTATCAAAGGTCAGCAATGAGTATTCAAAACGATGAGTAGATTCGAATCATACTTATAATTTCTGATACTTATACGCATTCATACTTATTTTAATGTCATACTCATACTACTCATACTCAAAGTTTGAAATACTCATGGTACTCGTACTTAACAATACGCACGATGTTATTGATTTCGACTCACAAGAAGGTTGTGTGTTTGCTTTACTTGCTGTCTCTGTCTTTTTCTTTCTTTGTAAATGCAACAATAACTAAGATTGTAAATTTTGACGAATGATTCGAATCACTCGAATTATTTATGAGTATTACAAGTATTTTTCTAAATTTATGAATCTGTATGAATAGGCGTATGAATCAAACATAGTTCGAATGTTATGAGTTTGATATCAACTTTGTACTCATACTCATTGCAACTTGTATTTATAAATCAATGTAGTACTGAGTACAAATGAATCAGAGTAGTTAAATTTCAATAATGTATCATGAGTACTTATGAGTAGCGAAAAAGCGATTCATTGCTGATCTCTGATCAGCATCCAATCCTAGTAGGCTCCTATTTCTCCTGGTATCGTGGATCAAAAAATGGTCGTTTTATTTTAAAAGCCTGAGACTGAATAGAGACTATTGATTTCGCTCTGGGGCACTTAAAGCTTTAAGGCGGCTGTACTTTTTTCCTTATCAGCCAGAGAAGGTAATGAAATATTGCATCACAATTCGTGTTTAGACTTAAGCTATTCCCTTTCAAATCCCTGAAGATTTGAGAGAAAATATCTTGTATGACTGCGTTTCAGCCCAAACTTAGCCTCGACACGTATTATATAGATTAAGGGACTCCATTAAAAGGCCTCCAGACTATTTTCTAGATCCCAATCAGGATTTTCTTTAGTTCCTATATCTTATAACAATTGAGATTCTACGATACGAATCTAAATCTTACTTGGTTATCATATTACGATTAAAACTGAATTGTGGAAAGGAACGATGTATGTTTCAAATCAAAGCCAAAGTTTATCCTCTCTTTTTCATGGTGAAATGTCTCCTATTTACTGACAGGTGCGGTTGTTGTAATGAAATAGAGCAGAACAAAGCCGAAACGGAGAAAAAAATTTAAATTTTTTGAATTGTTGTTATTGTTGCTTAGAAAAGTAAACATTTTTTTTTTCATTTTCATTTTCGTTACGCATTTCAAAACAGATTTTTGTCTCAAATTACTTAAGCAAACATTTTTAGTCAGAGCAGTAGAAACCCAGGCTACGGCGGGTACGGTGGTGTTAAGAGTGTGGCAGCATTAAATGCAAGACACAATCATCATTGCCACCAAACGATACCCACACCACTCGCACGGGTGGTACACGTGCGAATGAACACAAATCATATTAAAGAGCATCTGAGAGAGAAAAATTGAGAGTAGTGAGTAGAGGGGGATCAAAATTATTATGAAAATATATAAAATTGAGTAATAAAATGAATCAGAGAAGGAAAGAAAAGCTAAGGGAAGAGCTACATCATGAGGATAAGAGATTACCCTTAAGGAATCGTGGTAGTTTGGTAGGTACAGGTAGGTAGCTCCTATTATGCGAGAGCTCCTTAGTTCAACAGCTCTGATATCTCAAATAAACAGAAACTTAAAAAAAAATTCTTTAAATGAATTCCTCTCAGGAGTTTTCTGACAAAAATTCTGAGAGTAAAATAAAATTGCCATGAAAAGCTTCTCTAAACATACTGTTACGCAAATCGAAACGACCTAATATCGTTTAACATTAAAGACGATAAACAAAAGCCACACGTTACAAATGCACACTAACACTAAGAATACAATGAACGTGTAGATTATCTAAAGCTGCACACACACATATGTACGACGAACCTGGTTGCGCCTGGTACCAACAACAACATGTATGTGACAAAAAGGGATAGACAACATAAGCAAAGTACACAAACAACAATGTATTAGCACTAGAGCTCTCGAGAAGGCGAGATCACGAACCTGCCACTTCAAGAATTTTCGTTAGACGGGTTGTGTCGGACTATAAAAGGGCTGGACAAAGCAGGCAGCAGTCAGTAAGAATACAGTCAGCCTTGTGTGAAGACGCGTTGCGGTTTGAACGTACAAGTGATATTGCTTGCAAAAAGGTTGTAAGCAGAGAAGATCCAACGAACAGTTGTTAGTGTTTGCGCGGACAGAAGTGTGAAATAGATTAGTGAATAAGCAAATTGTTGTTGTATCGTTAAGTTGTGAACAGTGGCACAAACGTAGTGTGAACAATAAAGAGAGTTTAAGAAAAACTAAACACATATTTGCTTTTACTTGGTTTGCAATTAACGAACTCATATTTAAACGTTTTTAAAAAGGTAAAATCGTAACAATATGTTGTTCGAAATCAGCCTTAAACTATGAGTCCCGCCACTCACGTCGCTTACAATATGGGTGGCGTGAGAAGCTAGGTTGTAATCCTGACTACATGGTTGCAATTAAGTAAGTTAAGTAACTAAGTAACACAGGATTTCGTTCGAGATATAGTTTCTTACTCTTGCAGATCTGGTATTCATGTATATTTAAGCTCCAAATTAGGGAAGTATAGTACGGAAACAATTATCGGGGAATTTTTAATATTCATGACAGGAAAGACCCACATGACACAATGTACCCTTGACTTTCATTCTTCACTGACCTAACCCTAGACCGAATCCAATGACCCCTTAAGGTATTTTTGCAGAGAGCCTAGAGGGCGAAAACCTTTCAATAGTAATCAAGCCTTCTCTTAGTGTTTTGCTTACAAAACAAACATCACGTTTTAATATTTGCTTTTCAAGTGAAAAGCCCCCTATTTTTTGTTTACACAAAGCGGGGCATATGACTTAGGCCGTGTGGTGGCTGTGGTTGTTTTACGGTAAATATATCCCGAAAAACCTTCGCATCAATAGGGAATAATTGTTTTTGGCATCTCCCCCCTCTTCTTTTTCACCCGGGGCATATTTATATTTCAAACGTTTTTCTACTACAAAATCAAACCCAGAAAAACAACGTATGAATTGAACGCACAAAACAACAAACGCACAGAGAAGCATAAGAAAAAATAAAATTGTTTTCCTCCTCATTTTCCATTTTAATTTTCCTTGAGATTTTTTTTTTTTTTTTTGGTTTCATTGCCGACAACAATTTTCTTCAAACGTTTGCTTAAGTTTTATTTGTCATTTGAGACACATGAAAGTAAACGAAGTAAGGAAAACAATACACACGCCAAGAACAGACACAGGGCCATACAGCTAAGAAATACTAGGGGGTTTAAATGGAGGAAAATCGTTTAAATAAATAAAACGTTTCTTCTATGCCAGCACCTCTGGAGAGGAGTTTCAGGGTTTGTTTTTAGAGGCAAGTAGAACGTGCTACAGCAAGAACTGAAAATATTAACACAACACAACGAAATTTATGAGCCCACATTAAATAACAACAACAACAACAACAACAACAACAACAACTAAAGGAAAAGAAATAAATGAATGAACCAATGACTAGCATGAATGAATGACTGACTGAAAGACTGTATTTGAGCATGAATAAATGGAATCCAAATGAAAATTATAATGAAACGAACGATGGTGGTAGTTCAACTTATAACAACAAAAGTTGAAAGCTTTGAAACAAGCACAGAAAAAAATGAAGAAAATCTAAGCCAAAGGAAAACTACAACAAAACAACAACAACATTTCCTCCAAAAATTTTCCTTTAAAACGCTGCTTCGGCCATCATTCTCTGAGCCCCTGCAATACCTTTTTTTTTTCTTCATGAGAAATCTTTTCATTTCAATTGTACGGCTGTTTGCGAAAGTGTTACTGTGTGGTACTTTTGATTTCTAGAGTCGTCATCGTCGCTGTTGCCATTCAACGTCACTCACAATGAATTGAAATTGTAAAGATTGCTTTACAAACATGAAATTTTTTTTCATTTTCATCTTCTTTTTAACCGTTTTCACCCCTTCTTCCATTTTAGAGAGTCTTCCGTATATTTAGAGTGTCATACACATGGTATCGAGTCGCAAGTACCAGCAATTGTAACACCGTACAACACACACACACACACAGACACTGAGTGTAAAAGTATTGAAATGAATAATAATCTTTTCATACTCCCACGTATTCATGTATTCTTTCTTCTTCTTCTTCTTTTTACTGTTTACTGTAGCTTTATGTTGTTGTTGTTGTTGTTGTAACAATTGTACTCCGTTTTTTTGGGATTTATTGCCACTGTTTTGTTACTTTTGGTGGTGCTGGTGGTGATAGGGATAGCATAGCACGTTGGGTGTTTAAGTCGATGAAATACGTGTTGAGGATTAGTTGTGATATAGTTTTTGCGAGGGTAGATTGAAAATTATATAAAACATTAAAAGTTTATATGAATTGTTTTGGAATTTTTCCAATGAAGGATATACACTCAGCGCCAAAAGTGAGTAAACACAACTGAAATAATTCCTTTTCTTATGATAGGATTATTACTTATAAAATGTTAAAACAGAAACAACAATTCATGATAAAGGAACTTTTTTTATACTTAAGAACAAAAGAGTTTTATACTTAAGAATAAAAGTGTTGACTCACTTATGGCGCTCATTGTACTTAAGACCCTACACACTTAATCAAGTTCCCGAGCAGCCAAGTATCTTCCTTTGATTTAGGACATGCAACTGGTGTGCAGAAGTGTCCAAGAGTGTTCTTAAGCATCAGTGACACGTATTATTGTTGTTGTTACTAAATGCTGTGGCCATATTAATTTAGTAAAGCACACTGTGTGCAGCCATTGGTTGCAATAGGAGTTGAGATTTCTTTGGAACGTATATATTGCTTACGGAAGTGACTTAAAAAGTTTTCAACCAAGTGACATATACATAATTGGCCATTACAACCCTTCAGTCAGGCTTACGACCTAGTTTCTCACACCACTTATGTTGTGTGTGCTAATTTTAGACATGAGTGGCGGGACCTACAGTTTAAAGTCGATTTCGAACGACAGATTTTTTGAGAAACTTTTCATAGCAATTTTTATTTGCTCTCAGAGTTTTTGCCAGAAATCTGCTGAGAGGAAGTCGCCGAAGAAATACTTTTTGTTTTTTAATTTGATGTCTGGCCTGGGGCTGAAACCCTGGCTTTACGTCTAATAAGTCAACACACAACCAAGTGATTCAAAATCTAAAAAGTAAACATGGTTGGAATACATCACCCACTTGAGGAGATACTAGGGCGTATTGTTACAGTCTCGATTATTATGAGGGACCTAAATATCTGAAGCATACAATGCAATCCATTTTTGCAAAAACTTTCCGAGTTTAGTAACGGATTTACAGCAAACTGTAGTTCAGCTGACAGCCTTATGAGAGGGATGTACATGCTCAGTCGATTAAAACACGCATCACAAGGCCTCACAGCGCTTAACAAGTTGAGATTTTTGAGACCAAAATTGCAAAATATTTCCGGAACTTACAGCGGAACACGAAAACGTACAAAGCAAATGCTGCTCTTAATGGTATTGGCATGAGGATGCATTAACTTGATGATAAGGAAACACGAATAACCACAGCTTTGTGGGTAAATTGCTGTCATACCATTCCTTCTCGTGAAACAAGATTAACAGATTGAATACACAATCGCAACTTATATAATTCGTCATTACAACCCTTTAGTCAGGATTACGACCTTGTTTCTCACACCACTTATGCTGTGTGCGTTAACTTGTATACATGAGTGGCGGGACCTACAGTTTTAAGTCGACTCCGAACGACCAATTTTTTTTGAGAAACTTTTCATGGCAATTTTCTATTTACTCTCAGAGTTTTTGCCAGAAATCTGCTGAAAGGAAGTCGCCCAAGAAATATTTTGTTTCATTTAGTTGGAGATGCCTGAGCTGGGGTTTGAAGCGAGGACTCACGTCTAATAAGTCAACACACTACCTATTAGATCACGGCGACTTCTCTACAATCGCAACTTAAGGCTGGAAATTAGTATTTCCAATTTTTTAGCCAAAATTGCAACCTAGCTTCTCACAACACCCATTTTAGCCATGAGTGGCTGAACCCACAATGTAAAGTTGACACCGAATGACAAAGTTTTGAGTAACTTTCCATGGCAATTTCATTTATTTGCACAGTTTTTGCCAGAAGACTGCTGAAAAAATATTCTTTTATATTCCGCTTCGTGCAAGATATCTGAACCGGCAGTAGAACCAGGGGTCTTACGTCCAATAAGCCAACACATTACCTACTAGATTACAGCGACTTCTCTATTATTTTTTAAATAAAATTAACTTCCAATTCCCAAATTCACCCTCGTTATGCTTGCTTGTTTGCCTTTTTCAAACAACTTAAGCGTATAAGACTTCGCACAGCAGTTGCTTTCATAGTATTAGTGCCAGACGATTGTAGTGCTAAAATAAATAACATGCGTGTCAAGAGATAGTTTTTGAAAATTTCCTTCTCTTTTTTCTATTTTCTTTTCACATTTAACTCGCTCTCTCTCTCCGTCTCAGGCACTTTTAACACTCAACACTTATAAAACCAGTCAGACTGGCATGCATGCAATGTAATCAGAACGTATGATACGATTGCCTCCAAAAGAAAAAAACATAAATAAAACAACAAAAAATAATAATAAAACAACAACAACAAGAACAACAAATTAGAAACGAAATTGTTTAGAGAATTTAAAAGAAAACAAATCACAATGAAACACACACACAAATTATAGAGAGCGACACATGGGAAGAGAATATCATAGAAACACTCATTCGGTAGCATATGCTGCTTGCATGCAATGCATATCAATGGCATGTAAACAGAAAGAGTGAGTGTTAGTGTGAGAACAACAGTAGGAAGGGGGATAAAATGTTGGTGAAATTATAAGGATGATGATAATAATAATAATAATGATGGTGAGCAGGATATTTATTAGAATTTATTAAAAATATCATAAACAACAACAACAATAAAAAAATACAATACAAATGACAACAACAATTGTAATTATTTTGAGGGGTTGCGTTATTGCGATAGAAATGGTGGTTGTTGTTGTTGTTGTTCGTGTTCTCTGTTACAATTATTGTTTATTGAGGCAATAAAAATACCGGGTTAAATACAATAAAAAAAAAAAATTTGAATAGGAAAACCCACAGACACAAATACAATCAAGGTCGACTACATGCAAAGCTACACCTTTGTTATTGCCGTGTAGAGGAGCCACAGTGCGATCTATTGTGTTTTCTCTTAATCTATAAAGTTAACAACAAAAATTCTGTTGGTATGACAAACTTCAGAATGTTATTCGTTATCAATAAAGACAGCTCTCTGCCTAGTATTTGATATGCTGGCACGTTGTTGCCTTTTGAAATGAATTAACGCGGCATCGATTTAAGTAAAGGGTCCGCCAAATAACTTTTTTTTTTTGAAAATGCTTTAAAAAAACTACTGAATACTTTCTCAAATTTCAGTTTTTTGTTGGAAAGTACAATCCTTCCGGTTAATAATGGAAAATAATTTCATTCAAATGGCTGCCTCGGCTGGCCATGCATTAGCCTACACGATCGGTCCAATTTTTAAGCACATTATCGATTGTGTGCAGCTGTATTTCACCAATGGCTTCACGAATATTGTCCTTTAAAGCGTTAATTGTCTCTGGGTTGTCGGCGTAACACTTATCTTTGACGGCATCTCACAAATAATAGTCCAACGGTGTCATATCGCAGCTCCGAGGTGGCCACACGACATCAACTCTGCGGCTGATAATGCGATCTACAAAAACAGGGCGCGCAAAACATAGAGTGTAGCTTCGGCTGTGTGGCACGTAGCGCCGTCCTGTTGAAACCAAATGTTGCCAATATCCTCCTCTTCAATTTTTGTGGACAAAAATTCGTTCAACATAGCCCGATAACGATCGCCATTGACTGTAACGGCCGCTCCTTGCTCATTTTCGAAGAAAAATGGCCCAATTATGCCTCTGGACCAAAATCCGCACCAAACTGTGACTCCTTTTGGGTGCGTCGCTTTTTCAATGTATGCGTGCGGGTTTTCTGTGCCCCAAATGCGACAATTTTGCTTGTTTACATACCCGCCAAGATCAAAATAAGCTTCATCTGAAAAGATGATTTTTTTTTGCCAAAATCGGCATCTTCTGGTGTAGGCTACTGCATGGCCAGCCGAGGCAGTCATTTGAATGAAATTATTTTCCATTATTAACCGGAAGAATTCTACTTTCAAATAAAAAAGAAATTTGAGAAAATATTCAGTAGTTTTTGTTTTAAAGCATTTTCAAAAAAAAGTTATTTGGCGGACCCTTTATGTGTTCCAATGATTTTTTTTCCAGAATCATAGAATCTCCAAATTGGACTTGTGGCGATTTCTAAACAGGGGGTTTATCAGTCTATAGTTAGGTCGAAGTGGTAGCTCTGATATCAATGAGCTCACTTGAGCACGCATAGCGGCCCGTTGTGACATCAGTCTATAGTACTTAGATAAAAAAATTGGCTTCTTCTCAGTCTACTCGGGGATAGTCTCATGGACGACTTAAATTTCTTCTCATTGATATAAGTCAGCAAAGACTTGACTTAAGAAGAATTTTCTCCTCTCACTATCAAACCTTTTACCGATTATGGACCTCCAAACTTGTTTTCCATTCCTCTGGATAATCCTGGCCCTATCAACGTCGTCAAAGTTCTCATCCATGCAATCACAACTGCCTCTCCCTTATCGTGAATTCCCATATAACTGCCCAAATGAATTTTCTATGAATAGAGCGGCCCTATTTGTCCGGCTTAGCAGATACAGTTTCCCCAGACAGTCCCATACAATTCTTGCGTTAAACTCTTATGATGCAAATGCTGTAATGGCGCTAATTGGTTGCGAATATTTCACTCTGAATCCTAATAATCCATAATGTTTTGCATCCAAAATGATTAGATTTGATACGTTTCAATTCAAATTTAATTCAGGAATTTAATTTTCTTTTGTTTACATAGCACGCCACGATGTCTTTTAAGAAATTTCAAACTGCCTCGTGGTATCGGCGTGTGGTGTGTAAATTAAAGATTTGAATATTGAGAGCTCGTATACGCACTCTGGGATTACTTTATGGTCTTTAAGCGAAACACAAGGCTTTTCTCACAACGATTAAATGTGTGTGCAGTAGTGGAGTATTCCCTGAGAATATACTAGGTTAACTAGATTACCAAAAAATCCATTTCTAACGTCGTATCAATATCCCAGATTGTTCACGAACGTCGCCCATTTCTACAGTAAATGGCGACTTATTCAAAGATCTCCATTATTTAGGTCGATGGGCATAGGAGTATACCTGTGAACAGTGTGGTGGATAAATTGGGTAGAAGGAGCAGAGCCAAGCAGGGAGGCTAGTACGTGCTCTAGGCGCCTTTCGCACGATTTTTGTAGAAGTTGTCGCCCGGAAAAGTAAAAAATAAAATGTCTGTTATATCTTGTGTGATTGCTCAGTTCTAGCGACAAGGCCTAGTATTGGGACGATGCTGGTGCAGGGTTAAGGTACTGTTTAGATTATTTATAAAGCTTTGTACTGCCATGGAGACTTAATTGATTCACAAACTTATTCTCAGACGGTTGGCATAATAAAAGTTAACCGTAAAACTACAATAAAGGGCTTCTAAACAATAACCAACTTAGTTACCTTGATGTGGTATTAACAAGCACGCCTAAGAGTTTAATAATGGCCGTAGAGTGCCCAAAAGGAAGCAAAACATGAAATTCAATAATTAATTATCGAATTCACTGAAACATAAAATGATGGTTAATTTTCGTTTGCTGTTATTTTTTTTGTTTTTTTTTCTGTTTTATTATTAAAAATCAATTCTATTCTTTGATGCGTGCATGAGGGTGTATATACGAATAGTAGACCGCAATTAGTTAGGAAAAAAATTTTATTTCTTCACAAAATTGATAAATTTTATATGAAAACGCAATCGCAATAAAAATTATAGAAACAATAATAAAATAATAAAAATAAAAAAAAATAAAAAAAATTATGTTGTATTATTGCGAATTATATTGTAAGGGAAGGATAAACATTGGTTTACAAACAAAGCAAGGGGAAGGGGATGAGATTTTTGGCTTAGCAATTATTTCAATAGCTTTAAGGCGAAAAAAATACATGAAATTTCAATTGTGATTTATAAACAAAGCATAGAAGTATCAATAATTGCGATAGGAGTTTCGAAGAGGATACAAAAAAAATTTTTGAAAAAAATAAATAAGAAAAGAAATTAAAAATTTGAATGTCTTTTACAATACTTTCCTATACCCTTTAAATTCCTTAATTACTCATACACTCACAAATACTATCGTTTAATATCGTAAATTTTTTGAAAAACAAAATTCACTCACTCTCTCTCCTACTCTCTCTGTTAGAACATAAAGAAATTGTTTTTGTCATTATTTTCATACTTCTACTCTCATTTTATTAAAGTGTGTACTTTCTTTCATAATCCTACAGACCTATACACCTAGCAATACGCATACATTCACAAATAATTTCTATTTTATGCTGTTGTGTGTTTACCTTACGTTTATTAAAATTACAAGGAACATAAAATACAAGCACAATGCTATGGTGAACAGGGCGCCACCCTTTGTAAAACGAAAATATGTTTACATTTGTTTCGGTACTTGATCCCGAAGCCCATTAGCATTATACATACATGTACACCACTACCATTAACCAAGCCAGCCAACCAGCCAGCAACCCAGTAGTTGCTGCTAGTAATGATAGAGTAGGTATGGTAGTGGTTGTTGTAAACGTAGTTTTATGTTGTTTTTTTAATATTATTGCCGTTTTTGTTGTAATATTCAATGTTATTGTTGTTGTTGTTATATTTGTTTTGTTTCGTTTGTTTTTATTGCTTAAAAAGTTCTCGTGTCATTGCCATCGTATTACACACGGGCTTTTCAACACATTTGTTTTTGGAAAATAACTATGTATGTATTGCTGCTGCTGCTGCTCGTGTCTGTGTGTGTATGGATTCTTATCCTTGTACTGTTTTCTTTTCTTTGTCGTTCGTTTTGATTTTCGTTAGGTTTTTCTTTGCTGCTGTTAGTACATATTGTAGGTGGTGGTGGTGATGGTGACGGTGTTGGTGTTGGTGGTAGTAATTTTACACAGTTCTTCTGTCGAACACGAACTCAAGCACGAACTATGAACCTTTGTTAATTGTTGTATGGCTGTTGCTGTTGTCGAATGTTTTCCCAATGTTCTCTGTCTTATAGCAGCAGCAGGTTATTATTAAAATAAAGCCAAAAATAAATGCTTGAAATGTGTGTGTGTGTGTGTGTGTATGTGTATAACGAGTAATAATGCTTGTAATTGTTATTGCTTGCGTAGCAATAGTTCTTTAATGTTTTCTAGACCACTACACACACAATAAGTTGAAATGTAAACTACGTCGTGCAGTAGTAGGTATTGGATAATCGCTCTCATATCCTTTTTCTGATATTGTAAGATAGGTTTTACACATTTAAAGTTTACTTTGACAAAGTTTTGGAATTTTTTGTGTAACATTTTCTAGGTTAGGTTAGGTTAGAGGATGTGTACTCGTCAATTAAGACAAGTACAGTACCCGGAGGTCGAATTGACCCATTGCACAACGTCCTAGTTTCTCACACCACTTATGTTGTGTGAGTTAATTTTATACTTGAGTGGAGGGACCTACAGTTTAAAGTCGACTCCGAACGACAGATTTTTGAGAAACTTTTCATGGCAATTTTTATTTACTCTCAGAGTTTTTGCCAGAAATCTGCTGAGAGGAAGTCGCCGAAGAAATACTTTTGGTATTTTTGTTTTGATGTCTGGCCTGGGGCTCGAGCCCTGGCTTTACGTCTAATAAGCGAACACACTACCTACTAGACTACGGCGACTTCAACATTTTCTAACATGTATCAAATCGCCACATATCATATCCCATAAAAACGCTGCAGAGATCTGCCTCAGGTACCCGTCAGCACCCTGATAGTAGAAACTCTCTTCTGGAACCCTGTTATCAGTCTCACATTGGACTATTGAGTCCCAACAGCCGCCTACTTCACCCGTTCGCGGCAGTGTGGTAGGAAATTAGAGGATTAAGTTCAACAACCATATCAACAGCCGAACGATAGTCGCCTTTTTCTTTCCAGAAGCCATGTAAGCGTTTTAAGCTATTTGCCATCGATGATAATCTCCATACTTTTGACGTTGGAAGAGAAAATGAGATGAAATCACCTCATCTAAGGAGGATTAATTATCGTACTTGCATTCTTGCTACCGTAGAAAAATTCCTCGAAGCCTTGTTACCTTTTTCGAAAGTTTTTTTTTTTTTTTTTTTGATTCCAATTTTTATTAATTTTTACGTTACGTGCTCCAATAATAGACTACCGTCTAGGACTGATTTATGGCTTGAAATGATTTGTTTTGTTGTTTTAAATGCTAAAACGATTTCCAAATGACGTGCAATTTGGGTGCGAAATTTATTAATTTTATTTCAAAATCATTTAAAGGCACGTTATGGACGTTACTCGTGTTATCATGCCCTTGTTCAACTGTATGCCCTAAATATAGCAACCAATGGCTACAAAAACGAAATAAAAAAAACAGAAAATTAAAATAAGAAATTAAATATAAAACGACAATCCAATGAAGTAATACAATAAAAAGAGAATTTGTGGCAGCAATAATAACAACAACAACAACAACAAGAAAAGGTTCATGAAAATATCAATGAACTCTGGCCTTTATATACTCACTCGTATGCATACAATGCTGACTAAAGGGAGAAGGCAAAAGAAAGAAAGAAAGAAAGAACCTCTTAAACTCAATACCTTTTACAAACAGAAACAGAAAAAGAAAAGAAAAATCGTTTTTGTTTTAGTCGTCCTCTTCAGTCATTCAGTCATTCATTCATTCATTCATTCCGTCATTCATTCCCTCATTCAATTCAATATCATGCAAGGTAAGGAAAGGGAATTAAAACCAAGTGAGTTGTATGTTGCTGGCTTGCTTGCTTTCTGTTGCACATTTAGTCGTGCTACACTTTTCATTTCAATTTCGTATTGTATTCAGAGGACGGACGGGGTGATGCTTACTTTGGATGTGAGGAAGTTGAACTGGGGTTTTTAAAACATTCTTTAGAAAATTTTCTAATTTAAAATTTACAACAACAAATTGCGAAAAACAAAAAAAGGTTTCAATTTATAGCTGAGACCTGAGTGAGTAGTATTTGCATGTCACAAACGAAAAATTCTTCATTCAATTCAAAAAGGTGTTCGTGTTGCAAGATAATGTATGTATGTGGCAAACGTTGGCATTCATTATAATAGACTCAAACGTTAAACGTGTTTAGAACAATTTGTTGCAAGAACACGGCGTTAAAAACATTCTTAAGAATTAAAAATTGAAATGAAAAAAGAAAAGAAAAAAACAATTAAAAGCATGACATGAGAATACCCTACTCAAAATCAATTGTTTTTTTGAAAAACACCTTTTTTCCTGGTGCATATCCTTAAAGGAAGAACTGCAATTCAAAGGAAAATATTTCAAGGTATTGGCTGAGTTCCTTTGTGAAATCACTCCTGGAAAAGGTGAGTTTTTCTTTTTATTTCAGAAAAAAGTCTTGGATACCATCTTAAGGGAAGTTTTTATTCAACAGACTCGATGGAATTTTATTAAATTATAATGTAATGAAGATAAGACACGCGGTTAGCTTCAGATTTCTTTATCCTAAGAGCCTTAGGCTATTTTACTGTGCTTCAGCCTTAGATCAGATCACGGAAAGGCTGTGAATATAAGGTAAATACCTGAATGTCAAAGTGCGGGGACATATCTGTATGGTTTGACGAGTCATCAAAGTTTAAAGCCGGGGTTACGCATACCAATTGTGGAAATTAAATTTAAAAAAAATGTTCGCAAAAGTCAAAGAACCTTCATTTAATATAAACGGACTTATAAGCAAACAATACGGGCATTAAATTTACTATCCACGATTGAAAACCTTCAACAGGCGGATGCTCTTGATGTTCTGGGCATGAGAATTAGTTGTGATGCTCGTTGAAACGATCACATTTTTCGAGTGTCGAAGGAGGCATTCAAGCGCCTCGGTTTTTTAAAACGGTGCAGAAAATACTTCACTCCATCCGATCTTCCTACTATTTACAGGATCTTTATCCGACCTCGGATGGAGTACAACTCTCATGTAAAGGGCCGGTGCTTCAAAGTATATTTTGAAGCTTCTCGACCGCGTACAGGAGAGGGCGAAGGCGCTTATTAATGACAGTAGGGTATCCAACTCTATTGATTCGTTGGAGCATCGTCGCAATGTGGCGTGTGTTTCATTGTTCTATCGGTACTATAATGGGAGGTGTTCTCGAGAGATAGGGGGCTTGGTTCCCGATAATCACATATTTTTACGTGGTACTCGTACTTCGAGCAGAGCACATCCTTTTGTGGTTGATTGTCCAGTGAACCGCACAATGCATTACAGGGAAAATTCATTTTTTGCCCCCACTGCTCGCTTGTGGAATGATCTTCCTGCGGAAGTTTTTCCCGTCAGTTACGATATTGGTAAGTTTAAATCAAATGTCCACAAACACTACTCCCTCTTTCCACCTTCCTATAACCTATTCTCCTAAACCTGCACAATGCACTACATGAGTAGGGGCCATCCCCTGAGTGCTGGTTTTACAACAAAAAAAAATGTGTGCGCACATTTGAAGTTTGATTCTGTAGCCTGATGTCCTAAACTAGGCGTCGAAATGTCAATTCCTCATTGCTTTTCGACTATATGGCTTACGAGTCTATAAAATACTGCACGTACAAGAATTGAAGCTAAACAATCATCATTTGCATCTCATTTCTGCTAATTCGGCTCATTTGAAAGTAACAATTATTATCACAGAGCTGTGTTAAGTGACGAAGCAGCCCCATTCAGGTTAAATAGTTACGAGAACCATCCCATTTTCACATTTAGAGAGAAAACTCTTTGCAATTCATTAGCCGATCACCATTACTTACTTATTTAAGTCGTCATTACAATCCTTTAGTCAGGATTACAAACTAAGTTTATTCATGAGTGGCGAAACCCTACAGTTTAAAGGCGACTCTGAACGACAGATTTTTAGAGAAACTTTTCATGGCAATAATTAATTACTGTGAGAGGTTTTTACCAGAGAATTGTAGACCGAAGGCCGGCGATGATTGTTGTATTGGATTTTCCCGTAGGACACTTGATTTATTGATAAGTGGCTAGCACAAGGCTCTACAGCTAAAAGAAGTTAATCTGTCTCTCAGTATTGTTGACGTTGAAAGCCTTTTCTAATCCTTATAATCCAAGTATCGGGTCCGCCATCTAACGTTTTTTTATTCAACTAGTGCTTATTTCGTGAATGGTAACACTTAGCTCATGTCTGATTCGACAGATAATTAGCTTTATCCTTCCGCTGAACGAATATGGTTGTGTATACGCTTGAACAACGCTGGGAAATATTGCGACATTACTTTGAAAATCATGGTAATGTTGCAGAATGTGTACGAAAATTGCGTACGGATTTTGGCAGAAGAGAAGCACCGTCAGCTCCGTATGTTCGTTATCTTGTGAAAAAAGTGAAAGAAACCGGCATCCTCATCGATAAACCAAAGCGTGAAAAGCCAAAAACAGTGCGTACACCCGAGAATATTGCTGATGTGACAGAAAGTGTGCGTGAAGCACCATCAACATCAATTCACCGTCGTTCTTAACAATTGAACATTTCGGAGACATCATTGACACGAATTTTGCATAAAGACCTTGGTATGACGCCATATAAAGTCCAATTGGTTCAGGAGTTGAAGCCAATTGACCATCCAATGCGTTTTCGCTTCCCTAAGTGGGCCTGCGATCGACTTACAGAAGATTCCGATTTTGGCAAAAAAAAATCATCTTTTCAGATGAAGCTCATTTTGAACTTGGCGGGTATGTAAACAAGCAAAATTGTCGCATTTGGGGCACAGAAAACCCGCACGCATACATTGAAAAGCAGTCGCACCCAAAACGAGTCACTGTTTGGTGCGGATTTTGATCCAGAGGCATAATTGGGCCATTTTTCTTCGAAAATGAGCAAGGAGTGGCCGTTACAGTCAATGGCGATCGTTATCGGGCAATGTTAAACGAATTTTTGTTCACAAAAATAGAAGAGGAGGATATTGGCAACATTTGGTTTCAACAGGACAGCTCTACGTGCCCCACAGCCGAAGCTATACTCGATGTTTTGCGCCCTGTTTTTGAAGATCGCATTATCAGCCGCAAAGCTGATGTTTGGCCACCTCGGAACTGCAATTTGACACCCTTGGACTATTATTTGTGGGGTGCCGTCAAAGATAAGTGTTACGCCGACAAGCCAGAGACAATTGACGCTTTAAAGGACAATATTCGTGAAGCCATTGGTGAAATACAGCTGCACACAATCGATAATGTGCTTAAAAATTGGACCGATCGTGTAGGCTACTGCATGGCCAGCCGAGGTAGCCATTTGAATGAAATTATTTTCCATTATTAACCGGAAGGATTGTGCTTTCAAATAAAAAAAGAAATTTGAGAAAATATTCAGTAGGTTTTTTATTTAAAGCATTTTCAAAAAAAAAAGTTATTTGGCGGACCCTTTACAATGACCAAACATACTACTTTATAATCAATATGCAAGTTGATATTGAAACGACCATTTCAACAACTTAATTTCCTCGTTATAGAGACAAAATAATCAAAAAATTTAAACCCAACTGTAGAGTAACTACATAACTAAGATGACACGAAATCCAAAAATATTGCATGCTTCACCAAATGGAGTTTTGTTTTACATTTTTAACATGGAAACGATATAAAATTGAAATTGCTTTTCTTCTTATTGTTGTTTCTGTAATTGTCAAACGAGTGTCAAATGAAATAAAATTTATTAAAAATGTTTTCCATTATAAACTTAATTTCAAGGTGATACAATATTGTAGAGGAGCAATTTTAATATCTTGTAAGAGAGTAACAGAACTCAACTCAAAACTGCCTGGACCATAATAATTAGGCCGATAACAATCAGAACAACTGAAGTACAAAATTATTAAATTAATTATTAGAGTGTAGGTGGCATAGGACTGCCCTCAATCTGTATTGGGTAACTCTGTTATGTCTTTCCTATTGCCCTGCCAAACTTCAGTACACTGTACGGCGTGAACACAACTTCCGACCAGAGATCAGCAATGAATCGCTTTTTCGCTACTCATAAGTATTCATGAAATTTTGATATGAGTGAGTTAACAGTAATGAAATCCAACTACTCTGATTCATTCGTACTCAGTACAACATTGATTTATAAATACAGGTTGCAATGAGTATGAGTACAACATTGACATCAAACTCATACCATTCGAAATATGTTTGATTCATAAGCCTACTCATTCAGATTCATAAATTTAGAAAAATACTTATACGTACTCATAAATGATTCGAGTGATTCGAAACATTCGTCAAAATTTACAGTCTTAGTTGTTGTTGCATTTACATAGAAGGAAGAGAGATACGTAAACAAAAAAGACAAAGACAGCAACCAAAGCAAATACAGAACCTTCTAGTGAGTATTGTAGTGTTCGTACGCGA
Organism: Sarcophaga variegata; assembly: GCA_932273835.1. Lineage (NCBI taxonomy): Eukaryota > Metazoa > Arthropoda > Insecta > Diptera > Sarcophagidae > Sarcophaga > Sarcophaga variegata. Next base: position 103,863,909 of record OW026361.1, read on the forward strand.
ATCATACTTATTTTGTGATTCGTGTATACGATGAGTCATGGAGAGTAGAAATCAATAACGTCATGAGTATTGTTAAGTATGAGTACCATGAGTATTTCAAACTTTGAATATGAGTAGTATGAGTATGACATTAAAATAAGTATGAATGCGTATAAGTATCAGAAATTATAAGTATGATTCGAATCTTCTCATCGTTTTGAATACTCATTGCTGACCTCTGCTTCCGACCCAGTATGTAATACGTACCCAACGCATTAATGCCCTCCAGATTTCCAAATACGTGTTCTAATGATTCATTCTCTTTATCATTCGTAGTCTACATATTGCGCTCAAGTCAATCTCTACTCTGAAAATATGTTCTTTCAATCTACAGGGCCTAGTCAAAGAGTGTGTAGCATCACACATGTTACCCAGTGACATTGTGGCCTAGCCAAAGAGTGTGTAGCATCACACATGTTACCCAGTGACATTGTAAGTCTTATTCCAAAACCATAGAGTTTATTGGCACTCTCCGGGGTATAGTTTAGGAGGAAACTGTCAGCCACATGATTTATCAGATCACGATAGTCTCTGGAGAAACCTGTGTTAAACTTGTCGCTCTTTATGGTAACCAAAGGCTCCATAATTCTCGCTACCATATTCCCACTACATCGGTTATAGCAACACATGGAAATCTCTGAATTGTTTTCAAATTCATTGTGGCTGCCTTAACAAGAGCCCCATAGGGCATAATTGCTCTAAACATTATGGTACTCCTCTAGTGTATAATTCCAGGGATACATACATACAACATAATTGGTCATTACAACCCTTTAGTCAGGATTACGACCTAGCTTCTCAGACCACTTATGTCGTGTGCGTTAATTTTTATACATGAGTAGTGGGACCTACAGTTTAAAGTCGACTCCGAACGTTGGATTTTTTGAGAAACTTTTCATGGCAATTTTATTTTATCGCTCAGAGTTTTTGCCAGAAATCTGCTGAGAGGAAGTCGCCGCAGAAATATTTTGTCTCATTTAGTTGGAAATGCCTGAGCTGGTGTTTGAACCGAGGCCTCACGTCTAATAAACCAACACACTACCTACTAGACCACGGCGACTTCAATATTATCTTGCTAGCCTTTTGCATATCATTATGGCACTCTTGAATGCTCTCTAAATGAGACATTAATGCAATATTTACTATCCACTAGTGTGCCTAGATATTTGGCCTTCGTTTTCTATGAAGAGTCGAATATTCATTCATTTAGGAATTGTTACAAGCACGAGGGAAACTACTGCGCAAGATCTTCGGTCCAGGGCGAGCTGGCGATGATTTCCGTATCCGATCCAACAGTGAGCTGTATGAGCTCCTCAACGACATTGACGTTGTACAGTGTATTAATATCCAGCGGCTGCGCTGGCTCGGCCATATCGTTCGAATGGAGGAGGATGCTCCGGCGGGACGGGTATTTGATGCGGGAATCTGCGGAAGTCAGCGAAGAGGACGACCTTGCATCCGTTGGAAGGACCAAATCGAAGAAGCCCTGACATCGATTGGTGTGACCAACTGGCGTAGGCGCGTACGAAGCAGAGGCGCCTGGAAGGATGTGTTGCGGCAGGCCGAAATCCGATAAACGGGTTGTTATGGCCAATTAAGTAAGTAAGTAAGTATTTTCTTAGTATTTCCGCCATCAACTCTTGACGAAAAATGTTTGTTTTTATGTACGTAAACTGTTTTAGAGCACTGTTATTCGTTATAAAGTATATAAATTCGTTTGTTGTGAGGAGCTGGCAAGAAATTCAAACTATTCCCTCCCTTCTCTCTCCACCCTTGTGCTTGGTCTCTCTTCCTTTGTCCTTTGACGATGGATAGTCTGTAGTTTTTGAAAAAAAAAATTTTTTTTTCTTTTTTTTGTTGCTTCTTTTCTAGGCTCTATAGAGATGGGTATCATGTCCTATAAAGATAGTTAATGTTTTCATGTTACTCTTCATCTTTTTCAAATTTTGTTTCCTTTTCTCTTTTGTTGTTGTTGCTGCTGTTGTTGCTATAAATATGAATAAAAGCCATCAATATGGGTCTCTATATACGACACTATACCACGAGTACCAAAAGAGTATGTACTATGGCTTGTATGTGGTGGTGGCTACTGCTACATACTGCTACTACTGTGCAGTGTATAGTCAATTGTTTTTTTTTTTAGGTCAATGCAGCTTTTTTGTGGATTCCTTTTTGGTTGCATCGAAAGAAAAAACGAAAAAAAAAAAATGAAAGACACAAAAAATGGACTGTAAACTGTTGCCAGCAGATAATGGTTAAATTTAATGAAATTATTTTCAATTTTTTCTGTCTTTTTTTACAATCTTTTTTTACCAATATACATCGGTTTATAGCTCTGGCCATTGACTTGTGTAAAGTTTTTGTAGACAAATTCTTAATTTAGAAATGAAAAGGGTTTCTTAAACGTAATAGAACTTAAGGGGGCCATAGATGACCTCGGCATATAAATATTTTTTGAACCTTAGCCTTTTGGTTGAAGTAAAGGATGTTTGCAGTCATTCCACGATTCGAATTCTACGTTGTTGGCTATGTCCTGCAAAAGTTTTATGTTGAAAATGAGAAGAATTTTTAGTTTGCCGATGTTATAACCGGTGATTTTTTTAGCTATTATCTTTTTGGCAACACTGGTTTAACCAGCTCACGCACGTTTCGTGTTTTGTTTCACTGTCAAACATCTTCAGTTTGGTCTATAATTCGGCCAGTGTTAATGATGACCATCAATTATCGATTCGTCGTCGTTCGCAGCAATTGCGCCCCTGTTACTCAACAGCGTAGAAAATTTTGCGGAAGGATTTAGGTGTGAAGCCTTTCAAAATACAGCTGGTGCAATAATTGATGCCGAACGACCTACCGCAACCCAGAATTTTTGGTGAATGGGCTCTTTGAAAGTCGGCTTTGAAAGATCCACTTCTTTATCGAAAAATTGTGTTCTGCGACGAAGCTCATTTTTGCCTCAATTGATACGTAAATAAGTAGAATTGTCGATTTTGGTGTGAAGATCAGCCAGAAGCATTTCAAAAGCTACCAATGCATCCAGAAAAAGTCACAGTTTGGTGCGGTTTATGGGCTGGTGGCATCATTGGTCCGTACTTCTTCAAAGATGCTGCGAATCGTAACGTAACTGTGAATGGTGAGCGCTACCGTGAGATAAAATCCAACTTTTTTTTGCCCAAAATGCAGGAGATTGACTTGCATGACATGTGGTTTCAACAAGACGGTGCCACATGCCACACAGCACGCGTAACAATGGACTTATTGAGAGGCGAGTTCGGTGAACACTTTATTTCATGTTCGGGATCGGTCAATTGGCCGGCTAGATCGTGCGATTTAACGCCGTTAGACTATTTTTTGTGGGGCTATGTTAAAGCTCATGTCTATACAGACAAGCCCGCTTCAATTGACGCATTGGAAGACAACATTGAAGCGTTTATTCGTGAGATATCGGCCGAAATGTTGGAAAGAGTATGCCAAAATTGGACTAAGCGAATGGACCATTTGAGGCGCAGTCGCGGTCAACATTTGCATGAAATAATCTTCAAACATTAAATTATATGGACCGTACTATCGATTCAAATAAAGATTTCATGCATTTTTCTGAATTTTAAGTTTTTTTTTTTGAAAAATTTTCCTATGGCTCATAGAGTCCGGCTCAAAATGATCTTTTGCACTGAAACACTCATTCATTCAGCATTCTCTTGTCAGGGTTAGTACGTCAAAGAACTGGATCAGTTCATTTGAGAGGAGTATCTATATGTCCTGTTCACAATGGTTACAGTATGTATCTTCTATACTTTATTCCTTTATTTTTGAACACCTATTCTTCCTTACAGCAGTGGCTGTAGATATTTTTGTTGAATATGCCCGTTCTGTACCGGTGGCTATTTTAATCATAGTGATCTGTAATTATCCTCGACAGTAGCATTCCTTTACTAAAAACTTAGAAAGATTGACGTTTAATTTGTTGAATTTCTCTTTTGTTGATGTGCAATGTAAGAAAGAGGAGTTAAGGGTGAGGATATATTGTGCATCTTCTCACCAATGACAGACTTACATAAGTACCTGATCATCCAGAGTATACAATTGACAGAGAGTTGGTAATTAAGAGCTCGGCTTGTCTACATTAGATTTGTAGGATTTAGTATCGGAATTATCTGTCCTGTACAGTCACTTATTGCAGGCATAGGGCTGTTGCCCTGCATAGTCCGCTTTACGAAATGGCCGAGGGCATTATTATTTTATATTCGAGAACAATTCTGAAAATTTTCTTGGGACTTAAATCAAGAATACTGGGGCTCCTAGTTGAGCCTCACTACAAGACACCACCGATTAAAGTTGCTAGTCATTCCAAAATTTCGATAAATAGATGTTGACCATCATCTCATCTCCTCTATCAGGAGGCTCCTGTTGATGCCACAGAATGGAGTGAAGGTCAAATAGAAGAGATGTCCTCAATTCTGTCGTTGAAACAAAAGTCTGCCATACAATTTGCTTAGTGTCCTTGACGTCCTGGCACCCTTAGGAAAGAGAAGGTTCTGAGAAAGTAGGTTGTTGAGTGCCTTGTGATACCCCAGTACTGTCATTAACGTTAATGTATAACTGCTAGCACCCCTGTAGAGCCTAGCTTTGGAAATTGGCTGTGTTAGTATGCTGGCTGTTGAGTTTAATAAGGAGCGTAATGAAGTGTGTTGTATATAACTTGGAGATTTCGTTGAAGAACTGATATAATCATTCACAGTCCAGAGAGTGTGATACGTGAGAATTGAATCGACAGTGTAGTCCATATAGCTGACGTTATTATAATGTGTTATACCTCTTCAATTTCCGAATTGTATCAGATCTCCTATCGAGTGCAGCTAATCTATCTTAGTTCAAACTTAAGACGTTGGGATGAATAGAGCTTCTCAATTGTTCTATCTTATCTGATCTAATCTATCTAATCTGGTTTAAAGCGGTTCCTGGTTGATGTTGTCTTGACGTTTTGGTCTAGACGGCTTTTACTACTGTCCGATTTGGCAGTCGTAGGGTGTGAGATTAAGAGTATGTCAGCATATAAGTTAAACCATTACGTTCGCTTGGTAGTTCTAGCAACTTCTGAGTTCTTTAGGGAATATGCATTTACCAGCATGTTTCTTTCTCTCTTTAAAACACAATGATAAATGGTTTTGAAACGAAAAATACGTCTTAATGAAGAGTACGAATTATGTGGCTTAATTAAATGTTATTTCATAAGGGCTATTGAGTTGATTTTCCAGTATAAAAGGTAAATATTGCCACGGTATGAGTTGCTGAACAAGTAGCACTGATTCCAAACCAATACTGCTTGGACCCTACGCCTAAGACCACTTGTTTAAATTATTAAAAGTACTCAGAGGGCTTAACTTAGGTTAGAGGACGTGTACTTGTCAATTAAAACAAGTACAGTACCCGGAGGTCGAATTGACCCATTGTACCAGGTTAGGTAAGTAAGTAAGTAAGTACAAGCACTTGAGAAGAAATTTGCTCTAGTAAGGGACAAGCAAGTGATTTCAGACTAATTTCCTGTACCTTCTTTCACGGAAAATGTGTTAAAATTAACTCACTTGTAGAGAGGCTAGACAAATCTAACCCATTATTGCCAAAGGAAAGGCACGATTTGCGTAAATTTACTCAAAATAGATCTCAGGAACTTCATAGCAAACAGGGTTGCTAGGAATTTGTGTCACAACAGCTTCTGCAGCAACTGGAATGACAGGAAAGAAAGGAAGGCTACTCAACGGTAATATAGCCCATGCAACAAAGGCTAAGCAATGAAAGAGCAGCCAAAATAGCAATCACCAGTTTCTTTATGGCAGTTCAGCAGAAGATTACGTAGGTTTTAGTGTGTGACAGTCTGACATACTAAATATCCTTAAAGACTTATGCAAGGATGCCAAAGCTATTACAAAAACAGAAAGGCTGTACATTATCAAATGGAGTTAAATGAACCGAACTCAAATTATTTCCATAATTCAAGGATTTCTTCTGCTTCTTATGCATCTGGCAGTTATTAAGGTGTTACCAACAACAACTCCAACTCACGTTAACCTTATCTCCTGCATCCTCGGTATAAGAGTTATCATAATGAGACTTCTGTTACAACTTAAGCACGTGTTTGTAATTTATGTTTCTGGGTTTTCCTCCCCTTTACGCATAAAGACTGTTGTCTTTATAGCTTTCTGAAGGTTTTAAAAGTTTAAATTTCTTGTTTTAAATTCCGTTTTGCTATGTGTCGCCTTGTGTCTGTCCCCCTCCCTTTAAAGAAATGGAGATGGCAAAAGGATATTGATTTACCAAAGCCAAGGATTTAGGATTATTGAAGCTCCTTCTTTATTTGGGAAGGGGATGGGGATGTACGAGTATAATGTACAATAATTGTGGGATTTCTTGTTATAAATTTTGTGGATTACGGTTATTTATGCTCTGATTTGTTTGTAATCGAAATCGAAAACACAAAAAAAATACGAAAGAAAATTGAAAATTGAAAATAAATTAAAACACAGAAGAGAAGACAATTTTAAACTTCTTTTATTATTTTTTTGTGCTACCAAGGAAAACAAACAAAAACAGTTTAAAGGAGAGAAGCTACTCTAAATGTATTTTTAAGGAGGGGGCCTTAAATGATGCAAAAATAAAAAGAAGGCACTGGGTATGAATACCTGCAGAACTTTACATTGAATCTGTGCTCTAGACATGCTGTCTAGATTTGAGTATTTTTTTATGGAAAGTTTGGAATCAAAAAAAAAAAAGGATTCTACACGAATCTAGGTGGTGACAGACGACCTGTTATTAAGATAGCCAGAAGGGTAGATTTGTTCGGTTATGATATAAGCAAACTTAGGGTGTCTAACTAAACAGCAAGGGCTATACAGGGTGGCTGATATATAATGCAACAAAGTAAAGCGCTATATTTAAAAAAAAATTTTTTTTTTTAATTTTATTGTTCAAAAGCAAAAAATGTTGGAAATAACATCAAATTTTAGAATCAGTTTAGATTTGTTCGAATAGGCCACCTTTGGTATGAATTATGACCTTCAAACGGCCGACAAAGCCATCACAGGCTGCACGAAAGTGGCTTTGCGGTATTTTGGCCCATTCCCGGCGAAGCGCCGTCTTGAGATGATCGACACTTTGGTATTTTTTAGTGAGAACCTTACTCTCAAAAATGCCCCAGGCGCAAAAGTCCAACGGATTGAGATCCGGAGATTTTGCTGGCCATTGTGGGGTAGAAATCAAGCGAGGAACCTCCTTTTTAAACCATTCTTGGTTGACGCGTGCTGAGTGCGGTGGTGCTGAGTCCGGTTGGAATGTCCATGGTCTGCGATCGGAATGTTTGTCTGCCCAGGGCTTCAATACTGTCTTTAAGACATTTTCCCGATAATATTTGGCATTTATTTTGACCCCACGGTCGATGAATACGAGCGGGGAGCGACCATCGGCCCACACCATTACCATCGGCGGCGCTTTAAATTTTCAGCTGACCTCTTTGGCAACTAAACCCGATCATTTTGTTTGTTCACAAACTGCTCAATTTGGAATGGCTTCTCATCGGAGAAAACCAAATTCGGTAACTGGCCACTTTAGAGAAACTGGCCACCTGTAGAAGGAAACGTCTAGATCTGCTCTCTAGATTTAAGTATTTTTTTGTGGAAAGTTCGGAATCAAAAAATGGGATTCTGCATGAGTCTAGCTGGTGGCAGAAGACCTGGTATAGCGGTAGCCGGATGGTAGGAAATGATATAAGCAAACTTAGATTGACTAACTGAAAAGCAACAGCTTTAGAGGCAGATGTCTAGATCTGTTCTCTTGATGCGAGTATTTTTTATGGAATCAAAAACACGTTTCTGAACGAATCCAGCTGGGAGCAGAAATCCTAGTATAGCAACAGGCAGATGTGTAGACTTGTTAGATGATGAGTGTCCAACTGAAAAGCAATGGAAGATGTCGACTAAATGAAATCTATTTGACAGTTCAGAGTTACAAAACAAAGAAAGAAATATTGAAACTTCTGTGCATTTTGGCATAGTCTAGTATGTAGTGTGTTGGCTTATTAGACGTAAAGCCAGGGTTCGAGCCCCAGGCCAGACATCAAAATAAAAGTATTTCTTCGGCGACCTTCTCTCAGTAGATTTCTGGCAAAAACTCTGAGAGTAAAATAAAATTGCCATGAAAAAGTTTCTCAAAAATCTGTCGTTCGGAGTCGACTTTAAACTGTAGGTCCCACCACTCATGTATAAAATTAACACACACAACATAAGTGGTGTAAGAAACTAGGTCGTAATCCTGACTGAATGATAATCCTAACTGTAATGACCAAATATGTATGTATGTGTGCATTTTGGCGCAGAACGAGGCATTATTTTCAAAATGAAATTCTCTTGAGTGTTTAAAAGTACTTCGACTTCAATGAATGTAAGCTTCCTACAGCTTCTTACAGCTGCTTTTCTCACTTATTGCCCTAGATTTTCATATCTTTTTTTAAGACTTTCATACGTTATTTCCTATTAAATATTGATCACCTAAACTATATGGAGAATATAAAGTAACTGGTATGGTCTTAAAATCTATTTAAATTTCCTATAAATTATCTTTTATTTTACCAAAATAAAAACGAAAAAAACTATACCTTTTCATTCAAATTGACCTGCATTTAAAATGCCGTAAAAATACTTCTTTTTCCTTAGTTGTTGTCGACATACAAAAAAGAAAAAAGAAAAACTTTTTAGGATATCGTTGGTATTCTATGAGCTTTTCTTTCAGTATCTACTTTGGCTTGTATTTTTTCCCCATTTTTTTTTTTTTTGCTTTCAAACTTCTATTATTTTTAGAGTTTTAGTAGATATTTTTTGCCGGTTTTTTTGTTTTGCAAAATGTCTTGCAACAGAATAGAAAAATTTATGCGTTTCGATAACATTTTTACTAATTTTCAATGGTATTGGATGTGGTTTAAATCGACCGATAGAGTTGGATGGATGGATATGCATGCATATGCAGTACATGCATGGAAAACTATGCATAGAAATAATGCATGCATAATAGTGATGGAAAGAAAAATAGCACAAGTTGCTTACAATATTAAAAAAATTATCAGCAAAAGCATTTTGTATACATATATACATACATACATACATAATTGGCCATTACAACCCTTCAGTCACGATTACGACCTAGTTTCTCACACCACTTATGTTGTGTGTGTTAATTTTTATACATGAGTGGCGGGACCTACAGTTTAAAGTCGACTCCGAACGACAGAGTTTTGAGAAACTTTTTCATGGCAGGTTTATTTACTCTCAGAGTTTTTGCCAGAAATCTGCTGAGAGGAAATCGCCGGAGAAATATTTTTTCTTATTTTCGTTTTGATGTCTGACCTGGAGTTTGAACTCGGGCCTTATGTCTAATAAGCCAACACACTACCTACTAGACTGCGACGACTTCAAGTATTTTGTATAGAATAGAAAATTGTACAAAGGATATGAAGTTGGGTGATGGCATAATGAACCAGCCTTTTTGAGTTCTACACATTTGGAAAATCTTGAGGAAATTTTCTTTACACGAATCAGCTGGTTTAAGGTCAAATTGATTCTAAAAAGTTTTATTGTATCAACCATAATGGTTGAGTGTGAGTGTGATTGATGCTAAACTGCAGTATTGTTTTAGTTTAGAATTTTATTAGTTGACATCAGAGGCGCCTTGGCTTAATTAGTACTTCTTCTATTTACTACATGACTTAGGTCAAATGGATTGACAAGTGGCCTGCAGTATTAGAGACGCCTTTGACTTTATTAGTAGTTCTTTATTTACTACACGCTTTAGCTCAAAAGGTTTGTAACTCACTTAATAAACCATTTGTTCTTTAAACCATGAGTTCTTCAAACAAAGTCTACCAACACAACACACGCAAAGTTAAAGTCAGAAAAGTCTGTCACACAGCTGATGGCTTAAAAATTATACGAGACTCTTTGTAAGCAATTTGAATTAAAATAAAATTTGAAACAGATTTGACTTCAGTAGAGGCGCTTCAGGCGAACACCAAGCCACCAGGAACAAGAGATATGACTAAATGGCAACGATTTGATCAAAAAGTTTTATCAAAGCAATGATAAGTTACTTAAATGTATAGAAATAAAATGAAGTTATCGTAAGGAGAGGGCTATCAATGCTGATTTAAAGATCGCTTGGCAAAGCCACTTATACAGTCACACAGATAATTATACGTACCCCCCCCCCTAAAAATCATTTTTTTTGGAAAAGTAATGAACTTCTGATCTAAAATTTCTTTACATTAGCGTCTGTAACGACACATTTACTTAAATAAAGAAAAAAAGATTCCCAAAATCTATGAATTTGTGACGGCAGTTTGCTTAAAACCAATATGGCACCACAGAAAATTATACGTACGACGTATATTTCGCATAAAATTTCTCCAAGGGTAGCCCGGTATATAAAAGTTATTGTGGATAAAAATCCTAGGACTACAGCCGTAGAAATACGAAATACCTCGGAAAGTGATCACAGTGTTATTGTGCGTCCGAAACAGTTCGAAGTGTTTTGAGAAAGAACGGTTTCCGCAGCCGAGTGCCGAGAAAAAAGCCACGATTGGAACTCGCCCAATAATATATGGACAAGTCAACTGATTTTTGGGCGAATGTAATATTTAGTGATGAGAACAAATATTATTTGTTCGGCTGTGACGGAAAACAAAAAATTTGGCGCAAAAATCAGTTGACTTGTCCATATATTATCATTTTTAAAAAAATGATTTTTAGGGGGGTATGTACAATTATCTGTGTGACTGTAGGTCGTAGCTCTAAAGATATGGACTTTTAATCACTCTTCTTGAAAGACTTAAATGAAGCAAATGTGTGTTGGGAAAAGGGCAAATAAATATTGGTTTAAAGGACACTTAACGAATTTAGATTATTTCTAACAACCCACCTTAATTGGGTAAAATTATAGATTCCGAATACCCGAATACCTCTAGAAGTCGCCGTAGTCTAGTAGGTAGTGTGTTGGCTTATTAGACGTAAGGCCCCAGTACAAACCCCTGGTCAGACATCTCCAACAAAACGAAAGTTGAAGAGATCTTCGGGGACTTCTTTCAGCAGATTTCTGGCAAAAACTCCGAGATTTAAATTAAATTTCCATGAAAAAGTTCCTCAAAAATCTGCCATTCGGAGTCGACTTTAAACTGAAAGTCCCTCCACTCGTGTATAAAATTAACACACACAACATGCGTGATGTGAGAAGGAAGGTTGTAATCCTGACTGAAATATTGTAATGACCGGTTATGTACGTATGTATGTAACCTAGTCCCTCTGGAGCACCAAATTGCATCAAATGATATGCAAAAAGTCACAAGCAGTCACTATAATGTTTAGGCATGAAAAGATTTTGCGCAGTTTTCCCAATTTGATGCTCGATTATAAAGCAACAATCCCAACTCACAGAGTTACAGTATCAGTTTAGCAAGTGTAGTGTTAATCTGCATTTTCTACACAACAATGAGTCTTTTGCCAATGCTTGTGTAAATATTTCTGGGCTGAGAAGATCTCCTCCGCATACATTCTACTGTGTTTCTGCATTTGGAAGCCATAGAATGCTTCTGCTCTTCTATTGCTAGCTTCAGTCCTAACCCCACATTTTATTTCGTGATCTATATTCACAATCCTCCTGGATTCACTATAATCAGTCTCCATATTATTCGAAGTCTTCATATTAAAGCCATGCAGATGTTATTTTATGTCCTTAAGTTCTAAATAGGCAATTGAATAGCAGAGACCTCTCTCGTACGACAAAACTAACACTCTACAAGACACTCATCCTACCTGTGCTTCTTTATGGCGCAGAGGCATGGACCCTATTAAGAACTGATGCAGCGGCCTTGAGGGTGTTCGAGAGAAAAGTCCTACGTAAGATCTTCGGTCCAGTACGAGTTGGCGATGATTTCCGTATCCGATCCAACAGTGAGCTGTATGAGCTCCTCAACGACATTGACGTTGTACAGCGTATTAATATTCAGCGGCTGCGCTGGCTCGGCCATGTCGTTCGAATGGAGAAGGATGCACCGGCGAGATGGGTATTTGATGCGGGGATCTGCGGAAGTTGGCGAAGAGGACGATCTTGTATCCGTTGGAAGGACCAAATCGAGGAAGCCCTGTCATCGATTGGTGGGACCAACTGGTGTAGGCGCACAAGAAGCAGAGGCGCCTGGAAGTATGTGTTGCGGCAGGCCGAAATCCGTTTAACGGGTTGTTATGGCCAATTAAGTAAGTAAGTAAGTTCTAAAACATTCCTTCTCCAGTTAATTTGACGTAATCGTGCAAATGATCAATTGAAGTTCTACATGGCAAAGTCATTGTGGTGAGGGAAACCAAATTTTTAAAGATTGATCAATCAACGGTGTGTGTTAGGCAAGTAGAATTGCTGTTATTTGCTTTCGAGATCGGAAATATTGGTCTCACTGATATTTTCCTATCCACAACTGTAGTATTTTTTAGTTTATCTTATAGTTTTAAAAACATTGCCAATATTTTTTTTTTAGTTTTTTTTGTTTGTTTTTTTTTCATTTTTTCTTCCATTCTTTCTATTCTATATTCACCCTGCTATGAGTTTCAAATACTGTATGGCAGATAGAGAGATACTCACTCCAGCTTAGGAAACTTGTATGAGTGAATGAATGAATGTATGAATGAATGAGCGAGCGAGTGAGCGAGCGAATGGATGAGTGTGTTCGAGCAGTTTTGCAATTTTTCACATGCGTTCTGACAGCAGCAACAGCGGCAGTGGAAGAGAAAGAAACTTTTTTTTGTTTGTTTCTTTCTTTATACGTTTAGTGGCTCTACATATTGTTGCGCTGGTTATACTCTTGGTTGCAAGTTGCAATAAATGTTTGCATACGAGCATTTACTATCTTAACATGCCACATACTATACCACTTATTTACCCCCCCCCCCCCCTCTCCTAACTTTTCGTATTCATAAATCGTTTGCATATGTTTTGGCATTGGCCATTGGTATTGGCCTGAACTGTAGAAAGGAGGGGAGGGGAGGGGGAGAGAAAAAATATTCAAAAAGTTTTTCCCAAAAATTTTTTTTTAATTTTTTTTCTCTTTTTTTTTGTAGAAAGAAAGCAAAACAAAATAAAAAAATAAAGAACGTTTTGAAGGCGTGAATTTTCGAAATTAGCATAAGCCAATAAATCTTTTTACCATTCGATATACCAACAACAACAGTAACAGATACAGATACAGTAACAGATAAAATGAAAAACAAAAAAACAAAAAAAAAATATTCCACAGCACACACACACTTTATGAGGAGCTATTGCTATTAAAATCCATACAAAATACAGTTGAGAGTATAGCTTATGGAGGGAGCATATAGGGAAACATGGGTTGTTGTGATCGGAAACATTTACAAGCTCTTAAATTTTATTCACAGAACACAAAAACAACAAAAATAACAACAACAATAATTTCAAAAGAATGTATGTATACCGTTTAAGACAGGCCAATAAATATTTGAATTTCTTACGCTTCGCAAATGAACTGAAATGAAGAGGAGAAAATCAACTTCCTGGCTAAAATTAATGTGTTGAAACAGACACACACACATTCACATTCACATACATACACGCTTATCCATATGCCTTATATACACTTACACCTGAACGGATATTTAGGACTTAATAAGTTTTGCCTCCAATTTCTTTAGTGCTGCAGTAGCAGCAGTAGAGTTGGCCATTTCTTGTTCGTTTACAGTTCAGATAAAGGCAGGATAAGTAAAGGAGGTGGGCAATATAAAAGCAAATGAATGGTAATTAAAACAACATTCTTGCGTTAGAATATAGGTAAACCAGGCTTAACAGTACCATTTAAGAGTTCTTTCCAGTGTTCTGGAGGTTTGCTTTGAATTCGGGAAGTCTGAGTGTCCCCACGCTGCTTGTAAGAGTGGATTTATTGCAAAAAACTCTCCAACATAGGTTACCCGATAGTTAAGCTTGTTCCATGATAGCGAAGAATGTATATCGAGTCACCAAAAATATATTGTAACAGAAGGACCATTGTGCTAAATTACAGCAATCCCTCGATTTACGTCGCAGTTGTTTCCAAAAAAGGCGACGTAAATCGAAACGACGTAAATCGAAACGACGCAAACCGAAACGACGTAAATCGAAACGACGTAAACCGAAACGACGTAAATCGAATTTCATATTGTACAAAGTAGTATGTTTTTAACAAGGAACTTAAAAAAGTTACAGTCTCCCTCGATTTACGTCGCAGATGGTTTAAAAAAAAAAAAAAAAAAGCGACGTAAATCGAATGACGACGCCAATTTTAATTTTAGGGAACAAAAAATTTGACGACGTAAATCGAAACAACGTCAATCGAGGCGACGTAAATCGAGGGATTACTGTAGGTAAATTAGGTAGAGTCGCTGTAGTCTAGTAGGTAGTGTGTTGGCTTATAAGACATGAGACAACGGTTTAAAATCCAAGTCAAAAAGTCGATCGAAACGAAATCAAAAAATAAAATATTTCTTACGGCGACTTCCTCTCAGCGGATTTCCGGCAAAAACTCTGAGAGTAAAAAAATTGCCATGAAAAGTTTCTCCAGAATCTGTTCTGTCGTTCAGAATCGGCTTTAAACTGTAGGTCCCGCCATTTATGTATAAAACTAATACACACAACATAAGTGATGTGAGAAACTAGGTGGTAATCTTGGATGACGGGTTGTAAGGCCAATTATGTATGTATGTATGTAGCTTGCATGTTTTTTTTTTCCAAATTTTTACGAATTCACTCAGAGCCGTTGTGCTGTATTGCGATGTCCTGAAATTTCAAATTTCCTAATAAAGTCTCAAGTATTTATTCTGTGACATTCCAGGCAAACCGGGTACTGAAACCTACCTGCAGAGCTGCCTTAGTCTAGATTCCTATCATACAGAAAATGCAGAACCTTCTTCCTTAAAATACCAACTACAGTGATCGCAATGCGCTCAAGATAAACGTACAATCACGCAATATACCGTTATTACACACGTAATTAATTTCCTGATAAGATTCAAAAGAACTCGGTCAGACTTCACATACATACATACATACATACATACATACATACATACATAATTGGTCATTACAACCCTTCAGTCAGGATTACGACCTAGCTTCTCACACCACTGATGTTGTGTGTGTTAATTTTTACACATGAGTAGCGGGACCTACAGTTTAAAGTCGACTCCGAACGAGAGATTTTTGAGAAACTTTTCATGGCAATTTTATTTTAACACTCAGAGTTTTTGCCAGAAATCTGCTGAGAGGAAGTCGCTGAAGAAATACTTTTTGTATTTTCGTTTTGATGTCTGGCCTGGAGTTTGAACCGTGGCCTTACGTCTAATAAGCCACCACACTACCTACTAGACTACGGCGACTTCGGTCAGACTTTAACAAGCGAAAATGCCTGTTGGGAGGGGAATTTAGACGCGGTCAACAGATTAATGAGCTCAATGAACTGCTTACGATGGAAAAGGTCTTAGGGAAAAATACCTGCTTAATAACATCAGGGATATATACGGGATACGACCTTCCATACCAAAAATAAAGATGAATGGTTTATTGATTACCATATTATTATGATTAACGCCTTAGTTCCTAGATGGCTCATGAAATTCTTCATGGCGCGACTTTTTCGAAGTTTCTTTCCGCATTTTCCATATGTAAGTGATTTCTGTATTTTATCTAAAACCTGCCATATCAACGCTAAAGTGTGGATGCCTTTTAAAGGCTTATTTGGCAAAGTGTCCTTTCGACTTTGCTTTCGTTGTCACTGCATAGGTGTTGGTCTGATAATATGCTTGTTAAACGAATTCATAGTATTCTTTGGAAAATATCTGGATTCTACTGTAAATCCAATGGCTTCTTTGGAAATGTTCCCTTTCCCTCTCTCGCTTTTGTTTTCGTTTTCACCGTGTAGACATGTTGGTTGTTGATCTGACAATATGTTTGGCTGCCTTCCAAAATGTTAGTTGCTTTGTGTTTGAACAAAGTAACGTGTTTTACAATGCCGCTGTACGAAATATATACAATGTATTCTATTTTTGAAAACGTCGTCAATGTGTATTTTTAACGCAATCAAAAAGCAATCAGGCATCGGATTTATAGTTGATGCATTGTTTGGTTACTTTGCATATCTACATAGTTTATATACAGTGGTAAAACTGCATACAAACTTTTTATTGATACATTTTGAAAGGCAGCCTTTAACAAACGAAGTCACAGTATTCTTTGGAAAATATCTGAATTCCACTGTATATCTTAAAGATGTAGTCCATGTTTCGGGCATAGACAGTTATACGTGCTGTTTGTTTGCCCTGAGTCTTGGAAAATCCTTTAATTTTTAATTAAAAATCTCTTCCGTCTCTTACATTCAGTCAATAATGTCCATGAAATCTTTCACATCTGCTGGTATATGATTTATTGACTGTCCTTGATGTCTGTGTCAGCTTATTAAGGATAACAAAACGAAAAAGGACATTAAATCCTTAAATAACTTATAAGACCATAAAATTATTAAGACACACACAACACAACACAACGCAATACAACACTGTTGAGTCGTTAAGGTTGTATATCCTTGTGGTTTTTTGATTATCCTGTTTATAGAATTAAAAAAAAAACCAAAAAATACTCGTTTTAATGACAACCGAACAAAAGGCTGCAAAATACATACATACATACATATTACAAGACAATACAATACACATGCACGCACATGACATTTATGGATTGAAGCAGATTCTTAATGTTTCACTTCAGCAACAATGACTGCGTGGAGCAGTGTATTAAAGGCACGACAATAATGGCAATACAATAGATGTGGCAACAACAACAAAAAAATGAAGGAAATGTTTCAACAATAAAATTCCCTTTGGATCAATAAAATCCTGTTAATACAGCATAAAAATTCTTAAAATAAAAATCTTGCCATACAATGCCACAGAAAAACAAAGAAAAAAAAATAATGAAAGCAAGACCAGTAGCAACAGCATTAATATACAGCGCGTGTGTGAGGCACGCACAAATCAGCTGGCTGGCTGGCTGACTGGCTATTTAAAAAAGAGAGGAAAAGATTGATTTGTTACGCGGGCATCATATGGTCTTGCCACAAAAGTTCCAAACACTCATGATGCCATCCAAATAAAAGCAGAGGGGGGTTTTGATGCTGGCGTTAATAAGAAGTGGAAACAGAATTAGCAATAAAACGAATGAATGAATGAAGCAAATGATCTCTAGCTAGGCCCACACACACATTTAAGCACACGCCCTACTATATTCTTCAAAACAATGCCCCTCTTAAAAACAAGAAAAGAAGGAAATTTTCCTTTTCAATTGCTAATCAATCAAGCGATGTTTGATAATCAAAAATATTTTATAATCAGCCGCCATAATTTTTGTCAACGAGTTAGGTTGTGAGTGACATATTTTGAGGCGACAAAAAATTTCATAAATTCAGCGAATATCTGAAGCATGGGAGGAAATCAATTCATTTCTTTTCATACCAGTTTCATAAGTCTTTCAACTTTGACAGTTGTGGAGAGGAATTAAGCGAAGAGATTGAATTTCCCAATTATTTTAAGAATAACGAGGGTTAAGACAAACCAGTATAGTTGACTTGAACTAAGTAACTAGCCGTAGACATTAATTTTAGTATAGTAGACCCCACATAATTTCAATATTGTAATATTGGCAGAGAAATGATTGCATTTTGAAAACCACTAAGACTGTGCGTCCATAAACAAGTCACGGTGAAAATGAAAATTGCAAAACACATTTCGGGCGGTATCTCGTCAATAACATAATAAAGATTGGTTTTCATACTCTTCGCATACCTCCATTTGGAAAACAGTTCAGTAATGGGACAGTATAAGACACCGAAAACTTAAGTTTTTCAGAATAAATTCACGAAGCTGTATTTATTTTCGTTTTCCTACTATAAGTCAAGACTACTACGTAAAGCCAGGGTTCGAGTCCTAGGCCAGACATCAAGACAAAGTACAAAAAGTATTTCTTCGGCGACTTCCTCTCAGCAGATTTCTGGCAAAAACTCTGAGAATAAATAAAATTTTGCCATGAAAAAGTTTCTCAAAAATCTGTCGTTCGGAGTCGACTTTAAACTGTAGGTCCACGACTCATGCATAAAATTAACACACACAACATAAGTGGTGTGAGAAACAAGGACGTTGTACAATGGGTCAATTCAACCACCGGGTACTGTACTTGTCTTAATTGACAAGTACACGTCCTCTAAACTCACCTTCGCGAAAACTTGTCGAATATTGGTTTTCATCCATTTGGGACATCCATTCCGAAAAGGGAGGACTGGAGGAGTGGTTCAGTGAACCTCCCAAAGGACTCCGCACAAATTTACACCGATGACTCCAAACTGGAAGGAGCCATTGGAATTGGTATCTATTTGGAATCAATCGGAATATCCAAGTGCATAAGGCTACCAGATCATTGCAACGTCTTTCAAGCGGAGGTGTTAGTAATTCAGGCTGCGGTGAAAATTATTGTGGACAAAAATGTTCACGGACGGAAAATCATCATACTTTCCGATAGCCAAGCGGCTATCAAGGCCAGTTCCAAGACAGTGTACAACTGTCTGTAGATATCTCAATGAGGTGGCGAACCGATATGATGTTTGTATCACATGGGTACCGGGACATAAGGATATTCCCGGCAACTGCAGAGCAGATGAACTGGCCAGAAGGGGCACGACCATCGAACTCTCCGAAGAATTCTCTACATTGGGGATCTCTTTGGGTACCTGCAAATTTATAATTGACAAAGCAATCGTAGATCTTGTGAACAGAATGTGGGCATCCGCGGATAAGGACAGAGCGGCGCAAAAGATCTGGCCGAGGCTGGATAGGAGGCGCTCGGCGACTCTGCTAAAACTCCAAAGAAGCAGGCTCAGCACTGTTATTGGGGTTATTACGGGGCATTGCATTATAGGAGCGCATGCGATGCGTATTGGTCATAGACACCTTTCAAATGATTTCTGCAGAAGCTGTTGAGATGAAGAGGATGAAGATGAGGCTATTCTTCACCTATTGTGCACATGTCCGGCACTTAGTCGGATGAGAAAGAGGTACCTGTGTGCCTACTACATGGAGGATATGGATGAACTGTCATGTATTGATATTGGCAGCCTGAGTCGCTTCATCGGAAGCTACGAATGGTTCCTGGAATCGGGGAAATGAGGAACTATGGTACCACAATGGGCCCTGTGTGCGGCCTAAGTGTGTCCGCTCATGACTCCATCGAGGGGACAGCCACTTCGACCTACCTACCTAGGGGGTTAAGCTACTATTTAATCCAATTTTGGCAATAATTTACCAAAAATTGGTTTAAAAATGACATTAAATTGGGGCGGATTATTGGCTTAGAAACTAGGTAGTTATACTGACTGAAGGGTGGCAATGTAATGTATCCCTTAGAAACGATTTATGATGGGGTCTATATAAAACAAAGAAGGAAAGAAAGACATCCAACCACACCAAATCGTATGATCTTGGTGGCCAAATCTTCGGAAAAACGAAGTCTAGTTAACAACACATGTGGTCCAGTTCATATGATTTCAGAGCCTATGAATTGACAGAATGTTTGTTCTATTTACACTTCCAGACCATAAAGAGCCCTTAATAGTTGCAATTGCTTTTCCATAAAACTTCTAAGTCCTCCGTGTCCCATTTGAGAGAATTTTTCATGTTGACATAACCCTGAAATCGGTGTCCGGACACTTTGGTTCAATAAATCCTTTTGCTCCAGTGCCTAATCAGCATATCTACGGAGTTTTGAATGTTTCGATAGTTTTTATTGCCACGTGAGTTAGGTTAGGTTACGTTAGAGGACGTGTTCTTGTCAATTAAGACAAGTACAGTACCCGGAGGTTGAATTGACCCCCATTGTACAACGTCCTAGTTTCTCACACCACTTATGTTGTGTGTGTTAATTTTTATGCATGAGTGGTGGGACCTACAGGTTAAAGTCGACTCCGAACGACAAATTTTTTTGAGAAACTTTTCATGGCAATTTTATTTACTCTCAGAGTTTTTGACAGAAATCTGCTCAGAGGAAGTCGCCGAAGAAATACTTTTTGTATTTTGCCTTGATGTCTGGCCTGGGGCTCGAATCCTGGCTTTGCGTCTAATAAGCCAACACACTACGTACTAGACTACGGCGACTTCACGTGAGTTAAACTTTATAAAATTATACGTAACGTAGGCCCAATTCATGAGAACACTGCCGGTCAGTGACAACAGTAATGTATGAAAAGTGGCCACATTTGAATCACTGCTTTTGTAGCCAATTTTATTTAGTGTTTTACGATCCAAAGTTTTACGATTCCTTTCTTAATTAAGAAAACTTAAGAACATAAATTTTTCTGTAAAAATCTTCCTCAATCTTCTGAAATTGCCAGAATATTTAAAGAGACAACAACAGACAAGACTATGAAATTTTAATTAAAATAACCGTTGTCTGCATATAATATTTGTTTTGGCCAACAAAAAAACAAAAAAAAAAAAACAGAGAAAATAATTTAAAAATCTTGGCTACAATGTATTGTTGTAATGGAGAATATTTTTGTAACACGTTCGTACTTGTACGCGCATTCATTTCTGCCTGTCAAATATCACACAGGAAAAATGACAACGAGAAGGCGTTGTACGGCGTTGTATTATTTTTAATGCTGTTGCCACCAACAGGCCATATAACATCACCACTAAATATGCCTGATGCTCAATGATCTCTGTGAGAATGATGATGGTGCTGATGCTGATGATGATGCCACAAAACGAAATTTATTTTTTATTACACAATCCAACAAAATCGTACGTACATATATATTACATGCACCGTTTATAAGTTTTGGGTTTTTTTTTTGTTTTTACACACAATAATGATAATTATGTGATCATAATAATGATAATAATGATGTTGATGATGTTGATGAGGTGAAGCCGTAACAAAACCGTTTAAATAATGGAATCAAATGTTAATGCGAAAAGAAAATTGTCAGAAGAAAATACATGAACGAACGTATGAACGAACGAAAAAAAGAAAATGAAAATAAAATATGTTGCATGCAAAATAATTTGCAACATGTAAAGCAACACAGGAAAAACAATACAAAAAAACGCACATATAACGACGCAGAAAATAGCGCATAACACCAACAACAACAACAGCAACAACAACATAAACATGGCATAAATGATGCCAACAACTGATTGTGACGTGAAATAAGCCGTAATGATAAACTACGATAAAAATTACGAGTGTAGCATTTAAAAAAAGAAGATTGTAATAAGCGAGGGTTGTTGGGGAAAGAGCAAAATAAAGTTTAAACTAAAGGGTCCGCCAAAATAACTTTTTTTTTTTGAAAATGCTTTAAAAAAAAACTACTGAATATTTTCTCAAATTTCTTTTTTTATTTGAAAGTACAATCCTTCCGGTTAATAATGGAAAATAATTTCATTCAAATGGCTGTCTCGGCTAGCCATGCAGTAGCCTACACGATCGGTTCAATTTTTAAGCACATTATCGATTGTGTGCAGCTTCAGTATTTCACCAATGGCTTCACGAATATTGTCCTTTAAAGCGTCAATTGTCTCTGGCTTGTCGGCGTTTACACTTATCTTTGACGGCACCCCACAAATAATAGTCCAACGGTGTCAAATCGCAGCTCCGAGGTGACCAAACGACATCAGCTCTGCGGCTGATAATGCGTTCTTCAAAAACAGGGCGCAAAACATCGAGTGTAGCTTCGGCTGTGTGGCATGTAGCACCGTCCCGTTGAAACCAAATGTTGCCAATATCCTCCTCTTCAATTTTTGTGAACAAAAATTCGTTCAACATGGCCCGATAACGATCGCCATTGACTGTAAAGGCCACTCCTTGCTATTTTTTTTTTTGGGTGCGTCTGCTTTTCAATGTATGCGTGCGGGTTTTCTGTGCCCCAAATGCGACAATTTTGCTTGTTTACATACCCGCCAAGAGCAAAATGAGCTTCATCTGAAAAGATGATTTTTTTTGCCAAAATCGGCATCTTCTGGTGTAGGCTACTGCATGGCCAGCCGAGGCAGCCATTTGAATGAAATTATTTTCCATTATTAACCGGAAGGATTGTACGTTCAAAAAAAAAAAATTTGAGAAAATATTCAGTAGTTTTTTTTTAAAGCATTTTCAAACAAAAAAGGAATTTGGCGGACCCTTTATTTCGGTTGTACAGTTTTACACAAAAAGCTTGAGGAATTCGGATAGATACCCTGTAGATGTTGCATTTGGTAATGCACTCCATAGAATACAATGCCGAATTATTGAAAAAACATGACTTTATTTGTGCCCGAATTTTTGCCTCGAATATGAGTGTACCTTAATGGAGTCTTTGTGGGACTCTTTCTAATTGCGCCTCCTAAGAGGGATACTCTACATATGATGACCCCAACTAACTTAAACCAACATGAACTCTTTCAATGCCACTGACGTCAATATCAACTTTACAACCAACCCTCGTAACAAATGTATTTTGTATTGCAAACCTAAGGAAAAAAAAGAAAGAAAATGTTTCATACTCATGTAATACCATAGATGATGGCATGTAAAAATCTACCACATATAGGCAGATACATAGATAAACATACAGACAAACAGACAGACAAACAGACACTGATACTTGCAACACAAAACACACATAACAACGTCGTCATCATGATACCAATGCAACAACAACAGCAACTACAACTACATGTACTCCAATCTCATCTTTCACTTGACATTTATACTCGACTGCAACAACATAAGCAACAACAACAACAACAACAACACCACCAACATCAACAAAAAAAATCAAGTGAAATAAAATATAAAAAGACATTTAAAAAGAAAATAAAACCCAAAATAAAACACATGTTGAAACAAACATTTTATAAACAGACCAGCATCAGCCTGTGCTGCTACCCGATATATTTACACACAGAAGAGACAACCGACCGACGTTAGTAAGAGTATGTGAAAGAAAGGCTTTTTTTTGGTTTGGTTTGTCAGACAGAGAGACAGAGAGACAGACAGACAGACAATATGTTTTAAAGGCTTTTTCCGGCATACGGTTTGTAATACTTGAACGCAGCAATTCGTTGCAGTTAACAACAACAACAAACAATAATATTTTGTAGCATAATAACAGCAATCGACTCCCATCAGCATGAGCATCAGCATCATTGCCTTGCATTGCCATTGCAATCGCCTTCGTCATTCGCATCTTCATATGATGCTTGGAAACGCTTGTGTTGTTTTTTTTTCTGCTGTTTTTGCCGGCAAAACTTTTATGAGCAAAACTGGCGAACGACATGAGCACGACATAAATGGCACTCTTTATTTAGGCGAGTTTTTATTTTTCGTTTTTCTTTATGTTGTTGCTGTTGTTGTTGTTATTGTTCTATTTGGTTTCCACTAACGGCTTGTCTTAGCTGTGCTTTAGCATATCCATTCCCGGTTGTGATACTTTTTTTATTTCAAATGCTGCTCGGGTTTGTTGTATCCACAATAAATACACCCAGCGACCGACAACGTCGTCCATATATTGTCCGTAATGTCATCCTTATGAGAGAGTGCAGCAGCAAGAGCATAATGACACACACAACAACAATGGATACCGCGCGACACATAGCTGTTGTCAACAGCAGGCAGAACAGCAAAGGAATGCAATCATAAGAAAACAAAAATAAAAGTGGATCCATAACATATCGATTCTTGAGGAGAAAGCAATATTTGTTGCCAGTAATCGGTGAAGTGCAAAGGAGACTTGCGTAACTCCTCTCAGTTGTAAGGGCACCGACAAACTCGAACATTGATTGGAGCTTAGGGACCTTACCAATGAACATCCCCTTTATAAAAGGATGCAACCCTATGACCCTAAGATCTGGTGCAGTAGAAAAACCAACTGGTAAGCTAGAGAGACTTGATTAGTACAGCTTTAGGTTACGTTAAGTTAGCTAGCAGGCTAAGTTCCCATTTAGACCAGAGATTAAGACCACTGTGATGCCATAAATCAGTTTACAACACGGGGATAAAACATTTCCTATAGGACACTGTATCGATTATAAAATCTATATTGTTTTTGCATTAACTTTGATTTGAGAAAATTCCATAAAAGATGACAAATAATATCAGAACCAAAGACCTCCACTTCTTCATCGCACGAACGGTAGTCTCTTCATGTCTTTCATAGAGTAGTGGCCAGTGATAACCGCAATAGCGCGATGGATGGGCATGCTATTTAAGGAACCAAAACAGAAACATACAGTCCTTTTCATATTCATATCCATCATCTCAATCACAGTGACCATGCTTACAGGTCACTGTGTTATGGGTTGACACGCGGAGAGAATGCGGCTCCCATTTAATGACTTCTGCCGTGGGTGCAGATCCGCTGAGGAGGACGAGACTGTTGTCCATCTCTTGCGAGGTGCAGATATAGGTTATTTGGCTCTCCGACCCTTGTCAGCTTGACGGAGCAATCGTCCATTGATGTCAAGGATATAGCCTCGTTTATCAAACTTTCTGGATGGTTTTCCAGCGCGGGGTAGTCGTGCTTTGGATATGCAGATCTTGCGCTGACCGACTTCACCCTCCTTGGTTCCGAGGAACTTGGTGTCAGTACAGGAACTACGTTCACCTGTGGCATCACAATGGGCCGCTAAGCGTGCTCAAGTGAGCTTTTGGTATGAAGCTATCACACTAACCTCATATTCATATCCATATCCAGAGCCTAGGAATATTTCACATGCTCTTACACTACCAACGAAGTTGATTCTTTTTGTAAAACAAATGGCGAATGATCAGTTTGACTGATGCATTAGGAAAACGTATACCCTGTAACACATCGTAGAAGGTGAGCTCTGTACAGTTCTTGCCAGTTCAAAAGTAATTTACTACAACATCGGTAGTCCTTATAACTCCCCATGAGCGTTATTTTTAAATCTCCAAAGTGTTCCTAAAAAATCCCTGACATTCATTGTCAATATGGCTTGATTGCTTATTAGACGCTAGACTGCGGTTCAAAACCCAGCTTTGACAGCCCGAACAAAATGAAATGTGAAAAAATATTTCTTTGGCGGCTCCTTTTTTGCAGTGTTTTGAAAAAAATTCTGAGAGTAAATAAAATTGCTATGAAGAGTTTCTCAAAAATCTGTTGATCGGACTCAACTTTAAACTGTAAGTCCCGCAACTCTTGGATACAATTAACACACGCACAACATTGGAGGTGTAAGAAACTAGGTTGTAATCCGGACTAAAAGGCTTATAAGCGAATTAAATAGGTAAGTAAATAAAACTTTAGTGGGAGTGCAACAGAGAGTTAACTATTTCCGCACCCTGTTCATCATTTTACAGTGAAGCTGATATTTCCACAAGGATCACTAAACTTGAGCTGCGAAAAGCAAGATTGGCTCCACCTCGATTTGAAAGCATTAGCATGTGATAACAAATCAAAATCTCTAAAACGAGCACGGAGAGACAGAAAATGTCGACGACGCCAGAAAGCGCACCATACAGCACTGGCAAGAGAAATGGAACACTGAGACGAGTGGTAGATGGACGGCAAAACTTCTTCCAGATATTACCCAATGGATAGAGAGGAAACTTGGTGAGGTTAACTACTATTTTACTTTTGTAAGTACCTGTTTAAAATGGGGAAAATGACACGACCAAATCGCATCTATGATGATGCGTCGGTTGATGATGCGGAACACACTTTCTTTCATTGTGAGAGATGAAGATTGGAAAGAAGAAATCTTGAGGCCAAAGTCAGCATCTGTACTGTCGAGAACTTCTGCAAAGTAATTCTAAACAGCGAGGACAATTGGAACAGCATAGCCAGTTACACTGAGGCCTTACTGAAATCAAAGAAGATTGATTTGGATGAGAAAATTGGAATGGATGTTTAGACACCTTCTCGGATTTTGTTGCGCAATCCGGACGCGGATATGGATATAAAGGAGCCAAATGGCCAGACGGACTTCATTTCAATGAGAGTCCAAAAGAGGAGGGGGAGATTTAGTGGGTTAGCGTTTATGAGCGTTATTTTTAAATCTCCAAAGTTTTCCTGAAAAATCCTAGACATTCATTGTCAATGTGGCTTGACGCTAGTCCTCGGTTCAAATCCCAGCTTTGACATCCCGAACAAAACGAAACGTGAAAAAATATTTCTTTGACGTCTCCTTTTTTGCTGTGTTTTAAGAAAAACTCTGAGAGTAAATAAAATTGCCAAACATTTCTCAAAATTCTGTTGATCGGAATCGACTTTAAACTGTAAGTCTCGTAACTCTTGAATATAATTAACACACGCACAATATTGGAGGTGTAAGAAACTAGGTTTTAATCCTGACTAAAAGGCTTGTGAGCTTGTGTGTCTGTGAGTGCAACACACAGTTGACCATTTGCATAACCTGTTCATCATTTTACAGTGACGCTGGTATTTCCACAAGGATCACTAAACTTGAGCTGCGAAAAGCAAGATTGGCTCCACCTCGATTTGAAAGCATTAGCATGTGATAACAAATCAAAATCTCTTAAGCTTGTCCATGGAACTTTGAAGAAGTAAAGCGTAATGGTCGTTCTGTATCATGTTATTCATTTGGTGGATTTGATTCTAAATTAACCGCCAGATATTAATGCATCTGAATAGAACGCCAATAATGAAATGAGGGAGATAATGTATGACAGCATAGTAGAATTACACGGGACTGCTTATTATCTTCGTTTTATTACACATTCATACCAGAGATCAGCAATGAAACGCTTTTTCGCTACTCATAAATACTCATGAAATTTTGGGTATGAGTGAGTCAACAGTATTGATATCCAACTACTCTGATTCATTCGTACTCACTACAACATTGATTTATAAGTACAGATTGCAATGAGTATGAGTACAACGTTGACATCAAACTCATAACATTCGAACTATGTTTGATTCATACGCCTACTCATTCAGATTCATAAATTTAGAAAAATACTTGTAATACTCATAAATGATTCGAGTGATTTACAGTCTTAGTTGTTGTTGCATTTACAAAGAGAGAAGAAAGATACATAAACAAAAAAGACAAAGACAGCAAGCGGAGGAAACACACAACCTTCTTGTGAGTATTGTCGTGTTCTTACGCGAATCATACTTATTTTATGATTCGCGTATACGATGAGTCATGGAGAGTCGAAATCAATAACATCATGCGTATTGTTAATTACGAGTATCATGAGTATTTCAAACTTTGAATATGAGTAGTATGATTATGACATTAAAATAAGTATGAATGCGTATAAGTATCAGAAATTATAAGTATGATTCGAATCTACTCATCGTTTTGAATACTCATAATTGGTCATAACAACTCTTCAGCCAGGATTAGGACCTAGCTTCTCACACCTTTTATGTTGTATGGGTTAATTTCATATATGAGTGGCGGGACCTACAGTTTAAAGTCAACTCCGAATGACAGATTTTTGAAACTTGTTCGTTTTATTACGGCATTTAAATATACATTCATGATTACCGAATTCAAATTATAACTCTGACAGCCTACGGAAAATAAGGATTTTTGCTTGAAGAACAAAGGAAAAACCTTGAATGATTTAACACAGTACAAGAAAAAATATGAATGAATTCCAATTGATTGAATTTCCATTTCATTTAGTTCTCCTAAGACCTGAAAGCCTTTAATACTTTTAAGGCTGTTATACTACACTTGGCATCAAATAAGAAACCTTTTTTGGTTTTCCATTAAATGCCGCCTTAAGACGTAAGCCTTTTAAGTAACTTTCATTTGTTACTGAATGTCTATGTCGTTTAGAAAATGTTGTTTTTTTAATATTTTCTTTTTTCAGCTGTCATCTGTAAGGGAAATATACAAAAAACATACAGCTTATGACGTTACACTATAGAGAACAGAAAATGTTCGCATTACAATAAAAATACCAGAGTATTTTGTCACTATTTTATCATGATAGAAAACAGACAAACAGGACTAAATGGATGGAGGAATTGCTATGTGTGGCGTAAGAAGGTAAGAAGGCTTTATACTTACACACTGACTGACTCTGACTGGCTGGCTGGATGATGCTAAGAAATGTTTGGTTTTTCTTTGGTAAACGAAAGACAGACAGACAGTAACTGTGAAAAATAGATGATCACAGGGTTTAAAAGTAAATGCAACATCATCTTCATCATGCCACATCTTCTTTATAAGCTACAGCTCAGTCTCAGCCTTAGCCACACAAAAAATGTGTATAGAATCGTATTTAAGTACGGTTGACGTTTCTCTTGTTTATTACGTTGTATGCCACAAAATAGAACAGAACAGAACAGAACAGAACAAAAATGGTTCAGATAGCTTGCTTGCAAATGTCTTCAGTTAAACTCTGTACTATTGGGGGAATTATGCCTTCTATAGAAGAACGCATTAGAAATTGCTGCTGCTGCTGCTTCTTAAGTTTAAGTTTGTTTTTTTGCCCATATTTTTTGCGTGTAAAGCCTTGACTGGTGGTGGCAAGCAATTCCATAAATCCTCCTCCTTATGTTGCATCATCATGGCTAAAGTTGTGAAAGAGTCTACAAAAAAAAAAGAGTTTATGCATGGGAATCTAAAGCCGCTCGATGTAATAACAAGAGTTGAAAGCAAATAAAAAACCCTTTAATGGCTAAATTGTTGAAAAAAAAACGTTTCTTCTTGTTGGTTTTTTGTAACAAAATTACAACACAAGAGAAATAAATGAAATGAAATAAGGAAGGGTCGTCTAAATCTGACCTTTAAAGAACATATTTCAAATACAATATAAAAGAAGAAGAAGAATTGAAAAACTTACCGACCTTGATAAGAAATAAATGAAATCGTTTAAGACAACATACCTGTAAAGAGAAAAGAAAAGAATGGAATTTAATTCAATAAGTTTTAAGGGAAATATTTATTTAAAGCAGCCACGCCCACAATTTCAAATTGAAATTCCCAGATATATTGGGAATATTATTCACAAGGGGATACATTATCCCTCAATCTCAATCTCAATCTCAATTTATATTTTGACATCATATTGGCCGGCAAACTTAAGTGGAATGTGAACATAACCCTTCTTTCATTACAAACTGAAGGCAATGACCCTAAACTAGGGCTATTAACCTCAAAAATATGTACTGGCGGTGCGACTTTATAATCAAACAAATCATATTCTACGATACCGTTCGTTAGTTGGTTCAGGAGAAATGGTATCATCCAACCCAGATTAAGTGCTGTGAGGAGGATGACGATCACGATAAAAAGTTCTCTTAGAACTGCATCATCTAAGGCATTGCTGCCTATTTTTACAATCTCCTATATACGTTGAAAAAGCTAGATGCTACGAATGCAGTAATGAAGCAGAGTACCACAAGAGCCTGGAAATATGGAAGCTATATATAT
This sequence comes from Sarcophaga variegata, assembly GCA_932273835.1. Lineage (NCBI taxonomy): Eukaryota > Metazoa > Arthropoda > Insecta > Diptera > Sarcophagidae > Sarcophaga > Sarcophaga variegata. The sequence continues at coordinate 103,893,479 of OW026361.1, forward strand.
GTCCCACTTACTCCTCTAGGGAGCATAGGGCCGCAACAAGTTGCTTCCAATGAGCTCGATCGTCAGCGCGGTGTTTGACTTCGTTCCACTGTAGACGTAGTTTGGATAATTCGATTGTGATTTGGCGTTTCCAGGTGTGCGATGGTCGTCCGATGCGCCTGCTTCCCTGGGGGTTCCAATCAATGGCTTTCCTTGTGATGTCTTCTAATGGCTTGCGAAAAGTGTGCCCAAGCCAGCCCCACTTGCGTCTTCTTATTTCCATCTCTATTGGTTGCTGGTTTGTAACTGACCAGAGTTGGGCATTGGATATGGATATGGAGGGCCAGTAAACACGCATGATTCTACGCAGACATTTGTTAACAAATACTTGAATAGACTGGGAATCTCGGGGTGCCATATTCCACGTTTCGCAACCGTAAAGTAATGTGGATTTGACGTCTTATTACCGAAACCAATACAAGAAGGAAAAATAATGGAAGCTATGGTCACAAAGAAATCTTAAGTATAATAGCTCTAGATAGCCTTAATGACTACACGATACCTTTCGATTCTGTTTTTACATCGAAAATACGAAGACGCCATACAGATATTCACTGAACCCAACCATGAAGAAAGTGGGATGTGAAATCTTTTCCAAACAGTTAAGTCACAACTACTTTAGGATAAAATACACTTCTCCGAGAACGTCATCCAAATATTTACTAATTCCGACCAGGAAGAAAGTTGAGTCACTAGTCGTCCCTTGCACTACCTATTACTATTTAGGCTGAAATAATGGTTATAAAGACTACCACTGTTTGGATACGATATCAAATGGCGATATGCGTATCGGTCGTTACAGTCCTTTTATACATGAGCGGTGGAACCCTACAGTAAAAGTCGCTGCCGAACGGCAGATTTTTTGAGAAACTTTTCATGGCAATTTTTCTTTACTCTCACGGATTTTGCCAGCAGACTGCTGAGAGGAAGTCGCCGAAGTAATAAAGGGTCCGCCAAATAACTTTTTTTTTTGAAAATGCTTTAAAAAAAACTACTGAATATTTTCTCAAATTTCTTTTTTTATTTGAAAGTACAATCCTTCCGGTTAATAATGGAAAATAATTTCATTCAAATGGCTGCCTCGGCTGGCCATGCAGTAGCCTACACGATCGGTCCAATTTTTAAGCACATTATCGATTGTGTGCAGCTGTATTTCACCAATGGCTTCACGAATATTGTCCTTTAAAGCGTCAATTGTCTCTGGCTTGTCGGCGTAACACTTATCTTTGACGGCACCCCACAAAAAAATAGTCCAACGGTGTCAAATCGCAGCTCCGAGGTGGCCAAACGACATCAGCTCTGCGGCTGATAATGCGACCTTCAAAAACAGGGCGCAAAACATCGAGTGTAGCTTCGGCTGTGTGGCACGTAGCGCCGTCCTGTTGAAACCAAATGTTGCCAATATCCTCCTCTTCAAAACAAAAATTCATTCAACGTGGCCCGATAACGATCGCCATTGACTGTAACGGCCACTCCGTGCTCAGTTTCGAAGAAAAATGGCCCAATTATGCCTCTGGATCAAAATCCGCACCAAACAGTGACTCGGTTTGGGTGCTTCGGCTTTTCAATGTATGCGTGCGGGTTTTCTGTGCCCCAAATGTGACAATTTTGCTTGTTTACATACCCGCCAAGATCAGAATAAGCTTCATCTGAAAAAATGATTTTTTTTTTGCCAAAATCGGCATCTTCTGGTGTAGGCTACTGCATGGCCAGCCGAGGCAGCCATTTGAATGAAATTATTTTCCATTATTAACCGGAAGGATTGTACTTTCAAATAAAAAAAGAAATTTGAGAAAATATTCTGTAGTTTTTTTTTAAAGCATTTTCAAAAAAAAAAGTTATTTGGCGGACCCATTACGTCCTTTTAATATTTCGTGTTGTTGCAGATGTTTGACCTGGAGTTTGAACCGGGACCTCATGTCTAATAACCCCACATACTACCTACTAGACTGCGGCGACATCATGCGTATATTTATCGATAGTAAATAGCGGCTATTAGATCTAAAGAAAGAGAGAGAGAGAGAGGGAGTGTACAGCCCATTTAAGAGTGTTTAAAAAAGTCGCGAGTCTTTGGATGAGGTAGCATGAATTTTGACGGTAACTCACCTATATTTTACTAGACAAGGGAACACTGACGGTAATAACAAAGCTGATACACTTTCGAAAACTGAATTCATATGTGAGATTGATATCCTTTGGAATACAAAGTAAGGATGGGATTGCATAGAGAGCAGATAAATCAGGCCCCTTAGTGGTTATATGCTAGAATGAACTTGCTTTAAAACTAACAAAAGTCTGCTTTTGAAACCTTACAGTAGTTATAAGAGTAAAATAGTCTATTTTGATAACCTAATACAAGTTAAAGCGGTATTGGCGCCTGGAGGCATTCGTCTTGTTTACCCCACGGCGAAAGCTGTAATCACAAGAAAAAAGAGCTCACCACGCAACGTCTTCTCTGTTATTATAGCATACATGAGATACTGACACAAAGAATTTAAAATACCCAGAATTCAGGCAACAGTGATACCCCATCATAAAAATATCAGGATGATTGAGAAATACCAGCTAGAAAGGGAGAGGGACAACCCTTGTATTAAATTTACTATCAATAAGTCGCCGTAGTCTAGTAAGTTGTGTGCTGGCTTATAAGACATAAGGCCACGGTTTAAACTCCAGATCAGATATCTCTAACAAAATGAAAAAGATTATTTCTTCGGCGACTTTCTCTCAGCAGATTTCTGGCAACAACTCTGAGCGTTAAAATAAAATTGCAATGAAAAGATTCCCAAAAATCTGGCGTTCGGCAGCGACTTTAAACTGTTGGCCCCGCCACTCATGTATAAAATTAACACACACAACATAAGTGGGATGCTAGGCTCATAATGACCAATTATGTGTATCGAGTGTTGTAAGATCATTGATTGCCAGCAGGATTTTAAAAATTAATTGGATAAGGAAAGTGAAATTAATTTGATTTACAAAAGCGGAACTTTGCTCTCTACCCGACTGTTAATTTGAAATTGATTTTCATTTTTTAATTAATTTTTCTTATCAACAATTATCACCGGAGAAAATCTCTTAAAAAAAATTACACAATTTACTAACACCACTTCATATGCAGCAGAAACATACTGGAATTACTCTGAAAAAAAAAAAAATTTTTAAATTTCCCACATCTTGTGCAACATAGAAGAAAAAAATGAAAAAAAAAATTTAAATTGAATTCTAATGCCGTAAAAAATATTTAAATAAACTTCTAATCAAGATTCGTAAACCAAAACTGGTTAAAAAAAAAAAAAAAAAAAAAAAGAACCCAGACAAGAATGTACTTGAAGAAAGAAGAAAAGAAAAAATTATTTTCCCAAACTGTGTATCAAATTGAAAATTACATGTGAGTGGAATAGCGAATACCATGGCCACCACCACCACCACCACCACCACCACCATAATAGGAACTACAACTCGAGCAGTTAGTGTGTTGGGGCCACTAGAAACTCTTACGTTTCAATTATCAATTCGAAATATCTTTTTGCATTTACTGGGGCTTTCTTAAAGCTTTTTGCCTAAGACTGGTCTGTTTGTGGACTGTTGCGCTTATCACAAGTTCAGAATCTTTAGACGAGATTTCTTCACCATACAAGTAAGTACGAATATTATATTTTCACACTTTTCCTTTGTCAGAGCGGGGGGAAATTAACTACTAAATGCAATGCTTTGCACCGCATTCCTTAGACAGCGAGAGAGGACAGCACATTGATGAATTACAAAGGCAAGCACAGGTCGCGAAGTAAGGAAAAGTGTTGCCATGTATACAAAAAGGCAAACGTATATCAAGAGTTTTGCAGATGATTATCGTTATTATTCCTTTTTTTTTTTGTTGTTGTTGTTGTAGCTATTGTACACTCGTTTTAAGAGTATAAAATCAAAAAGATTTTTTTATTCTTGCATCATGCTTTAGGGCAGGCGTCTTTTGTCAGGAAATCGAGAATACTTTGAGAAAACAAGAACACTAAGAGACGGTCAGGGTGCTTAGAATTTCTTAATGAACAGTAGAATTAAAAATATTTGCAAATTTATTTATTATTTTGACGTCACACTTAACCTACAAAAACTACACAATTTGCCGTAAACATCCACCAAATAAAAATTGAAGGGGGTTAAAAAGGGGGTAAAAGAATGAAGGCTAACGCATTCTGCTATCTAGGCTGTATAATCGATAAATCCGGCGGTTCAACAGCAGATATTGCCAGCCGCATTCATAAGGCACGCAAAGCTTTTGCCCAACTTAACCCCGTTTGGAACACATCTAATATATCGAGACGCAGCAAAATTTAAATTTTCAACTCCAACGTTAAATCCACATTACTTTACGGTTGCGAAATTCCCGAGATTCCCAGTCTATTCAAGTATTTGTTAACAAATACCTGCGTAGAATCATGCGTGTTTACTGGCCCTCCATATCCATATCCAATGCCCAACTCTGGTCAGGTAGATACAAACCAGCAACTAATAGAGATGGAAATAAGAACACGCAAGTGGGGCTGGCTTACGCGCACTCTTCGCAAGCCATTAGATGACATCACAAGGAAAGCCATTGATTGGAACCCCCAGGGAAGCAAGCGCATCGGACGACCACTATACACCTGGAAACGCCAAATCACAATCGAATTATCCAAACAACATCTACAGTGGAACGAAGTTAACGTTAAAGAACGATCGAGCTCATTAGAACCAACTTGTTGCGGCCCTATGCTCCCTAGAGGAGTAAGAGGGACATATATATAAAAATGTGTAGACAATTTTTCTTTATTTCTTAATATCAGGCAGACAGGAAATGACATCGATTTTAAGTAGATTGTCTAAGCAAATAAAGCTTGACAAAATCTTCGAATTTGTTTGTACTCTCCGTTATGGATGAATGATATCGTACGTCTTCCTTCGTCCTTCCTTTATGTATTTTCCAGCGATATATGTACAGCAGTATACGATATACAGCAGGTATTTTTTTTGATTAGTAGAGGCCTATGTCAAGGCATAATATTGCATATCACAACAGGACTTTGGGTAGTTCTCCAATTATAATATCTAAGGCACGGATTAATTCACCACAGCCGTACAAAACTGAAAGCCTGTGATAAAGAAATTTTGAATTAAATTTCTATGAATCTCGGTTTCGTAATTAACATGGAAGCCATAAGTAAATACCAGAAGTAATTACTTTGAAATTTTTCCAGAGCAATTGCATTGAATCTAATGAATGCTATGAAGATCTTTAGCCAGTTAAAGATGTTCAGTCCTTTTGTTATAAAAACACAAGATTGGCTGCCTTCCCAAATGTTAGTTGCTTTGTGTTTGAACAAAGTATCGTGTTTCATAATGCCGCTGTACAAAATATATACAATGTATTCTATTTCAAAACGTCGTCAATGTGTATTTTTAACGCAGTCAAAAAGCAATCAAGCATCAGATTTATAGTTGATGCATTGTTTGGTTGCTTTGCATATCTACATAGTTTATATACAGTAGTAGAACTGCATACAAACTTTGTATTGATACATTTTGATTTGGCCAAACGATCTGTTGCCGGTAGTATGTCTTAGGTTTTGATGACATAAACACGTATATTCACGAATGAGAAGTCACGGAATCTAGTAGGTAGAGTGTTGGCTTATTAGATAAGAATCCGTGGTTCAAACCTCAGGTCAAACATCTCCAATAAAACGAAATATGAAAACATACATATTTCTTCGGCGAATGCCTCTCAGCAGATTTCTGGCAAAGGCTCTTAGAGTAAATAAAATTTGCCATGAACAGTTTCTCAAAAATCTGTAGTTCGGAGTCGATTTTAACCAGTAGGTCCATCCACTCATGTATACAATTAAAACACACAACATAAGTGTTGTATACATACATAAGTTACGTATGTATAGTCACGAATACTTTCATTTGTATTGTATTCATCTATCAGTGCCTCGAAAGTTACTGTTTTTTCTCACAATACATGTCTTTATCACTCTGCCTGATATTGTCTGTATTATTTTGCAATGCCTGAGTATTTTTTTGCAGTACAAGTTGTTTCTTCCAGGCCACATAGATAATTCGGTAATTCAGCATAAGATTTAAGTTCAACTACAATTTCATTCATGGGACTTCCAGGAACTACAGGATAACCTTGATAAGGCAAAAAGACTGCATCTCAAGCTCTGAGGAAATGTGGACAAAAATATTTGTGTCATACATATGTACATACATACCAGAGGTCAGCAATGAGTAGAGTATTCAAAACGATGAGTAGATTCGAATCATACTTATAATTACTGATACTTATACGCATTCATACTTATTTTAATGTCATACTCATACTACTCATATTCAAAGTTTGAAATACTCATGGTACTCATACTTAACAATACGCATGATTTTATTGATTTCGACTCTCCATGACTCATCGTATACACGAATCACAAAATAAATATGATTCGTGTACGAACACTATAATACTCACAAGATGGTTATGTGTTTGCGCTGCTTGCTGTCTTTGTCTTTTTTGTTTATGTGTCTTTCTTCTCTCTTTGTAAATGCAACAACGACTAAGACTGTAAATCACTCGAATCATTTATGAGCATTATAAGTTCTTTTCTAAATTTATGAATCTGAATGAGAAGGCGTATAAATCAAACATATTTCGAATGTTGTGGGTTTGATGTCAACGTTGTACTCATACTCATTGCAACCTGAACTTATAAATCAATGTTGTAGTGAGTACGAATGAATCAGAGTACATAGTTGAATTTCAGTACTGTTGACTCACTCATACTCAAAATTTTATGAGTACTTATGAGTACCGAAAAAGCGATTCATTGTTGATCTCTGATACATACATACACCTAATTCTGTTTTTACACGGTTTTGATATAACACGGTTTGAAAAAAAAATTTTTTAATTTTTGTTACACGATTTTATTCCATTTAGCACGATTTAAAACTTTTTGTGTTTAAATTTTTTTGTCAAATTTAATTTTTGCAAAGTATGTTCATATTACAAATTTAAGGGAATTCCCTTTTTGCTCGTACAAGCAAATTTACTGGTCAAAGCAAATGTAAATGGCACAAATTTAGGGGAATTCCCTTTTGTGCATACAAGCACAAAGGTCAGAGCAATTGAAATATGTTAATATTTTGTGTTTGGTAAAGAAATTTTTTATTGGCACATTTGTTTTTCTATCGTTACATTAAATTTAACGCATCAAGATGAAAGGTAAGCCAAAAAATATTTTATATTTATTAAGTTATTTATATTTTTAATTTTGTTAAATATTTTATGAATCCCTAAAAGAAAATGTCAAATACAAAACTTCTTAAAAAAATCCTTGTTTTTCACTAATTTTAATAGGTTTTAGAGATTAGGAATCAATCACCTATTTTTGCATACGATCAGTGTCTTTTTTTAAACGGTTTTTTTACACGGTTTTTTCTGGAACCAATCTACCGTGTAAAAACAGAATTAGGTGTACATATATTATTGATCATTACAACCCTTCAGTCAGGATTACGGCCTAGCTTCTCGCACCACTCATGTTGTGTGTGGTAATTTCATACATGAGTGGTGGGACCTACAGTTTTAAAGTCGACTCCGAACGACAGATTTTTGAAATACTTTCCATGGCAATTTTATTTTAACGCTCAGAGTTATTGCTATAGAGAGGATGCCACCGAAGAAATATTTTTTTTATTTCATTTAGTTGGAGATGCTTATCCATGGCCTCATGCCTAATAAACCGTCACTCTACGTACTAGACTACGACGACATCACTTTCTCAAAATCTCAAATGCAATGGGTTTTTGCATAGATGCTCTTTATCAAATTATCAAATAGCCCTCGTATATCATTCTAAATACTATTGCATTGAAAATTAAAAAAAAAAATGGTGACCAATTGTATGACTCAAATTCTTAGTATTGCTCGCATGTAGTATTTGCTGTGGCAACTAGAAAACGAAAGAAAAAAAAACATACGATTTTGTTGCATGAATAGTTTTAAAATTGTAAACCAGTCTTATCCTGCGCTCTATTTAACTCTTCTTTTCTAATTTTTGTTTTCTCGTGCAGCGTAATTTTCTTTTTAATTTTTCTTTTTTTTTTTCTAAATTTGTTGTCTTCTTTCGTTATTTCTTTAGTTGCCACAAATGCTTTTCGTTGTTTTATTTGTTTTTTTTTTTGCTTGATGATGCTGTTCACTTGAATTTTGTGTCATTGTGAGTTAATAAATGTTGCTGTTATTGCTGCTGATGCTGTTATTGCTGCTGCTGGCTATAAATGCAGTTTGCAGGTTAAGCTAAACCCCTCCTCGTCAGGGGCTATTTTAATGGGTTTTATTTAGAAATGTATTAGAGCGTGTATCGTGTATGCTTATATGTACATGTACAGCTGTGTGAAATATAATAGTAGCGCTGTATTAAAAATATTTTAGTTAAGCAAAAAAATTAATTTTTATTCCATTTAAAAAAAGTTTGTTATTACATTTTATTACCACCAGTCTAATCTATTGAAAAATAAAAAAAACTTCAAGACAAGTATTAATTTTCCAAAGAAAACGATGCTAAATTGTTAAAAACTCAAAATATTTGGCGTGCAAAAAAATAGTAGTAGCATTAGAAAACGTAGCTGCAAAAAAAAATGTTGTCACAAGTGATTACTTTTTTATGTTATTTTGTTAGATAGACCTTAATATTTAGTTGGAAAGCCCTTATTGGCTATTACAGCTGCGCAACGCCGACGCATTGAGTCAACTAAAGATCTGTACCTCCCGATAGGAATCTTTCCCAAGCTGACCTCACTGACGCCCACAACTGCTTTACATTTCCCGGGTTATCTTTAAAAATATCTTTTTTTACATCGCCCCAAAGATGTTCAATGGGATTTAGGTCTGGGGACTGAGCCGGCCATTCTAATACCTGAATTTTCTTAGAAGAAAGAATAAAACGAATGGTATCATCAGACCCATTTGTGACTTCAACAAAGATAAAACAGGACGTGGAGCTTGATGTTCATACCTCAACTATTCGCTGGCATCTAATTAAAGACAATTTATATGGTAGAAGTATAAGGAAAGTACCATTGATGAATTCAATACATGTCCGCAACCGACTTAAATTTGCTAGACTTCACGTTGATTGGCCTCAGACGAAATGGCGCAATATTCTGTGGACAGATGAATCCAAAGTTGTTCCTTTGGGTAATCCTGGCACCAGAAAATATGCAAGAAGACCATAGAACAAGGAATACGATCCTAAATTTGTCATGAGGACCGTAAAGGATGGTGGTGCAAAAATTAACGTTTGCTGTTGTTTTTCTTATAATGGTACAGGACCCATATTTTGAATTAAAGGCAACATGGACTCCTCAATGTATGTGGAAATTTTAAAAACTGTCATGCTACCTTATGCAGAATATAATATGCCGCTTAAATGGGTGTTCCAACAGGACAACGATCGAAAACATACCAGTATAATGGCAAAAAATTGGTTTTCTGAAAATAAAATTGAGGCATTAGAATGGCCGGCTCAGTCCCCAGACCTAAATCCCATTGAACATCTTTGGGGCGATGTAAAAAAAGATATTTTTAAAGATAACCCGGGAAATGTAAAGCAGTTGTGGGCGTCAGTGAGGTCAGCTTGGGAAAGATTCCTATCGAGAGGTACAGATCTTTAGTTGACTCAATGCGTCGGCGTTGCGCAGCTGTAATAGCCAATAAGGGCTTTCCAACTAAATATTAAGGTCTATCTAACAAAATAACATAAGAAAGTAATCACTTGTGACAACATTTTTTTTTTGCAGCTACGTTTTCTAATGCTACTACTATTTTTTTGCACGCCAAATATTTTGAGTTTTTAACAATTTAGCATCGTTTTCTTTGGAAAATTAATACTTGTCTTGAAGTTTTTTTATTTTTCAATAGATTAGACTGGTGGTAATAAAATGTAATAACAAACTTTTTTTAAATGGAATAAAAATTAATTTTTTTGCTTAACTAAAATATTTTTAATACAGCGCTACTATTATATTTCACACAGCTGTATGTATGTATGTATATGCCCGGTTGTCATATTTGCTTTTATGAGCTTCATGACCATAAACAACATTATTTGCCTGAGTTGTTGCTATTGCTGGTCTGTCTGTTGGTATAAATGTTGCTGTTGCCGGTGCTGCTGCTGTCATAAACTAGTTTTAATTCCTTTTTTCTTCTTCTGTTTCTTCCACTTTTTGTTTCATTTCTTTACTTATTTACGTTCTTTGTTTTATTGTTGTTGCCTTAGCACATTTTAATGTTGCATGCAACATTAGCTGGTTAACTAGTTGGTCGTCGTCATTAGCCGGCAAATACATTTGTTGTTCATGTTCATTTACGCTTAACAACGAAGAACATTGATGATGGCATGGGCTTAGGCAGAGCGTAAATGAATTAGAAGAACGGACGTTTCAATTTTAATTTCTACGAATGGCATGCGGTTTTTCACTTATCACCAAGGGATTACTGCACTATTCCCCTGGATCGTCTAGTAAAACAAAATTTGTGGATAAGCGCGAAATACAAGTTGAATTGTATACATCCAGACAATCTTGAATGGATCATATGGACCACCATGGGAATAGCCTGTGCCTGACAAGGTACATGCTAAACTAAAGGGCTTGAAGGTAGTCTAGTCAATCAGCCATGACATCCGTAAAAGACTCTGTAAAGCAGCCTACATTGGCGTCCACTCGTACATAGAGGACCTCCCTTGCAGCAATGTACAGACGATGAAGTCAATTCAACTGGTGATGGACTAATAAAAGCAGCCATCAGACAACATGATTGATGTTACAATTTCCTCGCTTGAATAGGGCGTTTGAATACACATTTAGAATAACAGAACAGAACGCTTCAAACCTGGCCCATATATTGTAGTGAAATAACCGCTGCCCCGCCTAGAAACCAAAGAAGCCCGATTTATTTATTACAATTGGCCATTACAACCCTTCAGTCAGGATTACAGCGTAGCGTAGCTTGTCACACCACTAATGTAGTGTGTGCGGCGGGACCAACAGTGTCAAAGTCGACTCCGAATGACAGATTTTTGAGAAACTTTTCCTGGCAATTTTATTTTAAGTTTTTGCCAGAAATCTGCTGAGAGGAAGACGCCGAAGAAATATTTTTTTCATATTTTCGTTTTGATGTCTGACCTGGAGTTTGAACCGTGGCCTTAAGTCTAATAAGCCAGCACCCTACCTACTAGACTACGGCGACTTCATTTATTTACTAATTTATTAAAGGATTTAAGAACGAATTTAACGTTAAAAAGTTTACATAATTATTTGAAAATGGTATCCTGCTGTAGAAAAACAAAAAAACAAAAAAAGAAAACGTCAAACCTCAGATCATTAGTCAAGCACAACTGCTTCTCACTGTACAACAGCTTGGAAATGGTCAGACTCTCTTATTTGGCCACATCATCATAAAGTTTTTGGGTAATTGTGGTCAGTGAGTGTAGTCTCCAAAAAGAAGAACAAGAAGAAGAAGATGAAGAAGAAATCATCTCTGCCACATTAAAATGGAACAAAAGTGACACTGTGTCCATAACAAAAACAAAAAAGAAAAAAAGTTTAAAGCAAACGTTGCCAGCCACTTTGTTTTTGTGGTCACTCGTTACTCGTTAAAACTATTTGTCTTCCCAGTTGTTTTCTAGACACACTCGTGTTTTTTTGAAAAACTTAGTTTTTCTTTCTTTTCTTTTCTTTTCTTTTCTTTTCATTTTTCTTTCCATTGTGGTTGTTGTAGTTTTTGGGTAATTTTTAAGTTCTTTTCATATATTGTGATGCGGAGGATACAAGCAGTATATCGTGCGTTGATATCCATCCTTTTTCAAATGTTGAAAACCAACGTCACCTCTCTTAATAAATTTATTGTTTTTACGGTATAAAGAGACTGTGAAACAAAATATAAAGGGTCCGCCAAATATATTTTTTTTTTGAAAATGCTTAAAAAAACTACTGCATATATTATCAAATTCCTTTTTTTATTTGAAAGTATAATCCTTCCGGTTAATAATGGAAAATAATTTCATTCAAATGGCTGCCTCGGCTGGCCATGCAGTAGCCTACACCAGAAGGTGCCGATTTTTAAGAACATTATCGATTGTGTGCAGCTGTATTTCACCAATGGCTTCACGAATATTGTCCTTTAAAGCGTCAATTGTCTCAGGCTTGTCGGCGTAACACTTATCTTTGACGGCACCCCACAAATAATAGTCCAACGGCTCTGCGGCTGATAATGCGATCTTAAAAACAGGGCGCAAAACATCGAGTGTAGCTTCGGCTGTGTGGCACGTAGCGCCGTCCTGCTGAAACCAAATGTTGCCAATATCCTCCTCTTCAATTTTTGTGAACAAAAATTCGTTCAACATGGCCCGATAACGATCGCCATTGACTGTAACGGCCACTCCGTGCTCATTTTCGAAGAAAAATGGCCCAATTATGCCAATTATGGACCAAAATCCGCACCAAACAGTGACTCGTTTTGGGTGCGTCGGCTTTTCAATGTATGCGTGCGGGTTTTCTGTGCCCCAAATGCGACAATTTTGCTTGTTTACATACCCGCCAAGATCAAAATGAGCTTCATCTGAAAAGATGATTTTTTTTGCCAAAATCGGCATCTTCTGTAAGTCGATCGCGGGCCCACTTAGCGAAGCGAAAACGCATTGGATGGTCCATATGCGTTCAGAGGAAGGATAAAACTAATTATCAGTCAAATCAGACATGAGCTAAGTTTTACCATTCACGAAATAAGCACTAGTTGGAAAAAAACCTTAGATGGCGGACCCGATATTTTATTGCGGCCACCTAAGCGAGACTTAAAAATGTTCTTTTTAGTATTCATTCTTGATATGACTTTAAAAAGAGACTTTATGGCATCTATCAATGTATTCTCCTGAAATATTCCGCTGTTGAGCAGCCAATGCACTGAATGTATACCCTAACGATCAGGCAAATTGTGACGGATGGGTCCATTGTCTGGGAAAGGCAGGACAAATCTAAAAACATAGCACACATTGAGAGACTAACATGTGACATGTATTTTTATAATACGGGCAACTAAAACCTATCCTGCTGCGGTGCTGGAAACTCTGTTGGAGCCTGTCCCCTGCACATGAAGACCAGATATTCAGAGGCTTCATCCTTAACAGTACCCTGCACAAAACCAGTGGACTCAATGATTTTAGAACACGATAAGAATGAGACTCAGAAACAAAAAATTAATGGAGTACTCTGGAAAATACACTCTGGTTTGAGAGAGGAACCATTTTGCAGTAAATCTATGGGTCATGAATTGTTCTTGTATCAGAAGCAAATTGAAATATTCCGCGCCCATGGGAAAATTATGCTATCAATTTGGACTGGAGGCAGGATATCAATACTATCGGATAGCCAGGCTGCCAATCAAATACTCAGCTATTATCATGTTCAATTCAAGATGATAGTATGGTACTGTCTGGTTAACCTGAATCAATTTGATGGCGAAAATAAGATTACCCTCTTCTGGGTTCCAGATTTTGGTATTCTTAAAATTCTTGTGACAATAACACCTCTTTACGACAGTACAGTAATCCTTCGATTTACGTCGCCTCGATTAACGTTGTTTCGATTTACGTCGTAAAATTTTTTGTTCCCTCTAACTTCAATTTGCGTCGTCATTCGATTTACATCGGCTTTTTTTTGGAACCAACTGCGACGTAAATCGAGGGATTATTGTAACTCTTTTAAGTTCCTTGTTAAAAAAATACTACTTTGTAGTATGAGCAATATAAAATTCGATTTACGTCGTTTCGATTTACGTCGCCTTTTTTTTGGAACCAACTGCGACCGTAAATCGAGGGATTACTGTAAAGTTATCGACTGATAACTAGCGTTACTAGCTAGTTCCACTATCGCTCTGTATAGAGAAGATGTGGTGGAGGATTTGAGCCACCATTGTTTACCAAATGGACAAACAAGAGGTGAACAGGTGATTTAAGCTGATTGGGATTTTTTGAGGATAAAGGTAAATCTCGAGTTATATGAAGATCTTGAAGAATTGGTCCTGCGAATCTCATACTCTCTGGCGAACAATATGAGCCTAGTTTTCTATGGATTAACTCCTAAACTCATACATAACATACATTACAAGCCTTTCGTCAGGATTATGACCTAGCTTCTCTTATCACTGATGTTGTGTGAGTGTTGATTTTATACATCAGTGGCGGGACCTACAGTTTAAAGTCGATTCCGAACGACAGATTTTTTTTGGGAAACTTTCCATGACAATTTTATTTACTCTCAGGGCTTTTTCCCGGAAATCTGCTGAGAGTAAGTTGCCGAAGAAATATTTTTTTCATATTTTCGTTTTGATGCTTGATCTGGGGTTTGAACCGAGGTCTCACGTCTAATAAGCCAACACACCACCTACTAAACTACGGCGACTTTTTAATCTGCTTCACTTAAAGAGAATTTTGAAATCGGCGATAGGTTAGGTTAGGTTAGAGGACGTGTACTTGTCAATTAAGACAAGTACAGTACCCGGAAGTCGAATTGACCCATTGTACAACGTCCTAGTTTCTCACACCACTTATGTTGTGTGTGTTAATTTTATACATGAGTGGTAAAACCTACAGTTTAAAGTCGACTCCGAACAACAGATTTTTGAGAAACTTTTTTCGTGGCAATTTTATTTACTCTCAGAGTTTTTGCCAGAAATCTGCTGAGAGGAAGTCGCCGAAGAAATACTTTTTGTATTTTGTCTTGATGCCTGGCCTGGGGCTCGAACCCTGGCTTTACGTCTAATAAGCCAACACACTACCTACTAGACTACGGCGATTTCAACTGCCTGAGATAACTATGCAGAAGTCATCAACAGAACTTAGCATTTTGAAACTGTTTTCCATGATCTTTATGGATAAATTATCCACGATCACGATCGAGTTTCGATCTTGGCATTGCCAGTGGAAACAAAGTTGATAAAAATTGTTTAAAAAAGGCACTAAAAATTTAAAAGCACCAAAAGCGAAAAAAAGTACGAAATAAAATATCACACGCAAATAGGAATTAGAAACTGAAAAAAGAAAAATTGTGTGATGAGATAAAAACGAATTAAAATTTAAAAACGTAGCAGGAACCGAAAACAGGAAACTAAAAATTGGAAATCGCAAAAAAAAAAGCTCATTTTTATGAGAAAATTAAATTTATTTCTTTAAAGAAAAGCGTCCAAAATTAAAAGGTACTTAAAATACAAACGGACCATATACTTTTATAGTTAAAACCCTAACTAAAAAGCACCTGGAAATTAAAAAGAGCAGTAAATTTGATAATAAATTACCAAAAAATTAAAGGCTTTTAAAATCCAAACAAAAAAAAAAGTACCAAATATTGTAAGGCCATGAATGATGCTGATCATAAAATTAGTTGGTCAATAAAGGCATTATTTGGCTAATAAAACACTTTGGGTAACTATTTTTGCCATTGCACAGTTGCCATAATAAAAACAGCTAAGGAAAGTTCTTTTTTTCTTCTTCTTTCTTTGGTTCGCAAATGAAAAATAGATAGACGGCGGACAGACAGATTGAATGAAGAGGGAAACTAATTGCACGCGTATATAATTGTGTGTCCATTAGGCACACCACTCATGCACCACATAACGAATGCAACATAATGTTGCATAAACCTATTAAAGACACACGAAAGTTTCTTCTCAACAGGGGCAGGGTTTGTAAGGTGTGTGATAATAATTCCCCTTCGATTAATGCTGTTCTGTAAGGAAAGAGAGGGAGGGAGAACATGGGCAGGCATGAAACCAGATATGTTCTGCTTATTTTTTAAATACAATAATAAAAATAAAACATAAAAAGTGCCTGTCCAATGCATCACATCAGAGTGTAACTAAAAGGGGCCTATTTTATCTCAGTGCAAGCGCTGTATCATGAGCAATAAGAAACGGGCAGTCGTCAGGTAATCTTTCTTTAGTTTTAAAACAGTCTTGTGATGGACAGTCAAGTTAAAAAGAATTTTTTTTTTTTCGTTAAGAATTTCTTCTTAATACGAGACATAAAGTAAATGCCCAAGAACAGATAAAACAACCAAGTGTGCAACAGAGTTGGCTGATTGGAGTCTGGTCTGGACAGTGGAACATGTGGCCGAACGATTATAACAGAAAAATTGTTGATTGTCTTGTAAGTCGGCAACCAAAGGCTCATACGCTCGCCAATTTCCATTAGTTTAGCTTTTAGTCATGTTCTTTCTTTCTTTTGACATCCTCCTCCGCCAACACCAAGAGTCTGTCCGTCCGACCATCATCGCAGTGTGGCTGCTCTTTACAGCTGCGTGTACATTGTATCGTATGTTGCAAACGCAGTGAAACATCATACGAGTGTGATAAAAATTCAAATAAAGAGACAGAAAATTGTAAAGGTTATCAGATTTATTTCTGCCTGTCTGTTTCATCTTCTTCTTCTCCTTCTTGTTCTTTCTCTATTCAACTGGGCAGTTTAGTTGGTAAAAGCCTGCTTATCACCACCAGTTTCGAAGCAAGTTCTCTTGACTTTCCAACTCGTAGGTGGGTTTTTAATTAAACAATTTAAGAATTCAGAAAATTTGGAGTTGCAGAAAAAAATTTGGTACTAAAAAAAGTACTAAAAAATTCTAAAGGTACCAAATATATTTAGCGAAATTTCAATTATTAAAGATCTACAAACTGGCAAAATCTTTTTCTATTTGGTGATGGAATATGTTGCCAAAAATTTAAAAGTACCAAGTACCAATAAGTACTAAGAAAAACAAAAGTACCAATAACAAAGGCAAACAAAAATCTGAAGATCGTGCCTTAAATTATGAAAAACTTTTATTATTTGAAATCAATGAAGTACCAGATAATCAAAATTTAAAAAGTATTATATATGTAATAAAAAAGTACCAAAAAATTCTAAAGGTACGAAATATATTTAAAATGAAATTCCAAATATTAAAGAACTACAAATTGGCAAAATCTTTGCCTATTTGGTGATGGAATGTTGCCAAACATTTAAAAGTACCAAGTACCAATAAGTACCAAAAATATAAAAGTATCAATAACAAAAACAAAAAAAAATGAAAAACTTTTATTACTTGAAATCAAAGAAGAATCAGACAATCAAAATTTAAAATGTATTATATAATGAAAAAGTACCAAATAATAAAAAAGTACCAAATAATAAAAAAGTACTAAAATGAAAAGAGTAAAAAGCTAGAAATTGCAATAAAGCTTTAAAAAAAGCACTACAAACTAAAAAAAGTTTCAGACTCATTTATTTATAGAAATCGCTCCTGCTTAGGGAACTCAAAATTGATTTCCAATGGTCACAACTCTCGCTGGTTTTATACCTCCAGCCATGCAACTCTCACAGCAGATTTCTGGCAAAAACTGTGAGAGTAAATAAAATTGTCATGAAAAGTTTCTCAAATATCTGTCATTCGGACTCGACTTTAAACTGTAGGTCCCGCCACTCATGTATAAAATTTACACACACAACATAAGTGGTGAGAAACTAGGTCGTAATCCTGACTGAAGGGTTGTAATGACCAATTATGTATGTGTATGCAACTCCAGAAGGACAATAAATCCAGTTATTCGTAGCGTACATTCTTATTTTGTAGGGCACCGTAATAACACAATCAATCTTCTCCTCACTTCACTCTGAAAAGTATGAAGTGATGGTTCTTGCAGTTCTACCACCTCCTCGTTCTCTAGACAGCGTGATGTTTCTCCTCTAGCTACGAAACAATCCGTTTTTGGTACAAAAAGTTATGTTGGGCGAATTTTTTCAGACATTTTCTACGGGAAACTTGATTTCGTTGATTAGATTTTCGATGAAATTTTGATTAAATCGTGACACAAATCTTGATTGCGCTACATTCATAGGATCCAATATCATAAATACTTTTTGAACTACCCACGTTATTGAAGAGTGTGGTTTATTCCGTTTTTTTTTTATCAAATTTCTTTTCATTTTATTGGCTGTCCTTTACCGGGAGAGAAAACAAGAACGGAACGCATAATCAATGAGTAAATTAAAACAACATAACTTTATGGATGCTATCGTCATCAGCAGCCAACCATCGCAACAAAACCAAACCAACCAAACCAACAATTCCAGCCAACCAATAACGATGATCAAATCAACCAGTCAGTCCTTCAGGTTCGACAATACAAAACTTTAAGGAACGAAAGAACAAAAAAAAAAAACAACAAAAAAACGAAGGAAACACGATTGACAAAGTAATAGTAGAAGCAATTTTAGTCTGGTCACTACATGCCTTTATAGCCTGACGATGATGGTGACGATCATCATCATTCAACAGCATTAGCAACAGCAACAGCATCATCATCATTAATGTTGTCTCAGTTCTCTGTACGAATGTCTGTCTGTTTAGTTCGTATCTTAAAACATCCCAGCTATGGCTATGGGATCACGACGATGCCAGTACATTTAATATGCCTGGTAAATATGCAAAGTGCATATATTAATATGTACTCGTATACGAGATATACGAAAGTATGTATGTGTGGAAAACTATTTACATGTTAAGACTAAACATTTAAGCTTATTTTCGCTGTGTGAATGAATGGTCGTCGTGTGTTTTGTTGTCTTTAATTTAGTTTTTAATGGTAAACACAACGCATTTATTTAAGACTTCTCTACTGTGTTTTCCTTTTTTTCTTCTTCTTCTTGTTTTAGGTTTTAATGTCTTTAACTAATGGTTACACCGTTTCCGAAATGGAAAAATAAAAAAAATATTCGGTAGGTTGTTTTTAAATTTTCCATTAAGAAAGTACTTATTTTCAATGTATAGAACAGTAATTTACTTAATTTATTTTACATTAAATGAAAAGTACTTTTTGTTAAGAAGTAACGGGTGATTTTTTGATTTTG
This sequence comes from Sarcophaga variegata, assembly GCA_932273835.1. Lineage (NCBI taxonomy): Eukaryota > Metazoa > Arthropoda > Insecta > Diptera > Sarcophagidae > Sarcophaga > Sarcophaga variegata. The sequence goes on from OW026361.1 coordinate 103,912,492, forward strand.
GTAACACTGGTTTAAACAGCTCACGCACGTTTCGTGTTTTGTTTCACTGTCAAACATCTTCAGTTTGGTCTATAATTTAACCATGAATCGTCCTACAAACGAACAACGCTTGCAAATCATTGAATTTTTATTATCAAAATGCGTGCTCTGTTAAGAAAGTTCATCGCGCGCTTCTTCCATTTTATGGTCAGTTTAATCGAACCACTGAAGCGGCTATTTGGGCTATTGTGACTAAATTTCGCACCAAATTTAGATTGTTGGACATTAAAGCACCAACACGCTTACGTAGAGTGCGAACTGAAGAAAATATCGCAGCTGTATCGGCCAGTGTTAATGATGACCATTAATTATCGATTCGTCGCCGTTTGCAGCAATTGGGCCTCTGTTACTCAACAACGTGGAAAATTTTACGGAAGGATTTAGGCGTGAAGCCTTTCAAAATACCGCTGGTGCAAGAATTGAAGCCGAATGACCTACCGCAACGCAGAATTTTTGGTGAATTGGCTCTTGGAAAGTTGGCCGAAGATCCACTTCTTTATCGAAAAATTGTGTTCAGCGACGAAGCTCATTTTTGGATCAATGGATACGTAAATAAGCAGAATTGTCGAATTTGGAGTGAAGATCAGCCAGAAGCATTGCAAAAGCTACCAATGCATCCAGAAGAAGCCACAGTTTGATGCGGTTTATGGGCTGGTGGCATCATTGGACCATACTTCTTCAAAGATGTTGCGAATCGTAACATAACTGTGAATGGTGAGCGCTACCGTGAGATGATATTCAACTTGTTTTTGCCCAAAATGCAAGAGCTTGACTTGCATGACATGTGGTTTCAACAAGACGGTGCCACATGCCACACAGCACGCGTAACAATGAACTTATTGACAGGCGAGTTCGGTGAACATTTTATTTCACGTTCGGGACCGATCAATTGGCCGCCTAGATCATGCGATTTAACGCCTTTAGACTATTTTTTGTGGGGCTCATGTTAAAGCTCATGTCTATACAGACAAGCCCGCTTCAATTGATGCATTGGAAGACAACATTGAAGCATTTATTCGTGAGATACCGGCCGAAATGTTGGAAAGAGTATGCCAAAATTGGACTAAGCGGATGGAACATTTGAGGCGCAGTCGCGGTCAACATTTGCATGAAATAATCTTCAAATATTAAATTATATGGACCGTACTATCAATTCAAATAAAGATTTCATGCATTTTTCTGAATTTTATGTTTTTTTTTTTTGAAAAATGTTCCTATAGCTCTTAAAAAATCACCCTTTACTTTTCATAATTGTGGTACAATAAAGTACTTTTTTTTGGAAAAATAAAATTTTTAAATGTTTTACTTCAATATTTACTAGAAAAAACAAAAAGGGAAGAGTTAAACATTCATTTTAAAAATTTCCGTTCTTAAAATACATGAAAAAGTACTTTCTGATAAGTACTACGTGTTATTTAGTCATGTGGAAATGTGACAAAAGAACACAAAAAATCAAACAATAATAAAACAACAAAGAAATTACAATAATAGGGACAAATAAGAATCAAATTTCAACAAAATATGGGGAGATACCACGGGAGGTAGCACAGAGTAATAATAGCAAATCAACAGTAAGTTCTAGAAGTTGTTAGATCAAATATAAAACAAACGAAGGGGATCGTTGTAAGTCCATGTACATTGGTACTTTCTAGATGAAAAAGTACTAATCAAAAAAGTACTTTTTAAGGCAACACTATTTTTTAAACATTTTAAATTTGTTCACAATACGTTTTTGGTAAAGATTTCAATTTGTATGTTGTAGAAACAAAAAAGGTACTTTTTAATTTAAGCAATCATTACGTTTGAGTTAAAAAGGTGCTTTTCGAAAAAGTGCACTTTTCTAAAAAGTGCTATTAATTGCGTAACATGTTATCATAAAATTTCAGAAAATTGTGAGATCATTTTTGAGTTATAAAAAGTTATAAAAGTACTTTTCAAAAAGTACACTCTTCAAAAAGTGCACTTTTCAAAAAAGTACTTTTTACAATAGTACTTTTCTAAAAAGTGCTATTAATTACATATGTTATCATAAAATTTCAGAAAATTGTGAGATAATTTTTGAGTTATAAAAGTACTTTTCAAAATAGTACACTTTTCAAAAAAAGTACAGTTTTCAAAAAGTGAACTTTTCAAAAAAGCACTTTTCCAAACAGTATACTTTCCAAAAAAGTGCTTTTTAAAAAAGTACTTTTAATTGCATAACTAGTTTTTGTAAAATTTAAAAATAATTTAAATTTTTTTTTTTTTTTTTTTTTTTTTTTGTTAACCCTCGTAAATGGTGTAATAAATAGAGGAGATTAATTTCAGAATTTATGTTTCTGTCCGGTGTATGGTATAAAAACGAAGAAAAAGTACCAAGTAGAACTACAAAATAATAGGTGAGCGCATGTAAGCGATAAGTAACAATTTTATGGCAAGTTTTTGCTTTTTAAAGTGCTGGCTGGCATATATTTCTCCCGTCCATATATGGCTCTCTGTTCCTTTTCATAAAACAGTAGATATTTCATTAATTAACACTTTTTTTGCTGTGCGTAGCCACGGCCTTATTCAATTACCCAGCAACACTTTTACAAAAAAAAAAGAAATTTTTTTCAGACTATTTTCCTGTGGCCACATACTATAAATGGCTGGCCGTAGACTCAATTTCTTTTTTTTTTTTTGTTTTGTTGCTGCTTTAAATGCCACAAACATTTGCATGAAAGAAAGACAAGAAAAAAAAAACTGCAAAAGAAGAAGAAATTTGTTGCAGCATTTCATACAGGCATTGCGAAAATATTTTTGTCGTATTTTATTTCCTTTCAAGATAAAAATCAGTCCTGTTGCTGCAGTTGTCTAAAAGGAATTTTTTGACATGTGACTCTCTTGTTTTTTTCCTGTATTTTGGTTTCTTTTCTTTTCTTAGGCTCTGTTGTATATCTGTGAGGAAACTCTTAGGGGAGAAATATTTTTGGTTTTTATGGGCCTTATGATATTTTAAAGTTTATGATGCTTCTTTCATTTCATTTTTCGTTTTTTTTTCTTTTCTTTTCAACTAAGAGATCAATATCTAGGCCATAAAGTAGAGGAATGACTGCAAGAAGGAATATTAAATTTAAAGATCCTTTAAAAATTTTTAAAATATGGCCAAGTTGATAAGACTGAGTGAATAATAATAAAAAATTGGCAGAAAAACCTGTTCAAAATACAATACAAATCAAACTCATCTTTTATTCAAACTAAAAAACAAAAAAAATTTCAAATTCTTTCAAAAAGCTTCTAAAATTTCGTTATAAAATTTAATTTTTATAGTGGGTACTTTTTTTAGGTACTATTATTTGGTACTTTTTCCAAAAACCAAATGTTAGTACACTTTATGTTGTATTTCGTTTTAAAAATCTAATACTTATAAAAAGTACTTTTACCAGGTATCATTTTTTTGGGTACTTTTTTCTAAAAGCAGATGATAGTACACTGTATGCTGTGCAATTGTATTCCTTTTCGTGCGATAAAGCGCGTCTTGTTTAATAATCAGTTTAAATTCTGTGATTTTAATAACTTAACGTTTCTGGATATCTTTAATAATTCCCGGGTACCCTTTTTAGAAACTCATGTTAACACACAAACAGATTTTACTACACTATATATAAATATATATACATATTATATATATTATACAATGGGTACAATTACAATGGATACAATTTTCAGGTACTATTTTTGGTACTTTTTTCCAAAAGCAAATGTTAGCACTATAATATTTCTTATTATAAGATAAAGTGCTGTTTGTCTAATAATTAGTTTAAATTTTGTAATTTTAATAGCTTAACGTTTCTGGTATCCTGTAATGCTCTCAGGTACCTTATTTAGGTACTTTTTTTTAGAAAAAGATGTTAACACAAAAACAGATTTTAGTACACTATATGTGGTATTTCGTTTTAAAAATTTAATACTTACAATGGGTACTCTTTTCAGGTACTATTTTTTGGTACTTTTTTCCAAAAGCAAATTTTAGTACTATAGAATTTCTTATAAGATAAAGTGCTGTTTGTCTAACAATTAGTTTGAATTCTGTAATTTTAATAACTCTGCGTTTCTGGAAACCTGTAATGCTCTCAGGTACCTTATTTTGGTACTTTTTTAAAAACAGATGTTAACACAAAAACATATTTTAGTACGTATTTCGTATGTATTTTTAGTATGTATTTCGTTTTAAAAATTTAATACTTACAATGGGTACTCTTTTCAGGTACTATTTTTTGGTACTTTTTTCCAAAAGCAAATTTTAGTACTATAGAATTTCTTATAAGATAAAGTGTTGTTTGTATAACAATTAGTTTGAATTCTGTAATTTTAATAACTCTGCGTTTCTGGAAACCTGTAATGCTCTCAGGTACCTTATTTTGGTACTTTTTTAAAAACAGATGTTAACACAAAAACATATTTTAGTACGTATTTCGTATGTATTTTTAGTATGTATTTCGTTTTAAAAATTTAATACTTACAATGGGTACTCTTTTCAGGTATTATTTTTTGGTACTTTTTTCCAAAAGCAAATTTTAGTACTATAGAATTTCTTATAAGATAAAGTGTTGTTTGTATAACAAGTAGTTTGAATTCTGTAATTTTAATAACTCTGCGTTTCTGGATACCTGTAATGCTCTCAGGTACCTTATTTTGGTACTTTTTCCAAGAAACAATAGGTACAGCTAACGTGTCAATCCTTTTAACAGTGAACAGAAAAATTAAAGAAACTGGTTGGACGAAATCGCCGTGGTCTAGTAGGTAGTGTGTTGTGTAGACGTAAAGCCAGAGTTCGAGCCCCAGGCCAGACATCAAGACAAAATACAAAAAGTATTTCTTCGGCGACCTCCTCTCAGCAGATTTCTGGCAAAAACTCTGGGAGTAAATAAATTTGCCATGAAAAAGTTTCTCAAAAATCTGTCGTCCAGACTCGACTTTAAACTGTAGGTCACACCATTCATTTATAAAATTACCACACACAACATAAGTGGTATGAGAAACTAGGACGTTGTACAATGGGTCAATTCAACCTCCGGGTACTGTACTTGTCTTAATTGACATGTACACGTCCTCTAACATAACCTAACTGGTTGGACAGTAATACGCCTATGTGTCACACTGACGGTAGGTCTCTTGGAAACATTGTGCCGGTAAACAAGAGTGTGTTCCAACTTCAACGTTCTTTTAACTTTAAATTTCAAGAGGCACTATGCAGCTGCATGCATGCAGTATGCTTCATCATATCCGATGAAGCAAAAGGTTTTTTCGTTCCTTTCATTGCAACACAGTTTCCTGTTCGATATGCTTATAATACTTCCAAAATAAAACTTATAATTTTGGTACTTTTCTTAAGCCCCCCCTTTAGAAATAAAAGTTCATTTACTTTCCATTAAAATTTATTCCTTCACCCTCACTTGTGTACATTAAATTGGCAGCACTCATGCTATCCTCTAAACTGGTACGTGTGGGAAAAAGTATACATTTACGAAAAAAGTGCGTACCTTTGTAAAACCATATGGTCCCCTGAGGGGAAAAAACATTAAAACTCCACAATTTTTGCACAAAACTAAAAACAAAAGTAAATAAATAAAGCAACAGAAACAGTTGCTATAAACAATAGGTGTCCATTTAAATTAGTTTTGGAAAACATCTCATAAATTATGAACTAAAAGGGAACTGAGACGGGGGCAAAAAAGAAACAAAACAAAATCAAAGACGACCCCAAGTTATTTAGGCCCTGTTTTTATGTGTTTGGGCCAACAAAGCACTGTTTTTCTTGTGTTGGCGTACATGAAAAAGTAATAATTTTTACTCATATATTAAATTTGCAAAAAAAAAACAACAACAGCAACAACACAACAAAAAACTACAAATTTATTCGCATGTTCTGTCATAAATTATTGATATTGGGTAAGGGCGCTAGTAAAATTCTGATAAAGAGAAGGATTGTCATCTCTAAAACATAAACTTTCTTTGTTTGCGCAATAAAAATGCTGCAACTTTTGTAAGAAATTACTTTTTTACATACCCAATAAAACACATGTTTCAACAAAACCAGCCTATGAAAAATGACGACCAAACGAAAACATTGCTGCCGCTGCTGCTGCTGATTTTGTTTGTGTGTAGCAATATGTTGCATGTGTTTTTGTAAAGCAATTTTGACAACAACTTAAATTTATTTCACTCAATAACGATTGCATTTTAAGCAGAAACGGTAATTTCTTTTGCACTCCTCGCCTCTCTCTCTCTCTCTCTCTGTGTCTCCTTTGCCCCCCCAATGTTGTTATGATTACAAGAAAAATATTTTAATATGGTAGAATGCCGAACACCCACGCAAGTTTATTAATAACGGGAGAGAACAGCAAAAAGAGAGAGAGCGCAACATAGAAAGAGAAGAGAAGTGAATGAGTAAGAAAGAAAGGTTATAAAGGTTAATTTCATTTTATAACTTTTCTTTTCTTTATTGTTGTTGTTGTTTTTCGTGGTCCCAACACACCTTTAATTTGCTACAAAAAAGGGAATACTTTCCTAGAGGCGAGTAAAAAAAAAAACAAAAGTAAGTATGGGTGATATATGTCTATATAAAGGGTGTTTAGAGGAGGTATAGGGGAGGTATAGAACTTTAAGTTGCAATAAAACAACGATGGATTATTCGATTGACATGAATTTTATTTATCCGAAAGATAATCTTGTGGCATTACATTTTAAATATGATTTCTGGCATATGACCGCCACGGCTGGCGCGGATGTAGTCCAATCTGGACGTCCAATTTTCGATGACTTTTTCCAACATTTGTGGCCGTATATCGGCAATAATACGGCGAATGTTGTCTTCCAAATGGTCAAGTGTTTGTGGCTTTACCGCATAGACCAATGATTTTACATAGCCCCACAGAAAGTAGTCTAGCGGTGTTAAATCACAAGATCTTGGAGGCCAATTCACAGGTCCAAAACGTGAAATTAGGCGGTCACCAAACGTGTCTTTCAATAAATCTATTGTGGCACGAGCTGTGTGACATGTTGCGCCGTCTTGTTGAAACCACATCTCCTGGACATCATGGTTATTCAATTCAGGAATGAAAAGTTAGTAATCATGGCTCTATACCGATCACCATTGACTGTAACGTTCTGGCCACCATCGTTTTTGAAACAGTACGGACCAATGATTCCACCAGCCCATAAAGCGCACCAAACAGTCAGTTTTTCTGGATGTAACGGTGTTTCCACATACACTTGAGGATTACCTTCACTCCAAATGCGGCAGTTTTGTTTGTTGACGTAGCCATTCAACCAGAAGTGCGCTTCATCGCTAAACAAAATTCGCTTATGAAAATCGGGAACAACGGTAATCTCGTTTTGGGCCCATTCGACGAATCTACGCCTTACTTGATGATCGTTTGGCTTCAAATCTTGGACGAGTTGGATTTTCTAAGCACGCAAACCAAGATCCTTCCGCAAAATCTTCCATAAAGTGGATGGACACAGATCCAATTCCTGTGCTCGATGGCGGATGGACTCATTCGGGTCTTCCTCAATGCTACGCTCTACAGCAGCAATAGCTTCTTCTGTACGCACCGTACAGCGTCTCTGGGGATGCGAGTTATCAATAAGAGTAAACGTGGTGCGAAAACGTTCCATGGTTAATCGAATTAACTGCTCTGTTGGACGATTTTGTCGACGATAAAATGGACGTAGTGCGCGATACGTTTTCCGCACAGAACCATTATTTTCGAAATAAAATTGCACTATTTGCAAGCGTAGTTCAGGCGTGAGTCTATTCATGATGAATTGCCAAACCAAACTGAGAATAAATCACTTGACAGCTGTTAAATCGGTCGCCATCTTGAAAAGTAATGCCAACTTAAAGTTCTATACCTCTGTAAAAACACCCTTTACATGCATATGTATGCGTATGCTTACTAGAGTTTTTATGAGCCAGTTTACTTTGATGTTAATAGAGTAGAGCACCATGAAATTGGTAAGCAAGCTGTGGTACTCTACACCACAATATACAATCGATGACCGGCCTAAATTCACTACTGTGTTTAACATGTTTATGCATGATCCGGTAACTTAAGAATTGACCTCATCCAGGCAATGTAAATTCAAATCGATCTATAGGGTTATCCATTTCGTGGTTGCAAAAGAATGGGACTGGAATTCGACATCTGTCAAACTAAGTTGTGAAACGAATTTTTTTTCTTTTCAGTTGAAAGTCTGACGTTGACGAAAATGGATCGCTTAACTATCACACAACGCATAAAAATTATCAAAACCTACTACAAAAACGGTGATTCTGCCACACAGCCACGTATCGTGTTTTAAGAGGAGAAAAAAGCAAGCAATTGGCAAAATTGTGAAGAAATTTGAAGAGACTGGAGTGGTTACAACTATTGAAAGGCCTGTGCATCATCGTTTCGATTGTTCCGCTCAAAATATCGCCATTGTAAGTGAAAGTGTTGCCGAAGATCCGAATGTGTCGATTCCTTGTCGTTCTCAGGAATTAGGACTGTCTTACGGCACATTACGGCAATTTTTCGAACAAAATTTTCTTCAGCGATGAAGCACATTTCACACTCGGTGGGTATGTTAATAAACAAAATTGTCGTATTTGGAGTTTTGAGAATCTTCAAGTAATTGAAGAGAGGCCATTACATCCAGAAAAAGTCACTGTTTGGTGCGCTCTTTGGTCCGAAGGTGTGATTGGACCTTACTTCTTTGAAAACGACGATGGAACGACTGTCACCGTCAATTCGGAGCGTTATGGTCATATGATAACCGACTTTTTTTTGCCTGCTATTGAAGAATACGACTTGGAGAACATGTGGTTTCAACACGACGGTGCCGCATGCCACACAACCCGAGCGAATATGGCTTTATTGCAAGAGACATTTCCTGGCCGCGTAATTGCTTGTCGTGGCGACCAAGATCATGCGATTTGACACCATTAGACTTCTTTTTTGTGGGGCTACGCGAAAGACCGTGTTTATGCAGATAAACCTTCAACTCTTGAGCACTTAAAAACCAACATTCGTCAAGTTATGGCTGAGATACCCGCCCAATATGTGTCAAAAAGTGGTCGAAAATTACCTCAAAAGAATCAATGCTTGCAACACTTCGCGTGGAGGTCATTTAAATGATGTAATGTTTCACACACATAATGTCAACGTTCAAACTTTACAATAAAAAAGAAATATCATGAGAAAAATATTTTATATGTGTTTTATTTAAGTTTACTTTTGAAACCACGAAATGGATAACCCTTTACTAATCTCTGCCATCATCATAAGTCTAAAACGATACACAGTCACCATATGAACGTCCTGATTACATCTCCTCTGTTGAGGGAAAACGGCCTCTCGTTGTCAAGGATAGTGGATTTTCAATACTCATAATCAGTTCAAGAATACGTCATAAAAACGGATGTCGGCGTCTGCACAAGGGTAGACGATTAGTTTCCAATTTTTTTTTAAATTTCCTTCAACCGGCTTTTTACTCGCCTTGATACCTTGTTCAACAAAACTTTTACTTTTGTATGACGTTGAACAATTTCATCAGTTCCGATAAGGTAGGCATGGACCTCTCTGAACCTTTTGATACAGTGCGAGGTTTCAGACAAGGCGTTCACTTATCATTCGACCTCTTTAACTTCGTCATGGAGTGTTCTGCGGAAACCGGGAGGTCATCGCAATGGCACAATTTTTTTTTTAAATAAAGCTTCCAGTTGCTTTTTACATACATACGTAACATAATAGGTCATTACAACCCTTCAGTCAGGATTACGACCTAGTTTCTCACACCACTTATGTTGTGTGTTAATTTTATTCATGAGTGGTGGGACCTACAGTTTAAAGTGGACTCCGAACGACAGATTTTTGAGATTTTTGAGTTGCTTGTGTACGCTGACGAAATTGACATCATAGGGCGTAACAAGCGAGATATTACTGCTGCCTTTAGTACTATTGAACAGGAGTCTAAAAATATGGATGTGCCCGCGGGCAAAACGAAGTATATGTTGTCGACAAGTAGGGACATGCGTGTATTGGATCTCCCAGATTACGGCCAATAACTATACTTTCGATATAGTCAAGGAATTTGTTTATCTTGGCTGGAGATCAGGCGTAGGATCGCTTTTATCAACAGGTGCTACTATGGTCTCAATAGGGTATTGAGTAGCAGAGACGCTCATCCTCTCCGTGCTTCTCTATGGCGCAGAGGCATGGATACTAAAGGGTCCGCCAAATTTTTTACTTTTTTTTGAAAATGCTTTAAAAACAAAACTACTGAATATTTTCTCAAATTTCTTTTTTTATTTGAAAATACAATCCTTCCGGTTAATAATGGAAAATAATTTCATTCAAATGGCTGCCTCGGCTGGCCATGCAGTAGCCTACACGATCGGTCCAATTTTTAAGCACATTATTGATTGTGTGCAGCTGTATTTCACCAATGGCTTCACGAATATTGTCCTTTAAAGCGTCAATTGTCGCTGGCTTGTCGGCGTAACACTTATCTTTGACGGCACCCCACAAATAATAGTCCAACGGTGTCAAATCGCAGCTCCGAGGTGGCCAAACGACATCAGCTCTACGGCTTCTTCAAAAACAAGGCGCCGTCCTGTTGAAACCAAATGTTGCAAATATCCTCCTCTTCAATTTTTGTGAACAAAAATTCGGTCAACATGGCCCGATAAAGATCGCCATTGATTGTAACGGCCACTCCTTACTCATTTTCGAAGAGAAATGGCCCAATTATGCCTCTGGACCAAAATCAGCACCAAACAGTGACTCGTTTTTGGGTGTGTCGGTTTTTCAATGTTTGCGTGCAGGTTTTCTGTGCCCCAAATGCGACAATTTTGCTTGTTTACATACCCGCCAAGATCAAAATGAGCTTCATCTGAAAAAATGATTTTTTTTTTGCCAAAATCGGCATCTTCTGGTGTAGGCTACTGCATGGCCAGCCGAGGCAGCCATTTGAATGAAATTATTTTCCATTATTAACCGGAAGGATTGTACTTTCAAATAAAAAAAGAATTTTGAGAAAATATTCGGTAGTTTTTTTTAAAGCATTTTCAAAAAAAAATTATTTGGCGGACCCTTTATTAAGCACTGTTGTAGAAGCCTTGAGAGTATTCGAGAGAAAAGTCTTACGTAAGATATTTGGTACAGTGCGAGCGGCTGCGCTGACTAGGCCATGTCGTTCGAATGGAGGAGGATGCTCCGGCGAGACGGGAATTTGATGCGGGAATTTGCGAAAGTCGGCGAAGAAGACAACCTTGTTTGCATTGGAAGGACCAAATTAATGGCCAATTAAATAAGTAAGGAAATAAGTATCCAAAGAATTCCTTTGGATGGAACTTGGTTCAAATTTAAGCAACTTATCAAGCCATAAATGCCACTGCAAACGTCCAGACAAAGCAATCCTTCCGTTGCTCTCTGCACGAAGGTATCATGTCACAACAATTTGGAGCACATTGGAGATGATCCTGTAACAAAAAAACCTTTCGATTGGTGGTCACTTAATCCATTACGTTTAAGTAGACGACAAAAACTATATTTTTCCCCCAAAAACCAAGAATAATGGAATAAAAAGTCTTGGTCGGGTTTTTCTCCTTCTTTTCTTGTTTCAATATTTCGACCCCAGGTTCGTGTTACCGAAATTTTGTAGGGCCTGATAAGCTTTTAAAGTGTGGAACTATACAACTGTTGCTCTTTTCTTTTCTGTCAATCTAGCCTTTGTACCAGGAATTGTAATAAAAAAATTTCATTTACTTTTTGGCCAATTTGGTTTACAAAAAGAAAATCTATGGCAACACTGTTAAGAAACTTTCTTGTTTCTGTCCTGTTGTAGCCATGTTTTAATGAAGAGTGTCTTGCGTGTCGTTTGACTTTTGACGCCGCAACACACACCATCGCCATCATCATCATCACCCAGTGCCAGCCATCATATCACCGTGAAACAGTGAAACTTAAACTCAAATTTCCACCAGCAAAATTGGTGTTGAACTAAATGATGTTGTTGTCATTGTTATTATGTCTGATTGTCTGTCTGTGTGTCTGTCTGTCTGTCTGTATGTTTGTTTGTCTGTTGCTGTTTAAATGTTGATTTTTAGAGCCTGTTTATTTCGTTTTTGTTGTTGCTGTTGACCATGTTAATTTTCTTGTTCTTTTTGATGTTTTTATGGTTGTTTTTAGTTTTTTTTTGTTGTTGTTGCGTTTTGCTTTTAAAAGGGTTTCTGTTTTTTTTCTTTCACTTTGTCTTTTATTACTGCCGTGATGGTGTTGTTGTTGTTGTTATTGCTTTTCGGTTGTCATGTCATTTGTTCATTTTACAATCCAGGCTCCCGCTGCCTATTGTCCAAAGTACAAACAACAAAATCAAATATAAGGGTCCCTCCAATAACAACAACAATAACAACAACAACAAAAGCAGTTGTTGAAAATTAAATGCTCACATGTGGGTTTCTGTTTTCTGTTTCTAAATTGTACCGGTTTTTTGGCTCATCCTGCTTGTACTTTTTGCCTGGACTGGCATGGCATGGCCTGGCCTGGCATGGCTTGGCTAATGTGCTTAAATGAGAAGAGATTCGTTTTGTTTTGTTTTTTTCTTTTTGTTTTTCATTCTTATTATTGACAATCAATAGTTTTGTTTATTTGTCATTATTGTTGTTGTTCTTGTAGTTGTTGTTGTTACATTTAATGTATCTGCTGCTGTTCTGTTCTGGTGTTGTTTTGTAAAACATTTATTTTATATGTTTATTCTTGTCAAACTTACTTGTTGTTGTTCTCATTGGGGTTTTTTTTGTCTTCCTTTGCTTAACAAAATGTTCCTCTCCTTATTCACATGGATGGTGCCGATTCGGTTCAGGTTTTTTTTTTCTTTTTTTTCTTTCTGATCAGGGATAACGCATGAGAATGTTGACGATGAGACAACCAACATTAGCCAGCCATAGTTTGATAGGCGATTTGTTTTTTCTCTTGTTCGTTTTGTTTTCTGTCTGTTTATTATTATTGCTGTTGTTGTTGTTGTTGTCATTGTTTTATGGTGTTTTAAAAGGGGTTTCCATTTAGGCCAATATCAAATGGATTGTTGTTGTTTTTTTTTTCAATTAATACCCTACGCTGATTTAATTATACCAACGAACTCATAATCCGTGTTAGATTCTAGACAAAGTCGGTTGATGTCTAAGCTAAGATGTGAACCAAAGGTCAGCAATGAGTATTCAAAAAGATCGAATCATACTCTTAATTTCTAATACATATACGCATTCATACTTATTTTAATGTCATACTCATACTACTCATATTCAAAGTTTGAAATACTCATCGTACTCATACTTAACAATACGCATGATGTTATTGATTTCGACTCTCCATGACTCACCGTATACGCGAATCACAAAATAAGTGTAATTCGCGAAGGAACACTGCAATACTCACTAGAAGGTTGTGTGTTTGCTCTGCTTGCTGTCTTTGTCTTTTTCTTTCTTCTTTCTTTGTAAATGCAACAACAACTAAGACTGTAAATTTTGTCGAATGATTCGAATCACTCGAATCATTTATGAGTATTATAAGTATTTTTCTAAATTTATGAATCTGAATGAGTAGGCGTATGAATCAAATATATTTCGAATGTTATGAGTTTGATGTCAACGTTGTACTCATACTCATTGCAACCTGTACTTATAAATCAATGTTGTAGTGAGCACAAATGAATCAGAGTAGTTGGATTTCAATACTGTTGACTTACTCATACTCAAAATTTCATAAGTACTTATGAGTGGCGAAAAAGCGATTTATTGCTGATCTCTGGTATGAACCACGGTCTCTCGTCTAATAAGCCAGTACACTGCCTACTAGACTACAGCGATTTCATCCTAGAATCACAGAGATTCCATCTGCCAATGCCTAGTTTTCTGTTAAAATTTATTCGGCTGTTGTGGGAGATAACTTTGCTGACGAAAACAATATTCCTCAGGCAATGATTGATGAAATCTTGCAGTTTGTTAGTTAATTATACTGGAACGTGACATTTTTAGCTGGTAAAAGCTTCCTTTGACCTTGTACATCGAATGCAATACATAGGCTGCCTTCCAAAATGTTAGTTGCTTTGTGTTTGAACAAAGTATCGTGTTTCATAATGATGCTGTACAAAATAAATGGTCCGCCAAATAACTTTTTTGTTTGAAAATGCTTTAAAAAAAACTACTGAATATTTTCTCAAATTTCTTTTTTTATTTGAAAGTACAATCCTTCCGGTTAATAATGGAAAATAATTTCATTCAAATGGCTGCCTCGGCTGGCCATGCAGTAGCCTACACCAGAAGATGCCGAATTTGACAAAAAAAAGTCATCTTTTCAGATGAAGGTCATTTTGATCTTGGCGGGTATGTAAACAAGCAAAATTGTCGCATTTGGGGCACAGAAAACCCGCACGCATACATTGAAAAGCCGACGCACCCAAATCGAGTCACAATTTGGTGCGGATTTTGGTCCAGAGGCATAATTGGAACATTTTTCTTCGAAAATGAGCAAGGAGTGGCCGTTACAGTCAATGGCGATCGTTATCGGGCCATGTTAAACGAATTTTTGTTCACAAAAATTGAAGAGGAGGATATTGGCAACATTTGGTTTCAACAGGACGGCGCTACGTGCCACACAGCCGAAGCTACAGTCGATGTTTTGCGCCCTGTTTTTGTTGAAGATCGCATTATCATCCGCAGAGTTGATGTCGTTTGGCCACCTCGGAGCTGCGATTTGACACCGTTGGACTATTATTTGTGGGGTGCCGTCAAAGATAAGTGTTACGCCGACAAGCCAGAGACAATTGACGCTTTAAAGGACAATATTCGTGAAGCCCTTGGTGAAATACAGCAGCACACAATCGATAATATGCTTAAAAATTGGACCGATCGTGTAGGCTACTGCGTGGCCAGCCGAGGCAGCCATTTGAATGAATATATTTTCCATTATTAACCGGAAGGATTGTACTTTCAAATAAAAAAATAAATTTGAGAAAATATTCAGTAGTTTTTTTTTAAAGCATTTTCAAAAAAAAAAGTTATTTGGCGGACCCTTTATTTAACTCCCAGAGTTTTTGCCCGAAATCTGCTGAGGGGAAGTTGTCGAAGGAAATTTTCCATTTTAATATTTCGTTTTGTTGGAGATATCCGACCTGAGGTATGAACCGTGGCCTCATGTTTTATTAGCCAACATTCTACCTACTAGACTGCACTGGGAATCATGTTGTGTAAATTCTTAACAAATTTAATAAGATTAGGTTGCCATCCGAAAAAGGAGAGTTTAGTTCTAGGAATTCTACAAAAACCCATCCACTACACATGCCATATAGGGCATATTATAGTCGTACTTTACCAATTGAATTGAATATCATGCCAAGTTCTTAACTCTACTAAGTAAAAAATGTCTTCTTTTGTTTCCTTTCATTTTAATTTCATTGTCATTGTCGTTTTGTTACTGAATGTTAAATGTTGTTGCCGTTGTCGTTGTTGTTGTTGTTGTTAAAATGTTGAATGCATTTTTTAAATATTTTTAGTTAATTTGTTGCCTTTTGTGTTCGTTTAAAACGATGATGATGATGGCCATGCGACATTTTAAGTTTCTTGCTGTTAATTTTGACAATATTTTCGTTCAAGTTTTCTCTTTCTTATTTTCGTTTTCTCTTCATTTTTATTGTATGACAAAAGGAATGAAAAAAAGAATACAAATTATTGGCAATTTTAACCCTTTAAAGTTAAGCTTAGAAGTGAAACAAAAGCTGGGACTTATTTCAATAAAATACTGATCGATTATTACAGCTGCAAGGGTATGTTAGTAAGTACTCCTTAAGACGAATTGTGAATTTATCAAACAGGAGAAGGAGTATTACAAAGCGATTCTGTTTTTTAAATTTGCAAAAAGAAAAATCAATTTTTCAACAAGGCCAATATATAGGTTTATGGTAGTAAATTACAATAACAAATCAACAGTAAGAATCTCGAAGTTGCCAGATAGAAAATCAAAACGTGTAAATACAGCGAAAGTTGGTGATGCCAGTAGTCAGTGAGTAATAGCAACCAAATGAAAGTAAATAAGAGTTGGATCAATAGGAAATACTCTTTATAATGGGTGATTTTTTAAGCGCTATAGGAAATTTTTTAAAAAAGAAAACACATAAAATTCAGAAAAATGCATGAAATCTTTATTTGAATCGATAGTACCCTCCATATAATTTAATGTTTGAAGATTATTTCATGCAAATGATGACCGCGACTGCGCCTCAAATGGTCCATCCGCTTAGTCCAATTTTGGTATACTCTTTCCAACATTTCTTCCAATGCGTCAATTGAAGCGGGCTTGTCTGTATATAGCTTTTAGACATGAGCTTTAACATAGCCCCACAAAAAATAGTCTAAAGGCGTTAAATCGCACGATCTAGGCGGCCAATTGACGGGTCCCGAACGTGAAATAAAATGTTTACCGAACTCGCCTCTCAATAAGTCCATTGTTACGCGTGATGTGTGGCATGTGGCACCGTCTTGTTGAACATGTGTTGAAACCACATGTCATGCAAGTCAAGCTCTTGCATTTTGGGCAAAAAAAAAGTTGGATATCATCTCACGGTAGCGCTCACCATTCACAGTTACGTTACGATTCGCAGCATCTATGAAGAAGTACGGTCCAATGATGCCACCAGCCCATAAACCGCACCAAACTGTGACTTTTTCTGGATGCATTGGTAGCTTTTGCAATGCTTCTGGCTGATCTTCACTCCAAAATCGACAATTCTGCTTATTTACGTATACATTGAGCCAAAAATGAGCTTCGTCGCTGAACGCAATTTTTCGATAAAGAAGTGGATCTTCGGCCAACTTTCCAAGAGCCCATTGACCAAAAATTCCGCGTTGCGGTAGGTCATTCCGGTTCAATTCTTGCACCAGCTGTATTTTGAAAGGCTTCACACCTAAATCCTTCCGCAAAATTTTCTACGTTGCTGAGTAACAGAGGCCCAATTGCTGCGAAGGGTGACGAATCGATAATTGATGGTCATCATTAACACTGGCCGATACAGCTGCGATATTTTCTTCAGTTCGCACTCTACGTAAGCGTGTTGGTGGTTTAATGTCCAACAATGTAAATTTGGTGCGAAATTTAGTCACAATAGCCCGAATAGTCGCTTCAGTGATCTGACCATCAAATGGAAGAAGCGCGGGATGAACTTTCTTAACAGAGCACGCATTTTGATAATAAAAATTCAATGATTTGCAAGCGTTGTTCGTTTGTAAGACAATTCATGGTTAAATTATGGACCAAACTGAAGATGTTTGACAGTGAAACAAAACACGAAACGTGCGTGAGCTGTTTAAACCAGTGTTGCCAAAAAGATAATTGCTAAAAAAAATCATCCGATAAAAGGCAAAAACGTAACAATATAGTGTAGCGGCATATAAGGCTATCTCGACGAGTCGAATACAAATCAACCCAACTTCTTACAGAACAAAAACACTTGTATCGCTTCCGAAAATACTTTTAATAATAAGAAAACTGTGCTGCAGATAGTGTTCAACCACTCATGATATGAAAACTACGGAGTGAATATATCAATATAGGAATATAGCAAGGAAACCTGATGCAATTATTTGTAAAGAAAAGGAACACAAGAAATATATTTAATAATACTAACACTGAAGAAGTTGCCGTAGTCTAGTAGGTAGTGTGTTGGATTATTAGACGAAAAGCCAGGGTACGAGCCCCCAGCCAGATATCAAAATAAAATACAAAAAGTATTTCTTCGGCCACTTCCTCTCAGCAGATTTCTGGCAAAAACTCTGAGAGTAAATAAAATTGCCATGAAAAGTTTCTCAAAAATTTGGCGTTCGGAGTCGACTTTAAACTGTAGGTCCCGCCACTCATGTTATAAAAATTAACACCCACAACACAAATGGTGCGAGAAGCTAGGCCGTAATCCTGACCGAAGGGTTGTAATGTTATGTATGTATGAACACTGAACTAGGCAGCGTGTTGGCTTATTAGAAATGAGGCCACGGTTCAAGTCCGTGCGTTATTAATTAGAATCAGCATTATTAAGGTGTGTGCCCAAATTTTTTCATGCTTACTCCTTACACTAACGACACAGAATAAAAAGTAAAAAAGAAGACGTACTTTTTAAGGCTTTTAGACCTTTTATGCCATTACAGTGTTAAATTCTGTTACTGACAATTCCGATGTTTTACTTTTTGGCCACAACAGCAGCAACAGCAACAGCAAAAACCCTTAAAATTTATGGGATTTTAAATATTTCGAAATAAACTCCTCAGGTTTCTGTTCTGTGCGTTAAATACAAAAATATTTTTATTTTAATCATCCTTTTGTTGGTATTTTATTTTTTTTTTTCAATTTTTCTTTTGGGCCCGCTTGTCAAAATTTCTTGGAAATTGATAAAGTTAATTAAGTGCCATAGACAACAGCAACAGCAACAGGCAAAAAAAAAAAGAGAAAAAACATTTACAATTGAATGCGTAGGTTTAACATCGATTTATCGATTCGGTTTTTATGCATCGTTTTTTTGCGTCACTGTTTTTCGAAATTAAACATGAAAACAGAAAAAAAAAAGAATTTTTTTTTTCGAAAAAACAAACCACAGCCTTATGCTTAAAGGCAAAGATATTTAACCAGCAATCCCTGCTTTTTAATTGTTGTTTTTGTTGTTGTTGTTGTAAATTACAATCGATCGATTATTCGCTTAACAACAATGTCATCATCAAGTGACAGCATCAGTGTATGCACAAGTCATGCCATCGATTGTCTGAAGACAAAGTACCTTCTCCTTTCGTACACTCGTTCATTTCATTCAATCGCTCACTCACTCGCTTAAATTTTTTTTTTTTTTTGTATAAAAACGTCATAAAATTTATTAATTTATTCTTTTATAAATAATTTATTTGTTTTGTTTGTTGCTATTGTTGTATTGTTGTTGTTTCATTCATTTCTTTTATTAACAATTTAAATTTTATTAATTTATGGAGTTTTATATACACAGAGCAGCAGCATCAGCATCAGCATCAGCATCAAGCAGTCTTTTTGTGTTTTCACTAACAAATATTCATTCTGTGGTGATTTCGTTTCCTTTCCCTTGCCACGTTGCTGTTGCTGTTGTTGATTAATTCTTTACGTATTCGATCACCGCTGTGCATTTCCTTTGGTCTCATGTTCTGCGGAAAACGAAAAAATTGCCAGAAATTCAATGGCACCGGTTGTTTGTTTGTGGCCCATTGTTAAAGTGGGTCATTAAAGATCAACTGTTTGATTTAAATGTACGGAAATTAAAATTATTATACAGAAAATACAACAAAAAAATACGAAGAACAATTCTCTTCTTCTCTCTTTTAGTACTCGTAAGTATTAAATGGAAAAACAAAAACAACAACAACAACAACCGATGGAAAAAGAGACTGAAAAATAATTCCATAAAAGAAAAGAAAATAAAAGAAGAATTTCAGCAATTAAAGGAACACCACCACACTTTAAGGAGATTGAATCATGAGACTGTCATATTTAACAACCACAATGGAAAAGACAACCAAAAAAAAAAAAAAACAAAGAATTCTTTTTAATTACTGTCACTCATCATCGGCCTAAGAGGGATAACAATAATTGAGAGGCTTTAAATTTGCCACGTACGAGGGTCAGTCAAGAAATAAGTGCCTACAATGGAAGAATTTGCAGGAATTTGCAATTCTAGTTCAGTTTCCTCCTCATATAATGCCAGCCAAATAAATAATAAAAATCAAGCACAAATCCTGAATATATATGTACGAACAAGTATGGAAAAAAACTATAAAATTTTGATTAAGTGGCCCCCAGACTTATAAAACTAACAGTTCCCGAGTTAAATTTGCACGGGAAAGTAATTAAAAACTCTTGACGTATGTAGACGTACCCAGACGTATATAGACGTACCCAGATTTAAACAATAAATCATTTAAGTACCACAACCAGAAACTTTTGACGTATATAAACGCATGCATATATATATTGCATATGTCTAAGAATAACAGATCATACGTTAAATTTTCGAAACAAGTAGGTATGTACGTATTGCAAGAAACTACAGTTTTGGTTAAGTGGGCCCAGACGTTTAAAACTAACAGTACCTGAGTTAAATTTGCACAGGAAAGTAATTAAAAACTCTTGACGTATATAGACGTACTCAGACGTATATAGACGTACCCAGATTTAAACAATAAATCATTTAAGTACCACAACCAGAAACTTTTGACGTATATAAACGCATGCATATATATATTGCATATGTCTAAGAATAACAGATCATACGTAAAATTTTCGAAACAAGTACGTATGTACGGATTGCAAAAAAACAAGTTTTGGTTAAGTGGGCCCTAGATGTATAAAACTAACAGTAACTGTGTCAAATTTACGCGGGAAAGTAATTAAAAACTCTTGACGTATGTAGACGTACCCAGACGTATATAGACGTACCAAGATTTAAACAATAAATCATATAAGTACCAGGAATTTGCAATTCTAGTTCAGTTTCATCCTCATATGAATAATAAAAATCAAGCACAAATCCAGAATATATATGTACGAACAAGTATGTATGTATGTATTGCAAACAAACTGAACAATTTTGGTTAAGTGGCCCCCAGACATATAAAACTAAAAGTACCCGAGTTAAATTTGCACAGGAAAGTAATTAAAAACTCTTGACGTATGTAGACGTACCCAGACGTAGCGAGACGAATATAGACGTACCAAGATTTAAACAATAAATCATATATGTACCAGGAATTTGCAATTCTAGTTCAGTTTCATCCTCATATGAATAATAAAAATCAAGCACAAATCCAGAATATACGAACAGGTATATATGCATGTATTGCAAACAAACTGAACAATTTTGGTTAAGTGGCCCCCAGACTTATAAAACTAACAGTTCCCGAGTTAAATTTGCACGGGAAATTAATTAAAAACTCTTGACGTATGTAGACGTACCCAGACGTATATAGACGTACCCAGATTTAAACAATAAATCATATAAGTACCACAACCAGAAACTTTTGACGTATATAAACGCATGCATATATATATTGCATATGTCTAAGAATAACAGATCATACGTTAAATTTTCGAAACAAGTAGGTATGTACGTATTGCAAAAAACTGTGCAGTTTTGGTTAAGTGGGCCCAGACGTTTAAAACTAACAGTACCTGAGTTAAATTTGCACAGGAAAGTAATTAAAAACTCTTGACGTATGTAGACGTAGCCAGACGTATATAGACGTACCAAGATTTAAACAAAAAATCATATAAATATCACAACCAGAAACTTTTGACATATATAAACGCATGCATACGTACTTCAAACAATCAAAATATAAAATATATTGCATATGCCTAAGAATAACAGATCATACGTTAAATTTTCGAAACAAGTACGTATGTATAAAACTAACAGTGACTGTGTCATATTTGCACGGGAAAGTAATTAAAAACTCTTAACATATGTAAACGTACCCAGACGTATATAGACGTAGCGAGACGTATATAGACGTACCCAGATTTAAACAATAAATCATATAAGTACCATAACCAGCAACTTTTGACGTATATAAACGCATGCATACGTCCTTCAAACAATCAAAATATAAAATATATTGCATAGGTCTAAGGATAACAGATCCTACTTTAAATTTTCGAAACAAATCAACAATAAACTTTTAACAATAGACTATATGTAGACGTATAGCCACATCTAGCAGGAAAACATAAAACCTTGAACGTAAAGAAATGTAATACATTGAAAGAAAACCAAAATAAAGCAATTTAAGTTAAGCGTTCTGAACGAACAATGTCAACCAAATAAATCAATAGATATTCAAGGTCCTTGACGTATTTAGACGTATACATATGTGTATTAAATAAGTTTTTTTCTGAAGCAAATGTTTTAGAGCTAATGCAGATTGGGTTACATTAAATGTACAACCGACTGAAAAAATTTTACTTTGGTTCTACAAAGGCTCTTTGTAATATCTGTATTCACATAGAACTTCTAAGTGGTATTTTCCAATCATCTAGTTTACGAAGGTGCGATTACCTTTGGCTAGACACATTCGGTGAATAAATTCTGAGGGCCCGAGATAATTCCCTCATCATTATAGCTTCAGTAGAAATCGTTGCGAATTATTCGCCGCTTAAGGGGCTTTCCACCCAGAGTCCGGCGCCCCGTTATTATTACTACGTGGTCTCCATATGATGGATAATTTTAATGCGAAGTTTGTTCTCCATTCATTCATAACGCGCCAAAGTTATTGAATGTGAATTCAATATCCTACATTTTCTAGAATGAATTCCATTCGTACGTACGTACATTCCAATTTCCTATTGTATCTGTGTCCCTCCCCGTGTGGTAGCGGGAATAGAATACTACCACAGTGATCACCATACTTGTCGTATGAGGCGACTAAGGGTGCTGCTACCAGTCAGGAACTAGTTGGGGTTCAACTGGCAGCAGTCTGGTCTTACTTGGCTGCGAAGCCTGACCATAGGTCTTAATCTGGTACGACGGGTGCCGGGAGCCCGAGGGTCATATCTCTGCCCGGCAATGGTGAGGCCCCCCTTGTGGGTGCGACGTGGTGGCTGTGGTTTAGACCCAAATCGCGGGAAGTGTGTCAGTACAGTGTGGAGTTACGCTCTTAACGCATTGAAGGAGTTTAGATGGTCTCCGACCACCAAACAAGAGGGAAGTCATGTCCAACACAACATGACTTCGAATTGCTACATACATACATATAGGGTTGCAGACAGTGATTGCAGTATGTGGGGCGTTGGTAGACGCATTGCATTTCACCCTGTGCGAAGAACACCGTGGGATTAGGTTCACATGGACAGGTATCCACGTAAAACCCACACATAGTTGTATCTGTGTCTCATATGAGTGAAAGCTTCGAAAATTTCACTGTATTATCCAAGGAGACTCGACTTTCTTGGACTCTTGGACTAATGGACACTAAAACTCATCTGTTCCGAAAAGTGAACTGGGAGGTGTAAACCACCAGCATTTTAAAAGGGTCAATCTGGTATTTTCATTAGAAAACTAGGACCCAAAGCGGATTCAGGTATCGTATAGTCAATAGGAATAATCACATCCGCTATACCCCAAGATTTTGGCATGAATGCAGCTTCAGCGTTGCAGTCTTTATAGACTAGTTGAAGCATTTACACCCATTTGTTTCGCCAATATGCCTGATTAATATGATTGGGACTTGGAATGTCAGTCAATTTGAAGCTCTAGTAAATCTTAAACCTACCTTTGAGTCATACTAACTGGTGACCTTCACAATCTCTGTTTGTTCAATACGAAAACAAATGTTTAAATAAAGCTCAAGAAAAATTTCATTTCAATTTGATGCAGGTAATTACAGTTGACTATGGATTCAGTCTGCTACCTGGTATTTGAAGGCGTGGTATTATTAGCCCTTTTCTTATATGGTAATGCAGTTTATTATTACAGAAATTAATTTAATTTCATTGTTCTTTTGAAGCATTTGCGTGCCTAAATGTATGATTTCTTGCGAGTTTTTGTTTTTTGTAATTTTTTTTGTTGTTGTAAAAAGCCCACCAAAGCTAAAGGCGGCACTGGCTGTGCGTTTTAACTTCAAAGCGAGCATATTTTAATCATAAGGCGCAAAGGCTGTGGAAAAAATAAAGAAATTTTTTATGCATATTGTTGTTGCTGTTGTTGTTGTTGTTTTTGTAATTGTAGATGGCAACGACAGTCTGAAACAGAACAGAAAAATATCATTACACTGGGGAATAACAACTATATTTAGTTGATGGAATAAATTGCATTGCGAAAGGGCCACAGCACAATACAACTCGGGAAATGCAATCACATTGCACATTGGCTTTGGAGAGAAGCATGTGTAATGCAACAGTGCAGTGCAACAGTGCAATGCAATGCAATGCAATGCAATGCAGAGTAGTATCCTTGACCCCGGGATTTTTTTCAATTACAATTGCACACAACCAAACCGACCAAAGCCAATTAGGGGTTTCACTTGCAACGAAAAATTGTTGTTTTTTTTTTCTTTCTTTGTTTTGGAAGATTTTTTTTTCAACATACTCGTACATATATTACAGCCTTACGACGATGATGATGACGATGACGATGACAACAACACATGTGCTGCACAGCAACCAAGTCCAAAGTTGGTTTTAAAACTATTCGTAATAATTAGTCACAGTATGTTGCCGTACATACTGTTGTTGCAAAAAGGCCTTAAACAACAACGTGCAACATAATAATAATAACGCGGCTTATTATTATTATTTAAGCCAATGGCCGCCGCCAATGATGTGGTATGGTATAGAAGAGTAGGACTCCTTTTGCACAAATAACAAACGACAATTGCTACTTGCTACACAGACCAGTAGCGGTGGTAGTACAAGTAGCGGGCCAGTGGCAGCCACAGAAGTCAGCAGCAGCAAAAAACAAAAATTAATTTTTTTTGGTTTGTTTTGCAAATAAAAATGTTAAAAACACATCAAAAACTAATGAAAAGTCAAGAATTTTTCAACGTTTAAATACTTTCGCAAAACAAAAACAAAAACAACAACAGTTTCTGTCACTTTTTGTTCTTTAACGACCTGACCATTTATGTTGCGTGGTGCATGTATACGGCTTCTGCGTTCTGTTGCAAATTGCAACAAAACAGTTTCAATTAAATGTTGTTGTTGCTATTATTGTTTTTGTTTGTTTGTTTGTTTGAATATTTGCAAAGCTAAAGTTAATTACACAACAATTTGTACCAGGTTAACTCTTTCTGTAGCAAAAAAAAGAAAAAAAAAACGCTGAATTACTTATAAAACATTGCCGACAGAACTGACTGACTGGCTGGCCGGCTACCTGGCTGCCAGCTTGGCCATGATGCTGGCTAATAATGCTGTAGCTAAGGCCAGCATCTTTTCTGTGTGCTTCTGCTGTTGCTGGTCATCAGCATCACAACACATTTCCAAAGAACAGCAAAAAAGATTTTGTTCGTAAAAAACCATAAGGAATTGAAAGAAGAAGAAGAATTACAAATATTTTCAACTAAATTTGGCTTAAATTACACGGACTTAATTAGGACTTATTCTCAATTAATACACACACACACACACACACATTAGCAACACATTTAAGTTTGGCTTTTAAAAGCATTTTTAATAATCGAAAAATAAAAGATTCGTTCAGGTTCTTAAGTGAGAACAAAAGAATTTTTTTAAAAAACCAAACAGAAAAAGAAATTAAATTTTTATGAGGTTACACAAGCGACTAACATTGAATATGTAATACCCTACATGTTTGTGGCCTTAAGGGTTTCACATGTAATCGGAGCTACAGTCAACTGAGCCGCTCACACCGCTCCAGATTTAAAAAAATTGAATTCTGTAAGTCCCTAAGTCTTTAAAGATTTTGAGCCAGAACACAGTCTCTTTATCTGAGAAGGTTGAAGAAAGTTTTCAAAAAATCGCCGTAGTCTAGTAGGTACTGTGTTGGCTTATTAGCCGTAAAACCAGGGTTGGAGCCCCAGGCCAGACATCAAAACAAAAATACAAAAAGTATTTTCTTCACAGACTTCCTCTCAGCAGATTTCTGGCAAAAACTCTCAGAGTAAATAAAAATTGCCATGAAAAAGTGTTTTTTTAAAAATCTGTCGTTCGGAATCGACTTTAAACTGTAGGTCCCGCCACTCATGTATAAAATTAACACACACAACATAAGTGGTGTGAGAAACTAGGACGTTTTACAATGGGTCAATTCGACTTCCGGGTACTCTACTTGTCTTAATTGACAAGTACACGTCCTCTAACCTAACCTAAACTAACCTAACGCCCACATCACTCTCAAGGTTTTGAAATGACTAACAGACATCATATTAAATCCTGTGAATTCTTATAGGAGACATGGGCGGCCAATCCGAGTGATTCAGGCGATTCATAGTGATTCACCATAGCTTAGGCAAGAGAAAAAGTAGAACTCAAACAACAAAATAATATTCAACGCTACACCCAATACATATTCCAAGAGGGCTTTGCTATCTTGTCAGGCCATGTTACAGAAAGCTAGTCACTGGCTTAGTTAAATTGGTTGGCAACAGCCTCAAAAAGGACAGCTTATTTGTGCCGTTGCTATTCCGACATTTAACCACAACTCCTGACTGTTGCTTCTCAAGCATTCGCGATAGCTTTTGGAAGAAATGGGTTCTATTAAAATTTGGTACCTTTGGCTGGACACGTTCTATCACTTTATTCTGGGTACCCAAGAATCGCTTGTCTTAGGTTTCCAAGTGCGGGAAAATATAATCTGTGGTCTCTTCTCCCTCCTCATTCTAACAGCTTCAGCAAAGGCCATGTAAGGTATTTTCAGCATCTAAGCGTGTGAACAAAAAGATTCAGGCCCGTTAAGCTGTGGTCTGTACACACAAGTGGGTTCACTTTCCTTTGCAAATGAGTAAAAAATGCAGTAGCCTGCACCAGAAGATGCCGATTTTGGCAAAAAAAAAAAATGAAGATGAAGATCATTTTGATCTTGGCGGGTATGTACAAGCAAAATTGTCACATTTGGGGCACAGAAAATCCGCACGCATACATTGAAAAGTCGACGCACCCAAAACGAGTCACTGTTTGGTGCGGATTTTGGTCCAGAGGCATAATTGGGCCATTTTTCTTCGAAAATGAGCAAAGAGTGGCCGTTACAGTCAATGGCGATCGTTATCGGGCCATGTTGAACGAATTTTTGTTCTAAAAATTGAAGAGGAGGATATTGGAAACATTTGGGACGGCGCTACGTAACACACAGCCGAAGCTACACACGATGTGTTGCGCCCTGTTTTTGAAGATCGCATTATCAGCAGCAGAGCTGATGTCGTTTGACCACCTCGGAGCTGCGATTTGACACCATTGGACTATTATTTGTGGGGTGCCGTCAAAGATAAGTGTTACGCCGACAAGCCAGAGACAATTGACGCTTTAAAGGACAATATTCGTGAAGCCAGTGGTGAAATACAGCTGCACACAATCGATAATGTGCTTAAAAATTGGACCGATCGTGTAGGCTACTGCATGGCCAGCCGAGGCAGCCATTTGAATGAAATTATTTTCCATTATTAACCGAAAGGATTGTACTTTCAAATAAAAAAAAGAAATTTGAGAAAATATTCAGTAGTTTTTTTTAAAGCATTTTCAAAAAAAAAAGTTATTTGGTAGACCCTTTACATACCTTTGACACGTTTCAACATAGACGCTGCCTTGGCTAAAGATTTAAAGACTTACTCTGAATGTCTATATGTAAACTTGCTTTCTTGCATTTTTAAATTCAATAAAATTTTGAACAAACCAATCCATAGTAAAGCTCTATTCGGGAAACATACCTGCAAAGATAAGAGAAAAACAAAAACGAAAATTAGTTCAAGTATTAGAAAGTCAAGCAATAATTAAATTTTAATTGCTAAACGTAGACTTTAACTAACATTTTTCTATGAGTATTAGAAAGGCTTACAAAGTAAACATAACAGTTTAACAAAACTGCGTTTTTTTTTTGTTTTTTTGTTGTAATGGAAGACAGACAGAGAAACGCAGTGGCACAAACTTCTGCTTTTAATGGATATTTTTCGTTTTAATATCTTGTAAATGCAAAACAATTTATTGCATAACGGGCAGATGCAACAACAACAACAATAACGATTAAACCAACTGTTAAAAACAAAAACAAAACAAAACAGAAAAAAGGAGAAGGAGAAGAGAAACATCTCTAGAAGCTGAATAGCGGCAGTGAAAAAGTCAAAAATCAGAGAAGCAGAGATGAGCCAACGCAATTTGGCTGTGGCCAGCAGAAAGAAAAAGAAGAAAGCAAAAAGGAAAAAAAAACATTAAAAGAGTTGTTTCATATAATTTTTCTTTATTTCTTGTTTTATTTTCTTTCTTTTTTCACAGCCATGATGACTAAATTCTTACTTTCAGCCAACGATTCCAGCAGGACCATGCCAGCCAACACACCAAAGCAACCACAATGAGAAGCAGTTTCAAGCAAGAAAGAAAAACGTTGTAATGTTTTAGATGGCTTTCTTTGCAGTTGTTGTTTTGTTATAAGCCTGATGACGATGTTGATGCTGATGGCTGTTACTGTAGTTTTTTTCACTCCAAAGCCGATGAGAGTGTAGCTCATAAGTAACAGCCATAATAACAGCAGCAGCAGCAGCAGCAACAGCAACAACAACAAATTGTTTGCAAAATGAAAAATTACAGCTTTTAAGTACTTTAGATTACTAATGTTGTTGTTATTATTACTACTATTATTATTGCTTTTGTTGTGTACGATGTAAACGTTTATTACCCCGTATTTGTTGTGTAAAAAACTACACATGAAATAATCCTAATGACTGTGTCTTGACCCAATGATTGGGGCCATGTTTTCTTTTTTTATTTTTTGTTCCTCTCTCTCTCTCTCTCTCTCTCTCTGTCTTTTCTTTCCCAAACTCCTCTTATTTGTATACGAACAAGTATCAAGAAAGAATACCAAATGTAGCAGCAACTAACTAAAGTGACCATCCATACTGGTGGACATTGAATGATGATCTTCGTCGTTTCGGCTAATGCTTGTGCAGAGAGCATCTCAAGATTATTTTGCATAACATTTGAACGTTTGAACGAACAGTCAGCTTGGTTTAGTGTACACAGATCAATTATTCATTATTATTATGAAGGAAGAGACACAGCATCTGACTGCTTCCCAAAGAAATATCAAAATTTGATATATTAAACCAGTGTGACCATTAGTACAAGTCACAATTTGATTAAAGGCTTTATTATTAAAACAAAAGGCCTGGAGGTTGTCCGGCATTTCAGAAGCGATTTTAGAATGGCTGTATAATGTTAAGGCATGGAAATTAAAACAAGTTTAAAATGTTAAACATTTTCACCTGAAATAACCCACTTGATAACCAAATGTTACCAATTTAAAGATCATCATTGCCAACCTGACAATGAAAGTTCATAATTTGGAACATAAATGCTTCAAATTTAACAAAATTATATCGAAAACAATGTTTGTGCTCATAAAATAACTAGAGTTGTTAATTTAACAACAAATGTTGTCAATTTAACAACCCAGGTTGTCAATTTAACAACAAAAGTTATTGAATTAACAACTGCTGTTTAGTTAACAACAAACATAATCAATTTAACAACAAACGTTATCAATTTAACAACCAACGGTGTTAATTTAATAACACACACTGTCCATTTAAGACAAAACATCTACAAATTTTTGTCATGTCAAGAACAATCGTTTTCCATTTAACAGACGAGGTTGTCAATTTAACAACAAAAGTTATTAAATTAACAACTGTTGTTTAGTTAACAACAAGCATATTCAATTTAACAACAAATGTTATCAATGTAATAACAAACGTTGAGTTACATACATACATACATATCGACGCCTCCATTCTATAACGTTCTAAGTGTACCTAGGGAAAAATCTACTTAGAATACACATGTAGTCGTATATCGCGCGAAAACTTTGAGAGCTCATAACTCAAAACACACTTTTTCGAGTTAGCATGTTATAGAACGGAGGCGTCGATATATTTATAATTGGTCATTACAACCCTTCAGTCAGGATTCCGACCTAGTTTCTCACACCGCTTATGTTGTGTGTGTTAATTTTACACATGAGTGGTGGGACCTACAGTTTAAAGTCGAGTCCGAACGACAGATTTTTTTGTGAAACTTTTCATGGCATTTTTATTTACTCTCAGACTTTTTGCCAGAAATCTGCTGAGAGGAAGTCGCCGAAAAATTGCTTTTTGTATTTTGTTTTGATGTCTGGCCTGGGGTCAACGTTGAGTTATTGTCAGAAAACTGTTGAAAGGAAATCACCGAAAGACATATTCTTTTAAGTTTGATTTTCCTTGAGATGTCTGAGCTAACCACGGGCTCTCTACATACTAGAATACGACGACTTCTCCTTGTGCTCTTGCGCCCTGTGTCAAAATGTGACATACAAGACCGCACGAATTACAACTTCCCATAGATCCTGACCGACAATGAATGCTTCACCGATTTAAAGTAAAATCCAATATGCCCGCTGAAACTCGAAACGTGTAACTTTCGAGTGCAGCAGATTCTTGAAAGTCATTGCGCACTACAGGAGGTTTTTAACTGCAAAGCGATTGCTAAAAATTTAATTCCTAAAATGAGCCTATCCAGCATGCTCTACACAATCAATAGGGAATACAAAGCTCTCACGCGGACATTTCAGGGAGACAATATCATGAAATCGCCATGGTCTGGTAGGTAGTGTGTGAAATACGAAAAAATATTCCTTCGGCGACTTCCTCTCACCAGATTTCTGGCAAAAACTCTGAGAGTAAATAAAATTGCCATGAAAAAGTTTCTCATAAAATCTGTCGTTCGGCGTGGACTTTAAACTGTAGGTTCCCGCTACTCATGTATAAAATTAAGACACACAACATGAGTGGTGTGAGAATCTAGGTTGTAATCATGACTGAAGGATTGTAGTGGCCAATTATGTTATGCATGTACAGATTCTGACCGATAATTAATGATCCGATAACACTCTTACCGATTTGAAATAAAAAGTAGTCATACATATATAATATGCCGCTGGAATTCGAAACGTGTAGCTTTCGAGTGCATCTGATTCTCTGAAAGTCATTGAGCGCTACAGGAGGTTTTTGACTGCAAAGCGATCGCTAGAAATTTAATTCCTGAAATGAGATTAAGCATGCTCGGTACAATCAATACGGAATACAAAGCTCTCACGCGGACATTTCAGGGAGACGGAATCGTGCAAGGATAAGCGAACTGTAACGAACATCTAAACACAGCTCCCTGATCAGACTCTTAACTTAATACCTACCAACAGTTCTGAAAGGATTTCATAGTCGGCCACCGGTTTGATTGTAGAAGGCCCACACTAACTCAGGCCTTTAATTGTTTTATATCTCGTTAAAAACTAGGCTACAACAAGATTCCTCTGAGGGCATTTTCACCAGACAAATCAAGTCTTTAGTTGTGCTCTAGACAGTATACTCTCCAGTATACCGGTATACTATCCAGTACGCAGTATACTCTCCAATATACAGTATATGCTGACTTCCAAAATGTTAGTTGCTTTGTGTTTGAACAAAGTATCCTGTTGCATAATGCCGCTATACAATATATTACAATGTATTCTATTTCAAGACGTCGTCAATGTGTATTTTTAACGCAGTCAAAAAGCAATCAGGCATCGGATTTATAGTTGATGCATTGTTTGGTTACTTTGCACATCTACATAGTTTATATTCAGTAGCAGAACTGCATACAAACTTTGTATTGATACATTTTGGAAGGCAGCCATACTCTCCAGTATACTCTACAACTTCGGGAAATTAGTGCGGGATCATTCTGTAGTATACAGATGGGTTGAGAACAAATATTGGGACAGAAGGTATGGTTTTTCGTTACAAAGAGAAATATTCTGAGCTCATGGAAAAACGTGGAGGTATCTTCCAACTTCATGTGCAAGGTGCCCAATTCAATTTGAATAGAAAGCAAAAGGGACAGGGCATAGTAAAACTATATGATAGGGACTGTTTAGAGAAGATATGTAGATAAGCTACACAAGGGAAATGGGATCACCTTCCGTCGATAGTGTGAGAATACATATCAATGAGTAGGCAAAAGAGCTTGTAAAGGGAATAGCTTGCACGCCATTTATACAGCAAGAACCTTTGTATAGAGTGGAAAGAGATGTTTGCAAGGGTATACATGGGTGAAAGGAAAGATGGAGACGAATGAAGGCTCCTCTTAAGGTGGACTTGAGACAATCAAAGTTTTTGTTTGATAATTACAATGAGAAGAGATTTGAACTACGTATCGGAGTATCAAATAGTAGACTGAGGGTAGTAACTAGCTTTCTGCCCGAGCTTTACAGAATGGAAGAACATTTGATAAGTATAAGAAGCTCTCCTCAATCAGAATATATAGATTCCATGTTGAGATGAATGAGAATCATCAGAATGCCTTGCTACTTGGTAGCTATGCGGCGTTAATGAATTTCAGATGAATACGTATCTCTTATTTGGCAGGGGAGTTATGCTCACTGCCACCAAAGTCTGTCGGAATTCATGGAGGCAATGTAAGGGTACCTTGAGAGAACTTGAGTTCTCTGATGTAGAAAATACCTAATTGGCCATTACAACCCTGCAGTCAGGATTACGGCCTAGCTTCTCACACCACTTATGTTGTGTGTGTTAATTTTATACGTGAGTGACGGGACCTATAGTTTAACGTCGACTCCGAACGACAGATTTTTGAGAAACTTTTCATGGCAATTTTATTTTAACGCTCAGAGTTTTTGCCAGAAATCCGCTGAGAGGAAATCGCCGTAGAAATATTTTCTTTTTTCATTTCCGTTTTGATGCCTGACCTGGGATACGAACCAGGACTTTACATCTAATAAGCCAACACACTACCTATTAGACTACGGCGACTTCAGTGATGTAGAAGAAACTCTTCAATTTACAATCCTTTTAGATTTCTTTGCAACACACCTTGTTTTGGAGTGCATCCTGGTGCAAGGGATTATTTTAAATGTATACGGAGTAATCATTATTCAAATAGGGAGCAGAAAGGCTTTGGTTTACATTACTGCCGGGTATTCTACTGGTACGCATGCCAGTCATAATCAACCTTCAGGCAACTAAATTTTGGTTGCCGTAGATAATATGGTAATAAAATTACCAGCATGACCGTTTCTACAGATGACATTTGACATTAGATGTGATCCCGGAACTATTTTCCAAATTGTTTATTATGCTCGTCTTTAAAAGAAAAGAAAATAAAAAAATAAAATGCGAATTAAACGCTTTAAATAATTCTAGCAATTCGTGTTGGTTGTTTAACTTTTCTGCAAAAAAACTTTAAGCTTAAAACGCCAATAAATTTTAATTAAACTGTGTTGCTATTTTCGTGTCTTAAATTATTCACTAACTTGGCCTTAAACGGCGGCAGCTATTGGCTAAATCGTATGCCTGCTTGCTCTTTAGCAACCAGCTAAAGACGTTTTTGGTTTTAATTTTTTTTTTTTTTTTGTTGTGGCAGCAGCAGCAATGTTGGACTACTTTTACGATTAAAATCTTTTTGGTTACAATGTTGCTAATATTTATGCTTCTGTTATATTTCTTGTTGTTGTTTTTGTTGTTATTGCTGTTGCTTTTAATATTCCTAATGTTGTTGTGAAATGTTTTCAAAGTTTAAAGTCTTTCCGGACCTAAACCTCCACCACCACCACCACGGCCATCTTCTGCTTTAAAGGCTTTTGTTTTTGGTTTTGCTTTCTTTCTTATTTTCTTTCTTCCTTTCTTCTGGATGACCATTTTTCCTTAGAGTGTTGTTTGAAACTCCTTAAAACTTGTTTTATCGTTTCAGCCATGGTTTCTTTATATTTTCGACGGGAAAAAATTCTTCTTTTACTTGCCTGTTCACCTTGGTGTTGGTCGTAAATTATTTCTAATACAAGTTGTGTTCGAAATTTATCGTTAAAAGCAGGTCGTCGTTGTGCGTAAAACATGTGTTTCTAACAAAAAAAGTTTCTATGCTTCTTCTTTTGTTGCTTCTGCTACCGCTTTTAGTAGATGGAAGGTGTGACATAATGTTGTATGCCACACCATAATATTCCACGAGTTTCGAAAGAGAGTAAGAGAAAGAAACAAGAAAAACGAACGAACCATCGAACTTTTTAAAAAGTCTCTTTAAATCATGAGGATTTCTAGCGAAAATATTCGTTTTTTCTTGTTATTGTTGTTGTTCTCTGCTTAAACTTTATGGCTTAAAGTAATAGCAATACAATAGAAATGGAAATTATTGTTGTCATAAACTTGGTCAACAAGATTTAGATTTAAAGAGACTTTCTTACGAAATAAAAAAGTGATTCACGGTGTATATCAGGTGGCATATTAAAAAGCCATTGATGACTTGGTTTAAATCGCCGTAGTCTAGTAGGTAGGGTGTTGGCTTATCAGACGTAAGGCCAAGGTTCAAACCCCAGGTCAGACATCAAAACGAAAATATGAAAAAATATTTCTTCGGCGGCTTCTTCTCAGCAGATTTCTGGCAAAAGCTCTGAGAGTAAATAAAATTGCCATGAAAAAGATTCTCAAAAATGTGTCTGTCGTTCGGAGTCGACTTTAAACTGTAGGTCCCACACTCATGCATAAAAATTAACACCCAGAGAAGCTAGGCCGTAATCCTGACCGAAGGTTTGTAATGGCCTATTATGTATGTATGTAAGGACTTGTTTGCAGCAACTGATACTGTCAATACGTTTATTTATTCCAGAAATTCGTATAAACAATCCTCTCCTAAGCCATTAGTTTGTTTCATTCCTGTTACATGCAATCTAACTGGTTGCCTTAGGTGCCTTCTCTCTGTATGTATATAAGTCTTGATATTAAATGTTCCAACAAGGGCTAGATATTGTAGTATGTTCCGGTGATCTTCTTAGGGCTTTGCAATACCTACATATGTCGTGATAATTATGGAACCAACTATGTATTGCTTGAGCATAATCAACCTCGACTATAAACAACTCTACAGTAGATTCATAAGCACCAGCATCATTTTGTCTAAGATAGCGCAACAAACAGACACAAAAACCGAGGATTGTTCAACTATTTTAGAGCACAGTTTTTAAGATCCTGCTTCAAATCGAAACTATATATGAGACTGTTTAAAAATACACACATACGGCAGGACAAAAACCCTCGACGACCATAAGCTGCATTAAAAATAATTCAACATCAACTACAAACAAGTAGAGGCACGGTATTCTAAAATACTAGATAAGACGACAAAAGTTTCCGCAAATTTTCGGCAGATTATGACTCATTTTTTGAGTTATGGGCAGACACGCGGAAAGGATGCGGCTCCCATTCGACGACTTCTGCCGCGGTTGCAGATCCGCTGAGGAAGAAGAGACTGTGATCCACTTCTTCTGTCAGTGTCCATCACTTGCTGGGTGCCGGAATAGATTATTTGGCTCTCCGCTTCTTGTCAGCTTGACGGAGCTATCATCTGTTGACATCAAGGATATAGCTTCGTTCATCAAACTCTCTGGCTGGTTTTCCAGTGCGGGGTAGTCGTGCTTTTGTTGTGCAGCCCTTGTGCTGACCAACTTCTTCCTCCTCCCTGGTCTTGGTGGAACTTGGTCAGCACAGAGACTGCGTTCACCCGTGGCATCACAACGGGCCGCTATGCGCGCTCAAGTGAGCTTTGTGACATGATCAAAGCTACCACTACGGCCTAACCAAACCATGACTCATTTTGTGACAGTCTTCTCCAGTCTAGTGCTTAATATTAGATACACACTCAATTCAATTATAAAATCTCAAGGAGAAGTGCATCGGGAGACCCTAAACATTGTGAATAACTTACTTACTTACTTGGCCATTGCAACCCTTTAGTCGGGATTACAACCTAGCTTCTCACAAAACCTATATAGCGTGTGTGTGTTCAATTAATCCATAAGTGGCGGGACCAACAGTTTAATATCGGCTCCGAACGATAGATTTGAGACATTTTGATGGCAATTTTATTTATTCTTAGAGTCTTTGCTAGAAGACTGCCGAGAGGAAGTCGCCGAACGAAATATTGTGTTCAAATTTCGTTTTTAGTTTACCGGAAATCCGTGTGGTTGGTGAAGAACCTCTGCGTCTATCCATCATCCTTTTGTTGAGTGTACCCACATCTCTATCCACTTCACAAAAAAATCTCAGCTCTCGTAAGAGAGTGAAAGCTCGTATTCTTTAAACTTATTGGCCTATTTGTTGTCGTCAATATGCCCATATGACCTGGGCTCTAGCAGGTAGGTAGGTAGGTAGGTAGAAGTGGCTGTCCCCTCGATGGAGTCATGAGCGGACACACTTAGGCCGCACACAGGGTCCATTGTGATAGCACAGTTCCTCATTTCCCCTTTTCCAGGAACCATTCGGAGCTTTCGATGAAACGACTGCCAATATCCATGTAGTAGGCACCCAGGTACCTCTTTCTCCTCCGACTAAGTGCCGGACATGTGCACAATAGGTGAAGGATAGCTTTATTTTCCTCTTCATCTCCACAGCTTCTGCAGAAATCATTTGCAATGTGTCTAAGACCAATACGCCTCGCATGCGCTCCTATAATGCAATGTCCCGTAATAACCCCAATAACAGTGCTGAGCCTACTTTTTTGGAGTTTTAGCAGAGTAGCCGTCCACCTCCTATCCAGCCTCGGCCAGATCTTTTGCGCCGCTCTGCCCTTATCCGAAATTGCCCACATTCTGTTGACGAGATCTACGGTTCCATTGTCAATTATAAGTTTGCAGGTCCCCAAAGGGATCCCCAACGTGGAGAATTCATCAGAGAGTTCGATGGTCGTGCCCCTTCTGTTGCCAGTTGCCAGGAATATCATTATGTCCCGGTACCCATGTGATACAAACATCATATCGATTCGCCACCTCATAGAGATATCTGCGACAGTTGCACACCGTCTTGGAGTTTATTACACTGGAATCCAATGCCTTGATAGCAGACAGTCCCACATTATTTACGAGTTAACATCATTAGAGCCGCGTCAGATAGTATTGCTTTGTTCCGTCCTTTGTTTTTCCTGTACAAGTTGAATTGAGCATAAACTTTTCTTCTGAGACTAAAAAATCCCTGCTTCTATCTCAACATTTGCCCTCCAGTATACCACAGAATGATCTCTCTTTATAGAGTATGGAGCCTTTGGAATGCTCCCGTCTAAGTGCGAAGCATATTTCCGATAATTAGGGTCTCAAAACTGTATTCATCTCTACCATGTGCAAGGGTCTGTAGGACAGAACAGTATCCTAGCTTACAAGATAATGGATTTTTGTTTATGAAGCCTTTGCAAAGCATTTGAAGAAATTTTTTTGTATTCTAAATGAACTTTGACCCATAAGCACTTGACTTTGTTTAACATTAAACAGCAACTAAAACCAGTTAAAGATTCTCAAGCAGAAAACCAAATTGCAGATATTTTTCTTACAATTTTTTTTTCCGCTTCTAAAACGTTAGAAAACTGATATCAAATGATACTCTTCCGTGAAGTGTCAAAAGTTTTTGAAGTTTTAGACACCCGCCACCATACCCGTTCCTAAATCCCCTTTAAAAAATTTACTTCTTCAAGTAACAAGAAAAAGTTTAAGTTGAGCGAAACTAAAGTGGAGAACAAACAACGGCAAACATAAAATAGAAAAAAACAAAAAAAACCCACAGAAAGAGAGAGAGAGAAAAGGAAGAAGAAGAAAAATTCCAAACCTTGGCAACAACATTTAGTTGATTGCAGTTAGTTAATGGTTGTACGCGAATCAACCATACATACATACATACACATGCAGCAGTTAATTCAAGCAAATGCAGTAAAAAAACAAAAAAAAATAAAGTGTTGCAAGTAACGTGGAGTTGAGTCGAGTGGAGAGTATAGCGCCTTCAAATTATTTCCAATTCATTTAATTTGTTGATTGTCGTCATTTAAGTGTGTGTGTGTGTGTGTGTGTGCTTTTAACCGACAACGTTGTGCAGCCAAGAACAACAAGAAGAAGGAGAAGGAGAAGTAAAAAAAAGGCAACCTTCTGAATCTAAAATAATAAAGTGAAGTGAACTTCATTTACCACACTTGCTTGCAACAGCGAAAAAGAAAAAAACGCTGCTGTGTTCATAATGATTTTGTTTTATTTGAAATGGAGAGGAAAAAAAGTGGTTTTACTATCCCCCCGTTTACACCCCCCTTTTGAAAGAAAAAAACCTTCACTACTGCACTGGCAATATATTCGCTCGGTTTGGCCGTTTTCAATGCAGCAAGAACACAGGGAACGAAAGTGCTGCAAACAACTTTAGTTGGTGGTGTTGCAGGTAAGTACAGCCCATTTCAAGCCACAGTGACTGTGGCTACATGTCCACGACAGGGTATTTGAGTATGTCTGTATGTGTGCG
Source organism: Sarcophaga variegata (assembly GCA_932273835.1). Lineage (NCBI taxonomy): Eukaryota > Metazoa > Arthropoda > Insecta > Diptera > Sarcophagidae > Sarcophaga > Sarcophaga variegata. The sequence continues at coordinate 103,950,596 of OW026361.1, forward strand.
TATGTCTGTGTGTTGGTGTGTTAAATATGGGCAGTTTAAGAGCCACCAATAACATGATATAAAACAACTTGTAAGTGGCATTGGCAGTCGTCCTACGATTAAGTGTTTGTTGTATAAACTACAACAACAACAGCTATAACAATAATAGCTACAACTAAAATATATAATTATAATATAAATGTTAGTATTGTTGTTGTTGCTGTTGTTGTTGTGACTAAAAAGTTTCATACCCTTAAAGTTTTGTGTTCGAAACAAAAAAAAAAAAAGGAACAACAGGGGAAAACTTTTATAGAAAAAACCCACAATATAAATAAGCAAAAATACCCAATGCTGATATGAGTGTATAATTCAAATTAATAAACAGTACGGGACAAAAGTAAGGCGGATAAGTAATTCAAATCAGTATAAAATGGAAAAGCCTAGTTAAAGAATTTTTTTTGCCTTGCTTTGAACCAGTCTTTATAGTTGCCATTATTTTCTAAGTCCTTACATTATTCTGTCTTTCAATCTCAAATTTCCACCAAGCCCTTCTTAGGGATGATAACCCATTACCGCACTACTCTCTTTAATTGAAGCCAAAAACAATTCAAATATATTCCAGCTGGGCATTCGGACCAAAGATCAGCAATGAATCGTTTTTTCGCTACACATTAGTACTCATGAAATTTTGAGTATGAGTAAGTCAACAGTATTGAAATCCATCTACTCTGATTCATTCGTACTCACTAAAACATTGATTTATAAGTATAGGTTGCAATGAGTATGAGTACTACGTTGACAGCAAACTCATAACATTCGAACTATGTTTGATTCATACGTCTACTCATTCAGATTCATAAATTTAGAAAAATACTTACAATACTCATAAATGATTGGAGTGATTTACGGTCTTAGTTGTTGTTGCATTTACAAAGAAGGAAGAAAGATACATAAACAAAAAAGACAAAGACAGAAAGCAAAGCAAACACACAACCTTCTTGTGAGTATTATAGTGTTCGTACGCTAATCATACTCATTTTGTAATTCGTGTATACGATGAGTCATGGAGAGTCGATAACAATCACATCATGCGTATTGTTAAGTACGAGTACCATGAGTATTTGAAACTTTGAATATAAGTAGTATGAGTATGACATTAAAATAAGTATGAATGCGTATAAGTATCAGAAATTATAAGTATGATTCGAATCCACTCATCGTTTTGCATACTCATTGCTGACCTCTGATTCGGACTCAACCCAAAGTTTGCCCCAATATTTCCCTCTCTTTTTTGTTTTTCCCTCTTTTTTGTACCATGACGCTAATTTCGCCCAACAATTATACCCGTTTAAGAGTCAAATGACTCTTCTGGCTGTTTTTACCACCAAACTGCCATTCGTTGCTCATCAACGGGGTTAAACTATCATTATCCCTGAGCGTATCTGGGGTTATTTTGCACACCCAATTCCTCCAGAACGTGTAATATAAGGGGAAGGATAAAGACAACAACTCTATAGCACTTTATGCATCAAAGAAGGCCGGTGGAAAAGACTTACAGGCTTAAAATTGTCATCACATACGGGTTCTACCAGGATGTGACGGAACCAACCTTACTTTACGGTGCTTAAGCTTAGTGAACAGAGTTCCAGATTAATTGGCAGAGTGCGTACACTGCGTAGCTGTTCTAATTACCAGTGCACTCTTCTCCAATACCACTTTGACCGAAGCCACGAAGTATTCCTTAGTTAGTAGGATTTTCCCTTAAAATCTCGTAGTTAACTAGGACAGCAAGGCTGCCGATCAAGTTCCTAACGTACGTCAAGTCACCTCTATTCGTTTACGGTTTCAGGGCAATGTGATACCGGCCGATATTGCATTGCTAATTATAATTAGTCAGAGCCGCTACAAACCACACAATCGCCGATATTTTTAAGGAGATAGCAGTTCCCATTCCCAGTTAGTCGTAGGGAGTATCTCAAGTAGTTGTTTTGAATTCCAAAGACTTGCGGTTCACTTCCCTAGGAACAACCTCAAATTCTTGAAATGATTGTTTCTATCATCTTATGCCTGGTAGATGATTGTGTTTGCAGAATTGACTGACAATTTCTGCATGCTGCAATATTCTTATGTATGTGCCGGGAGTTTCCAATTAGTTCACCGAGCAATAACTTCAGCCGATTTTCCCGTAGCGTATGGCTTTGTATCCCTTTTGATCGTAATCGGAGCACTTGGCCCTTATAAAGTTAACTCGAGAATAGTATGAGCATTGTGTTGGGCATTGTGAATAAGGTTACCCTCTTCCGGATTCCAGGTTATAAGAGAAAATTGCAAAGAGCGGAGACTCTTCTGAAGGCAAATGAATTTGATAAAGTGATTTCAATACTTATGCAGGAGGAGTTGGAACATCGTAGACTTAAAGAAATCTTGTTCAGAGTATAGTTCACCTCAAGTCCTATTCTGAGATGGGGAAACCGAACCGTCAGAACACACACTTGACAGCGTAAATGTATCTTAGGAGGAAGCACATGGGTGCTCAGCAAATACAAGGCAGGCAGTTAGTTTTACTGACGCCAGTCAACGCAGGGATTTTTATCAGAGAGAAAAGGTACTTTAGGGAAACGTTACATAGATTGATATCAGTAGTTTTAGTAACGGGTAATTTTTTTAGCTATTATCTTTTTGCCAACACTGGTTTAAACAGCTCACGCACGTTTCGTGTTTTGTTTCACCGTCAAACATCTTCAGTTTGGTCTATAATTTAACCATGAATCGTCTTACAAACGAACAACGCTTGCAAATCATTGAATTTTATTATCAAAATGCGTGCTCTGTTAAGAAAGTTCATCGCGCTCTTCTTCCATTTTATGGTCAGTTTAATCGACCCACTGAAGCGGCTATTCGGGCTATTGTGACTAAATTTCGTACCAAATTTACATTGTTGGACATTAAACCACCAACACGCTTACGTAGAGTGCGAACTGAAGAAAATATTGCAGCTGTATCGGCCAGTGTTAATGATGACCATCAATTATCGATTCGTCGCCGTTTGCAGCAATTGGGCCTCTGTTACTCAACAACGTGGAAAATTTTGCAGAAGGATTTAGGTGTGAAGCTTTTCAAAATACAGCTGGTGCAAGAATTGAAGCCGAACGACCTACCGCAACGCAGAATATTTGGTGAATGGGCTTTTGGCAAGTTTGCCGAAGATCCACTTCTTTATCGAAAAATTGTGTTCAGCGACGAAACTCATTTTTGGCTCAATGGATACGTAAATAAGCAGAATTGTCGATTTTGGAGTGAAGATCAGCCAGAAGTATTGCAAAAGCTATCAATGCATCCAGAAAAAGTCACAGTTTGGTGCGGTTTATGGGCTGATGGCATCATTGGACCGTACTTCTTCAAAGATGCTGCGAATCGTAACGTAACTGTGAATGGTGAGCGCTACCGTGAGATAATATCCAACTTTTTTTGCCCAAAATGCAAGAGCTTGACTTGCATGACATGTGCTTTCAACAAGATGGTGCCACATGCCACACAGCACGCGTAACAATGGACTTATTGAGAGACGAGTTTGGTGAACATTTTATTTCACGTTCGGGACCGCATTGACGCATTGGAAGACAACATTGAAGCATTTATTCGTGAGATACCGGCCGAAATGTTGGAAAGAGTATGCCAAAATTGGACTAAGCGGATGGACCATTTGAGGCGCAGTCGCGGTCAACATTTGCATGAAATAATCTTCAAATATTAAATTATATGGACCGGTACTATCGATTCAAATAAATATTCCATGCATATTTCTGAATTTTATGTGTTTTTTTTTTCGAAAAATGTTCCTATAGCTCTTAAAAAATCACCCATTAGTAGTAATTGGTCAATACAACCCCCCTTCAATCAGTTTTGCGACCTAGTTTCTCTCAACAAATATGTTGTGCATGCTAATTTTATGCATGAGTGGTTGGACCTACAGTTTAAAGTCGACTCCGAACGACAGATTTTTTAAGGAAACTTTTCATGGCACTTTTATTTTAACGCCTAGAGTTTCTGCCAGAAATCTGCTGAGAGGAAGTCGCCGTTGAAATATTTTTTCAAATTTTCGTGTTGATGTTTGACCTGGAGTTTGAACCGTGGTCCTACGTCTAATAAGCCGAAACACTACCTGCTAAACTGCGGCGACTTTGGTCTTTTCCTTTAAAAATATTAGTTATCGTTAACCTGTAACCCTGTGAACTTAGAGCAAAAAGCAAATCACCCACAACTGTTTGTCTACCTAAAAAATGTTTTTTTTCCCTTTTGTCCTCCACTGTAATTTTTAAGCACTCTTTTAAGCTTGATGAAGTTTTAAACATACAGGTGGGTTTGTTTCAAGTTTATTTCCATGCATTTATATTTTATAATCTCTCTCCTCACTATCTCCTTCTCTCGCTCTCTCTCTCTCTCTCTCTCTCCACATTTAGATGAACTTACACATACACACACATATGCATGCGTATAAACATTTATATATGGACTGGCATTTAAATATACACGCCGTTCGCTCAAGAGTAGAGAGTATTAAGAACAGACCCCAAAGGGATATTTTTCTATGATTATTAAAGGCAAGTCGAAAGAGGGTTAAGGCTCATGAGCACGAACAAATTTACTTACAACACATTTAGCACACACACATACACATACATATACAAAATTATAGAGAGAAAATCTATGAACAGAGTAGCAAAAGTGGAAAATGTTCATGTTCATGCTGATGATGATGACGATAATGATGTTCACATGCTTACTACACGGTTCAAAGTCATAATAGCAGTTGTAAGCGAGTAAACGAGTGAACTGAGTGTAGCATTAGTAAGTGTGTGTGTGTGAAGCGGTGTTGCCATTGTCGTTTTGTATTAATGGCCTTAAGTTATATTTTAGTTAATTTCGAAAAGATTTTAAATGAGTCTTTAATATCTTAAAATTACACATAATGAGGGTGTTTTAAAGTCAAACAAAATGAATCCAAAATGAGAAACAAAACGAAAAGACGAGAAAAAACCCAATTCAATGTGGATGTAGAATGAATGGGCAAGTATAGCTACTATATAGTAGGTTGGTTCTGTGTACATATATTCAAATATGTATACATTAGCCAGGTAATTAAATTTTGTTTGGCCAAGGCAACAATAATTACGAAATGTTTTTATAATCCCTTCGCAACCAAGAGCAGGAAAAGAAAAACGACAGAAAATCTACGGAGCAAGAAGAAGCCTTCATTTGTAAGGAAGAGTGTTTAGCAAATGGCTGGCGATTTGTTAAAGTGTTTGCAATGGCGCTAAAGAACACATTTAATGTTGTCTTTAGGCTGCATTAATAGTTGTGTTGAGTTTAGAGTAACACGCACTGCTTTGGCACTTGGAATCTGTAATTAAATTGTGAAAGAATAACTTTGAGAAAAAAAACTTATGAGAACTTATTTTTGAAAAGGGCAACAAAAGTAATAAAAAGTCAAACGTAATTCAAATAAAAATATGAGAAACATAAGATCCTACGGTCGCCGTAGTCTAGTAGGTAGTGTGTTGGCTTATTAGATGTAAAGGCAGGGTTCGAGCCCCAGGCCAGACATCAAAAGAAAAGACAAAAAGTATTTCTTCGGCGACTTCCTCTCAGCAGATGTCTGGCAAAAAATCTGAGAGTAAAATAAAATTGCCACGAAAAGTTTCTCAAAAATTGTCGTTCGGAGTCGACTTTAAACTTTAGGTTCCGCCACTCATGTATAAAATTAACGCACACAACATAAGTGGTGTGAGAAACTAGGTGAAGGGTTGTAATGACCAAATTATGTATGTATGTAAGATCCCACGGTCGAAATATCTTTGCCTTCATGTATTATTCTGTCCGAGTTCGTAAAACACTGGAGCAAAAAATTGCTTTTTGTATTCATTTTTAAGGACTTGTTTTTGTCGACGATGCTCGTGCTCCTTACCAGACGTAGAAGGTCATATAGGAATGATTTCAGATAGGGACGAGCGTGACCTAATGATACGCAGAAGATTTAATGGGAACTCTTGGGGGGGTTGATTTTGTTTGTACGATAAACCTGAAAACAACTCAGCATGAGGTTTTGATCGTGAGAAAGGGACTGGCATGCGTTAGCCGTATCACAGCAGTGGGGACCTGTCCTACGACAGCTGCAGAGCCTTTGTTGGATTGAAATGCGTTGAACGAAACAAGGAGACTGGCATTCGTTAGCCTTATCAGAGCAGTGAGGACCTGTCCTACGACAGCTGCAGAGCCTTTGTTGGATTGAAATGCATTTAACGAGATAAAGGGACTGGCATGCGTTAGCCTTATCACAGCAGTGAGGTCCTGTCCTACGACAGCTGCAGAGCGGAGATAAAGAGACTGGCATGCGTTAGCCTTATCAGAGCAGTGAGTTCCTGTCATATAGCAGCGCCAAGGGTTCTGTTGAATTGAAATGCCTTCTGGAGATAAAAAAAACTGGCAAGCGCTAACCTTATCGGTTATTATGAAGTTCTGTGCTAGAGGCTTTGTTGGATTATAGCAGTTAAGACGTAAACCATGGAAACTATGGTTAGAATAGGAAGAAAGGAAACTAATCTGACGGACAAAACTTACTGCCTGCTGCTTCCTTAACTGTCTGAACAGAACCGGAAGACTCTACGATTTTAAGAAGTGCTTTGCAATGAGCCTCACTAGTAAAAGTAAAATGGTTAACATGGACTGAAATACCTAGAATTCTTGCCATGAGAAAATGTCCCCTGTCGACCTGAAAATGAAGTACAGAAGACGCGTCAGGTCACAGTACTTTCATACAATAGTCAGGCGGCCATTAGAGCACTTAGCCTCCCTTGTTTGACTCTGAAGTATCGAGTCCGCCATCTACCGTTTTTTTCTTTTTCAACTAGTGCTTATTTCGTGAATGGTAACACTTAGCTCATGTCTGATTTGCCAGATAATTAGTTTTATCCTTCCGCTGAACGAATATGGTTGTGTATACGCTTAAACAACGCTGGGAAATATTGCGACATTACTTTGAAAATCATGGTAATGTTGCAGAATGTGTGTGAAAATTGCGTACGGATTTTGGAAGAAAAGAAGCACCGTCAGCTCCGTATGTTCGTTATCTTGTGAAAAAATTGAAAGAAACTGGCATCCTCATCGATAAACCAAAGCGTGAAAAGCCAAAAACAGTGCGTACACCCGAGAATATTGCTGCTGTGGCAGAAAGTGTGCGTGAAGCGCCATCAACATCAATTCACCGTCGTTCTCAACAATTGAACATTTCGGAGACATCATTGGTACGGCGTCATACAAAGTCAAATTGGTTCAGAAGTTGAAGCCAATTGACCATCCAATGCGTTTTCGCTTCGTTAAGTGGGCCTGCGATCGACTTACACAAGATGCCGATTTTGGCAAAAAATCATCTTTTCAGATGAAGCTCATTTTGATCTTGGCGGGTATGTAAACAAAATTGTCGCATTTGGTGCACAGAAAACCTGCACACATACATTGAAAAGCCGACGCACCCAAAACGAGTCACTGTTTGGTGCAGATTTTGGTCCAGAGGCATAATTGGGCCATTTTTCTTCGAAAATGATCAAGGAGTGGCCGTTACAGTCAATGGCGATCGTTATCGGGCCATGTTGAACGAATTTTTGTTCACAAAAATTGAAGAGAAGGATATTGGCAACATTTGGTTTCAACAGGACGGCGCTAGGTGCCACACAGCCATAGCTACACTCGATGTTTTGCGCTCTGTTTTTGAAGATCGCATTATCAGCCGCAAAGCTGATGTCGTTTGGCCACCTCGGAGCTGCAATTTGACACCGTTGGACTATTATTTGTGGGGCGCCGAAAAAGATAAGTGTTACGCCGACAAGCCCGAGACAATTGACGCTTTAAAGGACAATATTCGTGAAATACAGCTGCACACAATCGATAATATGCTTAAAAATTGGATTGATCGTGTAGGCTACTGCATTGCCAGCCGAGGCAGCCATTTGAATGAAATTATTTTCCATTATTAATCGGAAGGATTGTACTTTAAAATAAAAAAATAAAATTGAGGAAATATTCAGTAGTTTTTTTAAAGCATTTAAAAAAAAAAGTTATTTGACGGCCCCTTTGGTAGGGCAGTGTCTTGCCGTTGAATTAGGAGAAGGATTTCAGGTCGTATGAAAATCTAGAGCAATAAACGCGTAGATGAACGTGGCACTACAGAACCCAGAATCTTTCTGTAGGGAAGGTTCCCCAGGCATGGTTCCCTGAAACCAGAAACTGTTATCAATCCATGACTATTCTCACAGTAAGCTTTATACGTCGAACTCTCTATTGCAATCAGAATTTAGCTCTCACCAGCAAGTCTACCATACTCCCTTATCGATTATGAAGCTGAGAAGGATACATCTCATAATGGATGGTAAAAGTTGGATACGAACATAGCCTGAAATACTTGCGAGATGTTTTTGTATTCCAAACGCTATCGACTATTGTTTCTTATCCTCGCCTCATAAAACCACACATAAGAACGTTTGACCATGAGCACAATAAAGTGTTCACAACATAGTGTTCCAATATATATCACAGTACAAAGGGAACAACAATGCTTGGCAGAGGAAAGTTGGGACAGTCAGGAGAACAGGGGCCATAAAAGAATGCAAAAGTATCTTAAAGTTGTGCAGCATTGTTGGCAATTTGGTGTTGCATGATTGCGTTGTTGAACATATTTTAAGGTGCAGCAACTTTACTTTAAAGACGACGACAAACAACGGAGAAAACCGACTAAGAAACAATAATGACAACAACAACAACAACGGCAACAACAACAGTTATATAATGCCCTTATACAGACATTTTTTTTATTAAATTGTTGTTGTACTTTACTTTTTCTTTTGTTGTTGCTGTTGCTATTAATGCATCCAGTTTTGTTGCAATTTTCCTGTTGTCGTGTTGTGTATTCATTTGGCATTGGTGTTGCATTTAATGCAGTTTTTAATACTTCCAAAAACTCTGCTTCTTCTTCTTCTTATTTCTGTCATTTTGTTTTCAAATCCCTTTTACACGTTATTAAGCTAAGGTCACCGTATAGACAGGCAGAGTTCAAAAGGTATGCATTCTTTTTGAAGTGCATGAAATTAAAAATAAAATAATTCAGCAAAAACATATACACACGCCGTATCTTAGGTTAGGTTAGGTTAGAGGACGTATACCTGTCAATAAAGACGAGTACAGTACCCGGAGGTCGAATTGACCCATTGTACAACGTCCTTACAGAGGGAAGGTTAATAGAGGGATAAAAAGGAGAGGATGCAGGAAAGGGGAGACTGGAAAGTGGAGGAATTACACAGATAAGACACAACACAAAGGGGAGGGCGCGACTACACTGATGAAGCCCTAGCGCCTCTCAACCAGCCTAAGCCACTCACGCCGTATCTTATTCATCTGTATTATGCAATAGGTCAGGGAAGTAAGGTTAGTTTAATGGGCCTGGGCCCCTACTTGACGGAAAGAATGAATGCCACAAGCAGGATTCCCAAAATGCCCATATTCTTGTTCTAGTTTGCTGCTGTAATAACATTGCAGTGTGAAGGTTTCAAGAGATTCATACTCTAAAGGCCCTGCTTTTGTTGTGAATGTTGTGCAGCAAAAACAAAAAAAAAATTCTGTGCTTACACATGTAGACGCAGTGAGTCGTCCGTCCGTCTTGTTGTTCTGTCGTTTATATTATTTCTGTTTTATGTTATTATTGTTGTTGTTGTATTGCGAAATAAAACAAATTTGTATGGATATCTGGCAGGTGAGTTTGTCTTTGTAATGTTTCTTTCATTGTTTTTTTTTTCGTTATTGTTTCTGTTATCGTTGTTGTTGTTGCAGCATTTCGAAGGCACCTTTGGCGTGCAATGATTTGCTGGTTCTGTTAGCTTTTATTGTTGTTGGTGTTGGGGCTGGTGCTGTTACTTGCTTGCATTGTACTGAGCAGTGAATGCCAGAGGAGCTTGAGTATGAGTGGCAACCGGAGAGAAGGTTATAATATATAGAAGGTTGCACATCTTTTTTCATTATTATAAACATTGTTGTTGTTGTTGTTGTTGTTGTTGTAGCACTTAACACGCATTCTAATTGCTGAAGAGGAAAGCAACAAAAAAAAAACATATTTTTCTGATTTCGTTGTTGCTATTGTTTACATCTTTGCTTTGCTTTGCTTCTTTTATTTCACAAAAAATTTTTTTGTTCGTTTTCTCTTCCAAAAAAATCTTGTAGATGTTGTTGCTATTGTTGTTGTTGTTGTTGTTGTATTATAAAGAAATTATGAGTGAGTAAATTGCAACAACGACTAAATCAACAACATTCTCCATTATGTTACGAGTTTATTATTATTATTGCGACTCGCATGTTGCAACACAATCAACCCTGAAGTGCAAAAGAACATACAAGGAAATGAATAATGAAACTTATCCTTTCTTCTTCTTCTACATTCAACACATATGTACATACATGCAACATGCATACGTACATACATACATTTTCATTAACTTGACTTTACGAAAAAAAATGTTTCTAAAAAAATTGTTTTTTTTTCTTTTTTTTTTGCTGTGCACTGTGTTGCCTTCTTCTCCTTCATGTTCATGTTTCCATGTCAGTCTTAAATTTGTTGAACGAAAATTGTGTGTTTTTTTGTTTTCGTTTTCGGTTTTTATTTCCTTAAATCTCTGTGGCTGTGGCAGTTGCTCTTGTTCTTGTAGTTGTTCTTGTTGTTTTTGTTATTGCCTTATGCAAAAGTCTATTTATTTACGGATTATTTTGTTGAAACTGTTTTTTGTTTTACTTTCCTTCCTTCATTTTTGCGTTGCGTTCCGTGCCACAACGGTAGTGTGTTAATACCAGCAAATTAATTATAAATCGCCCGTTAAAAAACACAGCAAAAATAATTAAAGAAATAAAGCCACAAGAATAAAAAAAAAAGAAAAAAAGGAGTAGAGTTGTGTATAGCACGTGATTATAATTTAATTAAAAAATTTTCCACGCTCATAAAGGAGCGCGCTTTGGCAATGCTAAAGGATAAGAAACTCAACAATTACAGCAGGTAGGCAGTCAGTCAGTCAGCCAGTGTTCTTCGTTGTTGTTTGGAACCACCAGACTTCACAGAAATTTCAAAATGAAATATGAAATCAATCTGTAAAAAGTAGGAGGTTATAACACCTATTACCTGAAGGTAATAGATGTTCAAAATGATGATTAATGTGCTAAAGGCTACTAAAACTGGTGTAAGCTCCAGCGTTGGTCAAGGCATGCATTAAAATTCAACATAAAAGCGAGAAAAAAAGTACCCGACTTTCTAAATGAACATTGCAATTTTTGGAACAATAAAAACAAAAACTATAAACAAAGAAGAGAAGTTTGAAACTGTGCTTCGTATTAAAAATCTTCAGCTCTTTTAAGTTCTCTGTGAGTCAAATGCACGTACATCAATTTCATCAAGCCAAAGCAATAATATTGTTCCACTGAGAAGAGATCGCATTATCCCTCCAATTAATCCATTCTTAAGCCCCTGACTTCCACGATGGGATAACATAAACAACAAACTTCCTAAGAATGACTCAATAAACAATATTCCACTTTGTCCAACAGAATAATACAGCATCTCAGAACATTTTTCAGAGGTACACATGGCAACCCTATCATTCTAGAACTTGCTACAGTAGACAAATCACCTGTTTAGAATAATATAAACAACGAACTTCCTAAGATGACTCACTGAACAAGGTTCCACTTTGCGCAACAGAATAATACAACATCTCAGAAAATTTCCCAGAGGTATACAAGGCAACCCTAAAATTCTAGAACTTCCTACAGTAGACAAATCACCTGTTTAGCAAGAGAAACCTCAAAAATAATACAAAGCATACCCACTTGAATTCCTCTCCATCTGCTTTACGCCTTTGGATTGAGCAAACTATTGAATGTAACAAATCGTTAACCTAACCTTTGTTAATTTCCAGCGAGACTTTGATATCGTTTTCAATGTGCTCTGAGTGAGACAAAGCACTATGGCATAAGGTAATCGCACATGTACGGTTGAGCTATACATGACGCCAGTGGTAATCATGTTGATGCCTAACCTCGGCATCAAACAGTGATGTGTTGTCTGCACTTAATGTAATTGCATAATGTCCACTCCCGAGATCATCTATATAGCAGGAGACCAGGTGTATTATTTTTCTTCGATGTAACGCTGGATAGAAAACGGTTTCAAAATGTTGAGTACTGTTGATGACTGATGATGCTGACATAGCTATCGCAGGCAGTTAATTAATTCCAATCCAACGCCGATTTCAAAATTCTCTTTAAGTGAAACAGATTAAACAGTCGCCGTAGTTTAGTAGGTAGTGTGTTGGCTTATTAGACATAAAGCCAGAGTTCGAGCCCCAGGCCAGACATCAAAAGAAAAATACAAGAAAAATAATTCTTGGGCGACTTCCTCTCAGCAGATTTCTGGCAAAAAATCTGAGATTAAATAAAACTGCCATGAAAAAGTTTCTCAAAATCGACTCGTTCGGAGTCGACTTTAAACTGTAGGTCCCACCCCTCATGTATAAAATTAACACACACAACATAAGTGGTGTGAGAAACTAGGACGTTGTACAATGGGTCAATTCGACCTTCGGGTACTGTACTTGTCTTAATTGACAAGTTGCGCGTCCTCTAACCTAACCTAACCTTGAGTCTAGCATCTGGCCTAATAGGCCTTTAAATCAAAAAATGCTTCATTCCCTTTTCAAATAATCCATCCAGAAGTACCTTGACTTGCCTCAACAATGTTTATCATCGAATGGTAGTGTGTTGACTTATTAGACGTGAGGCCTTGGTTTAAACCCCCACGGGTCAGAAATCGAAACGGCGACTTCCTTTCAGCAGATTTCTGGCAGAAACTCCGAGAGTAAAATACAATTGTCATAAAAAAATTTCTCAAAAATCTGGCATTCAGAAACGACTTTAAGCTGTAGGTCCTGCCACTCACGTATAAAATTAACAAACACAACATAAGTGGTGTGAGAAACTAGGTCGCAATCCTGACTGAAGAGTTGTAATGACCAATTATGTATGTATGTATAACGCTGGTTATGCAGCCAAGAAGTAAAGAATAGTCTCCCATGAGTACCAACGTCCAGTAACGACTCTGAAAGCTACACTGCTCCTATGGACTATGAGCAGACTTTCCGCTTGTTCTGCATCTAGCCTTGGGCAAGTTTGCTGCTTTGTCTTGCCCATATTTGTTAGTAGCTCCGATGCTGCCATGTAAGTAAGATAATGGCTTCCCCACCATTTCTACGCAGACGACGAAAACATAACAACTTAATTGGCTATAACAACCCGATTAACGGATTTCGGACAAGGGATTTCGGAAAACAGAACAAATAACAGACAAATAGCGTCCTAACATTATGATTCCCCAAAGGTTTATTGAGTTTACATTCCAGTTAAAAAAAGAAAGAAACGTTCCAACCCGAATCTAAGCAGAACGCAATTATTTCCATTATTTGAAGCATGATATCTCCAGATATTGTCTTCAACTAATCGCAATTTAATGACTACACAATGGAATTAGAATCCAGTACAAATGAATGATCTGTAACAGCCAGAGTAGCTTCCCATCAAGTCAAAAACCTATTTATCTCGCCAATATCACTACCATGGACAAAACTTATGACCCTTGGCTTAAAATTTTTTCAGTTTCCACAAACAAATTGACAAACATTGACGATCAAAATATTTCAAACATAAGCCTGACACTCTTTATAAGCTAAAACCAGGTCAAGTTACATGAAATATGAGGCACATATTAAAACATAAAACACTTCCTCCGTGACACCAGCCAACAAACAAAGTTCGATACAAACCATATAATCAGTGGAAAAGTGACACATAGCCACAGTAACATACCTTTCACTTCCCGCCCAAGATTTAAAAACAAAATAAAAAACAAACCAAAAATTAAGCCTTTATGACCTTAACACAACGGTTATAATTAAGAAAAACCGAAAAAGCAAAAATGTACCGTTTAAAGACCCCAAAAAGAAAAAAAACACTCAAAAAAAAGGAGAGAAAAAAATTGAAATAAAACGACAGCAGCTGTCGTAATATTATCGAATAAAAATGTTAAAAAAAAGAGAAAAAAAAAACGTGGAAATAAATGAAGAGTCAGTCAGTCGTCCTCTGTTAAAACCTCTGAAAATAAATGAAATCCAAATTGTATTGAACTGAACCGAATTGAATTGAATTTGAATTGAGTCTCCAATATTTCTTTATTATTTTTTAAAAGGGTGTAACTGCAGATAACCATTGACTTTCATCATCATATGGTTTATTGGTAAAACGAAAAAGAAGCAGAAAAACAAAAAAAAAAAAAAAGAACGGAGGACAGACCATAAAATACAGAAAACCCAGCCCACAAATAACAGATTTTATGTGATGATTATCACAACAACAAAAAATAACCGAAAATATTTTAAAGGAGAACAAAAAGAAAAAAAAATTTGTATGAAGACAAGTAAAAAAGAATAAAGGAATCAATGGGTCAATTAAGCTTCAATGATGCCCTACGATTAAAAAACTATTCTAAGGATTGTTAGGCTCTAACATTTCCAAAACAATTACCATGACTATGATCTGGTTACTGGCATCGCCCGTGATGTATATTTTTTTTTTTTTTTTTTTTTAGGGGATTGGTCCTACTCATGCAGTGCATTGTGCCGGTTTAGGAACATAGGTTATAGGAAGGTGGGAAGAGGGAGTAGTGTTTGTGGACATTTGATTTAAACTCAAGATGCGAATGAATGAGTCTTGAAATCTACAATTTACTTTTAAAACTTTCGCCGAGGGACTACTGAGAAGTCTTTTTTGTATATTTCTTGTTAACAAGATGTCTGAGCTGAGATTTAAACTTTTGTGCCTTCGCCAAATAAGTGAAGATTTCAAATCGACCTCGTTTACTTTTCTGTACAGAGTGTATTCGTAGCATTGCGTACGATCTGGCAACAAAACCAGCCGCTCTATTCATACTCCTTTTATTTTCGTTTCTGGTAACTTCTAGAACCCTACTGTTGATTTGTTATTGTTATTCTTTCATTTTGTATGTTTTGTAGCCAATTTTTTTCGTTTTTGTTTGTTTTTCTTAAGCTTTCTTCAAATCCATTTTAAATGTTTATTTTGATTTCGCAACATCCTTCGCAAGTTCCTTCAGAGTCCTTAAGAAATTTAGTGCATTCACAATGCATTTCCATCTTAAACGGCTTTTCGTATTTTCTTTGCCTTGTTTCAGTGCCCTTAATGAAGCTTTTTTCCCAGCTAAACAGTTGCTGGGTGTCCAGTAGTTGGTTCTAGAATGATGCCTAGAAACAACGGGCTTCGCAAAAATGGATTAGGTTTTCGAATTAGGCTCAGAGGTTTAGTCGCCTGAATCTCTTATGATATTTTTTGGCTGGCGAGGCCAGACTGAATGGATTACAAATCGTCGATTGAAGCTATCGACTCCGCCATCTAACGTTTTTTTTTTTTTTTTTCTTCAACTAGTGCTTATTTCGTGAATGGTAACACTTAGCTCATGTCTGATTTGACAGATAATTAGTTTTGTCCTTCCGCTGAACGAATATGGTTGTGTATACGCTTGAACAACGCTGGGAAATATTGCGACATTACTTTGAAAATCATGGTAATGTTGCAGATGTTGTGTGCGAAAATTACGTACGGATTTTGAAAGAAGAGAAGCACCGTCAGCTCCGTATGTTCGTTATCTTGTGAAAAAAGTGAAAGAAACCGGCATCCTCATCGATAAACCAAAGCGTGAAAAGCCAAAAACAGTGCGTACATCCGAGAATATTGCTGCTGTGGTAGAAAGTGTGCGTGAAGCGCCATTAACATCAATTCACCGTCGTTCTCAACAATTGAACATTTCGGAGACATCATTGAGACGAATTTTGCATAAAGACCTTGGTATGACGCCATACAAAGTCCAATTGGTTTAGGAGTTGAAGCCAATTGACCATCCAATGCGTTTTCGCTTCGCTAAGTGGGCCTGCGATCGACTTACAGACGATGCCGATTTTGGCAAAAAGCTCATTTTGATCTTGGCGGGTATGTAAACAAGCAAAATTGTCGCATTTGGAGCACAGAAAACCCGCACGCATACATTGAAAAGCCGACGCACCCAAAACGAGTCACTGTTTAGTGCCGATTTTGGTCCAAAGGCATAATTGGGCCATTTTTCTTCGAAAATGAGCAAGGAGTGGCCGTTACAGTCAATGGCGATTGTTATCGGGCCATGTTGAACGAATTTTTATTCACAAAAATTGAAGAGAAGGATATTGGCAACATTTGGTTTCAACAGGACGGCGCTACGTGCCACACAGCCGAAGCTACACTCGATGTTTTGCGCCCTATTTTTGAAGATCGCATTATCAGCCGCAGAGCTGATGTCGTTTGGCCACCTCAGAGCTGCGATTTGACACCGTTGGACTATTATTTGTGGGGTGCCGTGAAATATAAGTGTTACGCCGACAAGCCAGAGACAATTGACGCTTTAAAGGACAATATTCGTGAAGCCATTGGTGAAATACAGCTGCACACAATCGATAATGTGCTTAAAAATTGGACCGATTGTGTATGCTACTGCATGGCCAGCCGAGACAGCCATTTGAATGAAATTATTTTCCATTATTAACCGGAAGGATTGTACTTTCAAATAAAAAAAGAAATTTGAGAAAATATTCAGCAGTTTTTTTTAAGCATTTTCAAAGAAAAAAAAGTTATTTGGCGGACCCTTTATATAAGCTTTAAGCCCTTTATATAAGACAAGTAGAAAATCAACGGTGGGAAAATGTTTATTAAGCTAACGAAATGCAGGCCCATAATAGCATCTTTGTGAAGGTTAAGTCTGACAATATATGTTACGAACTGTAGGAGAAATTTAGTAAGAATGGTAATGACTTGTCCTACATCATTAAAGCAGGAGTTTCCCAGCGAGAAAGTCCCTCAAAATTTAGAAATTCGAGCTGAGAAAGGCAATATAACCTCGATAACATATCTGGGCGAAATGATAGGCGATCGCCAATATTTCCTGATTTACCAAGACTGGGATCGTCAGAAGTTAACCAACTGAAACGTAGCAGATTAAAAGATTATTGCCGAGTATCACTAGCCAGACGGTATTTGTAGCATTTATTCGATACAATATGAGCAACTGATGCTAAAGTTGGATACTTTTAGTATAGAAGAAGGGACATACCCGGAAAGCGGTATAAAACTGTTACAAACATCACGACAAACATAATTTATTCTGAGTAGTCATCATAGTTGTGTGTGTACAACTTAGAAAGGAAGGCAATCCTATAATAAAAATGTATTCGATTTAAAATAAAAATTCGAACTTAAAAAATATGAAAGAAAAATGGTGAGATTAATCGAGATGAAAAAAATGCCGATACAATCGAAACAGATGCAAGCAGGTATGCAAAGGAATTAATTCATTCTCTTATGTTTGCAAACACAAAAAGGCAACCACTGTTTCTGAGGATTAGATCTCATTCTCTCATCCAGTTTCATTCGTTGTCATTACGTACATTTCATGGATTTGCTTAGCATTCTGAAGAATATTCTAAAATAATTTCTTTCAAGCCGGCTGGTTCCATCGTCGAACAGCGTCAAAAGCAATTGAAGCGTTTAACGAAATATTTCAAATTATTTTTCGGTGTTTCGTTTTTCTGAATTTTTAGATGGTAAATGTTGTTGTTTTTGTAACACCAAATAACAGATAAAAGTGACCAAAAACAGGCAATTAATAATAATTAATGTTTTGAAACTCCTTTTTGTTCTTTTAATTGCTCATGTTCTGCCATTTGTCAAGAACAACAAGAACAAAAAAGAAGAGAAAAATATGATCATTTTTCTTCCAAGTCTCCTGGATTTGTGTTAATCGCTTGGCATATACAAGGGAACAATTGGTCACCATTACATAAGAAAGTAAAAGAATGTGATCCTTGTATACGTCAAAGTAGAAGGAACACTGGTGGCTATATTTAACGGGCATAGTCTGTAGCGAACACACTTTCTTCAGCTGTCGCCGATGGGCCGAAAGCCGTCAGCGATTCGAAGCTGAAATCGGCGTCATTAGCCCTACAAACGATGTGCTGAAAATGATAAACAGTAGAGAGAGCTGGAACGCAGTAAAACACTTTGTAGAGCACGTCCTGCGAAGGAAGAAATTTGACCTGGACGCAGCAGAATGAGAATAGAGCGGAGCCTGGACGCAGGCTGACGATGATGGAACTGGAACATATGCCAGAAAAAGGGGTCCACCTCGAGGTAATACAACCGTGGTTCCGGGGTGGAATGATTCCCCGGTGAGGAGACAAGGCGGGTTTTTAGTCGGTATACCCAGTGGGAGAGTCCGACATATCATGTCTGGTGACGACCATCATGAATGCATAAAGCATTTTCCCTCCTTCCCGCAAAAAAAATGGCTACTGCTGTAGGTGTGACAGAGTAAAATAACAAGAATTTCACGTCCTTTTTCGGTTGTCTACATCCCTTCTAAGATCTTAAATGAGTGATTCTTCATTATTTTCAGGGAACGAACCTAATTAGGTGCATCGATTTGATCAAAAACAACTTTTTACAGCCCGTGTGCTGTGCTAAAGAGCCAAAATTTGGTCTCGTGAAACTACTGAACCCTCGTGGTAGTCGTTAAAGGCTGCGTAAACCTACTCTAAAACCATTTCTCAAAATGCGCATCAAGAAATCCAAAGAATTGAGAATCAAAATATATTGAGCTGAAGACTACATTGATAGAAAATAAACAGACTCATACCACGGTTTAATCCCCCAGCTCAGACACCTCGAACAAATCGCAAAATAAAAAATATTTCCTTCGGCGACTTCCTTTCAGCAATCGCTGAGAGTAGAATAAAATTGTATGCACCGCCAATCATGCATAAAATTTACACTCATGATGTGAGTGGTGTGAGAAGTTAGGTCGTAATCCTGATTAAAGGTTTGTAACCTGACTAAAGGTTTGCATCCTGACTAAAGGTTTGTATACTGACTAAAGGTTTGTATCCTGACAATTAAGTAAGAAAGTTGGTTCCGTATTTTCTACTTTCTTGGGCATCTAGAGTTTATTGAGAGCCAAAGGTGGTTTGAAAGCCATACCAGACCAACCAACCAGGGGTCATAGTTGGCTAATTTATTGCTCGTAATAGGTACGATCGATATTACTGCGCTAGCTTATTGGATCCATGAAAGCTAGGCTTTTGAAGTGGCAGTCAATTTAACCCAAGAAAAAAAAGCTCAACAATATCGTGCTTATATGCGCTTTTAGCTGGAGTAGCTGAAGTTTACGGTAATACTTCCATTACGGGTATCGCTGTATAAATACAGACTTAGTTGGTTTGCAGCAGATTAATGACCCTCTAGGCTGTTGGTAGGAGCACAGGACCACGCCGACTTCTTCTTACATATAGGAGATTATTTTAAACCTCCATTCATACATATGCACTCTAATCTCAACAAGCAAGGATTTATTTGATATGTTTTCGTCATGTAGGATTTAAATCTGTTTCCTACAAGTGTTTTCTTCAGTTTGGGAAACAACAAATTGTCGTTTGTGCTTAAAACTGGAAACTAAAGCAGTTGTGGAATCCGTTTGTAACCCAATTCATCGATTTTTGTCATCAAAACTGCTGAAAAAGGAACAAATGTAGTCGTCTTTTTTAATCTTCATGAGATCAACCCAATAAGTACCCAGAATAGTAAAGGGTTTACGCTCAATGTGGATTATACAGCCTACAGCCCAAAAAGCAACCGCTGCTGCTGTATTAACTTATAAACCCACCTTAAACTTTCTTGGCACTGATTCGCCTCGAGGAGACGACAGTTTTGCCTGCTGTTTGGCATCTGATTGAATGTGGTGGTTCCATCTCTTCCAAGGGTTACGAAACGATGCAAAAACTTGTCTAAATTGCGATTAAAAAACGTCAAACAATTCTAAGAAATTGTCTCACGATTGCCGTAGCCTTGAGAGATGATTTCCAAGCTCTCTTGTATTTTCAATATTCAATCGGGCAATGTTTTGAATTTATTTCAGGTGTTGAGAACTCTACTAGGCATCCAGACCAGTAATACCTCCGTTTCCTGGACTTATGAAATGCGTATGAACTTTTCCCAATCTATTCGCAATTTTTCTTTCGACGATAATTAAAAATAAATGAGAAATTGGTAACCTTTTCTATACCTTCACTTTCTTCCTGAATACAAAATCATCTTAATAATGTCCTGTTTACATGCATTACCCAGTGGATGAGTTCATATACCAGCGTCAGGAGTATGCCACATCTACTACAAATTGAGGCAAAGATTCAATGATGAAGAAATGAAACAAAAAAGGCATTCAAGTGAGTTACTTAAGAAGTGTTGCAGCAATTTATAGTGGATGTTATTACTCACAGATGACTTTTTTATGCACTCCTTACTTGACTTAATTGATAATTCGAATTCCTTTTTCCCTTCTTTTTTTAACATCTTTAAACTCCTCAGGCGATTTAAACATTCACAACTAAGCACTGCTGCCTGTGCTGTGCTGCAAGAAGTTAGTCAGTCAGCCAGTCAGCAGCAGTGCATTAAGACTACAATCGAGGTGAAGACTAACGAAAAACAACATTTTCTGCATAAAGACATAAGACAAGAGAATATTTTTACGTAATAATGCTGAAAGGAAAACAACAACAACAAAATGTTGCACAAAACAAAAAAATTTCGGATGTTGTTGGTATAAAAAGCAGGTACATTTGGATAGAGAAGCCACAAAGGCCAGGCAACATCAAACAAAAATAATAAAAAAAATAAAACAAAATAACAACAACGACAATTATTATAATGTTGTCGACGAGGAAGATGACGATTTGGTGTATAACAACAGTAACAGCAACAACAGCAACGACAGCAACAACAATAAAGTTACAAAAGATGAAGCGGAGAATACAAATAAAAGGAGTTGCTGCAACAACTAAAAATAACTGACAGTGTGTTTTGAAGAGGCGTTCTAGCGTTGCAAATTGAGCTCAGCTCCGTTTCTTCTCTTTTTTACTTTTTTTTTGTTTTTTTTCCTTCAACCTCCGTTCATATTTTTCCTGTTTATACCCTACACTAGGGTTGTAAGCAACGAGGTCATATATTTTACAAGGTTTAACGTTGGACTACAACACTGTCGCTTTGATGACAGACACGTCTTTGGTAAATAAAAGTCGACTACCATTGTCATTTGACACATTAACCAGACCTGCTAACAATAGGAAGATTCTGAGTCTTTTCTCAGTATCAGCTATCATGACTGTTTCTAATGATCTTTTTAAGTCTAGAAAACAGTGACCAGGGCTGGATAATATGTGTCCTTGCTGGGCACTCTACTATATGAAGGCGTTTGACGTAGACAACAGAAAAAATAAGAAATGCGCCAAGCGGAACATTCCAAGAGAGTGTACGGATATGCTCGTACAGTTGGTGTGTCACAATGTCTCTTTCAAACCAGAGATCAGCAATGAATCGCTTTTTCCCTACTCATAAGTACTCATGATATTTTGAGTATGAGTGAGTCAACAGTATTGAAATCCAACTACTCTGATTCATTCGTACTCATTACAACATTGATTTATAAGTACAGGTTGCAATGGGTATGAGTGCAACGTTGACATCAAACTCATAATATTCGAAATATGTTTGCTTCATACGCCTACTCATTCAGATTCATAAATTTAGAAAAAAAACTTATAATACTCATAAATGATTCGAATCATGCGTCAAAATTTACAGTCGTAGTTGTTGTTGCATTTACAAAGAAGGAAGAAGAAAAAGACAAAGACAGCAAGCAGAACAAACACACAACCTTCTTGTGAGTATTGTAGTGTTCGTACGCGAATCATACTTATTTTGTGATTCGTGTATAAGTTGAGTAAAGGAGAATCGAAATCAATAACATCATGTGTATTGTTAAGTATGAGTACCATGAGTATTTCAAGCTTTGAATATCAGTAGTATGAGTATGACATTAAAATAAGTATGAATGCGTATAAGTATCAGAAATTATAAGTATGATTCGAATCTACTCATCGTTTTGAATACTCATTGCTGACCTCTGTTTCTAACATCATATCGCCGTCCAAGATAGTCCATGAAAGTCTTCCATTTCTCCTGAATATCACGGTTTATTCCAAAGTGTCCTTTACTTTGGCATTTTGCTTAGAGCACACCCGGTTATTGCGTTGTGAACATTCTGGCAAGAACGAGGACTGTAAGTGCGGGCAAGGGGACCCCTGATTATATAGAAATTCTACTCCTTAACCGACGCTTTCTGAGTAAGAGAGAGGATGGAATTGTCTGATTAAGTCTTGGTGGCTAAGGCTAAAGGATTCTTCCTAATGACGTACTTTATCGCCTTCTAAACTGGAATGTTGTAGCTCCACAGACCTAATACTCTGCACCGCACGATTACGGCTTGCTTCCACACAGTCTTTATTGAATTCGGAGAACCTTATGAGCTGAATGTGTTTCTGAAAAGAGCATCGAAATGAGTGCAGGATGCGTATCATAAAAGAGCCACGCAATTACGTACAGTATGTGTGTCAATGCCTATGATATCGATGAGACAGACAGCTTAAAATTGCCATGCCTACACTCAAGACAAACCTCTGTGAAATATCCAATGCTCAGCTGCAAATAACAACAATTTTTTCTAACCTCGAAAGAACAGAGGACCGGTGGTATTACTGTCATAAACTGGTACTAGAGTACTGCGACTCTGCGATCTATTGTACTGTTGCCCTGTTGAACATTAGGATCCTGTTCGAATTCTGTAATGATAACTACACGGACATAATAATTGTCAGATGTGGAAACCTCACGTGTACCTAAATTTTTACATTTAAAGCCTGATTGTTTATCAAAAGTCTCTCAGGTATGCTGAAGGTTTAAATTAAAAAATTATCTTGGAATACCTAGACCTAGCCCATCAATCAATGGGTTCCAAATGCCAACAGCTGATCATTATTTAGATTTTCGTGGCCTAAGTAGTCCTTACTGCTATTCGTTCAAAATCCGTTACGTAAAGTTAAGTATCCACGAAGTTACTTGCTCTGTTTCCCTTGATAAAACTGTAATCACAGTCGTTAACTCGTTTAACCCTCAGTAGAACCAAAAAAATTCTTCACACTCAAAGGTAGGTGTTGGTGCATGTAGGGTATCATGCCGTCGCCTCTGAAGTTTTATTGTGTTTTCGTTTTTTCTGTACGTGTATGTGTGTGTGTTTGTTTCTTTTATGAATGCCAAATTGCTTGGCAAGTCTTAAGGGGCATAATGGTTGAGCATACCTTAACAAAATGAAAAAACAAAACGGGACAACAACAACAAGAACAACAACAAACGACTATGAATGAATTACACCTTAAGCTATTATAGCCGACACATACAAGCACACACACACACAGAAACATACACATTCAATGCAACAAAAGCTGCTAAAGTGGCATTTAAGCCGTTTTTATTCAACACTTGTTTTTTTCCCACTTTTTTCCTTCATTTTTTTCCTTTTTTCTGGTTCAGATCGCTCTCTCTTTCTCTCTCTTGATCTGTGTTCTTCTAAAGTTATTACAATAACTAACAACCAACAACAACAGCAGAAACTGAAACAGAAAACACTGCAACAATACAAAGCAAACAAAATAAAAACAACTCCAGCAGCATTTGCAGCAACAATAAAAACTAAAAGCGTCACACTCATAAAACATCACTCGTATGAGTGATGATGACGACGAGCACGACAACAACAACAACACAGCAACAACAACGACAATGAAAACGTTTGTCTAAAGGCTGGATGGCCGCTGATGATGATGATGAAGGTAAAGATGATGGAGATGTGGTTGGAGATGTGTTGCTGCTATTGATTATATTGACTATTGCAGACCAGAACAATGGCAAGAAGAGCTGGGTGGGGGTTGGGGAATGGTCAGTTCAATATTGTTGTTCTAAACACAATTAGAGTTGCCAAGTTGCAATGTAAAATAATTGTATGGGAATGAAATATAAACTCCAAACATGATTACATTTTAATTTCCAATCACATTGAGGGATATTTAGTGTACAGTACATAACAAATGTTGTGGTACATCTTACAAATATGTATATGTACATTAATAATTGGTCATTACAACCCTTTAGTTAGGATTACGACCTAGTTTCTCACACATACTTATGTTGTGTGCGTTAATTTTTATACATGAGTGGCGGGAACTACAGTTTAAAGTTGACTCCGAACGATAGATTATCGAGACACTCACTCTCAGACTCTTTTGCCAGAAATCTGCTGAAACAAAGTCGACGAAGAAATATTTTTTCATATTTCGTTCAGTTGGAGATGCCTAACCTGGGGTTTGAACAGAGGCCTAACGTCTAATAAGCCAACACACTACCTACTAGACCACGGCGACTTCATCATACATATACGAGATTATTTTCCAATTCCATTCATACATATGCACACTAAGCTCATCATGTAAGGATTTATTTGAGATTTGTTTCATCATGTTGGACTTAAATCTGTTTCCTACAAGTGTTTTCTTCAGTTTGGAAAACAACAAATTGTTGGTTGTGATTAAAACTGGAAACTAAAGCAGTTGAGGAATCCGTTTGTAACCCAATTCATCGATTTTTGTCATCAAAACTGCTGAAAAAGGAACAAATGTAGTCGTTTTTTTTTAATCTTCATGAGATCAACCCAATAAGTAGTCAGAATATTAAAGGGTATACGCTCAATGTGGATTATACCGTTTACAGACCAAAAAATTATATTAACTGACACACGCACTTTAAACATTCTTGACCTCGAGGAGCCGACAGTTTAGCCTGCTGTTTGGCATATGATTGCATGTGGTGGTTCCATCCCTTGCAAGGGTTACGAAACAATGCAAAAACTTGTCCATATTGCGGTTAAAAAACGTCAAACAATTCTAAGCAATTGTCTCGCGATTGCCGTAGCCTTGAGAGATGATTTCCAAGTTCTCTTGTAAAGGGCTATCCATTTCGTGGTTTCAAAAGTATGGACTGGAAGTCGACATCTGTCAAACTAAGTTGTGAAACCAATTTTTTTCTTTTCAGTTGAAAGTCTGACATTGACGAAAATGGATCGCTTAATTATCAAACAACGCATAAAAACTATCAAAACCTACTACAAAAATGGTGATTCTGCCACAGCCACGTATCGTGCTTTAAGAGAAGATTATGGTTTACAGAATCGTCCAACTACGCAAGCAATTGGCAAAATTGTGAAGAAATTTGAAGAGACTGGAGTGGTTACAAATATTGAAAGGCCTGTGCATCATCGTTTCGCTCGTTTCGCTGAAAATATCGCTATTGTAAGTGAAAGTGTTGCCGAAGACCCGAATGTGTCGATTCCTCGTCGTTCTCAGGAATCAGGACTGTCTTACGGCACATTATGGCGCATTTTGCATTTAGATCAACACCTACATCCATATAAAGTCCACCTCACGCAACAACTGAAGCCAGCTGACCATTCACAACGTCGTAGATACGTGGAATGGGTGCTTGAACAACAGGCGGTGGACGGCAATTTTTCGAACAAAATTTTCTTCAGCGATGAAGCACATTTCACACTCGGTGGGTATGTTAATAAACAAAATTGTCGTATTTGGGGTTCTGAGAATCCTCAAGTAATTGAAGAGAGGCCATAACATCCAGAAAAGGTCACTGTTTGGTGAGCTCTTTGGTCCGAAGGTGTGATTGGACCTTACTTCTTCGAAAACGACGATGGAACGACTGTCACCGTCAATTCGGAGCGTTATGGTCATATGATAACCGACTTTTTTTTTGTCTGCTATTGAAGAATACGACTTGGAGAAAATGTGGTTTCAACAAGACGGTGCCACATGCCACACAACTCGAGCGAATATGGCTTTATTTCAAGAGACATTTCCTGGCCGCGTAATTTCTTGTCGTGGCGATATCAACTGGCCACCAAAAGATCATGCGATTTGACACCATTAGACTTTTTTTTGTGGGGCTACGCGAAAGACCGTGTTCATGCAGATAAACCTTCAACTCTTGAGCACTTAAAAACCAACATTCGTCAAGTTATGGCTGAGATACCCGCCCAATATGTTTCAAAAAGTGGTCGAAAATTACCTCAAAAGAATCAATGCTTGCAACACTTCGCGTGGAGGTCAGTTAAATGCTGTAGTCTTTCACACATAATGTCAACGTTCAAACTTTACAATAAAAAAAAAATATCATGAATAAAATATTTTATATGTGTTTTATTTACGTTTACTTTTGAAACCACGAAATGGATAACCCGGTACTTTCAATATTCAATCGGGCAATGTTTTGAATTTATTGCAGGTCTTGAGAAATCTACTAGGCGTCCAGAACAGTAACATTTCCGTTTCCCGGACTTATTAAATGCGTATGAACTTTTCCCAATCAATTCTCAATTTTTCCTTCGACGACAATTAAAAATAAATGAGCACTTGGTAACCTTTAGCTACTCATTATTAAATATTTCTTTTGTTATTGTTGTTGTAGTTGTAGTTAAAGTCTATTTTTCATTTTTTTTGTTTTTGTTGTACCGACCACCACTTTACATTACAATGTTGCACATTAAAGAACATTTGAACACTTTATGTTCACTTTTTGCTTTTGTTTTAGTTGCTATTGTTGTTGTTGTTGTATATCATTATAGTTGTTATTAATATTACCAATGTCGTACTTGTTGTAATTGTTGTTGCTGTTACTAGTATTTCTTTTTTGTTTGTTTTTTCTGTTTGCTACACAATCTTTAAATTGCTGGTTTGTGCCTCATACAAACACACAAAAGAACAACATTGTCGTAGAGTAGCTGCTGGTAATGGTAACAACAAGAACAAACTCAGGGTAATGGCAGTGTGATGATGATTATGATGATGATGATGATGATGATGATGATGATGGTAACTGTGGCTGTCGATTATGTTGTCGATGGTGCCTGTGTTGCTGTGGCTGGTGTAAGCGATTTAAATGGCATTTTGTAGCTGGCTAAAGTGTTGGAAACTCATTTAAATACCCAACACGCAATTCAATCTCAAACGTGTTGTTGTTACAACAGTTACAAACATGAAATGTTCAGGTTTTTCTGACTTCTTCTCGTCTTTTTTTTTTTGTTTCTTCTTCTTCTTCTATAACCACCAGCTTAACTTTGTTGTTTCTTTTTTTCTCTCTCTTTTTATATAATTTTAATTGCTTTTTGCATACACACAGCACTACTACATCGGCAGCAGCACGTAAATTCTCATGTGCAACATATGCTGCACACACGAAATGACCAGACCAGGTTGCTTTCACAACAAATGGACGAGGATGAGAGTTTCGTTTGGGCCACGCAGAAAGCCAAGAATGTTGAAATTCATTTGGGGCAGGGATTCATTTGTAGGGTTTGTTTGATGTAAAATTTCTTTACCTGAATGTATGTATGTATTGTGAAGAAATCAATGATTTTTATACTCTGTACCACATGATTAAGGCTTGCTTTCACAAAGTTTTTATTGAATTGGGAGAACCTTAAGAGCTGAATGTGTTTCTGAAAAGAGCGTCGAAATGAGTGCAGGATGCGTATCATAAAAGAGCCACGCAATTGCGTACAGTGTGTGTGTCAATGTCAATGATATCGATAAGACAGACAGCTTAACATTGCCATGCCAACACTCAAGGCATACCTCTGTGAAATATCCAATGCTCAACTGTAAATAACAAGGATTTTACTAACCTCGAACGAAAGGAGGACAGGTGATATTACTGTCATAACCCGGTGCTAGAGTACTGCGACTCTGCGATCTATTGTACTGTTCCTCAATCGATATATGATACTCCTATTCTGTTGCCCTGTTAAACATTAGCATCCTGTTCGGATTCTGTAAGGATAACTCTCCTGTAGTAGTACTTGATAGGCATCCTTGTGTTTGTGTCTAAGATGCACTAAAGACGTACAGCTTCCATGTATGTGCTCTACTGATTCCATTACCCCATCCCTGAGTTTGCACATCCCACGTGAAACGATTCCGAACAAATGTTCTTTGAATCTGCAGTCACCAGCTGGTGAGAAGGCCAGTTAACATCCTCAGACTTCAGACATTCAGAAGAATGCTCTTTCTACTGAAATCAAAAACTAAGTTTGTCTTAAACCCATTTGGAAGGCCGTGGTATACCATATCAGTGTTCTCTTTTCATTCCACAGTAAGCTTCTGGTTCTATAAGCGGCTTAGAGGTTCCCCTCTTTGCAAACTAGTCTGCTGCTCATTGTTGTGAATTTCAGCAGGGTGTGGAATCCAATAGCAGGTGATGGTTTTTATATTTTTCTTGCCCAGATCATGCAGTTTGTATGGACAGTTCTTTACTTTCTGATACAAGTCAAGTACTAAGATGGTTGAGTTCAACAAATTTTTAAGTGCTGTAGACTTCCGTCTGGAAGACTCGCGCGACTCTCCCCTCATGAGCTCGGAATATATTACACTGGGACCAAAAATCCCCACTCTAGTTCCACACTTCTTTCTTCACCTATTCGTAAAGCCCAGAATTGTCTCTTTTTTAAAAGGGTCTGTCGCTCTAAGGCCCCTCTTGTCGCTTACAAAGCATTTCTCAAAATCAAAGGTTCTCTTTAGGTGGCTGACTTGGCATTGAAACGCGCATGAATGAAACTCCGGCAGCGTTGAAATCATTCGACATTAATCCCATAGGGGAAAACAAACACATAACATAACACATAATTGGTCATTACAACCCTTCAGTCAGGATTACGACCTAGCTTCTCACACGACTTAAGTTATGTGCGTTAATTTTATACAAGAGTGTCGGGACCTACAGTTTAAAGTCGACTCCGAACGACAGATTTTTGAGAAACTTTTTCATGGCAATTTTATTTTATCGCTCTGAGTTTTTGCCAGAAACCTGCTGAGAGGAAGTCGCCGAAGAAAATACTTTTTTGTATTTTGTCTTGATGTCTGGCCTGGGGCTCGAAGCCTAGATTTACGTCTAATAAGCCAACACATTACCTACTAGACTACAGCGACTTCTATGAAATCATTCGACAGGAAAACAAAATCTCCAATAAAATATCACGCAGAAAAAGAACAATCGTCTGAGAAATCTAACAACAGCTATAAATGGACCCTAACCCCTGGGTACAAACGTCCGGAGGCTGGAATATGTAACAACGACTTCTGCACAAGTAATAATAAGGAAAGAGAGAAGACCGCAGACCAGAAAATGAGGTGAAGGAGTGTGGAGAATCCGGAATTTTTGGACACAGCGCTTTTAGCTACAGATGGTTTGGATAGGGATCCACAGTCTGTTTCTATTCTATATTACTACGGGACCTTATAAGACCTAAGTAAACTATGCTGCCAATAGAACCTAATCTGATCTAGCTTGCAATACTAGTTTCATTCGTGTACCATCTTTACTTCTTCCACATTCCAACAAAGCATCGTTTCTAATTCTCTTTCAAATTAATTTTTTTCTTTTTTCATTTTTTAATTTAAAGCCACCGCAAATTAATGTTTATTACACTCTTCTGGCGTTATTGGCAACAACACAGTGTTTTTATTTTTCGTTCCTTTTTTTGTGTATTTTTCAACGGTTCACGCTGTAGAGAAACATCGTCATCACAGTCGTCAGTCATCGTCATCGTCGTCGTCATCATCATCATCATCATTATACACGCATGTAAACACATGTTGATTTAAAATAATGATAAGGTTTGACTTGCCATATATTTTCCATAATACGAGTATGCGACAGCGATTATTTTTTTGTATTTTTTGCTTCCTTTTCAGTTCAGTTTTTCCAGAGTTTTTCTAGGAATTTGTCAAATTTCAAAAATTCGTTTTTTTGTTGTTATTTTTTTAATATTTTTTTTTTAATTATTTATTAGGAGCGATTAGGGGCGGTTATTTGGCCTGGTATTTGTTTTTTCCCCGTTTGGAAGTTGCGGTTGTGGAGTAGTCACACACACATACATACGCACGCAATGCCACACTAACTAAATGCCACATGAGAGAGATATCGGTGGTCTGATTAGCAGCCAAATGTTTTCAATTAATTTTGCTTAAATGCTGACAAAGAACATGAAAGTAGAAAAATAAACAACAACAACAGCAACAAAAGCAAAAACAAACACATAACAAACATTCCACATTTTTGTTGGAATTTCCGTTCTATTAGTTGTCAGTTGTTGGTGTTGGTTGGTTGGTTGGTTGGTTGGTTGTAAGGAGAACGAGAGCATTTTGTATTGTTGTGTTGGGCATATGTGAGTGAGTGAGTCTATTTGTTAAGGGCGATATCAGTTGCAATAATTACAATTAATTAAGCGTTCTTATGGCTTAGATGAATGAGGAGGGAGAATGCTATAGAGTGTGTAATGTGGTGTGGTAATATACAAGTAGTAGAGTAGAGTATCTGTTTGCCATGGTAACAGGTGTGCTATGAATGTTCGAGGGATAATTAAAATGTAGACAATTTTTATGTGACTTTAAAACTTTAATTATGACAGTCTGTTTCATAGCAAACAAAAGAATAAATGCTCATATATTTTTGATTAAAGACAAATTTATGTTGAAATATCTCCGAAATTTTATGACTTTTTTTTGAAAATTCGAAATTACAATTAAGCAACACACTGTCTTGGATATCAAAACTGCTTTTATAAAGGGTCCGCCAAATAACTTTTTTTTTGAAAATGCTTAAAAAAAACAGCTGAATATTTTCTCAAATTTCCTTTTTTATTTGAAAGTACAATCCTTCCGGTTAATAATGGGAAACAATTTCATTCAAATGGCTGCTTTGGCTGGCCATGCAGTAGCCTACACCAGAAGATGCCGATTTTGGCAAAGAATGATGAAGCTCATTTTGATCTTGGCGGGTATGAAAACAAACAAAATTGTCGCATTTGGGGCACAGAAAACTCGTACGCATACATTGAAAAACCAACGCACCCAAAACGAGTCACTGTTTGGTGCGGATTTTGGTCCAGAGGCATAATTGGGCCATTTTTCTTCGAAAATGAGGAAGGAGTGGCTGTTACAGTCAATTTTGATCGTTATCGGGCCATGTTGAACGAATTTTTGTTCAGAAAAATTGAAGAGAAGGATATTGGCAACATTTGGTTTCAACAGGACGGCGCTACGTGCCACACAGCCGAAGTTACACTCGATGTTTTGCGTCCTGTTTTTGCAGAACGCATTATCAGCCGCAGAGCTGATGTCGTTTGGCCAACTCGTAGCTGCTATTTGACACCGTTGGACTATTATTTGTGGGGTGCCGTCAAAGATAAGTGTTACGCCGACAAGCCAGAGACAATTGACGCTTTAAAGGATAATATTCGTGAAGCCATTGGTGAAATACAGCTGCACACAATCGATAATGTGCTTAAAAATTGGACCGATCGTGTAGGCTACTGCATGGCCAGCCGAGGCAGCCATTTGAATGAAATTATTTTCCATTATTAACCGGAAGGATTGTACTTTCAAATAAAAAAAGAAATTTGAGAAAATATTCAATAGTTTTTTTTTAAAGCATTTTCAAAAAACAAAAAGTTATTTGGCGGACCCTTTACAAACCAGAGTCAACTCTGAATTTGGAAAACATTA
This sequence comes from Sarcophaga variegata, assembly GCA_932273835.1. Taxonomy (NCBI): domain Eukaryota; kingdom Metazoa; phylum Arthropoda; class Insecta; order Diptera; family Sarcophagidae; genus Sarcophaga; species Sarcophaga variegata. The sequence continues at coordinate 103,982,311 of OW026361.1, forward strand.
CCTACATTACCATAAGTTAAGCATAAGAAAGTTGTTGTTTTTACTTACTTTTAAAAAATGATATCAAAAATTTGTCTTTAAAACAATTTTAAATTCCTTGAATTACCTGGAAAACAAAAGAAAAAACATGAAATTAATTAAAATATTTAAACAATTTTAAGAAAGATTGGAAATTTCATAACAAACTTTCAAAACAACCTATAAACGTAATACAACCAATAGGTAACGTTAAGCCTAACAATTATCATTACCTACCAGGTACCATTAAGCTTAGGTACATCTAAGCCCTAAAATGGAAAAAGCAAATCCAAACAAAAGTAATTAAATGATATAGTAAGTTAAGCTCCGTCCTCTAACCTAACCTAACCTGGTACAATGGGTCAATTCAACCTCCGGGTACTGTACTTGTTTTAATTGACAAGTACACGTCCTCTAACCTAAGTTAAGCCCTCTGAGTACTTTTAATAATTTAAACAAGTGGTCTTAGGCGTAGGGTCCAAGCAGTATTGGTTTGGAATCAGTGCTACTTGTTCAGCAACTCATACCGTGGCAATATTTACCTTTTATACTGGAAAATCAACTCAATAGCCCTTATGAAATAACATTTAATTAAGCCACATAATTCGTACTCTTCATTAAGACGTATTTTTCGTTTCAAAACCATTTTGCATTGTGTTTTAAAGAGAGAAAGGAACATGCTGGTAAATGCATATTCCCTAAAGAACTCAGAAGTTGCTAGAACTACCAAGCGAACGTAATGGTTTAACTTATATGCTGACATACTCTTAATCTCACACCCTACGACTGCCAAATCGGACAGTAGTAAAAGCCGTCTACAAGAAACGTCAAGACAACATCAACCAGGAACCGCTTTAAACCAGATTAGATAGATTAGATCAGATCAGATAAGATAGAACAATTGAGAAGCTCTATTCATCCCAACGTCTTAAGTTTGAACTAAGATAGATTAGCTGCACTCGATAGGAGATCTGATACAATTCGGAAATTGAAGAGGTATAACACATTATAATAACGTCAGCTATATGGACTACACTGTCGGTTCAATTCTCACGTATCACACTCTCTGGACTGTGAATGATTATATCAGTTCTTCAACGAAATCTCCAAGTTATATACAACACACTTCATTACGCTCCTTATTAAACTCAACAGCCAGCATACTAACACAGCCAATTTCCAAAGCAAGGCTCTACAGGGGTGCTAGCAGTTATACATTAACGTTAATGACAGTACTGGGGTATCACAAGGCACTCAACAACCTACTTTCTCAGAACCTTCTCTTTCCTAAGGGTGCCAGGACGTCAAGGACACTAAGCAAATTGTATGGCAGACTTTTGTTTCAACGACAGAATTGAGGACATCTCTTCTATTTGACCTTCACTCCATTCTGTGGCATCAACAGGAGCCTCCTGATAGAGGAGATGAGATGATGGTCAACATCTATTTATCGAAATTTTGGAATGACTAGCAACTTTAATCGGTGGTGTCTTGTAGTGAGGCTCAACTAGGAGCCCCAGTAGTCTTGATTTAAGTCCCAAGAAAATTTTCAGAATTGTTCTCGAATATAAAATAATAATGCCCTCGGCCATTCCGTAAAGCGGACTTTGCAGGGCAACAGGTCCCTATGCCTGCAATAAGTGACTGTACAGGACAGATAATTCCGATACTAAATCCTACAAATCTAATGTAGACAAGCCGAGCTCTTAATTACCAACTCTCTGTCAATTGTATACTCTGGATGATCAGGTACTTATGTAAGTCTGTCATTGGTGAGAAGATGCACAATAGATCCCCACCCTTAACTCCTCTTTATTACATTGTACATCAACAAAAGAGAAATTCAACAAATTAAACGTCAATCTTTCTAATTTTTTAGTAAAGGAATGCTACTCTCGAGGCTAATTACAGATCACTATGCTTAAAATAGCCACCGGTACAGAACGGGCATATTCAACAAAAATATCTACAGCCACTGCTGTAAGGAAGAATAGGTGTTCACAAATAAAGGAATAATGTATAGAAGATACATACTGTAACCATTGTGAACAGGACATATAGATACTCCTCTCAAATGAACTGATCCAGTTCTTTGACGTACTAACCCTGACAAGAGAATGCTGAATGAATGAGTGTTTCAGTGCAAAAGATCATTTTGAGCCGTAAAATTCAGAAAAATGCATGAAATCTTTATTTGAATCGATAGTACGGTCCATATAATTTAATGTTTGAAGATTATTTCATGCAAATGATGACCGCGACTGCGCCTCAAATGGTCTATCCGCTTAGTCCAATTTTGGCATACTCTTTCCAACATTTCGGCCGGTATCTCACGAATAAATGCTTCAATGTTGTCTTCCAATGCGGCAATTGAAGCGGGCTTGTCTGTATAGACATGAGCTTTAACATAGCCTCACAAACAATAGTCGAAAGGCGTTAAATCGCACGATCTATCCGGCCAATTGACCGGTCCCGAACGTGAAATAAAGTGTTCACCGAACTCGCCTCTCAATAAGTCCATTGTTACGCGTGCTGTGTGGCATGTGGCACCGTCTTGTTGAAACCACATGTCATGCAAGTCAATCTCCTGCATTTTGGGCGAAAAAAAGTTGGATATCATCTCACGGTAGCGCTCACCGTTCACGGTTACGTTACGATCGCAGCATCTTTGAAGAAGTACGGTCCAATGATGCCACCAGCCCATAAACCGCACCAAACTGTGCCTTTTTCTGGATGCATTGGTAGCTTTTGAAATGCTTCTGGCTGATCTTCACTCCAAAATCGACAATTCTGCTTATTTACGTATCCATTGAGCCAAAAATGAGCTTCGTCGCAGAACACAATTTTTCGATAAAGAAGTGGATCTTTCAAGGCCGACTTTCAAAGAGCCCATTCACCAAAAATTCTGGGTTGCGGTAGGTCGTCGGCATCAATTATTGCACCAGCTGTATTTTGAAAGGCTTCACACCTAAATCCTTCCGCAAAATTTTCTACGCTGTTGAGTAACAGGGGCCCAATTGCTGCGAACGACGACGAATCGATAATTGATGGTCATCATTAACACTGGCCGAATTATAGACCAAACTGAAGATGTTTGACAGTGAAACAAAACACGAAACGTGCGTGAGCTGGTTAAACCAGTGTTGCCAAAAAGATAATAGCTAAAAAATCACCGGTTATAACATTGGCAAAGCAAAAATTCTTCTCACTTTCAACATCAAACTTTTTCAGGACATAGCCAACAACGTAGAATTCGAATCGTGGAATAACTGCAAACATCCTTTACTCCAACCAAAAGGCTAAGGTTCAGAAAATATTTATATGCCGAGGTCATCTATGGCCCCCTTAAGTTCTATCGCGTTGTTAAGAAACCCTTTTCATTTCTAAATTAAGAATTTGTCTACAAAAACTTCACACAAGTCAATGGCCGGCCAGCTATAAACCGATGCTTTATTGTAAAAAAAATGACAGAAAAAATTGAAAATAATTTCATTAAATTTAACCATTATCTGCTGGCAACAGTTTACAGTCCATTTTTTGTGTGTTTCATTTCATTTTTCTTTTCGTTTTTTCTTTCGATGCAACCAAAAAGGAATCCACAAAAAAAGCTGCATTGACCTAAAAAAAAAAACAATTGACTATACACTGCACAGTAGTAGCAGTATGTAGCAGTAGCCACCACCACATACAAGCCATAGTACATACTCTTTTGGTACTCGTGGTATAGTGTCGTATATAGAGACCCATATTGGTGGCTTTTATTCATATTTATAGCAACAACAGCAGCAACAACAACAAAAGAGAAAAGGAAACAAAATTTGAAAAAGATGAAGAGTAACATGAAAACATTAACTATCTTTATAGGACATGCTACCCATCTCTATAGAGCCTAGAAAAGAAGCAACAAAAAAAAGAAAAAAAAATTTTTTTTTCAAAAACTACAGACTATCCATCGTCAAAGGACAAAGGAAGAGAGACCAAGCACAGGGGTGGAGAGAGAAGGGAGGGAATAGTTTGAATTTCTTGCCAGCTCCTCATAACAAACGAATTTATATACTTTATAACGAATAACAGTGCTCTAAAACAGTTTACGTACATAAAAACAAACATTTTTCGTCAAGAGTTGATGGCGGAAATACTAAGAAAATATTACAGCCTGATGGTTCCATAAATAGGTTAGCGATGTAGAGGATGTTTCATATGCTCTTCAATCGCAGCTTTTCATCGCTACTATGCAGATTGAATTCATTTCATACTCCATGAAAGCACTTATTATGTTGCTCTGTTTATCATCCACAAACTTCCCTATTTCTGGGTTGTCCTAGAGCGTCTTTAGGAAAACAGATTACTGAGTCGTTTTTCCAAAATGTCCCATGCAGTAGGTAAGATACTTCTGTAACTCGGTTGTTAACACCCCGAAGATGTTTTATATTCTCTTTCCTTTCGATTCGGCGGCCATATAACACACACGGTGCCATATCTACAGAAATTTGTGAACGCCTCTTTACAATATAAAGTATGCCTAGACACTGTATCCCTGGACTACACTGACTTAATTTACTATTAAACTATTACAGTCCGAAACAATCCAAATCGCCAGTTAACAAATCGTGAGATCTGGAGGAGTTTTCTTCCCTGCTACTACATCACTAGACGCTAGGAAGAGGGCAAACTCACTTGTATCGGTACAGAAAGCGGCTGCATTGCGTGTCGCGTCGGCGTACCGTACAGTGTCCGCTCCGGCCGTACTGGTGATAGCGGGTATAATCCCTGTGGATCTGCTGGCGGCAGAGCGAATGGAAATTTATAAGGCGAAATCGGCTGGAAACCATATAACCGGTTACTTCAGGGAAAACACCATTTCAAAATGGCAACAACGATGGAACGAGGAGGATAGAGGAAGATGGACCGCGAGACTTATCCCGGATTGGTCGGAAATTGGGAGAGATAAACTACTACGTTACACAGATGCTATCGGGCCACGGATATTTTAGGAAATATCTGCACAGAATGGGCAAGGCCGCCTCCCCCTACTGTCTTTACGAGGAAGGGGAGGTAATTGATGACGCGGAGCACACTGTTTTCGAGTGTGCACGCTGGCAGAGCTATCGCTCTGTACTGACGTCAATAGTTGGGACGATCACAGCCGCTAATATTGTCGGGGTTATGACTGCGAGTAGTGAAAATTGGACCGCGGTAGTGAATTACGTAGAGCGCATTCTGAGACGGAAGAAGAGAGATCTTGAAGCTGCAGAACGAGTAGGCATGTCGGCATAGGTGATACTGTCACACGTGCCAAGCATAACCGAGACGATGATCTAGACGAAAGGAATAGTGGAGACGCTTAGATGACTCCTCAACTTTCGATTCGCAATCCGGACGCGGATATGAACATGAAGGGGCCAAAGAGCCAAAAGGACTCCACTCCGAAGGAATACCACCGTAGTTCCGGAGGGGGCACAAAGAGGTCCACAGCAGACGAAGGGGGAATTTAGTGGGTGATGGCCCCACACACGGAGGATGTGACGATTTCCTCTATGGTGCGGTTAGGTACATTTACCCCTCCTCGGCGAAAAAATAAAAAAATAGTGTACTTGAAGTCCATTAAGTCTATGATTATCTAAGAATTAAGCGACTACAAAAGATCCATTGTGTGTACAGAGGAAGCTACTTATTCTTGCAGCAGGAGGCTTTATCATGAATACGTTTCCAATATGGTCGAGTTCATTGAGATGTCCTACAATACTTGATACTTCAATATAAAGGCCACCAGATGTCTGCTTAAAGGGCTTACAAGACGAGCGAAGTCGATTTAAAAGCAAAAAGTGATTGTTCTTACTGGTACAGCACCAATAAATATGCAGGAATTGCTTAAATGCGATAATGATGGGCTGTTTTTTGCGCATGACAAAGATTGGAAATCACCGCAGTCTAGTAGGTAGAGTGTGGGCTTATAAGACATTAAAAAAAATCTATTTCTTCTGCTGGTTTCCTATTAGCAATGACTGCGAGCAAAATAAAATTACGCTGTCGACATTAATCTGTAGGTCTCGCCACTCACGGATAAAATTAGCACTCGCAACACGATTGATGTGAGAAGCTAGTTTGTAATCCTGACTGAAAGCTATTTCAACCGTATTGAACACCCTGTTAGATTAGGTTATGTTAGGTTAGGTCGGAGTGGTAGCTTTAATATCAAAAAGCTCACTTGAGCACGCATGGCGGCCCATTGTGATGTTACAGATGAACACAGTCCCAATACTGACCAAGTTCTATCGAAACCAGGGAAGAGAAAGAAGTTGGTCAGCGCAAGGGCTACACAAAGATATTAATGCCCTGTTACGCAGGTACATTATTTCCCCTGGCCACTGCTCTACCCATCACATTAGCCTTCCATTCTCAGAGTCTGCTCGAAATTGACTACACTCCGCCTGAGCCTAGTCTTGGTAAGAGATTTCAACCAGAATGTCAAGCAGGGGAGTACTCTGGTCCTCTGACATTGTCTACTTCATATCCATACGGATTGTTCTAAATCTCAGCATCAAATAAGCTGTGAGAAATTCTCCGTAGAGATTTAATCTCGAGATATTTCTCAGCCTACTTGAATCTCTGTAAACTGTTTTAAACCGAGATAATGGCATCACTTTATGTGTTATTAAATGTACCTTGACTAAACAATTTTATCCTTCCTATCCTAACCACGATTAACTTCAATATCTCCCCAAACCTACGACGGATGTTAAGCTTTGCGTCACTGCCTCCAGTAGTGGTACAGCAAATCGTAGGTTAGAGGACGTGTACTTGTTAATTAAGACAAGTACAGTACCCGGAGGAGTAGAATTGACCCATTGTGCTACGTCCTAGGTTCTCTCACCACTTATGTTGTGTGTGTTAATTTTATACATGAGTGGTGGGACCTACAGTTTAAAGTCGACTCCGAACGACAGATTTTTGAGAAACTTTTCATGGCAATTTTATTTACTCTCAAGAGTTTTTGCCAGAAATCTGCTGAGAGGAAGTCGCCTAAGAAATACTTTTTGAATTTTGTTTTGATGTCTGGCCTGGGGCTCGAACCCTGGCTTTACCTCTAATAAGCCAACACACTACCTACTAGACTACGGCGATTTTTTGAAAACTTTCTTCAACCTTCTCAGGTATAGAGACACACTACCTACTTGACTACGGCGGTTTCAGTTTATTTTGAAATCAATTCATCTAGTAAAGCATTATGAGCACCCTTTCTTTCTCCTTTTGTCTCTGGTGCACGAGTCTCATATTGAAATTAAAATTCCATGTTAATGAGTAGTAATGGAAAGTAGATGTTTACTTTTCTCCTGCACTATAATAATCTGCATGGAGTGTAATAAGAAAATCCTTTTTAACTAGACAAACAGCCACTAGAAAATATTAAAAGTATATTGTGGGCTTGGTTTGGGAGTTTAGAAGAGAGTAGAAACCGATTGAATTCCATTATAGCACATGTTTCCAGCCAAAAAGAAAAAAAAATAGAATTGAGACTCAACAATAGCACCCAGCCATCCGCAAACACACACACACACGTCCAACACACATGTAGCAATAAACAAACAATACCTACCACCAGTAAAGCAGGCAAAAGCAAAGGCAAATGCGAAAAAGGAAAAGGCAAAAAAATATATGAATCCTTGATCTCAATTTTCATTAGATTTTCTTTCTTTTTTTTTGTTTTTTCCTTTCTTTTTAAGCCATAATGTTTCATAACTCTGCTTGGGTTATTCAACAATAACTACTACCACTTCGCACTACGCCATTACTGGCATTACAAAACAAAAACAAAAAAAAATGAGAAAAAGTATTGGGCTATAGGAACTCGGCTCAATAACAGTTTGTAGTGTGTTTATAATGCCAGCATAAGTGAGAGTATAAGGACTCTTCGAGAGTGTGTATCCACTCACTCACTCACTCACTACACTACTCAATCTATCCTTTAAGTACTTGTATAAACATGCAAACTTTGCAAAATTCAATTTATGATTTCTCTTTTATCATTAAAATTTTCTCTGCTTTAGCTCTGCTTCTCTGTCTCATTCTCCTCCTTAAGTTTCTGTTTTTTTTTTCTTCCATTCCTGCATCACCAACATCACATGGAGAACATAGTTATCATCAACAGTTTTTTGTTTTTTTCTGTTTTCATTATTGTAGAGAAGGAAGATAGGTAGGGGAGTGCAGAATTTTTTTATGTTGAAATTAAAAACGACTTTCTTTATTGGTAATGGGAAGAGAAATGCCAAAGGCGTTAGGGGCCAGAGAAAGAGTGAGAGACTAAGAGAAGGAATTTGAAGGAATTTAAATATAAATGGGATTACAAACTACTGTTTACACAAAGGAGGCAAAAGTACTTAGGTTAGCCAAAAAGGATAGCAGGAGTAAAATAATCTTAACCAAAAAAGTGCTCTAAATAAATTAGGAAAAATTTGATAAAATTAAAAAAGGTGCAACTTTCGGGAGCAAGGATTCCAAAACAGTTTTCGTGACCATTGGCTAACCTTAGAGACCAGAGGTCTAGCTGAACAAGCTAATCGTTCGCTTCAAATAAACAGAAAAACAAAAATTGGACCTTTAGGGCCAATGGGCTTGATATCCATGGTATTTAGGTTTCCTTACGGTCGGGCGTTACTTGGGACTGAAGATATAGCCGACGAAGCTAATTGTTTTGCTCAAATAAGCAAAAAAAAGTGCTCTTTGTAAGAAATGCATTTCATCGACAAAAAATGCAAGTCATCGACAAAACAATGCAAGTCATCGATCAAGAACTGCAAGTCATCTGACAAAAAATGCAAGTCATTGACCTACAAAATGCAAGTCATCGTCCAAAACAATTCCAAGTCATAGATAAAAAAAAATGCAAGTCATCAACCAAAAAATACAAGTTATCGACAAAAAACGCATGTTCCCATCACAAAAATGCAAGAAATCGACCAAAAATGCAATTCATCGATCAAAAAATGCAAGACATCGATCAAAAACCGCAAGGCATTGACCTTAAAAATGCAAGTCATCGGCCAAAATAATTCCAAGTCATAGATAAAAAAATGCAAGTCATCAACCAAAAAAATGCAAGACATCGACAAAAAATGCAAGTCATCGGTTACAAAAATGAAAGACTTCGACAAAAAATGCAAGTCATCGAACAAAAACCGCAAGTAATTAACCTAAAAATGCAAGTCATCAACCAAAAAAATGCAAGTCATCTGAGAAAAAATGCAAGTCATTGGTCACAAAAATGCAAAACATCGACCAAAAAATGCAAATCATTGAACAAAAACTGCAAGTCATTGAACGCAAAAATGCAAGTCATCGGCCAAAATACTTGCAAGTCATCGATTAAAAAATGCAAGGTATTGACCCACAAAATGCAAATCATCCAATCAAAAAATGCAAGTATTATTTTCGAATTAACTTCACAAGAGGCGGGTGCTCAGATAATCACCCATACTTTGTAATTTCTGTCCAAGTTGAATTACGCACATCTTTCGATGGGACAGGATTTCGCTTAGGAGATTATCAATAGGATCGGAATATGTAGAGGACAGTAAGGGAGGGAACTATCAAGCACTCAGCGCTCTGAAAAATTTCGTATTAAACTTGAATCCCATTATCCCAAAGATAATCCTTGAAGCTTCAGGTCCTTATGATACTTGAATGCAAAGAGAAAAATACAAACAGAAATTGGTTAACGTTTTACAACCTTTTTTCACTTCGATTTCCGTTTTTTTATTTTTCCAATTCACCTTAGACCTGTTAAACTTTATCACCAATACCAATATCACAAGGCCACAAATCCGGATGTTGCTGTGACACTTTATCTTCTTTTCTCTTCTCGCTGTTTTAGTTCTCTGTCTCTAGTCATGCCAATAATAACAGTGAACACCTCTGTCACAGACAATATTTCATTGGAATTGAAAGCAGAATTATTGAGTAATAAAGTTCCAAATACCACACACACACACACAGTTTAATGACATGAGAAAACCTTCAAAATAAAATTATTTAAAGGCACTAAAACTCTGCAATACGAGGTATTGGAAGAGTAAAAAATTAAAGAGTTTTGCTGGCACAAAAACTTTTCATCGACAGCATGAAATAGTTTTTCACGCCATAATTTTTATCACATCCTTAAAAGTCGAACAGAACAGAACAGCACAGAACAGAGATAGAGATGTTACCAGCAACTAAGTGCACTTCATGTATTATACTGGAGAGGAGCTTGATTTTTCACTCTTTTTTTTTCGTTTTTCTTTTTTTTTGTTTTGGCCACAAGCCAATATTATGCGGTATGTTGGCGTAGTAGTAACTTTGCTCCCACTTAAGAACGCTGGAACACTGTACGTATGCCTTGTTGCTTGCCACAACAGCTCCTACATATATTGGCTTGTATACTCCTCCTAGATGTAAGAGAGCAACATATTTTATGGTACGCTACGGTAGAGAGGAGAAGATACGGATGATGCATGAAAAACTATAAAAATTATGAAGGACGTACGAATAGTCCTTCTTTTCTTTTCTTTTGGAATTAAAATTTTCAGAGAAATCTTAAGCAGTGAAAGAAACATAAGAAAACGTAACAAATTATTGAAGCAGCCATTAGGGGAACGAACATAAAGATGAGAAAATTGACTGAAATTATGCTGACAGCAGCTACATATGACGGTACAGGGAGTAAAACAACCGCAACAATCATTGTCGTCATCGTCACCATCATCGTTATCGTCATCGTCTTCGTCATCATCATTATTAAGTATTAGAAGAAGAATGAATGAATGAAAGTATGTCTGTAATCCTATTTTCTAATATTCTTGTTGTTGTTGTTGTGATTATTGCAGCAACATTTTTAAATTGACGTATGCATACGTATGCATGTGTGTGTAGAGGAGAAAATGGGTCAAACATCTTTTAACCTTAAAAATAAAATAAATTTCTATACCTTTATGCCACCACTTGTCATGTCTTATGACTGAGTATGTGTTAGTGAATGCGTTTATACATGTGTAAGTAGTTGAACCCACTTAAGCCCTCTTCGGCCTCCTCTGTCAACGCCCCCCGCTCCCCCTTGCCTTTGTCAATTCTAATGAATGTCTTGGTTTATATTCGTGTTTCTTGTTTTTGTTCATCGTCTTCCACTCTAATAATTGTTCTTCTGCCATTATTACGACAGGAGGTGATGAGAGGATTCCAAACTAAAATTGTTCTCCATAAAAAATTTAACTGAAGCAAATGAGTATTTAAAGACATCAAGTCTACCAATAATTTATGAGGTTAATTTTAATAGGGGAAGGAGAATGGTACGGAGATGAACTAAAAAAAAATATTTTCAAAGTTGGGTTTATGATGGATGCAGAGGTTTGGTACCATGTCAATTAGTTCAAATACACAGTGCAGTGGCAGCTGCCGATAGTTTAATGCAACTGAAAACAGTTTGATGCAACCAGAAACAGTTTGATACAACTGAAAACAGTTTGATGCAACTGAAAATAGTTTGATGCAACTTTAAAACTGACTATCCCAACATTAATGGTACTTAAAGTAGCTGTTTTGCCACAGAAATCAATGAAATTTTATGTTTGAGACACCAGCATCACTTTGATACAACTTGTTTAACTTAGCCACTGTGTTGAATGCAACTTAGAATAGTTTGATGCAACTTAAATAAATATAAAAGAGAGTTTCAAACAGTTGCAATGGTCTGGCACAATAGAAATAATCGGGAATACAAGCAATTTCAGTGATAGCTTCAGTCAACGTCCAGTAACTGTATGTAGCTGTTTATACGCTTTAAGTTAGGCGGCCGACACTCGTTAAAAGTGTAGACCACAAACTAAGATTCAACCCCGAAGATCAACTATTCTCCATAAAAAATTATTTCGCCTCCAAAACAAAGTAAAATTCTTTCCAATACGATTTGGATTTGAAGGGATGCTGAATGCACATATATATGTTTCTCTTACTTATCTAGGGAGCATAGGGCCGCAACAAGTTGGTTCCAATGAGCTCGATCGTCAGCGCGGTGTTTGACTTCGTTCCACAGTAGACGTCGTTTGGATAATTCGATTGTGATTTGGCGTTTTCAGGTGGGTGATGGTCGTCCGGTGCGCCTGCTTCCCTGGGGGTTCCAATCAATGGCTTTCCTTGTGATGTCATCTAATGGCTTGCGAAGAGTGTGCCCAAGCCAGCCCCACTTGCGTCTTCTTATTTCCATCTCTATTGGTTGCTGGTTTGTATCTCACCAGAGTTGAGCATTGGATATTATGGAGGGCCAGTAAAAACGCATGATTCTACACAGGCATCTGTTAACAAATACCTGTATAGACTGGGAATCTCGGGGTGCCATATTCCACGTTTCGCAACCGTAAAGTAATGTGGATTTGATGTTGGAGTTGAAGATTTTAATTTTGGTGCGTCTCGATATATTAGATGATTTCCAAATGGGGTTAAGTTGGGCGAAATCTTTGCGTGCCTTCTCAAAGCGGCTGGCATATGATACCAGAATAATATCAGATTCTATGGACCAATGCCAGATGTGCTAGCAAGAACTACATGACACGGAACATTTAAGAAAACTACGCAACAATACATCTTTTCGTCATCGATAGAGATCCTGATATTGAAACCTTTGATGGCATTACTTCAATGTATTTTCCAGCGCATTATAAGTGATTAATTCCTGCTAGAACACTGATGGAGAAAATTTAGTGCCACCACACACACACCTGAATTTACCTCTATTACATGGAAATACCTGCACAGATTTGGACATGATACTTCCCCTTTATGCCCAAACTGTGTAGATTAGGAGGAAGACGCGGAGCATATTCTAACATGCTGCCCCCAGATTTAGATGGCCGTGGGAAACGAGTTTCGGACCAACTCGGCTTATGGAGGAGGTGTTGAATTCTAGGATTCTATGGAGCCAATACAGTCAGAGAATGGCTGAAGTTATGATAGAACTCCGAGGGCTGGAGGAAAGGAGGTGAAATTTAAATTAGTGTAACCAAGCTTTAGGGCTAACTAGCACTCCGCGAAGTAGTACCTTACGGCAGTCCCGCGGAGGGAGAGTGGTTGAAGTGTGTAGGGGGTGGGTTTAGAACGTAGGCACCAGTGATGGTGAATTGTGCACTCTTTTGTCGGAACAAAAGTGTCTTTCGAAGATTCCCACCTCCAGCCTAAGACAAAAAAAACCTCCATTACAAGGGGATAACATGCTTCCGTAAGTTGTATTTTTCACGGCTATTTCTTACACTGTAGAGGCTTAGCCCAGTTAGTAGCCTGTTGGCTTATTAGAAGCCAGTCCATGGTTCAAATTCAATTCAGAAATCTCGAAGAAAACAAAATATGAAAAAATACTTCTTCGAGGACGGCCTCTCAACAGTCTTCAGGCAAAAACTCTCGAATAAAATTGCCATGAAAAAGTTTCTCAAAAATCCGTCGTTCGGAGTCGACCCTAAACAGTAGACAACGTCACTCATGGATAAAATGAACACACACAACATGGTGGTTGATGTGAGGAACTAGTTTGTATTCCTGGCTACAGCTGATCCCGATTAATGATAAATTAAGTAAGTAGAGTTTGTATATACTTGGTTAGTATAGATCATTTGATTATTTAACTCCGGCAGCAGCTCCATTACCGTAATAGAAAAAAACGTATGTCATGTAGTACACCATGCACATAACAGATGACTGTAGGGTACTTAGTAATCGTTTTCTTTTAATATAATTTTTATAACTTGTTTTATAAGACTTTTGCTCGTTTTCATTTCATTAATTTTTTATTTGTGTTGTAGCCAGCCAAGCCAACCACCCACTCTGGTCATATATTTAATGGTTCGTGTTTTGTCATCATTACCTTAAACACAATAACAACGGCAGCGACAACAACAACAATTATAATGAAACATACAATAGAACTACCGCAACTATAGAGAAACCGAAACGGAGAAGAAACAGAAAACCCACAGAAGCAGAGCAAAAGACATAAACGACGACAACAGAGAGAAAAATAGCCACACTACGACAACTACTGGGTGCTGGTTATAGTGCTTCTGCATACTACATACATAGCTTTGAAGTCATCTCTTTGTTGCCGTTAAAAAGTCCTGGACTCCGTAGACTCCTTCTATACACCTCCTTCGGTTGCAGTTGAAGGGTTATTAAAGTTAATTTGGAAACGCTTTTTCCAAATTGTTTTAAAATTCAGAGCAAAAGTAACAGAGTCGGCGACAGCTAAAGACCCAGCGAACAGTGTAAGCTGAAGTAAACCAAAATCAAAATTTCTTTCCTTTATCCTCTGCATTTATCTTGGCGTAGAGTGCTTATATTATGTGGCGTATTCCACTAGCATTTGATTGTTTTCTGCAAAATATTTTATTGTTGTTTCAGTTGTTGTTGTTGTTGAATTTGTACCAAATTCCCTGTATATAACCACTGAGAAGTACTGGGTAAATAGAAACAGAAAAACAAGACGAAAAAAATCTACAAAAAAATTCCAACGTATTTACACGCTTGTTTGCTCGCTCGCTCGCCTACGTAAAGTTGACAAACTATGAAGAGTAGCAAAATAATAGCGACAACAACAGCAACAGCAACTACTCTACTAGCATTAAGGCAGCAATGCATTGCTTTTAAAAGAAATTAAAAGCCCAGCAACAGAAGCCGCACTAGCAGCAACAATTACAACAGCCGGGGGTACTAAAAGACATTTAGGCAGGCATTTAAATAATACAACAAAATGGCATTAAATAGTGAAAGGGAAACGCGGGGCCAGGTAATGACAACAACAACAACAACAACAACAACAACTACTACAACTACAACAACTACAACACCAACTACAACAACAATTGTAACAACTGTCTGAAAACAAGTCCACGACATCATAAGGAATGTCGTGTAGATCGGATTAAATCGATACGCGAGGGTTGTATTAAAAGTGTAGGGAAAACAGAGAAAAGCAAGGAAGTTAATGAATGAATGAATCTGAGTTCAGGTTGCGAACTGAACTAAACTGTTTAACTTAAAAATTCTTTCCGAGTGGTTTCCTAAGATACTTAAATCAAATAAGGGTGTTTTTTTATAGAGGTATAGAACTTTAAGTTGGCATTACTTTTCAAGATGGCGACCGATTTAACAGCTGTCAAGTGATTTATTCTCAGTTTGGTTTGGCAATTCATCATGAATAGACTCACGCCTGAACAACGCTTGCGAATAGTGCAATTTTATTTCGAAAATAATGGTTCTGTGCGGCAAACGTATCGCGCACTAATTCGATTAACCATGGAACGTTTTCGCACCACGTTTACTCTTATTGATAACTCGCATCCCCAGAGACGCTGTACGGTGCGTACAGAAGAAGCTATTGCTGCTGTAGAGCGTAGCATTGAGGAAGACCCGAATGAGTCCATCCGCCATCGAGCACAGGAATTGGATCTGTGTCCATCCACTTTATGGAAGATTTTGCGGAAGGAACTTGGTTTGCGTGCTTACGAAATCCAACTCGCGCAAGAATTGAAGCCGACGAACGATCATCAAGTAAGGCGTAGATTCGTCGAATGGGCCCAAAACGAGATTACCGTTGTTCCCGATTTCCATAAGCGAATTTTGTTTAGCGATGAAGCGCACTTCTGGTTGAATGGCTACGTCAACAAACAAAACTGCCGCATTTGGAGTGAAGGTAATCCTCAAGTGTATGTGGAAACACCGTTACATCCAGAAAAACTGACTGTTTTTGGTGCGCTTTATGGGCTGGTGGAATCATTGGTCCGTACTTTTTCAAAAACGATGGTGGCCAGAACGTTACAGTCAATGGTGATCGGTATAGAGCCATGATTACTAACTTTTTCATTCCTGAATTGAATAACCATGATGTCCAGGAGATGTGGTTTCAACAAGACGGCGCAACATGTCACACAGCTCGTGCGACAATAGATTTATTGAAAGACACGTTTGGTGACCGCCTAATTTCACGTTTTGGACCTGTGAATTGGCCTCCAAGATCTTGTGATTTAACACCGCTAGAGTACTTTCTGTGGGGCTATGTAAAATCATTGGTCTATGCGGTAAAGCCACAAACGCTTGACCATTTGGAAGACAACATTCGCCGTATTATTGTCGATATACGGCCACAAATGATGGAAAAAGTCATCGAAAATTGGACGTCCAGATTGGAGTACATCCGCGCCAGCCGTGGCGGTCATATGCCAGAAATCATATTTAAAATGTAATGCCACAAGATTATCTTTCGGATAAATAAAATTCATGTCAATCGAATAACCCATCGTTGTTTTATTGCAACTTAAAGTTCTATACCTCTATAAAAAACACCCTTTACATGTCACCTTTAACCCACTTGACTACGAACCCAATACAGCACATTACTCTGAAACACGTATCGATTCCCTTTGGTTCCCTGTAATCCTCAGCGGCTTTGTATTGAGGTCCTGGTTCCCGTACCCGGTTCTGGTATTATGGAAAGAGATTCACTTTAGGATAGCATGTCTCTCCTTTAACGGGTGACAGCCATTTTAGCCCAAAATACCTCCAAAGCACCATACTCATCTTGAACGGTTGGCAACAGTATCACCAGTATTGATCGACGAACTAGTTGTTGAGGTCCAAGCATACACTTTTGCCTACAAAGTTTTCCTGGTTCGGTTCGAATTGTTTTGCAAATCAACCTACGTCTCATGACAATTGCATTTTTGAGAAACCAACGTGAGCAACATTTTGTCGTACAAATCAGCCAACAGGTATTAGTGGCTTATAAGAAGAAGCACAACAAGAAGAAGAAGAAGCAGAATACAAAGAGGAAGAACAAGAGGAAGCAAAAGTTATGTTGTTGAGGTTGCTTAATACCTTGTCTTCGACTCTATTGCTTGTTGCACCTCTCGTTCTCTCGCTCCCTCTCTGTCACCGTGTGTGTTTTGTTGTCGTTTACATTTTGGGAGGAAAATGCAAGTGGCATTGTAATGTTGTTTTAAAAATGGAATTTCTAAAGAAGCTTAACATTGTTTTGGGTTCCACTATTTTTTTTTTGTTTTTCTTCTCATTTTTCGGTTTTTTTCCATTTCGATTTAACCAAAGATTTCTAGCGCCGTAGAGAACATGGTGGAGTATTTTCGTGTATATTTTTTTTGTTAAGCTGCTATTTTCTTGAAGGTATTGCAGCACCCAGTATTCGTATTCAAATGTTAAAGTTTTAATTTGATTGCACTCGGAGCAGTAGAAGAAGAAATAATGAAAACGAATGCAAAGACTTTAATGTGTATGTGACCTCATTAAAATAATGTTTTTCCTTCAAAAAAAAAAAACTTTTCAATTCATTTAAAACTTTAAATGACTATTGACAAGCATGCATACAGTTACGAGGTGTGTTCGAAAAGTCGTGTGATGTAATGAACATTTGGATCAAAGAGCATCGATCTTCCTAATACCAACATTGCAAAACTTTCGAATTAAAAGAATTTTTTCCTCATGAACAATCATAAATAGAAGTCACGACAGGCAATAGTATACAGGCATAGCATGTCTAATAACACAGCCCTGCATGGGTTTTGCAAATAAGAGGGCTCCAGGCGTTTCCGAAGGCATTTTGTGCGCTGAACACGAATCTGGGTCAAAAACTTTCCATCACTTCAGGTTTTCGAGGGGTCGCTGATTACATATCTTCATTCAGATTTAAAAAATTCAAAATGGCGGATCCCATATGGCGGTCAACTAAATCTGATTAATTTTTATAAACCTCGACCGCCATATTGGATCCGCCATTTTGAATTTTTTAAATCTGAATGAAGAAGAAAACCCCTGAGTAACAATTTTCAAGTAAATCTGATTAATTTTTTAGGACCTCCGTAGTGTGTTTCTTTTTCTCTTGCACCCCTTGACATAAACCCACGCCCTACTTTAAGGGTGCAAGCAAACAATTTGGCTTTGGGCTTATTTTAAAGAGCAAAGATCAATTGTCAATTTCTGACAATAGCGATGGTTCTAGCAAGTCAGTGTTTAGGTCTACAATGTTTCAAAAATGGGAAAAAACGCTATTTTAAGGGGTTTCAGCCCCCCTTTTTCTCGAAAACCTGACGTGATGGAAAGTTTTTAAAGATTCGTGTTCCAGCTCCAGAACTAGAAGGCACTCCAACTTCTAAAGACTAAACGGGTGACAAGACAGTCTAAAAGAGGGTACATTTTGTGACAAGTGACTTGAGATCGCCTTTATTTAGTTTCAGTCCCATTAATCGGGTCTTTCCTGTCAGGCAAGTGTTTGGCCTGGGATAACAGGAAACAACGTCCACCGTCAGAGTCTGAGACAAATATATGGAATCCTACTTTATGTTTATTTTTGAGGTTGTCCTCTTACAGTATTTGTATGAAATATTTGGAGGTGGAAGATTCCTAGGTTATGTCACTAGCACTTGGATCATTGGCTAGAAGTTCATCTGCAAAAGTACATCGTTGTACTGAATTATGATCCCTTAAGGTCTGACAAAAAAAGGAACCTCAGAGGGCTTCTCTTAAACACTTCTTGTGGCTGTTCGATCAGGTAATAAGAACCTTCAGGCTTTTATAGCCGAACTTAGATCGCTCGGCAAGAAGGACTCTATTAGACTCTTGAATAATTTTTGACGGAACATTGCGACTTGTAAGTAAGGGCTAGTATGTGAATAGAAAGGTCACAACTTTCTTTCTCATAAGCACTCATGATAATTTGAGTATGAGTGAGTCAACAATATTGAAATCCAACTACTCTGAATTCATTCGTACTCACTACACCATTGATTTATAAGTACAAGTTGCTATGAGTATGAGTACAACGTTGATATCAAACACACAACATTAGAAATATGTTTGATTCATACGCCTACTCATTCAGATTCATGAATTTAGAAAAATACTTATAATACTCATAAATGATTCGAGTGATTCGAATACCTATTTTGTGATTCGTGTATACAATGAGTCATGCAGAGTCGATAACAATCACATCATGCGTATTGTTAAGTATGAGTACCATGAGTATTTCAAACTTTGAGTGTGAGTAGCATGAGTATGACATTAAAATAAGTATGAATGCGTATAAGTGTCAAAAATTATGAGTATGATTTGATTCTACTCATTGTTTTGAATACTCATTACTGACCTCTGATACAGATCGCTGAGACGTAGTCTTTTGATTCTTGAAAGAAAATTTTGAAATGATCTTGGCTAGTTAGATTCTGCTAGGGTTGCTGAGTTGAGAGAGAGTTTACATTTCTGTCTACCTTTTTGTTGTTCCTCTATTCGATACGTTGAATAACTTTTCCTTCTTTCGGTCCCTTACCTCACATCCTATCTGTTTTAGGTTCTTAGTATTTGACTAGGAAGTAAGTTCAGTTTGACCCACTTTCTTGGTGGTAACCAGAGTCAATTATATCTGGCCTCTGAGTGAAGGGATTTCAACAGTCCGAAACGAACATATGCTTTCCTAAGCAATCATAATAGGAAGCGCTTGAAAATAAAAATCAGCTTTCTAATCGAATACTGCATACTGGTGGTATACATATATATCGACGCCTCCGTTCTATAACATTCTAAGTCGAAAAAATGTGTGTTTGAGTTATGAGCTTTCAAAGTTTTCGCGCGACATACGACTATATGGGTATTCGAAGTAGATTTTTCCCTATAACTTCGGAACGGATCGGCGCATCTTAACCAAATTTTGACAGTATTTAAGTTAGAGAACGTAGAATTTGAAAATGTAAGAACATTAAAAACGTTCTAAGTACACTTAGAACGTTATAGAATGGAGGCGTCGATATATTTATAAGGCAGATTCTGGATAACAAAACCGGATCACCAGAACGTGTACTGAAGGTTGGTGGCGGTTAACCATTTCATTAGGGTAAACCAGAGTGATTATTAATTATTATGAAGAGAGGTATTACAGTTATTTTAAGAAAAAATTTTAGAAGTCGAGAGCTTTACATTAAATCGTATAATCACTTTCGGCGGGATCTGTAGTCTTTGAGAAGGAGAATACTGTCACTTGTCAATATTTTGCTTTTGTCATTAATAGAAGGAGGTTGTTGACCCTCCTCTAGAGAAAGTTTGACCCGCGTATCGAATACTGATTATGGCTAAATGATGACCTAATGTTTGCTGCGTTTTTGGAAGCCAACGTAAAGGGTGAAGGAGATATTACAAAATACTAAAACGGTAATATACTGCAGTCTTCATTAGCTTAAAAAACCAAAGAGTAGAGCTCTTATTCGCGTAAATCAATTGAAATATTTACCTTAACGTCTAAAGCAATTTCATAATATTTCAAGCAAATCAATGGCAATAAATTAAAGTATTTGTGCTGAATGGCGATTTAAGGCCAAGCAAAATATTTTCTTGAGAATTTTAAAAGGCGAAACAATATTTCGTTTAAATCATAAACATTGTGTAGCAAGCAACAAGAGTGTAGCAAGCAGTTTTAAAAATCCTTTTAGGTCAACCAAATTGCCTTCAAGTGTAGAAAATTATGAGAAATTCTCGCTGCCCGGCCATAAATTCTTGATTTTTATCAAGTGAAAATTGCATAATTTGACACACACCAACCCCGAAACCGGAATATTAAATAAAAGAAATGAATTTATTGTCTTAAACAAATTAAAACATGAAAAAACGAAATAAAAAAAAATAAAATAAAATCGAACGACTAATGCTGAAGAAAGAAAGAGGATGTGTCGGCAGAAACAATTTTTTTTGGGTTTAAAAGTGTCTTAATATTTCAGAACAAATTATAAAACAAATTATGCATTTTGCTCGCTTTTCTTACATATTTTCTACATTCGTTCGTACGTCGTCCATACGTTCGTTTGGGCATTTTTTTTCTTCAATGCAAATTCTTTTTAGGAATTTTTCTTTTTTTAGGAATTTTTTTTTCATAATTTCTGGCCTTAAACACTGCCTAACGAACCGAACCACCAACCAGAGTGCAGGAACTTTAAAGAATCTCTCCAACACAAAAAAACAGAATGAAAAAAAATCAAAAACAAAAGCATGCGAATGAGAAAGAAGGCGAAAGAAAAAAGGCATAAAAAAAGAAGAAGAAAATTATTACAAATAAAATTTATGACTTTAAACATGTACTGTGAAGGCTTAAAGTGCTTTCACAGCACTGCGAAAAAATTAAGTACACACATATAAAAGAAGCTCACAGGGTTATCCACTAAAAGCTGTTACTAAGGTACTCATCCTCTTAGAGGAAAGGACCAAATCAACCTTAAACTCTGAGAGATTTTCGAAAATTTTACAAAGAAAATTGTTTGGAAGTGCACAAATATAGAGGAGGGATGTTCTTCATGGAGAAAAGAAGACCAAATCACTTATGCTGGCTAAGCACGATCGTAAATAAGTACCCGACATCTAAATGGAAATACTATGTGGACCTTACGACTACCGACTTTCTAAGATGTATGTAGCATTAGTTAGTGTGACTCGTCCTCCTAATGGAGCCTTAAATCCACGCTCTTACTTCTTACTTCATTAGTTATTGCAACTCTTTAGTCAGGATTACAACCATTTAGTCAGGAATACGACCTAGTTTTTCACGCCACCCATGCTGTGTTAATTTTTTCCATGAGTGGAGAAATCTACAATTGAAAAAGGGAGAGCGAGACTACAATGATGAAGCCCTAGCACCTCTCAACCAGCCCAAGCCACTAATGAATGTGTGGAGAAGCTTGATGTCGGCTCTCGACACAGAATTCAAACTCTCAAAGAAGGCCCTGCCAAGCGTCCTCAACCTCAACCTACCAAGGGCTGGGCAGTTACAGAGGAGGTGTTCGATAGTCTCCAACTCCTCCTCATCGCAACATGCCCTGCAATAGACCGGCTGGGGTCTGGAACAGCGACCTAATCTCGCAGTGCCCCGTGATAACACCGACAACCAACCTTAAGCTGGCCTTATCCAAGCCCAGCAGCCAACCTGTTCTTCTACTGTCCACAGCAGGCCATAGACATCTAGAAACAAAACAACCAGATCCGTTCCCCCAACGCCTTTGCTCTTCCTCCCTGACCAATCCATTGATGAGGACGTAGAGGTGACAGACTAAAGCGTCAGGACCAACTATCAAAAGGCCCCCAGAAAGCGAGGGCATCCGCCGTCAAGAGCTGGGCGAAGATTTTGTTTCTTTTGTTTTACGTTCAGAGATTATAAAGACGGCGATGAGAACCAACAATCTCGTAAGCGTAACCTTATAATTGTGCTGGAGAGCTATTGCCACCATGGGATCTATAGTACTCCGCTTATGATTTAAAGCGTGTCCCTATAATGTCTCCTCCAAGCCTATTGCCTGACATTGATATTGCTCGGTATCAACAATCCAATTCCCTGCCTAGCAACCGTTTATCAACCTGAAGTTAATTCTTGTTAGTCCGATACATAACTCCGATCTCTACTTATTGTAATTTGCCAACAAAAACTTTAATTCCTTCCAACTAAATTGGATTGAGAAGACATCTTTGCACTTCTTTATCTTCTGTTTCCTTGGGGATCCCTTTTTCAAACATCCGCTGCCACTCCACAGAAGGGTTTTGGCCGTCCTCACAAGTTCTTCTGCTTGCTCATTGCCAAGAGCATTCCCATATGACCTGAGACCCTGAATACTAAACTGATTCAGGTTTCCCAGACAGCACCATAATATTGTTATGGAAATCGAAAGGATCTAATATCGTTTAACAACAAAAACGATAAACAAAAGACACACGATACAAATACACACTAACACTAAGAATACAATGAACGTGTTGATTATCTAAAGCTGAACACACACACATATGTACGACGGACCTGGTTGCGCCTGGTACCAACAACAACATTTATGTGACAAAAAGGGAAAGACAACATAAGCAAAGTACATAAACAACAATGTATTAGCAATAGAACTCTCTAGAAGGCGACATCACGAACCTTCCACTTCAAGAATGTTCGTTAGACTGGTTGTGTCGGACTATAAAAGGGCTGGACAAAGCAGGCAGCAGTCAGTTATAATTCAGTCAGCCTTGTGTGAAGACAAGTTGTGGTTTGAACGTATAAGCGGTATTGCTTGCAAAAAGGTTGTAAGCAGAGAAGATCTAATAGTGTTAACGCGAACAGAAGTGTGAAATAGAATAGTGTACAAGCAAATTGTTGTTGTATCGTTAAGTTGTAAACGGTGGCACAAACGTAGTGTGAATAATAAAGAGAGTTTAACTGAAATTAAACACATATTTGTTTTTACTTGGTTTGCAATTAACGAACTCATATTTAAACGTTTTTGAAAAGGTAAAAACGTAAGAATATCTTCTATTTAATCTCATAAAAGCCGAGTAATTAAATGGCGGCCTGTATGCCAGATAGTATTGATGTCTTGCCTTTTATACCTCCTCCTATCCAAGTTTTTGAATTGAGAACAACTTTCGGTGGTATAGACTTCTGCTTAGAAGGTACCCTAGAGTTTCCCTACTGGCTCAGAATATATTTTTCTGGAACCGAAAACTTCTGCCCTTATTCAAAATTATACGTTCTTTACCCATCTGTGCATTACAAAAGAGTTCTTCTTTTAAGAGAGTATGCTGCCAGATTACTCCGTTCTCATAGCGAAGCTATTCTCATAATCATACAGTCTAATGGTTTTGTCCACGGTACAGATAAAAAGGAAGCTGTCAACCAATTGATTTCATATGTTACGAAATCCTCAATTGAATTTCATGTCCTAACCATGGACTCCAAAGGTTTGGTCTTCACTACCATATGCAGAGGACCTAAAACCAACAAAGCCTCCAACGTTAGGTTAGGTTAGGTTAGAGGACGTGTACTTGTCAATTGAGACAAGTACAGTACCCGGAGGTCGAATAGACCCATTGTACAACGTCCTAGTTTCTCACACCACTTATGTTGTGTGTGTTAATTTTTATACATGAGTGGTGGGACCTACAGTTT
The DNA here is from genome assembly GCA_932273835.1 of Sarcophaga variegata. Classification (NCBI taxonomy): domain Eukaryota; kingdom Metazoa; phylum Arthropoda; class Insecta; order Diptera; family Sarcophagidae; genus Sarcophaga; species Sarcophaga variegata. Next base: position 104,006,306 of record OW026361.1, read on the forward strand.
AAAGTCGACTTCGAACGACAGATTTTTTTGGGAAACTTTTCTTCACAATTTTATTTTACTCTCAGAGTTTTTGCCAGATATCTGCTGAGAGGAAGTCGCCGAAGAAAATACTTTTTTTTTTTGTATTTTGTCTTGATGTCTGGCCTGGGATTTGAACCGTGGCTTTACGTCTAATAAGCCAAAACACAACGTTCGACAATAATTGCGATATTTTTCTCTGTATTTCAAATCTTATACAGAGGTTAGGCAGTGACGACTTTACTGTGTCCAGATCGTATTCTCCAATAGAAGAAAGATGCGTTTGAGTGACTTCACGGTTCGAAGTAAAATAGAACGCAATGATATTCCCAAATACAGGACGCTAGAAATATAAATTTTTTGTTATAAAATCTTACCACTAAAGTCTTTTAAGACTTATGTTTTTAACGCTTATTTTAAAGCCTTTAAAAGTTTTGATTTCCCAGAAAAATTCTGTGTTCAAAATAGACCCTAAAGTAGGGTATGCAAATAAATTTTAATTAAAAACCAAAGATATTATGGACACAAAAAAAAACAATCCCAGATAAGAGGAAGACGATCTAAAAACCAAAAGAAAAAAACGCGAAAAAATAATTCCTTAAATACTTTACTCCTTTTTCCATCTCTCTTTTCTTATTCTCTTGGGTTTATGTTTAGGGTGAATGCCTTTAAGGAAGACTCAGCAGTAACAGTTTTAAGCCTCTTTTTCCCTTTTTTTGGAAAGCAAAAGGAAAAAAAAGATAAGCTTTAGCGTTAAATAGTAGAGGCAAAGAGTTGTTTTTGCAAAAAAAAAAAACTGAAAATATTCTCGCACTTAATGTGCTAAAAAAATTTCTTTAAAAAGCCAAGAAAACCAAAAAAATTTTTTTAAACAGCAACAGAAACGAAACGAAATAATCCGGGTGAAAAAAAAAGCCGAATTTAAATGATAAGTGAGAGGCACAGTGATGGTGCAGCAAGGATGGTGTTGACTTTAAATTCCCGTAAGGGAAATAAACAAGCAAAAGAAAAAAACGAAGGTTTAAATAATATACGAGGTTAATTGCAAAATTAGTAGCACAAAAGATTTGCAAAAGTTCTATACAATGAGAATTCTTGGCAATGAGCAAGTAAAGGACTGTGAGCTTCCGTATCGTTAATACGGCCAGAATCATTCTGTGGAGTGAGGGCAGATGTTTGGAAAGGTAAGTCCACCGAACAGAAATATAGAGAGAGGCAAAGAACCTTCACAATCCAATTGAGTTTGAAGCAAAAGAAGCTTTTGTTGGCAAATTACAATAAGAGGAGATCAGAGTCATGCATCGGACTAATAAGAATTAACCTGAGGTTGATAAACGGTTGCTAGGCAGGGAATTGGCATTGTTGACACTGAGCAGCAGCCTGAGGTTTGTCAGGGCAATAGACTTAAAGGAGACATTATAGGGGCACGCTTTAAATCATGAGCGGAGTACTATAGATCCTATGGAGGAGATCTGAATCATGCATCAGACTATCAAGAGATTGACTACCAGCCTTTTGAAGGGGCACTTCAGATTCAGAGCAGAATAGGGGTTGTCTAGAGCCCATTATGTTGATTCCGTGACGATATGAATGAATGTCCGTGCACATTTATGAAACCTGTGAGGCATTAATGCATACCAGAAGAAAAAAATTCGGGTGCATGCCAGGTGCTAGGCAGGGAATTATCATTGTTGACACCAAGCAGTGTCCAGAGATTTGCCAGGACAATAGGCTTGGAGGAAACATAATAGGGACTCCCTATAAAGTATGAGGAGAGTACAATAGACCATATTGGTCGCAGTATTAAGGTCTCTCTTCATACTGTCGTTCGATTGTAAATAATGAGCAAGAAGATCGCATTGAGCTCAATAGGCAATTCCACTCACACTACTAAGTTCATTGATGACACATACATACATACTTTATTGGTCATTACAACCCTTCAGTCAGGATTACGACCTAGTTTCTCATACCACTTATGTTGTGAGCGTTAATTTTATACATGAGTGGCGGTAGCTACAGTTTTAATGTCGACTCCAAACGACAGATTGATTGAGAAACTTTTCATGGCAATTTTATTTACTCTCAGAGTTTTTGCCAGAAATCTGCTGAGAGGAAGACGCCGAAGAAATACTTTTGTTTTGATGTCTGGCCTGGGGTTTGAACACTGGATTTACGTCTAATAAGCCAACACACTACCTACTAGACTACGGCGACTACTCATTGATGACATTTCCTATAAAAAAAAAAACGTTGTAAGCCTTTGCCGGGATTACGATCTAGCAGCTTACAACACAGATATCGTGTGGGTTACCATTATCCAAAAATGGCGAGACCTACAATTTAAAGTAGATGATTAGTAGATTTCAAAAGCTTTTTAATGGCAACTATTTACTATCAAGGTTTTTGCTAAAAGGACTTCTGAGAACGGATGACATTTCAAGATATCTCAGCAGAAGTTTGAGCTCTTAAGATCTCGTAAGCTCTTTTAAGACTGTGACCCAACATAAGAATGCTAAACGCAAATGCACAACATAAGAAAGTAAACGACAGGAAGAGACTTGCCTAGCGTAGAAACAAATTTGGTGTCAATATTGACTGGCGCAGAGGTCAGCAATGAGTATTCAAAACGATGAGTAGATTCGAATCATACTTATAATTTTTGATACTTATACGCATTCATACTTATTTTAATGTCATACTCATACTACTCATATTCAAAGTTTGAAATACTCATGGTACTCATACTTAACAACACACATGATGTTATTGATTTCGACTATCCATGACTGATCGTATACACGACTCACAAAATAAGTGTGATTCGCGTACGAACACTACAATACTCAGAAGGTTGTGTGTTTGCTCTCCTTGATGTCTTTTTTTTTGTTTGTGTCTTTCTTACTTCTTTGTAAATGCAACAACAACTAAGACTGTAAATTTTGACGAATGATTCGAATCACTCGAATCATTTATAAGTATTATAAGTACTTTTCTAAATTCATGAATCTGAATGAGTAGTCGGATGAATCAAACATATGCCGAATGTTATGAGTTTGATGTCAACTATGAGTACAACGTTATTATTATACAACTGTAAGTCACTGGGATCATTTATAGTATTTTTCTAAATGTATGAATCTAAATGAGTAGGCGTATGAATCAAGCATAGTTCGAATGTTATGAGTTTGATGTCACCGTTGTACTCATACTCATTGCAACCTGTACTTATAAATTAATGTTGTACTGAGTACGAATGAATCAGAGTAGTTGGATTTCAATATTGTTGACTCACTCATACTCAAAATTTCATGAGTACTTATGAGTAGCGAAAAAGCGATTCATTGCTGATCTCTGGACTGGAGTGAGAGTACGATGTGTTGCCTTGAAACTAAAAATATATATATGTTTTATAACATTGTCAGCTTCTTTACAACAGGTTGGCTAATTTAGCAACCATCCTCGAAGTTAATAACATGTACGGAGAGAGAGAGAGAGAGAGAGAGAGAGAGAGACTCAAAAAAACGCACTAAAAAACCAAAGCCAAGTTAAATGATTATGCCAAAAATATTAGCCAAAATCATACAAAAACAAAACAAAAAAATAAAAGAAAACCAAAGCAAAAAAAAGGAAAAGAAATAACAACAAAAATGATATTAAAAGGCTGTAGAAGTACAAAACAGAGGGGAGTTGAAAAACACATCGAGTTTATTGAAATCCAAAAAAAATGTTTTTTTTGTTGTTTCTTTATAATGTTACGTTACGTTTGCTTCTTCTTCCTCTTTGTTGTCTCTGTCTCTTCATTTGATTGTGGCCTAAAACAAGGACCAAAAAATTTTTGTCTTTAACAGAAATGTGCCTGTCTCTCTGTGTTTAAACGTAAAAGAAGCCGGAAAACTGAAGGAAGTCTCATGCTTTATAAGCAAAAAAACAAAAACAACAAAGAAAACAAAAAATTAAAGAGATAAAGAGTATTCAAATACATACATACACATACATGAACGACAGGCGACATGACGTCGTTTAAAGCCTATCTTCTATTACAAAAAAAAAAACGAAAATAAGCAAGCCATGGGGCAAACCTTAGCCACTTACGATAGGAAAGTAAATTGGAATGTTTTTTTAAAAGCAGACGAGAAAAAATTTTAGGAATTCTACCAAATTCAGAGATAATTTACAAAACATTTTAAGGCAACAGCTAAGGATCTTAGGCAGTCTGACAAGGCTGTCAGCTATTAAATCCCTTTCATCGGAAGTTCCATTTATTTAGTGAAAGACTTAGCATTTACAAATAAAGGTATGTTAACAACCGAAGAAGGCATAAAAGGCCTACAAAAGTAATGATTTAATGTTGGCCACTTTTCCAACATCACAGAGTGATTATGGTCTTCACAATCGACCTTTTGTGCAAAGAGTTGTTGCCAGAAAAATGTAATTGTTTGGAAGCATAACAAATGTGGTCAAGCCTATGCATAGTCGCAATGTACAAACTTTCGAAAGTATGGCTCGTATTAGAGAAAGTACGGCACATCATCTGAATTTATCGATTCAACAACGTTCCCAGCAATGGGCATTGAGCATATCGAACGCCTCATAACGGTCAATTTTGCACCTCCTTTCATACAAAGTACAACTCGTGTAAAGATTAAAGGTGAGTGACCATTCACAAATCCTTAGGTATTCTGATTGTGTGCTAAGAGCTCGGGTTCTTACTCGGATGATAAGCATCATGACGCTCGGAGAGGCCAGAAGTAATTGTAGAATAGTCGTTGCGTCAGATAAAAGCAAGTATTTGTTGCACATTATGGTCTAGGAGTGTCATTACATAAATGAGGCCTTTGTGGCATGCTATTGAAGATAATGAATCGAAACGAATCAATGATATCGTAATACCATCTGATCTGAAAGTGCTATTGTAACGTAGTTTTTTTTAAATCCACCTGGAGGTAAATTTAGTGAGTTATAACCGCATGATAACCAACTTTTTGGCCTGCAGATGAAGATTTCAGACTGGACGGCATTTGATTTCAATAAGACGATACCAGGAACCCACACAACGCCATCGATTTTGGCTTTAATGTATGAAAAGTTCCTTCAAAAAATTATTTCACGTTTTGGCGTCAAGAATCGGTCGCTAAAGTGTTGGGATTTGAAACCTTCAAACTTTTTATGTGGATCTACATCAAAGAAGGCGTTTACCCGTATAGGCCTTAAACGTTAGACCATTTGAAAACAGAAATTTTTTGGGCAATAGCATAGATACCACAAAAAAGGTTAGAAAAATTGATGAAAAAGTACCTCAAAAAGATCGACCAAAAGCAAACCATACAACAGCCTAATTGAAGACTCCAATAGGCAATGTCGATCAGAACTGTTTATAGAAACAGGGAGAAAAGAAAATCAAACTCATCTATCTTCAATATCAGGCACATGATTCCATAAATGCGTCATTGCAACACTTATAGAACCCGCAGAACTCCTGGAAGGAGTTTGACAAGTTGGCTTCATGATAACATAGCAAGCATTTTGTACTAAAACTAGACTCCCTAAATCAAGTGTCTTTATAGTGGGTATGAATGAGATGATAATCTTGCATGGAGGATCTTGGTGGATAAAGAATCCCCCTCGTTCGACTCCAATATGACGTTAAGAGGACTACCAAATTACCTTACTACGCCAGTCTTCTGGTACTAATCCCAGTCAGTTTTCCTACGTTTTTTCTCACAATTATATTATCTGAGAGAGTCAAGGGGCTTCCTATATGGTCTAATTGAAACTGCATCATTTTCACAATATGCCAAACCTTTTATCGGAAAGATAATTTAAAAGGCAAATATATTCTTTAAATTCTTTTTTATTTCATTTGATCTGTTTGCTATGTTGCAAAACATTTCCATACCACATACCTGGGTTAAAGTCTTTCAATAGCTTTTTATGGACATCTTACCTAAAAAAAAAGAAAGAAAAAAAATTTATATTTTTTTTTATTATTTTCATACATACTAAAGCAAAATACGAATTAAAAGAAATAATAACATTTTCCCAAAACATACATGCATACATACATACATATGTATTCCTTTTAAATCAAAAACCTTGACACAAAATTTTGCTATCAAACAAACGAAAAAAAAAAATTACAAACAAAATCTAAAGAACAAAGTAAAATCCTTTTACTGACAGGCAACTTAATGAAACACACAAAAACAAAGACTTTGATGTCAAACCATATGACAAGTCAATAACTATTGTACAGCTCTGGCTATGTTATGTGTCAGACACTTGGATTGAGTTTTAAAACAAAATAGAAGAAGAAGAAGAAGAAGATGTTGTTAGAAAAGCAATTCCCTTCTCTAAGAGTAGAAATTTAAATAACAAAAATGACAAAAACCATGTGCTGTTACTTAACCAATGGCAACAACAACAACAACAACAATATGAACAGTAAATTGCTACAAAAAAATATTTAAAAAAAATTTCGTTTTGTACCGGAAATGTGTGTCACATTCATTTTATACACTTCAAGGAACTTAAATAGTTACACACACAGAGAGAGAGAGCACTTTACAAACGCATATGTGCACGCCTAAATATATGCCAGCAGTTGAAATAAAAGCAAATAATTATTCATTTCTGTCTACACTGCTGTACAGGCTTGTTATTAATACATGAACACATACAAACACTCACAAGCAAGCCAACATACTCTGTACAAGACTCCTCAATATTGAATGTAAAAACAAAGTATTTCGCACACAATTCTGAAAGGAGATGCAAGCAATTAACACATACACAGGCAAATATTATTAACGACAATAACAATTGTAAAGTGCGACATTTACTTCTAATGAAAGCAAACGAATTCTCTTCTCTAATACGAGCTAACACGAGCAACAGAGACAGAGCAAGCAAAACAAACAAGCAAACCAAGAGAGTTAAATAAATACAATATAACGGAAAAGGCACACACACAATCTTTGCGATCTCTTGAATAATCGTAGACAACCATACTGGGAGAGTGCCTTTAAGAGTAACAAATATTTTTACTTACTAATCCACGCATACATACACAGTCGTATTATATGATAACTTAGTGTTGAGTAAAGAACACAGCTGCCTTAAAACAACACATCATACACATACACACACTCAGAGACAAATCAAAACAAAATGCTTTTTCTCGTGTAAACATTATGGCGTCAACTGAAGAGGAAATGAAGGTTTTTTTTGCTCTCTGTTGGTTTTTTAAGAAAATTTACAAATTTAACCAGCAAAAGAAAGAAAAATGTGTGAGAAAAACCATTCAAATCATAAAAAATAATGATAAACAACACGAATGGAAAATATTTTTACACATTCTATTAGAAAAAGTGCACAAAAATAAAGTAGAGAAGAACAAAAAAATTTTTTTTTAAATTCAACCTGAAAAGAAAAAGTTACATGACACTTTACGCTATAGAATGTCATCATCATAACAACACAGCTACCAAAATACTCTCACGTACGTAGTATATGCCCACCGAACAGAAATGACACATACACTCCAGGCACATTATGTAAATGAATGCAATCGTTTTTTTTTTCAACCGCAATATTGAAGATTTTTTCATTTTTCCGCTAGCATTGGAAAAGCACGGATACACTGCCAGATACCAAACAGAAGCCAAATCGCTGGGTTCTTGGATGCAAAAATATTCTCTCTCATTGCATTTAAAGTGGCAAAACAATCAATAGCGCATCTAATACCTTCATATCGATTTAATGAAAATTAAAAAAAAACGACAGCAGTTAAGAGCATACAAACGTTATTGACCCTTCGAACTCTTTAATCAGGGCTATGAAGTAGCTTCTCACAGCACCCATGGTGTGTTTATTAACTTACCCATGAGCTCTGGAACCCAGAGATTAACATCGAACCCGAACAATAGATTGGAAGAGTTTTTTCGGGGCAATTAGCTACTGTTCGATCTGTTATCAGAAGACAACTGAAAGGGGGCCCAACTAAAGCTGAGTTTTAAAGTCAGAGTTCAGGTCAAGTAAGGTAACACATCACTCTCTAGGCCATGGCAAACATTACCATTGCAAAACTTCATAAATTAGACTCATATTTGTTGTATTCAAGTCTGAAGAAAAAGTTTGGCGGAAAGAGATTTGATTATTAGTACGCATTAGTACTGCGACCACATCATCTATTGTACCCCCTCATACTTTATAGGGTATTCCTATAACGTCAACAAACTTCCCTTTAACATCGACAAATTTCAAGTTGCTCCTCGGAGTCAACAATTCCATCACCCTGCTTGCCCAGCATCTTGTATGCTATCAGGTCTTTCCTTCAGGGATGCATTATAGGCACTAAAAACGTGTTGCGATGTGTTAAATTCAAAAAGTTACGTAATATTGATCCAATCTTTGAAGAAAACAATCTGGTTGCCAATTGATTATAACTTACTTAATTTAGAAAACATCCATATGTAGTCGATTGTACAGTTGATCGTAAGAGTCATCATCAAAAAGGCATTACGTACGTTAAAAATTTTTTTTTATTATTTTTATAGGGCCTTAGCCTGAATTCGGCTCGTTTTCTTCGAACAATTTCTTTCCTTTCCTTTAGAAGGAAACCACAATACATGAATTCATTCCTTTAGTTGATTTTGTTTACAAATACTTCATATATTTTGCTTACTCACACATACATATACAAATACAAATGCAATAACCGTTTGTCACACATACCAGTGAACTACTTGAACCATAAGTGTTATAAGATATGTTTATCCATTCTCTCCTATTTTTTTTATATTATTTTCTCTCTACTCTCTACTCTTCTTTTCAATATTTTTTTTTCATTTTTTTGTATACCGTTATACTCTTCCTATTTTGCTAAGGACTTTACTGATGTGTCACTGAGTAGAAATACAAAAACAACAACAACAAAAAAAATAGAAAACAGTATGTATTTATTTTAAACGTGTAGGTAAGCTTTTCAACAGTTTTCATATCACACACATGTATGTGTGTGTTTGTGTGTGTTTTGGTACTGAGTAAAGAAGAAAAAAAATGTGAGTATAAGAGCGTAAGTAAAATATTATTTATAGATGAAGAGAAAGGCTTGAGTTTTTAGTATGGCAAATGAATGTTTTGTCATGTCGTGTTGTGAGTGTGTAAAAGTAGAAGAAAAGTATGGCAATTCAAGCATTATAAAATAGCAGCAACAACAACAACAATATCGGCCATAATAAATACAGAAAAAAGGTATGTAGTGAGTGAGTAAGTATACAAACACAGAGAAAGAGCGTCATGTGTGTCAAGACGAGACAAGATTTCCTTTTGCAGCCAGTGTGTGTTTTTTCTTAAGTTCGTTCGTTCGTTTTTTTTTTCTTCGTTAAATATTGTTGGTGTTGTTGTTGTTGTTGTTGTTGTTGTTATATTAGTAACAGTATATTTATTTATATTGTGCATACACTACTCTGTGCCTGCCTCGCTACACAACATCATCAACATGTTTATCATCATTATAGTCGTTTTCGCCGTTTTTGTTGTTGTTGTTGTTGTTGTCATCGTCGTTGTTGTCCTCGTTGTCCTCAATGTCTTTATAAGCCAACCAGAGCCATCCATCCATCCAGCCATCCATCCATCGTTAATGTTTAAGTTGTATTGCGTGAAATGTTGAGTAAAAATGTACGGCGCTCAAGTGTATGCAACAAGATCCAAATATAAACTCATACAAAAGTAAGTGTGTACATGTGTGTGTATGTGTGGTTGTGTGTTACTTACTTGTGATGTTATTTTTACGAAATTTTTTGTGTTCAGATTTTCTTTTTTCTGGTTAAACTAACTCTTACCCTCTCACATATGTACACACACCCGCACACACTAATCACAGTAAAGTTGTGTAAAAAAGAGAGCATTATTGCTGTTGTCGTCATTTTTTTGAACACATAACTTAGGTGTGTGTGTGTGTTTCAAAACACACACAAATATGCAAGTATTTGCAAAAAAGAAAAGAAAGAGAAAAAAAATCTGAAAAAACTGTCTCTAAACACTTGAGTGTAAAGAAGCCTCTTAAAACAGGTGTCATTTGATACACCCAAGAGGCAACAAAATATGTTCTGTATGTGTGTATGTGGGAAGCCTTATAAAATTCAGGACATGCCAAAAAAACCAAAAAAAAAAAACGAGAAAGAGTGCCAGTAAAAAAAATATAAAAATAAAAAGAAATTTAAAACTTTTATTTGGTTTCAAAAGAAAACTTTTCATTTCTGTTTATTCTCAAATTTTGTTTCTTTCTGTCTTTTTTGCAAAACACACATAAAAAGCCAATCAAAGTAATTGCAAAAATTGTATCAGTCAGTATGAAATAATTAAGGACAATGGCAAGCAATAAAACGAAAGAAAGAGAAAAATAAAAAACGAAAAGAAAAATTCCTTTTTTTTATAAAAAAGTTTCGACAGTTTAAATCGTTAAATAAAGCCACTTAAAAAATTTAGGTGTACAGAGAGAGGAAAATAAGATTTTAGGGTTAAAAACAATGTTTTTTTGCATGAGAAAGTTTTTATTTAAAAAAGAAAAATTAAATAAAAAGAAAACTTTATTTTATTATCAGGAGAGAGTATAATAATCAGGAAAATATTTAAAAATAAAAACCTTTTCCAAGAAAAAAAAAGTAAAGAAATCCGAAACAAACAAAATTTTGGGGACACTTCTGTAGCTTTTGAACATAACAATGAAACTTGCTTCTGAGGAAACATAAGGAGATGGAAAACACAGTACTTAGAACATTAAAAGTAAGAGACTAGCTTGCTTACTTAACCCATTCGCTGCCAAAGACGAGTATACCCGTCTTTGACAGGATGGCCCCCACTGCCAAGACGAGTATACTCGTCCTACTTTAAATATATTATACCATGCAGGCTTTTGAATTAGCAAATTCTAATAAACAAACATAATATAAATATGTAAAAAAACTTGAAAAATACTACAAATAATTTTTTTTTTACAAAAATAATACTTTATTCTTCACGCAAAAATCAACTTCATCGTGTATTTATAACAGAATTTTATAGCAACTCGTTTTTGGTATTCTGCTTGTAAATGATTATGTATGACAATATATGTGCTCTTACCAAGAAATAACAGAGTTTTGGTAAAAAATAACACTCAAAATATAAATGGCAATGGGAATGACTTCATATAATTTAGGCTTGGCAGCGAATGGGTTAATTGGTTATTATAACCCTTTATTCAGGATTACAACCAAGCTTATCAAGTTACCTATGTTGTGTAAGTTAGTTTTATCCATGTGGTGCAGTACCTACTGTTTAAAGTCGACCCTGAACGCCAGAGATTTAAGAAACTTTTCCTTTTAATTTTATTTACTTGCCCGAAAGCAAAATCCATAATCTTTCCACTCCTTGTCTTCTTTGGAGACAATTTTTTTCAATTCAGTCCACTTAAATAACCCTTTCTTCGCCTTGGGTGTACAGTATAGCTTCATCTATGGCTTCAACATAATAGGATGATCCAAGAAAGGAATTCTTTACTATTACTTGGAGGTATTACATTGTAGTTTGATTAAATGCGGTAAGATGGAGAGTTCCCACTTTAGCCAGCATTTAGGCCCATTGTGATGCCACAATCAATGTTCAGCTTGTTGATAAAAAATTCCCTAGAAGAAATCAACCCGAGCAGCAAATAAATGTTACTTTGCAGCAATGTCTATATTAGATAACCGGATGTCAGCAAACGAGAGGTAACAAACCTCCACTGACACAAGAGGTAAAAGAAGTACCCCTCCTGCATCTCAGAGCTACAGTTCCTGCAGAAATCATTTGCCGCCATGCCAAGCCTTTTGAGCATGCATATCAAAAGGACTGTGGCCCGTAAGTGTCACTGTTGTGCGATTAATGGCCATGCGATTTAAGGATAGAAGTGAATCGTTCCTTTTCTTGTCCAAAAGCGTTCAGCAAAATCTAGCAATATTGTCCGCAACATTCTGCATTCAGAGTGATTGATCTTCTTTATAAATTGAGTGCATAACTTCCAATTTAACTGAGGCAATCGAAGTGTCTATACCCTGTAACATATCGGAGATTATGAGTTTCACACCGGCCTTGGCCAGCTCGTCAGCAATGGAATTTCCAGTAAGGGTTTTGTCCCAGTAACATGATTCGAAATTTCCCTAAAGAATCATCGATATTCATGAAAAAGGAAAGTCGTTGAAATTGCTTTCATTAAGGACTTATTGGCTTTCGGAGTATATCAAGAGATTTTAACGGAAAATCCAGCAAGTCGAGAGGGCCATTGAATTCTGTAATAGGCCATTTACACTAGAGCAAAATCTAGTACTTATGAGATTTAAAGCCAAATCTAGTTGATTTTAACTAGATTTCCCATACAAAACAAAATCTACTTATTTAGTAGATTTCGACAAAATCTACTCAAAATCTAGTAAAAATAGAAATGCAACTATGTGTTTTGCCAAATAGTACTTAAAAATACAACGCTGAGCAGGAAAAACTGACATTCAATTTAAAAACAAAACTTTAACCTCTTCACGCCCTTGGCCACATATGTGTACATTTAATTTTTTATAATCATAATTATAATCATAATTATAATAATAATAAAAAAACAAAAATTTTATAGTAAGTTATTGACTACCAAATCCTCCAACAACAGAAGTAAACATTTTACCGTTTGTCTGCACTGCTGAATTCATTTCCGACCCATAGTTAGACAAATAAACAAAAAAGTTAAATAATTCTTCGGCAATCTTTTAGTGGATCAAGAAACCGTTAATATTAAAAAAAAATAATATCAGTTATATTTAATATAATAAGTTATACCATCACTAATTAAAAAATCTAAAAGCTGGACTAAAGTGAATCCTGGAATTAGACTGGACGGTATGGGTCAAGGAACTGAAAAATCCCCCAGATGTCACGACAAAAATTGTGTAAGACGAGCTCTCTATATTTGTGAGAAATGTTAAGAATATATATGCCTGATATGCCCGGAATGTATGAAACCAGATCACACATAAATTACCATTAACGCTCAATGACCACAAATGTGGACGTTATTCCTTTTTGTGAGTTTTTATTTTTTTTGTTTTCTGAATTCCTATTTAAATAAAATTAAATAATTTAAAAAGAAAACAAAATTTAATCATTTTTTGTCACCATAAAAAAATCGTCCCTGAAGAGGTTAAGCATAACAAATGAAAAGTTTGGCGGCTTTTCCATGAACATATCATATGAAATATTAGGAACATCTTGCTCCCAGAATGACCCATGACGAACCTGTATTAAAGTGCGGTTTAATATTTATATATTATTACCTATATATATGCTTATATGTATACATATGGTTAACGTCGTATATTTTTCATTTTTGTTTGGTATTAAACTAAAGTTCGAAATATTATTATTTTCTTTTAAATTTCAGTCAGCTGTTTTTGTTATTAAAATGAAATCTTGCTACCGTCAAATAAATCCAGTGTAAACGATCTAGATTTTGAGCAAGATTTGAAATCTAATCTACTAGATTTCGCTGTAGTGTAAATGGCCTATAAGACAGCAAAACTTTACAGGCCACATAAAACATTACATACATACATAATTGGTCATTACAACCCTTCAGTCAGGATTACAACCTAGTTTCTCACACCACTTGGGACCTACAGTTTAAAGTCGACTCCGAATGACAGATTTCTGAGAAACTTTTCATGACAATTTTATTTACTCTCAGAGTTTTTGCCAGAAATCTGCTGAGAGGAAGTCGCCGAAGAAATAATTTTTGTATTTTGTTTTGATGTTTGGCCTGGGGCTCGAACCCTGGCTTTACGTCTAATAAGCCAACACACTACCTACTAGACCACGGCGACTTCAAACATTATAGGCATTAATTCACCCATATACGGCAATAGAGGAGATGTATCCAGCATGATGACTGTACCTACCCAGTACTTGGTGTTTGGGGATCAAACCCGGCGGATTGGAATACAATTTAACGACAACTGTCGTAGCTGTGACGATGTGAAGGAAGAGGACATGTTTGATCATTTACTTTACAGCTGTATTTAATGCTTACCGCCTTAGGCTCTTTAGCGTCTTGTTCTTAAGCAATATCTTTGGAATATCATTGATCTACGAGGGTACTTAATTATGTACTTATGACTTATGTGATGTAATAAACATGCAAAATTGCATCTCACGATCCTATCTGAAGCGGGCGGCCACATAAACTAAACAGTCAAAGAAAATTAAGATCAACGTGGCCTCTGAAACATGAAACATGTTTTATAAGGATGTCATTTTTGTTCAATCTACTGTCGATATTTATACATCGTTTCGGGTAATTATGGAACTGAAAACATTCCCCAGGTTTCTGTTTTTTTTATGATTCATAAATTTATTGATTTTAATTGGCATCATTTTACAAGAACGAAACACGTTATTTTCAACAATTTAATGAGTTTTTAATTAAATGAAAACAACAACAACAACAACATAATACAATATAAACAGAGTTTCAGTCAGTAGCACACACAGCCATTCAGTCAGTCACAAAAAAATTTCAATACTCTGTTGCTGCACAGGTTACCATGCAACAATTACCATATCAGCTTAAAAAAACCCTGGTGAGAGGCATTTAAAATACGAAAAATTTTTTTAACGTTTTGAATTTCATTTCGTTAATTTGTTGTTTCGTTGTAATTCAATACCATGGTTTAATAAATTAAAATTATTTTTTTTTTCTATTTTTAGTTTCGCGTAGATTTCGAATGTATTTTAAAACGAAAATATTGTTGGAAAAAGAATTTTTCTTTTTGAAATTAATGTGTAGTAAAGTGTAGCGCTTTAATTTATTTTATCATGCGGTGAGGGCTGTTTGGGAGAAATTGAAATGTGAAACTGTCTCGGTCCACATTTTTTATAATTTGTACGCTTAATTTTCTTAATTAAAACGATATTTGATACTAAACCTAGTGCTGATAGGCATTAAAGCCGCAGAGGTTTCACGTAGGCAAGCAAGTAGTATGTTGGCTTGTAAGACGCGAACCCATGGTTCAATCCTCAGCTCAAACATCTCGAACAAATACGAAAAATGAAACAATCCAATCAGCAGTCTTCTGACAAAAACTGTGGGACTAAGAAAATAAAAAATAAATAAAATTGCCATGAAAAGCTTGTGAAGTCGCCGTAGTCTAGTAGGTAGTGTGTTGGCTTATTAGACGTAAAGCCACGGTTCGAGTCCCAGGCCAGACATCAAGAAAAAATACAAAAAAAGTATTTTCTTCGGCGACTTCCTCTCAGTAGGTTTCTGGCAAAAACTCTGAGCGATAAAGTAAAATCTGTCGTTCGGAGTCGACTTTAAACTGTAGGTCCCACCACCACGCATGTATAAAATTAACACACACAACATAAGTGGTGTGAGAAACTAGGACGTTGTACAATGGGTCACTTCGACCTTGGGGTACTGTACTTATCTTAATTGACAAGTACACGTCCTCTAACCTAACCTAACCTAACCTAACCTAGCTTCTCAAAAGTTTGTCGCAATGAGTCGCCTTTAAACTAGAAGTCCAGCCTCTCATGTAAAAAATTAACACACATAATATGTGTGATGTGAGATCCTAGGTTGTAATCCTGACTAAGGAATTGTAATGTCCAAATAAGTAAGTAGGATTCTAGTGTGTATTCTGACAATTCTCCTTGTCACAGAACTACAACATGGACTTGAGGTGGCCCCTATTCTGAGCAAGTGTTCTTTGGGTTTGCAGTGCCCGTTGAAGGGACAAGGGACTCAAATCACTTCATATTGTAATTACACAATACAAGTTTAGATGGCCTTAATCGCAATTTTGAGAACAATTTCTGCCTATCTCCACATTCCCCTTTGGTGAGTATACCCTTATAAACCAGAGGTCAGCAATGAGTAGTCAAAACGATACTTATACGTATTCATACTTATTTTAATGTCATACTCATACTACTCATATTCAAAGTTTGAAATACTCATGGTACTCATACTTAACAATACGCATGATGTGATTGATTTCGACTCTCCATGACTCCTCGTATATACGAATCAAAAAATAAGTATGATTCGCGTACGAACACTGCAATACTCACAAGGAGGTTGTGTGTTTGCTCTGCTTGCTGTCTCTGTCTTTTTTGTTTATGTGTCTTTCTTCTCTCTTTGTAAATACAACAAGTAACTACGACTGTAAATTTTTACGAATGATTCGAATCACTCAACTCATTTATGAGTATTGAATGAGTTGGCGTATGAATCAAACATAGTTCGAATGTTATGAGTTTGATGTCAACGTTGTACTCATACTCATTGCAACTTGTACTTATAAATCAATGTTGTACTGAGTACGAATGAATCAGAGTAGTTGGATTTCAATACTGTTGACTCACTCATACTAAATATTTCATGAGTACTTATGAGTAGCAAAAAAGCGATTCATTGCTGATCTCTGTTTCAAACATCTGTTTCCACTCAACAAAATGGATTTTGCCCATCGATATCCTCCAGTCACTCTTATTACCCAGCTTTTCCAACTCGTATTCGTTTAATAGCCAACATATGAGCATCTGTACAGCGCCTAGTGGACAGATAACGAATAAATTAACCTCTTGACATGACCCATTAATGCGGAAGAGAAAATCTTTTCTTTAGAAAAAGTTTTCATTTTCAAATTTTAAACTAAAAACCTCGCTCTTGGCGTTTGTAAAACAAATTCCCAAACCTTTTTTTTTGTGATGCCATCATCATTCGTATTATTCGACCACTGCTGAATTGTTGCTGCCGTTTCCCAGCCCTTTAGCAAATAGTCTTTTAACCTCAATTTAATTAAATTTAACCAAAAACAGAGGAAAAGTTCTGTTAATTTTTTTATTGCAAGTTGTGGCACTTGTACTCTCTCTCTCTCTCTCTCTCTCTCTCTCTCTCTCTCTCTCTCTTTCTCTGTAGAATTAATTAAAACAATCTGCCACAATGCCATAACAATGCAGCTACTATTGGCATCCTGTTGGCTTTTTCGAAGATTAAATACATTGATAATACACACACACACACACATACACACTTGAAAAAAATTACCAACAAAAGGAGAATTTTATTTCTTTTCTGCTCTTATGAGTGAACTACGAGAGCGGGGAGAGTGAAAAGTTCCATTAAAATTTAGGTCAAGGCAGGTGGTATACGTTGTTGTAAATTTTTCTGTTTTTTTACAGAAAATAAAACGAATTTTTCAACTTTTTTTTTTAACTGCCTCTCGAGGAATTCAGTGGATTGGATATGGATTAAGTTAAGCAACAAGCAGACAAGAGAATAACTGACAATACAAAACTGCCTGACAGCCTACCTGCCATCGTTTTTTAATTTTCTCAACTATTAAGCGGGCGATGTAAATGATAAAAAAAAATTACGTCATTTGTATCGTTTTAAAAAGGACCTAAGCAGAGAGAGAGAGAGATAGACAGTGGTTGTTCTCGGATTCAGTCAATCGTGGAACACATTTTCTTTTCGATTTTTTTTTTATTCAGTTTTTCGTTCGAAGAACACATTTTCTTATCGAAATTTTTTTAAATCAGTTTTTCATTGAAAAATTTTAAAACAAATACCTTTAAAGGTTGCCGTAGATAGGTCGCATGTTGGCTCCTTAGACGAGAACCCGTGGTTCAAACCACAGCTTAGGTATCTCAAACAAAACGGAAATTTCAAAGCATTTCGGAAACCTCTCCTTTTCTCTCAGTAATCTTGTGAGAAACTCTCTGAGAGTAAAATAAAATTGCCATGAAAAGTTTCTCAAAAATTTGCCTTTCAAAATCGACGTTAAACAGTAGCTACCGACACTCATGAATGAAATTTATAAACACAATATGTGTGGTGTGAGAAACTCGGTTGTAAGCCTGACCTACTCATGCAGTGCATTGTGCAGGTTTAGGAAAATAGGTTATAGGAAGGCGGAAGGAGGGAATAGTGTTTGTGGACATTTGATTTAAACTTACGAATATCGTAACTGACGGGAAAAACTTTCGCAGGAAGATCATTCCACAAGCGAGCAGTGGGGGCAAAAAATGAATTTTCCCTGTAATGCATTGTGCGGTTCACTGGACAATCAACCACAAAAGGATGTGCTCTGCGCGAAGTACGAGTACCACGTAAAAATATGTGATTATCGGGAGCCAAGCCCAATATCTCTTGAGAACATCTCCCATTATAGTACCGATAGAACAATGAAACACACGCCACATTGCAACGATGCTCCAACGAATCAATAGAGTTGGATACCCTACTGTCATTAATAAGCACCTTCGCCCTCTCCTGTACGCGGTCGAGAAGCTTCAAAATAGACTTTGAAGCACCGGCCCTTTACATGAGAGTTGTACTCCATCCGAGGTCGGATAAAGATCCTGTAAATAGTAAGAAGGTCGGATGGAGTGAAGTATTTTCTGCACCGTTTTAAAAAACCAAGGCGCTTGAATGCCTCCTTCGACACTCGAAAAATGTGATCGTTCCAACGAGCATCACAACTAATTCTCATGCCCAGAACATCAAGAGCATCCGCCTCCTCAATATTTACATTACCCATAGATGCAGATGACAGAACACCAGCACCAGCATCACACCGGTGTGTCAAAAAACAACATTGGGTCTTGCGCGCTTTAAAATCGACCCTATTCGCGCGGCCCCACTCAGAGATTGTTATCAGGTCACTCGTGAGTGCGTCATTCATGTTTTGTTTGTGTGTTTGTACACCAACTGTGGAGCACAAAGGCGTAAAAATTCAAGAAGACGTATTCAGCCTTCTTTTCTCCCCTTTCTCCTTAAAACTACATGTCACAGCCTTGTCCACTGTGTAAGTAACCATCAGTCTTTTTGTTTGCCATGGCATGCTTCCCCTCCGCTGGTTCATATGAAATATTCCACAATTTTTCTCGATGTTCTTAAGAATTTTAAGACAACTTCGGTAATAACCATATGAAGACACGACAACACAATACAATAATAACGAGCGAACATATACGAACATATGAACGCATACATAGTACATGCTCCTTTTATAGACTGTTTTTGTGTACGAAGAAAGATCGGTTTTCCATCGTGCTTTCGCATGCATTTTGATTAAATGTTTGTGTATGTGTATGCGACCATGTATTTATAACAGTGAGAATGAGAGTGAGAGTATAAATTTTTATATTTATTTTGTTTATTGTTGTTGTTGTTGCTGTTGGTGTTATACAGTGTAAAGATTTTTGTCGTTTTCAGTTTTAAAATAATAAAAACCGTGTGTGTGTTTGTGTGTGTGATGAATAAAAATTACAATTATTTTGCATGTATTCGTTCATACACATGCACACTATGGTGTTAAATAAAAAACAACAGAAACAAAAACAAAACAAAAATTAAACGAAATGAAAAGTTCTTGAATATTTTTGTTGTTATTTTTCATTTTCAATTTTTTTGTTATTTTTTTTTTTTTTGTTTTGTTTGTTTTTATTTTCTCTTCATATGAGTTTATGCTGGTTGGTTGCTTGGTCGGATGGTTGTTTGAATATTCATGAATCTCATGCAAAAGCTGAAGGATATTTATGTATATGGTGTGCATGGATATTAATGCCGAATAAATTAAGAGAGAAGAGAAAAAGTAGAATTCTGTTGTTTATAGAGAGGAAAACCAACGTTTTCATATCATGCGAACGGATAAAATTTTAGAAATTTGTCGCAATGGTTCGATGCTAACAATGATTTCTCTGCGAAGTGTTTATACAGCATTTCATTCATGCTTGGTCATTACAACGCTTTAGTCAGGATTACGACCTAGTTTCTCATACCATTTGTGTTGTGTGCGTTAAGTTTTATACAAGAGTGGCGGGACCTACAGTTTAAAGTCGACTCTGAACGACAGATTTTTGAGAAACTTTTCATGGCAATTTTTATTTACTCTCAGAGTTTTTGCCAGAAATCTGCTGAGAGGATGACGCCGAAAAAATACTTTTTGTATTTTATTTTGACGTCTGGCCTGGGGCTCGAACCCTGGCTTTTCGTCTAATAAGCCAACACACTACCTACTAGACCACGGCGACTTCAAGGCACCCAATTTCTATGCTTTCGAAAGAATTCTCCTGCCTTTAAACGGTTTGAAATAACTGCTTAAGTCGCGCCTAATGATTGTGCAAGCTTTTCTGTAATCTTGATCGAGTAATGCTTCCAATTTATGATCTTCAATGCCTTTAGGCCGTCGCGAACGCTCTCTACCGAAATCTAAGTTTTAGAAACACGCAAACCACTCCATACATTGCTTTTGATAGAGCATGCTCACCATATAATTCCACAAGCAAACGATGATTCGCACGTGCAGTGTTCTGCACAAAAAAGTGACAAGGCTTGCCGGAAATGGCTGAAAGATTTTACATCGTGCAACCAAATTTGGTAACTCAAGAATTGCTCTCTCAGATGACGAACATATAATATATCACTGACAATTAAAATTGAACATAAAGGGCCCGCTAAAAAATTTTTTTTTTGGAAAATGCTTTAAAAAAACTACTGAATATTTGCTCAAATTTCTTTTTTTATTTGAAAGTACAATCCTTCCGGTTAATAATGGAAAGTAATTTCATTCAAACAGTTGCCTCGGCTGGCCATGCAGTAGCCTACATCAGAAGATGCCGATTTTGGCAAAAAAAATTATCTTTTCAGATGAAGCTCACTTTGATCTTGGCGGGTATGTAAACAAGCAAAATTGTCGCATTTGGGGCACAGAAAACTCGCACGCATACATTGAAAAGCCGACGCACCCAAAACGAGTCCACAGGCATAATTGGGCCATTTTTCTTCGAAAATAAGCAAGGAGTGGCCGTTACAGTCAATGGCGATCGTTATCGGGCCATGTTGAACGAATTTTTGTTCACAAAAATTGAAGAGGAAGATATTGGCAACAATTGGTTTCAACAGGAAGGCGCTACGTGCCGCACAGCCGAAGCTACACTCGATGTTTTGCGCCCTGTTTTTGAAGATCGCATTATCAGCCGCAGAGCTGATGTCGTTTGGCCACCTCGGAGCTGCGATGTGACACCGTTGGACTATTATTTGTGGGGTGCCGTCAAAGATAAGTGTTACGCCCACAAGCCAGAGACAATTGACGCTTTAAAGGACAATATTCGTGAAGCCATTGGTGAAATACAGCTGCACGCAATCGATAATGTGCTTCAAAATTGGACCGATCGTGTAGGCTCTGCATGGCCAGCCGAGGCAGCCATTTGAATGAAATTATTTTCCATTATTAACCGGAAGGATTGTACTTTCAAATAAAAAAAGAAATTTGAGAAAATATTCTGTAGTTTTATTTTTAAAGCATTTTCAAAAAAAAAGTTATTAGGCGGACCCTTTACATGTGGGGACCTTCACAGTACAAAACCCTATTAAAGGATTTTTGTTTTCGAAACCACGAAAACCATAACAATTTTAAAAATATTTTTCACCTTTTACCCTTGCCTTAGAAATAACTTTCTTTCCTACTCTCGGGGTTATTTAATATTTTCCTGTTTTACTTTCTTTGTGTTTTTTTTTTTCGTTCTCAAAATTTTCATCATGGATTTCTTTATTTAATGCTGCCTCAGCTCCTTTTCATTATTTTAAGCGCTCTTCGCTACTTTTGCTTTTCTCAGTATGAGAGTGTAAGGAAGCGAGTGTGTGCGTGTGTATGTGTAGTATATAAAGAGTAGCAAAGGAAACTGTATGTGGAGAGTGTATGAGCGTCTTATAAACAACATGAGGTGTCGTATTCGCTTTTTCTTGTGCTCGATTTTCCAAAATAAACACGGATATGCATATGAGTGCGTAAAGAAAGTGAATCTATGTATGTGTGTTTGTGCATGTGTATGTAATATAATCAATAATTATTTTCGTATTTTTTTTTTTGTTATGCTTTTTCGGGTTCTTGTTTACCATCCTGCTGTTGAAAACAGAAAAATTACACGAAACCTGTCTTAACTGGGTTTTCAATTCATTTCTCTGAGCATTTCTTAAGCGTAGAGGGATTGAAAAGGGAACAAGTTTTTTTACGTTTTGTCTGTACGACTAGAGCCTTTAAAGTTTTTAGGCAAACAAAAGTATTTTTTTTTGCAAGAAAATTGGAAAGTCTTGATTACAAAATAATTTGAAATATTATCCTGAATTCACTAATTTTTTATCGATTAGCGATAGCTATTATCCATCGTAATCCATTGTCTAAAAATCACTAGCCTGAACTGCCATATGATAGTACTTCGCGGAAGAATCAGCTCACTACAGTACAGTACAGTGATTGTCTTGCTCAAAGCTGCTTTAGTAAAGGGTCCGCCAAATAACTTTTTTTTTGAAAATGCTTTAAAAAAAAACTACTGAATATTTTCTCAAATTTCTTTTTTTATTTCAAAGTACAATCCTTCCGGTTAATAATGGAAAATAATTTCATTCAAATAGCTGCCTCGGCTGGCCATGCAGTAGCCTACACGATCGGTCTAATTTTTAAGCACATTATCGATTGTGTGCAGATGTATTTCACCAATGTCTTCACGAATGTTGTCCTTTAAAGCGTCAATTGTCTCTGGCTTGTCGGCGTAACACTTATCTTTGACGGCACCCCACAAATAATAGTCCAACGGTGTCAAATCACAGCTCCGAGGTGGCTAAACGACATCAGCTCTGCGGCTAATAATGCGATCTTCAAAAACAGGGCGTAAAACATCGAGTGTAGCTTCGGCTGTGTGGCACGTAGCGCCGTCCTGTTAAAACCAAATGTTGCCAATATCCTCCTCTTCAATTTTTGTGAACAAAAATCGTTCAACATGGCCCGATAACGATCGCCATTGATTGTAACGGCCACGCCTTGTTCATTTTAAAAGAAAAATGGTCCAATTATGCATCTGGACCAAAATCCGCACCAAACAGTGACTCGTTTTGGGTTTTCTATGCCCCAAATGCGACAATTTTGATTGTTTACATTCGCGCCGAGATCAAAATGAGCGTCATCTGAAAAAATGATTTTTTTGCAAAAATCGGCGTCTTCTGTTGTAGGCTACTGCATGGCCAGCCGTGGCAGCCATTTGAAAGAAATTATTTTCCATTATTAACCGGAAGGATTGTACTTTCACATAAAAAAAGATATTTGAGAATATATTCAGTAGTTTTTTAAAGCATTTAAAAAAAAGGTTATTTGGCGGACCCTTTAGCTGTCCTACTTGTCTTAGTGCTAAGTTTACGTTTATTATGAACACTTTTGTATGATCTTCTTTTGTGTTCCTCAGCTGCCATCATCACGTCTATAATATTCACTGCTAATAAGATTCGTCTCAACTGTATCTCTAACTTTGAACGTAGCTCCAGCAATCAAAAGCACATTAAATGCTCCACGTTTTCTTCCTGTACTAGGCTAAATACTTCTGTAAGTCATTATGAGTACGATAGATAGACTATGAGTAAAGATAGTTCCAGTAATATGAAATGAATTTTCGCATGGGATTTAATCTCATGCCTAATCTCGCGGAAAAGCATGTAAATGTTTTGTCAATGTTATATTCATAGGCCCTGGAACCATCATTTGAGTGTGGTTCACTTCAGTACTGTTAAATAGTGAAGAAGGCTCTGTAATATATAACAGTGGTAATGAAATCTGAACGTGAAAATAGCCTGTGTTAAAATTGTTGCTTTAGGTCTTGTATTTTCAAATTTCAGTTCATTTTCAAGCATATGAAAGTTTTAGTTACAAAACTGGCTAGAAAACCTACAATACTTTACTAATAAACACTACAAATTCAAACTCAAAATGTATGTCCGAATAAAATTAAAATTAAAAAGAAACCTTTATTTGGAATACCCTTACAACTAAGTAAATCCATTGACTTCAAAGTGTCTGCTTAAGTAGGAAAGTTAAAATAAAATTTTAATTTGAATTTGAAATATCTGCTGCAGGGTTCAGTGACCTTTTCGTGCTTTTGTTTTATGATTTCCGAAAATTTTGTTTTCAAAATTTACGCAACCACTTAAATTAACCAACAAAGAATCAGACAACAATATTCATCTGCTAAGGGGGGGGGGGGGGTAAATTTCATTTGAAAAACAAAAATAAATCCGGAAAGGGTTTTTTGCATTGCAGAAAAAATAGGAAAAAAACTACAGAATTTTCGTCTAAGCGGATTGTATTTTATGGGATTTTTAGTTACTCCTTTCTCTATTACACTCCCTGTGTTAAGATTTGTTTATTAAAGTTTTTGCAAACCAGAAAATTTTATTCTGATGATGTTGTGTTATGCTATGCTGGTGACTATACCTGGTCGTACCAAAATGTGTAAATAATAACAAGAAAAAAATCCTTCTCTCTCTCTCTCTGTGTGTTTTTGTTGTTCCTAGCACTTTTCCTATTGTTTGCTTAAAAACTAACACACACACACATGCATGCATGCATGTACACAGACAACATAAACCAAAAATTGGTGACCATTTAAGTAAAAAGGTAAATGAGCTGCTTTATACAGGCTTTATGGAGTCACATGCTACAATTTAAAGCAGTTTTTCCTTTTAATGCAGTTTGGAGTTGTTATTGTTAGAAGAAGATTTTTAGAGAGAGCCACAGAGAGTCACACAAAACTTAAACAAGAGAGTGTATTTAATGGTAAAAGAGTAGCACAGAGTAGAGTACTTAAAAACTAACAGGATTATCAAGCCAACCACACAATGCACATGCAGTTGGTTTTATAAAAACACACATACATACATACCCATACACACACACATTTAGTATTACTCAATAATGCTTATTTTTCTAAAATTTTGTGTGAAAAAACAAAAACAAAAAAAGTTTTTTTTTGTTTTATTCACAGAACAAACCAAAATTACCATACTCTCCTCCTCAACCAGAATAAAATTTTTTTGTCAATTGTTTGCTTGCTCCTCTCTCGCTCTCTCTCTATCTTTTTGTCACTCTTGCATTTAATTTTTATTAAAGTGTGTGTATGTGTGTTTGTATTAGTCATGCAAATAAAGTATATGGAAATAAATTTGTGCTGCAAGTTTTTTAATTAATCTTAACGAACACAACAACAACAACAACAACAACACCGAAAATGACAAAAACTCTGAATGCTTACATAAATCCTTCTTTAACAATTTTGTGGGTCAGCTAGAACTGTCAGAGAGAGAGAGAGAGAGGGAGCGAGAAAACAAAACTGCCCAAGACTGCAATAATAGCAGCAGCAGCAGCACCAAGTAGAAAAGAACACAATTTTTTTTTTTTTTTTTTTTTGGAAAAATTTTTCAAGTACGGAAAACAACAATAAAACGAAATGCAAAGAAAATTTCATTAAACTTTACTACTCATTCAAGCACTTTAGCTCAGTCAATTTCTGTTTACTTCTTGTACGTTTATTCACTCTTTTATACAGGGTGTTACAGGTATGAGGGTCTGTTTCGAATTTGAAACTAAAAATAGATTTTTTTCAAAGGTAACCAAGATTTTCAAAGGGTTGTACATGGCCAGACATCAAAACAAAATACAAAAAGTATTTCTTAGGCGACTTTCTCTCAGCAGATTTCTGGCAAAAACTCTGAGAGTAAATCAAATTGCCATGAAAAGTTTCTCAAAAATCTGTCGTTCGGAGTCGACTTTAAACTGTAGGTCCCACCACTCATGTATAAAATTAACGCACACAACATGAGTGGTGTGAGAAGCTAGGCCGTAATCCTGACAGAAGGGTTGTAATGACCAATTATGTATGTATGTATGTACGTACATGTTTTGGTTTCAAAAGTAGTGTTAAATAACACACATAAAGCTATGATTTCTCTATAATGCCTACACCTTGCCATTATGAACGAAAAGTCTGAACTACCTTTATCAGGTAGTCTTTAGCCACTTCTACGTCCATTTAGGGAGTTATCTTGGTAAACTCTTTACAAATTTTATTTCTCAAATCCTCCATTGTTAGGGGATTATCCATGTAGTACCACGATCTCGGTCGTAGTACTACAACAGACCCAAGCATGCTCTTGATGGCCGCAGAACATCAGCGTTAACTGAAATTACTTTTGCTGTAGAGATCTCATTCAATAACACAGTAGAACGAAAGGTATTGTTGAGCTTGTAGCACTATAATGCCAAAACCAGTTCATGTTCTTTAATTGCAAATTGTTGAAAGAGATCGGTATCATACGGCCAAACAGCCGTTTTACAGAAGCACATTAAAGAAAAAATGGTCCAATATCATCTCGAGACAATAAAAACAAAACACTTTGAGAGTAAATACAATTTTGCCATGTGAAAAGTTTCTCAAAAATCTGTCGTTCGAAATCGCCTTTAAACTGTAGATCTCGCCACTCATGTACGAAATTAACAAACACAACATATGTATGTATGTAAGTGGTGTGAGAAGTTAGATTGTAATCCTGGCTAAAGGGTTGTAATGATCAATTGTGGATATACATATGTACAGTAATCCTTCGATTTACGTCGCCTCGATATTAACGTTGTTTCGATTTACGTCGTCAAATTTTTTGTTCCCTCTAACTTCAATCAGCGTCGTCATCCGATTTACGTCGCCTTTTTTTGGAACCAACTGCGACGTAAATCGAGGGATTACTGTAACTTTTTTAAGTTCCTTGTTAAAAACATACTACTTTGTAGTATGAGCAATATGAAATTCAATTTACGTCGCCTTTTTTTTGGAACCAACTGCGACGTAAATCGAGGGATTACTGTAACTTTTTTAAGTTCCTTGTTAAAAACATACTACTTTGTAGTATGAGCAATATGAAATTCAATTTACGTCGCCTTTTTTTTGGAACCAACTGCGACGTAAATCGAGGGATTACTGTAACTTTTTTAAGTTCCTTGTTAAAAACATACTACTTTGTAGTATGAGCAATATGAAATTCAATTTACGTCGCCTTTTTTTTTTGGAATCAACTGCGACGTAAATCGAGGGATTACTGTAACGTGTTATCCACAATCACTACTTATGAATAATCGAAAACGTTTACGATATTTCCCGGTATACGACTTTATAAAACTGAGGACTTTTGATTCTGATTTTATGACGAAAAAACCGGATATTGAATCCCAGAGGATTTCATCCATGTATTCCCTGATGGATTCAGATCGATCATGCGACAAATTCGGATGTGGAATCTTTTCCAAGCTGAAATAACGACTCTAAAGAGAGCCAATGTGAGGTTAGGTTAGGTTAGAGGACGTGTACTTGTTTCTCACAGCACTTATGTTGTGTGTGTTAATTTTATACATGAGTGGTGGGACCTACAGTTTAAAATCGACTCCGAACGACAGATTTTTTGAGAAACTTTTTCATGGCAATTTTTATTTACTCTCAGAATTTTTGGAAGAAATCTGCTGAGAGGGAGTCGCCGAAGAAAATACTTTTTTTGTATTTTGTCTTTGATGTCTGGCCTGGGACTCGAACCCTGGCTTTGCGACTAATAAGCCAACACACTACCTACTAGACTACGGCGATTTAAAAACATACAAACACAACGTATGCAAGTGGTGTCAGAAGTTAGGTTGTAATCCTTGCTAAAGGATTGTAATGATCAATTGTGGATACATTCATCCATGTTATCGACAATCACTACTTATGAATAATTGTAATCGTTTACGATATTTCTCACCGCTCTTGCCATAGTTACGGGAAATATACGACTTTAGGAAACTGAGGAATTTTTATCCTGATTTTATGACGAAAAAACCGGATTTTTAATCCCAAAGAATTTCATCATTGTCTTCTCCAGCGGATTCCGATCGATCATTTAGCAAATTCAGATGTGGAATCTTTTCCAGGCTGAAATAACGAGCCAATGTGAACTAGGCATTCATCTAAAAAGGCTTAAAGAAAAGTTTACACTGGTATACCAAAGAGTTTAGGCAAACGTGGCTCGCTATGGACATATGCAGAACAAAACATGCGTTAAACTTCATCTTAGGAACTCTGGCTACTGGATACAAGATTGCGAGTAACTCAAAACGACTTCTGCAGACACTACAATGAAGGCGGAAAATAGGCAATCTTAGAAGATCGTCTACGTCATTATCCGACAATTAGGCACCTAATATAAACGATTTTTGATCACTAATTTAAGCTAAGCTTAGCTAACACCCTGTTAACTGGCCTTAAGTGTAGAAAAACACTCTGAAACTGAAAATAAAATATTTTTTCATAAAAATATATGCAAGCAAAAGTAGTAGGAGAGAAAGAACAAAAGTGTGTGTGTGTGAGAGAGAGAGAGAGAGAAGTAATATTGAGAAGTATTTCTTGTTTTCATAAAAATTTTGTTGTTTTCTTAAGAAGAAAAGAAAAAAAATTGAAAAGTTTTTAAAATAAATTTTTCCATTATTTTTATTCTTTTATAAATATGTACATATACAGGCAAACACACACACCTATGTATATACATATAATCCATAGGTAACTTTTCTTTTTATATTGTTTAATATTCTTTTAACTTTTTCTAGTTATTTTTTTTTCCTTCTTTTCCTATTTTCTATTGTTTTTTGTTGTTGTTGTTGTTGTTGTTTGTTTTTCTGTCTTTTTGATTGTGTATTGTTTTATTGGTACTTGAATATTCAAGTATTTATTATTGTTTCTATTATTTTTATGCTGCTGCTATTACTTTTATTATTGCTGTTGCCGCAGCAGTGCCACAGAGGGAGAGAGATAGAGAGAGAGAGCACGAACTCTTATGTAAAGAAGATTATTTAATATTTGATGTGTTTTTCCAAGAAACAAATAAATAATAAAAAAAGAAAAAGTAAAGCCATGGAAGCAATTGTAGCAGTTAGAAAAAGGTTTTCTTTTTTTTATTTTATTTTAAAAACATTTGAATACAAGACAATAAGTTTTATAAACAGTTATTGGCATTATAAGTTATTCAATAGAATACGGCAAATGGCTTCGTCTAATATTTACAAGCATTTTTGACAAGCAGCTGATTTAAAAAATATTTCACAACGCCCTCTATAAGTTCAATAACTTAACATGTATTGTCCTCACATATATTCCTATAAAATTTCACTCAAAACTTAAACCACAACCTCGTCAGGAAATAATACTCAATAGCAGGTGCAGATAGAAATACTCGACTAAGACCAGTTATTTCTTGAAGTTATTCTGTACATCTCTTGATAAAGAATGCCTTAATAGATCTTTGTCGTTCAATTCTGATCTCATGATAAAGAAGGCCTTAATAGATCTTTGTCACCCACTTATGGCAGGCTTTTAAATACATTCTAAGCTAAAAATATGTGAGTAGAGAAGAAAGAAAATCAAAGCCAT
The DNA here is from genome assembly GCA_932273835.1 of Sarcophaga variegata. Taxonomy (NCBI): domain Eukaryota; kingdom Metazoa; phylum Arthropoda; class Insecta; order Diptera; family Sarcophagidae; genus Sarcophaga; species Sarcophaga variegata. Next base: position 104,035,667 of record OW026361.1, read on the forward strand.
TGTTGACGACTTGTTCCAATAAAACTTTCTGCGGCCTCTATAAAGCACTTTACTTTCAAGAACATCTCTCGACTAAAAGTTTCCACAGCTAAGGCCAGTCAAAGTGCTTAGATAGGAAGCTTTAAATGCCTTCTAAGAGAAGATTTGAAAATGAAAGCAAAACTTAAGATATCTTGGCTTTGAAACCTTCGGTCATCTGGTAAATATCTTTCAAATCAGTGCGTTATGAGGACAACATCTTAATAGTGATGATTGGAAAGAATTCAAGGGGACTTAAGGTGAAATAGAATAAAAACAGGCGAGGTAAAGATGTTTACAAGAAAATCAAAGCTTAGGCGTTATGATACCCGCTTTTCCTTTCTTGACAAGGAGATCTAGATATCCAAACAGTTGGATTATCCAACCGTATTCTAGTAGGTAGTGTGTTGGCTTATTAGACGTAAAGCCAGGGTTCGAGCCACAGGACAGACATCAAAACAAAATACAAAAAGTATTTCTTCGGCAACTTCCTCTCAGCAGATTTCTGGCAAAAACTCAGAGTAAATAAAATTGCCATGAAAAGTTTTTCAAAAAACTCTCGTTAGGAGTCGACTTGAAACTGTAGGTCCCGCCACTCATGTAAAAAATTAACACACACAACATAAGTGGTGTGAGAAACTAGGTCGTAATCCTGACTGAAGGGTTGTAATGACCAATTATGTATGTATGTATCCTTGCTGGGAAATTGAAATGGAAATAATACTGTGGTAAAAGGACCGTTGAAATTGCAACTGTTGGTGAGTTTTGTTTTATTATTTCACGAGGTGAACTCATTGAAAAATTCTGGCACAATACTCTAACACGCTAATACTTCTCGATACACTACAACACTCAGTCCGGGTACTAGCTCAATGTTATCCGCCGCGGGGTAGAGAAGGTTTTAAGCCGATCAAAGCCAAATTGAATGCGAATTTTCTTCTAAGTTTAATTAGAAACAATTTTGCAAAGTTACAAACACTCCTTTAATTGTGGAACGAGGACAAATTTGGACGAACTATGTTCTACGGTCGCCGTAGTCTAGTAGGTAGTGCATTGGCTTATTAGACGTAAAGCCAGGGTTCGAGCCCCAGGCCAGACATAAAAACAAAATACAAAAAATATTTCTTCGGCGACTTCCTCTCAGTAGATTTCTGGCAAAAACTCTGAGAGTAAATAGAACATTGCCATGAAAAGTTTCTCAAAAATCTGTCGTTCGGAGTCGACTTTAAACTGTAGGTTCCACCACTCATGTATAAAATTAACACACACAACATAAGTGGTGTGAGAAACTAGGTCGTCATCCTGACTGAAGGGTTGTAATGACTAATTACGTATGTATGTATGTTCTACGGTCTAACACAAAGCCCCAAATTTCCAATATTCTCTCATTCTGGAGTCGTAGACGTGCAAAGAAAACATGCAGGACGCCCTTCACAACATCATCACCACAATTTGATTTGATACGATCTGAAGCACCCATGTTTGATTAGCAACTACATGATGTAGAAGTCTAGGTCACCATTAGTTCTGTCCAGTCATTCCCAGATTTCAAGTACCCTTCTCAGCCTGCCACTTATACACAGACAATTGCAACAAATTGTCAATAGCATCGGATCTACTGGAGTCTAGTCAGACCGCTTAATTGGCATGTTGCACACCACAATGTTGGATGCTGGAAGTAAAACTAGGGCTTTGGTAACGAGCCTACTTGTCCAGACAATTGTGGGTATAATATGACTAGGAATATTGGTTTGTTTGGGGCCATAAAGTATACCGCCAGTATATATTTGAAAACGAAAATGCGCTTAAACTCTTCGCAACGGCTTATTTGTACCACACTTTGGGACTTTTCATTATAACCGGACTGAGCATCCATCGACATCATCGTTTGCGAAAACGCAAGTGAAGATGTGAAATGACTGCCGTGTACAACAGAGGTCAGCAATGAGTATTCAAAACGATGAATAGATTCGAATCATACTTATAATTTCTGATACTTATACGCATTCATACCTATTTTAATGTCATACTCATACTACTCATATTCAAAGCTTGAAATACTCATGGTACTCATAATTAACAATACGCATGATGTTATTGATTTCGACTTTCCATGACTCATCGTATACACGAATCACAAAATAAGTGTAATTCGCGTACGAACACTACAATACTCACAAGAAGATTGTGTGTTTGCTCTGCTTGCTGTCTTTGTCTTTTTTGTTTACGTGTCTCTCTTCTTTCTTTGTAAATGCCACAACAACTAAAACTGTAAATTTTGACGAATGATTCGAATCACTCGAATCATTTATGTGTATTATAAGTATTTTTCGAAATTTATGAATCTGAATGAGTAGGCGTATGAATCAAACATAGTTCGAATGTTATGAGTTTGATGTTAACGTTGTACTCATACTCATTGCAACCTGTACTTATAAATCAATGTTGTAGTGAGTACGAATGAATCAGAGTAGTTGGATTTCAATACTGTTGACAAAATTTCATGAGTACTTATGAGTAGCTGATCTCTGGTGTGGACCAATAATTAATGAGCGTATTTACATGATAACAACTGTGGCACCCGTCTCAAAAGGGTTAGTGAATTATCAGCCAATATATTGAGCAATGAAGCTCAACAATGGGAATTTACTTACATGCCCAGTAATAATACCCGTTTTTGTTTGCCCACATAAAACATCATGATTTATTTTATAACGGGATATTGGAATATCCTTTAAAATGTTTAATGGCGTCTACATTTGTTGCCGTTCAATTGCCAATAAAAATAATTTTTTTTTGTTTTTATTTTTCCTTATCGTCTCCTATTTTAACTGGCATTTGTAAAATTCCAATTCAAATTAATTTTTCTTTAATTGCGGCAGCCAGTCAGCCAGCCAGCTACATAATTTCATACGCTTTTCATTTTACAACGAAAAATAAATTGTCATAAAAATTACACACATACACACACGCACTCATACACACAGAGACATAATATGAGAAATCAAAATGAAAATGGAAATGGAAAACGAATACAAAGGGAAGGGAAAGAAAATTATGATTTAAAATGGAAATAAATTCCAGACTACTCAGCCAAAACACAGCCCTACTATGTACATATCAAGCATACATATACGAGTATATGTATGTAGAGAGAGATAGACCGTGGGGGTAATAAAGTAATAAACTCAACTCAACAATGTATAACAAATTGTTTTTTGAATGTTATTAAAATAATATTAAAAAAAACAAAAAAAAAAGCATGGGGAAACGAGAAAACGAATAAATTTATGAGGCTTTAGATAAATCTTCGAAGAAATGAAAATGAAAAAAAAACGAAACTCATCCTTTAACATGCCTCAAGAACTCAAAAATTGCTTTAAAAAGAAGGAAAAATCTGCAAGACCACGTTAATGTTAAGGCAATGGTGTTGCGGCGGCGGTTGCTGCTGCTTGCTGCTGCTAATGGTGATACCAATCAATGGGGTTGTGTTGTAGCGAAGAAAAAAAGTTTCTTTAAAAGCCTTAACGTTTTTGCCTGCGTTGTGTTGAAATATTCGCTTTTCGCTTTACACGAGATATTGTATCACAGCAAAAATAATTCAGTTTTTAAAATGTATTTAGAAACGAAGGAATAGAGGGAGAGATAAAGCCAAAGTCAAAGCAGAAATACGCATAATTTAGGAAAAACTGTTGCCTCTCCCCCTGCCTTGCCTGGCTGCTCTTTTTCAGCGAATGCAGCCTGTATTCTGTGGTTGGCTTATGGTCTCTTCTGTCCGTCTGGCCGCCAACTAAACTAATCTCTGTAGCGAAAGCAGAAGGAGGATGGTGTTGTTGTTGACGATGGTGTTAGTGGTGGTGGTGGTGGCGTTGATGGTGTTGGTTTGGCGGCACAATTCTTATCAATTCATCGCGATCACAAAACCGCCAACCAACATCCAAATAGCAAAACGAAAACCAGAAACATTGAACATTGAATTGTACGTTCTTTAAGAGAATTGTATCAATAATTTAATGTACAAGAGTAAGTATGTATATGAAAGATATACGAGGGTATGCTCAAAAAGTAAGGAATATCTGCAATGAATTTCACACGTTTCAGTTGCAGTAGAAGAACTAAAAGGGCGGAATAAGGAGATACCCTAAAGGCCCTTTATAAATTGCATATAATCGTTCGGAATCGGAAAAGATTTAAGAACGCAGAAAGTACGTAAAAGATTTCTACAGATTGTAGGAGTAATGGGAGCGCATTGCTTAATGCCATCAAGTGCTTATCGCTAGAGTTGGAAATAGTATTGGCGCAACAGTTTTATACCTTGAAAGCACTTTTTAAAGGAACCCAAAGAGGGATACTAATAACTCCAGAATAAGGCTTACAACCTATGATATATTGTAGGCTGATTGTCTCAGTTATACTGAGTATTTTGCGGTGGTCTTGCCATGAAAAGTTTCTCAAAAATCTGTCGTTTGGAGTCGACTTTAAACTTAGGGTCCCGCCGCTCATGTATTTTTTTTTTGCGTGTGAGGTAGGGTTCAAAATGCCTTCGCACTTACAGTGACCGTCGTCAGCTGCGTCCTCCTCTTCTGGGGATACTCCCTTCCCGGGACGGCTATCTGCATTACTTCGGGAAGGGCCCAGAACGACGTCCTGTTAAGGACCGTTGTCTACTCTCCCACGTCTGGGTACGCCATATTCGAAGCCAGCTTCATGCTATTGGCTCGTCTTCTCATGTATCATTCTGTCGTACTGTATCAAGGTCGACCTTCTTCCTGCGGGGTACACATTCTACGTATCTTCTCACAGCGCTCCACTTCGTCTCGCTTTCGAGCATTGCGTCAACAATATTGTCGGGTGTAAATTCGCCAATCTGTTTCATCAACACATTCTTCTCGTCTTGCCATTTGATACAATGGAAGAATGTGTGTTCAGCGTCGTCACTCATTTCCTCGCAATAAATGCAGCCAGGATCATTCACCTTGCCCATGCGGTGCAGATATTGTCGTAAATAACCATGACCTGAAAGAAACTGGTTCAGGAAGTAGTTAATTTCCCCAAAATTTCTCTGTGTCCATGCTTCTATAGATGGAATAAGTCTAGAGCAGTCCATCTTCCACTTGTTTCATCGCTCTATCCACTTTGCCATCGCCACTCATGTATAAAATGAACACACACAACATCAGTGGTGTGAGAAGCTAGGCCGTAATCCTGACTGAAGGATTGTAATGGCCAATTATGTATGTATATATGTGTTCTGCGGTGGTCATTTGATGGTGAGGCTTTACGTCGTTGACAGCAGGAGGATAGCTGAAATATGGCTACGCTCTACCGGACTGATTGGATAAGAAGAGGAGCTAATTGTCTTCTTTCTCTAAATCTCATGATTATCCATCGTTCTATTGCGGTTTTTACTGTCCCAATCGCCTCGGCGTCACACTTGTCTGGGTTCCCGGACACTGCGATATTCCGGGAAACTACAGGGCCGACGAGCTGGCCAAGGCTGGCGCTCTACTTCCGGAATCTTCCTCAATCAACGTGGGAATGCCACTTACTTCGTTCAAACTGGCTATTACGCGGAAATTCTCCCGGGATGCCGACCGGTCCTGGATCAATGAGGAATCCTGTTCCATTGCTAGGTTCACTTGGCCCACAATGGATAGGAGGCGTACCAACTTGGACTTGGCCGTAATATCATCTCGATCATAGTGGCCATGCTTACAGGCCACTGTGTTATGGGTAGATACGCGGAAAGAATGCGGCTCCCGTTTAATGACTTCTGCCGTGGGTGCAGATCCGTTGAGGAGGACGAGACTGTTATCCGCTTTCTTTGTCAATGCCCATCTCTTGCGAGGTACAGATATAGGTTATTTGGCTCTCCGACCCTTGTCAGCTTGACGGGGCTATCGTCCATTGATATCAAGGATATAGCCTGGTTTATCAAACTTTCTGGCTGGTTTTCCAGCGTGGGGTAGTCGTGCTTTTTGGAAATTGTGCATTCCTTGTGCTGACCAACTTCCCCCTCTTTGGAACGGAGGAACTTGGTCAGTGCAGAGGCTGCGTTCACCTGTGGCATCACAACGGGCCGCTATGCGTGCTCAAGTGAGCTTTTTGGTAAATGAAAGCTACCACGCTAACCTAACCTAACCTGTCCCAATCGAAGGCAAGCTAATAGACTTGACATTCTATTGAATGACTTCTACAAGAGTTATGAACTTTATCAGGAGTATTACGGACTTTTATGTCAATACCCAAGTATTGCTATAAAGGGGAGAAGGTTCTTGACTCCACAAAAAAAAAACTAAAGCATTAGCATGAGTTATTTTGAGGTCGGGATTGTTTCCTTAAGGGAATGTTTGATTCCAGAGTTGGATCTTGATTTTGTGGTATCACAATGGGGCAAATCTCCGGCCTAAGTGCAGTCTTATACTCCAAGGATGGATCGCCAGCTAACCTGAAAAACTAAAAACAAAAACAACACAGTTTTTGAACCAACCTCGTATGTATGTTTGTACGTTTGACTTACTGACTAAGCGCGTATGAATAAATGAATGAATCAGAGACCAACCAACAAACCAAACCTCTTGAAAATATTTAGAAAAAACGAAACAAAAACCAATAAAAATTCATACACAAAATCTAAAACGAAAAAGAACCCAAAACTAAACAAAAAAAGGGAAGGAGAAGGAACAACAATTGCAAGCATTTGAAAACGTTGCTGATCATCTCTAGGAAAGCAATTTAATGGCATGGTTTTAATAATGGCGACAATTGAAAACCGATAAATCTTTTAATATTACACCAGATACCAATACCAATACAAACAAATAAACAAACAAACAAACATATTTTTTCTATGTTTTTATTATTATCGTTGTTGTTATTGTTCTACCATAACCTCGATTATGTTTTTAGTGGCATTGGCTTTCAAATATTCCAAAGAATATTTATGAGTCTATAAACTTAGAAAGCAAAAGAAAGAAAGAAAACAAGAAAACGAGAATATTTTTTCATTTCATTTTTATGATTTTTGCATATTTGCTTGCTTATAAGCATTTTTAAAAGAAGAAGGATTGGATTGTTGGAAGGAATGAAGGAATGAATTTATTTGCCTTTAATTGCCAATGATAGATGAACAAATAAAAACCAAGACAAGAGTAGTCACATATGGAGCGTTGTTGTGGATGGTTTGAACAGTTATTGCTTAATTGTCAATCAAAACTAAAACGAAATCTGGAATTTATAGGCTCGTTTTTGTATTACTGGAAGAGGTCAGAAGGAAAAGGAGAGATCAATATCGTGATTAATAACATCTTAGTTTTTGACATGATTTATAAGCTTTTTATGGATCTATATTGATTGCATGGAATAACAAAAAGAAAAAAAAACAAACTTCAGGAATTTGTGAACATTCCAACACACTTTATAGGGGAGCCTTTTGTTCACTAAGTCCACTCATCATATCTCTTTCAGAAAAACATTTCTGCTGAAAAAACCAGTCTACAACTAGGACATTGGAAACGAGACTATTTCTCTAATTAATTGCGAGTGTAATATAAGGCAACACTTACGGCCTGTTGGCTTCAGACTGAGAAGATTGAATTGTTTGGGGCCATAAGGCATACCGCCAGTATATATTTGAAAACGAATATGCGTTTAACCTTTTCGCAACGGCGCACTTGTACCACACTACACTACTCTGTAGAGTACAGCATTATTACAACGCTTTAGTCAGGATTACAACCTAGCTTCTCACACCACCCATGTTGTTGTGTCATTATTATTATACATGAGTGGAGTGACCGCTACAGTATAATGTCGACTACGAAAAACAGATTTTTGTGACACTTTTTATTTCCATTTTTTTTACACTCAGAGTATTTGCCAGAAGACTGATGATAGGAAGTTTCCGAAAGAAATATTTGTTTTCATCTTTCGTTTTGTCCGAGATGTATAAGTTGGGATTTGAACCATGGGCTTGCGTCTAATAAAGGGTCCGCCAAATAACTTTTTTTTTTTTTTGAAAATGCTTTGAAAGAAAACCTACTGAATATTTTCTCAAATTTCTTTTTTTATTTGAAAGTACAATCCTTCCGGCTAATAATGGAAAATAATTTCATTCAAATGGCTGCCTCGGCTGGCCATCGATCGATCGGTCCAATTTTTAAGCACATTATCAATTGTTTGCAGCTGTATTTCACCAATGGCTTCACGAATATTGTCCTTTAAAGCGTCAATTGTCTCTGGCTTGTCGGCGTAACACTTATTTTTGACGGCACCCCACAAATAATAGTCCAACGGTGTCAAATCACAGCTCCGAGGTGGCCAAACGACATCAGCTCTGCCGCTGATAATGCGATCTTCAAAAACAGGGCGCAAAGCATCGAGTGTAGCTTCGGCTGTGTGGCACGTAGCGTCGTCCTGTTGAAAGCAAATGTTACCAATATCCTCCTCTTCAATTTTTGTGAACAAAAATTCGTTCAACATGGCCCGATAACGATCGCCATTGACTGTAACGACCACTCCTTGCTTATTTTCGAAGGAAAATGGTCCAATTATGCCTCTGGACCAAAATCCGCACCAAACAGTGACTCGTTTTGGGTGCGTCGGCTTTTCAATGTATGCGTGCGGGTTTTCTGTGCCCCAAATGCGATAATTTTGTTTACATACCCGCCAAGATCAAAATGAGCTTCATCTGAAAAGAGGATTTTTTTTTGCCAAATTCGGCATCTTCTGGTGTAGGCTGCATGGCCAGCCGAGGCAGCCATTTGAATGAAATTATTTTCCATTATTAACCGGATGGATTGTACTTTCAAATAAAAAAAGAAATTTGAGAAAATATTCAGTAGTTTTTTTTTTAAAGCATTTAAAAAAAAAAGTTATTTGGCGGACTCTTTACTAGACTGAGGAGACTTCATCTGATGTAACATTTAAACAGAGTTGGGAAGATTATGAAGAAATTTTAAGACACTGAAAGCGTTATAGCTTCGTTACATCCGAAAATATCTCTTCTGTTAAGAAATCGAGTGGCGCGTTATACAAATTTTTTCGATTTTTTGTCATTCTCAACAATTGGGACCTATTAAGGCTCGTTTTGTAGTTGAATTTGCAATTCTATTCACGTAAAATGCAATTCATGCTACAATTACAGCCGTAGATATGCTAATTGGTTGCTTGAACAATAGACTTTCAATTTTAATTTTACGAATAGAATTTCCTTCAGCAGAAAAACACATTTCTCACTTAGTCGCTACATCTACTAGCGAAATTGTTTCATATGGGGTATGGAAGAAGCGAGTGTGAAAAGCCATTAACTCCCGAACTAATTAATGTTTGGTACGTACCAGAGATCAGCAATGAATCGCTTTTTCGCTACTCATAAGTACTCATGAAATTTTGAGTATGAGTAAGTCAACAAGTATTGAAATCCAACTACTCTGATTCATTCGTACTCAACACAACATTGATTTATAAGTACAAGTTGCAATGAGTATGAGTACAACGTTGACATCAAACTCATAACATTCGAACTATGTTTGATTCATATGCCTACTCATTCAGATTCATAAATTTAGAAAAATACTTATAATACTCATAAATGATTCGAGTGATTCGAATCATTCATCAAAATTTACAGTCTTAGTTGTTGTTGCATTTACAAAGAGAGAAGAAAGATACATAAACAAAAAAGACAGAGACAGCAAGCAGAGCAAACACACAACCTTCTTGTGAGTATTGTTGTGTTCTTACGCGAATCATACATATTTTGTGATTTGTGTATACAATGAGTCATGGAGAGTCGAAATCAATAACATCATGCGTATTGTTAAGTATGAGTACCATGAGTATTTCAAACTTTGAATATGAGTAGTATGGGTATGACATTAAAATAAGTATGAATGCGAATAGTATCAGAAATTAAAAGTATGATTCGAATCTACTCATCGTTTTGAATACTCATTGCTGACCTCTGGTACGTACTATTGTCTGGAGATGTAATGGAGCCTTTTTTTAATTATCCCCGAAGCACAGTTACCACTTCATGGGTGTTCAGAGCTCTATGGCTGTATTGACTATACCGATTATTTTTAGGCCTGCCTTTGAATATTATTAATGGACGGTATCTGGTTTCAAAAAGACGATGCCATAAGCCACACAGCATGACCGATTTTTAGCTTTAATGCATGAGAAGTTTCCAGAAAACTATAATCATATTTAATGACGTCAATTGGCCAACAAAAACATGATTGATTTGATATCGTGGTTATCTTAAAGACAATTCTGTCAAAAACCGTGCGAGTGAAATAAAATTCTCAAAAGTCTGTCGTCCAGATTCGGCTTTAAACTGTAGGGCTCGCCATTAAGGGAAAAATGAATACATACAACGTGGTGATATGAGAAACTAGGTGGCAATACTGACTAAATAATCTCTTACGGTTGAAGCATTTAAAAATCAAAATTCGTTAAGCTATCACCGAGATCGCCGCAGTCTAGTAGGTAGTGTGTTGGCTTATTAGACGTAAAGCCAGGGTTCAAAGCCCAGGCCAGACATCAAAACAAAATACAAAAAAAGTATTTCTTCGGCGACTTTCTCTCAGCAGATTTCTGGCAAAAACTCTGAGAGTAAATAAAAACTGCCGTGAAAAGTTTCTCAGTGGTCCCACACTCATGTATAAAATTAACACACACAACATAAGTGGTGTGAGAAACTAGGCCATAATCCTGACTGAAGGGTTGTAATGACCAATTATGTATGTATCACCGAAATAACGCTTGAAATGTATGAAAAAGTAATTGAAATATACCTTAAAAGGATCGTCTGCTGTTGGCTATCGAGACATTGTATTTCGTGCATAATGAAATGGCCCAAGCATTACACTGAAATAAAGAAAGTTTCCTCGAAAACATGGCTTTATTTAACTTTAGTTTTGAAACTGAAAATTGTAGAAACCTTAAGGTAATGTATTTGGCCACCACTGACTACTTTTTCCTACGGACTACGGACATGAATTGTCAGATTAAATTAGAATTTCGAAAATAAAACAAACAAAAAAATGCATTGTCAGATGACTTTTACATAAGTAATGTTTTAATGTTGTTGTACAAGGGGAAGTGGATGTGGAAGTGGTGGAAGTCAGATGTAAAGTACATGTCGTGCAAGAGCGGTTTAAATAAATGAAATTTCCTTTCGTACTTTTATTTTTCCTCCTCCTTGTCACTGCCTGCTGCTGCGTTTGTAGTGTGTTTAACATTAAACAGGGGAGTATAAATAAAATAAAATAAGAAAAAAGAATTCCATTTAAGGTTTAAAAATAATAAATTACTCCCACTATTTTGAGCGGAAAAGCACAACGAATAAAAAAAGTAAAAGTTTTTTTGGTGGGGAAACAAATCCGACCATGTTTTTTTTTTGTTGTACAATTTTGTACATTTCCAGTCTTTAATTTTTGTTGCCTGGTTGTACTACTTAAATGTATGGATTTTTGTTTAACACAGAGAGAGGGAGAAAGAGACCGAGCGCGAGAAAGGAAAATTCTTGAGTTCAAAACAGTCAAAATGGCCAAATGTTCAACATGGAATACATAATGCACAACTACAACTACAACAACAACAAAAAAAAAAACGCAAAATTTTCTTCTGTTTTTTGTTGGAATAAAATTTTCTTCTTTTTTTTTTTGATGAAATTTACTGCCACTTTTGTTGGTAATTTTTTCCTGTTTTATTTTGGGAAAAAAATTGTTTTATTCTTATGTAATTATTGTTGTTGTTGTTTTGCCAACGTATTTTGTTTATGGCCTTAAATTTTTGTGCCATTTTTCAACACACAAAAAAATGTGGAGAAAAAAATCAAAACAACAAAAAAATTTTTAAGCTCCTCTTAAAATTAGCCTCGTCATTTTGAGCACCGAGAGAATATTTGCTGCAGTATGTATGCAGCAAGTGTATGTATGTATGTATGTGCAAGAGATTGTATGTGCATGTGAAAGTGATTTTTTTTTTGAAAAATTCCTTTTCACTGATGTGGTGTTAGTGGCAGTTTTGCTCGTTGATTTCTTTTATTTTTTTTCGGTTGTTTTTTCCTCTAGGATTTGTTCTAGTTTTTTGGTTGTTTAAAGCGTATTTAATTCACAATAACAACAACAACAACAAAAAACATTTGAAAAGAAAAAGATGAATCTTTTAAACTTTTAATTTTTCTGACGTTTGCTTTTTTGTCTGCCTGCTCTTACTTGAATTGGAAAATAGTCTCTTAAAAGTTTAAGTTTTGTTTTCATGAACAAATTATTTCTTTATAGAGATTATTTCTCTGCTTTTCTATTTTAAAATGTAGACAATAAACCAAATTCAGTTTATTTCTAGGCAAACACAGATGGCAACCCTATTATTATAGAACTAACCACCGTACGCAAACTGAAACAAAACAAGGAAAAAACGAAGACCGAATAAGAGAGAAGGAAATAATTTGCAACAGCATATACTCGGAGAAAATATTGCTTCTAGACAAAGACGGATGGCAACCATATCATCCTAGAAGCTGCTACATTAAATAAATTTGTACCTCCAGCCCTAAATCCATCAGTTCTGATGGTCTTCTGTGAGTGATATAGAGTAGGAGGAATCTAAACTAAACACAAAAATTATTAGCCACCCTCCACCGGCTGTCTATTCATATCTACTTTTCTAATAGTCGCCATTTTCTGTCTCAATGGAGATTTTTCGTCGTCCTACTTTGTCCGCAACCTCAATTCCATAAGCGTCTGCACTCATAGTGAGCGGCCGATGGTCTGTCTTTAACAGAACAACAATTTTTAAAAACCTGGCAGCAAGCATAAAATATAAGCCACCTACGAGCCTTCTGAAGTCGCCGTAGTCTAGTAGGTAGTGTGTCGGCTTATTAGACGTAAAGCTAGGGATCGAGTTCTAGGCCAGACAACAAAACAAAATACAATATTTCTTCGGCGACTTTCTCTCAGCAGATTTTTGGCAAAAACTCTGAGAGTAAAATAAAAATGCCATGAAAAGTTTCTCAAAAATCTGTCGTTCGGAGTCGACTTTAAACTGTAGGTCTCACCACTCACGTATAAAATTAACACACACAACATAAGTGGTGTGAGAAACTATATCGTAATCCTGACTGAAGGATTGTAATGACCAATTATTATGGGGCTTTCTCAAAGCCCCATACACTCTGAAACAGACTGTAGTTGTTTGTATGCTACTGAAAACTCTGGCTTCAACGATCAAGTCGGCAGGTGACTGCAAAAGTTCTCTATAACCAAGGTTCAACCAAACCATCAAATTTGGATTGGAACTATACTGTCAAGGCATTAATTACGACACATATTTGGCTACCACGAGACAACCTGTTAACGAAAGAAGTGAAACAAGAGTATGTAAACTACGGTTTTGCCAAGACCTTGGGTATAGTTGATCTGGATGTCCCTATTTACTACATGATATTCGAACCCGCTTTCGACCCTGGTTCTACAACAACAACAGCACCGAATAGATCCTGTTACAATAATTGTTCATACCGCCCATAGAACGCCTTCGAAATATTATTGACGGATGTGGATCACGAGAGAAAGTCGGTTATTACAGGACTATTCAGACTAAAAGAATGGAGCGGAGATAAACGCATAATTTACTTACTTAATTGGTCATTACTACTCTTCAGTAAGGATTACGACCTAGCTTCTCACACCCCTTATGTTCAGTGTGTTAATTTTATCCATAAGTGGCGGGACCTACTGCTTAAAATCGAGTCAGAATAACAGATTTTTGAGACACTTTTCATAGAAATTTTATTTACTCGCAGAATTTGTATCAGCATACTGCTGAGAGAAAGTTACTGGGAGAAATATTTCTTTAGGGGTCTAAACCGTGGCCTCATATCTAATAAGCCACCACACCAGCTACTAGACTACGGCGACTTCAATACACGCATTACTATTGACAGTAAAGCGGTCATTTCATCCCCGAAGAGCTGAATGTCATCGCTACTGCTTACAACTTGACTGTTTGAAGACCACCTAGCATATAGTGCGGATCGCAAAACGCCTGTCTACACCAGAGATCAGCAATGAATCGCTTTTTCGCTACTAATAAGTACTCATGAAATTTTGAGTATGAGTGAGTCAACAGTATTGAAATCCAACTACTCTGATTCATTCGTACTCAGTACAACATTGATTTATAAGTACAGGTTGCAATGAGTATGAGTACAACGTTGACATTAAACTCATAACATTCGAAATATGTTTGATTCATACGCGTACTCATTCAGATTCATAAATTTAGAAAAATACTTATAATACTCATAAATGATTCGAGTGATTCGAATCATTCATCAAAATTTATAGTCTTAGTTGTTGTTGCATTTACAAAGAAAGAAGAAAGTCGCATAAACAAAAAAGACAAAGACAGCAAGCAGAGCAAACACACAACCTTCTTGTGAGTATGTAGTGTTCGTACGCTATTCATACGTTCATACTTATTTTGAGATTCGTGTATACGATGAGTCATGGAGAGTCGAAATCAATCACATCATGCGTATTGTTAAGTACGAGTACCATGAGTATTTCAAACTTTGAATATGAGCAGTATGAGTATGACATTAAAATAAGTATGAATGCGTATAAGTATCAGAAATTATAAGTATGATTCGAATCTAATCAACGTTTTGAATACTCATTGCTGACCTCTGGTCTACACCTTGTTGTTGTGTAAGCAAATGTCTCACGATTCTAATAAAAAAAAAACCTCATAGCTTACTGGTCAAATTTTGCTTCAATAAAGCACAGATCTTCCACAGCAATGGAATTATGAACAAAAAGTTAAAAGAAAAACTCTAACACGGAAGTTCCTGTTTTTTAATTTTTTTTCGTTTTGTTTTGTTTTGTTTTAAATTTTCGTTAAAGAAACCATTTTTCAAACCATAATAATGAGCGCTAAAAACTGTTAAACTCAGCCGGAGAAGAAAGAAGCGCGCAATGCATAGCCGAAATAAAAAACTGAAAGAGAATTTTTCTTTGTCTGTGTATCTGTATAAGTGTGTGTGTATATCTCTTCTATTATGGGGTAATTAATGGTTCATTTAATAATTTCTGTTTCTGTTTCTGCTTCTGTGTTTTTATTCCAAGGAAAACTTTTCACCGTTTTTCGTGTTCTCTCGCGCTTACTGTTTTCCTGTTTTACTTCTTTTCTTTTTTGGAAAAAATCATAGTTACGCCAGTCGTTGGAAGTTTTAGTTTTTTTGTTCGTTTTGTTGCTTGTAAATGTTTCCTTTAAACAAAGTTTGTTTCTGTTAAGCAATTAATCAAAAGGCGACTTTTTATTTCTCACCCCCACTGCCTCCACTCCCCCTTCCACAGAGTATTGTTTAAAGTGGAAAACGCCAGCAACAACAACAAGGAGTACATACATACAACAACGAACGGGCAAAGAGCATAAAAAGTAAAATAAAATTTTCTCAGTGTTCGTTCTCTTGTTTAGGAAAGTGTCTGTCAATGAGTTTTCACTTGTTAAACGGAAAAAAAAACTTTTTTTTTCAAAATTTTTTTTTGTTGTAAGAAAAACACTATAAAACCTTTAATATTTTGTAAAGCAATAACAACAACAGAATAGTGGAAAAAATCGTAACAAAATTAAATGGAATTTGCATAACAAAAGAGAGAGAGAGAGAGAAAGAGAGAGTGAGGAAGACCGAAAACAAAAATTGTTTAAATATTTATGGTACAAGAAAATATAACACAGAGGCATAATGTTTTAATTTACAATCGTTGTGTTATACACTCGAGACAAATCGTCAATACAAAAAATATTCGTTTAAGAACTATATTTACAGAGAGTGAAACAAAAGTTTGAGGTTAGTAGGGCAAAAGGCTAAACAATGCCTAGTTAATTATATTGACCATCCAAAGGTACTTCTTTTATTATCACACAGTAATTTCTCGATAACAAACTAATAACGTTGCAATCTAAAGGAACTCATATGTAGCATCTGGTGGACCGATAAATAGTTTAAAACGTAGATCCACTGTTGAGCCATTTCGTAAATTTTGCCACTAAGTGTTGATTGGGATTCTGGTTAAGTTTGCTATACGGAAGAGATATCTGACAAGAATCGTACACAATGAGACAAAAACTAAAGGTGGTCATCAACATGTGCGTCAAAGTCATGTTCCCTGGTCTAACATCACCCGCAACAGGGAATTCTGGGACTTAACCAAAAAGAACCCATACTAAAACCAATTATTACAAGCCTTCAGTCAGGATTACGACCTAGTTTCTCACACCACTTATGTTGTGTGTGTTAATTTTATACATGAGTGGCGGGACCTACAGTTTTAAAGTCGACTCCGAACGACAGATTTTTGAGAAACTTTTCCAAGGCAATTTTATTTATTCTCAGAGTTTTTGCCAGAAATCTGCTGAGAGGAAGTCGCCGAAGAAATACTGCCTTTACGTCTAATAACCCAACACATTACCTACTAGACTGCGGCGACTTAACCAATCATTGGATCACAATATTAACACTCGTGAGGAATTTTGAAGACTCTAGGAGCTGACGTCGAACATCTTATAGACGCATGATACTTTAACGGCTAAGACAACACAATCTTACTACTGTTTTAATTACAAGGCTCACTCTTTTGGGGATTTTTGAATACAATGTATTAACATAAACTCGATAGTTGGTACCGTGGTTACGTTAGCATCATCTTCATCTTATTAGTTTTTGAAATGAAATCAATATGTGAGGCATTTGACAAAGGCTCTTAGCATGAATATGAATGGTAAATACAGATTGCTGTAGCATAAGCCGTCTGGGTAACTACTCATCCCAAACCCGCTGAAGTATTTTAGAAGACAGTTGGTTCGTTTTTTTAGATGCCAGTTCCGCTTGGTCACTTAGTCCGAAACAACGTTTACGTGAATTACAATTTTCTATAATGTACGTACGTATAATGACCTTTCTGGTACAGAGAAATCTTAGCATCCTTCTAGCCAACGCTGGACATAGAAGATGCTCCAACGATTTCTCACTGCTGTCTCAAAATTCTTAATGGGGGATTATTGCAATTTATGCCGAAATAATTTGCGTGGTAAGCCAGCGTACAGAGCCTAGTATAAACTACCACAACTTTGGAGATATTTTTGCTTGACTGATTGTTGTTAAGCTGCTGATAAGTTTGCCTTGTGATACAATGAGTTGTTAAACTGTTCCGTTCAGTATTGGCCTTTTACTAGAAAAATGCGCCTTAATCTCCCCACGATCTGACGCTTCAGAGTAAGGCTCTATGAATGAATCTAGTGTGATAGTACATTAACTGACTGAATCTAAACGTAGTAGTTTCTCCGCGTGGGTTCGAGCCCCAGGCCAGACATCAAAACGAAATATGAAAAAATATTTCTTTGGCGACTTCCTCTCAGCAGATTTCTGTCTCTCAAAAATCTGTCATTCGAAGTCGACTTTAAAAACTGTAGGTTCCACCACTCATGTATAAAATTAACACACACAACATAAGTGGTGTGAGAAACTAGGACGTTGTACAATGGGTCAATTCGACCTCCGGGTACTGTACTTGTCTTAATTGACAAGTACACGTCCTCTAACCTAACCTAACCTACGTGACCAGAACTCTTCAGTGAAAAGTTGATTTGGAAAGGAATGCTCTGTGAAAGGAAAATTAAACAGGATTAAAAACTCTTCACAAACCAAACGGGGTTTGAGGTAAATTATAATAAAAAAGGACATCTGAGTCATGCATCAAACTACCTCGAAATTACTAGTGTGTGAGGGCCAGTCTTTTGACGCAACGCTGTCGACTTAGGGCATACAGAATATGGAGCAAACCATGTAGATTCTGTGACGATGAAAATGAATTACGGGAACACATTTTTGGAACCTGTGAGGCATTAATGAACCGTAATAAAGGGTCCGCCAAATAACTTTTTTTTTGAAAATGCTTTAAAAAAAAAACTACTGAATATTTTCTCAAATTTCTTTCTTTTATTTGAAAGTACAATCCTTCCGGTTAATAATGGAAAATAATTTCATTCAAATGGCTGCCTCGGCTGGTCATGCAGTAGCCTATACGATCGGTCCAATTTTTAAGCACATTATCGATTGTGTGCAGCTGTATTTCACCAATGGCTTTACGAATATTGTCCTTTAAAGCGTCAATTGTCTCTGGCTTGTCGGCGTAACACTTATCTTTAACGGCACCCCACAAATAATAGTCCAACGGTGTCAAATCGCAGCTCCGAGGTGGTCAAACGACATCAGCTCTGCGGCTGATAATGCGATCTTCAAAAACAGGGCGCAAAACATCGAGTGTAGCTTCGGCTGTGTGGCACGTAGCGCCGTTCTGTTGAAACCCAATGTTGCCAATATCCTCCTCTTCAATTTTTGTGAACAAAAATTCGTTCAACATGGCCCGATAACGATCGCCATTGACTGTAACGGCCACTCCTTGCTCATTTTCGAAGAAAAATGGCCCAATTATGCCTCTGGACCAAAATCCGCACCAAACAGTGACTCGTTTTGGGTGGGTCGGCTTTTCAATGTATGCGTGCGGGTTTTCTGTGCCCCAAATGCGACAATTTTGCTTATTTACATACCTGGCAAGATCAAAATGAGCTTCATCTGAAAAGATGATTTTTTTTTGCCAAAATCGGCATCTTCTGTAAGTCGACAACATTACCATGATTTTCAAAGTAATGTCGCAATATTTCCCAGCGTTGTTCAAGCGTATACACAACCATATTCGTTCAGCGGAAGGATAAAACAAATTATCTGTCAAATCAGACATGAGCTAAGTGTTACCATTCACGAAATAAGCACTAGTTGAAAAAAAAAACGTTAGATGGCGGACCCGATAGTAGGTACAGAGTATTCTAGGAAATGAGTAAAAAATCATTGTTACGGTGGCTTGGTGCTTAAATTAGTTAAAATCATCTGAATTCATGTTTCCTCTAACCCTGTGACTTTGTAGTCCATGACTTTTTCTCGAAAAGTTTGCATAACTTTTTGATGAATTCACTGCCTGTTTTAATTCTTATTGATTTTCATTGTTTTTTGAGTGTATCCTTATTGCAAAAGGACCTTGTAATACATAGACTATCAACAAGAACAAAAAAAAAAATTCATTGTAATATTGATTGATTTTTGTTTCCACAGAGAATTGAAGAACAAATGAAAAAAAAGAAGAAAAACGACAGAAAATATTGAACGAATAGAAGAACATTTGAAACATTTAAAAACATAGCAAAAGAAAAAAAATACGAAAAAAAAAGAGAAACTTTTCTGAATATTTAACAAAAGAAAAGTTAAGTAAAGTTTTTTTTTAGTCCTTAAATTAAAATAATAAATTTACGATATAAGTTTTGAGCTGCTTTTTTTCTTCTTTTCTTTCCTATTAATTTGAGGGCAAAAAATCAAATGCTAAATACATTGTGAAATACAGCAGCAAATAAAAGCATTTTAATATTAAAATTAAAAAAAAAACACTAGAAATTAAAAGAAAGTAAAAAGAGTGTGAAAGAGATAGAGAGGGGGGAGTCAAGAAGAATATGCGATTAAGTTGTCGATAACTTTGTCTTTTAGTGACGACAGAAATTAAGTATTGGCGTCTACAAGTATTATGTTGCTATTAAAGCCATTCGACTTCTGTAATTTATTATTTTAAAGGTATGACAGAAAAGGAATTGAAAACGCAAAATTATGATTAAAAAGGTAATGTTTTATAGTCGATAGGTCCACAGCTCCATTGACAAAGGAAAAACAGGAGGCTGCCCAAGCTGCGTTGTAATACTATGTGACAGTTCTTCGTATAGTGATGTTGATAATGGAGGTTTTTTAGTACGACATATACAAATATCAGGGATTAAATGCAACCAGTCGCTTGATCATATCTTTCCTGCACGACTGGAGTCATCACAGCATTGCCTGAAGGCATCTTTCTACGCTTTTGTTTGAATTGAGCACCGATCAAGTCATTTTCTAATAAATTTTTTTTTTTTTTTTTTTTTTTTTGTAAAACCAGCACTCAGGGGATGGCCCCTACTCATGCAGTGCATTGTGCAGGTTTAGGAAAATAGGTTATAGGAAGGTGGAAAGAGGGAGTAGTGTTTGTGGACATTTGATTTAAACTCAAGATGCGAACGGCAAGGAAACGAGTTGCTGCTAGTTGACTATATAATGGTAAGTGCTATACCTTCACCATTAGACAGTCTACAACAATCGTCCACAAGAAGCCCGCATCATAAGGTTACTTGAGTTCAAAAAAAATTGATAGGTACTCTAAAGACTTCTTCTCTCTTGAAGAACAAATAGTGAGAGGAAGCACTTCTATGTGATCGGAATTAAAGATGATATTTTAGATTAACGAAGACCTCTAGCATCTTCTAGAAGCAGTCTGCAATTTTGCAAGTGTTAAAAATTCTGGGCGAACAGGCTTCACCTGGTTTCTAATTGACGAGGTGCTAAATGGGGAGGCCTTAGTAAGTATGGAATCTTTCAAGGGGTACTAGAATATATGCTGATCTTAGGAAAGCACAGAACTGCTAACTTTACATTTCTTCTTATGCAATTTCAAGGTTCCTATGTAAGACAGTGACAGGACACTAGAACTTTTGAAGATTCTATGCATTTATCTGCCGAAAACTCTGAGTAAATAAAAATTGCCTTAAAACTGTTGTTCAAAATCGAATTTAAATGTATAGATCCCGTCATTCACGGATAAAACTGACACACACAATGTGAGTGGTGTGGGGAGCTAGGTTGTAGTCTTAACACAACAAAAGAAAAACCCAACTCGCAAATGTAGAGTTTGTGCAACGAAAAGCATTCGAAAGTAGACTCGATATTACTGTCCGAGCTGTCCTGATAAACCTCCATTATGTATTGGACTTTGTTACAAATCCTATCATGAAGATAAGGTATCATAAGTGATTTGGTTGCTATAAAATTTTGTTATAAATACACGATGAAGTTGATTTTTGCGTGAAAGATCATTCCCTATAAGAAATAAAGTATTATTTTTGTAAAAAAAATGTATTTGTAGTATTTTTTAAGTTTTTTTTACCTAATTCTATTATGTTTGTGGCAAAAAAATTGCTATTTCAAAAGCCTGCATGTTATAATATATTTAAAGTAGGACGTGTATACTCGTCTTTGCAGTGCGGGATACCCTGTCAAAGACGAGTATACTCGTTCTTGGCAGCGAATGGGTTAAGTAAGTATGTAAAGATAACCAGCGTTAGACTACTTGGTGTAGAGACATACACGTACTTACTGGCAGTGTAGCAGTCATTATACTACTGAAGACCCTATACACTTTTAGATTGTTCAAGACACATTGAAAAGTTATGCTCATTTGTACTACTGAACACGGAGATATTTATTTTTATTTTATTTATTAATTACAATACAATTACAAATTATATTTTAATTATATACGAGCGGAGTGACTTGACCATATGCTCGGTATAGTGTCACAGACCAGAGTCTCTGGTGGGAATCGAACCCACGACCCTCACGCTAATAGTCTAGCACACTCCCCACTAGACTACCAGGGCACCCAACATGGAGATATACGGGTATTTGAGAGATGCATTCCTTTGCACAGAGGCAAAATAAATGAGCTCAAACAACGGAAAAAACGGAATGATAAACTTGGTTGGCTGTGGATATATGTATGTGTCATAACAGGATACTGCCACATGGACTCCGGAGGCTCATCCAAAACAAAGGTTTCTACAGAAATTGTAATTTTGAGGAGGAGAGCGAGACAATAGAACATCTTCGCTACGATTGTCCAGCACTAGAGGTACTGAGAGGAAGGATTTTGAGGCACCCAATGCTTATTGACAAAACGTGCCTGGTCGAAATTAATTTATATGAAAACATCCCAAGTTTAATGATGAATAAGGGAATAGGTACTTACTTAATTGGTCATTATAACCCTTCAGTCAGGATTACGACCTAGTTTCTCACACCACTTATGTTGTGTATGTTAATTTTACATACATGAGTGGCGGGACCTACAGTTTAAAGTCGACTCTGAACGACAGATTTTTGAGAAACTTTTCATGGCCATTTTTATTTACTCTCAGAGTTTTTGCCAGAAATCTGCTGAGAGAAAGTCGCCGAAGAAATATTTTTTGTATTTTATTTTGATGTCTGACCTGAAGCTCGAATCCTGGCTTTACGTCTAATAAGCCAACACACTACCTACTAGACTACGGCGACTTCAACTAGACTTAAGGGAATAGGTACTATTACAACGGGGTCTTATAGCACTCATTCTACGCTGCTTAAACAGACACAAAGTTGGGTAAACTTCGAAGGTTCGAAAGCCCAATAGCCTGATAAATATTCCCCCAACTTTTACTTTTAAATATGAGAGCATATAAGAAATACTTTTTAAGCCACTAAAGCCTAACCCAAAGAGCACAAAAAAACTCTGAAAACTTTGTTTTTTTTTTCTTGTTCAACTGAATTATTTTGTTTGAGATGCTGGAAAATGATAATAAAAAACTTTTTTTTTACGTTTTCAACTCCGTTTTTTGTGTGTTTTTAGATTTTTATTTAATAAATATGAAAACAATAAAACAAACACAATAAAAAAAAGTGAATCTCGTAAAGGGAATATCAAACGAAACACAAGTAGTTACACTTGCACTCAAAGCCAATAACACAGCAACACAATGTAAAAATGAATTGTTCGTCGTTGTACTAATTTTATTAAAAAATTATAAACATTTTAAAAAATAATTAAAAATGTGTTTTTACGAGCATAAATTATTTCATTTTATTACATTTTATTTTATTTTATAAATTTAATTTTTAATATTTATTTAGAAACGAACAGACAGCCAGGCAGGGCAGCTGCAATCAGTTTTATTATCAGGGGAAAGTGAGACTAAAAATTATTTTATAAAAACCTTTTTAATAAAAACATAAAATTTAATTTAATTTAAAGTGAATGAAAGAATAATTAATGAATAAATGGAACGAATAAAATAAACCTTTAAAAAATGTAATTTTTTTTATACATTATTTTAATGAAAATTTTATCAACATTTGCTAGCAGTGGCACATAATTATTGCGCTTTAAAAAATTGCACACAAATTTTTTTTTATCACAGTGATCTGCTATAGAGACAGACAAAAAGAAGGAGATAAATAAAGGCAATTAGAGCTTAAAGTCAAATTGCTAAATAAAGCGAAATGTAATGAGTGGATGGTACATAAAAAAACTGGCACTAATTGAAATGCCGTAAATGCAACTGGGCCTTGACATTGACGTGACAACAAGCAGTGGAGCCAGAGTCACAGGTCTTTTTCTGTAGGAAGTAGAAACCTTGCCAAAAGACCTGGTCTGCTTTTGGACAGCCTAAGCCTATTAAAAACTGCCTCATCCGACATTCCAAATTATCGCACGATATTATTGCGTAGGAAGTCGCCGTAGTCTAGTAGGTAGTGTGTTGGCTTATTAGACGTAAAGCCAGGGTTCAAACCCCAGGCCAGACATCAAAACAAAAATACAAAAAGTATTTCTTCGGCGACTTCCTCTCAGCAGATTTCTGGCAAAAACTCTGAGAGTAACTAAAAAAATTGCAATGAAAAGTTACTCTAAAATCTGTCGTTTGGAGTCGACTGTAAACTGTAGGTCCCTACACTCATGTATAAAATTTACTCACACAACAGTGTGTGTTAATAGTGGCGTGAGAAACTAGGTCGTAATCCTGACTGAAGGGCTGTAATGACCAATTATGTGTGTATGTATGTATGTATGTATGTATTATTGCGTATTACGGTCATCTTCCAGACATTACTTATGTCTTCTAACTTTTGTTCTATAACCGTAAGAGCACTGTGAAGTTATTCTGATTTTCGTTTCATAATTTCTGTTATTCTTCATCACTTTATGCTGAACCTTTAATGTAGGGGCCCAACAGCTAATACAGATACAGCTACACTGGTCTACCAAGTTAACTCATTCGCTGCCAAGCCAAAATTATATGAAGTCATTCCCATTGCCATTTATATTTTGAGTGTTATTGTTTACCAAAACCCTGTTATTTCTTGGTAAGAGCACATATATTATCATACATAATCATTCACAAGCAGAAAACCAAAGTCGAGTATACTCGTCGTGGGCAATAGGAAGGCGGAAGGACTCGATATCCTTTTTCGTATTTGCGTACGTTTTAGTAGAAAAACAAATAATAAATCACGCAGATGGATAAAATAAAGAAAATGGAATAAAACGAGACACATTGCGAAAATTGGCAACACTTGGAAATGTTTGTGGCAAAAAAATTCGCTAATTCAAAAGCCTGCAAGTTATAATATATTTAAAGTTAGACGAGTATACTCGTCTTGGCAGTGGGGGACACCCTGTCAAAGACGAGTATACTCGTCCTTGGCAGCGAATGGGTTAAACAAATTTCAGGATTCTGATAAATTTCCAAGCTCGCGAGAACATTGTCTGAACGACACGGCAACATTTTCGAACTAGAAACTAATTTAAACTGTGATTGAAGGTACCTTTTTGGAATCTGCCCATTGCAATACAATCACTAAGGTTACCTTATCATTGCAACGAACTCTAACATACCATAACAGTTATTGTGATGGCTATTGAAGCGATCAATATTTCCAGAAAAAATATTGGCATACTTTTGCTTAGCAGGGCAGCAAAGAATTCATCTTTGAAAGTTCCCAAACGCCGGACAATGAGAGAAAATATGGCTGCCTTCCAAAATATATCAATACAAAGTTTGTACCCAGTTCTACTACTGTATATAAACTATGTAGATATGCAATGTTACCAAACAATGCATCAACTATAAATCTGATGCCTGATTGCTTTTTGACTGCGTTAAAAATACACATTGACGACGTTTTGAAATAGTATACATTGTAAACATTTTGTACAGCGGCTTTGTGAAACACTACACTTTGTTCAAACACAAAGCAACTAACATTTTGGAAGACAGCCTATGTCGCTAGGCACTGAACACCTAGCACATGAAATAGTTTAAAACAGAACTCGGCAGATTGCAGTCTCTTTCTCCACTTCTAAGAGGAGGAACCGAAGCTACTTTGGCGCCATCTTATATCTGCTGAATAGCTTTTTAAGTTCTTCAAACCTATCCACTAAAGCTTTGACTTTTTAGTTACTGTCCGTTAAGAATTGTGATGAAAAGTGCTGAACGACTTTAATAATTTTATTCATCAAATCACTTTAATGGAACAATGAATTTACTTTTTACAATATTTATCAGGCCATAAACGATAAAATTTAAATGATCTTCTCTACCATTTAGTGCCAGTTAACATTTGGTTGGTAAAGATTTAATTTTATTTTTTTTAAATTAATTTTATGACTGTGTTTTGAAAAACAAACAAAAAATATTTAAATATTCCTTATAAAGCTAAAGAAGTAGTAAGTCTGCCTGATATTGATTGTAGCTTATCTGCATGGCATAACTTCAAATGGTTTAATCGGGTCTATAAAAAATGGTTGTTAATTAAAACGTTTTTAAGTTTTATTGATTCAAGAAGAGTTGTTTTTTTAAAAAGAGTTTATTTATGGTCCTAAGAATAGCGATGATAGATTGGTAGGGTATACCAAAAACGGTGGTGAAAACAGTTGATAGTGTTAGTTTTAAGTTCACAATTTCTATTGATAGGAAAATATTTGTTAAGCTATAAGAATAGGAAGTGTATGATCAAATTGGATATGCAAAACGAAAACAAATGCTTCAGAAGAACTCTTAAAACTTATGGTAATGAAACAGACATAAGTCTTCTTTGAATGAAACTAAATTCCCTCCTGGGGAGTGAATGGTGTACCAATCTGTTAATCTAGGTACAAACTTTTTCAAAGAGGCTACTTCTATCCAACACTTGCCATTTCCCCGTGAAGTTGCTAACAAAAGAAAAACCAATGCAATTCAGTGCATTTTTTTTTTTTATCAAAATTTCGTGTTAAATAAAGAACAGTCAAAGGCAGTTGAAGAGCTGCTAAGACACTATGAAAGATTCTCTGTTGGATACGGTTTATGGGCCGGGCCGATGACAGCATAGACCGTATTCCTCGAAGAACAAAAAAATCGCAACATTACTATCAACAGAGGAAGCTACCGGCCGTCGTGTTGCCCAAAATAATTAAATTGGCACGTAATACCATGCACCCCTTGACTAACGAGTTTGGCGACAATTATTTGCACATTTTCGAGCAGCAGCAGTTCAGTTCACTACTTTCTTTGAAGATAAGTGATGTCCCTCTTGTACAGAAAGAATCTGCCATTATTCTAGACCTGGAAGACAGCATTACAAAAACAGTGATAGTAAGTATCACCAAAAGAATCGAAGGAAAGAAGAGATCACTCTACATTTCTACATTTAAGGAACGTATTGATATGAGAAAGCATCTCCTTCCTCTTTATTATTTTGTTTCTTTGTTTCAGTTTCATTAATCAAGTTTTTTTTCCAGTTAAAAACATATTTGGTTACGAGGAAGATAGATTAGACTCTTAAGGGGTCGCTGCCTAACGTTATTACAATATTCATTGTCTATGTTAGACTCTTTTACGGTAAAAGGTTTCTTGGATGGATGATTTGATTTAATTTTTTACATTAATTTTAAGAATTTATAAAATCTATGGGTCGTTTCCAAGTTTTGAAGCCGAATTGTAAACTCTCGATTCCAGTAGACGATGTCATAGTCATATTAATTTGAAACATCGAGAGCCATGGCAAAAATGTTGATAGTGAGCGTCAAAGTTAACTCGATTTCGGGATGCAATATGAATTAAGGCCCAGAAATTAGATTCACTGAATTACCCGCAGTAAAGTGAAGTTGTTCGGTGGGATTTGAACCACGGACTCTCATCTAATAAGCCAACACACTACCTTCTAGACTATGATGACGTCAAATGCTTATTAAATTTCTATGAAAACTGCCTGGCTAATAGGAAAAACATAGTAGATTCAACTCATCCGTTGGGTTTTAACATCAAAGCTATCAGATGGAAACAAGCAAATTATTTTCCTGCTGCTTTTCTGGTTAAAACTTCACATCCGTAAATTCCATAAATTTATTACCATTTATTATTATAACTTGCCACAGTATTCTAATAAAGTGAAGCTTAAAATTTAACCCTTGAAACAAGCTACAAAGTAACCTGATGCAATTCAATTAATAACCGAACATCTTAGTGGATTTCATCAGCTCTACAACTCGTTAAAGACTTCACTTTTAATTTTATTCAACACAAGAGCTTTTATTTCCCATTTAAAAAACAATTTTTACTTTCAATTTTAATGACAATTTTAATTTCGAGTACAGGTTTTCTACTTAAAAATCCCATATTAATCTTGTGTGCCCATCTCTGATGTTTATCTCTCATATTAAATGTGATTAAAACTGTATTAAAGAAACCTTTTCATGCTCTTAACTTAATAGGAACAGAATAAGAAAGAAGAGAGAAATAAAAACTGTTTTCCAAAGTTTAAAAGGCAATTCTTTTTTTTTGCTTTCAACACTCAACTCAACTTTAATAAATAACAATAACAACAACAAAACAAAGTATGTATTAAATTATTTAAAATTATTTGTTTACTTACCTTTTTTCGTTGTTGTGTTGTTTTTGTTGTTTTTGTTGTTGGAATTACAGCAGCTTAAAACCAATAACAGCGTGAAATAACTAACAGCAGCAAAATGATGGCAGAGACAGCAGAGATACTTTTTTTGGTTATTTATTTTTTTTTTTTTTTTTGATAAAACGAAGAGACGTATAAAGAAATAATCCACAAAAAATAACAATAACAACAAGATATGAATAGAATAGAAAAAATATACACAGAAGCTGCTGTGTTTGTTAGCCGCAGCAGCGGCAAAGGATTTAAGTACGAAACAAAAAAAACAAAAGCAGCAGACGGTATTTTGTTTATTTTTTTAAGAGATTTTTACAAACTTTAAGGCATTATTTAATGAATTTTTTTGTATTAAAATTGAATTAATAATTAAAGAATAGAAAAACACTTACTTTTTTTTAATAAAACATGATTATTTTGAAGCTTTCCTTTACAAATTTTCTTTAAAAAGTAGTTTAAAAATGCATTTATTTCTCCAAATTACGCTCTCTTGTTAAATTACACACTTCACACACTTTCGCTCTCTCTCTCTCTTCGTCTCACTGTGACTCTCTTAATTTATAGGAGATGAATGGCTGTTGAAAGGCATATACAACAAATACACAAAGATTTTCGGTGTTTCTTTTTTTCGTTACTCTTTACTGTTATTTTTTTTATATAAAGAGCACGTTTTAATTTAAACAATTTCCTTAAAAACTTTAGATTTCATTAATTAATTAAGCATTTATTTGTTGCAATTTTACGAAAAAATTAATTAAAATCGCGACAATTGCCCGTAAGAAAAGAGTACGAATTTAATTTTACGATTTTTAGCACACAAAACACGAATACAGCAATACTAACTACACTTCTATAGCAGCGCAGAGAAAAGACTAAGCAGTACGATAAACAAACTCACACGACGGACACACATAGACACGAATGCAGCATAAGTTCATACACGGCAGGCAGGCAGGTTAAATTAATGAACAAAACGACGAGTTCTTATGCTGCTGCGATTTTAATATTAAAGTTAGTTATGTTGTTGTTGCAGTTGTTGTAACTAAAATTCTAATAGGATTGTATTGTTGTTACACAGTGGTTTTCTTGTTGTTGTTGTATTTATTGAATTTTTGCCATACAGCCAAGCATGATAACGCAGCAGACATGGAACGTAGACATTGAATTTATTTATTTTGTATTTCTCAGACTTTAATTTGGTCTTTTACAACAAAAGAAAAACACCTTACATGCTACATGCACTGACACACACGCACACACTAGTGCTTGCTTGTAAAATAAAGCCAAAAATTTTCCCGTTTCTCTCCTACAAACAACATACACGGTTAATTGAAACGCGACATTTTTTTTCAGTAAATCCAAAGGCAAGCAAGATTCCCGTACAATTTTTTCAACGAAATTCTAATAAAATTTTCTTTCAATTAGAAAACCAAATAGACAAGCTTCTCTAGGAATTTTCTTTAAATTTACTTTTTTTGCACACACACTTTAAAAACTTTTAGTTCTTCTAGCAATAAAATAAAAACCGAAAAAAACTCGAGAACTGCAATTTTAATTTCGTTTTTATTAATCGACAGTAAGGTTTTTTATTCGTTTGTTTAAATTTTATTGATAATTAATCAATTTCTTTTCTTATTTTTGCGTTTAATAAGCCAATATACACAATAAATTCTGTGAATGAATATCCTTTTTTACAAGATTTATCCGCTTACATTTTATTCCGTTTTATTTTTACGCGCTACGCCGCCGTCGTTTTCCAACTGAAGTCGTTTTTTTCCAAGCAAATTGAGTTTTTCTTTAGTATGCTTTGTTTTGTTTATTCGTCGCTGTGTTTTACAGCCAATGGATTTTGTTTTTGTTTACTTGTTTGTGTTATTTTCTCCAATTCGCCATTGAAGACAGAATGGTTGCAGTTGTTGCCATTTTTGATTACAAAATATTTTCCCATCTGGCAATACCACTGGTAGTGGTTGGAAAAATTTGTTAGTTCGTTAAAAAAGAAACGTTAAATTCGCATATTCTTTTTCCGTATCCGATTTGTTGTAAATCAAAATTAAGCTCGTTGAGAAGCTTAAATGAGAGCTAAAATGAATGAGAAGATGAGGGGAAAATCGGGTTTGTGTGTATATGTGGTGGGTTTTGCATCGTTTGTGTGTGTGTTGGACTTCAAAATTAATTAACACTGGTGTGGTGTGTTTATAATGTGGTTAAATTTTTGGTAAGTGTTGTCAGTTTCCAGTGTGGAGAATTTTTGTAAAGTGTGGTAAATTTGTCCGCTGTGGTAAGTTTTACAGGGTGGTGAATTTTTTCGTTGTTGTGAATAAAATTGAAATTCACCAAAGTGACATTATTCGAATGATGTCCTGCACTACCACATATTACTGTACTATCAATGGTGAATCAACCGGTTTGTGTCTGGAATACGTAATTTTCGCCTCCACTAGCAGAGCCATTGGTTTAAAACAAACTTAACATACATAAATTGCGATGCGAAACGGGGATGGGTAGAGTCACGTAGTGTAGCCATTGTGTCAATAAAAGTAAAATTTAAATTACTTTTTAATTAAATTTTTTAATAATTTTTTTTTACACTTTTAAACTTATTGACAGAGAAAATTTATTTATTTGCTGTTTTCCCCTCTTTGTTGATTTCATTTTCAGAAGTTGGTTACAAAATTTTATATTTGCTGGCAACATTAGACATTGTGTTTAAAATTATGTTATGTTATCACTACTAAGAGCACTGCCAGCTTTCGGGCGATTCACTTGAAGTGGAGTTTTTACAGAGAGGGCGCCGTTTTATTTAAAACGTTATGCAGCAGTTAAGTTTAAAATAGATTGACTTAAAGCCATTTGGACTTAAAGACATATTAGAAGGAAATTTATTAAAACAATTATTACTTCAAAAGCTATTGGAAGTCAATTCAAATTTTTACCGAAAAATTTTTTGGCACGGTTGTCCACAAAAGGAACCAATGAATGGTTTGAGAAATTAAATTTTTAAAAACATCCTTTCCAATGCGGAGTGTTTTAATGAATTTTTGACATTGCCTACGAACCCTACTGTTTCATACAACGCACTATGTGGCATTTACCCTGAAAAGCTGACCAAAAAGGCAAAAATGAATTTATAGAAATTTAAGAAACTGAGTAGGCAGTTCGATAGACAACAAAATTCTGCATTATATAGTGAATTTTCACGACTTTAATTTGAGATTTGTAGATTTGAGACGATGTCAAAGTCAGGAAAGTGAAGAAAATTAAATGCGTTTTTGGTGTTTTTTTGAAATTTTAATAGGTTTATATGATATTTTTTTGTGGCTAAACGAATAGAGGTTTTATATTGAATAAAGCCATATGGCGTACGAATTATGCGAGGAAATTCAGTAGAAGCGATACCAAATAGGTTAATAGGTTACTTTTAAGCAGTGACCCTTTTATAAGCTGCAGTACGCAAAAATCGCGAAGGAATAGAAAAGCATTTTCATCAGATACTATTAAATTACTCCTTCCTGACATTGATGATGAAAATGATAACGATTTTTATCGATATTTTTAAATATTTTTAAGTTAAGTATTAAATAATGTAAAATAAATATTATGAATAAATATTAATTATCGTAGAAGTTTAAAAACTTAATTACATATGTATATCGACTATTATAACAATATGAGATGTATGTTAGATTTTCTTAATGGACCGTATGTGGTACCTAGGGGCACTTATGATCCGATCATAATAAAATGTGATTATAAATGATTCACATTCATATTAAACATGTTCATGTCGAATTTCATCGATGTAATAAAATTTTTAAGCCAATTATAATTGCTAAACATATTTTCTTAAGGGATCCTATTTTGGACCCCGGGGCAATTATGGACCGGCCATAACAAAATTTGGTAATACGATTTAGATTTACAAAATACACGTTCATACCGAATTTCATCACCATACTGATGTTTTTAAGCCATTTATAAACGCAAACGTGAATTTCTAAAGGGGACTTTATATGGGACCAGGGTCAAATGTGATCCGATTTTCACCAAACTTTACACCATGATTTCTTAGTACACAGAACTGATCCATGCTAAATTTTATTATGATTGTTGCATAATTACCATAATTATGTGTAAATAAGTGCAATTTCGAGGGGAATTTGTATGGGGGCTAGGCGAAATCACGGACCGATTTGAACCAAAATCAGTTGGGTTCATCCTTAGGCCTAATTATCACTTGCACTATCAAAAAATTGCAGCCATTAACTCATAAAACACTTCTATTAATTTTGGCCAGATTTTCAGGCAAAATGCCACATAGTGCAACGTATCGTATTGAGACGCCTTGGCTTTTGAGGAGGAAGTGCCCTATAGTATCTACATAAGTCCAGATTTGATACCTCTGATGTTTCACCCTCAAACTTTCTCAAATAATTTCTGCTTACACTGCGGAGTGACTCGAGTTAGTCCATATTATCTCCTACCGTCAAGAAATGAAGTCGCCAAGCGTTTGACACAAATGATTTGGACAATATGCATCATTACTGCTGTCCTTCAAGTATATGATGGTGGTGTCGACAACTTCCTGTTCAGAGACCAACACTGCAAGTATACGCAGGTGGTATGTTTTATTTCCCTCTATTATAGATGCAATAATAATTTTCTAACACATGCAAAATGAGAGCCTATTGAAAAAATGTTGACCCAGAGAGCAAGGCAGCTCTTTCTGAAATTTTTTTAACCAAATTTTATTGATAACGTTACTTGGTTTACTATCCACATTATCATATTGAATTAATGATATCGATTTTAGAAGAGTGTTAGAGAGACAACGTTATTTCATTTTTGCAGACTGCAACAGAATATGCCCGCAACTTCAAAATAAAATCTACGGACATAATTTCAAAGAAAATTTTTCTTTGTAAAGCTATTGCTGTACACATCATTGTCTTCATGTTATGTGGTCTCTTGACATTGTACAGTATACAGCCAAAGTGCGCCGTAATGATAGAAGGCCATGAACTCATTAAAGAAAGCACTTCATAATGGGTTTTATTTAAGCTTCTTTGTTAATCAAATTTAATTTTAAGTCAAAGGATAGATTACCTACCGTAGTGGAGTAGATTGTGTGTTAGCTTGTTAGACTCGAGCCTGTGTTCAAAGCCCAACTCAAATATCTCGTAGAAAACGAAATGCAATGAAAATATATTTCTTCGGAGACTTCCTCTAAGCAATCTTCTGGCAAAAAGTCAGAGAGTAAATTAAAACTCTGTCGCGTGGAGTCGACTGCAGATCCCGCCACTCATGGAGAAAATTAACTCACTCAACATGGGTGGTATAAGAGGTTAGATCGTAATCCTGACTGAAGTGTTGTAATGACCTACTTTCCTGTTGTAACAAAAGCATTCCCTTAGTGGTATTGCGACCATAACTCTTGTTTATAAAGAAGGTCAGGTCTTTTCATCCAATTCAGAACTCTTCTATGCAGTGATTTTAAAATTTTAATTTTTATAGAAAAAAAGTTACGCTCTAATTCTGTTTTGTTCGATCATTTGAATGCATTTTTCATATGAATCATAAATTTACGTCACTGAAGAGAAAAATAAAAGAGGGTGCCACCCCCTTTGAAACTTTTGAAACCTCATTACCTATATGAGGGGATAGGGAGGGGGGCCTATTTCAAATGGCTGGAACAAATTGTTTTAATTTATTTATCAGCAAAAATGTTTTTTTTTATTTTTCGTAATTTTATGATAAGAAAACTCTGTTAGAAAAATAAAAAATAAAAAACTCAAGAAGAACGCGGTCTAAACAATTATTAACACAGAGAGTTTCAAAAGGTTTTAGTAGAGTAAAGAGAAGTGAAACATTAACATGGTCATAATGTATAATTAAATTTAATTTAATTAATTAATTAAAGCAATAAAAACAAATACAAACATTTAAAATTTTAAAAATAGAAACAAATTAAATAAATTGTTTCAAAATTAAAAAATAAAATAAAACAACGGAATTAAATGTTAAAATTTGTTTAAAATGTTAAAATTTCATAATCATTTATTAATAATTCTTATAATTTATTATCAATTCAATAAAATAAAAGCAGGTGTGTGTAATTTTTAAATAAAAAATATGTTTCTTTTGTCCGACAAAATTAAATTGCAAAACAAAGTCGATTAAAAATTTAAAAAAAAAAATAACTTGGTTTTTAATTTAAGAAAATCCCTGCATTTATGAGGCTACCTGTCATGGTTGTTTAAATGCTGATATATCCTGTGCCTGGTGTACCGATAAGGTATTTAAAAAAAATATTTTTTTGAATAAAAAAAAAAATTAAAAAAAATTCCTTCTCCTCTGCAATACTTAGCAATATGAGTTACGTTATCGTTGTTTAAATCGCTCGCAATTATTACAACACGGCTGTAATGCCGATCACATATATGAAAATGAACCCGAGTTTCATACATTAACCAATAAACCTCTCAAGGATTATGAGTTATTGGATAATCAGGCGGTTCAAGTACAACCCCAAAGAGTTTACTTGAAATTGGTGAAATGTAAGTTTTTTTGAAATTCTTTTCTTGTTGTTATTATAATTGTTTGCATTGTTGTAGTTGTTGTTGTTGTTCATACTATTATTAAATCATTAATAATTTACAAAGTAAAGAAAGAACAACAAAATCTTTGTCATGCTTGTATTTTTAGTACTACTACTACGGTATTGTTGTATGAGTTGTTGTCGTAGTATTATCGTAATTTTGCTAAAAGGGTCAGAATGAGATAAGATATCATAGCTAGAATGCTAACTATTCGTATAGTTGTTGTTGTTATTATTGTTTTCATATTTATTTTTGTTTGTGGGTTTTGTTATGATTTTGTGCGTTATTCGCTACACTACTTGTATTTAGAAAATAGTCCAGATTTTCGTATTGCGAGTAACATTTAACAGAAATTAAACATGAACTTGCTTTAAATTGAAGAAGAACGAAAACATCCACACTGTGTTTTTAAGGTCATATTCTCTAGCCTTTTAACCTTGATAATCGTACAATCGTACTACTAGGTGATTTTTTAAGAGCTAAAGGAAAATTTTTCAAAAAAAAAACACATAAAATTCAGAAAAATGCATGAAATCTTTATTTGAATCGATAGTACGGTCCATATAATTTAATGTTTGAAGATTATTTCATGCAAATGTCGGCCGCGACTGCGCCTCAAATGGTCCATCCGCTTAGTCCAATTTTGCCATACTCTTTCCAACATTTCGGCCGGTATCTCACGAATAAATTCTTCAATGTTGTCTTCCAATGCGTCAATTGAAGCGGGCTTGTCTGTATAGACATAAGCTTTAACATAGCCGCCACAAAAAATAGTCTAAAGGCGTTAAATCGCACGATCTATGCGGCCAATTGACCGGTCCCGAACGTGAAATAAAATATTCACCGAATTCGCCTCTCAATAAGTCCATTGTTACGTGTGCTGTGTGGCTTGTGGCACCGTCTTGTTGAAACCACATGTCATGCAAGTCAAGCTATTACATTTTGGGTAAAAAGAAAAGTTGGATATCATCCCACGGTAGCGCTCACCATTTACAGTTACGTTACGATTCGCAGCATCTTTGAAGAAGTACGGTCTAATGATGCCGCCAGCCCATAAACCGCACCAAACTGTGACTTTTTCTAGATGCATTGGTAGCTTTTGCAATGCTTCTGGCTGATCTTCACTCCAAAATCGACAATGCTGCTTATTTACGTATCCATTGAGCCAAAAATGAGCTTCGTAGCTGAACACAATTTTTCGATAAAGAAGTGGATCTTCGGTCAACTTTCCAAGAGCCCATTCACCAAAAATTCTGCGTTGCGGTAGGTCGTTCGGCTTCAATTCTTGCACCAGCTGTATTTTGAAAGGCTTCACACCTAAATCCTTCCGCAAAATTTTCCACGTTGTTGAGTAACAGAGGCCAAATTGCTGCGAACGGCCACGAATCGATAATTGATGGTCATCATTAACACTGGCCGATACAGCTGCAATATTTTCTTCAGTTCGCACTCTACGTAAGCGTGTTGGTAGTTTAATGTCCAACAATGTAAATTTGGTGTGAAATTTAGTCACAATAGCCCGAATAGCCGCTTCAGTGAGGTCGATTAAACTGACCATAAAATCGAAGAAGCGCGCGATGAACTTTCTTAACAGAGCACGCATTTTGATAATAAAATTCAATGATTTGCAAGCGTTGTTCGGTTGTAAGACGATTCATGGTTAAATTATAGACCAAACTGTAGATGTTTGACAGTGACAGTGCGTGAGCTGTTTAAACCAGTGTTGCCAAAAAGATAATGACTAAAAAATCATCCTTTATTTCAACGCATGAACTCTGTCATTCTAAACTAACTTTCAACTTCCACTTTATCCGAGGCAAAAGGGATATCGTAGGAAATATGATTAGTACGGTTAGCAGGCTATTCGATGCCTGTATGCTCCCATGTATTCAAGAAAAATTAAAAACTTTACTTTTCAACTGGCCTCAGACTCAAATTGAAGAGATCTGGTTGGTTTACTGCCTCTATGGGTTTTTAAAAATTCGAAAAATTTTTATGGCATTCTTTCCGACCGAATTTCATAACAATTCCTGCACTAGCAAAGACTTGTTAACAGCCTATTTCATTCAAACGCAGCTTTTGTTTGTGATTAACTGCCTTGACCAGCCATCGAGACTAGTGCTTCACTTAATTCGAGATTTCACAAGTTTTTTATATAAAAATACTTAGGGTATGCAGAGCATTGTGTTGAAACTAAGATAAAAGGATGTTAGATTTGAATCTTTTGTAGTTACAGAATAAACTTCTGCACTTCTTCCTACGAATAGTGCGAGAAGACTGTGGTTTCCGCGAACAAGTACCTTTATTTCACTTGAGAACAAGTCCTATTCAATATCATTCAAAATCAATAGAGTTGGACACCCAACTGTCTCAAAATGGACTACAAGTTAATTTATTTGATTTTTCTTTTCAAACCACAACAAAAACGATTCCTTTACATACATCACTGCTATTATCGATAACATAAGCAACATTTTAATGAGACTCAATGTTTTAAAAGAGGTTAATACTCCTCTAATATTAATTAATGCGTCCGATTCTATTCTGGGTGCAGTCGTAAAGCTTTAAAGTGAACTTGGTGGTGGTGGGTTTCCCTCAACACATTTTCTCGTGAACTTTTTCCAATTAACTTCTTTGCGTTGTTTTATAGCTAATGCTCCAAGGTACTTTATTGTCTCCATGGGACCCAATATACAGCTTCATTTGCTGTCTTCATCTGTAGGTACTTACCAACTCCGGCTATTTTCTGCGCCGCTAATTCCAGACCAAAGAGCAGCATCTTTGCCTTTTGAATCTTAAGTCATTTTCCTATAATCACCAATACGATTTCTTTCGTTTTAACATGACATGATCATTGCATTCCACAATATTAATTTAAATAAAAAAAACCTAGAGTAGGCTGCCTGTGATCCCATGGAACGAATGTAACTAATCCCTACTCTCATGTGTTCCATTGTAGTCGATAGTTTCTGATAAATTAAGTCTGCTTGCTCTTTACAAAGGTTGTTTGATGCATCGAATTTCATTTTGGCCATACCAACACGGCCGTAGTCTAGTAGGTGGTGTGTTGGCTTATTAGACGTAAAGCCAGGGTTCGAGCCCCAGGCCAGACATCAAAATAAAATACAAAAAGTATTTCTTCGGCGTCTTCCTCTCAGCAGATTTCTGGCAAAAACTCTGAGAGTAAATAAAATTGCCATGAAAAGTTTCTCAAAAAAAATCTGTCGCTCAGAGTCGACTTTAAACTGTAGGTCCCACCACTCATGTATAAAATTAACACACACAACATAAGTGGTGTGAGAAACTAGGTCGTAATCCTGACTGAAGGGTTGTAATGACCAATTATGTATGTATGTATGTATGCCAACACGGACGATGTCGAACGTTCTGGCCACTCAGTTGAGTTTCTAGGGTGCTGATCGCTTAGGAATAGAAAGTGAGTGAGAATATGGAGACATCACACATGGCCCCAAGGGTGTCCATTCTGTTTGATCGCTTGGATATGAGAAATTTTTTGCAACAAAACAATTGAAAACGTTTACGATATAGTGTTGAACGATTGGCACTCGAAAGTGTAAGAGAATATGGAAGCGATAGACATCACACATGGCTCCTATGGTGTCCATCAGAGGTCATACTTATAATTTCTGATACTTATACGCATTGTTTGACGTCTTTAAAGGAGAGCTTGACCTTGTTCAACCCCGCTTGATAACAGACGTACTTCATATCCATACTGTACGTCCCTCGTATTGTGTAGGGTATTCTAATATTCATTATCATTCTTATCCAGTTAGCATGATTACTTTACTTAGTTACAATGTTTTTAATTTTATGGCTCCTAACTAGTATGACAGACAACAGTTAGTGGTTAGTGTTCTTATCTGTAAAAATATTTGTCTGGCAGTTGTTTGAGTGAAAACAGTAGTTTTGTCTCCTCCCTTCCTCCCCCACTTGACGTGTATGACTGCATTTTTTTTTTATGTCAGCAATGTTTGCTTATTTGTTTTATTCTGTTCTGTTCAGTTCAGTTCGGTTCTGTTCCGTTCTGTTGTTTACTTAAGAAATTTGTCAAGACATTAATTGCTTAACACTTTTGTTGTTTTGTAGCTCTCGTGTTGGGAGGCAGATCTTATCAACATTTTTGGGGAAAGACCGACCTTCTGAACATGACATGAGTGACGTGTTTTAGAACAACTTAAAACAAATTGTGTAGGAAAGTGAAACAGAAAATAAAAAAAGTTAAAAGAAGTGAATGAATGTGTAGCAAAACAAACAGAATGATTGAGTGACTGGTGCCATGCATTTTATTTTAATCGATTGCATTACGAGTACTTGTAATTATGATCGATAACTACAATAAATTTATTTCCTCCCACCATTCTTTTCAGCTCATCCACAACGCATAAAATTTTCCTACCGCCCAGCTAGTAATAATCCTTTGGATTTGTATGTCCTTATGGATCTCACCTGGACCATGCGTGATGATCGAGAGACTCTAGTCAAATTGGGTTCGGAATTGGTTACCACCTTAACGAATCTGACATCAAATTATCGTTTAGGTTTTGGCAGTTTTGCTGACAAGCCTGCCATGCCCATGATTATGCCCCACCTTAAAGCGAATCCTTGTGCCACTGAGAGACAGTTCTGTGAGCCCACTTATGGCTTTAAGCATCACTTGCCGTTGACGGAAAATGAGAGCGCTTTTGTAGTCTCAGTGAATGGCAGTAAGGTAACCGGAAATTTGGATAATCTGGAGGGCGGTTTTGATGCTCTTATGCAGGTATTGGTGTGTACAAAGCAAATTGGTTGGAAGGAGGAGGCTCGTAAAGTGGTGATTTTGGTTACCGATGGTTTTATGCATTTTGCTGGTGATGGTTTGTTGGCTGGCATCACCAAACGCAATGACAAACAGTGCCATTTAAGCCCGGAAGGGGATTATTTGGGTTCTTTGGACTATGATTACCCGTCTTTGGAGGAAATCTACAGGGAATTGGTGAAGCGGAAGATAAGCGTTATATTTGCAGTGACAGAAGAGGTGGTACGTACTTATCGGGAGATAAGCAATCTCATGAAGGAGATTAGTAATGTAGAGATCCTAAGAGCAGATTCTTCAAATATATTGGAATTGATTAAGAAAAGGTACGTACTGAAGGGTGTGTTAAAGCCTTAAGAACTTAAATTAAATACGTGGTTTTGTTTACCTTGCAGTTATGAAAGTTTCATAAAACGTACCCAGTTTACGGATAACAGTCCCAAGTTTATTAAAATGGAATACGAAACCGATTGTGGTGGCCAGTTTGCTACCTTAAGGAAACGAAACTATTGCAATGACATTCAATTGGGTACCACAGTGGATTTTTATGTTAATATTACCCTCACCGATTATCCCAAGGATGGGGTTTATGTAAGTACTAAAAATGCATTTTATGTTTGGTACTATATTTGGTACTTTTTTTGCACAGTTATATCGCATTTTGGTGGAAGAGTCAGCATTGAATGAGTTCTTGGAAATTGAAATGGAAATACAAAAACCTTGTCCCTGTGCTGAAAAACCCGAACCAGATAATGAATATGGCCGCTTCCAGTGCAATGACAATGGCTTTCTTCAATGTGGCATGTGCCAATGTGGCAAAGGATGGTACTTTTTCTTAGGCCTGCTTTCAAAGTTAAAGATTATGATCAAGATTTTGTTTTCCTTCCTTTAGGACTGGCACTTTTTGCACTTGTCCCACGGATTCTACAAATGCCACTACAAATGAGGCCATAGATAATCTTTGTCGCCAGCCTTTGGATCATGATCAGCAGGGAGAATTAAATCCTGTGTGCTCTAATCGTGGTGAATGTGATTGTGGTACTTGTTTTTGTTTTCCCGGTTTTAATGGGAAATTTTGTGAGTGCCCCGAATGCAGTATTGACTGTGATCCGGAGCGGGCCGATTGTATGTGCGGTGAATGTATTTGTAAATATGGTTGGTCGGGTAATCGTTGTAACTGCAAGGAGAGTACAGATGGTTGCATAGGACCATCAGGGGAAATTTGTTCGGCTCGCGGTTATTGTGAGTGTGGCGATTGTTTATGTGATGAGCTCTATAAAGGCAAGTTTTGTGAAATTGCCTCAGATACGGACAATAAATTGTGTGCCTTCTATGAGCCCTGTGTCACATGTTTAATTGAGGAGCGCACTGAAATGGGTAAATGTGAAAAGGCTACGGAAATCTGTTCGAGTGCTCAAAGAAATGAAAGGTTTACAACGGCTTTTGTAAGCGAAGAAATAGGTGAGTGAAATGCTTTACGAAATTAGGATTTCTTAGAAAAAAATCATTTTCTTTTCCTACAGATGCTGACATACGCTGTTTGGTACGTGTGGAAAATAAATTTGGCATTAAATGTGATCATTATTTTACATATCAAACCATGGGTCAATCGGAAAATTATTTACTTATCCAGCTAAACAGCTGTGAGCCAGTGAATTATGTGGCCCTCATAGGCTTTACCTCAATAGCCACTTTTATTATAGGACTTCTTATTATTCTACTGATTTGGTGCTGCATAAGAGCCAAAGATGCACGAGAATATGCCCACTTTGAAGAAGATCAGCGGAATAGTTATTTAATGGAAAGCCCCATATATAAGGATCCCATACGGCATTATGAGGTGCCCAAAGAAATTAATCGTAAACAAAGCAATCCTTTTGCTTTAAATTAGTAGAAGAAAAAAAAACAATTACAACAAAAGCTGAAAAGATATTTTAATACAACCAATAATAGTATTCCGTAGTTAATAGCAAAATAGGCCCTCAATTTATAAAATAAAAGAAGACAAAAATTGAATTTAAATTTCCAATCAAATTTATATATGAAAACAGGATGTTTTTTCTTTAATACAAATAAAAATTGTTGTGGGACTAATGTGGTTTTCTTAGTCTTGTGAGTAGGCGAAGACGCAAGAGTTCAAACCTCAGCTTCTCAGGATTTTTGCCAAGAGAAAGGAGAAGGAAATATTTTTTCATATTTCCCTTTGTTCGAGATGTCTGGGTTTTAAACCATGGGATTAGATTATAATTCTTCAAAACGTGAACGTTGTGATCACTGGCTTTGAAAAACGTATCCATTTAGAAAGTCTGCAAAGCAAAGAATTACATGTAAAGCCCGGTCAATCGTTAGAGAGTATGGTTAGGTTAATGGGGGATTTAGCAGAGAGCAACGTCATCTAAAAAATCAACTGTAAACCGTTTAACGGTCCTCTCTAGACAGTACCAGTAAACTCTATGATTTGAGCAACGCTTCACAACTAGATTGAATAATACGGTAAAATGAATAAAGGAATCTATTTCAAAAGAGGGATTCTTTGGTATACTGATGGTTGCATAGACGTGGATCGTCGTATAGATCGTGTGATCGCTCCTATGAGGTTAACACGTGATTATAATGAAAAACTATGCCAGCAAGCCAGGGCTGAATCCTAGGCTTCCCATAGGCCCTTCGCAGCAAGGAGAAGATTGGCAGTCATTTCGCCATCAAAGCACTCAGCTCCTATGAGGTTAACACGTGATTATAATGAAAAACTATGCCAGTAAGCCAGGCTTCCCATAAGCCCTTCGCAGCAAATATGATAGTTTCCACAGCACTGACAATGCCAGAACCTTTCTATCAAGTAAAAGGGAATTAGAAGGGTTTATTCGGTGAAAAGAAAGATAAAAGAGAAGCATACACACTTGCGTACATAATTGATCATTACAAACCTTCAGTCAGGCCGAACGACAGATTTTTTGAGAAAAGTCACTGAAGAAGTCACTGAAGAACTATTTTCACATATTTCGCTTTTGGTGCTTGAACCGAGGCCTCATGTCTAATAAGCCAACACACTACCTACTAGACACACGGCGACAGTTTCAATGTCGCTAATAAAACCAGAAGCTTTCTAAGGAGTAGTAAAGGGGTTCAAAGGATATATTCGGTGAAAAGAAAGAAAAAGAGAAAGGGATGGAAGTGGTTTGAATTATGCATCAAACTATGATAAACGTAATTTTACCAGTCGTCGAAGGTTGAAATCGTCGTTGTCTAATGTTGGCTTATTAAACATGAGGCCATGGTTAAAACCTCTCAGCAGATTTGTGGCAAAGTTAATAAAAAATTGCCATGAAAAGTTTCTCAAAAATCTGTCGTTAGAAATCAACTTTAAAATGTAGGTCCCAACACTCATGTATAAAATTAACACACACAACATAAGTGGTGTGAGAAACTAGGTTGTAAGCCTGACTAAAGGGTTGTAATGACCAAATTATGTATGAATGTAGGTTAAAGGATTCAAACTTAATATAGTCATTCCGTAATGTGGACAACGAACCACCAGAACTTATAAAGGGTCCGCCAAATAACTTTTTTTTTAAATTCTTTAAAAAAAACTACTGAATATTTTCTCAAATTTCTTTTTTTATTTGAAAGTACAATTCTTCCGGTTAGTAATGGAAAATAATTTCATTCAAATGGCTGCCTCGGCTGGCCATGCAGTAGCCTACACCAGAATATGCCGATTTTGGCAAAAAAAATCATCTTTTCAGATGAAGCTCATTTTGATCTTGGCGGGTATGTAAACAAGCAAAATTGTCGTATTTGGGTCACAGAAAACCCGCACGCATACATTGAAAAGCCGACGCACTCAAAACGAGCCATTATTTGGTGCGGATTTTGGTCCAGAGGCATAATTGAGCCATTTTTCTTCGAAAATGAGCAAGGAGTGGCCGTTACAGTCAATGGCGATCGTTATCGGGCCATGTTGAACAAATTTTTGTTCACAAAAATTGAAAAGGAGGATATTGGCAACATTTGGTTTCAACAGGACGGCGCTACGTGCCACACAGCCGAAGCTACACTCGATGTTTTGCGCCCTGTTTTTGAAGATCGCATTATCAGCCGCAGAGCTGATGTCGTTTGGCCACCTCGGAGCTGCGATTTGACACCGTTGGATTATTATTTGTGGGGTGCCGTCAAAGATAAGTGTTACGCCGACAAGCCAGAGACAATTGACGCTTTAAAGGACAATATTCGTGAAGCCATAGGTGAAATACAGCTGCACACAATAGATAATGTGCTTAAAATGGGACCAATCGTGTAGGCTACT
Source organism: Sarcophaga variegata (assembly GCA_932273835.1). NCBI lineage: Eukaryota > Metazoa > Arthropoda > Insecta > Diptera > Sarcophagidae > Sarcophaga > Sarcophaga variegata. The sequence continues at coordinate 104,079,079 of OW026361.1, forward strand.
GCATGGCCAGCCGAGGCAGCCATTTGAATGAAATTGTTTTCCATTATTAACCGGAAGGATTGTACTTTCAAAAAAAAAAAAGAAATTTGAGAAAATATTCAGTAGTTTTTTTTTTAAAGCATTTTCAAAAAAAAGTTATTTGGCGGACCCTTTACTTTGACTGTGCGAGTTGTTAAGTCGACTTTGAAGGGAACACTTGGGTTTTTGTCATGTAATAAGAAACGATTATCCCAACAGAATCTTGAAGTTTAAGAACGTTGTGGTATTGAGGGATGCAGCATATAAAGGTTGAAGGGATATGCAATCAAGGTACTCCACTACCTCAACACAGCAATAAGTACATGCAGAATACAGTCTGCTTGTTTGGAATGCATTGAAAAATACATGGGTATTTTTCTAATGACCACCACTAAACCACTGAATGAAAATTTTTGAAATAGGCCCTTAGGAAATAAAGATTTCTTAGCTGAATTTTTTTTTTAATAATTTTTTATTTTTTTTATATCGTTTGTATTGATTTCTGTAAAATTTAATTAATAATAATAGCTTATAATGAATATATATATAATTCACAATGTGTTTTTTTTTTGTTTTTTAATATTTATTTAAGATTATTGTATATGATATAATATCGTATGATTTATTTGTAAGATTAAGAAATACAATTAAAAAGTAATACAAGGTATCAGATGTAGAATGAAAGGCAAGGGAATAGGGAATATGAATTTAAAGGATTTATGAAGGATATGTTGGGTATGGTAGAAAAGAAATGCCAGCTGTAGGCATGTATGTAAGTAAGGATATATTGGAAAGGGTAGAGGAGTTAAATTTGGAAATTAAAGGGTACTTATAATATAATAAAGGGGGGCTATAAATAAACAACATTACACCCAATTATTTAATTCATTAAATTAAAATTAAATTGAATTTCTTTCTTCCTTTCTTTGTTTTTTCCAAACTGTTAACAACAAAACCCTGATTTTTAAATTATATTTTTGCATTTTTTAAATTGTTATTAATTATTTAATAATTATTTAAATATCACTAACAAAACTTAACAAAGATAGAAAAATATGCACACAAAAACAAAAAAAGTAATGAATTGCATAAAAGACTAGAAATACTCCTGAGTTTATGGTTCAATCTTAAACGGCAACAAAAATAAGGATTTTAAAATAATTTTTTGTTTTTTTTTTTATAAAAATAATCACAGATTAGAAATCTTTTTATTCGATTTAAGGCATTCCAAAGAGCTTTTATTTTTTTTTTTAATTTAAACCTGCCATTTGTTGTCTTATTTTCCGGGAGTATTTCCATTCGATATACTCTTCCTTTCTAAAGGGTGTTTTTATAGAGGTATAGAACTTTAAGTTGGCATTACTTTTCAAGATGGCGACCGATTTAACAGCTGTCAAGTGATATATTCTCAGTTTGGTTTGGCAATTCATCATGAATAGACTCACGCCTGAACAACGCTTGCAAATAGTTCAATTTTATTTCGAAAATAATGGTTCTGTGCGGAAAACGTATCGCGCACTACGTCCATTTTATCGTCGACAAAATCGTCCATCAGAGCAGTTAATTCGATTAACCATGAAACGTTTTCGCACCACGTTTACTCTTATTGATAACTTGCATCCCCAGAGACGCTGTACGGTGCGTACAGAAGAAGCTATTGCTGCTGTAGAGCGTAGCATTGAGGAAGACCCGAATGAGTCCATCCGCCATCGAGCACAGGAGTTGGATCTGTGTCCATCCACTTTATGGAAGATTTTGCGGAAGGATCTTGGTTTGCGTGCTTACAAAATCCAACTCGTGCAAGATTTGAAGCCAAACGATCATCAAGTAAAGCGTAGATTCGTCGAATGGGCCCAAAACGAGATTACCGTTGTTCCCGATTTTCATAAGCGAATTTTGTTTAGCGATGAAGCGCACTTCTGGTTGAATGGCTACGTCAACAAACAAAACTGCCGCATTTGGAGTGAAGGTAATCCTCAAGTGTATGTGGAAACACCGTTACATCCAGAAAAACTGACTGTTTGGTGCGCTTTATGGGCTGGTGGAATCATTGGTCCGTACTTTTTCAAAAACGATGGTGGCCAGAACGTTACAGTCAATGGTGATCGGTATAGAGCCATGATTACAAACTTTTTCATTCCTGAATTGAATAACCATGATGTCCAGGAGATGTGGTTTCAACAAGACGGCGCAACATGTCACACAGCTCGTGCCACAATAGATTTATTGAAAGACACGTTTGGTGACCGCCTAATTTCACGTTTTGGACCTGTGAATTGGCCTCCAAGATCTTGTGATTTAACACCGCTAGACTACTTTCTGTGGGGCTATGTAAAGTCATTGGTCTATGCGGTAAAGCCACAAACGCATGACCATTTGGAAGACAACATTCGCCGTATTATTGCCGATATACGGCCACAAATGTTGGAAAAAGTCATCGAAAATTGGACGTCCAGATTGGACTACATCCGCGCCAGCCGTGGCGGTCATATGCCAGAAACCATATTTAAAATGTAATGCCACAAGATTATCTTTCGGATAAATAAAATTCATGTCAATCGAATAATCCATCGTTGTTTTATTGGAACTTAAAGTTCTATACCTCTATAAAAAACACCCTTTATTATTTCTTGTCACATAATTTTTATCATTAATTTTGTTCTACCTACAGCTAAAAATTAAACTAAATAAACTAAATACAGAGCAAAAAAGAAAAAGAAGAATAATTTTTTAAAAATTATTAAACATACCATTAAAAGTATAAGAAAATATGCTGTTTTAATAAATTAAAATAATAAATATATTAATATATATATTTATATATATAAATAATAAATTAAATTATTTAGACCTCTTAGGTATTCCTAGACTATATTATTGCTATTCACATAGCTTTTTTAAATAAACTTAAAACGAAAAGAAATCCATCCATCCATCTTTCCTTATATACAAAACAAATCAAAACAGAAGACAGAACAGTTTGTTAAAACACTCCCCACTTTATAGCATACGTTCACCAATGGAGGGAGAGCGTTTTATAAGCAAAGAACTGGCCTGGGTTAAGGGTTCCTTAAATTGTGTTTTGCCCAAATCACTTATAAGCGGTGTAGACATAAGAGTAGCCGAAGTCTTTTTGTAAAAGTTCATGATCGACTTTTGTGCCACACCATGTGGTGAAGCATCTGGCACTAGGCGGCGCAACAAACCGGCTATACAACCCCAAGGGAAAGTCCTATAAGACAGAAGGAATATTTACTTTGATTAGAATTGTTTTTATTTTTTATAATTAGGCGTTTACACTTACCATTTCAAAGAGAGTAAAAATTTAATATAACCTGGTATGATGGCGATTTTTTCATTCTTCTTAATGGCAGTTATAATGCGATCGGCAACATCATTGGGATTCAAGGTGGGTACCCAACTAGAGGAAAAGAACACAATAAATTTTAACTCCAATTTCTAACATTATAAGAGATGGTTAAGGTCAGCTATTAAACCCTATGCAATGCAGTTGTGTTGAAGACAAAATGTTGGTTTATTTTCTTAAGTCAAACCTGATGTAAACTTGACAACATTTAACACGATGATACATAATTTCAAACAGATTCTCATAAAGGGTCCGCCAAATAACTCTTTTTTTTGAAAATGCTTTAAAAAAACTACTTAATATTCCGGTTAATAATGGAAAATAATTTCATTCAAATGGCTGCCTCGGCTGGCCATGCAGTAGCCTACACCAGACAAATTAAATCTTTACACTAGCAGCAGTCTGCTAAAGATTATTGACCTCTTTAGCCGTTAATGTCAATATTTATTGAAGCTATAGGAGCTGAATTCAAATCTTATTGAGAATGGAAGTTTATTATTGAGATGTAAAACCAAATTAATGATTTGCTAACTCGTTTACTGTCGTTTCTGTAATGGCAATACCTATTAAGCATTTCGTTAACATTTAAGAAAAAACAAAAGACTTAAGACACAAACATGTTAATTGTTATTTCATCGTAGTAAAGAGCGTTTAAATGCAAATTGTTTGCATACATAATTGAATAAATTATTAACGTTTTAATAATTGAATTAAGAAAAGAAAACAAAAAAAAAAGGTTTTTAAACTTTGAAATGTAAACTGAACTTGATGCTTAAAACCAAGCATTCATTATATGGCTACACTAGACTTTAAACTTTACTCAACACATAAAAAAATTTTTTTTTTTTTTAAATTTTTGTCATCTAAACTTTAACTAAAGAAAAATTACAACAACAAAAAAAGAGAAGAAAACAAAATTGAAAAAGTAAACAATTTACCGTGCATAGACATCATCAAACATGCCAGTCTGTTGTATAAAGAATGGACAGACACATGTGGTTTGTATGCTGGTGTGACCAAGGACTTCAAGTTCTAAGCGTAAAGCTTCATCGAAACCCACCTTTAAATGGAAATGAAAATGTTAGAAAAATTGTGAAATTTCTTAAATAAAAAATTCTTAACAACCATAAGAGAAACAAACAAACAAATTAAAAAAAATCGTTTACTTACAGCTGCAAATTTACTTGAGCAATAGTCAACCAATTTAGTTATGCCAACATGACCGGCTAATGAAGCAATAGTGGCAATATGACCGCGTTGATTCTCAATCATTTTGGGTAGAAAAGCTTTGGTGGTCTAAGAGAACAATAATACAAACAAAACAAAAATTAATTTAATATTGTCTTATGAAATCAAAATATACAAATAAATAACAAAAAAAACACACAAGGTTAACAAGAATAAATATTTGTTAGACGGTCGATTGCAATTGCGCAAATCAAGAGAACAAATTTAGACAAGCTTTGTTGTGCAACTTACCCAAAAGTGTGCCATTACGTTTACATTGAATGAACGTTCAATTAAATGATCAGGGGTATCAAGTAAATGCATGCCCGATACAACACCAGCGTTGTTAATCAGTAAAGAAACCTGCAAATAGAAAACAAAAACAAAAACAAAAAAAATTATAAATCTTGTTACCAAAAAATTGTTGTTGAATGTTATGAAATTGCATGGTTTATATATGGCTTTAAAAGAATTTTTTTCATTTATTTTTCCCCCTCTTATTGAGGTGCTAAATGTTATAAATTGAACACTTTTATGTTAAAGAGTTATTGCAATAGAAACGAAAGACTTAAGACATAAACTTGTTATTAATATTATTGCCACATTAAAAATACAACAATTTTTGGTGGCTTGAGAATATTTTTCTTTTTTTGGTTTTTGGCTATTTAAACAGTTGTTTTGCTTAGAATATAAACAAAACAAAGTATAGAAAAATATTGTGTGTTAAGCAATATTTTGAAAATTGGTCGATCGTTTGTTGATTAGCATGGAGTTGAAAATTTCGCAATTGCGTTTAATATGCTACTTACTAATGAAAAGCTAATAGTAGAGGCTAGATGCGTTTTTGCAAAAAGTAAAAATCTTACTACCAGACTAAGCTACAATTTAAATAACCTGTAAATAAAGCAACGAATTTCGTATTCTTTAAAGCAATTAATGCGATCAGTGATCAACTAAAGCAGGAAATAAATCAAAATAATCTCAAATACAAATAATACACACAAATAATAATTAATAGAAACAGGGAAACGCAAGCTACTGTTGCAAAAGCTACTCAGATAATAAAGAACAGAGTATCGAACGAATATTGCAAATCATACACTTCTTCTTTGAAGTCGCCGTGGTCTAGTAGGTAGTGTGTTGGCTTATTAGACGAAAGGCCAGGGTTGGAGCCCCAGGCCAGACATCAAAATAAAAATACAAAAAGCATTTCTTCGGCGACTTTCTCTCAGCAGATTTCTGGCAAAAACTCTGAGTGTTAAAATAAAATTGCCATGAAAAGTTTCTCAAAAATCTGTCGTTCGAAGTCGACTTTAAACTGTAGGTCCCGCCACTCGTGTATACAAATTAACGCACACAACATAAGTGGTGTAAGAAACAAGGTCGTAATCCTGACAGTAATTCTGACCTGTAATTGGACAGCTTAACGGAGTAAGGATGCGAGTCCATGAGTGGATTCGCTAGAAATGTGAAAGTTAATGCTCTGCACAATTATATGGGATATCCCTGTGATCAGGAACCCGTATTTGACTAACACAAAACTGATACTGAGGTCGAATTATGGAGTCACATCATATGCCAACAAGTTTCGATCTGAAGGATCGAAAAAGATCTGATTGTTTAATGACTGTCAGAGAGAATAGAAATGTTAATACTGCCCGTGTTTAGGATCAAATTCGTAGAGTAACTCTCAGCGCTAGAGTTCGATCAATTTAACTTTAATAACAGTGAACATTTTTAAGTCTGAATAAGTGTAACTCGGTTGCAATACCTGGAGCCTGTCTAAAAACTATACACAGCGTCTACAACTTTTGTATATGACGTATATAATTCGAAGCTTCTGACAGAGCACGATAAAAATGTTAAATTACTTCAAACCACCAACCAATCCATTGGGACATCCTCAGTAGAAAGTTTGCCTTAATAAGACACTATTCAACGTATAAACATCATGAGCTGAAAAATAGCTGAGCGTCGTTTTAATGCGGTTGTTTTTGTATGTTGGTTTTAATCAAATTTATTACGAAGTTTAGGCATGAAACTACGAAAGTGAATAGAATTAAAACTATTTACTTACTTAAAAAGCCTACAACCTAGAAGGTTAGGTTAGGTTAGGTTAGAGGACGTGTACTTGTCAATTAAGACAAGTACAGTACCCGGAGGTCGAATTGACCCATTGTGCAACGTCCTTACGGAGGGAAGGGATTACAAAGAGGAGGATGTGTAGAATCTCACGCCACTCATATTGTGTCTGTTAATTTTATACATGAGTGGCAGGATCTATGGTTTTACTTCGGTTCCGATCGATGGGCATGAGAAGATTTTTCACGACAAGTATTTACTTTTGGGGATTTTGCCACTTATGTTGTGTGTGTTAATTTTATACATGAGTGGTGGGACCTGCAGTTTAAAGTCGACTCCGAACGACAAATTTTATGAGAAACTTCTCATGGCAATTTTATTTTAACGCTCAGAGTTTTTGCCAGAAGAAATATTTTTTCAAACTTTGTTCAGTTGCAGATGCCTTACCTGGAGTTTGAATCGAGGCCTCACATCTAATAAGCCACCACATTACCTACTACACCACGGAGACTTCAAGTCACCAGCTGTCCAATTGTCGCCTACAAATCTTACCCTGAGGAAACATTTTGCTTCACTGCCAGCTTTAGTTGGTCAAAATTGGTTTGGAAACGCATCAAAATGACTTCTGCATGGGTTACAGGGCGGTTTATTGGCCACTGTCCGTCTCCGACTCCAAGCAAGCTTCTTCTATTTGGCTCACCCTTTCTCGATATTCAAACAGTGGTATCGTTACTTGAACCAGAAAGCTGACTTAATTCATTTCAGGCTGGTTTTCAGCCTGATTTTATGGGAGGCATACTTCAAATTGTTGATTATGACTACTAAGACTGGTTAATAAGGACTTGAGAATTGTTCTCTAGGTAATTCCTTCCTGTGGTATGATAACAATTCGTTATATGTGCACAAGTACTCTTTGATTTAAAAAAAAAGCTGCCACTACCTCACTATCCTAAGTAGCCGCTAAGTATGCTCAATTAATCTTGGATTTAAAAAGAACTGCCACAGCTCATATCCTATCGTTAGGTGAATTATTGTGTTTTAAAAAGCACACAGCACCAGTTGCGATTCCATTAACTGTCACTGGATATGAATAATAAGTCGCCATAATGTAGTAGGAAGTGTGTGTGTATTAGACGTGAGGCCACGGTTCAGACATCAAAACGAAATCCTCTCAGCAGATTTCTGGCAAGAACTCTGAGCGTTAAAATAAAATTGCCATGAAAATTTTCTTAAAAATCTGTCGTTCGTGAAGCCGGGTTCGTAATCCTGACTGAAGTGTTGTAATGACCAATTATGCATGTATGTATGTGTGTAAACAAAAGCCACAGTTTTTCATGTAGAATTTGATGTTGTCTCCGTAGTCCAGTAGGTAGTGTGTTGGTTTGGACAAACATCAAAACAAAACACAAAAAGTATTTCGTCGGCGACTTCCTCTCAACAGAATCCTGGTAAAAACTCCGAGATTAAATAAAATTGCCAAGAAAAGTTCCTCAAAAATATGTCGCCACTCATGTATAAAATTAACACACACAACATAAGTGGGGTGAGAAACTAGGTCGTTATCCTGACTGAAGGGTTGTAATGACCAATTACGTTATGTATGTTATGTATGTCAGTGTCAATAGTTGTATTTTACATGCAACTGTCGATCGATGAGTAGCAATATGGTGTTTTGTTAAAGTAGATGTCTTAAATCTTTTGTTTTTTTCCCTGAGTTAAATAACGTAAACAATTGAACTGTATGCAATGGGTTAATTTGTGGTACAAGTTTTTAAGTGCTCTTTAATTCAACTGCTTATATCGATAAGAAATGTTTATCTTGCTTTAATTGGCACTAAAAGGGGGTATAAAAGTTTTTAATCACATGTCCTCCCCTCCTCAATATTCCCAAACTTCATTTTTTTGTTTTCTTGTAATCAGATTAAATTTATGCATGCATTCCCATATCTCAGTAATGCAATCGATGCCGTTAAATAAAATAAAATAAATGGCAGAATAACAGCATTTTAAATGACTTGTTTCTTGAAAGATTTCATCTTTTTTTTTCTTGAGTGCTAAAACATGACTAAAAATTTTCAATAATAATTTCAGCACGATAAAAAGTGTACCAAACCTGAGTTCCAGGTCAAGGTTAAGGTATTACAAACACCGGAAGATATTATGAACGAAATAAACAATTTACATGTGAACCCTTGGCAGCAGGTAGGTAGATAGGCTTGCGTGTTTATAAAATTATTTCGTGTATAAAAAAAAATTATTTTTATTTTTAGTTGTTATTTAATATGTATTTTGCTGTGTTTTCTGTTTGTGTTTTAATTTTCTTTTTATGTAAAAATCTTTGTAAAATCATGATGATTTTGACATTTTTCATGCAGTCATGGTTTTTCATATTTCAGCCTGCCAGTCATTATAACAATTTATAACAGTTTGTATACGTGTATGTGTATGCATAGATATGAGACTAAAAGTTAATAAATTATGGTTTAAAGTTTAAAGTTAATTAAATATAACAAAACTTTTTAAGCCGCGTAATAATAATAACAACAGCCAGTCAAGTGTAACAAGTAACAATTTGAACTCATCATTATAAAATGAAAAAATAAAAGAAATAATCAACTTACATCACCAATTTCATGTGTTATAACTTCCGCTGCTTTGTAGACTTCTTCTTTTTTGGATATATCAACGACATAACCTTTACAGAAGCCACCACATTCTTCAACCATTTCGATGGTTTCATTAATGCCTGTACAAAAAGAAGAGCAGAACAAAAGACTTAAGTAACAAACTTTATTTGAATTGAATTTTGAATTTTAGCAGCTTAACTTACCCTGTTTATTTATATCCCATATAATAACTTTGGTACCCATTTTACCCAAACGTATGGCCAAAAGTCTACCCAGACCACTACCACCTCCAGTGATCAAGGCAACATCATTGTTCAGCTCTTTTTCCGGATAACCAAAGCAAATGTAATACAAATCCTGTAATGACATTAAAAAATTTCAATAAATTAGAAAACATTACAAATTCTTGTAAAATAGAAAGAAAGTAAACATGATTGAAATATTTCATTTCAATTTCATTGGCTTTCATTGGAATTTTTTTTTAATTTTAATATTGAAATACGAGATGTCATGGCATTTTAAGCTAATGGGACATACTTATTTATATGTAAACCTATGTGACAAAAATAACACCAGTTTCTGTTCTGGACATCAATAGATCTAATAGAGTAGGGCTCTCAACTAGGTCTGGATATTCAGAAGCATATACTCGTGTAAGTTAAAAAGAAAATCAATACATCAGAATCGTTCAACGAAGAGGTTAAGGGTGAATGAGGAATTGTAGAAAATTTAACCTTTTTCCCAAAAAAAAATCCTTTAATTCAATCCAAGTTCCCTACATTTTAAAAGCATTCGAGAACTTTTTGACGAGCTTAAGTAAACGTAGAATCCCTAGTAGGACTCTTTTGTATTTCTCACATTGAAATCGTTTCAATGTAGTTACACCTCTTCACTGCATTAATTTATTGGGTCTTCAGGCACTTCCGAGGTTTGGCAATTGACAACAGCCATCTTCAGTCGACGGTTATAGTATTCTATTCGGTCAACGTACCGCACACTTCGGTCATTTTACGGTCGCCATACTCTAGCAGGTAGTGTGTTGGCCTATTCGACGTGAGGCCACGGTTCAAACCCCAGGTCAGACATCAAAACGAAATACAAAAAAATACTTCTTCACCGACTTCCTGACAGCAGATTTCTGGTAAAAACTAAAATTGCCATGAGAAGTTTCTTAAAAATCTGTCGTTCGGAATCGACTTTAAACTGTAGGTGCTGCCATTCATAATTTTATATATGAATACAGTGGACAGCGAAAGTCTTAGTACGGCAATATATTTTTAGCAATTTCATGAATTTTAGCCAAAAGTTTGTATACAAATTTGTAGTTTATATATTTATTTTATTAATATACTTCTGTTTTATTATAAAGCAAACAATTTTTTAATGCTTTCCATAAAACAAGAGAAAAATAAGAAAAAGTTTCAGATGACTCCATAGGTACCCCCAAGGAGAACCCTGAGTAAATTTAAAATTAAAGGCCTAATATATGAAAATCTTATCATTTGTATTTAGTAGAATATCCCTTAAGGTCAAGCACTCCATTTAACCCATTTGGAATTGAATGTACAAGTTTGTTTAGTGTTTTCTGGTGGCAACATGAGCAAGTTTTTCGGTTGACTTTTGTTTGAGGTTTAGCGATTGCGTAAGCGTTCTTTCAAATGATGTCCTAAATACTCTCTTGAAGTCATATCGGGACCTGTGGGTACTTTTTTGTCAAAATATATTGTCGTACTAAGACTTTTACTGTCCACTGTAAGTGGTGCGAAAAGCTAGGTTGTAATCCTGACTGAAGGGTTGTAATGATCAATTATGTATGTTTGTATGTAAGCATAATCATCATACCGAGATGACTATTTTCAATGTGGTGGATAAATTCGAGTAACCAATGCACGTCAAACCAAAGCAATGAAAAGCTAGATTTGCAGAAAACAATGGTGCTCTCATTGAAAGTGAATATAAACGACCATAGCCAGCGATGTAAGTTCGCTGTATGGGCTCAGAAGCAATTGGCCACTGAACCTAATTTTCATTGAAAAATCTTCTTTAGGAATGAGTCCCATTTCCAGATGAATGGGTATGTGAACAAACGTAATGAAATATTGAAGTTCGGATGATAACAATTCACATGAGATCCAAAAACATCCAATGCATCACGAAATGTCATGGGTTGATATTGCTTTCAAAATATTTCGTGTTGCTTTCAAATATGGATCGATAACAAACTTCTTTTGTTCTGAAATAAATAATTTGGATGCAAACGACATGTAGTTTTAACAAAATGAGGTATTATGCCACCCAACTCAAGTCACAGTGGATATTTTTCCCAAGTGGTTTGGAGACATAATCATCTCACATGTAGATGATGTCAACTGGCAACTAAGGTCGGAGGATTTAACTGCGTTAGACTTTTTCCTTTGGGGGTTTTCTTAACTTGCAAATACGTCACAAACGATAGTGGTTCTCGGAAGTCGCCGTAGTCTAGTAGGTAGTGTGTTGGCTTATTAGACTCAAAGCCAGGGTTCGAGCCCCAGGCCAGGCATCAATGACAAAATACAAAAAATATTTCTTCGTCGGCTTCCTCTCAGCAGATTTCTGGCAAAAACTCTGAGGGTAAATAGAAATTGCCATGAAAAGTTTCTCAAAAATCGGAGTCGACTTTAAACTGTAGTCATGCCACTCATGTATACAATTAACACCCACAACATAAGTGGTGTGAGAAACTAGGACGTTGTACAATGGGTCAATTCGACTTCCGTGTACTGTACTTGCCTTAATTGACAAGTACACGTCCTCTAACCTAACCTAACCTAACCTAGTGGTTCTCAAAGCCAACATAATCCATACCATAAGCCAAATGCAGTCTGAGTCATGGAAAATTAAACATTTCGAATGCGCTCCACCCATAGAATCCGTCATGGCTTTTGAATGATGTTACATTCCACATATAACGGCATCAATAGGTCTTCTAAATGAATAAAACATTTCGATGATATCTCACACACACCTTGTTTCATAATAAAACACATAGGGTGCCTTGGTAGTTTAGTGGGTAGTCTGCTAGACTATTAGCGTGAGGGTCGTGGGTCCGAATCCCACCAGAGACTCTGGTCTGTGACAATACACCGAGCATATGGTCAAAGTTACCCAGCACGTATAAAATTAGAATATAATTTGTAATTGTATTATAATTAATAAATAAATTAATAAATAAAACACATAAGACCTCTGAATCTGTATTCAATCTGTCGTTTAAAACTTTCTTACAAAGGCGTATTATAATTGCACTTTACAGCTTTCACAGCCATTGCAAGTGGCATATAATTAGCGTGGACACTAAATATAATTTTTAATAGGTTTTGCATGCTACTGGAACCTAAAAGGCCCAATAAAATTTTGTATGCTTTTAATAGCTTGGAAATGCTTCTTCCATAATTTTATTACCGCAAAAAATTTTAACAACATTTCTGTTTATAAGTCACTTTTGGTAGTTTTTTTATAAACAAAAAAACAATTATTTAAACATTAACATGAATTACAATAAACCCCTCCATCTCATGTAATGATGATCACCATGTTGATGATGATGATGATTATGATGATGAGCTTTATGAGACAATATTGTTTTTGGGTTTTAAAATGTTGATTAAGAATGTTTTTTATTGAACTAAATTGCAATTTTTACATGAAAAAAATAAAATATGCTGACACTTAATTGGACAAGTACTTAATATTTATGAACTGTAGAGGAAAAAGCATATCTAAAGCAAGCATCTCATCCTTATATCAGCTGTCAGCATTGATTTCATTTTAAAGAAGACAATTTATAAAGACGCATGGCCATAAAGATATGCTTTTTCCTTCAACAAAAAATGTTTTTCACAAGCATTGAAGACAGCCACAATAAATATCAATAAACAGGTTGTGTTAAAAACAAAAGGCAAGAGCCAGAGCCCAAAGCCCAGAGCCTTAGCAAAGCAAACAAGAGCCACCAAATCAATTAAAGTATTGACAACCAAAATTTTTTCAGGGTCAATATATTTTTTTCTTTTGATTTTTGTGGATCAGAGAAAACAATGTGCTCTTGTTTTCAAAATTTCCTTAAATACCATGATTTTATTTCAATTTAAATTTATTTTGCTGCCTTTTTTTGAGAAGTTTTATAAATAATTGCTTTGTTGTTGTTTTGAAGAGTGAAGGACAATTAAGTCAATATGTCAGTCAACTTTTCAATTAAAACAAACAAATTACAAAAAAAAACTTGTTATTCAATTAAATTTCAGCATTTAAGTTTGGATTTAGGACTTTGGATGTAAGAGAGAAAAAAAAACATATTTTGGTCAATTATTCATAATTTTTCTCTGACACTTAATTGCGTCAATCGTGAAACCTGCCTTAATTGCTGTTAGCAAGAGGTCAACAATCTTACAATTTAGTTAAGTATGATGAAAATAATTTCATAAGAATTTTGAACAAAGTTCTCTTGTAGCAATTAAATATAATATTACCACACACATAACACACTTCATTGGTGGTCAATTGATCAGTTTTTTACAAACGCCTAAAACTTAAAAAGCCTACTTTTTTACATACTCTTCCATTAGGTATACATAACATACATACATAATTGGTCATAACAACCCTTCAGCTAGGATGACGACCTAGTTTCTTACAACACTCATATTGTATGTGTTAATTTTATCCATAAGTGGCGGGATCTGCAGTTTAAAGTCGACACCGAACAACAGATTATTGAGAAACTTTTCATGGTAATTTTATTTACTCTCAGAGTTCTGCTAGAAATCTGCTGACAGGAAATCGCCGAAGAAATATTTTTTCATATTTCGTTTTAAGCCAACACACTACCTATTAGACTACGTCGACAACCTTTAGAGACATTGAGTACTCAAGAAGAGAGGAAAAATTCTGTGGACAAACTGAATTAGCGAAGAAGGGTCATACTTAGCTGGATCTTGGGGTACAAGAGAATTCACAGCAATGAGCAGGCACATGAGCTTCCACGTTGCTGTAGAGGGAGCAGAGGTGTTTGAAAAGGTGGAAGGTCTGCTCAAACCAAATATTGGGCAATTACAATGAAAAGAGATTTGAGTGTTGCTTCATACTATCCTGTAGTAGCCTAGGGACAACAACCGCCCTTCTGACCGAGCACTGTGGGCTTAAAGAATACTTGTTTAGAACGGCAAATGAATCACCACAACACTTATTTAGGACATGTGCGTTGTTAATGTATTACGAAGGAAATATCTGAATGTGAATGAAGTGCTAGACAGGAAGTTATTTTTACTGGCACTCAACAATATCTTACAGTTTGACAGGGCACGCAATATTGATCAAAGGCAGTACAATAGATTATGCGATCGTGGAACTCTAGCATCTCTACACAACAATAATACTAAAAATAATGTCCGCCATACTCTAACTTCTAATCCAATTCATTTTTTTTTTTTTTATTAAACCAGCACTCAGAGGATGTCCACTACTCATGCAGTGCATTGTGCAGGCTTAGGAAAATAGGTTACAGGAAGGTGGAAAGAGGGAGTAGTGTTTGTGGACGTTTGATTTAAACTTACCAATATCGTAACTGACAGGAAAAACTTCCGCAGGAAGATCGTTCCACAAGCGAGCAGTGCGGGCAAAAAATGAATTTTTTCTGTAATGCATTGTGCGGTTCACTGGACAATCAACCACAAAAGGATGTGCTCTGCGAGAAGTACGAGTACCACGTAAAAATATGTGATTATCGGGAACCAAGCCCCCCTATCTCTCGAGAACACCTCCCATTATAGTACCGATAGAACGATGAAACACAATTCTGCCTTTAAGCGTAAAAATAGCCACTTAATTTGGGACATATGCAAAATACTGTAGAGCTCTGGAGAGAAATAGCATCCCCAGCTTGTGAAAAACACATAATCATTGAAATTTGGAACATGAATTCTTTTTGGGGAAATAACAAGCATCATTTGAGCAATTATATTAACTCATTTTTATTTACAAAATCCCTTGCAAAGTTAATTAATTGACTCCTAGCTGATAATTTTGAAATGTCGGCCACAACTGTTGTATAATTTAGTTTCCCGAAAGAACTAATGTTTCAAGTAATTTTATTTGTGGTTTTAAGACGCTGAATAATCAGTAAAAATTTTCAATCTTACTTCTCTTCAAGATAGCTGTTGAATGTACAAAAAGTCTCATACTGTTAATGATTTCACTTTCAGTACCCCCCGTAGTACTACTCTCTGTTTTATTACTTAACTTCAGCAATTTTATTTTTTTTTAATTGTCTGACATTTTTCTTCGATTTTAAGACGGTCTTTTGCATTGGTTCAGAAATTTGTGATATTTTTTAATCGGATGTATACTTTTGTGGGACTGTGCAGAGCCACAATTCAGTTCAATTTCAGAAATTTTTTAACCAATGCAAAAGACCGGCTTGAAATCGAGGAAACTATAAAGATTTTCAACGAAAACGGATTGGTTAAAAAATTTCTGAAATTTGTAAACCGTATGTATACTTTAGTAACTATGTGTATATTGTCTAACAGCTCAAATCACTTAAGCTACAGTATTCTAAGTCAGTCGTTGTTGTCTAGTAGATGGTGTGTTGGCTTATTGGACTTGAGGCCACGCTTCATGCACCAGGTTGGACATCAAAACGAAATACGAAAAAATATTTCTTCGGCGTGGGTGACCAGGTAGTCTAGTGGGTAGTGTGCTAGACTATTAGCGTGAGGGTCGTGGGTTCGATTCCCACCAGAGACTCTGGTCTGTGACACTACATCGAGCATATAGTCAAGTTACTTCGCTCGTATATAATTAGGATATAATTTGTAATTGTATTGTAATTAATAAATAAATAAATAAATTTCTTCGGCGACTTCCACTCAGCAGATTTCTGGCAAAAACTCTGAGCATTAAAATAAAATTGCCATGAGAAGTTTCTCAGAAATCTGTCGTTCGGAGTCGACTTTAAACTGTAGGGCACTCCACTCATGTAAAAAATTAAACACACAACATAAGTGGTATGAGAAACTTGGTTGTAATCCTGATTAGAAGGTTGCAATGATCAATTATGTGTCTATGCATGTATGTATGTGATATTTTAATAACTTATTCATAACATTTCACTGTAAAGCTAAATTGTTTAGAGACCCTTAAATAAGGTTGCAGTTACGGCATATGTGTTTGATTAAAAACTAGTAAAATAGCTTGTGAAAGTTCTGCGTGACACTTTATTTAAAAACTGTGACACAAATTTTTAGAATATACTATACCCGGCTGCTGGACTATTGCAGCGTGTTCCAGGTGGAAGTAATGGCCACCAACCGAGCATACGATGTTCCATTCACCCGCAACTCGATCTTTTCTGGTAGTCAGGCTGCCATAATGTCTCTGTCGAACTCAGGATCGTCAGGGAATGTCGCCGCTGCCTCAACCTTCTTTCTGGGCGTTTTAGTGTCACACTTGTCTGGGTATCCGGATACTGTGACATTCCGGACACTTCTGGGCGCTTCAGTGGCACACTTGTCTGGGTATCCAGACACTGTGACATTCCGGGAAACTGCAGAGCCGACGAGCTAGCTAAAGCTGGCGCACTACTTTCGGAAACCTCTTCAATCGACTCAGGAATGCCACTTACCTCGTTCAAGCTGGCAATCGCGAGGAAATTCTTCCTAGACGCCAACCTATCCTGTATCAACGAGGAGTACTGCTCCACCACTTGGCGCTCTATGGATAGAAGGCGCACCAACCGGTTACTTGGACTTGGTCGTAATATCATTTCGATCACTGTGACCATGCTTACAGGTCACTGTGTTATGGGTAGACACGCGGAAAGAATGCGGCACCCATTTAACGACTTCTGCCGTGGGTGCAGATACGCTGAGGAGGACGAGACTGTTATCCATCCACTTTCTTTGCCAATGCCCATCTCTTGCGAGGTACAGATATAGGTTATTTGGCTCTCTGACTCTTGTCAGCTTGACGAGCTATCGTCCATTGATGTCAAGGATATAGCCTCGTTTATCAAGCTTTCTGGCTGGTTTTCCAGTGCGGGATAGTCGTGCTTTGAAATGTGCAGCCCTTACGCTGACCAACTTCTCCCTCCTTGGTTCGGAGGAACTTGGTCAGTACAGAGACTGCGTTCACCTGTGGTGTTACAAAGGGTCGCTATGCATGCGGGCGATATGCATGCTCAAGTGAGATTTTGGTATGAAAGCTACCACACTAACCTATCTATCTAATCCTTAGCTAAACTACGTTTAAAATAAAGCAATTTTATAGATATTCTTCAGAGTTGCTCGTTATCCCTATATGGCTGTAGCGCATTACTTAGTCGACCATAAAATGTAGACGCTTTTCTTCTCTTCTTGTTGGGCTTACATTAGTAAAACAAATTCGAAATGAAATAATTTATTTACAAATTTTATTCACATCCCATAAACCTTTCTTTATATCATTAAAAAAAAAAAAAAAAAAAATTATAAACAAAAGACTTAAGACACGAACTTTTTTTCTCTGCTGGATAGCGATTAAAATCATTTAATTTTTCAAATCGTTTCCTTAATTATCTTAAAATTAATAATTATTTACAACTCTTCTCCACTATTTTTTTCGTTGATTTAATAAAGCAAAAATCAAAACAGAAAAACATGCAAAAGGAAAACAAAAAAATAACAAAAAAAAATTCATGCCAAACGAAATGATGCAATTTTAATTTTCAAATACAAGTCTAAACGAAACAGAAAAAAACAACAAGACAGCTAATGTTACAACTTCTACAAGAAGTTGAAAAATGAATGTTGCATTTAATGCTTTGTATTGTTGTCCGTTTGTTCTTGCTTGTTGCTGTGGCAGCCAGACAATATGTATGTATGTTTGTTTATACTTGCTTTTAGCATTTCATTTAAAAGGCTGTATCAATAACCACAGAGCTTTAATCTCAACAGGCTCTAATGCTTAAGAAAATACCAAAGAAACCACCACACCACTTGGACAACAAACTAACAAACCTAAGCAGTAGTTATACCACTTTACTGACCTTCTTCCACTAAAAAAAAATAAAACAAACGCAAAAACAGAAACAGAAACAGAAACTGAAAAAAAGCCAAACTGCAACATCGTGCAATGCTATGCACGATTACGAATTTCTATGTTTTTTTTTTCTTTTTTTTTTCAAAAAAAAAAAAAAACAAAGAAAAAATTATTTTAAATGAGACGTAAAAGCCTAGCGTGCAAATGCAAAAGCTTTTTATCAAAAATAAAATCCAATGCATTAACAAAAATGAAAATGAAAAGCCGGTAGCAGGAGAACTCTCATTAAAAAAGAAGAGAAGAGATTTTTATTGATAACCACTAAACGCAAAGCTTTTTCTTAAAGAATTTGTATTCTTATGGTCACATGTGACAATTGCTTGTTTTAATTATCAAATAACGTGCCGTAGCAAAAACTCTTTTTAAATATTTCCTTTTGCAAATAAATTATTGTCATTATATTGCCAAATTTATTGCAGCCGCTTTGAAAAATCTTTCAAAAAATAACAAAATTTATTGCCTCTTTCAACTTAAAAAAAATTAGGCGAACTGCTTTTGAATTTTAAACGCCAACTAAACTAAACTGGTCTAAATCAAAAGACTTAAGCTAGAAACTTGCTGAAATTCTTTTTTCTTTGTTTTTGTTATTAAATTAAACTACTTTTAATTGTAGTATCAGAAATAAATCATAAATTCGAGCAGACAATACTAAAGACTTAAGAAACAAACTTGTATTCTTAGTATTTAAAAAATATTCTGTGATATAATAAATATGACGTCTTAATAACAAAAAATTTTTGAGACATATACTTGATTTAGAATTATTCACGCCTTGAATATTAAAAAAACAAGAACGATTTGTTATGAAACAAAACGGCTATAGTGGCGATAAGTCAATATTGTCATATGGAAATTAGATGGTACGCCCACAATTAGGCGGAAGCAGCTTTTTATAGTGTGTTATATATATGAGTACATTCATATAAAGACTTATGTATAGATTGTCTAGATTTCCAGTTTGTCGACATGAGAAGCAATTACTATCTCCTAAATACTGGCTCTGACCATTCAGGCCAATGGTAATAGCAATAGCAGGGGATCTATGATAGAATTGTAGATGTGGAGAGCTATGGTCTTATAATTTTTGACTAAGCATCTAAACATGCCAAGTTCAAATAAAGCAGAAGATTAACTTTCCCATCAGTGTTTTTCGGATGGCTTTAAAATGTGAAAGAATTTTAAAAAAATTGAGGATGTTAGGTGCAGTATTGTTAGGTGCTGATGTACTGAACAGAATAAAAAGAAGATAAATAGTCTTATTTCCCCAAACCATTCATCCATGGCCATCCACCGTATCATTGTGGTTCTCAAAAACCCATTTTCATATTAATAGGTATGCCGATAGACTTGGCATTCTCTTGAACGACTTCTGGAGAGGCTATGGATATGATACGATGTGTCAAAGACTGACTCTTGCCATAAAGACGTGATTTTTTTATCTTCTGATTTTCTGTTATCTTTAACTGAGCTCTTCAAAATAACGATTAAAGCAATAATAAGGCTCATTTAGGAGTTTAAAATAGTATTTCAGGGTTGTATTGGTTTCATATAGGAAATCTTTGATCGCCGGTCTGGATATTGATTTATGGTATCACATTGAATCTATCATCTGGCTTAGGTTAGGTTAGAGGACGTGTACTTGTCAATTAAGACAAGTACAGTACCCGGAGGTCGAATTGACCCATTGTACAACGTCCTAGTTTCTCACACCACTTATGTTATGTGTGTTAATTTTATACATGAGTGGTGAGACCTACAGTTTAAAGTCGACTCCGAACGACAGATTTTTGAGAAACTTTTTAAGGGCAATTTTATTTACTTTCAGAGTTTTTGCCAGAAATCTGAGAGGAAGTCGCCGAAGAAATACTTTTTGTAGTTTGTCTTAATGTTTGGCCTGGGGCTCGAACGCTGGCTTTACGTCTAATAAGCCAACACACGACCTACTATACTACGGCCCCTTCTAAGCATTTGGCCTAATAGGCCTTTAAATCAAAAATGCTTCATTTTCCTTTTCAAATAATCCATCCAGAAATACCTTGACTTGCCTCAGCAATGTTTATCAACGAATGGTAGTGTGTTGGCTTATTAGACGTGAGACCATGGTTCAAACCCCCCCGGGTCAGACATTAAAACGACGACTTCCTTTCAGCAGATTTCTGGCAAAATCTTTAATAGTAAAATAAAATTTCCATAAAAAATTTTCTTAAAAATCTGGCATTCAAAAACGACTATAAACTGTAGGTCCTGCCGCTCATGTTTAAATTAACACACACACAACATAAGTGTTGTAAGAAGCTAGGTCGTAATCCCGACTGAACGGTTGTAATGACCAATTATGTATACATGTATGTATGGTCTATATATTTAGTCTGGACTATATTGAATCCATTTGGCTTGAGTAAAACATCCTCATGCTTTTATCTTCCCTTTTGCCGAGTATATTCTTCAAAATTTCTTTGCTCACTAAACACCCCAACTGCGGCATGGAAGCTCCCCTCATTGTTATAAATTTCCACATTGTCTGAAATCCAGAAAAGCATAATTTAACTAGCTTAGACTGTCTCATTCTAAACTCGAGAGTCTATCGCAGTTATTGGACTTATTTTTGAAATATTGAAAATGTCATTTGGTTTCAACAGGACGGCGCTACGTGCCACACAGCCTAAGCTACACTCGATGTTTTGCGCCCTGTTCTGAAGATCGCATTATCAGCCGCAGAGCTGATGTCGTTTGGCTACGAGCTGCGATTTGAAACCGTTCGACTATTATTTGTGGAGTGCCGTCAAAGATAAGTGTTACGCCGACAAGCCAGAGACAATTGACGCTTTAAAGAACAATATGCGTGAAGCCATTGGTGAAATACAGCTGCACACAATCGATAATGTGCTTAAAAATTGGTCCGATCGTGTAGGCTACTGCATGGCCAGCCGAGGCTGCCATTTGAATGAAATTATTTTCCATTATTAACCGGAAGGATTGTACTTTCAAATAAAAAAAGAAATTTGAGAAAATATTCGGTAGTTTTTTTTTAAAGCATTTTCAAAAAAAATGTTATTTGGCGGACCCTTTAATTGAATTAAACTAATTGGTTTAAAAGTCTCGAAAGAAAGAAATAATACGAGAAGCTAATCTTTACATTCCCTTTATCTAAACAAACTTTCTAAAATATTTTGAAAAATTGTTTGCTTAGGGAACTGGACTTACTTGAAACCTTTTTATAAAAATGACCTTGACATTCAAATAAAATAAATAAAATACAGAAATTATTACTTTTCAATAAATAGCACAACGTACGTAGTATTTATTAAATCATATTCAAACAAAAGTAATATTTTTTTTACAAAAAAAAGCTTTTTCAATAGTACAAGTGTTAGACAAATAGTTTCAAACAGTTTCAATTGCACTCTCAAATACTATTGAGAGTAGTTGCCCCCGAAATTTTTTAAAGAAAATTGCCTAATGCAACAAGCAATAACAACAACTATAATAACAACGTTTAAAAGTAAATAAATAAGCTTTTTAAACTAACAAATAAAAAAAAGCTTTAAGAGTCAAATACAAATAAAATTTTTCCTTTTTTTGTTTTTGTTTTTCACAGAAAAATCGAATGAAAATAAGGAGCGTTTCACATTAAAATAGAAAAATTTAATTTATTAAAACATTTCTATGGTAATTTTATAATTAAGTGCACAGTTACGAAGCTTAAATGTAAAATGAGTCACATATGCTTACAGCCACTGATGTATTTGAGTTTGTTTTTTTAGCCTTTAAACAGGCTTTTTGAAGTTTGTTGGCTAAAATGTGTTTTTTTTTTGTTTTTTTTTCTAAGCCGGCTAAATTCATAATGTTGAACTAGGTCAACAAGCTACTGTTATTTTTTTATTTGTTTATTTATTTATTTAAAGAAAAAAAAACGTATGTATGATAAGAGTATGTGTGCTTTGCTCTTTAAGCGTTTAAAATACATTTTGAGTTTGCAGTTTTGTTTTAAGCCATCTACTGTGCATGGTAGTTATGTATATGGCTTGTATCTAAACACTGTGACTCAATTCAATTACAAACATATTTTTTTTTGCAGTCAAAATGTGTGTGTTCTCTTCACTTTTGTTTTCATTTCTTTTGTTGTTTTGTTTTAATTTGTTTGTAAGCCACTGCCAACAGTGGCATTACATTAGTGGAAGTGACACTTGGCGGTGTTAAAATAAAGAAACTTTAAAACAAAGAAAATAAAAGAAATGAAATAATAAAACAAAACACAAATTGCTACAAAACAAAACTTATGTTTTATTTTCAGGGTATTACCAACTCTTGTTTTCATTGTTTTATTGTTTATCTTGTCACGTTCAGAGTTCACATCATGACAGTTTGACATGCAAATACAACAAATAAGATTTTATTGCTTTGATTGTACCCTTAAAAGTAATTTTTATTCGCCAGCAATTGTATTAAGGCGATGAGGTAATAGAAGAAAGTCGTCTATAAATAATTATAAAATTGGGTTAATTTGTATTTTGGGGGGAATTTTTTAAATGGGTTATTATTGGTGCAACAAATGGTGTTTTTTCCTACAGAAGATATTTAACATTTTATATTATTAGGCAGTGAGATAAGCTTGAAACAACCCGAAGCTAAAGGAAATAAAAAGTATGAAGTCATTCAAATCATATGCTTAGTAAGCTAGAGACATTGATCGAAAGTAATGTATAATGAACTTTAAGGTTCACTCTCTACCTCACAGACGTTTTGTTTCCAATAGAATAGGAATAACAAATCGCTATTGCCAGTCTTGAAATTATTAAATAAATAAACAATTTAATGAAGAGATTTGCAAAAAGAAAAAAAATTAAATAAAGAAGGAAGAAAACATTAAAGAAAATAACCAAAAAAAACGTGGTTTGTGAACTTCATATTGTTTTTAGGTGGAGGGCAACAATAAACGAAGGACTTAAGCAACAAACATGCGAAATATGTTTTCAGTTTAAGGGCTATTATTACAACTTTATGTCGCCGTAGTCTAGTAGGTAGTGTGTTAGCTTATTAGACGTAAAGCCCGGGTTCGTCTCCCAGGTCAGACATCAAAACGAAAAATATGAAAAAAAATATTTCTTCGGCGACTTCATCTCAGCAGATTTCTGGCAAAAACTCTGAGAGTAAATAAACCTGCCATGAAAAAGTTTCTCAAAAATCCATCGTTCGGAGTCGACGTTAAACAGTAGGTCCCGCCACTCACGTAAACAAATTAACGCACACAACATAAGTGGTGTGAGAAACTAGGCCGTAATCCTGACTGAAGGGTTGTAATGGCCAATTATGTATGTATGTATGTGTAGCAGGTTCTAAATTTATCTTCCATTGCCTATTGTGATCCTATTTTAGGCGTGGTTTAAGGAACTTTTCTCTCAGTGTCCTACACCATACAAAAACTGGCTCTATTTGACCTTTCTATGTTATCATCTTTTGGGGGAAGGCGGTCTGTGGGATTCCTGGATGGATTAGTTTTGCTACTAAGCCAGAGATCGCATATGTCAGAATAGAATCTGCTTTGGCCAATAATCGCAGGGATCGTATATTCATGGTTGTTGGTCATTACGTTAGAAGCGTTCCCTTTCAAACTCCAGATCTTTTGCACAAGCTATCCGCCTCTGTCGCAGTCCGGCACTACATACATACATAATTGGTCATTATAACCTTTCAGTCGGGATTTATACATCAGAAATCTGCTGTATTTATTTATTGGAGTGTCAACATTTACGATGGTTATGTGCAGGTCCTTATCAATTTTGTTTCAACGCTGTATGGCTTCCTGATAGGAGAACATAACATAACATAATTGGTCTTGTTGGTCATACCTTACTTATGATGTATGCGTTATTTCTAACCCTAATTGGCGGGAGGTACTGTTTAACGTCGAGTCCGAACGACAGATTTTTTGAGAAACTTTTCATGGCAATTTTTGATTTACTTTCAGACTTTTTTGCCAGAAATCTGCTGAGAGGAAGTTGCCGAAGAATTATTTTTTTTCATTCTTCGTTTTGTTGGAGAAATCTGACCTAGGGTTTGAACTGTGGTCTCATGTCTACCAAGCCAACAGGCTACCTACTAGACAACGGTGACTTCATATCAAAACATCAACAAATAGACAAACAAAATTCCTGGGCGTTTGTAAATGTTATTGGGCAGTATGAGATTGTCAGAACCTCAATACGGTTTAATATTGTCAAAGCCGCTATGGAGGATTACTGAAGCCGTTTAATGTTTTGAATTCATGGGGCACTTTGCATTACCATTTTTGATGAGGATGCCGGTTTTGCCATCATCTTCAACTTATTATTTTACTCACAGGCTATAATACTTTTCTGTATTTACATACATACTTGGTCACTATAATCCTTCAGTCAGGATTACGACCTAACTGCTGTCATCAGTTATATTTGTGTGTTAATTTTTTACCTGGATGGCGGGACCACCACTGTCCGAACAACAGATTTTTGAAAAACTTTCCATGAATGCAATTTTATTTTAACGCTGAGAATTTTTGCCAGAAATCTGCTGTATTTAGATTTATTTTAATGGCGTGTCAACGTTTACCATGGTTATGTTTGCGGGTCCTTATCAATTTTGCTCCAACACTGTATTACTTCTAGATACGAAAACGTTAACTACAAACATCATAGGAGATGAAGGAATCAATAAGTAAAGCAGCACACCACTGTAACCAATACAACAACCTGATACATTTACACAGAAGACTTTTTTCTAAACAAGAAAGTCCTGTGATGCTTAAACGAATGGCAAATTTCTTGAAATTCCGGATGATTTAAAAATCTTTATTGACTAGACATTATCATTGTATCAATACCTTAGTCTAGCAGTGATTTTGAATACGTTAGTCTCGCAAAAGTCGCTGTAGTCTAGTAGATAGTGTGTTGGCTTATTAGACGCATGGCCACAGTTCAAACCTCAGGTCAGACATCTTGAACAAAATGAAATATGAAAAAATATTTCTTCGGTGACTTCCTCTCAGCAGATTTCTGGCAAAAATTCTGTGAATAAAATGAAATTGCCATGAAAAGTTTCTCAAAAATCTGTCGTTCGGAGTCGACTTTAAACTGTAGGTCTCGCCACTCATGTATAAAATTAACACACACAACATGAGTGGTGTGAGGAGCTAGGCCGTAATCCTGACTGAAGGGTTGTAATGGTGAATTATGTCATGTTATGTAGTCTAGCAGTGATTATGAATACCTTAATCTGACAATGGTTATGAATACCTTAGTCTGACAGTGGTTATGAATACCTTAGTCTGGCTGTGACAATAAATACCTTAGTCTGACAATGTTCATGAATACCTTAGTTTGGCAGTGGTTATGAAGACCTAAGTCTACTGTTGAATTATTAAACCTTATGGCACTAAACTAAATTTTAGTAAATACAGTTGATAAAGTCTTTCTGAAAAAATACATGATTTTATAAAGCTTATAAGCTTTGCTCATTATTTTCAAATAGAAAAAACATTTATTTTTTTTTTAGCATTGAGAGATTATATGTAAATTAATGTCATTTTTACATCCCCTTGCAGGCATGCTATTCTAATAATTGTTGTTTCAAGTAATTTGAATAGACTTCAATTTAAGAAAATAGACAAGTTTTATATTGAAACTCAACTACTGCTGTCTGTAACATATACACATAAAAACATTATTATTATTTCAATGAAATCTCAGTTATTTAATAATTTTAAATTTAATTTTTCTATTAAAAATCGAAACTAAAATTTAAGAAAACCGCTCACTTGCCAGTTGAAAATGAAAAAAACAAAAACAAAAACACAAAACATGTTACATGTACTCTAATATTGGCTGTAATATTGGCTAATAAACTTGTTTTTCTATTCAATCTAATGTATTCGCAAAACATAGAACCAATGAAGGCTAAAACACTGATTGTAAGTTGTAAATGGAGATACAAAAACAAAACAAAAACACCAGAACAAGTCAACATACACATACATATACACATACACAACAGCAGCAGCAGACTTGAAAATCATTAAAGCATAACTAAACTTTTAATACCACAATACATACATAAATGTCTACATGTATATGTACATACTTATGTTATACGATCTAATATTATGAGTTTAAAAATCTAAAAGTAAGCAAGAAAAAATGTTAAATAATTTTATAGAACAACAATAATACGTAATAAAAAGAAAAATAAAAAACAATTTATGTTTTTAGAATGATTATATAAAAATATTTATTTGTTGTTTTCTTTTTCGTTTTCAACCATTAAAAATGAAATCATACGAGTATTATTACTCACTACATTGTATTTATTCTGCACTCTACACCTTTTAATTGTTACTTGTGTTAAAAATAATAATAGTAATATGTAATGTTGTTGCTGGATTGTACATATATTGAAATCATTTTAATTGTTTTGTTTTATAATACTCGTACACAAAATATAAATAATAACACAGAAAATATTTTTTTTATTTAGCCATACATGGTTGACTCTTTTTAAAATGTGTCGTAAAATCTGTGAACCTTAACGCAAACATTTATGAAATATTCCTCTCGTAGTGTTTTTAAAAAAGTATTAAATAAAGAAACAATTTAATGAAGAGATTTGCAAAAAAAAAATTAAATAAAATAAAGAAGGAAGAAAACATTAAAGAAAATAACAAGAAAAAAAACGTGGTTTGTGAACTTCATATTGTTTTTAGGTAGAGGGCAATAATAAACGAAAGACTTAAGCAACAAACATGCGAAATATGTTTTCAGTATAAATGCTTTACTTTTTACTTTTTTTAATGAGACTTTTAAGGAAGAGCAAAAGCGCCGTAGTCTAGTAGTAGGGAGTGTGTTATTAGACGTAAAGCCAAGGTTCAAACCCCAGGCCAGACATCAAAACAAAAAACAAAATATATTTCTTCAGTGACTGCCTCTTAGCAAATTTCTAGCAAAAACTAGGTGAATAAATAAAATTCCCATGAAAGGTTTCTCAAAAATCTGTCGTTCGGAGTCGACTTTAAACTGTCCCGCCACTCACATATAAAATTAACACACACAACATAAGTGGTGTAAGAAACTAGGTCGTAATCCTGACTGAAGGGTTGTAATGACCAAATTAATTCAAGCTAAATATAGTCATTCCGTTATGTGAACAACGAACCACAACCAGAATATATACTTTGACTGTTGCGCGTGGTTAATGCGTCTTTGAAGGAATTAACCAGATTCTTCCCTCCTCATCATAGCACTAAATTTAGGAGAAGATATCAATTATCAAATAAACTTAAGCAGCCAAAAGAAAGAGGATTTAAAGATCAAAGGAATTAGGAGGAGTATAACACCAATGCTAAGCACCTATATTAGGCAAACTTTCGCCAAAATTAAGAATGGAGAAAATACACGAATCGTGCTCTGACCGCCTAAACTAACTATCTTAAAGCGATTATAGAGAAACCTGTGGAGTGATAATCTCCATTGTATTTAATACGCATAGATTTTGAATAAGAGTTCGAAAAACTCTCACACGAACTTATATGTGCCATAGTTCCTTAGAAACAAATGCTGGGGAGATTAAGCATTGAACCTAAGCAATATATTTGGAAAATTTAAAACACTGCCGAGAATTATAGACCTAAAGATGAGCGAGGCCTTTTGAGGCCCTTGAGATTTACACCAATGACTGCAAAATGCTGGGCACAGTTAGCTGTGTTATATTTATCAGTGATATTGTGTCTATCCAATGCAGTGGTTGCAGTCTGTCTTCTTCTGGTAAAAACTATCCCACTCAACAAGCATTGCGAGTGACTATAAAAATCTCATCAACGTCCATCTGAGGATTTCTCAGGAAAATTTGAAATTATTCAAATGTAACGCTGATATGAGTTTCGTGGCATAGGGATATCGAGGGGGAGGAAGGGATTAGCTTTACTATGAGCTAAGAGAATATAAAGATTTCTGCATTAGTAAGACACATTCTTTAGTCAAAAAGAATTCCTTGATTCCCTAAATCTAGTTAGTCGAAGAACGCATGTCCATATTATATGTCCATATTGTAAGTAAAAAAGTTGAAATTCAATTGACTAATGATGGATACTTTGGGCTGAAAGCCCGGTTCCAGCTAATAAGGGACACAAAGAACTTCCATAAAAAAGTAAATTTAATCGTGAGAAACAAAATTTAACTTAATTTGATGTTACCAGCTGGTGGTTGAATGTAAAAGTTATTAAAAATTGGCATTGCTCTTTACTTTACGCTGAGATAGACTTTAAACAGTGGGGCTGACTTCCAAAATGTTAGTTGCTTTGTGTTTGAACAAAGTATCGTGTTTCATACTGCCGCTGTACAAATTATATACAATGTATACTATTTCAAAACGTCGTCAATGTGTATTTTTAACGCAGTCAAAAAGCAATCAGGCATCGGATTTATGGTTGATGCATTGTTTGGTTACTTTGCATATCTACAAAATTTGTATACGTAGTAGAACTGCATACAAACTTTGTATTGATACATTTTGGAAGCCAGCCTGGTAGTCAAAAAAATTCGGAGTGATACACATAAAAATTGTTCTAAAATTCTTTTCAAATCTTCTCCAAATAAATATTCAATGAAATGAATATCAGTTGTTGTATCTTACTTGAAAAAATCATTCATTTTAAATCTTTTAATTTTTTTTTCTTTAATTACGTATTCACTGTATAGAATAGTACTAGTTTTACATGTGCTTTAAAGCCTTGTTAAAATTGAATTCCATTCAAGAATTTTTATGGCACTCATTAAACACAAACTAATTGCTTTATTAATGGCAGCAGCAGCAGCAGTTGTAATGCTTAATTAAAACAAAAGACTTAAGCCACAAGCGCTATTCACTACTGCATGCATACATATATACATACGTGAGATATTAAGTGTGAAGGAACAAATGACTATTTAAGCTCGTTTGCTTCAATGTTTATTGCTTATGTAATTGCTTTTATGGCTGTCAGAATAGATTACAAAATTTTAGTTTTAAATAATATTTTAAGTGATTTATTTCAATATCATTGCTTCAAAGTGATTATAATTAATTAAGAGAAAACAACAAAAGGTCTCGTGCAGGGTCGATAGCTTACGCAGAATAATTTAAAAAAACACAATTTTTTATGGAACATGTAACGATAATTGCTGTTTATAATTCATTGAACGTTTAGTTAATTATTAATTCAAAAGTAATTAATGGAGTTATTTATAAAATATTAATAAAGAAAACAAGATACTTAAGTGATGAGAAGTTAAAATATATTCAAGCAGGATTACTCCAAACATGCTTATTCACTTATGAGTTAAGGTGCGGCTTAAAGTGGAGCTTAGAATGGAACTTCTTGATGCCTTAAAGTTTGCATCTAACACAGTGTGTTCTGTAGTACAAATATGGTCTCGCTTGTCATGCCTTTAACATATGTACATATGGTAATTGGTCATTACATTTAGTCTGGACTACAACCTAGCTTCTCACAAAACCCATGTTGTCTGTGTTAATTTTATAAATGAGCGGCAGGACCTACTGTTTAAAGTCAACTCCAAACGACTGTTTTTTGAGAAACTTTACATGGCAATTTTATTTACTCTCAGAGCTTTTGCCAGAAATTTGCTGAAAGGAAGTAGCCGACGAGAGATGTCTAAGCTGGGGTTTAAATCATGGCCTCACGTCTAATAAGCCAACATACTACATACCACTCATGTATAAAATTAACACACACAACATGAGTGGTGTGAGAAGCTAGGCCGTAATCCTGACTACATATTAGACTACGGCGTCTTCATGCCTTTAAGAATTTCTTCTGTCAGGAGCTTAAGGCTGGAGCTACCAGAATGGGATTGATGGATGCTTAATTCGAATTAAGTTCAATCTAAACTGTTATGCCTTGGCTTCTAAAATGTGATGGGGTTCACACGTTTCTCTACAAAATTATACGTATTACACAGGGAAAATATTTGAGTGCATATCACTTTGAAGTCATAACCATTTCCAGATATGTATGCTGAGATCAACCAGGACAAAATAAAAAAGATTAACATTTAATCGTAGGACATCTACATACATACATACATACTCTTTACAAACCTTCAGTCAGCATTACAACCTAGCTTCTCACTCTACTCATGTTGTGTGCGTTAATTTTATACATGAGGGACCTACACTTTAAAGTTGACTCCGAACGACAGATTTTTGAGAAACCTTTTCAGGGGAATTTGATTTATTCACCGAGTTTTTGCTAGAAATCTACTGAGAGGCAGTCACTGAAGAAATATTTTTTTTTATTTCATTTTTGTTGGAGTTGTCTGACCTGGTGTTTGCACTGTGGACTCACACTACGTCGACTACAAAGCAAATTGTTTTGCAAAATTTTATTTTATTATAATCTATATAAAGTAAAGTCTACATAATAAAGTCAAGCAAATGATCTTCCACAGAAATTTATTACTCTATTAAATGCTTTCTAGGAATTAATTAATGAATGAAAAAAAACTCGCCCTAGACTAATTAAAATATGAACCCATAAACCCTATGCATGTATGTGATTATTGTTTCAATTAAAATTACTTACTTTGTACACAATAAAAAACACGAACCTTTGACATTTTACAACACAATTCAAATAGAAAATATCACTGTTTTGCTAGCAAAAAAAAACAAAAGACTTAAGACACATGCCTGATTACAATTCATATATAATTAATGCGATAAAAAGTATTCAAATGAACAACAGAACAATTAAATGAAAGAACAATTAAACAGTTTAAAAGGTGACCAGTCTTATGTTATAATTAATGGCAATATTAGTTTCAGAACTCACAATTAATTTATAATTGCCCGTGCTTTAATGGAAATAATAATAAAAAAAATCTTTTCCAGTCGCATATTGTAGTTGTTTTCAACAACAACAACACTTAAAATAACATCAGAATAATTAATGAGACTAAGAGTTTAGCAAAAAAAACCTTAATTACTATTTAAAAATATGTACTAAAGAAAAAAAGCAACAACATAAACAACAACCATTATATTTGCTCATAATGTGCTTAAAAACATCATTTAAATGTAACAGACACCCGTATTAAGTTTAAATGCAATTTATTTCTTCGTTTTTGTGTATTTTGGTTTTTCAAAACACTTTTGATTGATGGTGTTGAAGCATAATGGTTAAGAAGGAGAGAACAAAACAATGTTAAAAAACTGCACATTCATTGAAATGCAGTTTGAGTTTTTTTTTTGTATGCCCTCTGCGTTATTATAGTTAAGGTAGGGATAAAAAACCGAAATAAAAATAAGCAAAAAAAAAGTTAAAAAGGAAAACAATACAAAACAAAACAAAAAAACGAAAAGAAATAAATTGTAGTGTATGACTTAACAATTTTTGCATATAAATTGCTAATTTTAGCTACTGTTTACTAAATAAAGTATCATTTTAAAGGTTAAATACATATGTGAGCAGTCATAAAGAAATTGTATGAGTTTCAGGGTTTTTAAATAAATAGTGAGGGGTTTAGAATTAAGCTTGTAAATTTCTATATACAGTGGTCTACAGCTTATCATATGTAGATTAAATTATTATAATGGATGATTTTTTAAGAACTATAGGAAAATTAAAAGAATACACATAAAATTCAGAAAAATGCATGAAATCTTTATTTGAATCGATAGTACGGTCCATATAATTTAATATTTAAAGATTATTTCATGCAAATGTTGACCGCGACTGCGCTCAAATGGTCCATCCGCTTGGTCCAATTTTGGCATACTCTTTCCAACATTTCGGCCGGTATCTCACGAATAAATGCTTCAATGTTGTCTTCCAATGCGTCAATTGAAGCGGGCTTGTCTGTATAGACATGAGCTTTAACATAGCCGCACAAAAAATAGTCTAAAGGCGTTAAATCGCACGATCTATGCGGCCAATTGACCGGTCCCGAACGTGAAATAAAATGTTCACCGAACTCGCCTCTCAATAAGTCCATTGTTACGCGTGCTGTGTGGCATGTGGCACCGTCTTGTTGAAACCACATGTTTTGCAAGTCAAGCTCTTGCATTTTGGGTAAAAAAAGTTGGATATCATCTCACGGTAGCGCTCACCATTCACAGTTACGTTACGATTCGCAGCATCTTTGAAGAAGTACGGTCCAATGATGCCACCAGCCTATAAACCGCACCAAACTGTGACTTTTTCTGGACGCATTGGTAGCTTTTGCAATGCTTCTGGCTGATCTTCACTCCAAAATCGACAATTCTGCTTATTTACGTCTCCATTGAGCCAAAAATGAGCTTCGTCGCTGAACACAATTTTTCGATAAAAAAGTGGATCTTCGGCCAACTTTCCAAGAGCCCATTCACCAAAAATTCTGCGTTGCGGTAGGTCCTTCGGCTCCAATTCTTGCACCAGCTGTATTTAGAAGTCTTCACACCTTCCGCACAATTTTCCACGTTGTTGAGTAACAGGGGCCCAATTGCTGCGAACGGCGACGAATCGATAAGTGATGGTCATCATTAACACTGGCCGCTACAACTGCGATATTTTCTTCAGTTCGCACTCTACGTAAGCGTGTTGGTGGTTTAATGACCAACAATGTAAATTTGGTCCAAAATTTAGTCACAATAGCCCGAATAGCCGCTTCAGTGAGGTCGATTAAACTGACCATAAAATGGGAAAAGCGCGCGATGAACTTTCTTAACAGAGCACGTATTTTGTTAATAAAATTAAAAGATTTGCAAGCGTTGTTCGTTTGTAAGACGATCCATGGTTAAATTATAGACCAAACTGAAGATGTTTGACAGTGAAACAAAACATGAAACGTGCGTGAGCTGTTTAAACCAGTGTTGCCAAAAAGATAATAGCTAAACAATCACCCGTTATTATGACAGTTGGTTTCAAATGCAGTTGGGCTTTAGATCCAAGATACATACCAGATTGAATTCAATATAATCTTTGCAACTGTAATGAAAATCTAATAGAGTCACCGCTTAATTGGAAAATTTTACTACAAGAAAATAAAAACAAAATTAATACTTAATTACACCATAAGCTTTATTATGCTTTACAATAACAAACCTGCTGTTGTCATTAGCTTAAGACGGATTAATCCATCAGACTTCTTTTATTTCTAGCAAATGATTTATGAGTTTTGACTGTATGGCATAAGGGCCATAAGATTTAACAAATCTTTCTAAACAATAGAAAACATATTGCTTTTGTATGAAAAAAATGCATGTTTTTTAAGTCTTTTGTTTGCTTTGTATTGTATGCAGTTTTTTTCTTTCTTATAAGCATGCACTTTAACGTTTGTTGCTTAAGTCTTTTTGTTTAATAATGTTAAACAAAATTTATCAAAATATTGATAAATTTATGCAATTTGTTCTGTTTGGTTGCAGGTGTTTATTGGCATTTTTTTGTTTTACGAAATCTCAACAACAATATCAACAGCATTTATTTGTTAAGCCACTTAACACGTCTTTGTTAATTGTTTAAATATAATAAAAGAAAAAACAAAAACAAAAACTAAACCAAAAAAATAAATAAATAAACAATGCTGATTAAATATGGTTTTTTGTTTTTGTTTATTTCATTTACCATTTACACAGTTTCAGTGTAAATATTTACGTTTTTTTTTGATTATTTTAACCGCTTTTAACACAATTTTTTCCACTCATTTAATGCATTCACGTTTGATCATTTTAAACGCCACTTTATTTGTTGATTTAATGTTAAATACTCTACTTTGTGTTGTTTCTTTATTTAAATTAAATTTTTGTTTGGTTTATTTTGATAACCTTTCCCCTTCTTTGTTAATACGACTATAATGGTAAGTCATTATGTAGTTATGTATGCCTTTTTATTTCCAAGCTTGCCATGACTAACAATTTTCTATTACGTGCAAATGGTGACTTTTTAATTCGAATGACAATCATATTTTTTTTTTGCATGACACTTTTATTTCGTGTGGTCATGAGGCGTTAATGAAAAGCTCCAGAATCAGCAAATAAATGCAGCGTCACTGATTTACACGTATTTCCGCAATTGTTAGAATGAGACAATGAAATACTAAAAAAAAGCGAACTTGTTAACAGCGTTTTACTTTACTATTGTATAATATTTGCTGTAATAATTATGTAACTCAGATTAAATTGCTTATTTTGTTAAAATTTTATGGAGTCTTAAATAAACTTCCGAAATAAAATTCTTCCTTTTGGCTTTATCATGCTTTATCGATTAATTTTAAAAGTTATTCCCTTTTTGCTTGTACAAGGTTCTTGTAATCATGTAATCATACCTAACTTCTCATAATTAATTCCATACATGAGTAACGGGATCTACAGTTTAAAGTTGACTCCAAACGACAGATTTTTTAAGAAACTTTTTCATGGCAATTTTATTTACTCTCCGGAACCTAACATCGAACCCAAAATGGCAGATTTGAGGAGCTCTTTCATGAAAATTATTTCACTCTATGAGGTTTTGTTAGACCACTGAGAGGAGGTGGCCGAAAGTTACATTTTTTGTTCACGGTGGCCATAATCAAAAACCTATAAAAGTTGAAATAAAACGTCGAAAATAGCAGTTAATCTAAGAGTGAATTGTTTCAGTATTCCCTATTCATGTATTCCCTGAAGTAGTCGCAACTAGTCAAGAACTAAGTCATCTAGAATGCCAACTCGCAGTATTTTCGCGGTAGTCGCCGTAGTCTAGTAGGTAGTGTGTTGGCTTATTAGACGCAAAGCCTGGGTTCGAGCCCCAGGCCAGGCATCAAAGACAAAATACAAAAAGTATTTCTTCGGCGACTTCCTCTCAGCAGATTTCTGGCAAAAACTCTGAGCGTTAAAATAAAATTACCATGAAAAAAGTTTCTCAAAAATCTGTCGTTCGGAGTCGACTTTAAACTGTAGGTCCCGCCGCTCATATATATAAAATTAACACATACAACATAAGTGGTGTGAGAAACTTATGTACAGAAACCGGGTACTGTACTTGTCTTAACTGACAAGTACACGTCCTCTAACCTAACCTAGCGGTTATACTAGGGATAAGATGCATAGTTTGGTCATAACAACCTTTCAGCCAGGATTACAACCTAGCTTCTTCCATCATTTATGTGGTGTTCGTTAATTTTATACATGAGTGGCGGGACCTACAGTTTAAAGTCGACTCGGAACGATAATTTTTTGAGAAAGTTTTTCTTGGCAAAGTTTTTACCAGTAACCTGCTGAGAGAACGTCGCCGAAGAAATATTTTTTTTCATATTTCGTTTTAATCGATATGTCTGACCTGTGGTTTGAACCGTGGTCTCACGTCTGATAAGTCAACACACTTCCAACTAGACTACGGCGACTACGGAGCTGCCAATAACACAGAGAAATTCATCGTTGTGTCCTTTTTACAACAGCAACCTGTTGTGGGTCTTAAAGACAGCTGCAGTATATTCGCCTTACTTTATCTGACGTGTCTGTCTACATTACAAACATACATATGCACATACATAATTTGTTATTACAATCCTTTAGTCAGCATTACCACCTAGCTTCTCATACCACTTACGTTGTGTGTGTTAATTTTATATACATGAGCGGCGGGACCTACAGTTTGAAGTCGACTCCGAACGACAGATTTTTTCAAAAACTTTTCATGGCAATTTTCTATTTACTCTCTGAGTTTTTGCCAGAAATCTGTTGAGATGCAGTCGTCGAAGAAATATTTTTTCATATTTCGATTTTGCCGGAGATTGTCTGACCTGGGGTTTCAACCAAGGCCTCACTTCTAATATAGCCAACATACTACCTACTAGACTACGGCGACTTTAGTCTTGTTAATGCCACTATCTTTATGGTATATTGTTTAGTGTAGTCGCGCTCTAGTCAGTTTCGTTCCTGTCGTTCCCATAGAGAGACAAGCTTGCATGTTTCATACAACAATACAACAAGGTGATGCGAACTAAGAGGTTCTCCATTTTTCTCCTCCTAGATAATAAATCATGATTAACTCTACAATCTCCATAATATTCACTATAAACAGGAGAAGCACAATTAAAGCTAAGCGGTTAATTATGTGAATTTGTGGGCATCCAATTAATCCCAGTCAATGTGTTATTTGGCATTTTGGATTCAACTTATTTTTTTTAAGATTATGGTAGAGGATATTTAGTAGGGGTATTCTGGTAACAATTAGAGGCTCATTTGCTTTTAAAACATCCTCGAAATAAAATCTTTTATACATCATTTTCGTTTTCGGATTTTTCTTCTTTCTTTCAAGTGAATAATATTTGTAACGCCTTAAGGTGTTATCGCTGTGTAGCATCATTTACACAATTTTTCTTTCCATATTTTGCTACCTCCAACTGTTTTGTTTCCTTTGATTTTTTTTCTTTTTTGATACTGTTCCAACAACTTATGTTTACAGTTTATTTTTAAAATAATATTCCCTACAATACTTAGGTACAATTTATTCAAACATAATTAATAAAAAAAATTATAGTTTTTTAAAAATAATTTAGAAATAATGATGAGCACAGCCAAAAGCATGAACAGAAATTATAGTTTTTTTTTTGTTTAACGATTACTCTAGAATTACTTTATTTTGTTAAACTCTTCAGAGTACAACTAAACTAAGCTAAGCAATCAACAATCACTGACCTTCCCTAACCTGTTGTTTGATATCACAGGTCTTTTTTATATTTTTCTCAAGTGTTTTTTTGATTTTGTTTTGTTTTGCCTTTTCATATGGAATATTTTGTCCATATGGAATATTCATAAAAATTATTTTTCTGTTTCTCTGTTTCTCTTTCTTTTATACTCCTCTTTTTCTCTTTATTAATTTATGATTATTGTTTTTGTTTACTTCTTTCCATTCAATTTAAATTTTAGAGGTGGTTTTCGGCCACATGTTTAATGTCAGTTGCAGACCCCAAACAAAAAAAAAAAAACAAAATAAATGGAATGGAATGGAAAAATACTTTTAAAATATTGTTTCCATGATTTGGGTTTATGAAGTTGTAATAAATTTTACCATAAATTATGCTCTGTTTTGATTTCAGGGTTTAAGAGGTGTACAATAATTGTTTACGCTAAATTCCTTAATGTATGGTATAAGCATAGGAATTAGTGTTGTGGCCAGACCAGAACAGACCCGAAAACAACTGGGAGATTACTTTGTTCGCTTTCGATAACAGTTTATTTTCATATTGATCTTGGTACTGAGTAACTGTAACTTGTACTAGAAACTGAACTGAGGCTGTACTAATTGAAAATTTTGATATTAGTGCCGTGAAAATGTGTATTTAAAGGCAAATTAAAAGTGAGATGTTTTCAACATTTGGATGACATATGACAATATAACAGTGTAAGGAAGTTTTCTTAAATAATATTTTCTTTTTGAATAAGTGTGGTGATCTTTGCAATAAAACTGCTTTAGATTTTCATGTTATACTACGTCTCTAACCAGGAATTTTATTTGCAAATAATTCCATTCTCTAATGGGTTATGGGTCATATTGTAACTTCTTGTTGATATCATATGTCGTTAGCAGCCCTGCAATTTACGTTTAGCAAAAAAGAATGTCATAATATTTATGAAACCACAAAACAAACCAACCATCTAATCAAATATGAGACACAGACTGCAATACCATAAATATTCTACATAATTGGCCAACTCTTCAGTCGGGCTTACGCCAAGTTGTGTGTGTTAATCGTATACATAAGTTGCGGGCCCTACATTTTAAAGTCGACTCCGAACGACAGATTTTTGATAAACTTTTCATGGCAATTTTTATTTAACGCTCAGAGTTTTTACCAGAAATCTGCTGAGAGGAAG
This sequence comes from Sarcophaga variegata, assembly GCA_932273835.1. Lineage (NCBI taxonomy): Eukaryota > Metazoa > Arthropoda > Insecta > Diptera > Sarcophagidae > Sarcophaga > Sarcophaga variegata. Next base: position 104,117,371 of record OW026361.1, read on the forward strand.
TCACCGAAGAAATATTTTTTCATATTTCGTTCTGATGTCTGACCTGGTGTGAACAGTGGCCTTACGTCTAATAAGCCAACACACTACCTACAAGACTACGTCGACTTCATTCATAAATATTCTAATCTAATAGGAGCAGTAGTCTAGTAGGTAGTGTATTGGCTTACTAGACATGACCCCACGTCTTCGGCGAGATCCTCTCAAAAGTCTTCCGGCCAAAATTCTGATTGCAAATAAATTATCATGAAAAGTCGACATATCATTCGGAGACGACTTTAAACTGTAGGTCCCGCCACTCATGTATAAAATTAACACACACAACATAAGTGGTGTAAGAAGCTAGGTTGAAATCCTGACTGAAGGGTTGTAATTATGTATGTACATATGTATGTAATATCGGCAGACACATCAGAAAAAGTAAGGTGAATATACTGCAGCTGTCTTTAAGGCCTACAAAAAACTGCTGTTGTAAAAAGACACAACGATGAATTTCTTTGTGTTAAGGGTAGCTCCGTAGTCGCCGTAGTCTAGTAGGAAGTGTGTTGACTTATCAGACGTTAGACCACGGAAACGACATATGAAAAAAATATTTCTCCGGCGACTTTCTCTCTACAGGTTTCTGGTAAAAACTTTAACATGATAAACTTTCTCAAAAATTTGTCGTTCGGAGTAGACCACTCATCTATAAAATAAACGAACACAACAGAAATAGTGGCACAAGCTAGGTTGTAAATCTGGCTGAAGAGTTGTTATGACCAAACTATGCATCTTATCCCTAGTATAACCGCTAGTATGGAGAGAAAATACTGCGAGTCTGCATTCAAGATGACTTAGTTTTTGACTAGTTACGACTACTTCAGCGAATCCATACATACATACATACATAATTAGTCATTACAACGCTTCAGTCTGGATTATGGACCTAGTTTCTCACACCACTTCCGGGAATACATGTTCATTCAAACTTTGTTTATGAAGATGAAAATACAAAACATATATTCGAGGCTTAGATATTCTCAGGAAATAGATTTCAGTTCATGGCGACTAGAATTCCGAAATTGTATGGAAGGAATGTTGCTAAAATATGACTGAAGTCTTGCTAGAACAAGTCATGCTGTTTAGAGAGGCGAAAGCAAATTTTGACAAAAGAAAACTTTGAAGGTAACCAGCTCTCCAGCAGTTCTGCCAAGGACGAGTGGTGAATTATGCATGCTTGTGGTTATGAACGTAAGTATCTTTTAAGATTTCCATCATCAATTACGAATAGAAAAAAGTGTTTGAGGTCTTAGAAGTCGCCGTCGTCTAGTAGGTAGTGTGTTGGCTTATTAGACGTAAAAGCCAGGGTTGAAGCCCTAGGGTCAGACATCAAAACAAAAAAACAATAAGTATTTCTTCGGCGACTTCCTCTCAGCAGATTTCTGGTAAAAACTTTGAGTGTTAAAATAAAATTGCCATGAAAAGTTTCTCAAAAATCTGTCGTTCGGAGTCGACTTTAAACTGTAGGTCCCGCCACTCATGTATAAAATTAACAAACATAACATAAGTCTTGTGAGAAACTAGGTCGTAATCCATACTAAAGGGTTGTAATGACCAATTATGTGTATCATGGCATTAAATTCGATGAGTCTCGATCCATAACTGAGTATTTTCTTGAGTGGACAATGAGAATAAATTGTTCTACGAGATGATAGTAATCTGATTAGTATTCGAATTAGTATTATACTGTGATACTCACAGTGTTAAATTTCATAAACATTAGGTCTGGCAACGAATAATGAAAAAAGAATCGATTTAATTTGGATAAAGTCAGCCAAACGGTAAAATAATCATCAAAAACCTGTAAAAAAATAGGCCTCTGAGTAGTTCGTTTTTTTTCCCCAGCCAATATATGCAATGGCAAGACTATTGATTGAAAAGTAATGCCTCTGAAAATCTTTATTTCTGGTCCAGACATGCCGTAGCATTGATGGTTGAAGGTGGATTAGCTAACTTGCATTTTTTTATTTTTTATTTATTTTTGTTTGAATTTAAATTTAAACAAATTTAGTTTCAACATTTTTTTTGTTTTATTTGAATATTTTAAGACTAAATTAAAAATACAAATAAAAGATTTGAGCAACAAACCTGCAAATGATTCACTACTGTGAACAATCATTGCATATTTGGCATTGGTTGGCATTTATTCATTCATTCATTAATTTGAATAGAATTCATATAGGGATGATCGAATACAATGATAAATTTCTTTAGAATTTTACAACAAAACAGTTTAAGACCAAAAAAAAGCATTTCAATTTCATTCTAAAGAAACAATAAAAAAATTTATAATTTTTCTTATAAAGTCGTAAATAAACATTTAAAAACAAAAGACTTAAGCTACAAGCACCATATTTAAATACAATCTAAACGTACATATATGTACGTATTACGTATTATTTCTTTTGTTTATCTGGTACTGTAATGTAAATTATGAATTTCACTGACTGAAGATTTCTTCACTTGTTCGTAATACAATGTTTTTTAATATATTTTTTATGTTTTTATGGCACTCCACACCATATAAATTAAATGACTAAAATGTTAATAAAAACTGTGTGTAGAAATAAAATCAACAAACTCTACTCCAATTTGGAAATTTATTACAATTTATGTTTTTGTTTTTGTTTTTGTTTTTCTTTCTTCATAAAAAGGTCAAGGAAATTAGTGTAAACATCTAAATAAACTTGCAATTATTTTTTTACATTAAAAATTATTAAATTATTAACGTATTAAAGTAAAAAATTGCATGGCATTTAAATAAATTAAGTTATTAAAGTAAATAAAAATTAAATTAAATTAAATCATTTGAAACACATAATTAAGTGTGAAAATTATGATTTTCTTTGCATTCAATTAAACATCCGTTGGTTTAGTGTTTTGCAATTTAAAATGTAACACATTTTAAAAGAAACTTTAATGTTTATTTTTATGGATTTCAATATCCTGCTTTAACATATGTGGATCACATACATATATTCTGTTTGTGTTGATGGTAGACCATTGGTTTATTGCTCTATATTACTTGACATACATATATGTTGGAGGCTGTTGATCCTCTAAGACTCAAATAACAATCAGATATCATTTGCCTTCGTGTGATTAAAGCCTCCATGTGGTAATATTTGGACCGATGCGATTTACGATGTTAGTAGTTTACGTGCGTTTCTATTTCTGTGCTGTATAGCAATGAATACGATAAGAACCAGAATTTTTAAATTTGATGTAAAAAGCAGTCAAGGCACTATTTGACTATTTTTTTATAGGTCTTCGTGAAGTCCCTTTTATTACAATCGTTAAAAAGGTAAATGACTGGCATTCATGTATCGTCCCAAATAAAAATTTCTTACATTTTTGCAAATTAGATGTGGACTATCATCCGCTGTAAAGACCTCAATCACATACATACATACATAGTTGGTCATTACAACCCTTCAGTTAGGTTTTTGGTCTAGTTCCTCACACCACTCATGTTATGTGTGTTAATTTTATACATGAGTGTTGGGCCCTACTGTTTAATGTCGGTTCCGAACGACAGATTTTTGAAAAACTTTTCATGGCAATTTTATTTATCGGTCAGAGTTTTTGCCAGAAATCTGCCAAAGAAATACTTTTTGTATTTTTTGTATTATAGAATGATTCTAAATAAACTACAAGAAATCAGTAAATTTAATACGTAGTTGGATAAACGAACTTCAAAGAGAGTGATTAAAAGTCTGATGTACGAGTATGTACATTTATAACTTATTTAAAAATATGCTATACAGAGCGTTTGTAATTGTTTTGTAGAAAAAGGATTTTCCAAATTGCATTGGTTAATACAGGGTCTGATTTTGTATTTCAAACAAACCTATTAAGCTTCAGGAGAGGGTCCCTCAGACCTTATTTAATTATTAGATTTGCTTTATTTGAATGAGAAAGTGCTTGCTTGATTCAATATTGTTCTATCTTTAGCTGTCTTTTATTTTTTCCTTTTAATTTAATGTTGAACACCCACATATTTTTTTTTTGTATTTCTATCGATAAACAAACCGAATACTTCTTTTCTGAGCGTAACCATTGCAAATTTAATATTAAAAAATTCTTAAAATTTGAAAAACATAAACATAAATTAGCATTTGTTTAAAATCCAATACAAAAGAAAAAAAAATTAATTATAACAAAAAAAAAACCAAGGATGGGGGAGGAAGGAAGTAAGTGTGCTAAAAATTTTAAATATCAAATTTAGTTCCGTTTAAAGTTTTTTTTTCCTTATAATCACATAGAAATCACACGACAAAAAAATATGTTCACGCTCATTAACAGCAACACATAGAGAGAAACAAACAACAAAAACAATTTATGATTTAAGAAAAAGAAAAGGAAAAAAGCACAAAAGAAAAAGAAAATAAAAACAAATGAAGAATTATTCAATGAATGAATGAATGAATTGAAACGATTAAGAAATAACAGGTTCGTGTCTTAAGTCTTTTGTTTTAATCGTTTTCTTTAATGTCTTTTTTTATAAGTTTTTGTAATCAAGTTTTTTTTTAGCATTTTTAATTAAAGAAGAACTTATAGACGTGCTTGATCGTCACTTTTTTCCGTAAATTTATGCAAAATATTTGCATAATTTATTTAAAAATAAAAACAAAACAAAAATTAATTTATTTTTAGTTTTAATGTTTGCATCCATCCATCGTATTAAAATTCTTTAAAAGAGTTTAGAATACACAAAACATAAGAAATTTATTAGTTTAACTTGTAATTAATGACTGTGTTGTATTGACTATTAAGATTTGAATTTAAACATTATCTTCGATTTAATCACGTAGCAGTTAGAATTTTCATTTCCTTGTATGCTTCTAATTAGTAAATATTGAAAGCAAATATTAAAGGTATGTAGGTTTCATGATATTCGCTTCGTTTGGGGGGAATATTTTTCATATTAATGAAAGAAGGGTATTTGATTTTATTGGTTCATTTGGGTATCGCCGAAATGTGTCTTGTGTTTCATTGTTTTACGGCGACTTCAATGGAATGTGTTATTGGAAAATAAAAGAAGTTTTGCTAAAAAAAATCACATACTTTTAACACATCCGTTTTTAACCGACTGGCTAGTGGATCGCACAATGCATTACAGAGGAACTTTGTTCTACAACAGTATGTATAATATTATTTCAGCGGAAGTTTTCTATCACTGACACATAAGCACTATCCTTTTCTCGTTGCTCGTTTCTATACAATACTATATAGTGCATGGGTATGAGCGTTGGTTTTAAGAGAGAATAAATGTGATAGACCGAATTAGTATAAGTGAAACGCTGCAGAAATACAATTAAATTTCCGAATTTTAAGCGGATCGCTACACCTGATTAGCATTATTGCAAAAATATTAAAAATCATGATCAAAGATCTTGATCGACACTCGGAGCAGGTTGCAATTTGTAAACAGATTAAGGAGGAGGTCAGTATTGTCGACTTATTTGGCCAATGACGCTGGTTCGTCGCTGAATTCTCCCATTACTTGACATTGAGTCGTGAATTGAATTCATTAAACTTTGAGACAGCTTTTTAGCTAGATTCTAAGGAAGCCATACTTTAAATGCAAAGTCCTTAAGCTGATTAAGAGCTATTAATATTAATAGGACTTTTCAATTAGTTCTGGGCAAAAAATTCATTTGGTATCACAACAGGCCACTATGTGTACTTAAGTGAGCTTTGACTTAACAAAGCTGACATTCCTTCTTATCTTGTCATATAGTTAAGGGTTGGCAACCGTCCACAAATATTGTACTGAGTGTTTTAAGGAACTGGAAGGATTTTTTTTCATTATGAACTAGTTTGACGTGGAAAAATGTCAATTCTTCAATCTACTATAGCGATACAGAATGAAGGAATCAAGAAAATGTGTATAAAATTTGTCAATGCTAGCTGTACAGATCTGGTGTTTGTGGTTTCAATATTCCAAGCTGTACGTAAGCGTAGGGAAAACAGTTTTGAGGTATACAGATTTGCTGTGTAGTCTCACGAATAAGCATTCCAGCATAATCACACACAATATGTATGGTGTGAGAAACTAGCTCATAATCCTTACTAAAGGATTGTAATAATTAATTAAGTAGTAGTAGAAGGTAATCAGTGGATGTTTATCTATTTGGGAAGGCCCTACATTTTAATCCATGCTTCACCATATTTTTGCACATCACAATCGACAGTGTTTGTTCAACTAATTAGTACGATTACAAGTCAGATTTTGAGGTTAAGCCTGTAAGAAGACACCAATTAATACCTCCCTTCACCAAACTGGGATGCATTAAACTAATCGTTTGCTTATCCAAAAGCGAACGATTAATGAAACTTGCTGAGATCCTGTGATGATTATGCGATTTACGGGAATATATATACATACATAAAGCATGCACATTAACAAAGAGTTTAGGCCTCCCATTTCAATTTATGCTTCACCAAATTTGTATTCTCATAATCGGCGATGTTTTTTCAACTAATTGGTACAACGATAAAGCCAATTATGAGCTTCACTATATAAATGTGCATTTTTAAAAGCCTGTAAGAGGAGTCCAATAACCATCTGCCATCGTTTGCTTATCCAAAAGCAAACGATTAATGAAACTTGCTGAGATCCTGTGATGATTATATGATTTACGGGAACATATATGTATATCGTTGGTCTCATGTAGAAAGGCCTTAACTCACACCTTTTTCGAAATTGATTTTTTTTTGTGATTCCAATGCATTTAACACAAATACACAAGTGTGAGTTAGGGCCTTTCTACATGAGACCAACGATATGTAATATAGACATTCGTAATACCTATTGTTTCGATGTCTAATAAACTTTCCTGATGGCTAAAAAAAATTGCAACCTGCGATAGAGTTACGAAGCTACTCGAAAAAACGTAAAAAATTTAAAAAAAAAATTCCAAAAAAAAATAATCACAGTTCCTTTTTACATGACCTAATAAAACCATTTTTTTATTTTTTGTTTGTTTTTCAATTGAACAATAAATCAAATCAAATTGCTTGACAACTTGAGATTCAAATTTTATGCCTCTTGAATGAATACATTTCATACTATTTTGAATTTCTATCAAATCGAGAAATATCTCTTAACGCATGCCAAAATACAACGGAAAAAACAAAACTAAATAAAAAAAAAAACAAAAACAAAGATGAAATTTAAAACTATAACAAGTTAGTTTAACTGAATTTTTAAATACAATATTAAATTAAATTTTTTGTTGTTATTTCTGCAGCATTTTTTTGCGTTGGTTTTTGAGATTAAAAATCAACCTTAAATTTGTAAAGCAACACAATATTTTACACACATTGTATATGTACATATGTACATATGTGTGCATATACATAAATTGTAAATTACGTAAAAGAAACAGAAGAAATGTTTTTAAATAAAAATTTAAATAAACAACTCACCTTTAAAATGAAACCAATTGAGCATAAGATGAACCATGAAAAATCAACAAATGGGTCAATCCAATTCATAAACTTTGTGGCCAAAGTTGACACAGTACTGCTGCTGTTATCATTATTATTGCCGGCTTTATTGGTTTCAGTTGCTGTTGTTGTGGTTGTTGTGAATGCTGGTGTTGATACTTTGGTATTAAGAAAATGGCCATTTTGGCAATGCCCGTTATTATTTTCTTCAACCATGTTTTTTTTTTAATTTGAAGTTGAATTCTTTTTTAATTATTTTTTTTGTAACTCACTGGTTAAATATTTCTTCTTTAATTCTTAATTTTTTTTTTATTAAATTTTTTAATTCTTTTTGATTTTGTTTAAATTTTAGGCATTTAGTTTCAAAAAATTTTCTTTAACAATTTAAAATTAATTTTTTTTTATTGCCAAATGAATTTTAGCTTTGGTAACGAATTTTTTGTTTTTATTGCCAATTATTTCTGTTGTTTTTGTGTGTTTTTTTTTTATAAAATTTTTTTTATTTTTAAGAAGTTTTGTAAGTGCTGTTTTGTGCATAGAAGGAAACCGAAAGAAGAAGAAAAAAATTAGAGGAAAAATAAATTTTTTTTATTAAGACTTTAGCCGCGTTTACACGTCCGCTCTCGTGAGCACAAAAAACTTTTGTGAACGTTTAGTTGCACAGCAAAGCCTTCTTGACTCTAAATATGAAAAAACAGCTGCCAAAACAATGCACACATACAGGCAAATTTATTTAAAGCCAAACAAAATAAATAATGAGGCTTTTACGTTGGGTTTTTTTTGTTTTTTTTGTTTTTTTTTTTTTTTGTTTTTGAAATTGAAAGTCTTGGTTGTTGTTATGTTAAGCTTAACAGCAAAGCCTTAGCTTTATACTCAATCAACCAACCACTACATTCATGTAACCAAGCAAGCTTTTTTTCAAGCTTTTTCTTTTAACTTCTAATAAAAACACACAACGTGCATGACTGTTTTTAGGCAACAATTAGTTTATGAAAGAAAATATTTTTTTAACTTTACTTTCGTGCTTCGTTTGGCCTGTAACTGCTGCAGCAGCAGCAGTAACATCAAAATTTTACTCTAGACCTTCATTGTTGTCCAACTGTTTTTGTAAAGCAAAGAAAATAAAACAGAAACAGGCAACAGGCATCAGGCAATCGTATAATAAATGGCGGTCAGTTAGTTTTCATTCACACTTTTTTGTTTGCCATTCAGTTGGTTTTATTTTTTTCTTTTTTTTTCAATTTTCTTTTCAATTTTCATTTCACTTTGTAAGTGTTGGAAAAAGCTTTTCTGCTACGTTTTCAAATAAAAAATGCATGCCTGGAGTGTGTGTAATTGTTAGTAAAAGAAGATAAAAATTGAAAAAAACTTATTCAATAAAGCTAACGTTCTTAAATATTTGTTTTACCGCTTGTGAAAGAATTTCTCACAATTTTAAATTCTTCGAATTTTTAGAATATAAATTTTGACACTTGTTTTGTATATGTTGTTATTGCAGTTGTTGTTTGTACAAGTGATTATACGCCGTAGCAAAATTTAAAAACAAATTTTTTAAAGAAATTCCATCGTGTTTCCCTCTAGGAAATCCTTACTATTGTTGATAAAAAAAAAACGGAAGCAATCAAAACCCAAGAATTTCTGATGGTGAGATCATAGGTCACAAACAAGAATAGTTTCCAATACTATGGTGACACATCAAGACTCTAATATACCAACCAAGTTCCTGAAACCTCAGGAACTCATCATCAGTGTGTAGCCAGGTAATGATAGACGCACAGCGACGGCTTTTACTTAAATGAATCATGCGTTATGGCAGAAGATTAAGTGATAATCTACACGGATTCGGTTTTCAGCAAGGCCTTCGATAAAGTCAATCATGTACTTTTGAGGAAGAAACTTTATTTAAAGGGATTTTCTGATCTTAGTCTAAAATGGATTTACTCGTAATTAACTAACAGAACACAAACCGTACTTTTTAAAAACTGCTGCTCCAGAAGTATTGATGTCCTCTCTGGGGTACCTCAGGGTAGCCATCTTGGACCGCATCTGTTTTCATTGTTTATTAACGACTTACCTGATACGATTCACTATTCCAATATCATAATGTACGCTGATGATGTAAAAATTTTCTTAAGTTATCGCCAAAGTTCCGATCAGAAAGTTCTTCAAAATGACCTAAATTCGTTTCATTTATGGTTTAATTTAAATCCAATGCAGCTTAATCTCAAAAAATGTAAATACATTAGATTTGTAAGAAAGAATCCGATTCCTGCAAACTATGCTAGGAGTTCTACTTGATCACAAACTAAATTTTATTCCGCACATAACTATGACAGTGAATAAAGCTAGGAGCTAGTTTATAAAACGGTGGGCAAACGAATTTAACGATCATTATGTTACTAAATCGCTCTACACATCTCTCGTAAGGCCTATACTCGAATATGGATCCATAATATGGGATCCTCTATATAAAAAAAATATTCCGACGTCATCGAATCTGTACAAAAGCAATTTCTGATGTTTTGTCTCCGAGGACTGAATTTTAATCCCACAAGTTTACCTTCTTATTCTGCCAGACTAGCATTAATCAAACTTCCGACACTTAAAAGCCGCAGAACTATGTTAAATATCTCGTTCATATTCAATGTAATTACTGATGATATGGGCTCCAGTTTTTTTAATCCATAATATCACGTTTAATGTTCCTCAACGTCCGTCACGTCATTTTTCCCCATTATCAATACAATTTTTTATATCCAACTACTAATAAAAACAATCAGTTTGCAATCCCTTGATGGCACGTCAGGGCTCTAAAACGTCAATCAAGCTCCTGAAGACTTAATACAACGGCTGGTATAAAATGAAAAATTAGTTATGTAAGGAAATTAAACGAAAATTTTATAAAGACCATGGATTTAAATGCTTCACAGTAAGAAAAATTGAAAGAAACTCTTCAAGGATCAGAGGTTTTTCAACAGGGCAGTGTAGACTCAGTGTACACTTATTCAAAATGGGGATTGTTTCGAGCCCAGCATGTAGATTATGTGAGGATACTAAACAGGGAATTGTCATTGTTAACACCGAACAGCATGCTTAGGTTGGAGGAGAGTTCACATAGATCATTACAGTACTAAGGCATCTCTTTAGGCATACACATCCATTAGGCACCCTCTTACAGAATTTCTACAGAATTTCTCTTCTCCCTAATATGTCGCTCGACAATCGCATTAAGATTTACAAAAGTGCTTGGAATTCATTCTTAACGTCCTCATGGAAACTGTCTGGAATGTGATGGAAGGATTAGTCGATGGTGTCTATCAGCGGGGTTAAGGATAAACCCGGGAAAGACGACACATTTATGAGCAGCAGAATATTTCCCAGATGGAAAAATACTCAACTTCTTGTCGATGGTGTTTATCAGCGGGGTTAATAATAAACCCGGGAAAGACCACAGTAACTACATTCATAAGATACAGAATATTTCCCAGATGGAAAAATATTCAACTTCTTGGATGGGATAATAAAAAAGAAAACTGGAATGAAATTGCAGGCAAATCTTGGAGATGTAGCCTAAGCATTGTGCACTGGAATTATATCATGGTAAACAGATCAATAGCGACTTACATGTCGCCTCGAAGTCGCCGTAGTCTAGTAGGTAGTGTGTTGGCTTATTAGACGCAAAAGTCTGGGTTCGAGCCCCAGGCCAGGCATCAAAGACAAAATACAAAAAGTATTTTTTCGGCGACTTCCTCTCAGTAGATTTCTGGCAAAAACTCTGAGAGTAAATAAAAATTGCCATGAAAAGTTTCTCAATAAATAAAAATCTGTCGTTCGGAGTCGACTTTAAACTGTAGGTCCCACCACTCATGTATAAAATTAACACACACAACATAAGAAGACGTGAGAAACTATTACGTTGTACAATGGGTCAATTCGACCTCCGGGTACTGTAATTGTCTTAATTGACAAGTAGACGTCCTCTAACCTAACCTAACCTAACCTACATGTCGACTCAGTAGGCAGAACAAGGCTGAAAACAATTCAAAAAGATAAACAGACTAGCGCGTGTTCACATAACTGCAACAAAGAGAAATCAGCTTACAGTGGCGCTGACGACTCTGTTAGATTTAAGTCCTTTGCACATGATAGCGAGGACTAAAGCTTCGAAAACTATGCTTAGGTGTAATTAGTGAGCGAAGTTTAACAATTTATTAGGGGACTTCCTGACCCAATAAATCGAGTAACCTTTTTAAGTTTACCCTGAACAGAACCACTAGATTTTATTATTTTGATAATAGCTTCCCAACGACCAAGAGGATACTTGTAAGATTGGATAAGATTGGCTATTGTGTGGTGTAAAGTTGCTTCAGGAACAGATATTGGAAAAAAGCCAGAGTTTTGTTGCCAGAGTAAGTGAGACAGCAATAGAATTTCTATTGCTTAAAGTTCTTCACAAAAACAATGTCTGGTATGGTATGTCCGTTTGGGTTTAATAACCACATTATGAAAACCAGTATTTTATTCAATATAACATGGTCAGCAATTCATTTTTAGCATTTTATAACTGATTTTATTAAAAATAAAATCAACGACAAATATTTATTAAATCCAATCAAAATGCAGCTTATTCTTGTATTTATTGTTGCCTTTTGTTTAATAAAATTCTTGTATATTCTTGCAGTTGGTGCATGTTTCTTAAGTCTTTTGTTTGAAAACCGAAAATTCAATTTGTTTTTCGAGATTTCAAAGAAATCCAGTTTTTTTTTGCAATTTAAATGGCGTACAGACTTATTTTGTTTTCTTTCTTTTTATTTTATTACTTGATAAGCACGTAACATACGGGTATTATAAGCAGGCATTTGATTCTACCAAAGATTTCTTGATAAAATGTAAGTGTATGTTCAGTTTATTTTTAAAACATTAAAATAATGGGCATCTTGCTTAAGTCTTTTGTTTAAGCAGAGAGATAAAATACAAAAATAAAAACAAAATGGGACTACTGATTTAGCAACCAGAACGTCATGTCGACGTATAGCTTGACCACAAAGAGGTGAATTTTTCAAACGTCTGCATTATTCGGTCCTTAGAAAACTGTGGTCAGAATAACCTACTATATGACCAGCGAATTGGTTAGAATGAGTACAAAACAAAACAACTCCTTATATTAATTAAGCATAACAGGCCTCAGGCTAAAAATCTAAATTATTAAGGGACACTGCCTACTAGCAAGATATACATAAGTCATGTGGGAATTCTCACTCTTCTCATGTGATTTTGAGGCAATCAAAACCTTTGTTGGAAAATTACAATAAACGGAGTTCTGAGTCGTACATCGGACTATATAGGAATATCCAGAGGTTGGGAACCGATCTTTTAACAGGGCACTTTAGACTCAGAGTACATTTATTCAAAATGGAGTTTGTTTCGAGCCCAACATGTAGATTATGAACGATGCTAGGCAGGGAATTGTCATTCTGAACACTGAGCAGCATCCTAGGGTTGGAGAAGAGTTCAATAGATCGCATGATTAAGGTACTCAAGTATATCTTCTGCCATGCTTGACTATTGGGTACCATCTTGCAGGATTTCTGCAAAAGTTGAGAAACGAGGGAAAAGCAATCGTTCGTCTTTCACTTAATATGTCATCCAGCTATCGCGTTAAAGCATATAAAAATACGGACAATCCCTTTTGAACGTCTCTAACGGAATTGTCCGAAATGAGATTGATGGACATAAGGAAGTCTAGATGACTTCGGCCAGGCGACTCTTATTAATAACTGGTGTCATTGCTTTCTTCTCATGAAACGTGGAGTAGCACATTAGGCAAATGAACTCGGACCAGGCGCCTCTTATTAATAACTGGTATCATTGCTTTTTTCTCATGTAACGTGGGGTACCACATTAGGAAAAATGAACGCAGCTAATGGAAATCCTCACCTAATTAGTTATGATAATTAGATAAATAATAGGAAGAACTTTTTTTTATTTTGTTTGGAACATCTGCATTTAGGCATCTTTCGGCATGACACATTTGGAGCTTTCGCTGCCTTCAAGCATAGCCCGTGCGATCACTCTCATGAACTTCTGAACTCAAATATTTACTTTTTATCTTCTGTTTACGGCAGTTAAGGGCAGCTTTAGTGTTTTTACTAATCCCTACTGCATCATCAGCATATTTTCAGCGCATGTCAAGTAGAGCACAGAAACTTGTGATCTCTTCCTTATTCACTACCCTTTACGTAAATTTGTCGCCGTAGTCTAGTAGGTAGTGTGTTGGCTTATTAGACGAAAAGCCAGGGTTCGAGCCCCAGGATAGACATCAAAATAAAATACAAAAAAGTATTTCTTCGGCGACTTCCTCTCAGCAGATTTCTGGCAAAAACTCTGAGAGTTAATAAAATTGCCATGAAAAGTTTCTCAAAAATCTGTCGTTCGGAGTCGACTTTAAACTGTAGGTCCCGCCACTCATGTATAAAATTAACACACACAACATAAGTGGTGTGAGAAACTAGGTCGTAATCCTGACCTGAGGAAGGGTTGTAATGACCAATTATGTATGTTACGTAAATTTTAAATAAAATTTTTTGAAATTTTGAAAACAAAAATTGCCTTTCGATCTGTAGAACTCGTTGAATTTACATTTTTGCCAAAAAACTTTATTTCTTAGTAACTTTAAACTTCCTACGTCATTAGAATCCTGATAAAAATGAGAAATAAATTTCGTATTTATTTGAATATCAAACGAAAGCAAGTTTTTTATTCAAAATATTGCCAAAAATGCAGACACAAAAGGTATTCATACGGCAGAACCGCCTTATGTTAACCGACCTACTGACGAAAACTGCTGCTGTTTATTTATTTATTTTTTTTTTTTTATTAATTATTTATTTATATGGGTTTGTTATTAATTTAGTTTTTTAGATTGCCATTACGTTACGTGAGCCAAAAATAAATGAAGAACGGGTTAGAATAGTTTAAGCGTCGAAAGAAGCTCATTAATCATTAATAATCATTGTTTATAACAAATTGAAGGAATATTTTGTTTAACTAGAACGTTTAAAATTAAAATTTTTGAATTAAAGGGTCCGCCAAATAACTTTTTTTTAAAATACTTTAAAAAAAAACTACTGAATACAAATTTCTTTTTTTATTTGAAAGTACAATACTTTCGGTTAATAATGGAAAATAATTTCATTCAAATGGCTGCCTCGGCTGGCCATGCAGTAGCCTACACCAGATGCCGATTTTGGCAAAAAAAAATCATCTTTTCAGATGAAGCTCATTTTGATCTTGGCGAGTATGTAAACAAGCAAAATTTATGCATTTGGGGCACAGAAACCCACACGCATACATTAAAAAACCGACGCACCCAAAACGAGTCACTGTTTGGTGCGGATTTTGGTCCAGAGGCATAATTGGGCCATTTTTTCTTCGAAAATGAGCAAGGAGTGGCCGTTACAGTCAATGGCGATCGTTATCGGGCCATGTTGAACGAATTTTTGTTCACAAAAATTGAAGAGGAGGATATTGGCAACATTTGGTTTCAACAGGACGGCGCTACGTGCCACACAGCCGAAGCTACAGTCGATGTTGTGCGCCCTGTTTTTGAAGATCGCATTATTAGCCGGAGAGCTGATGTCATTTGGCCACCTCGGAGCTTCGATTTGACACCGTTGGACTGTTATTTGTGGGGTGCCGTCAAAGATAAGTGTTACGCCGATAAGCCAGAGACAATTGACGCTTTAAAGGACAATATTCGTGAAGCCATTGGTGAAATACAGCTGCACACAATCGATAATGTGCTTAAAAATTGGACCGATCGTGTGGGCTACTGCATGGCCAGACGAGGCAGCCATTTGAATGAAATTATTTTTTTACTTATTTGTTGTAGAATCACATAATTTTATATGTATCTACAGATGTATATTGTAAGTATGTACATATATGTACTTAAATATGATCATATGTATTACACTGGTGCTTTGGTTTAGCGCAAGCCTGTAAATAATTTCAAGATTATAAATGATTTTTTTCATTAAGCTGACGTCATTAACATATTTCCTAAGACTTTAAGAATTTTGTTGAAAATGGTTTAAAAACATGCCGTTTTTAAGTATAAAGTTTTGATTTGAAAACTTGTTTTAAGTTTTTATCGCCTGGAGTATAAAATAAAAACAAAATAAAAATAATTTATGATGTAACATGTCTATTTTTATTTGATTATGATCATATTTTATGCGTAAACAATAACATTTTACGTGTACAGACCAATGGCAAACAACATTTGCAGAATAGATGCTTACAAACAAGTTTAAAATACAATCAAAATGTCATAAAAAAAAGTTTATTTTTACAGGAATAATAATTGAAATCAAATCAAACAAGATTATAATTAAAAAAAAATTGGGATTCAAAGATTTTTTTCTTTTTTCTGCAAAATTATTTAATCCTGCTTAATTAGTCGGCCTTTCCCAAGAGAACCTGAGTAAAATTGTTGATTTTAAAACACCAGTTAATACGAATTAATAGAATATTTTACACGTGTGAGCGATTTTTTTTAAGTTACCCTATACCATTATATGGTGGGGTAAGGGTTGTCGAATTTAATTTATTCACTTTCATTAATTATTTCTTCGAATACTTTCTCTAAAACAACTTCAGTAACGTCAGCTAATAAATAATGTGAAACAAGTACAAATAAAACTAGATTATTGGAGATTAATAAATAACCAATTAAGAATGCAATAACAAGTTAGGGTCTTTGACCACTGGGAGTAAGCTAATTAAAATACTACATCCAGTTTTTTTTTAATCAGGCACAAATACGTAATAAAGATGAGTGTATATCAACAATTTAATTTAATTTATCGATTAAATATTGTTTTTTTATGAAAAATAATCATGAGACAATCAAACTCAGAACAATGTGAAGCGATGACTCATTATATGTTGCTAATAGCAAACTGGCAACAAGACTTAGAGACAACTTGATAAATGCATAGCCTTTAGACACAAAAAAATATTCTTTATGTCTGCTGAGAAATCATAACAGTGCACCACAATAATAGCATTCAGTGAAGAAATAATGAAACGCTTTCCTTGGTTGCTAGGTTTATTCAAATATCGTTTGCTATTTGGTTCCTCAGCAAAACCTTTCTGTGCGTAGAAAAGAGAGTAGGAGTTACCACTTGATTTATTAGATTCCAATGCCGCTAATGATGCCAATGCCTCCTGTTATACTAATCATAGTCTATAAAACCGTTGTCCTCATTAGCATGTCCCCTAGACTTAAAGCTAACAGAAGATCTAGCGCCACAATAGCACGTGTCCAATAGCCACGTTTATGTTAACACATGCCAGTCTGTGTCTAACTCCAGCTAAGCTGTTTTAAACTTTATTCTGCCCTCCCATGCAATAGATTCATAGGTCACATTTTGATAGATCATCATATAAATCTAGTAAATGGCACTCCTTGAATTTCACTCCCTTCCCCGCAAACTTTCTGAATATCTTAACGACATTTGTGGCATGTTCTCAAATTCATGTCAGTTTCTTACATCACATAATTGGTCATTACAACCCTTCAGTCAGGAATACGACATAGTTTCTCACACCACTTATGTTGTGTGTGCTAATTCTATATAAGAGTGGTGGGACCTACAGATTAAAGTCGGTTCCGAACGACAGATTTTTGAAAAACTTTGCATGGCAATTTGATTTTTGCCAGAAATCTGCTGAGAGAAAGTCGCCGAAGAAATACTTTTTGTATTTTGTTTTGATGTCTGGCCTGGGGCTCGAACCCTGGCTTTACGTCTAATAAGCTAGCATACTACCTACTAGACTACGGTGACCTCATGTCACTTATGTACTTTTACTCAGATATGTACTTTGCTTACATATCTCCTAAGGTTCAGCCGGGAGTCGAATATGTATAGTTTACTATCTAATAGCATTTCCAAATATTTTGCCTCCAGTTTCCGTAACATTACCGAGTTCAATATGTCTCCATTTAACAATTTTTGTCCTTCTTTTTTGATACTAATGTGACATAACTTGGTTTTATTTTTAACCTCGTTGATAGGCATTACAGACTTTCAATTTCAAAACCATCCGACTTATTGACAGTCAAAGAACGCCTCAGAAAATTTCATCCAAAATAAGCCCCACATTAGGAATAAAAAACCCATGCTTTGTCGACAAGCTCTGGTTGTACGAATTTTATTGTTTCATTCTCTAGGTTTCTGTTTCTACTGCTCATATATATGGGATCTCAGTCGTACATCTTTTCAATATCCACTTGGGTAGTTTTATTAAATACGTCCCCCACAAACTCAAATAGTCACATTCTTGATGTTCAAGGACTACAAGCTCTCACTCAGTTCTCCACGTTACTATAGCTTGTATTATTAAAATAATTTTTCGGTCCATAAAGCACATAGATAGCTGACATCTTGAACCTGTTTCAGTCAGAACATGCTAATTTTTACGAAAAATAACCTCATAATAGCTTAACCTTAGACCTAAGTTTGCGAATTCATTCAACCCGGAATTTTGCTTGACATTGTAGACTACGAATTACAAAAAAAAAGAATATATTTTTTCGCTTAACACGCCTTTGTAGACACAACCAGCAATTAAGAAATAAAATAGAATTTTATAGAAACTACGTGAATCAGTTAAGCTGTCGTTAACGTTTTTGTTTTTTTGACCACATCAGTCAATTAATATTATTTTGTTGCTTTTTTAAGTTTAAATTCTTTTAATTTTTTTTTTCCTTTTTTTCTCGGCTATTTTGGTTTCTATCTGGCAGATGTTTAATTTGAAAGGTCAACAGATGTGCTGAACTAACGCTGGTTGCTAAATCTGTTTAAATCAATTAAAAAATAAAAAATTATTAATTAAGCAAAAAAAGCGAAGAAAAAACAAATAAATGACGGCTTCCTTCCGTTTACTACAAATATCTCACCACCACCATACAAAAACAATAAAAATTAT
Source organism: Sarcophaga variegata (assembly GCA_932273835.1). Classification (NCBI taxonomy): domain Eukaryota; kingdom Metazoa; phylum Arthropoda; class Insecta; order Diptera; family Sarcophagidae; genus Sarcophaga; species Sarcophaga variegata. Next base: position 104,135,857 of record OW026361.1, read on the forward strand.
CACACTCACAAGCACTCACAGTTACGGCGTATTTTTACACGCGTTTATTTCGTGTTGTTTGCTTTCATTTTATTTAAATTTTATTTGATTTCTTGGAAAACACAAACACAATCACAATCTCACAATAGTTTTACATACTGATTATTGTTTATATTTTTTGTTATGATTTTATTTTTAATTTTATTCAATTTATTCTTTAATTTTTTCTCAATATTTTGCAAAAATAAAACCATATTTTCCAAGTGTTACAAAAACAACTGACATTCGTAAAGGACATGCGCTCAAGAGAAAAAAACGAGAGAGTGACAATAACAACATGTGTGTGCGAATACTGCAATTCATTGTTATTGTTTTGACATTTATGTTTGGGAGTGTTTAAAGGGCTTTTTAAACTGTAGGATATGCTAACAGTGCTGTAATCTTATGTAGTAAAATTAGGACAATTGAAAAAATCAAATATAATAACCGTTAAAACAGAAATGTTTTATTGAATGAAATTCAAACTATTTCTAAGGTTTTGTTTTGTTTTGTTTTGTTTTCTTTTTTAATTATTATTCCTTTAAGCAAATGCCAAGAATACGTTTCTTTTGTTTGGGATTCACCCAATGACGCAAAGAGATCAATAAAGTATCTTTTAAAAACTGGTATAAAAAGTATTTAATATTTAAAAATAACTCTTTTTTTGTTTAAAACTGGCTGCGTTAGCAGCAAAGCACATCACAGAAAGATATTATTCAGATACGGCGACTTATATAGAGCCAATCAAATACGCAACCCACACTTTCAAATTCATATTTCCATCGGAACCAACTCAGACTCAGGCTGATAATTCTGTAGACCGCCCATTAATAAACAAACCTCCCTGAACGGCAATACTAGTCATTTTTGTCGGCTCAGACTCAAGCTGGCAATTCTGTACACCACCCATTAATATACAAATCTCCCTGAATGACAATTGTAGTCGTTTTTGTCGGCTCATCGCAATTCATTCTTAATAAAGATATTTACGACCATCAGAACTTGGGAGACAAGTCCAACACGTTGATTCATTATAGAGCATCGTACAGGGATATATCGAATGGCGTACAACTTAGATAACCCTGGACTCAAGTAGTAGACTCTATAATTTTGGAAAATACTTAACGATGCTTAACAAAAGGAGCGAATGAAGCAATTTGAAGGCTACATACTATTTTTGAAGTCGCCGTAGTCTAGTAGGTAGTGTGTTGGCTTATTAGACGTAATGCCAGGGTTCGAGCCCCAGGCCAGACATCAAATACAAAATACAAAAAGTATTTCTGCGGCGACTTCCTCTCAGAGGATTTCTGGCAAAAACTCTGAGAGTAAAATAAAAATGCCATGAAAAAGTTTCTCAGAAAAAATCTGTTGTTATGAATCGACTTTAAATTATAGGTACCGCCACTCATGTATGAAATTAACACACACAACACAAATGGTATGAGCAGATAGGTTGGAGTCCTAACTAAATTGTTGTAAGGACCAATTAATTAAGATAAATGAAGTCGCCGTAGTCTAGTAGGTAGTGTGTTGGCTTATTAGACGCAAAGCCAGGGTTCGAGCCCCATGCCAGACATCAAAGACAAAATACAAAAAGTATTTCTTAGGCAGATTTCTGGCAAAAACTCTGAAAGTAAAATAAAAATGCCATGAAAAAGTTTCTCAAAAATCTATCGTTCGGAGTCGACTTTAAACTGTAGGTCCCACCACTCACGTATACAATTAACACACACAACATAAGTGGTGTGAGAAACTAGGACGTTGTACAATGGGTCAATTCCACCTCCGGGTACTGAACTTGACTTATTTGACAAGTACACGTCCTCTAATCTAACCTAACCTACTATTTTAAGATAGGAACCATTGTGTGGTAGATGAATGGCTAAAGAGCAGATATGAAGATAGGAAGGGAGGTGCTTGATCCCTGAGTAAAATATTCGGAGTCCTCGGAAAACTCTCGGACTTCTTCCAAACTGATGTTCTCATTCAGAAAGGATGAGGCAAGCAGTCAACTTATCTCGTATGAAATAGCATTGGGCTGCCTGGAAAGTTAGCAGCACCCTCTGCCAGAATTTACCATACCGAGTAAATCTGTGAGGTGGAAAGAGTTGTTTGGAAAATGAAAAATGGAGAGAGGCAGAAGCTCTTGTCTCTTTTATGTAATCGAATCTTTTGTTGAATAGTTAGAATCTTATGTCTACGCATTGGACTGATTGGAAACAACCTGAGCTTAGTTGTAGTGTAGATTCTGTGATGCAAATAATGATGACGCCGTGGTCTAGTAGGTAGTGTGTAGGCTTGGTTCATACCTAAGGCCTCGGTTCATACCTAAGGTCTGGCATCTCCAACTAAACGGAATGTGACAAAATATTTCTTCGGCGACTTCCTCTCAGCAGATTTCTGGCAAAAACTCTGAGAGTAAATAAAATTGCCATGAAAAGTTTCTCCAAAATCTGTCGTTCGGAGTCGATTTTAAACTGTAGGTCCTACCACTCATGTATAAAAATTAACGCACACAACATAAGTAGTGAGAGAAACTAGGTCGTAACCTTGACTAAAGGTTGTAATAATCAATTATGTATGTATGTATGTAGGTAATGAACCTATGCGGCATTGATGCATCCCAGAAAGGAATCACCAGTATGTGTATCAAGCACTAGGCGAATGTCAATCAGCATCCAGACGTTTGTTAGATTTAAATGCCTTGGGGCGAAATTACTGCCATACTTTATATAGATTGAGAATAGTATGGTGGCAGTGCGATATCAAATTTATATGATAATAATAACAATAGTAACTCGTCTTCTGTTCATCTATGTCTATGTCCTGAGGGGTAATATCCTGGCTACTTCTAAATCGTTCATTCAGAAATCTGTCGCTACTAATTTTAAGATTCATATTTTATTTGATATAAACCACGGCTTAAAAGGAAGCAAATACAAGAACTAATATGGAAAATAACCACGGCCAATGTCAAAAATGTGTCTGCACACAGCTTAACCGCAAGTGCCATGATAAAGTAGAACGAATGTAAAAGGTTTTATTGTCTAAGGCCATTGGATAAAAGGAGAACGCATAAATCGCCTTAAATTTATACTTTAAAAGCTTACAACATTCTACAGCATATAATTGTCTGAGACTAATATTTCAATAATCAGTACCAAGGTTTTTTTTTCATGCGCATACAAGGAAAAATGATTGTAAAATTTTAAAAGGGAAAAATTTGTTAAGAATGCCATGGTAATTTAAGATTGATTGCAGTATTGAGTTTTCAAAATAAAACACTATATGTTTTCATATCCCTCACAGTATGTAAAAATATGGCTCATTGTGAAATACCTAAGAATTTAAAAATATTGCTGATACGAATTCATTTAAATACATCCACCAACACCATAATATTACTGAATATGTACCTTCTAAATGAATTCCTTTAAGGTTAAATGTTTTTGTTGTTAAACATTTAAAATTCTATGTGACGTAATAGAATATAGCGTAATAAGATTTAAAATTTCAAAAAACAAAAACAAACGAAAATAATTTGCAATAAAAAAACATTTAAATGAAATAAAAACAAAAATTAACATTAATTTTCATTTTTTATTTTATTTTATTTTATTCTGTTTTATTTTAGTTTTTAATTATATTTATTTTTATTATTTTTTTCTTATTTTATACTGAAAGACCTTTAACCCATTTTGCTTCCTTGTCAATAATAGAAACAAACAAACAAACGAACAAGTATGAAAAAAAACACCAACAAACACACACGCTTAAACAAAATTAAATAAATTTAAATAAGACTGGAAAAACAAAATTAATTTACAAAATTAACACCATAATTTTGAAAAACAACGCATAATTTTTTTAATTTATTTTTGGATTGTGTTAAATAAAGTGAACCAACGACGGCTTAAAGACAAGCTACTCTGTTGTCTACTTCTCATGGTGAGAAGATTATCCAGATTTATTCTGTATTCCTGTAACGATCTCTGTAAAGTATAAGGCTTTAAAATGCTTTAAAAAGTAATGATAAAAGCAATTTCTTTCTAAAACTTTCTCCTCCAAGAATTAAGTTGCGTTTAGAATCATCTGCTTCCCTATAGATTCCACTTCATGGCCAATTATACAATCAAAACAACGTATTCCCATTTCCTTCCTATATTTTCCTTTATAATAAAAATTTTATGTAAACTTTATCATACGAAAAGTCTGGCCAGATTATTCTCAGAAGTCCCCGTAGTTTAGTAAGTAGTGTGTTGCTTATCAAGCATGAGGCCACGGTTCAAACCTCAGGTCATACGTCTCCTGCAAAACAAATTATGAAAAAATATTTCTTCGGCTTCTCCCTCTCAGCAGATTTCTGGCAAAAACTCTGAGCGATAAAATAAAATTGCCATGAAAAGTTTCTAAAACATCTGTGGTTCGGAGTTGACATTAAACTGCAGGTTCCGCCACTCATATATAAAATTAACACACACAACATAAGTGGTGTGAGAAGCTGGGTCGTAATCCTGACCAATTATATATGTCTGTATGTACATATAAAGGGTCCGCCAAATAACTTTTTTTTTGAAAATGCTTTAAAAAAAACTACTGAATATTTTCTCAAATTTCTTTTCTTATTTGAAAGTACAACTCTTCCGGTTAATAATGGAAAATAATTTCATTCAAATGGCTGCCTCGGCTGGCCATGCAGTAGTCTACACCAGAAGATGCCGATTTTGGCAAAAAAAATCATCTTTTCAGATGAAGCTCATTTTGATCTTGGCGGGTATGTAAACAAGCAATTGGGACACAGAAAATCCGCACGCTTACATTGAAAAGCCGACGCACCCAAAACGAGTCACTGTTTGGTGAGGATTTTGGTCCAGAGGCATAATTGGGCCATTTTTCTTCGAAAATGAGCAAGGAGTGGCCGTTACAGTCAATGGCGATCGTTATCGGGCCATGTTGAACGAATTTTTGTTCACAAAAATTGAAGAGGAGGATATTGGCAACATTTGGTTTCAACAGGACGGCGCTACGTGACAAACAACCGAAGCCACACTCGATGTTTTGCGTCCTGTTTTTGAAGATTGCATTATCAGCCGCAGAGCTGATGTCGTTTGGCCACCTCGGAGCTGCGATTTGACACCGTTGGACTATTATTTGTGGGGTGATGTCAATGATAAGTGTTACGCCGACAAGCCAGAGACAATTGACGCTTTAAAGGACAATATTCGTGAAGCCATTGGTGAAATACAGCTGCACACAATCGTTGATGTGCTTAAAAATTGGACCGATCGTGTAGGCTACAGCATGGCCAGCCGAGGCAGCCACTTGAATGAAATTATTTTCCCTTATTACCCGGAAGGATTGTACTTTCAAATAAAAAAAGGAATTTGAGAAAATCGTCAGCAGTTTTTTTCGAAGGACTTAATGTAAACTTTGTCATAAGAAAAGTTTGGGCATAGTTTTCCTTGCCAGATTATTCACAGAGTGTACCGTGTACAGCGTTTGATAAATGTGTTAGCAAAATGCCATCCTAGATCTCCTCGCAGCGATACAAGAGTGTTCTCTTTACATAGGGCCAACAGATAGGTTGCTGAAATTTAGCACTGTATCCGGAGAACGTCGCATATCTACCGCTGTAATGTAAACAAAATGTAAAATCTTCCAAAACTGTACCTCGTATTTAAAGGTTTGAGGGCAAAGGAAGGGATCCTAATTTTTTGTGTTTTTTATGCATTCCCGAGAAGTCGCCGTAGTTTAGTAGGTAGTGTGTTGGCTTGTTAAATGCAAAGCCAGGGTTCGAGCCCCAGGCCAGACATCAAGACAAAATACAAAAAAGATTTCTTCGGCGACTTCCTCTCAGTAGATTTCTGGCAAAAACTCTGAGAGTAAATAAAATTGCCATGAAAAAAACTTTCTCAAAAATCTGTCGTTCGGAGTCAACTTTAAACTGTAGGTCCCACCACTCATGTATAAAAATTAACACACACAGCATAAGCCGTGTGAGAAACTAGGACGTTGTTGTAATTGACAAGTACACGTTATCTAACCCAACCTAACCTAACCTATGCATTCCCGAAAAAGTGTGCACAAGAGTTGGATTCACAGTAGTCTAGTAGATAGAGTGTTGGCTTTTTAGATGTGAGGCCACGGTTCAAGCCCCAGGCTAGTCATCTGCAACAAATTTGAACATGAAAAAAAATTTCTTCGGCTACTTCCTCTCAGCAGGTTACTGCCAAAAACGCTGAGAATAATTAAAAAAAAATTACCATGAAAAGTTTCTCAAAAAATCTGTCGTTCAGAGTCGAAATTAAACTGTATGTCCCGCCACTAATATATGTCATGTGGTGTGAGAAGCCAGGTCGTAATTCTGACTTAAGGATTGTAATGACAAATTATGTTTTGGGAGGTTTGCTTATGATTACAGTTAATTTACACGTTCTTTTGTCTTCAATATGCATGCTTTTGCTGCAAATTTCACAAATTATGCCAATTGCCCTTCCCTATAGGGCAAATCCAACCGATTTTGAAATTCGTTGTTGTTGTTTCTATTTTACATCTCTAATAACTTATTAATATACAGCAGGAAGTTTTAAAATTGACGAATATTCTTTTGTTAACACCTTTATTTTTTGTAAGACAAAGTCTTAAACACGTCTTGTTTAAATTATTTTAAAATATGCAATGTAAACATATAAAAATGAATAATAAAATTGGACAGAAAATATTTCTTTTAAATTATCATAAATAAATACATTTTTAAAAATGTTGGATTTTAAGAAATCTTTTAAACAAAAAATTTTCAATAGAAATTATGGTTAAACATCTTAAGAATCCAGACATCAAATAACAACTAAACGTGCCATCAAATAGAAATATTCCATGGATTTATTATTTAAAAAAAAAACTTAAATAATCAATTCCTTTATTTTAAAACAAATACTTGAATAAATGCTTGAGTCAAAGCTAAGCAAAGCATAGTATAGCTTAAGCAAACTAACCACAGCTTCAGTTTCGTCTTCTTCTTCCATCAAAAACAATAAAATTTTAAACCTATTTTCGATTTTTTTTTCTATTTTCTGTTGATATTGTTGTTTTCATTTTATTACCCATTTTTTGAAGATTTTTTTTAAAATACTTTTTTCTGTTCAATTCATTGTATTTCTTTTGATAAATTTTATACGATAACTTTATTATTAATTTATTTATAATAGAGTTTTAACATTGACCTTGAATCGGACAGGCATTCATCGAAAGATTGTCTACAAAAAGAAAAGAAAAAAAATAGTCTATTTGGCATAGCCACCAGAAAAGACAAGTTTGGTAGGTAGGTAGGTTGGTTGGTTTTAAGGTTTCGTATTGAACCATTTCAATATTTCGTGATTTTTCAAACATTTCAAACACCAAATAAACAGGTTTGAAGTTTTGCGTTTGAATACTAAGCGTTGCTTTAGAATTTTTTTATCTTAATTACTTTACATATGATAATTTTTTCTTATGATAATTATTAACAAAAAGCGAATTTTAAATAAAATAACATTTTTTCTCTTTTTTTTCCAATATTTATCAAGTTTGAAATAGTCCGGAAGAAAAAGCAGCTTTGGACTTTGATTTCCAATGCGCTACCATGGCAATTAACCGCAACAACAAGCGAATTAAGGAATATTTTCGAATTATTTTATTAAGGATTTGAAAACCGTAATGAACATACATACACAATTGACCATTATAAACCTTCAGCCAGGATTACAACCTAGTTTCTCATACCATTTATATTGTGTGTTTTAATTTTATATAAGAGTGGTGGGACCTACAGTTTAAAGTCGACTCCGAACAACAGATTTTTGAGAAACTTTTCATGGCAATTTTATTTTTGCCAGAAATCTGCTGCGAGAAAGTCGCCGAAGAAATACTTTTTGTATTTTATTTTGATGTCTGGCCTGGGGCTCGAACCCTGGCTTTTCGTCTAATAAGCCAACACACTGCCTACTAGACTGCGGCGACGGCAATTAACTGTAACAACAAGGAAATTAAGGAATATTTTTGAATTATTTTATTAAGTATTTAAAACCGTGGGGAACATACATACATATTGGTCATTATAACCCTTTAGCCAGGATTACAACCTAGCTTCGCACACCACTTATGTTGTGGGCGTTAATTGTATACATGAGTGGCGCTACATACAATTTAAAATCGATTCCGAACGATAGATTTTTGAGAGACTTTTCATGGCAATTTTATTTACTCTCAGAGCAAAAGAGAAGAAGTGTTGAGAAGAAGTCGCCGAAGATATATTTTTCATATTTTTTTTTTTAGAGATGGCTGTCCTAAGATTTAAACCGAGACCTCATGTCCAATAGGCCAACCTAATTCCTACTAGACTACGGCGACTAGTCATAAAAATAGAAATAAACTTACTTAGTTTGCTAGAATGATCGCAACGAACTTTCCTTACAGATTATTGTAACATCGAGATATTCATTTAGTAGCCTTAAAAGGGCTGGTCTCCCAAGGTTGTCAGCTGTTAAATATCAGTCATCTAATTATCATTTATTTATTGCACGGCATGTCAACGACCAAAGAAAGCGTAGAAACACTTGTACTGTGTGATTATGATTCAAATAACTGGGCACAGATAGACAAGACTGCTTACTTACTTACTTAATTCGCCATTACATCCCTTCAGTCAGGATTACGACCTAGCTTCTCTCACCACCCATTTGGGTGGTGGCACCTACAATTTATAGTGGCCTCTGAACGACAGATATTTGAGAAAGCCTTCACGCAACTCGCCATTACGTCCCTTTTGTCAGGATTTCAACCTAGCTTCTCTCATCACCCATCTGGGTAGTGGCACCTACAATTAATAGTAGCCTCTGAACGACAGATATTTGAGAAAGTCTTCATGGCAAATTCTCAGATATTTTGCCAGTAGGCTGCTGAGAGGAAGACGCTGAAGTACTACTTCATTTTGTTCGAGATGTCTAAGCAGGGATTTAAACCAACAACCAGCCAACGTAGGACCTACTAGATGACTTCAATGATAAGATTTTATAAAGAAATTTGAAGACACTGGAATTCTTACATATGAGGACGCAATCACTTTTAAAATACTGCCTCTGTTAGAACACATATGGCAGATTGTCTAAATTTATCGATCCCTAGGTGTTGTTAGTAATTGGACTTATCTTAGTACTCATTTCCATATAAAGTCTTATTCAGGAAAAAAGTAAAGCCACCAGACCTTTGGGAATACTGATAGGTTTCCAATGCTAATTTTTCGAATAAAATTTTTTTCAGCCATGGGGAGACTCATTCACTCTCCGTGGTTATGCTGACATGCATAAGTGTTGCATATGGGACTCGGAGAATTCTGAAGTGATTGTGAAAAAGTCACATTGCATTCGGAAGAAGTAACTTTTTGGTGTGCATTGTTTTTTAAAAATAATACCCGAAATAGGGTTGTAGTCCATTTAGAGCGTTATGGCCGCCATTTTTAGGACTACAATTAAAGATCATGAACTGGTTGTCGACAAAAAGATGTTGCAAGCCAACCGATTTGTCTTTATTGCTAAGAGGTTTCTAGAAACTGTGATTTCAGGTTTTAGTAAGGTCAAGAGACCATTAAAATCAGACGGTTTGATGGGAGTACATCAAAAACCATATTTAAGCAGATAATCCTCTAATGTTGGTGCTTTGGAAATCAACATTCGTCAAGTTATTAACAGTTTATACCGGCTGACAACCTGAAAACTGAAAATTATATTCATATCCTTGACTCAAACAATCTATTCAGCGGTAAGGACATTAGTCTTGGAATCACTCGTTCGTTGTAGTGGCCGTGGTCTAGTAGGTAGTGTGTCGGCTTATTCGAAAAGCCAAGGTTCGAGCTCCAGGCCAGACATCAAAATAAAATACAAAAAGTATTTCTTCAGCGACTTCATCTCAGCAGATTTCTGCAAAAACTCTGAGAGTATATAAAATTGCCATGAAAAGTTTCTCAAAAATCTGTCGTTCGGAGTCGACTTTAAACTGTATTTCTCACCACTCATGTATAAAATTAACACACACGACATAAGTGGTGTGAGAAACTAGGTCGTAATCCTGACTGAAGGGTTGTAATAGCCAATTATGTATGTATGTATGTATCACTCGTTCCAACAATTTGATGAGATTAATGAAAGGCCAGAAATTCATGACAAGAGCGATATTACCTACAATCCTTTAGCCAGGACACACCCCACTCATGTTGAGTGTGTTAAAAAGATTCAAATTTAATTTCCAATGGACTGCTTGGATAGGAGCAATAACCTAAGATTTGATCGTATTTTAAAAAATACCGGCTTATATTAATTTAGTATGCAGTGTTAAACAAGTCTAAGCGCTGCCTACGTGCTATTAAAGTTGTATCTCCCAAAAATATTCAAATTTTCTTAGAATCCATATTTAAAAGTTGAAAATCTTGAACTTGAAATTATAATTCAAATGCAAGAATTTTTTTGAAAATGCAAATCAATTTCAATTTAAATTCATGAACAAATAAAATATTCCCATTTGACTACGATTGCATATGCAAATGGAAATATTTGATATAAAAAAAATTAATACGAGTATTTGAAAAAGTGTTTGTCATAGAAGTGCACTTCATAAATCAAGTTAAATATTATTTTTAATAAAAACAAAAAAATTTATTAAAACATAAACAAATGACTGAATATTAACGAGTAAGCTAAGAAAATGAAATTATTTTCTTGCTGCCATAATTCATAACAAACAGCAGCGAATTTAATAATTATTAAAGCAAAAAAACAGAAAAAAGTGAAAAAATAATAAAATTAAAAGCAAAAAAAAATTATTATATTTTTTTAAATTTAATTTCAGTTATTATTACGAAGGTCATGCATGTGTGTTAGCTTGGCTATTGCAAACCACTGCAAGACACGCCAAAAAAAGTAGCAAAATAAACACTTTAAATGTGTTTAAGTGAATAATTACAAAAATTAATTGCTAAAATAACAACAACAGCAATACAAATGTTATTATTATGAAAAAAAATAAAAAATATAAAAAGTTGTTATTATTGTTGTTCTGTTTCCTGAGAGTGTGTTAACATACTTAAGAATGCTCAAAAACCAGTAGAGAAGTGTACTTCTAAGTCACTTAAAGCGTGCTACCCATTATTTCTAAGATGCAACAATTTAGCACTCAATCAACTGCACAAGTATAAAAAACAAACTTGAAGATATCTTCGAAATTTTTTATACATTTGAACGACCTATTGATGCTATCAACATACGCGTATAATAAGCGTCGTTCAAATGTCCGCCACAACTTCTCTGGCTGGAGTGCATCTGAAATTTTCCATGACTATGGCACATAAATCAGGTTGAATTTGACAGATGGTATGGGTTATATTTGCTTTCACATACAACTCCGATTTAAGAAAACCCCACAAGAAATGGTCTAACGGGGTCAAATCGCACAATATTGGTGGTCAGTTTTCATTGCCTCTAAGGGAGATAATAACATAGCATATGCTATGCTATGCATATGCTATGCTACGCATATGCTATGCTATGCTATGCATATGCTTTGATATGCTATGCTATGCATATGCTATGCTATGCTATGCATATGATATGCTATGCTATGTATATGATATGCCATGCTACGCATATGCTATACTATGCATATGCTATGCTTTGCTATTCATATGCTACGCCATGCTATGCATATGCTATGCTATGCTATACATATGCTATGCTATGCATATGCTATGATATGCTATGATATGCTATGCATATGCTATGCTATGCTATGCATATGTTATGCTATGCTATACATATACTATGCTATGCTATGTATCACTTAGCATCGTCCTGCTTAAAGGACATGTCCTTGGTACAAAAATCATTTAATTCAGTCCAAAACAAGTTCATAATCATCGAGCTATAGTGCTCGCCGTTGGCAGTGACATTCTCAAAGAAAAATGAATTCTGCACCAAACAGTGGATTGTTATTGTCCAGAAATGGTTCGCATCGATAAGGATGGATTTTTGAGTGGTACGTTGCCCTAACAGAACACCGGGTTTGATGAAAACAATTTTATTATTTTTACGTGTTATTGAATGCTATATCCGTCCATTGTGATTTCACAAATTAGGCTGAATAAATGACAACTAGTTTTGCAAAGCAGTTCCAGTAAGATGCCTGTTAACAACTGCACTATAAAAGTAAGAAAGTCCCTACTAGAAAACCCGATATCATCTTCTCGATGACATTTTTCCATGTTATAGGACGAAATTGTAGGTCTTGTTCGTTTTAACATTTGTTGTACGAAAAGATGTTATGCTATGGGCAATCCATGAATCTCTCTCCTTCAAACACACAGTGTAGTGGACTACATTTGTTCATTCTGTATAAACATGGCTTGAGAGCGGCAGCATTGTATAATATTTTCGGCGCCAGCTTTCCTTTTTATCCATCTTCTTCTATCGAGGATTAAATTAGTTGCTCTCCTTTGTGAAACAGGTTCTACTAAGCGTAACTGTCCGGTCTGCCTAACCACAAAAATATCACTCTTGATGTGATCTGTAATACCGTAGGGTATGCTCAGTGCTGCGGTTCTCAGTGCAGATATTAGGCGCTGCACTCTGCTGTATCTGTACGATATATCGCATACCCTCCTTATGGAGTACTGCATCTGGTTGGAAAAAGTTATGTACGGAGGCTTTTGTGGGTATTCCAACATCGTTGATTTCGCTTTTGACCTCCGTAGGGATAACGCGCCAAGGTATTGCAAGCAGCTCGATGTTGTATATTGTATTGCTTGAGTCCATATGATTGGAATCACGTCTCTGCGGTCATCATAGCTTGCTTCACTCTATTTTGTGTATCTATTTGGGCACTACAGTGAAATCTGCATAGCTGACTTGGAAAACTCCCTCTAACCTATCCATTTTAAAGACAGCATCATAAAGACGCCAGAACAATATACTGACGTTAACAATTGACAGGTTTTTTCTCTAGTCAGTAACAACGATTTGTTCGAGTTTCATTAACTATACATACATAATTGGTCATTACAACCCTTCAGTCAGGATTACGACCTAGTTTCTCACACCACTTATGTTGTGTGTGTTAATTTTATACATGAGTGGCGGGACCTACAGTTTAAAGTCGACTCCGAACGACATATGTTTGAGAAACTTTTCATGGGAATTTTATTTACTCTCAGAGTTTTTGCCAGAAATCTGCTGAGAGGCAGTGGCCGAAGAAATACTTTTTGTATTTTATTTTGATGTCTGGCCTGGGGCTCGAACTCTGGCTTTATGTCTAATAAGCCAACACCTAATAGACCACGGCGACTTCATTAACTATACATTTGATAATTTCATCAATATTTTCTAATACTCTTCTATTATTTTTAACCATTTTAATTGGTTTTATTTCCTTTGCCGCCCAGAAAATAAAACCACTGCGAAAATAAATTCATGATTTCAATACAAATTAATTGAACATCCAATTGAAAGCAGACATTTTCAATTAATATTCCCCCTACACTAGATAGCAAATCATTTGAAAAATATCATACAAAAAATGGAACACTCGAGCCTATTTATCTAATGAGTATACACTTCTATGTCCTTTAATTCCGCTCAAAATATAAATAAAAAGCTTCTTAAGTACAACTATGTAAACAGTTTTTGTTTTTATAACTTGTATTTGTTGTAATTGAAAAAGCTAAAGCCATTAAGATTAAGTGTCATTCACGAAAATAAAAAAAAAGGAAAACAAAATTGTGAAACAAAACCGACGTCAAGTATTAAGATTTACAAAGTCAACAACAGCAAATGGCAACAAAAACAAAAAATGGCAACAAACAAACGAATAATGCGAGAATAAATGAATAGAAAATGAAAATAAAAATGAACATAGAATTTCAGCAAGGGACTAGCAACGAATTGCAAATACGCTATCTAGTAGGTTGGATTATTGAAATAGATTCTGTGGTTCAAACCCCAGCTCAAACAGCTCATACAAAATGAAATTTGAAAAATATTTCTTCGGTGACTTCCCCTCAGCAGACTTCTGGGAAAAACTGTGAGAATAAATAAACATTTGCGAAGAAAATCTTCTCAAAAATCTGTAGGTCCCGCTACTCATGTATAAAATTAAGAAGTTAGGTTGTAATCCTGACTGAAGGGTTGTAATGACCAATTAAGTAAGGTTTTCTTTAATCCTGTTTAGTTTCCCAACAGAAAAGTTCTTAGCTTTCATGGTATTGGACAATATAAAGAAGGACTAGATCGATCGGCTTTAATGTTTTGACTTTCTTTTACAAAGCCTTTTGCAATGCTAAAGGGTCCGCCAAATAACTTTTTTTTTTGAAAATGCTTTAAAACAAAAACTACAGAATATTTTCTCAAATTTCTTTTTTTATTTGAAAGTACAATCCTTCCGGTTAATAATGGAAAATAGTTTCATTCAAATGGCTGCCTCGGCTGGCCATGCAGTAGCCTACACCAGAAGATGCCGATTTTTGCAAAAAAAAATTCATCTTTTCAGATGAAGCTCATTTTGATCTTGGCGGCAAAATTGTCGCATTTGGGGCACAGAAAACCCGCACGCATACATTGAAAAGCCGACGCACCCAAAACGAGTCACTGTTTGGTGCGGATTTTGGTCCAGAGGCATAATTGGGCCATTTTTCTTCGAAAATGAGCAAGGAGTGGCCGTTACCGTCAATGGCGATCGTTATAGGGCCATGTTGAAAGAATTTTTTCACAAAAATTGAAGAGGAGGATATTGGCAACATTTGGTTTCAACAGGACGGCGCTACGTAACACACAGCCGAAGCTACACACGATGTTTTGCGCCCTGTTTTTGAAGATCGCATTATCAGCCGCAGAGCTGATGTCGTTTGGCCACCTCAGAGCAGCGATATGACACCGTTGAACTATTATTTGTGGGGTGCCGTCAAAGATAAGTCTTACGCCGACAAGCCAGAGACAAATGACGCTTTAAAGGACAATATTCGTGAAGCCATTGGTGAAATACAGCTGCACACAATCGATAATGTGTTTAAAAATTGGACCGATCGTGTAGGCTACTGCATGGCCAGCCGAGGCAGCCATTTGAATGAAATTATTTTCCATTATTAACCGGAAGGATTGTACTTTCAAATAAAAAAAAAGAACTTTGAGAAATTATTCAGTAGTTATTGTTTTAAAGCATTTTCAAAAAAAAAAGTTATTTGGCGGACCCTTTACTTAACACCGAAGAAAACTATGATTTGTCGTTTGAGAAATCAGAAAATTTCAGGGCTTTCAAATAAATTTCTTCTCATAATCTGTTCTAATGTCCTCATGTTTATTGAAATCAAAAATACCAACGTATGGTGCTTTTATTGAAATTGTAGCCGCCACTTTTTTGCACACTTCTTTTGCTCACTTTCATTCAAAATTGTATGCGTTGCATGAATTAAAATATTTTTTTATTTTCTTTATTCAGTGTTCTTGGCCATAAACAAGATTTGGCGCTTTAATTTCGTTAATACCCTCTGCACCCCTTTAGCGTAGACAAAACAGAGAAACAGAGAGCAAGAGAGAAAGAAATCCTGGGCAGGCGTTTATTTAACAGCTGTTAAGACCACAGAGCTTTAAAAGCTTTAAAGCTTTTTACAAAAATTCTTGTGGGAAAATGCAATTATGAGGTTAAAAATTTTAGTTCTTATTTGTTACTGAAAACCAAAGGATTTATTTTAGGCTACGCATAAGGCTAAACGCGCGTTTTATAAGTGAAAAAAATTGTTTCTCTTGTTTGTTGTTGTTTGTTTGTTTGACGATAAATAGAACGTGTTTTCGGGAAAGAAAGGGGTCAATAGAATAACAATAACAACGCAAAGCAAAATCAACTTAAATAAAATGGCCTTTAAGTTAAATGTCAATAATTATTTGTAATTTTTTTTTTCTACTTCTACTTTTTCTTTCCAATTAAATAACAAACGGCAGCCAGCGTTAGTCAGTAAAAGTGTAGTAAAATGAAAATTTTTCGTTTAGAATGTGATGGATTGTGAAAAATTAAATTCTCCTTAAGCCATGTCATAAATAAATGCAAAAAGCAAAAGTTCAATACAAGTGGCGACAGAAAAAAATTATAAAAAATAAAAAAAAATTCAAAAAAAAGGAAAGAAAAAAGAAAATCCATATTTGGATAATCGCCAATAAATTCTTTTCTAGCTTACACCACTTATAAGAGGAATTTCTGCATACAACAAACAGCCTTCATAATGGCCACTACAAGGTTTGTTGGAATATCACATAAAAATTTTTGTAATTTTTTTTTAATTCAAACCCCTTAAGCAACTATTTTCTTCTAATTTAATTCATTTTACTAAATAATCTAACTAACCATACGTTTGATATGCCCTTTTTCCCAATCAATAAATTCTGTTCTGTTCTGTTCTGTTCCGTCCTATACAATATGGCCTATACAGTATGCAATACATGTACAAATACAATACATGTATCGTTTAATCTATTATTACAATACAACACAAATCATTTGTATTTTTAATGAATATTGTTCCCCCATACAATGTCAAGCTACGTCTCCCTATCCCATCCCCTCTTCTGTTTAACTCTTTTGCCATGAGTTTTCATTATTTTTTGCTGTTATGTTTGCGGTTGAGGCATTACTTGCGTGTCTCTCTCTCTATATATTTTGCGTGGTGGTGTCTCTTTGTTGTCTGTTTATCGTATCTAAAAATATATTTTATTTTTATTTTTTTTTTTTTGTGTTTATTTATGCAAAATTTTATTTGCAAGTTCCTTAGTTAATTAAGTTGAAGTGATACCCTACACTTAGATTCAATTATAATTTTTAATAAAATTGGAGCGCTTGAACGCTTCCTCCAAAACTAAATACACAATGTAATGAAAAGAAATCCCTTCAACGGAACAAAGCTACAGGATTTATTTAGCACAGTATAGACTCTATGATTTTATGATGTGCTTCTGAACGTAACTTATTAACTGAAACGAATAAACAAATCTGGATGTTGCATACTCTCTTAGAAGAGGTATTATTTTGTGTTATAAGGATGGTTCAAGAACGGATCTTAAAAGAGGAGCAGGAGTCCTTAAGCCCAGAATGAAATTTTCTAAGCTTGTAAAGAAACTCACGGCTATCGTCCAAGCGGAAGGCTATGCCGTAGCTAATTCAACTTGGATAGGTGATTTCACACGTTAATCGCCATGGCAGCCATATATGTCTGATGCAAAGAAGTTCTACATGAGCCATGTCAGGCATATATGTATGTGTGTCTGACGTTTTATTTATAAAGAAATAGTCACAGTCACAAGGCGTTATTCGGTAAATGCTACACGTACCACTGATTCCTACATAATGACATATAAGACTGACACGGCTTTTCGAGAAAAAAAGTTTTAATGTAGGGCCATATCAGTCATATATGTCTGACATAAAAAATAGTGTTTTGCCGGGTATTTTTTTCCTGTGATACATTAAGTTTCCTTGATACATTTTTAACTAAATTATCTAATAAAGTTACCATGGCCCATGTGAAAAATTTTCTGATATTATCGTGGCCATTAGCGTGTTAAAAAATAACATAAAGCAACACTATATGGCAGTTAGAGCGGTTTTCTAGCACGCGGATGTTATGAGGTTAATTCGAAGATAGTACTGGAGTGTCTGAAGAAACTAAATCAGAAAAGCAGACAGAATAGGGTAACCCTTCCTGCAATAAATAAATAGTAATTGCGAAGAGGACAGCTCTCTTGCCGTTGGCCCCATTAATCCTTCAATGGACTAGAGGCGGATGTTTAATAGGTATGCTCAACAAAATTGAAGAGAAAAGATGTAAATGGGCTTGAGGCAATTAAAACCTTTGTTTGGAAATTACAATAAATGGGGATTTAAGCCATATATCATAAACCTGTCTTTTGACAGCACACTGTAAACTCATACATACATACATAATTGGTCATTACAACCCTTTAGTCAGGATTACGATATAGTTTCTCACCCCACTTATGTTGTGTGCGTTAATTTTTATACATGAGTAGCGGAACCTACAGTTTAAAGTCGACTCCGAATGAGAGATTTTTGAGAAACTTTTCATGGCAATTTTCAGAGTTTTTGCAAAAAATCTGCTGCGAGGAAGTCGCCGAAGAAATATTTTTTCATATTTCGTTCAGTTGGAGATGCCTGAGCTGGGGTTTGAACCGATGCCTTACGTCTAATAAGCCGACACACTACCTACTAGACGACGGCGACTTACACTGACTCAGAGTACACTTATTCAGAATAGGAGTTGTTTTGAGCCCAATACTTATGTAGATTATGTAACGATGGGAAGAAATCATTGGAAGCAATGAGGCATTAATGCATGTCAGAAGGAAACACGAGGGTGTATATAAGATGATGGGCAAGGTATTGGCATTATTGACAGCGAGGAGGATCCTGAAATTTGTCAGGCCAGTAGGCTTTTAGGAGATATTGCAGGGATACCCTATAAACAATGAGGGGAACACAATACAATAAACAGTAAATAGCATAGTGTAGCTGCTTCCAGATATGGTATTAGTTAGGAACGACTTATGGGAGATATTTAATAGGCGTAGCTTCTTCTCAAAACAATAATAAATAAAGATGTTGCCGGTGCCCGATAATGTAATAAGTCGCGTGCTAATCTTTCAAATTTATTCTTTGAAATTTCTGATGACTGATGCTGATGTGACCTAATACCACAAAGGCAAGTAATATCTCCTCTACTATGAAACTACAGTGAATACAATCGTCAGTCCAAACAAGATATTGTAATCGCTTAGAGCGCCAAATCTGCCATCGCATTTGCCTAACATATTCTCATTTAGAACGTATTCACTCAAAGAACGCTCGTTCAAGCAATCTGTTTGTTGGAGCCCTTCAGTCGAGATTATATCGACATATTTGAACTGCCTTTGGTCTTTACAGAAAAAACCATAAGTCACGAATTTAAAACACGGCTGTAGTGGATCAGTAGATAATTCCCCCCCCCCTTTCTTTACAAAATTCTCAGTAGAACTTTACTGACAATCAATTCTGTTTTAAGGAGGTGTCATGGTGTACAGATTAAAGCTTATAAATTCAAACCAAAGTATTCTACATGATTTTCGAAATTTAGTTAATGAAGTTCCTCTGTCGCTCCAGGAGATAATAACATCGTCGACAAGCATCATTAGAAGGTCAGGCAAAGGCACAGAATGAGGGGGAATAGGACTGATGGCAACGCTATCATCATATCACAAGGATTATGCTGGGAGAAAAAACTATCAGTTTTCTTGTAACAAAACTACATTCCGTGTCTTGAAATCTCTCAGGAGGTGGTGTGAATTACCGAAATTATCTCAGGAGAATAATGAAAAATATTACTTCACTAACCCATGCCTCTGTTACCTTGTGCAATTTCTTTAATTGTTATTCAAAAAAAAATTATAAAAATCGCATTTGATCTGCTTTTGTAACGAGTTTCACAACAAAAAAACATATTTTGTTGAATTACATTTCGTTTATAAATTATTTAAATTTAATTTAAATAAAAATTTTTATATCGCCATAGAATATCACACACTGCAGTTAAAACTGCTTCACAGCGAACCAAAATTTTTTATTTAAGGCTTCTTGCATGTTTTGCTCTTTTTTTTTTGGTTTTTGAGGGTGAGGGCGCGCTTTTCTAACCACTTTGTTTTGGTTTAGACTGCTTCTTTTTTGTGTATGTGGCACAAATAGACGAGTCTGTAATAAAATTCTATATTTTTATAGCACCTCTCAATCGCGTGCCTTTAGGGTCTACCACACATCATACACACATGAAATGTTTAAAAATGAAATGCGGATTTAGAACAACATCAGCAACAAAACAGAAGGAAAAAAATAGAAAAAATAATTCAGAAATAAAATGTTTTAAATTTATTTTGTTAGCAACGTTCCGTTTGCTGTATGAATACGAAACGTATCTGTGTTAAAATAAAGTGTTTTGTTAACCTCCCCCCAACCAGTATACAAGTGTGTCTGCATTTTAATAGAGCCAAAAGGGTTGGACTCTTTTTTCAAGATTTAAAATGGCCAATTAACACGAATTTTTATTCCATTTTTTTCTTTATTTTTTTTTTTTTGTATAATTATAAGAGAAATAGAAATGTGGAATGTATAAAGGATGGAAAGCTTTATATTAAATTTTAATAGCCTTAATTAATAACACTGTAGATACAACTAAATAAACTGATAAGATACAATACATTTTTCTCTAAAGGCACTTGAGACCATGAAATCATCATGATACGGGCCATAGAAAAACACCTATTCGATGTATTACTACGAGTATAATGTCAATGCTCAATAACCTGTAAACGTATACAAATCGTAAAGCCAGACGTCTTTGTCATATGTCCAAGACATACCCGCCTTGCATGAGTGATCACAATACAACGCATAATATGGGTATATTCCTTTCGAGTTTCCATGCACCCTTCATTTAGTCTTGAACAGATTTTCTCGCTGCTGCTTTGAATTCGTTGAAGTCCCCGTGGCTTATTAAACGTGAAACCATGGTTCAGACCTTAGGTCAGATATTTCCAACAAAACGAAATTTGAAAAAATATTTCTTCGGCAACTGCCTCTCAGCAGATTTCTGGCAAAAACTCTGAGCGTCAAAATAAAATTGTCATGAAAAAGTTTCTCAAAAATCAATCGTTCGGAATTGACTTTAACCTGTAGGTCCTACCACTCATGTATAAAATTAGGACACACGACGTAAGTGGGTTGAGAAGCTAGGTCGTGATTCTAACTAAAGGGTTATAATGACCAATTCTGTATGTCTGTAGATTTGTTTGTATTAAAAGCTATCCATGTGACATTGGTGAAGTATGTTACAACATTCTTAATTGTAAATTCGAAAGTATCCATGAGCCAGATTCTCTGTTCAGTTAATCTATTCAATAGTTTCTTGAAATACCAATTAACACCGGTAACCACATAATGTGAAAGTCATATCGCTTTACCCTGCCATTTCGATATTCACATCAGCCATTAGCCAACTTAAAAGTTGTCGTGTTAGAACTCTGCGCACTAGTATTCTTCTTAAATCAATTTTCTAACGACCAACGGTGCCCAACATTTCCATCTGGTAGATTCCGCATTATCGATTTAAACCTCCGCTCTTATAAAGATTATTTCATCCATAATCCATCCACTTTCTAACCGCATGGAAAAAACGGAACGGAATTGTTCACGAGTGCGTCATTATTTTTCCAAACCTCTCTGTCTATCTCTATCTATAGAAATCAAAGTATGGTATCATGCAGTCGACAATTTTGAAAGTTCTAAATTCCCTAAGAATCCTCGAGTGATCAATATTTAATCAATGCAACAATCCAGTCGACCGGAGGTGCGAACCTTACAAACTTTCTTGAAAATATATTCACTCAAGCACATACAGCGTCTAAAAAGATACACCATGTTACACGGAAAAAAACAAGCCAAACTAAAATTAGGAAGCAAGGCAAAGATACAACAACAAAATATACTCATCATGCGGTACATAGAATTACACAAACAAATATGAGGGAAATTACAAGAAAGGAACAAAACAAAGATTAATACGCCAACAACAACAATTTCATAGAAAGATTGTGGAGAGAACAGGCAGATTAAATATAGTGAAGAACGACTTGATTTTACAAACAAAATGGAGAGAATTTGTAAATCAATATTCCAGAAGAATTGGTGAAATATTCAGCCATGCCTAAACACCAACGAACATTTGTAGACAATGAAACATGTGAGAGATAAACAGTTAGAGATCCGCAATTGAAAGCTGTCATAGATAATTTATTATCATGCCATTATTTAAAACCCCAATGAAAGAAGAAAAAAAGTGAAGCCAAAAACCAAACAACCATTTGGCATAGTCTTGATGGAACCTTAAACAACATCAAAGCACTTCGAGAAAACATCGATAATGATAGAGACAACTTATGAACCCTCAACTCTTGCTTATGTTGATTACTTTTTGGTCTCCATATAATTTTAATATTAAAATTAAAAAATTATACGATTTCCTCGAAAGAAGTGTGCCTCTTTTTGTCTATCCCAAGCACATAATTAACCGAAACAAATTAAAACAAAACCACAGTAAAATTAAAAGCATACGCCACGACTAAAAGATTACAATCTTCTGTTGACAAACACCCATTCAAATAGCCCACAAGTTCATTAAGTATCCTTAAAATAAGACAAAAAGGACGCTCATAAAAAGAAAATACAAAAACAACAAAGAAAGAGTAAAATAATCACAACATTTGTAAACAAAATTAACGGTTTTGTTCGTTGCTTTGTCTTTAATCAAATCAACATTAACGTATAATTTGAATCACTCTAATAAAGCTAAATTAGTGTCTTCGTAAATGAATACCAAGGAAAAGATAAAAACAGAAAAAGGAAATAAAAATACACACATACCGACACACAAGTAAAGGCAAATGCCTACGCAAACAAAACAAAGAAAATTTTAAAACAAAAACAATACAAGCAAATGAAAACAACAAACGATACGAAACCCACTGAGTTTTACACACTTTTTTGTTTTTGAATTTCTATGACTTTGTAAGAGTGTGTGTGTGTTGAAAGAAACCAACGCAAAGTGTAAATTGCAAACTTAATGAAAACAAATGGCGCCAAATCAAACATTAAAACTACACAGTGAACTCAAATACACACATACATACACATAATTGTATACCCCCATGTATTTATACAAACACTCTGTAATACACGCCTACTACTACTACATGTGTCACTGACATTTCTATGAGTTCGTTATTGTGTCTACATATGTGTGTGTGCGTGTGTATACATATGCATGTGTCGGTGATTTGTTTACGTTTTTCTGGTTTAAGAGTATCATTGTTTGTGCATGCAAGCTAAGAAAAGTACGAAAGATTGAAAAATGTCATAAGCAATCTACTCTCTTCCGTTTTAAACACCCCCATACAGTTACAAAATCATAGAAATTAAACATGGAAATGTATAACAACACTAAGCAAACACTGTCGCCACTAAAGAAACCAAAAACAAAATGAGAAAAGGAAACAATTTTGTTTGTGTTTTTAAAACATATCGTATGTGTGGGTTATTTTACATAGAAAATTGAAAATAAACGAATTAAATTTTTTTTACTAAAACTATATGGTGTTGAGTACCATATATAGCTCAAGATTAAGGGAATTCGAGATTCGGAAGGTGACATTGCATTGTGTTAAATTTTTGAAAAAAAATGATTTTTAATTTATATTTGTTGTGTGAAATTTTATGAACAAAAAAATGATTCGATTTAAAATGCGATATATTTTATTATAAGCCAAGAATGCGTATGTAGCTCTCCTAACCCCTAGACATGCCGTTTGTAAATTACGGCTATAAAGATATGATGGGTAGTTGAAGGCAATTTGCCACCCTTATTACATACATACATAATTGGTCATTCAGTCGGGATTACGATCTAGCTTTCGGCACCACTTATGATATGTGTTAATTTTATACAAGACCTACAGTAAAGTTGGCTCACAACGACGGATTTTTGAGAAAGTTTTCCGTGACAATTTTATTTACTCTCAGAGTTTTTGCCAGAAATCTGCTGAGAGGAATTCGCCAAAGAAATATTTTTTCATATTTCGTCTTGTTGGAGATATTCTGACCACACTTATTAATACAGTCTAAAAGGCACAATAATAAATTAACTTCCTATCGATATTCTCCAACAGCTATAGGCAACACTTACAACAATCAGGCTGAATTTGCTAAACTGCTAGCCATAAGCTTCGTGGAAATATTAGAGTCACCTAATTTTTTACATTTATTAAATGATCTCTTACATGTACTTAAACATCGTCAATCCAAACAGGAGCTAGTGGGAAGATAACGTCCTATCGCCTCCTATTTTTAAACACCAATAGTTCGAAGTTGTATACGAAAAAGAAGTGTGGTGTATATAAGGCGAATTATGACATGAAGAACTCATATAGACTTCCACACTACTGCAGTGTCTTACAGAAGTAAATCATGGCTATTATAATGGCGATTAAATGAATGCTCAGTAGTACAATATTCCCTGAGAAGGTATTTGGACAGTCAGGTTTGCTATAAAATTCTGTTCGAACATCATAACTTCGTATAAGGTTGTTCTCCAATGGCGTCTATTT
This sequence comes from Sarcophaga variegata, assembly GCA_932273835.1. NCBI lineage: Eukaryota > Metazoa > Arthropoda > Insecta > Diptera > Sarcophagidae > Sarcophaga > Sarcophaga variegata. The sequence goes on from OW026361.1 coordinate 104,160,138, forward strand.
CTCATAATTCTAATGATTTCCTTATTGGATCGTGCATGATACTTTAACTTACTCACTTAATTGGCCATTATTAGTCCTTTAGTTGTGTGTGTATAGTTTTTAGTTTCTTTCTATGAGTGGTGAGACTTACAGTTTAAAGTCGACTTCGGTTGAGAACATTTTCTTTTTATTTACTCTTCGAGTTTTTGCCAGAAGACTGCTGAAAGGAAATCATCGAAGAAATATTTTTTAATTTTTTATTTTGTATAAGCACGAGCTCGCAGGTAATAAGCCATCATTTACCAAATTCCACATTTTGTTAACAATGTTATCAGGAATTAGGGGTGTCTGTATTTTTTTTACGCCGAGGAGGGGTAAATGTACATAACCGCACCATAGAGGAAGTCGTCACATCCTCCGTGTGTGGGGACCTCACCCACTGAATCCCCCCCACGTCTCCTGTGGACTTGTTTCTGCCCACTCCGGAACTACGGTTGTATTACTTCTGAGTGGAGTCCTTTTGGCCCTTTGGCCTCTCCGCGTCCGGATTGCGTATCGAAAGTTGAGGAGACATCTAAGCGTCTCCACTATTCCTTTCGTCTAAATCATCGTTTCGGTTTCGCTTTACACGTGCGACAGTATCACCTATGCCGACATCCTTACTTGTTATGCAGCCTCAAGATCTCTATTTTTCCGTCTCAGAATGCGCTCTACGTAATTCACCACCGAGGTCCAATTTCCACTACTCGCAATCATGACCCCGACAATGTTAGCGGCTGTGATCGTTCCAACTATTGACGTCAGTACAGAGCGATAGCTCTGCCATCGTGCACACTCGAAAACAGTGTGCTCTGCGTACAATGTCATGATCTCTATATCTCCTGCAATATCTAATATCTTTTTAGATCAACTTTAGTCACTGAGTTTTAATCTTTCTCGTGAGGAGACGCTGCTTCACCTTCCCAGATTACTTGCATTTGAAACTAGGTTTTTAACCAAGCACCACTCCAACAGTTCTTTCCATAAAATTATGTGAAACCTACAATTTCTTTAAGATTTTTCATAATTCACATTTCTCGACCGTTTACAGTAAGGTATCCAATTCTATTGATTCACTAGAGAACTGTCGCAATACGATTTGTGTCTCACTACTTCATTGCTACTCCAACGTAATGCGCTCGAAAGAATTATATGGACTTGTACCCATAAATCTGATATCATCTGTCATGTAAGGCATGTTAGCTCGTGGTCGATCACACAATACATTACAGAGAGAATTCTTTTGTTTTAGTAACATTATCTCTATATGTAGCTCTCTTTCTGCAGAAGCTTTTGTGTTCAATTATAATACAGAATCAAATCCATAAACCCTGCTAAATACCTCCTCCCTTCCATTATCTATTTTCACATTTCACTGCATATATACAGTACATCTCGTGTGTATTGTTCTTAAAAAAAACATACTTCGTTCTTAACATACTTCGTTCTTAACATACTTCCCTTAACATGAACAATAACTTGTTATTATTTTACATGATTTTTTTTCTCTCATTTTTCATTTCATTTTTCTCCCCTTTAATACGAAATGACTCTCTTATAATTATAAAAAGCATTGCACACATAAGTTTTGCAAGTTTACGTAGGCGTATGATTGACATTTTACTTTGGTAAACATCCTTGTCACTCATACGTATGAGTGCTTGAGTGAGCGTGTAACGATATTTTAATCATTCAAAGAGAAACTGATTTTATTTGATTTGATTGTATGACGTTCATATTAAAAGCTCATAAAAATTTCAAAAGAAATTTATCCTCATACTCAATAAACAAAATTTAAAGTTTAAAAAAATTTGTTTTGAGGCTTAAAACAAGAATTTCTAATATATTTAAGACGTTTAATATCTAGTAACGTTTTAATAGCTTTCGCATATGTACACAAACATACATATATACATTTTTATTGAAAATGAATAAATAAAAAGGATAAAATGACCTCTGGGTAATCTAAGATTGTCATGAGATGATATTGAAAATATTCAAAAACATTTCTTACGTACGTTTCTCATAGACAAAGCGGCCTCATAATGACATCTATTAAATGAGACCATAGTAAGGAAATGAAGGCAATGAGGACCCAGTGTTTGTCTGTGTGGGTGTATTAAAATTCTCAAGGCTAATCAATGAACTTGATTTCATTTCAACGTTGTCTATATTAGTTTGTTTCTTTTTGGGGTTTCTGTCATATAATTTTTTTGTGAAATTTATCTCCAAGGCAAACTTTACTGATGACATAAAAACGTAACAAATATTTTGCTTTTAGAGATAATGGCTTGGCATAGGGAATGTCACATAAAAGAGAAATTATTAGTCATACTTTACTAGAGTTTGTTTTTGTTTTTGTTTTCGTTTTGTTTTTTTTTTTTTTTTTTGAAATGAAATGAAAAGTTGTTTGTTTAAAAAGAGTGTAACAAAAGGGTAGGGCATCACTGGCAAGGATTTATACTGGCAAAAAGATAAACAGATTTTAATAGACAACAGAGGATATGCAAACATATTACAGAGGATATATATTTCCACAGTTTTAGAAAATTAAAAAGCAATCCCTAAGGGCTTTGTTAAGTGAAGATGGAAGGGTACCTACTAACTAATATAAAATAAACCAAAATTGTTTTGCTAAAATGACTTGTTTTGATTCTCTTCCTGCGAAGCAGCTTTGTTAGTCAAAATCAAAGGAAAAAAACATTTTTTTTTTCAAACTCATTATTATCATCTAATATTGCCCAGAGGACAACTTTTTCCGTTTTTTAATAATTTAATGTCGTAAAGATATTAAAAGGATATTTGCTATTAAAGTTTATAAATATTTACAAGTGCTTTTTAAGGTTCAAGTTAACTTTTGAAAAGCTGAATAAAGTTAAGTTTTCTCTGAATTTTTATAAGAGCATGTGTATTTTAGAAGTTGCCGTAGTTTAATTGGTAATGTGTTGACTTATTAGATGTGAGCCCACAGTTTAAACAATACAAAATATAAAAATTATTTCTTTGGCGTCTTTTTCCCAAGAGATTAATGGCAAAAACTCTGAGGATAAATAAAAAAAATTGTCATGAAAAGTTTCTTAAAAATCTGTCGTTTGGAGTCAACTTTAGGTTCCGCCACTCATGTATTACATACACACATACATACATAACATAATTGGTCATTACAGCCCATCAGTCTGGATTACGATCTAGTTTCTTACACCACTTATGTTGTGTGTGTTAATTTTATACATGAGTGATGGGACCTACAAATCTATTCTTTGATGGTATTAAATAAAGTGAACCATAGACGGCTTGAAGGCAAGCTACTCTGTTGTCTACTTGTCATGGTGAGAAGATCTATAGACATTATCGAGATTTATTCTGTATTCCTGTAACGATCTCTGTAAACTATATGGCTTTAATTAGCTTTAAAAAGTAATGATAAAAGCAATTTCTTTCTAAAACGTTCTCCCTCACAAATTAAGTTGCGTTTAGAATCATCTGCTTCCCTATAGGTTCCACTTCATGGTCAATTATACAATCAAATCAACGTATTCCCATTTCCTTCCTATATTTTCCTTTATTAAACAAACTTGATGTAAACTTTATAATATGAAAAGTCTGGCCAGATTATTCTCGGAAGTCTCTGTAGTTTAGTATGTAGTGTGTTGACTTATTAGGCATGAGGCCACGGTTCAAACCCCAGGTCAGACATCTCCTACAAAACGACATATGAAAAAATATTTCTTCGGCGACTTGCTCTCATCAGACTACTGTTAAAAATTCAGTGGATAAATAAAATTACCATGAAATGTTTCTCGAAAAAATCTGTCCTTCGGTGTCGACTTTAAATTTTAGGTCCCGGCACTCATGTATAAAAATTAACACACACAACATAAGTGGTGTGAGAAGCTAGGTTGTAATTCTGACTGAAGCGTTTGTAATGACCGTTTTAGATATGAACTTTATTTCAGCACTTCAGGCTTAATGTATCACAATACAACGTAATATAATCAAACCAAAAATCCTTTACTTCTCGCTAGTGTTTAAAGTTATCACTCAGTCGTATATTGGGTGTTGAATTCTCTTTTTTTTAGTGAACCATTATGTGCGACTCATACAACTATAGCAGCTATGTATATTGCTGAATGGTTTTCTTTACAGGTACGGAAAAATATATCCAAACTGAACACAATCTGTTTCATAGTTTCGTTTCTATTGTAGCATTACCAACATCCTACTTCCATAACCATCATATTCAGTCAAAATTTCTATGACTGATCCACTACTTTTATCTGAGTATAGGATAGTTGCTCTTCCGTGATGTATATGAGGAAAATACATCCTTAGATGCTTGTAAAAGTATAGTTTGATAAACATTGCTTGATTTTAGATTTCGGTTAAAGATTTACTAAATGAATGGCGTATTATGATCTGTAAACTAAAGGATGCAGGTTAATAGATCAACCTTACGATATTCACAACACAAAACTCGTAGGCAGAGGTTCTATCACAATATTTTCGATATGACACACACTACGTTGAGTTCTCTAGAAAGTTTGTGTAGAAATTATTAGAAGATCCCTGTAGAATCAAATATCGTTGGTAACAATAATTTCATCAGGCAAAACAATATCTTGTTTGAAGTATGAGGTTTTAACCTTCGCTTTATTTGAAGACTTTGTTTCAAAAATGAAGTCGAAACATTACCACCATACCCTTACTTTATTATTAAAAACAGTCACTATTCCCGAAGTAGTAGTAGTCTAGTAGGTAGTGTGTTGGCTTATTAGACGTAAAGCCAGGGTTCGAGCCCCAGGCCGGACATCAAAACAAAATACAAAGAGTATTTCTTCGGCGACTGCCTCTCAGCAGATTTCTGGCAAAAACTCTGAGCGATAAAATAAAATTGCCATGAAAAGTTTCTCAAAAATCTGTCTTTCGGAGTCGACTTTAAACTGTAGCTCCCACCACTCATGTATAAAATTAACACACACAACATAAGTGGTGTCAGAAACTAGGTCGTAATCCTGACTGATGGGTTGTAATGACCTATTATATATTATGTATGCACTATTCCAGTTTAGAATCTGCGCATAAAAATATCACAGTAACCTCCTAAGAATCCTTTTTCTATAAACTTTACTCCACGATATTTCAGGGTAATCAAACGAAATATTTTATTTATGGCAAAAGAACGTTTGCTTGTCTACTACAGTTGCAAAATACAAGAAGTCTATAAAAGACTGAAAGTAAACGTCCGTTTCAGATATGGTTGATCAATTCCTTTCTACAAATTTCCATGTCAATAATGCAGCCTCGTTTTTTGGCTAGCCAATGAAAAGTGGTAGGCAAAGAAAATAAACTTTTGAGTCTTAATTCATTAAAAGGCATGTGGGAGTAGAATACAGTAGAGTAACAGTGGCATATTCAAAATGTATAAAAGAAAAATGAGCATAAGGAGTCAGTGCAGAGGTGGTTTATTTACAATAAGGCAGAGACATAAAAAATTAACGTGGAAATATAGAAAACGATGCGGCCCTATGCTCCCTAGAGGAGTAAAAGGAACATATGTATATTATAACGGGTGATTTTTTAGCAATTATCTTTTTGGCAACACTGGTTTAAACAGCTCACGCACGTTTCGTGTTTTGTTTCACTGCCAAACATCTTCAGAACAACCATGAAAATCATTGAATTTTATTATCAAAATGCGTGCTCTGTTAAGAAAGTTCATGCGCGCTTCTTTCATTTTATGGTCAGTTTAATCGACCTACTGAAGCGGCTATTCGGGCTATTGTGACTAAATTTCGCACCAAATTTATATTGTTGGACATTAAACCACAAACACGCTTACGTAGAGTGCGAACTGAAGAAAATATCGCAGCTGTATCGGCCAGTATTAATGATGACCATCAATTATCGATTCGTCGCCGTTCGCAGCAATTGGGCCTCTGTTACTCAACAACGTGGAAAATTTTGCGGAAGGATTTAGGCGTGAAGCCTTTCAAAATACAGCTGGTGCAAAAATTGAAGCAGAACAACCTAAAGCAACGCAGAATTTTTGGTGAATGGGCTCTTGGAAAGTTGGCCGAAGATCCACTTCTCTATCGAAAAATTGTGTTCAGCGACGAAGCTAATTTTTGGGTCAATGGATACGTAAATAAGCAGAATTGTCGATTTAGGAGTGAAGATCAGCCAGAAGTATTGCAAAAGCTACCAATGCGAGGAGAAAAAGTCACAGTTTGGTGCGGTTTATGAGCTGGTGGCATCATTGGACCGTACTCCTTCAAAGATGCTGCGAATCGTAACGTAACTGTGAATGATGAGCGCTACCGTGAGATGATATTCAACTTTTTTTTGCCCAAAATGCAAGAGCTTGACTTGCATGACATGTGATTTCAACAAGACGGTGCCACATGCCACACAGCACGCGTAACAATGGACCTAGATCGTGTGATTTAACGCCTTTAGACTATTTTTTTGTGGGGCTATGTTAAAGCTCATGTCTATACGGATAAGCCCGCTTCAATTGACGCATTGGAAGACAACATTGAAGCATTTATTCGTGAGATACCGGCCGAAATGTTGGAAAGAGTGTGCCAAAATTGGACTAAACATTAAATTATATGGACCGTACTATCGATTCAAATAAAGATTTCATACATTTTTCTGAATTTTATGTGTTTTCTTTTGAAATATTTTCTTATAGCTCTTAAAAAATCACCCATTACATATATAGAAAACGTTACTTCCGTTGTAATGTTCATAAAATAGGGAATCAAAAGCTGCATTATGAGTGGTCATGATCCAATAAAGTTGTTATAAGGGACTCATATTTACTTCTTTTGTGTACGAGGAACTATCCACGAGTAAAAGTTCATTTTAATATCGTTCTCATGATGGTAATGTAAACAGTAAGGAGATCAGCTATGATCTCGTGTTTAAGGTATATTAAAATCGACTTTATTAAGCCGGTTATTACATCTTTAGGAGTTTGCTTGTAAGCCAGATTTAATTCATTTTCACCTAGAGCCCACTTTATTAGCGTTACAGTATTGAGTCAGCAAACAGCTTAAATATCTCAAAATGTTTGCAGAACTTTGTGACATATGACTTTACAATACTTTTCAAATAGCCTTTCACTTATTTTTCCATTTTTTTCTTTGTAGCTTCCTCTTGGACACCCTTTCAAATGGCAGGGGGGCACGTTTGACGTTGGGTTCAGCAGTATTGGTTTACCTAATCGCCTACAATGAAACCACAGCTCCATGTGTGGTTTTGTCTACAATAATGGCTACAATATTTGGTATTTTGGCAGGTAAATAAACCCACTTCTTCCTCCACACCCCCCACCACCCCTACACTCTACTAAACCGCAAAATTATGTCTGTTATCATCTCTCTTTTTGTGTCTTTGTGTACTTTACAGCTCGTTGCAAGACAAGCTTAAAAACTTTACAAATTCCATATATACGAGCGAGTAACAAATTTGATTTTGGCTGTTTGTTCTTAGCCACTTGGATGGATATGTTGGCCATATTGTGTGCCTGTGGTGCGTTAGTACGTACACTGAGTATGAGTTTGGATGCCATGACTGGTGGTTTGGCTCGCATTATGATTTTAGGCAAGTGTGTGTTGGTGTTTGTGCATAAGTGTAAGCTTGTGAGAGAGAGAGAGAGAGCGTATAAGAGTTGTACAACTTAATAGTTGTTGTTTTAAGTTAAATTTTTAATGTCTACTTTTAGGCCGCAACTCACCAACGAACGAACCATGGCCAGATGTTTTGGGTGTTGGTGTGGTCTTCTTAGTAACTGGCATGTTTATGTTGGGCCTAGAGGTATGTGGAGCCTATTTTCTGTTTCTACATTTCATTTTTTTTTTGTTTCGCTTTTAAGTTAAGCAAATATTTGAATATGGAGCGAAAAGAAGAAGAGAAACAACTGCAACAACAAGTTGTAATGTGTTCTTTTTATGTTTCTGCTGCTGCTGTTGCTGTTTAAATATTTAAATGAACATTGTTTTACTACTCATTCTTCGTCTTCTTCTTCTTTTTCTTTTTGGTTTTAAAGGAACTTATTTTCCATTTTATTTTTTTTTTTGAAAATTATAACAATGGTGTGTGTGTGTGTGTGTAAGTGTGTATGTGTTAAAATTTTCTTTATGTCTCATTTTCAGCACTCAAAGGCTTTTAGCTTTATAATGGCTTTAGCCATGTTTGGTCTGAATGCCATTTTAAGTGCTGTCGGCTGGTGGAATGGTGATGCTGTTGCCTGGCATGAAACAATTTTGCAGCCAAATGGTTTCAAAAGTGTAAGTTTTTTTTTCCATTGAACAGAGTGCATTTATTTATTTATTAAAGCCAACGGAATATATTAATGTATTGTTGTTTTTGTATTTCATTATTGATTTACTTATTAAACTTAAATTATTTTATTATACCAGAGTAGTAATTTAAGCCATTGACAAAATATTTAAGCGTGTTCCTTTGGTTAAATGGAACACATGTTCATAAATTGTAATATTGCGTGACAAACAATTTAAACGTTACTCTTACAATTTATTTGAATACCCATATGGTTATAGGTTTCTTGCATCAATCAACATTAAATTATTAAATTATTACAGACGTTTATGGAAACTAAAGCTTTAAGTTGATTGAACGATTTCTTGCTACAATAAACAGTCCAGTTATTGAACTCTAGTGCTATTTGGTACCTTTTTGCGAAGCAAATCTAGATAGCAAAACAAAAGTACAGAAGTATATCATACGTAAGAGTATGAAAATATTCAGTAGAAATATATATCTGGACTCAACCCAGGAAAGAGCGCCCATGGTGACTGTATGTCAGTGTATCGTTTTTATACACCCAGAAACTGGATTACTAAGCCTTATCCCACCCAAGTTAAAACAACATCTCTCAACTTCGACAATAAGTTTTAGTCAAATTAAACTCAAAATCGTAGACTCTGCAGATTTTGTCGAGGGTACAATTGGGAAAGGTGCTATCACTTACGCGATTCATTATATCACGAAGCCACTTGATAAATATCATGTGAAACTTATCCCCCATTACATAACATACATAATTGGTCATTGCAACCCTTCAGTCCAAAACCTAGCTTCTCCAACCATTTATATTGTGTGTGTTAAATTTATACATAAGTGGCAGGACTTACAGTTGTTTTCAGAATTTTTGCCAGAAATCTGCTGAGAGAAAGTCGCCGAAGAAATATTTTTTTCATCGCACTACCCACTAGACTACAACAACACGATTTATTAAATCACGATGCCATTTGATGAATTTCATGCTAGTCTCCCATTATCTTAACCATGGTGTTTACAACATTGTGCAACGAACTTAAATCGAGCACAGGCTGTTATAAAGTGTCCGCCAAATAACTTTTTTTTGAAAATGCTTTAAAAAAAAAACTACTGAATATTTTTTATTTGAAAGTACAATCCTTTCGGTTAATAATGGAAAATAATTTCATTCAAATGGCTGCCTCGGCTGGCCATACAGTAGCCTACACCAGAAGATGCCGATTTTGGCAAAAAAAATCATCTTTTCTGATGAAGCTCATTTTGATATTGGCGGGTATGTAAACAAGCAAAATTGTCACATTTGGGGCACAGAAAACCCGGAAGCATACATTGAAAAGCCGACGCACCCAAAACGAGTCACTGTTTGGTGCGGATTTTGGTCCAGAGGCATAATTGGGCCATTTTTCTTCGAAAATGATCATGGAGTGGCCGTTACAGTCAATGGCGATCGTTATCGGGCCATGTTGAAGGAATTTTTGTTCACAAAAATTAAAGAGGAGGATATTGGCAACATTTGGTTCAACAGGACGGCGCTACGTGCCATACAGCCGAAGCTACACTCGATGTTTTGCGCTCTGTTTTTAAAGATCGCATTATCAGCCGCAGAACTGATGTCGTTTGGCCACCTCGGAGCTGCGATTTGACACCGTTGGACTATTATTTGTGGGGTGCCGTCAAAGATAAGTGTTACGCAGACAAGTCAGAGACAATTGACGCTTTAAAGCACAATATTCGTGAAGCCATTGGTGAAATACAGCTGCACACAATCGATAATGTGCTTAAAAATTGGACCGATCGTGTAGGCTACTGCATGGCCAGCCGACGCAGCCATTTGAATGAAATTATTTTCCATTATTAACCGGAAGGATTGTACTTTCAAATAAAAAAAGAAATTTGAGAAAATATTCAGTAGTTTTTTTAAAGCATTTTAACAAAAAAAAATGTTATTTGGCGGGCTCTTTACCAACACACGCTAGACTCCATAGTGTGCCCAACTCCACTTCAGCTGTGTTTTATTTATTTATTTTGTCTATGCAGACATTGGACATATAAGACCACCCATCGTGGTGTACATTCAGTGCGTTATCCTTGGGTTAGATTACCAGCATTTCCCTGCAAACTTCCCATGGTATTATCTACTTCAGTTGGCAAATATTTTTCCATTTAGAAAGCTTTCTCCTTCTTGAGTTCTTCCTCCGGTTTATACTCACTTACATGTGCCATCGACTTACAATGTCATGGGAAACATTGTGTACGTGGCATATGTTTTAAACCCTTCATTCACTCTGGGCCTTCTAAAGTAACTTACTTTATACAAGGCTTCCAATATCTCTTTCGTTCACTTTCTTACAACATTCTGCTAAGCTTGGGAGTGTGAAGATTTATTGACTTTAATATTCCAGCGTAGAAAAGCATAAGCTACCCTACAAGAATATTTTTGCTTAAAAACATACTTTATGTGCTAGAGTATCCATATATTTTTAATTTCTTCTTATTTTTCTTTTATTTTCTTATCCTCTGGTGCTTCCCTAGTTTTTAACCGCCACCGCTCTATTGACATTTTCATTTCCGGGAGATTATCCCAATCAACGTACTGGTTGGCAACGTTTTACAGGATTTTTTCTTATACTCTTGGTGACACTGTCACTGCTACTGGCTTCCGGTTGTCTAACCACCATTTTACATTACAAGTAAGTCCAGAGAAAAATTCCGAAGCCGTATAACTCGATTATGAAACCTAATCATTTGACATTACCAACAGAACTGTAGGAGATTACATAGCCGTGCCATTGTTTCATATATTAGAAGAGAATAATTTCCAGAAACTGGTGCCCGCAGGGGCCTGTCTACTGATGTTAACCGTTACGGGGGCATTTCTTGAATTGTTTCCTGAATTGTATCGCATTATAGTGAGATTTGCTACATCGGAATGGAGGATACTGACAAAACAAATCGCCTACGAGAGTTCGGATAGTGGTAATCCCGTATTGGCGGTGTTTATAGCGGGTAAGTATTAAAGCACAGAAGGGCTTTCATTTATAAAGGATTTGTATTTCTTCTTTTCGTTTTTGGAAATTTTATAGGCAGTTTATGTGCCATGCTGTCCTTTGCTTGCCCTTTACAAAACCTTACCTATACCTTGGCGGCCAGCCATTTGTGTGCGGCCTTTTTTAGGGCCTTTTATTTAATGTATTCACCTTTCAGGCCCAAATTTATACTACAGTCTAGTAAGTATTGTTTTATGTTCTGGCATATAATATCCGTACGAGCATTAAACTACAATTGTAATTGCAGATACCGATTCCTCTTTATCCTATAGCCGTTTGTCTACCGAACCCATTACCCATAGCTCTTCAACAGCACGTTTAAAACGCAGTCTGTGGAACTTAAGTGTGGGTAAACAACAGCCAGCAAAAAAGCCGAAAACAAAACCCAAAAATAAACAAGAAGTGGAAAAGGAATGGCTTCTACTAGGTGAGCCTACCTCACCCTGTCCGCAAAGGGAACCTAAAGATGTAGAGTCAACGATATTATCGGATGGAGAACCACCGGTAAGTTTTTGAATACAGGCTTTTGATTTCTTAAAATGCTTTTATTTACTCTTCTTCATTAGCCTTCCGATTTCGAGTATCCGGATAAGTTTGATAATTCAGATTCCGATACTTCTACCGATATTGATGCCATTGTCGATGAGTACAGACAAAAGGTGAAAGTAACCACAGCCGGTCCTTTGGATCGCACGGCTCGTGTACCTACAGTTTCTTCATGGCGTGTAACTATATTTGCCATAGTGGTGGTATTTTTAGGAATTGCTTTAAGCTTAGCAGGCATATTTATGCATTGGCCGCCAGCTGCTTTAACGGGTTCCATAGGTAAAAAGCTTAGCAATTTTATAGAAAAAAAATTACGATTTGCCTTCTTTTTTTAGGTGTCTTTATTATCAGCCTTATGATGCCTCTCATACCCAAATACACTGGCAGTGTAATTAATGTCAGTCCTGTCATTTGCTGCTCGTGCATTTTTATTGGTGGCGTACTATTTGCTGCATGTGCTCATTATTCCTGGCCTGCCATTGTGTTTTGGATATTGGCCGGCTTAATTTTGCTCATACGTTGTGATAACATTTGTTGTAATTGCCTCAATCAAACGTCCATCTCGATTAACGAACAACTGATACCGAGTGTTTCGGCTAAAACGAATTCAACCACAACAACCACAATACGTATGCCTAGACCACCAAAAAGTATTGTAACCATACCGACACGCATCAATGCGCCCAGATGACAATCTGAGTCCTCCGAGGGTGAGGACCTATTCAATGAGGACTTTAATATACGTGACTTTGAAGAGAATGACGATGATGATGACCCAAATAATGACTGTTGGACTGAGTAGTGCATGGAGTTGTGTTAACAAAAATTAAAAATAAAACTGAAGAAGAAGAAGAAGAAGGAGAAACATGCTTTAAAAATTTTGCCTCTGCCTACAAAATATTTATTAAAAAACAATTGCCAGAAATTAAATTAAATTTAAAAGAAAGAAAAAATAAAAATTAAAATTAAAAAAGTTTTTTATGAAAATTTTTAACTCAAATTTGCAAAATTGAAAATTAACAATTATTATCGATAAATAAAGTTTCGGATTAGAAAGAGAACATAACCTATTTAATGATTTTGTACAGGCTTAAAAATTTTTTAAATTAAAAAAAAATATTTATTAACGTTACCATATAAATGAAAACCAAATGAAAAAAGTGATGTATAAAGTGAAGTATTGTTTTAAAATAAAGAAGAGAAAAAAATCCTATAAATTATTACAAAAATAAATTTGTTTTAATTCTAGAACGTATTATTCTTGCCACGCCTGGAAAATATATTCGAAACTCTAAGAACCTGTTTGCGATTTAAAGCATGTTCTCGTATTCCGCCTTAATTTGTCAAAATTTCTTGTTTAGTTTAAACGAATCAAATCCATTAAGTAAGACAACTTAGTTATAAATAAAACACAGCTGTGACCAATATTATAGCACCATTTTAAACATTATATCAAATTTAAAATTTTTAATCGAACTGCTGTTAGAATGCTGTGGAAAATGCCTTGTAATGAATAACAATTTAGGCGAGGTTAAATAGATACCTGTTTCCAGGAGCATAGTTTAATTGGGTCCCATTGCTATCACTGACAGTAGCCATTCCATCATTTAACTTTAACACTTGATTGGAATTTTTCATCCATCATGATAATTTTATGAAAGCTCGGATTCTATCCAAATCAGTTTTATCTAAACACTAAAGAAGAAGTTCTATGGTCTGCTCTCTTTCTCATTGTTACAACTGTTGCAGAAGTCACATTTCTGTCCTGGAATTTAATGGTCATATCACTAATTGATAGGCGTTGATATCAGATTCGCACAACCTCAGACTTTATAGCAATTAGTTCAGTCTGAATACATTCAATTGTTCTAAAAATATCGCACACTGATATCGTATAATCAATAGACATCGATATCGTATAGAATAGATGCAACTGGCATGTCTGCATTTCTGGAGGTAGCTTCTATGTCATCTATGACTACTCCGAAATCGTGTGAGATAAGCATTTACCTGATAATGACGTGGAAGCCAGTCACGTGGAAATTTATGTGATAAACCTGGGCGTCCTTTTCCATCTTATCATTCTCTATCACTAGTTTAAGGATCTTTCATACAATGCAATTGCTGTCACTACTCCTATTGCTGTCGCTACTATTAACTACTTAACATCTTGGTGTAGTATGAATTTAATGGAGCTGAATGTTAAAAAATGTAAATGTATGTGCTTCACTCGATCATCTCCAACCAATGGATTTTACACAATGAATGGTGCCGCTCTTGAACTAGTCAATACCTTTAACGATTTAGGGATAGTTTTCGATTGTAAATTGGAGTTCAGAAATCATATTACATCAACTATTAGCAAAGCTACATGTACCCTGGGATTTATCAAACGATGGGCAAAAGAGTTTTCTGATCCTTATGTTACTAAGCAATTGTTTACCACACTGGTTCGCCCAATTCTTGAATATGGATCTGTAATATGGGACCCTCAATACGCTGTACACTCTGACAAAATTGAATCAGTTCAAAAACAGTTCTTATTATTTTGTCTTCGTGGTTTAGGGAATGGATGGGATCCTAATGCAAGGTTACCACCTTATGAAAAACGCCTAGCACTCATTAAATTACCAACTTTAAAAAGCCGTCGTAAAATGCTAAATGCTGCCTTTCTTCTGAAGCTGATTAATGGTGTTATCAACTCTCAATTTCTTCTAGAAAAACTTTCCATAAAAGTACCTGTTCGTCCAACAAGATACCATAATTTCTTAAATATAAAATATTACACAGTTAACTACGCGAACTTCGATCCATTTCGTAGAATCTGTAATGATTTTAATAATCTGTATCTTCATATAGATTTTAATAAAAGTATATAATTTTACAATATATAATTTATATATATATATAATTTTACAATTAAACTCATTTAATTAATAATTTCAATGTTGTCTCTTTTTTAACTTATTTTTTGTACTGAAATCATAATAATAATAATTCTGAATTGAAATATAAAATGTAATAGTCTGTAAGGATTTTCCATAGACTTGAAATAAATAAATAAAAAATAAATACTAATGCTACTATCTATTCTGCTACTATTATTACTGCTATTGCTATAGCAACTATTTTTGCTACACTACTGATGCTACACTATTGCCGCTACCGCCAATATTGCTAATACTATTGCAATTACTAGCGTCAGTAACAACAATGCTACTACTACTGTCACCGCTATTGCTGTTCCTATACTACTACTTCAATTACTACTGTTATTACTAATACTATTAATACTGATATTCCAACTGCTACCGTTATTGTTGCTCGTACTGGTAGACTACTGTGCTATTGCTATTACTACTGCTACTACTACTTTAATTACTATTGCCACTGCTAATGATGTTTCTATTAATGCAATACTGCTGCTACTACTGCATATATTACTCTCATTACTAAAGCTATTACTACTGAAATTACTACTACTAATACTATTGCTGCCCCTAATGTTACTGCTACTCCTAATTCTACTAATATGGTACTACTGCAAATTATACCCTTATTGCTAATGCTGTTACTACTAATGTTTCTACAACTACTAACACTATTACTACTCTACTGCTACTACTACTTCTATTACTACAGCTATAAGTATTGCTGGGAATAGCAATGCTACTACTGCCATTACTACTACAACTATTGCTGCTACTATTTTAAACTATCTTAAACTCTGCTTTATTTTTACACACGGCTATACAATTTAATTTATTTAAATATTTATTCTCCTTATCAGAATCACACTTATGGGGGAGAGAGAGATAATAAAAAAGCGTATCTACTACTAATCGTTTAAGTAATAACAACAATGTCTCTAAATTGGACATGTTAGTTTAGATAATTTAGGGTCTATGAGAATTGAAAATTCTTTTGATTGTTTAGTTTTTTAAAAGCAACGACATGCTAAACATGGATCAAAGCGACACATCACGATTATTATCAAAAGAAGAATGTTGTGAAATTATACGAAAAGATTTCAGTTCTAAAGATTCAAAACGAATTAAACTTAAAACATATCAAATAAAAAAATGTTCAAACGAACTGGTGGGCTTCATGGGGGACTATTACAAATTGGAAGCGGAAATTGAAGAGGAGGTAAATAAATAAAACTTTCGAATATCCTTCCTAGATTTTTCTTAACAGATGTTTTATTCTTAGGATGCTTGTGTTACGACAAAACGTTCGTATTTTATTAAAACTTTACCGATAGGCAACGAACTCTATCGTGATGAATGTGAACGTAAAGGATTTTTTGTTAAAGAATCGTTGATTTATAGAGATATTCTACCCCATATACAGAAATATGCCAGTAAACCTTTATATCCTCTAGCCTTTCTAACACGCAAAGATTTAGTAGTTTTGGAGGACTTTTCCCAGCCGGAGAAAAGGCTTAAGCAAATGCAAGATGGCGAGATGTATACGTTAAAACATTATCAGCTGTTTTTAGAACATTTAGCCGAACTACATGCTGCTAGTTTAGCCTGGGAAGCGAGAGAAGGAGTGAATATAGGCCAACAATTTAAAAATTCTTTATTTGAACTGCAATTAACGAATACAAATGAATGGTATACCGCAGGCGCAAAGGTTAGATTTTTCTTTAACTAAGGTTTTCAAAGCTTTTTTCATTAAAAATTTATTTATATCCGTAGGCTCTACTCTACTGTGCTCAAAATCATCCCCAATATCAATATCAAAAGGCACAAGATTTTATTAAAACTGAGTTAAAGAATATTTTACATAATATACAGGAGTATACTGAACCCTCGACTACTCTATGCAATGTGTTTTGTCATCGTGACTCCTGGGATCGCAATATATTTTGGGAACTGAATAGCTTTGAAGAACCTGTGGCATGTCGCATAGTTGATTTCCAATTAACACGTTATAGTCCACCAGCCATTGATGTTTTATTCTTTCTGTACAATAATATTGAAAGCTCTTTAAAGCGTTCAAAATTATTGAAAGATCTCTTGGCACACTACCATCAATCGTTAAAAGCTGCCTTTAAACGTATGGATTTGCCAGAGAATTTAATTACAGAAGAGGAATTCCAGCGAGATTGTCAACGCGCCTTATTTCCCGTCTTAACTTTGCGTGCAATTTGTGAGCCGTTAATGAAGTTACCCAAAGGTTGGGCTCGAACCGTACGTGCTACAGAACAAGAAAATTTCGATCGTTATATGAACGTAGATCGTACAGAAATGATTGAACGAGTGTCGAAAATTGATGACACGTATTTGGAGAAAGTGCTGTTCACGGTACAGGAGGTAATGGAGTATTTTGATTTGAAACCGAAATACAACTTGAAAAATCAATTTTTAAAAATAAATTAAAATTATCGAACGAAAATAAAATAATTCAACACTAGTTTTAATGGGAATTAACACTCAGTGGATGCACCCTACGGACGTTGCCGTGATTATTATGATTACGAGAAGTCTGTTCTCACATTTCATCTTAAACTTAAAAACTAATCAATCCTTTTGCGACTCTACAGTTATACTCATGGGCGCTTCATGTATCGAATTTGCTTTATCAGACACATTTACATCGATGACTGCTCCATGGACAACTCTTATAAGGGTTTCGGTAATAGGGATATAGTCGGCAATTATACTGCAGATGAACCGACCACGTCTGCTATAAATATAACTGCCTTCTACATGCCCCAGTTAAACTAGAACCTTATGTATCGAATTTGCTTTGTCAGACACATTTACATCGATGTCCGTCCTCATTTTTACATAACGAGCATTGTTAATAACTCTTATAAGGGTTTCGGGAGTAGAGATATAGTCGGCAATTATCCTGCAGATGAATCGACCACGTCTGCTACAAATATAACTGCCTTCTACATGCCCTAGTTGAACTGGGTACTCTTGCTTCGTTTTACAAATATCACTGCCTTCTACATGCCCTAGTTGAACTGGGTACTCTTGCTTCGTTTTACAAAGAAGTTTAAATTCGTTGGTGGCAAGAATACATCCTGCTGGACTCCTTCTTTCTTTAGATTCTCAGAAGTGATTACTCTATTGGAAGCCATGCCGCTAGACTTGATATTCCCTGGAACGATTTCAGCAGGTGGTGTGAATCTGAGAAGGAAACTACCGCTCACAGGCTGTGCCATGTTTTTTTGACTTCTCACTTACTGTGTTATTTCACTTTAAATATGAATATTGCCAGAATCTTTAGCTATTGCAGGAATACCGGGATGGTTTCCCACAGGGAATATTTCGTCCCCGGTTAGAATATTGCTTCCTGGGACTATTATCATCACAGAATCTACTTGTTATGGCATAATTAATTCGTCAATGCAACCCTTTAGTCAGGATTACGACCTAGCTTGTCACACCACTGATGCTATGTGTGTTAATTTTGTACATGAGTGGCAAGACCTACAGTTTAAATTAGATTCCGAACTAGAGATTTTTGAGAAATTTTTCAAGGCATTTATATTTACTCTCAGAGTTTTTGCCAGAAATCTGCTGAGAGGAAGTCGCCTAAGAAATATTTTTTATATTTTCGTTTTGATGTCTGACCTGGGCTTTGAACCGAGGCCACAAGTCTAATAAGCCAATACACTACCTACTAGATCACGGCGACTTCTTTAAGTCTACAGGCTCAGTCAAGTGACCAGTTACTAACCTTGAAATATTCCTGAATACTCTGTTCAGGAGATACAGACACCGAAATGCTTTTTTCTTTCACTTTATAAAAAAATTTATTTAAAAAAAACTTGATTCAATAAGATTTTTACAATTTAGTGAGCATTTCAAAAGCCCACAACAAATAATAAAAAAAAACAGAAACACATGCAATAAATAACTCACTAAACTGGACGATAATCGACACAATCAAAAAAATCTATTCTAAGCGACATAATTTTCTTTCCATATGAAAGCCATCATGTCCTCTATACACTCCATAACATATTGGCCATAGTCTTTATTCTTCTCCATTAATTCCATTACATCCTTGGTGCGATCAACATTTGAATAGCGATAGAAATCCTCTGGATGATGCAGTTTCATGTTCTTCAAAAAGTCACCTGGTGTTCGCAACACTGTAGCCGCTACGCAATTGTAGAGAGCACCAAATAGGCAATATTCTTTAAAGGACAATAGAAAATCTTCATAATTTATGAAATGATTGGGATTCAAATTCATATCCGTCAATTCTTTGCTAAACTGTTCAAAATAATATTGACAGCATTCTTCTTCTACCGGTTTGCGATCACCTGGCCGCATATTAAGGTACAACGTCATTACAACATCGACGGCCGGTGGTAGATAACGTGCCAATTGGAAATCCACAAAAACTGTACCTTTCTCATAGGGTTTCTCTTTGTCAAAGAATACATTGCCACCCCAAACGTCACGATGGCAAAGAACATTGCAATACTTTTCGGATGGCCGTAATAACTCGTACACGCTATCCAAAACCTTGGGCAGTTGGTTTTTAATAAAGAAGTATAGAGGTTCAGATTGATAGAGGGGATGTTTCAAAGCTATAGCTTCTACGGCCTAAAGGCACGAAAATTATTAATTACCTGCTTAAACAAATTCAATTAGAATGGCTTACCTTTATGCCGACCGTAAACCATACAACTCTGGGTGATGCGGTCACTTCGAATAGAGCGTTATCGAAATGTTCACCGATTGTTATTCCATGTTTACTCTCATAAGCCAAACTGCAGGCGTGCATGGTAGCCAAACCTTTAAGTATGGCTTTAATTTCATTCAGATTTAAAAATCGATCTGCATTCTGTAGAGGATCATAACCAAGATCTTGTATATTTTGCATAACAAAGAGATCGGATTTAATCAAATAGCATTTGCCACACCAGAGATTCTTAGCTTAAAGAAATGAATGTTTAATTAGTTTTAAAAATTATCGATAAACCTGTTATTTGACATAAAAAAGGTCTAATATTTGCTTTTGAGATTAAAAAAGAGATTTTGTAAGAACTATAACAAGCAATCGATATCAAAATTATTATGCTATATCAAGTTATCGATTTTAAAAATCATATACAATTTCAAAATATCAAGTTAACCAACCTTAAGATTTTCTAAATATTACAATATTTTATAACATATTATATTTATCGATAACTTTTTTTTAAACATTTATTTATCACTTACATAATTTTTGTAACTCAGGTAGCAATGTGCTATACAGTGTTGTTTCTTTTTCTAGCATGCCCGATCTTAGCATATAATCCGCCATTTCAGGATTACGATAAGGCTTCGTTTTAACGAATAAGCGTCTTGACGTTGACACAGTCTCCTACGAAGGCATAATGAAACTTAAAATGTTAAAAATTTAACATCCTTTATATGTTACAAAATACGCTTACATTATCCTTCACATATTTTAATGTCAAGTGAAAATATTCACCCAAATAACCAATACAACCAAGCTCTGGTATTATACTAAACGTATGCAGTACACCGTGGAATTCTTCATCTTCCATGATATTTTCGAAAATTTTTAGACAGTCTGAAAACTTCACCAATTCATTTTGAAGATACTTCTCCATGATATCGTTAACTGGTAGAGCAGCCATTATGTGTTTATTTATTTGCTTTTAAATGAAATTAAATTGTATTTTCTTCTTTTAATTTTATTTGTTCTCAATGCCCTTGACTATCACGTGTAGATAAAATTCTGAGATGATTTCGTGAAAACGATGATACGCTCTTACGGTTTGTGTACCTTCGACTAATTCTGGGCAGATAATTTAGTGACAAATAATTTTATTTGCACTTAAAGAATTTCTTTATTTTGTTTTTTAATTAAAGATTTATTATTTTATTCTATTTTTTTTTTCTATTTTTATTTTCAAAATAAAATTTTACTTTGGTTTAGTCTACTCACTGTGGTGATAAGATAAGCGTTTGATGGCTATAATTTTGCAAATAATTTTAATTTAAACTAAGTCAACTAATAATGGCTTGACTCGCTATTGTAAAAATTAAATCAATTTATTTAAGAGAGTGCCAATCAAAGATAAGAGAAAATTATCACTTGATATACGTAGCTGAAGCTCTCTAGGTGATCATTGTTCGTTTGCAGTAATTTTTATTTTTTCATTTTTAATTTACAGTTATATGCCTTCAGTGTTGACAATTTAGCCTTCTTCAAAGGCTTTTCAACGCTTTTTCTAATTATATGTTTAATAAATATGACTTTTTAAACATAAAAGATACTTAAATCAACTGATGTAGGGCATATTGGATCTACAAAATGTATTGGCGGTTTTAGTTATTACATGATGCATGATGCATATGTCAAGCAACACTCATTCGCTTGATAAAAGGCAAGATTTCAAGTGAAATGTTGAAATTGATTACAATGCTTGAAGTAAATACATGGTAAAATATATGATAAGATAGGGTAGTGATGGGTTCTGCCCGACAGATATTGATAATCAGGACTTTGCATTTGACACACGACTCCCTTAAAATCAAACTGAAAACCAGTCGAAAATTTTAAGGAATTTAGTGATCAATCCGATAGCAAGTAATCCCATAAGGCTATCAAAGAAGGATGCCAGAGACGTGCCACAATTAAATCAATTTATTTAAGAGAGTGCCAATCAAAGATAAGAGAAAATTATCACTTGATATACGTAGCTGAAGCTCTCTAGGTGATCATTGTTCGTTTGCAGTAATTTTTATTTTTTCATTTTTAATTTACAGTTATATGCCTTCAGTGTTGACAATTTAGCCTTCTTCAAAGGCTTTTCAACGCTTTTTCTAATTATATGTTTAATAAATATGACTTTTTAAACATAAAAGATACTTAAATCAACTGATGTAGGGCATATTGGATCTACAAAATGTATTGGCGGTTTTAGTTATTACATGATGCATGATGCATATGTCAAGCAACACTCATTCGCTTGATAAAAGGCAAGATTTCAAGTGAAAAGTTGAAATTGATTACAATGCTTGAAGTAAATACATGGTAAAATATATGATAAGATAGGGTAGTGATGGGTTCTGCCCGACAGATATTGATAATCAGGACTTTGCATTTGACACACGACTCCCTTAAAATCAAACTGAAAACCAGTCGAAAATTTTAAGGAATTTAGTGATCAATCCGATAGCAAGTAATCCCATAAGGCTATCAAAGAAGGATGCCAGAGACGTGCCACAATTAAATCAATTTATTTAAGAGAGTGCCAATCAAAGATAAGAGAAAATTATCACTTGATATACGTAGCTGAAGCTCTCTAGGTGATCATTGTTCGTTTGCAGTAATTTTTATTTTTTCATTTTTAATTTACAGTTATATGCCTTCAGTGTTGACAATTTAGCCTTCTTCAAAGGCTTTTCAACGCTTTTTCTAATTATATGTTTAATAAATATGACTTTTTAAACATAAAAGATACTTAAATCAACTGATGTAGGGCATATTGGATCTACAAAATGTATTGGCGGTTTTAGTTATTACATGATGCGTGATGCATATGTCAAGCAACACTCTTTCGCTTGATAAAAGGCAAGATTTCAAGTGAAAAGTTGAAATTGATTACAATGCTTGAAGTAAATACATGGTAAAATATATGATAAGATAGGGTAGTGATGGGTTCTGCCCGACAGATATTGATAATCAGGACTTTGCATTTGACACACGACTCAAATCAAACTGAAAACCAGTCGAAAATTTTAAGGAATTTAGTGATCAATCCGATAGCAAGTAATCCCATAAGGCTATCAAAGAAGGATGCCAGAGACGTGCCATTGGCATTGATTTCCTCATACGATTTACAATCGCTTCAGAAGTAATTTACAGGTAAGCAAAGTCTCTTTGCATATCTATCCTTTCGATACAACGAAAGATACGTCCCTACAATCTAATTTAAGTAGTCAAATTGATCCACTTTCTAAGCAATTAAGACCTGTTGGGTCAGTTTATAAAGCAATATTCTTTCCTAAACCAGGATTAGTCAAAGGGCACTAAATACAACTGCTTGACTCTAAAGATTTTACCCGAAAGAGATCTGTTTGCCGCTTGGATGTCAGAGAGCATTAATATATTAAGAGTTGGAGATCTCTTACTCGGACTTAGTTCTTGAAATACGCTAAGGTATTCCGTTAAACGGAGGGATTGCCTAAGCTTCACCACCTCAAGTTCAAAACCGGAGGGGTTCTCATATTCTACCAAGCTGATCATATCAGAAGGATAAGTTTTCCATGTAGGAGTTCACTGAAAACTTCGCACAGTATAGGTCCATAATGACCAAATTCTGCCCTGAATCGAATGATCCGGATACCAACTACAAGTGCTTTCAATCAGACGGCGCTACGTCACGCGCAACTCATGCCACATTGGATTTTTTGTGCAAGTGATTTAAGGGCATAATCATCATTCGTGGGGATGATGTGAACTTGTCATCGAGACTCAGCGATGTGGCTCCGTAAGCCTTTTTCTTGTAGGACTTTCTTAAGTCACAAATGTATGTGAAGACATCACAAACCACAGCGGCTCTCAAAGCCAAAGTAATGAAACATATTTGAGAAGAACACATCACATGATGTTTTAATCGTTTAGCGAAACAGATGCTCGTTAAAAAAATCGATAGCTTTACAGAAATTTGTTCATAACCTTATAGTTTCACACACCGATAACAATAATCGAAAACAGAATAGGTTTAACAAGTAAATATTATTTTTATCATAAAAAATATTTGAATCAATAATTATCTTAAAATTTATACAAATTTGTTTCCATGATAGAATTATCGATAACTTGAACATGTTTTTTATTTTTCCATTAACTTTCATTTTGGCTGAAGCAATATAATACTTTACAACAGTTTTTCACAATAATTTTTAATAAATATCCGACTTTATCGATAAATCTATTACAGCCTCTATAATATCTTCAATGCACTCTTCCATTAGCAAACGAAACTCTTCATTTTCCTGTATATATTCCAATAGTTTTATCGATCTCTCTTCATTTTTATAATAATCGTCCACAATTTCCTTAGGAACTTTCAATATGGAGGCAGCCAAAGCTCTATAAACCAGACCAAACAATTGAAATTCTTCTATGGACTCCATAAATTCCGTTTCCGTAAATAGAACCTTCTCCTTCTCTTCCATATGTTTCCTTAACTGTTCATAATAATATTTCAAATACTCCGACTGCTTAGCCAATCTCTCGTCTTTCGTTAAATTCATGAACAATGTAAAGATGACATCGATGGCTGCAGGACTATAGCGGCACGTTTGAAAATCCACAAACATGGCCGATTTATCAGTATCCATAGGATCTATAAAAATATTACCACCCCATGTATCGCGATGACACAAGACATTGCGGTATTTTGGTGAAGCATTCACCATAAAATAAATGCTTCGCAGATGTAAAGGCAATTCATCGGCGATAAATTTTTGTGATACTTCACTCTGGTATTTTGAGTGATATTTGGCAACTTCTAGAATGGCCTTAAGACCTGTAGTAAACCAGGGTATATCGGGATGTACTGTGATTTCCTTTAGGCTTTCGTAGTAGGTGGATTCGATATTATCTTGTGTATCCAATTCGTATAGAATACTAGAGGCATGCATTGCTGCTAGACCCTTGAGAATGGGCAACATTTCGGTGTCTGTTAAATATTCCCTTGAAGCCAAAGAACAATAGCCTAAACTATCGAGATCTTCTAGAACCAGCAGGTTTCTATAGCAGAGATAGACTTTGGGGCACCAGGATGTAGGAGCTGGAAAAAATTTGAAAGACAAAAAGAAATTCGAATTATTTTTAAGAAGAACGATGTCACAGAGAAGAGGGGGCTGAATGCAACTCTGCCGAACGCCAGTTGCATAGTCGAAAATGTTGCTCAATAGAGCACCAATTCCAGAAACAGTGTGTTAAAATGCGTGATGGTTTAGGGTGCCAAAATTATTTTTGGGAAATGCAAGTTAGAACAGGTACTACAACTCTGGCTGCTGTTCTACAGTTATTCGATAAGTATTGAGATGATCGACCCAAGACATTTTAGGAAGCAATCCGAGAACTGAAATATTATTCTGGATAATATAAGCCATTAACAGATTTACTGAGCTAAAGGCTCTAATCCTCAAGCGTTACGTTGCTGCTTAAGTAACAAAATTTTTAAAAGATTTCGATGATGTTGAAGAACAGCATAGGCCCTGTCCTAATATTGTTGTTCAAATTTATTAATTTCGGTGGTATTCCTTTACTTATAAACACCGGCCATACGATTTTGCGATCTATCGCATTGCGTTCTTCTCAAAATCGATGAGAGTGAAGTATAATGTCGAGCTGTATTCATTTTATAAAGGTCCGGTTAGCCAAACGTCCACGAAACGTACGTTCGATTATAATATATGACGTGCAATAAAATTACATTACGGTTCGGTAACCTCATTGCATTTCGTATCCTAAAAACGAACGTACGCTCCCTGGACGTTTGACTAACCGGGGCTTTATACTTTTCTTAAATACATTATAAAACTTACAGTATGTTTGCAATTTAGCCAACAGGAAACCATATAAGGAACTTTCTTTGCGGAATATTGTGACTTTTTCATGTTGCTCGTCAACGGGTGGTAGATTTTTAATAAAAAATTTCAACAATATGGCATCGCTTTCATTGATCTCTGATAACTGTAAAAAACAATATTTTTTATTAAATTTATTAAATGCCTGAAAATAGGCCTTCATTTGATAAACACGATTTACTGTAAGTACCTCTAAATCATTCTCATTTGTTGGATAGCATTTTATAAACAAATGAAAATATTCACCCAGGAATCCTTTTGCCTCCGTTGCTGGTATAATCTCGAATGAATGGACCTTTAATTGATTTCCATAGGCAGATTCTTCACGGTATTTCGAAATAATTACTTGACATTCCTCTAAACTTAATAGATTGGCGAAATTTCGATGGGACATCTTTTTCGTTTCTCTTTTTTTTTGTTTTGTTTTGTTTTCAGTAAAAAAAAAATATGTTTTTGGCTTTTATCCAATTTGTTGTTGCTTTAAGAACTTTTTGTTTATCTTTGGTGTTTTTGCTGTTGTTTTTGTACTCTTATATAGAACGTTTTAATTTGCCTTACGTTGTACTCTTTCTGAAACTTTGGAATCCACTGATCTCGCCGTGTTACACATTTTCGTTTTTCACATTCTTCTACAATTTTGTTTTGTTTTTGTTTTTGTTTTTTTGTATTGTATTTGTTTTTCTGTTTAATCTAATCATTTAACCAAGTGTTCCCACTTTGCCACTTTGCGTACCGCTACTTCCAATTCATTAAATTTAATTTTTCTCTTATTCTTCATCAGTTCGATAATATATTGACTGACTTGTTATTTTTATTTTTTTTATAAATAAAGTTTTTTTTTATTTATTTATGATTGCATTATCAATTATGATAAAAAAAATATTAAAAATATAATATAGTTTTGATAGCTATTAAGGGGGCGTACATTCGAAAGTAATATATGCCTTGTCACATTCAAAATAGTGTAACGAATCTAAGCAATTGTTGGCTAAAAGTGATCACTTAATACCCTGCAACAATTTTATATTTTTAACCTTTAAGCAATCAACTCAACTCATTTGTAAAACCGAATCAATCATCTCATAACATACGTACATAATTGGCCATTACAACCCTTTAGTCAGGATTACGACCTAGCTTCTCAAACTACTTATGTTATGAGTGTTAATTTTATACATGAGTGGCGAGACCTACAATTTAAAGTCGACTCCGAACGACAGATGTTTGAGAAAATTTTCATGGCAATTTTATTTTATCGCTCAGAGTTTTTGCCAGAAATTTGCTGAGAGGAAGTCGCCGAAGAAATATTTTTTTGTATTTTGTTTTATTGGAGATGTAAGAGCTGGGGTGTGAACCGTAGCCTCACCTCTAATAAGTCAACATAATACCTACCATATACACCTCGTAACTCAAGAGTTTGTCTGTATTATAGGTTGTCATAAAAGTATCTACAGACCCTATATCTGTCAAATAATAGAATAATAACCGCTGCTTCAGCTCATATTTCATTATACTCATATGAACATTTAGATAAACGTATAACTTGGTTTTTTTTTGATCAACACTAAGATAATGATTCCTATTCATGCAGTGCAATTGTTTTCGAAAACAGGAATTATTTTTTTGTAGAAGAAACCTAAGAGGGGTAGTAAAGGGTCCGCCAAATAACTTTTTTTTTGAAAATGCTTTAAAAAAAAACTACTGAATATTTTCTCAAATTTCTTTTTTTATTTTAAAGTACAATCCTTCCAATTAATAATGGAAAATAATTTCATTCAAATGGCTGCCTGGGCTGGCCATGCAGTAGCCTACACGATTGGTCCAATTTTTAAGCACATTATCGATTGTGTGCAGCTGTATTTCACCAATGGCTTCACAAATATTGTCCTTTAAAGCGTCAGTTGTCTCGGGCTTGTCGGCGTAACATTTATCTTTGATGGCACCCCACAAATAATATTCCAACGGTGTCAAATGGCAGCTCCGAGATCGCCAAACGACATCAGCTCTGCGGCTGATAATGCGATCTTCAAAAACAGGGGGTAAAACACCGAGTGTAGCTTCGGCTGTGTGGCACGTAGCGCCGTCCTGTTGAAACCAAATGTTGCCAATATCCTCCTCTTCAATTTTTGTGAACAAAAATTCGTTCAACATGGCCCAATAACGATCGCCATTGACTGTAACGGCCACTCCCTGCTCATTTTCGAAGAAAAATGGCCCAATTGTGCCTCTGGACGAAAATCCGCACCAAACAGTGACTCGTTTTGGGTGCATCGGCTTTTCAATGTATGCGTGAGGGTTTTCTGTGCCCCAAATGTGACAATTTTGCTTGTTTACATACCCGCCAAGATCAAAATGAGCTTCACTGAAAATATGATTTTTTTTTGTCAAAATCGGCATCTTCTGGTGTTGGCTACTGCATGGCCAGCAGAGGCAGCCATTTGAATGAAATTATTTTCCATTATTAACCGGAAGGATTGTACTTTCAATTAAAAAAGAAATTTGAGAAAATATTCTGTAGTTTTTTTTAAGGCATTTTAAAAAAAAAAAGTTATTTGGGGGACTCTTTATAAACAAATTTATTTTTGAAACATTGCTTTTTCTGAAAGAACAGTGTATGATCATCGCCGTAATCTAGTAGGTAGTGTGTTGGCTTATTAGATCGCAAGGCCACGGTTCAAACCCCAAAACAGACATCTTGAACAAAATGCAATATTAAAAAATATTTCTTAGGCGGCTTCCTCTCAACAGATTTCTGGCAAAATGTCTGAGCGATAAAATAAAATTGCCATGAAAAGTTTCTCAAAAATTTTACGTTCGGAGTCGACTTTAAACTGTAGGTCCCGCCACTCATGTATAAAATTAACACACACAACATAAGTGTTGTGAGAAGCTAGGTCGTAATACTGACTGAAGGGTTGTAATGACTAATTATGTATGTATGTGTATGATCATCGTAATTTATTTTTCTCTCGCGAATTACTTTGTAATAATTCTCACTTTCTTTTTCCTATTGTGGTTAACTATATTTCATGTCATACAAGCAATCAAGCAATCGCAAACAGCCAGAGGTTCTGATGATAATCGAAGCAAAACTTAAACGATTTGATGGCAATCGAATCAAACGGCCTCGACACTTGAAGTACTGCACACTACTAACCAACCAATCAGGGCAAACCAGGACTTTATACAAAAAAGCAATCTGTATCTTCTTATTTATTTTCAATATTTGCCTATTTATAGGTCGACACCCTGAACAATCTTCGTCATCCTCTTATTCTTTCTATGACTTCTTTCATTTATCAAGATTTTTCGGTGAAGCAGGGAAAATTCTAAAACACTTTAGAATCTATAGCAGGTCCCAAGATGATGGTTGAAAAATTGTTTGACGACTCCTGCATCCTTGATAGAATATTTGGATTATAACTTAAATTTGTAGCTTATAAATTCGATAGCCTTTACTGTCATGTATAGGGTGCATATAGGCATATATTGTAATATCATTTAATTATAAATAAATTAATTTAACGAATAATTTATGACGTCGAATGGAAAAATAAATGAACACGATTTAAAACCCTTCAATATTATTATACGATACATGATAAATATTAAAAATATATATATGTATTGTTTTATAATCGGAAACGTGTTTTACTATGGAAATAAATTCAGAATTTAAAAACTGTTTATTAGATAAGATTACAAAAAAAAAGTTTGAGACTGACAAAACACCTGCTGATAAACGATATTCAAAATCTGTATGTTTTAAGTGAAAGTGCGAACTTAAGAGCATAACGAGTACAATAGCTTAGAACAATTGCAGTTTAGAATTAAGCCCCAGAATTTGTTTAACTAAACTAAACCAAAAGATGAAAAGCAATGGCGAAAAATTATGTTCAACCATATAGTGATGTCTGTTACCATGCATACGTATAGTCTGCTAGTGTCATAGTGAATCCTAACACCTTCGACCTGTATTGATCAATTTCGGTCAATATTCTTTACTTTTTCTAACGTCCTGATTGTGATTAATAGATCTTAGGATTGATCTTTACGTAGGAGCTCATAATGGAAATTTCACTTTAATACATCATATGTTCAACAACATCTTGTTTTTCATCAATTGCCTTGCAACCCCATAAAATAACACAACGACGCACTATGTGGCATTTACCCTGAGAAACTGGCCAAAAAGGCAAAAATTAATTTAAATAAATTTAAGAAACTGAGTATGCAGTTCGATAGACAACAAAATTCTGCATTATATAGTGAATTTCCACGACTTTCAGTTGAGATTTGTAGATTTGAGACGATGTCAAAGTCAGGAAAGTGAAGAAAATTAAATGCGTTTTTGGTGTTTTTTTTTAAATTTTAATAGGTTTATATGATATTTTTTTGTGGCTAAACGAATAGAGGTTTTATATTGATTTTTTTTTATCTGAAAGATATGAGCAACTGCTACTTTCAATTTTATATATACATATATATGTATATATCTCATATGAATTTAAAAATAATAAAAATTTAACATTTTCTTACCCTTCCTAAAAAAAGATAAGGATTTTAAAGGTGAAAGTTGTTTTTAGTAGTTTAATGTTATATACCACACGAAAATACGAACTCTCTACATTCAGGAACAAAAAAAAAAGTTTGCACAAATTTGCGCAATTATTTTTGGCGATTTTTTGAAAATTTTACTTTTTTTTTTTGAAAAATTAAAAAAAAAAATAATAAGCAGTGTAATAAGGCTAAAGGCAATAAAGCCATATGGCCGTATTTCTCAATAGAATGAGAAATAAAACTATATGGATTCAGTAGAAGCGATACCAATCGAGATGTCCTGAATAGGTTACTTTTAAGCAGTGACCCTTTTATAAGCTGTAGTACACAAAAATCGCGAAGGAATAGAAAAGCATTGTCGTCAGATACTATGAAGTTACTTCTTCCTGACGTTGATGATGAAAATGATAATGATTTTGACGATTGTAGTTAGTTTCACTTTTTAAATATTTTTAAGTTAAGTATTAAATAATGTAAAATAAATATTATATATAAATATTAATTATCATAGAACTTTAAAAACTTACTTACATATGTATGTATATCGACTATTATAACAATATGAGATGTATGTTTGATTTTCTTAATGGACCGTATGTGATACCTAGGGGCACTTATGATCCGATCATAATAAAATCAGGTAAAATGATTCACATTCATATTAAACATGTTCATGTCGAATTTCATCGAGGTAATAAATTTTTTAAGCCAATTATAATTGCTAAACATATTTTCTTAAGGGGCCCTATTTTGAACCAAGGGCCAATTATGGACCGACCATAACAAAATTTGGTAATATGATTTAGATTTACAAAATACACGTTCATATCGAATTTCATCACGATACTGATGTTTTTAAGCCATTTATAAGCGCAAACGTGAATTTCTAAAGGGGACTTTATAAGGGGACTAGGGTCAAATGTGATCGGATTTTCACCAAACTTTACACCATGATTTCTTAGTACACAGAACTGATCCATGCTAAATTTTGTCATGATTTTTGCATACTTACCATAGTTATGTGTAAATAAGTGCAATTTCGAGGGGAGTTTGTATGGGGGCTAGGCGAAATCACGGATCGATTTGATCCAAAATCAGTTGGGTTCATCCTTGAGCCTAATTATCACTAACACTATTAAAAATTCAAGTCATTAACTCTTAAAACACTTCAATTAATTTTGGCCACGTTTTCAGGGTAAATACCACATAGTGTGACGTAAGGTCACTTTGTCCTTGGCATCACTGAACTGAACTTCTACAAGAACGACAACCTGACAAAGGCACACAATATTTTCAAACAAAATGAATAAAATGAGACTTCGGCTTGGATCTGGTTACAACACATGACAAACGACAAGCGATACCATGAACTTATTGAGAGGCGAATTTCGTAAACGATTAATCTCACGTTTGAAACATCTGTTTGGTCCGACTAGACTATTTTTTTCGGAATTACGTAAAGTAACAATACAATTCTATAACGTTTGTATATGGTCAACAAACGTTTGAAAAAATATTTTCTCCGACATATAAAAAGTTTGATGTTTTCAAGTGCTTTATTGAACAAATCTCTGTAATTGCAAAGTGTAAACAGCTGTGCTAACAAATTTCAAAAAAAAAAACAAAACTTAAAAACAAATTACACTGATAACGATAATTAAAGTCGATTAGCGAATAGGGTTTGTTACTAAAGATAAGCAGTTGCTGTTTAACAGGAAATCCACAAAAACAATGTCAAGATCTCAATGATAAACATGAAACTGCATTGCAATTAGGAAGCAGTTTCTGGGCGCACTAATCGCTTGCCATAATATGGACGTATGGTGATGTAGTAAATGATTTCCACAAAGCTTAGTAAACTGGCGCCCACAAATAAGCCAGTAGTGCCGCCAATGGATACTAGAACAGAAAATATTAAGGCATTAAATGAACAAAAATCATTTGAAATAAGGCGACTTACCCACCAAATCCAATTTACCACGTACCACATTACGTTTATAACGTTCGGTTGGCAATTCAATCAAAGCTATTTCTACTTTAGATACCGGATTTGGACTGTAAATACTGAGAACTTAAAAATTTAATATTTTTCTTCAAATTTATAAATTTCCTTCACTTTCTTACTTTTCCTTGCTATCCACCACTGTGGTTATATCCACTTCAGTGCAGGATGGCAAACAGTCACACACCAAACCCTTGCGGCCCTTAGACCATTTGGCTATAATAACCGATAGGCCTTCATAGTTACGATTAAGACACTCCAAGCCATCCATATTGCATTTTTGCCAATCGGGTGTATTCGGCGACAGATGACTAGAGCAGTTACACAAATCCATTTGCTTATCTTTGCGACATTGTACCGTGCAAGCACTATAACTGTAATACTGGTGCACATCCAAATTGTTTTCATCATTAAAACGACAATTACGTTGCAAAACGCTGGTATCACGAATTTGTTCATCGTTTTGTATGTCGCGTTTGGAAATATGACGTCTGATGGCATATATGTATGTCAGAAAGGAAATTGAAAATGAAGTGTGAATTATTTGGTTAGGGTTAACACACCACTACTTACACAAAAGATATGTAAGGACCCACAACTAAATAATCTGTTTTGGGTGTAACCAAAGTTGGTACTTCCTCCTCGCCCAAAATGAAGACCTAAAAGGGGACAAAACCGTTTGTTCATCAGCGGAGAAAAAACATTCAGAATGTTGAAGTGAAGGCTTAAGAGCAGTTTCCAAATTACGAGTTAATAGCAAGATACTTATCGAATACTAGCCCAAGAGTTATCATTACTAACACTGTACATTAGTGCATCTGGCTTGGAGGAGACATTGTGTGGACCGTGCAATAGCTTGTCTGTTCGCAACGCTTCTTTTATACTTACCACCGCTTCCGTGTAAATATCCAAACGCAAGGCACCTGGTCCAGTATAACGATTCGACCACATATACAACTTGGCACCTTTTATTTTCCTACACAACACACACACATACACACGACAATACACACTTCAATATAAAGTTACAAAAAGATTCCGGTTTTTTAACTTACCCTGCCTGCAGCGAATTAATGGCATAACAAAGCCCCAATTCGGTTTCCATGCGTTGGAAATATTTACAGCAATCGAAAGGTTTATTATTCCACAAGCAATTCTTGATAGTGCTCTCACAACTGCTGCGCACCAATTGGGCATAATAAGAGAAATTGGAGAAGAAACAATTTTCAGAACGTTCCTCACCGCCACACTCGTGAACAGTGTGATAAGATTCGCCGCGAAAAAAGGCAATTTCACTTAAAACCTCCTCCAAAGTGAAATCATGATCGGCACCCCAGAGTCTGGAGTTTAAAAAGAAATTTAAAATTCAAATGCTTGTTCTTCAATTTTATATTTCAAAACCTACTGTTCGGCCACCTCCTGTATGCGATCCATATTTTTCGATTCACACACAACGATAGCAGGAAAATTGGTTTCCCAATCACGATAACTGGTTTCTACGCCAAAACTAATGGCATTATTTTCAAAGGCATCTGAAAGCGGTATTTAAGAAAGTCTGTACTTCAAGTGTGAACTCCTGAATTAAAAATTTATTTTCAATTCATTACCCAATGATAAGTTTATTAATTTCCAAGAGGCAAACCAGGAGGCCAATAGACACAAACACCAGAATGCTTTCTCCAGCCAACATGAGTCTTTATCCACAATAAAACGTGCACCATGTAAAGTGGAATTTCGTAAATATTCCTTAACCACATCACGTACCCGCAACATGTTGTTCCAAACACTTCACCGCTTATGGCTTAACGTGCAGTCCTGTTAAATGGTTCACATTAAACTGTAGTTTGTTACGTTCACTTTTGAAGCTTTTAAATCCTTTTTTCGGGACACTTTTCGTTTTTGGGTGAAATTTTTGTTTGTGTTGTTGTTGTTTATATTTAGTTTAATTACCGCCTTGATGGCTTATCGTGTAATTGTTGGCCGGCAAGTGTTTAAGTTCCCAAAAAAAATTGTTTTTATTTGAATGCTTACGAAGGGAATAATACGAATATGTTGCCGGATTATAAAATAATTTAAGTTTTTGCAATTGAAGGCCTATTTCTGAAGTTATTAATACTGGAACAAAACAATTGAGTGTACATATCAATCAATTATTTTCCCGATAGTCTTTAAATGTCAGGAAAATAAATTTAATGTTGAACTTAAAGGCCCTTAAAGGTCGAAGTCGCCGTAGTCTAGTAGGTAGTGTGTTAGCTTATTAGACGTAAAGCTAGGGTCGAGCCCCAGGCCAGACATCAAGACAAAATACAAAAGGTATGTCTTCGGCGACTTCCTCTTAACAGATTTCTGGCAAAAACTCTTAGAATTGCCATGAAAAGTTTCTCAAAATCTGTCGTTCGGAGTCGACTTTAAACTGTAGGTTCCTCCACTCATGTATAAAAATTAACACACACCATACGTGGTGTGAGAAACTAGGACGTTGTACAATGGCTCAATTCGACTTCCGGATACTATACTTGTCTTAATTGACAAGAACACGTCCTCTAACCTAACCTAACCTAACCTAAAGGCATATTCATCGAGTTGGCATCGGCATTAGTAAAAGCCTTGATCCTCTGTCATCTGTTAACATTTCACCGTTAACATCTCAGAGGGATTACAAGAAAGTTTGCTGGTGATACAACCCAGAAATACAGAGACTAGCATGTGTTGGCACAGCAGAAGTAATGAGAACATATCCTACAGCGACTTTGGAGACTCTATTGGACTTAAGTCCGTTGCACATGGTGGCGAAGACTAAAGCTCTGGAGTCTATGGTGATGGAAGCGATTGGCTAGCAGCTCCCTTCTTAACTGCCGCCTGGATCGAACCTGAAGACTCCATGATTTTGGGAAATGCTTTGCAATGAGAGTTTTTAACAAAAAGGAATAGAATAATCTGGAGCTGTATACTATAAAAAAGAACAATTTTGTGGTACACAGATGGATTAAAACAAATCTTGGAACAGAAGTAAAAGTTTTTGGTTCCAGAATGAAATATTTCGTGTCCAAGGGGGAACTGGCGGGTATGTTCCAAACAGAAGTCTATGCCAACGAAAAATGTGCCCAATTCAATAGCAATACTATCTGACAGTCAGTTTGACATTTAAGCACCCGGGTCTTATGAAGTTAAATCGAAAATAGTGTGGTACGGTCTGATGAAATTGAAACAGATAAGAAGGCAAAATAAGGTTATCCGACTCTGGGAGCCAAGTCATGCAGGAATTCTGGGTAATAAGCAAGCGAACGAGGCCGCCGTAGTCTAGTATGTAGTGTGTTGGCTTATTAGACGTAAAGCCAGGGTTCGAGCCCCAGGCCAGACATCAAAACAAAATACAAAGAGCATTTCTTCGGCGACTTCCTCTTAGCAGATTTCTGGCAAAAACTCTGAGCGATAAAATAAAATTGCCATGAAAAATTTCTTAAAAATCTGTCGTTCAGAGTCGACTTTAAACAGTAGGTCCCACCACTCATGTATAAAATTAACACACACCACAACATAAGTGGTGTGAGAAACTAGGCCGCAATCCTGACTGAAGGGTTGTAATGACCAATTATGTATGTAAGCAAACAAACGAGGGGAACATTAAAGAGGGAATTTTACGAGAAGGAAAGCTTCCACGCAACTGGTGGGGCCAGAAATCTTCTGTGGAGTGAGAGCACATGTCTGGTAAGGTAAATATAAAGAGAGGCAAAGACTCTTCTCAAACCAATTGGTTTCAAGGCAATCAAAACTTTTGTTGGGACATTGAAATAGGCGAACATCTCAGTCATACACCAAACTATACAGGAATAACCTCAGATTGGTAATCGGTGTTTTGTCAAGGCACTGTAGACTCAGAGTACATTTCTTCAGGAGAGTGAAGGTTATTTCGAGCCCAACATGTGGATTCTGTAACAATGAGAATGAGTCATCGGACATTAACGCATCTCAGAATTAAGAACCTGGGGCGTATGTATGGCAGGTAATTATCATTGTTGACACCGAACAGATCACGAAGTTTGTTAAGGCAATAGCTTTAAGGAGATATTGTAGGACTATCCCATAAAGTTAATGCAAAGTACAATAGATCGTCTGGTTGCAGTACAAGACAATGCCATGTCGCCTAATTTTGGGAATGTCTTCATATCTTACTATACACAATTTGTAAAACCAGTTTTCCATTGAGTATAATGAATATAAAATAAAAAAAGCATTTATTTCTGTATTTCATTTTCTTACAACTAAGGATAGGTATTATATTTCCTAAAATATATTAAAATAGCAGCTACTTTCTTTATATCATAATTTAAAACAGCGTTTCTCATGATACTTCCTTAACTAGAACATAATTATCCACCAGATCCTCTAACATATCCGTTAAACGCTCACGATATATTTGATCCGTTTGAAAGGCGTTCAAACAAATATTTACCCGTTTACGTTCGAAGAAATCGGTAAAGCCATCTGTAGAACCAGCTAAGGCTTGAGTACATTCCGGAGGCAATATGGTTAAATGGGAAAAGAAACATGACTCAATAAGGCCACACAAGCGAAACTCCTTAAAAGATTCATAGAATTGATCTTGCGGTATAAAATAATCTAACGATATCTGTTGTTGGTTTAAAAACTCCCTTAGAAAGGTGTAATAATCGTTTATTAAAACCGTTAGATATTGTTGGCGAAATTCCCTTGAAGTGGGTATCGTTAAAATGGTTATCAGATCCAACATGGGTGGTGCATAGCGTGATAACTGGAAATCAACAAAACGACAATTTATGGGTGTCTTACCATCCTGTGCATACTGAAACATCACATTATTTGCCCACATATCGCCATGAGAGAAAACATTTCGATATTTCCGAGAAGTTTGTGCCATGGGATATATGACAGCCATTTTGTTTTGTAAATTATTTAAAATGTACTCCAATTGCGGATGATATTTGGGCATAAGTTTTATGAATTCTTTAAACACCTTTAAGCCATTATGGAAATTCTGATAGCGCATATGATCCCGCGGATAGTTTAGCGGATAGGCATTCTCCTTACAAGCGTCCGGATGCATTTCTAGAACTGTTTTTTTCTCTTGAAACTCATAAACTATTGAAGCGGCATGCATGGCTGCCAAAGTTTTCACTGTACACTTTAAATGCGGGTAATCAAGAAGACCATCTCTGCCAGCGGCCATTTTAAACTGATGCAAATTTAAATCCTCAAACACTAACAAATTATTATCCGCATAATAGCATTTGGGCGCCAGACCGGGAAAAATATGTTCCAGTTTTGGCAAGATGCCGGCAAAAACGGATTTTTCCTTTTTAAACACACCAAATTGTTCCAAATACTCCATGCGTGAGGCAATTTCCATGGGTGCCGATTTGGTAAAAAATCTTATCGCTCTTTCTGTGTCACGACCACGGTTTGAATCTTTAACCACAGTATTCACTATTAAGAAACGATGATAACCAAAAAATCCCGAAAGATCCGCAGAGACATTCTTCAAACAATAATTCACAACAACGATATGCCCCAACTCATTCGTAGCCTGTGTATCCTTTAAGTATACCTGACATATATTTTGAATATCTCCGATTGTCAGTGATAGCTCGGTGGCAGACATTTTTCGCTTGTTCACCGAATAAATTTTCTCAATTTTAATTTAATTTGCTTTATATACGCACGAGATGCCATAAGCTATTGAAATTTATTTCCATTTACTCTGAAGATACATTAGAAGAGTATTTTTAGTTGACAGATAAATTCATGTTTATTTAGTAGAGAAGATAATTTGCTCTAAATTTAAATTTTATTTACACGCCATAAACAAAGCAAAATGGCTTATCAAGTACTTCCAAAGCTGCTTTATAGGCGGCATTAGGCGATTAGTATGAGTTCTATAAATGATGTGAAAGTTGGTAGCCAATAAACATTTATTGAAGGTCATCACTGGGGACCATGTTCACAGATCCCATGCATTTTTCTTCAAAAATCCACTAATCACTTTAAGCATTGTATTTGACCTTTGGAATTTTACTTAGCTTAGTCAGGATTACAACCTAGCTTCATATAACAACTATGTTGTGTGTGTTTATTTTACCCATAAGTGGCTACAGCCTTACATCAACTAAAGGGTCCGCCAAATAACTTTTTTTTTTGAAAATGCTTTAAAAAAAAACTACTGAATATTTTCTCAAATTTCTTTTTTTATTTGAAAGTACAATCTTTCTGGTTAATAATGGAAAATAATTTCATTCAAATGGCTGCCTCGGCTGGCACACACTAAATCGAGAGATTACTGTAACTTTTTTAAGTTCCTTGTTAAAAACATACTACTTTGTAGTATGAGCAATATGAAATTCGATTTACGTCGTTTCGATTTACGTCGCTTTTATTGGGAACCAACTGCTACGTAAATCGAGGGATTACTGTAACTCTTTCAGCATTGTCTTTGAATGCCGAGGATTTCTCGGAGAAATTTCGTATCATTCAAAGGTAACTCTTATATGGGTTCCGGGACTTAGATATATCGTTAGAATTTACATTGCTGCTGAGCTGGCCAGGGCAGGTACGAAACTGGCAATCTCCGATATGTTGCAGGGCCTAGGTATTCTCATTGGTTCGATTAATTTGCATATTATCCACTCGTTTTACGGGGAGGCTCAATTTCGTTGACAGCAGGAAGGTACGTGCAATATTGCCAGAGTATGCAGGACACGTAGGAACGAGAAGAGGGCTGACTTACTTCTGTCCTTAAATCGCGTGGCCATAAATCGCACAATAGTGATTCTTACGGGTTACTGTTCTTTTGGTGGGCATGCCAGAAGAATCGTCATTTCAACTAATGACTTCTGCAGGAGATGTGTATCTGACGAGGAGGAAGAGACTGTCTTTCACCTCATGTTTCAGTGACCTGTTCTTGTCATGAAGAGACAGAGACAAAGGTTGCTGCAAGAGCTGAAACAATGCGGATAGTAACGTAATTAGACTGCATCTATGCAATTATAAAACATTATTGCGCGAGAATTTGCGTGATTATAAAAGAGCCCCCTACACTTAATTCAATTTTAATTTCTTTATTCTTAAAATCTAAAACTTTATTAGTTTATTTAACAATTAAAAATTAAGTTTTTATCATCTGTTATTTGAATTTAAATAAATATTAGCACACTACATTGGCTTAATAAACCAAAAATAAAACACTTAAAATAGAAAACAATATCGCACACGCCTCAGAATACTTATTTTAAATTGTTTTATTTTCTTAAATAGTTATGGTTTTAAAATAAAATTATCAATTAAATCCTCTAGCATATCGGTCAATCTTGTGCGATAGGTTTCATCGGTATGGAAGGCTTGCAAACAGATCTCCTCGCGCTTGCGAGCAAAGAAATCATTGAAGCCATCTGTAGAACCAGTTAAACTTTGTGTTAATTCCGGAGGCAAAATAGTCAAATGGCTAAATAGACAGGATTCGATGAGGCCACAAATGCGTAGCTCTTCAAAGGAAGCATAGAACTCTTTTTCTGTGATAAAATCTGCTATGGAAAGTTGTTCACGTTTTAAGAAATCCGTCATATAACGATAATAATCTGCCAAAAGTTCCATGAGATACTTTTGACGAAATTCCCTGCTAGTGGGTATGGTAAGCAAAGTAATCAAATCCACCATGGGTGGTGCATAACGTGCCAATTGGAAATCCACAAAACGTGACTGGGTAGGTATATCACCATATTTACTGTACTGGAACATAATATTATTGGCCCACAGGTCACCATGAGAGAAAACATTGCGATATTTGGATGAGGTTTGCACAAACTTAAATAAAATAAACATTTTATCGTGTATATGGGTGAGTATATAATCCAATTGTTCACTGTATTTGGGCATTTCCTTAATAAAAGCCTTGAACACCTTAACAGCATTACAGAAATTCTGTACGCGCATATGTTCGGGAGGACTATTCTCCGGATAGGCATTCTCCTTAACAGCCAAGGGATTCAATTCATTGAATTGCAGATTTTGGCGCACTTCATACACCAATGAGGCAGCATGTAAGGCAGCCAAATTTTTTATGGCACATTTTAAATGATCACGATCATAGAGGCCATCACGTCCGGCACCCATTCTATAGCCCTGCTGATGCAGATCTTCAAACACCAGCCAATTGTTATCGGCATAATAGCATTTGGGCGCAATGCCTTCGAATATCTCTTGCAGTTTGGGCAGGACATCACGATAAACTGAGATTTCTTTCTTAAAAACACCAAATTCTTCCAGATACTCCATGCGTGAGGCAATTTCCATGGGTGCCGATTTGGTAAAGAATCTTAATTTCTGTTTGGCATCCTGATTAGATTGATTTTTAACAGTGACTTCCACTATCAGATAGCGATGGCTGCCTAGGAAGCCAGCAGGATCATCCGAAACGGGTTTTAAATTGAAACAATTCACCTCAAAGTTATTAATTTGTTGCGTTTCCTGTTTGCTGTTGTCCGCAGACCGGTAATCCTTAAAATAACGCCTGCATAGGCCCCAAACATCATTTGCCGATAATTCTATAGCGGTAGCCATATTCTGTAGAATTTTAATTTCCACTTTTTTTTTAATTTCTCTCCGTTAATATAACAGACTCAGCTGTTTGACGTGATATGCTTCCCGTTTTATATCAACATTTCATGTTTATCTGTAAATTTTTAACAAATCTCTACTCTAACAAATGTTAGAGACTCTTTGTTATAATAATCTAAATCTTCCCGGCTTCTTATTTACCTGAATATTTACGATGCCCCAATGTAGATTGTAAAATAATTTTATGATCTATTTTGTTTAATTTTAGATGCTTCAACAATACAGTCAGCCATCAGATAAGTGTTGATCACTCAATGGGTTCTCTATCGGAACTGTACCAATGTCGCCTAGTACCAGGCCCCTAACACCGATTGAGTTCCAAAAAATCTCAAAAAGTGAACCAAGATATGCATCACAGCATTGACCGATTTCATCAGGCCACATGGGTGTTCGCTGGCTGGTTCATCTTAATGTTCCACAATAAATAATTCTTAACTATTTTTAAATTTTTAAAAATAATAAGTTAGGGATTTAGTTTCTCTTTATTTGTTTATCTCCATTATCTCTATCAAAATGTAAACAAGGTTGTGAGAAAATTTACGCTTTAATAACCCGTACCATATTTGGTCTATCGAAGCGTATGCTCACATGCAAAACAAAAAAAAATATTCAATAAATACTGACACGCTTACGCAGTGATTACACCAATTTTCCTACAACATCTCAGTGCAATAAAAATGTATTTTTCCTTTTTATTTTCTTACATAGAGGCCTATTTATACAGTCAAAAGTTTAAAAGAAAATTTTGTAATATTACAACTGGGCTGCATTCCAAAATGTTAGTTGCTTTGTGTTTTTTAACAAAGTATCGTGTTTCATAATGCCGCTGTACAAATTATATAGAATGTATTCTGTTTCAATGTGTATTTTTAACGCAGTCAAAAAGCAATCGGGCATCGGATTTATAGTTGATGCATTGTTTGGTTACTTTGCATATCTACATAGTTTATATACAGTAGTAAAACCGCATACAAACTTTGTATTGATACATTTTGGAAGGCAGCCCTGCTGCTTTGTTTTTGTCAGTCTAGACAACAACTTATGCTCTCGTGGAAGTAGTAAAGTGGGTAATGTGTTGTCTTACTACACAAGAGTTTCCAGTTCATAGCTCAGCTGTTGGCAATCTTTTGGCAAAAGCTTTGTGAATAATTAAGCCGTGGTCTAGTTGTAGTGTGTTGGCTTATTAGACATCAGATCTCGGTTCAAACTCCAAGTCAGACATCGCGATCATAATGAAATATGAAAAAACATTTCTTCGGCCACTTCCTCTCAGGAGTTTTCTGGCAAAAACTCTGAGAGTGTATACAATTACAATGAAAAGTTTCTCAAAAAACCTGTCGTCGGCTTCCTATCGAACCTATGAACCAACTGGCATAATCAGCTATATGGACATGCTAGAGTCATACACACTTATATATGTTCCTCTTACTCCTCTATGAAGCATAGGGCCGCGATTGCTTATATAGTCCTCTTCAACTATCTGAGCAGGTGCTAAGACCCCGCCATTTCAAACCAACTCTACTGAAACACAAAGTCAAATCCTACTACGAGTTCTTTGAAAATTAAATTGAAAATCGGCGTATCCTGTATATAAAGTGGACTTGGACATCAGGATCTTTCAGAATTTCGAATCGGTACTGGGTCTTCCAAGCCGAAGCAGCTTTAGTAGCAGAATATTCCCTGAATCTCTTTGAAGTGTCAGATAGACTTACAAGCATGCCCGTTAATGTCACCTATTTTTTCCGTAAATGAGAGATTATTGTAAGGTCTTCATTATTTGGGTCCTTGGCCTAGGGACATGGTCGGAAACCGAATTGCCGGTTAGAGCAGGTTGAAGTCGCCGTAGTCTAGTAGGTAGTGTGTTGGCTTATTAGACGCAAAGCCAGGGTTCGAGCGCCAGGCCAGACATCAAAGACAAAATACAAAAAGTATTTTTCGGTGACTTCCTCTCAGCAGGAAGAGTAAATAAAATTGCCATTAAAAAGTTTCTCAAATATCTGTCGTTCAGAGTCGACTTTAAAATATAGGTCCCACCACTCATGTATAACACTAACACACACAACATAAGTGGTGTGAGAAACTAGGACGTTGTACAATGGGTCAATTCGACCTCCGGGTACTGTACTTGTCTTAATTGACAAGTACACGTCCTCTAACCTAACCTAACCTAACCTAGAGCAGGTCCCATACTGGAAAAACAATCCTCTATCTGATTAGGAAAAAGTTGCCCTCCCAAGCTAACGCTTCCTGTTCCATCGCGATGTTAAGCTGATCGAATCTTATTCTAAGAAGAACTAAAAGGTTTATATTTCTTTTCAGACTTGACACTGCCTTGGCATGCCCGTAGACTGCAGAAATTGCAACTCGGTAGAAGAATAAGCGACGGTCTGTTACTGAGATTAAGATAAAATGTGTGAATTTAGGATAGAGAAAATTGTGCAGTAAATAAACAAGTTGGAAGGTGGAATTTTGTTGAGATTAAACCGGATATATTATAAACCGACGTATTTAATGGCATTAGAGCTGCTGCCACTGCCTCGAGCTTTGCCTTCAGTCACTCAAGTCTAATATTAGCAACGTTAACAAAACAATTTCTAAAACGTTTCGATACTATGACCTGTTAATAGTTGTCTAAAGTGCTTACAGTAATCCTTCGATTTACGTCGCCTCGATTAACGTTGTTTCGATTTACGTCGTCAAATTTTTTGTTCCCTCTAACTTCAATTTGTGTCGTCATTCGATTTACATCGCCTTTTTTTGGAACCAACTGCGACGTAAATCGAGGGATTACTGTAAATTTTTTAAGTTCCTTGTTAAAAACATACTACTTTGTAGTATAAACATTATGAAATTCGATTTACGTTGCCTTTTTTGGAACCAGCTGTGACGTAAATCAAGGGATTACTGTATTCAGAATAAATTGGCTTTGGAATCTTGTAATTGGAGGCCTATTTATAGACTAAAAACACAAATTATGATCGTACGAAAATCCTTGTCTAACAGCAGTATGTTGCCAACTTTTTGACATAAAACAATCTTCTTCCAAAAGGTTGTTGTCTTAACTAAGGCAAAAAGTTAAATCCGTAACTTATTTCTCATTTTTCTTTAAGCCAACTCGTTGTCTTTTTGTCAATGGCTTTTAAGTTAAGCTTAAAGTAGTTGGCTGGTTTACTATTATCGACATTTCTTTTCCTTCTTCTTCTTCTTATTGACTATAAACAACAAAGCAATATGTAAAAATGACAATAACTGGTAAATAACCACAACAACAACAACAACAATAGCAATAAAGCAAAAACCAAAAATCTTTTTTAACTTCCCTACTTGCCACAAACAATTTGTTTTTATTTTCAAGTCAAAACCAACACGCCAGACGCAGGGGTTTATAACTTTTAAACAAAAACTTTAAAACTCAGTTGTAAACGCATAGCGGACAATAAGACAACATTTAGCGGTTAAAACGCTTAAAGATAAAAATTAAATTAACGGTATTTGTTTGAATCTCATGTATGTTCGATCGATTTGTAACGGTTATCCAAACAGTATTAAACAAATAAATTTAATGTTTTAAAATAGATTTGACAAGTGTTTTGCAAAAACTAA
This sequence comes from Sarcophaga variegata, assembly GCA_932273835.1. Taxonomy (NCBI): domain Eukaryota; kingdom Metazoa; phylum Arthropoda; class Insecta; order Diptera; family Sarcophagidae; genus Sarcophaga; species Sarcophaga variegata. The sequence goes on from OW026361.1 coordinate 104,204,465, forward strand.
AAAGGGATTAAAATTTTTGATTTTTTTTTTTGGTTCTTTTTTTCTATTTTCAGTTGCGTGATTTTGCAAATTTAATTTTAATTAAAAACAAAAATACTAAAAGAAAAGAAACATAACCGTAAAACATAAAAAACAAAATGTGAGTTAACAATGCCCGAGTAATTGTATTTTTTTTTGTTTTTTAATAATTTTTCTCAAACATGAAAAACGAAAGCTTTTGTAAAAATTGCATTGAATTTTAACTGTAGTTACTCTATGGAATGAATATTTGCTTAGAACATACAAAAACTAACCGGCGAATATGGATCATTATCTAGCAGAGCTATTATAACCCAGGGTCATAATTTGCTACAGATTTTTTTTGTATATTACAATTATAGAATTCTTTTATGCATGTTTTGCTGTGACTAACAAAGAATTCATGATTTTTAAATCCACCACGTTCTAGGTGTGACTCTTCGAACTAAAAAAAAAAAAAATCATAAAAAAGTGGTTCAACAAACATGCACTGACTGTCATTGAAAATAAGTAATAAATTGTAAAAACAATTGTAAAAACAACAAATTAAATGTATTAACAAACATAATATAAATACCTCGCCTACACAGGCTATTTAAAACTCATATAACTTGACAATAAATCCGTAAAATTTTTCAAAAATTTAAGATTCCCTTGAAAAAATCCATAACTTGGTATGGAGATCTTCATTAACCATTTCGTAAAGGGTGACTTGCAAATACAGCAGTCACTTGGTGCAACCCAGCGGCTGACGTCGTGTAAATAAGACAGCTACTTAGTGGTACACAGAGGCTGTAAATACATTGGTGGCGAAGTGTTGTTCACTTGTGCCTTTGCAAACGACGATACAGTATGGCTGCCTTCCAAAATGTATCAATACAAAGTTTGTATGCAGTTCTACTACTGTATATAAACTATGTAGATATGCAAAATAACCAAATAATGCATCAACTATAAATCCGATGCCCGATTGCTTTTTGACTGCGTTAAAAATACACATTGACGCCGTTTTGAAATAGAATACATTGTATATATTTTGTACAGCGGCATTATGAAACACGTTACGTTGTTCAAACACAAAGCAACTAACATTTTGGAAGGCAGCCTATGACTAGTCGCTTCATCGTAAAAAATTGCAAGCTATAGTAAAGGTGCTCCATCGCGATAGGGTTAAAAAGTTCGTAGCTTTCATTTTCTTTTTGTTTTAATTCTAGAGGTAGCATTATATAGAAGTTATTAGAAGTTTAGAATCCTGCAATTGGCCTAAGAAATCTTCATCAAAGATAGTGAATTTTAAACTTACAAGGGCATTATCCAAATAATCCATATAATAAACCCCCTGGCACTTGATTGCCAAATAGGATAACATCATCAACAAGTATCATTAGAGTGTCACAAAGATACATGTTATTAAGCAGAGACACACTGATTATCATAAAATCCTAGAATTTGCTTCACTTCAAAATCTTGAGAAAACATCATGTGGTCACCCTAGTTGCAGTCTACAGAATCTGTATTCTTTTCGGCTAGAAACGAACAAAAATTGGAAACAAAATAGTCGAAAATTCTTGAGAGTTCATATCGCTCGGTATATATTGGCATTGTGCAGTCTTCATTGATATCTCGGAAATACTAACGAAAACAGAAAGAGTATTTGCCTATGAGCATATTTTTGTGGATCATCACAAAGAGGCTAAAAGCCCCGAGTAAGCTTACTTGTTTAAAGTTTTCTAATTAAATGTTGATATACAGGCACGTCTGTCGCCGTAGTCTAGTAGGTAGTGTTTTGGCTTATTAGACGTAAAGCCAGGGTTCGAGCCCCTCTCGGCATATTTCTGGCAAAAACTCTGAGAGTAAATATAATTGCCATGAAAAGTTTCTCAAAAATCTGTCGTTCGGAGTCGACTTTAAACAGTAGGTCCCGCCACTCATGTATAACAATTAACACACATAAGTTGTGTGAGAAACTAGGTCGTAATCCTGACTGAAGGGTTGTGATGACCAATTATGTATGTATGTATACAGGCACGTCTGGTGCATAGTTCATTGTATCACTTTTCTACTCTGTTACAGTTATTTTTCTGCTGTGTAGCGCATTCTGTAATGATAGGGTTGCCGTCTGTTTTGCCTAGAATATGTTTCAAATTGTATTGCGCATAGTACTGAGAAATCTTTGCTCATTATGTTTATCTCGTCTCTAAACATTCAAAGGGCTCCATGGATGGTTTATTATTTGAAGGAAGATTGAAGTCTTTTAGTCTTAGAAAATCAAAAACCTTAATAAGAATTGTTTCGTCCTCTTCCGTATTCGAAACTGGATTTCAAAAATTATTATTATATCCCTTATACCGTGAGAAATATAACTAGAAAACTTGTAGAGTAGATATCCTGAGGATATGCGTATGATCGTTATGTTAGTATGTTTAACACGTTGACTGTCGCGGCAATTTTCAGAAAACTGGCCACGCAAGCCAACATTGCCTTTTTGTTCTTTTCACAGAAGCCATTTATCGATACTAGCACTGATATAATACGATTTTATTCGGAGCTACACAAAAATGGCAGGTTCAGTGAGTACGAGATAACTCGTAGTTGGCTCCCCAGAAGGGAACGCAATCTACGAGCTATCTCGTAGTCGGCAGCCAACGTGTTAAACGGTATTAAATGTACAGATTATTTGAGTTAGAAAGTTGTTGGCAAATCAGACATTCTATGGTCTCACATCAACCAAGTTATGTGACTTAATTTTATCTTTAAAGGGATCTACTATCCGATTGACAGATTTTAGAAGTTATTTCATGATAATTAGAGAGGTTTTGATGGAAGCTTTTGACGGAAGTCTGCTGCTTATGGATCGTTAAAATAAATTCGAATTGAATTGAAAAAATAAATTCATAAATAGGCCTCAAGTAAAAAAAAATCCAATTCTTTTAATCTTCTTAATAAAAAATACTACCTCAACAGGTTATCTTAATTGAATTGCTTTAAAATTAAAAAAAAAACTCCATAACGGAAGTAACCAACCTTTTCCCGCTAACAAAATGTTGTAGAGGCTGCTAAAAACACTAATTTCATAACAATAAATAAAACATTAAAAAAACAAAACAATTAAACCAGCAACAAATGGCTACAATAACACATAATCATTCTACCATCATTCTCTACCATTGACCATCATCATTGTTGTGGAATATATACAGATAAACAGTTCAGTAAGTCTGTCAGTCTGTGAGTCAATCACTTAGTCAGGTCTACGTATCATTAGCACAGTGGGTATGCAAGTCACACTTGTTTGCATAAAATTATACCATCAGTGGCCAATGGCCAACTAGAAAAAAATTTTAATTTTCAATAACGATTGCAGCATAAAACACAGAAAAATAAAAAAATAATAAAAATGTTTTAACAATAATTATTAAGTAATAAAATGTTTACATAAATAAATAAACCAAAAATTAAATACAAAGAAAAAATCAAAAATATACAAGAAGAAAACAAAAATTAAATTAAAATGCTGCTATTAACACCGGAATTATGAATGCAGGCAACGAACCAAACCAAATTTTAAATCAAAAAGTAGGCCATTACGGACTAAGGTCAAAAAAATTTGCTTTTAATTCTAAACACCCCCACTAAAATAATATCTTAATTAAGTTTCAACATTGAAAAACTAAACTCAAAAACACAGAGAATTTATTTATTTTCCTTTCCTATTCATTATGCTTCGTTTTGTTTTTATTATTTTTATACATGCTTTATTAAGCTTTTATGCTTTTTACCTGCGTAAAATTTTTTTATTTAATTTTTATGACCCCTGTTTCGTTTTAATTTGTACGTGAATTTGTTTGAATTATTTTTCTAAGTGGTCACAATGGTCTTCATTATAAAAATGTTCAATGTGAGTGAATGTAATAAACCCACCGCCACAACAGTCACTAATTTTGAAGTAATTTTTTCATTTTGGCTTTTAATAAGCGACCTTGAAAAGAAGCCTTTAAATATATTTTTTTTTTCTGTATCTCTTTTTGTTTTAAACGGTTCATCATTTTTCATTGCCAGCAAGCACCAATATTTGCCGTTTGGGGAGGGCAATACTGGGTAAAGATATTCAGTTGTAGGTTATCTAGTCTGTAGACTATCTAGGGGTGACCTGAGGTTAATAATCAGAATTCCAGAACCAGTTTGACTAACAATCTTCTGTAATCAAGTGTTAAACGATAGTTTTTTATAGCAGGTTCTACAATGTTTTTTGCTTCGTAGAGCTACATACATACATACATACATACTTAATTGGCCATTACAACCCTTCAGTCAGGGTTACGAGCTAGTTTCTCACACCGCTCATGTTGTGTGCGTTAATTTTATACGTGAGTGGCGGGACCTACAATTTAACGTCGACTCCGAACGACAGATTTTTTTTGAGACACTTTTCATGGCAATTATATTTACTCTCAGAATTTTTGCCAGAAATCTGTTGAGAGGAAGTCGCCGAAGAAATATATTTATTTTCATATTTCGTTTTGATGTCTGACCTGGGATACGAACCCTGTCTTTTAAGCCAACACACTACCTACTAGACTACGACGACTTCAAAAGCTAGGAATCATCATATGGTGATTCCACTAAAAACGTGCCTCTTGAAGTTTATACTAAAATCTCCGTCGTCACACAATCAAAATCCTGAATTTTCCTTTTTCGCCACACTAAAGAAATATAGCCGAGAATGTCGTATCTAGGCGCAGTATTTGAATTCTGTATTTATCCATCTCGCCATTCATATTCATTTCGTAAAGTTCTGCATAGCTTCTCTTCATGCCCTTGATTTCCTTGCCTTCTTTCAGCTTATATTGTAACTCTAGTGATTAAAAGCTCTTTTGGGATTGTGCCTCTGTTTAAAAAAAAAAAACATTCTAAATGGCGATTACACACTTAGACTCGATGTTCTTTACAAAGTCAGTAGTATGTTCCGTGTCTTTGGAGCAACATTGGATGTGTTCCACACCTCGGTGATGTATAAAATACCGAATTTGTATTATTTATAGCAATGTTAGCTTAAGTTATGTTGAATATCCCCATTTTCCACCAATCTGCTGCTGAGCATTCCCATTGTCTTCTCAGCTTTCTTTATAACGTGGCTTATCTCGTATGCAAATTTAAATCTAATACTGTTTCCTTCTAGAACGACAGGGTTGATTGAGATTGAGTCCTACTCTTTCTCTTGAATCTCCTCATTTTCCACCAATCTGCTGAGCATTCCCATTGTCTTCTCAGCTTTCTTGACAACGTGGCTTATCTGCTATGCAAATTTAAATCTAATACTGTTCCCTTCTAGAACGATAGGGTTGTCATATTCTTTGCTTAGAAACAGCACTAAGGAACATTACTGATTGAGTCTTACTCTTTCTTTTGAGGTAGTGCTGCTAGACTTATGTTGTTCCCGGTTCATGTTATTCTCTTTGAAGGGTTGTGGATCAGGAGGCTTCCTTCATGGATTATTTGTAGAAAAATCAAAGTTTCATTAGTCTGTATTAAAATCAGAATTTCTGCTGTTTTTAAATACCTTAACATCTACACCACTTCAGCTTATCTTAATAAGGCTTTCTTATTGAGAAATCATGGTTTACGTAATTAATCCTAGGTAATGGGGACGGGCCCTGCGCGGTCGGGTGAGGGTGGGTTAGTGTGAGGCCGGGGACGTTCGAATGAGTCATCTGAATGGATAATTTGGAGAGGAATTAAAGAGTCATAATTTTTAAAATTTTAAAACTTTATTCTGGTGTTTTTGAACTTGTTTATCAGTGAAACCTTTAACCTCTAGAAATGTGTTAGAAATTTTCTCTTCTACGAATTTCGTTGCAATTATTGCATAATTCAGTAAATATATCATGAATATTATATTTAAAAATCTGTATAAAATTTGTGTAATTTTTTTTGCCTTGTGTTTAAGGTTAGACAGCTCTTTCGCTTCCCCATTCAACACTTAAAATCATTTGCACGCATAATTAACAAAACAATTTACGCACACTTATAACTGACCTTTTAAGTCTTTTTTTTGGAGGATTTTTTTGTTAATAAACACAATCAAAATATTTAAAATATTTGTTTCTTTAAATAATTTCGGACTTAATGGTTTATACCCTGGAATTAGCATAACTTGTAGTGGATAAATGCCAAATTAAGTAGATCAAATTCATTTTTAAATCAATTGAAGGAATTTTTTCTCATACGCGAACGTAAGGGCAATTGATTACACGGTGCGACAGTGAAAATACACCCGAGTAACTACATACATACATAATTGGTCATTACAACCCTTCAGTCAGGATTACGACCTAGTTCTCACACCACTTATGTTGTGTGTGTTAATATTATACATGAGTGGCGGGACCTACAGTTTAAAGTCGACTCCGAACGACAGATTTTTGAGAAACTTTTCATGGCAATTTTATTTACTCTCAGAGTTTTTGCCAGAAATCTGCTGAGAGGAAGTCGCCGAAGAAATACTTTTTGTATTTTATTTTGATGTCTGGCCTGGGGCTCGAACCCTGGCTTTTCGTCTAATAAGCCAACACACTACCTACTAGACCACGGCGACTTCAACTAGTACGAGTAACTACGTAGTCTAATATTAGCCGACTTCGGGTGGTCGTTCAAACATGAAATTGAGACATTTTGCTATAAAAAATCAAGATCCGTCAAAAATTCTGAAAATTTTTGAATTAAAAGTTCATTTGGAAAAATATATATATGAAAAATATAACTCGACTCTTTAAATAATAACTGTGGTAATTTTCGTCCGATTTGATCAAACGAAGTGTCAATCTCTTCACAAGATAATGCACTTCCAGAATGTTATCACTTATTTCATATTTTTTTAATTAAAGTTTGCTACTATGAACTAATAAACTTAAAAAAATATGAAAAAAATTCGCATTTGTCAAGTTTACCTCATCAAACCCCATAGCATATTAAGTCAAATAATATATCTATGTATATCGTTTTAAAGGCCCATCTCTCTCCTTTCTAATAAGGTTTACATCGGTTCAGAAATGTTTGTGTAATCAATAAATTTGGGCGTATAGTAAAAAAAAAAAAGTTTTTTGTCAAATAAAACAAGTTTGGAGGGTTCGAGAAAAATAAAAATAAAAAGTATTTTTGAGGTCTACTAAACTAACTGAACAACTAAGACTAGGTAATTACTCGGGAGTATTTAATTTTTTGTATTTTGTCGCATAGTGTTATTTGTTATTCGTATACAAATACGTGTTTATATGTCTTTAATTAAAACAACAAAAAAATTACATTTTAAATACAGATTTAAAAAAAAAGTTATTTAATTATGTTACACATGAAGAGCACTTCAGCTTAATCAAGGCTTTAATTAATTATTAATTAAAAATAATATTATATTTACGTTTAAACACTTGTTATATTGCATAGGTCATGTTAAAAAAGTTATTTTAATCCATGCAAAGCCATTATTGGTTTTAAAAAACAACTTTTTTTCTTTTTGTGGCAACCTACTGTGGTATTATTGATGTAAATAATAGCGATACAAATAATAACATTCCTGATTATGAACCTGCTGACCTAAATATTATTTTTATGGATTTTAGTATTTTTTTTTTTTTAAATAAACTCCAGTCAATTTACCATCATCATTATGAAGTTAGTTTCCAGACTTCTTTGTATCATTGAATTCAAGTTGTTTATTTCTTTCACTTTTTTTCATTCATTTAATATTGCACTTTTTTTGCATGGCAAATAAATGTTTATGAACCAAAAACAGCAGCTTAAAGGAATGAATTCACATACATAATTGGTCATTACAACCCTTCAGTCAGGTTACGACCTAGTTTCTCGCACCACTTATGTTGTGTGTGTTAATTTTATACATGAGTGGTGGAACCTACAGTTTAAAGTCGACTCCGAACGACAGATATTTGAGAAACTTTTCATGGCAATTTTATTTACTCTCAGAGTTTTTGCCAGCAATCTGCTGGGAGATAGTTGCCGAAAAATATGTAAAAATCTGCTGAGAGGAAGTCGCCGAAGAAATACTTTTTATATTTTGTTTTGATGTCTGGCCTGGGGCTCGAATTCTGACTTTACACGCTACCTACTAGACTACGGCGACTTCGGAATGAATTCAACCAGTGATAAAAATATTGAAAAAAAAAATCCAATTCCTTGCTATCTGATATGGGCCTGACCAGCTCAAATTACCCTATTCACCGTAAATAAAATTGAAATCGTAAAATTTCCTTTTTTGTTTTTGTTAAGACCGAATTTTTTACTACAGTTGGATCTTCCTGGGCGCTTCAGTGTCACACTTGTCTGGATCCCCGGACACTGTGAAATTCCGGGAAACTGCAGAGCCAACGAGCTAGCCAGAGCTGGCGCACTACTCCCGGAATCCTGTTCAATCGACTTGGGAATGCCACTTGCCTCGATCAAACTGGCCATTGCGAGGAAATTTTTCCGAGACGCCAACCTATCCTGGATCAACGAGGAGTCCCGCTCTACCGCTAGACTCACCTGGCCCCGGATGGATAGAAGGCGAACCAACCAGTTACTTGGACTTGGTCACGGCATCATAATCACAGCGGCCATGCTTACAGGTCACTGTGTTATGGGTAGACACGCGGAGAGAATGCGGCTCCAATTTAATGACTTCTGTCTTGGGTGTAGATCTGCTGAGGAGTACGAGACTGATATCCACTTTCTTTATCAATACCCATCTCTTGCGAGGTGCAGATATAGGTTATCTGGCTCACCTACCCTTGTCACCTTGACGGAGCTATCGTCCATTGACGTCAAGGATATAGCCTCGTTTATCAAACTTTCTGGCTGGTAGTCGTGCTTTGGATGTGCAGATCTTGCGCTGACCGACCCCCCCCCCCCCCTCCTGGGTTCGGGGGAACTTCGTCAGTACAGGAACTACGTTCACCTGTGGCGTCACAACGCGCCGCTATGCGTGCTCAAGTGAGCTTTTGGTATGAAGCTACCACACTAACCTAATCTAACCTAACTACAGTTGGATGCGAGCAAAATATTGCGTTTTTTCAGGGTCACAGGGAATTTTTCCTTTTTTTTCGTATAAACAACCTTCAAGAAATACTATAAGTTTTTATAGTCAGAATTTGAAGAATTTTGCATTCTAAAAGCTATTGTGTTTGTAATATATTAAAAACTTGCAAATCCGGTTTAAGGAATCATAATCCAAATTATAACCCTTGGGTTATCTTTTTGCCATTGTTTGGTTAAAAATGTATGCAATATCGAATGCTACTACTTTGAGTGTTACGGTGAAGTAGAGGAGTTCTTAGCTAAAAATTCTTGGTAGGGTGTCTTTGAGGATCTATGAGAGCTAGAAATAGTTTGTAGGAGACAGGGATCCCTTTTCTCTGAAGGTTATGTAATAATAAAGGAGAAAATTAAGCAGTCGAACAACTCTTGTGTCTCTTTCATGGTATTCATTTTTAATTGGAGTGCATTAGCAGCTCTTACCAGGTACAGCAAACTTTGGTTTATTTTGAAAATATGATCATACTATTAAGAGGTCAAAGCGGAAATTTTTAAGCTTAACAGTAATGCACAGAAGCAATTGAGAAAGACTTATATTCTGAAAAGGTAATGATTCATAAGAGGCTCAGATAGAGTAATAAATCGTTTGCCCGTTTCCGCATTTAATCCGATCTACAGCCAAGCTAGTCTGAAAATATAGAAGCCTATTATGGAATAACATGTTTTTTTATAAAACCGCCACAGTCTAGTAGGTAATGTGTTGGCTTATTAGACGTAAAGCCAGGGTTGGAACCCCAGGCCAGACATCAAAACAAAATACAAAAAGTATTTCTTCGGCGACTTCCCCTCAGCAGATTTCTGGCAAATACTTTGAGAGTTTAAATTAAATTTAATTAAAAGTTTCTCAAAAATCTGTCGTTCGGGGTCGACTTTAAACTGTAGGTCCCCCCAATCATGTATAAATATTAACACACACAACACAAGTGGTTTGAAAAACTAGGTCGTAAGCCTGACTGAAGGGTTGTAATGACTAATTAGGTATGTATATATGTTTTTATAAGAAATCATTATATCTACGTCTGATATTGAAAAACTGTAACACTTGCAAATTTGCCATAAAGTTTCATCCTAACGAACGGTTTCATCCTTTTCGAATAACATTTTCTTTTCGATTTAATTAACGAAATCAAGCTTTACATTCTGACAACCGCAATAAAGTAGTTAAGAAAAGTGAAGTTGTTATAAAAAAAGAAGAAGAAAAAAATCCCAAAACTTGCATAATATTTAATCGTAGAAATCTTTAGTGGTTTATATTGTATTTGAATGCATCTCTCTCTAAACCACAAATACAAATGAACTTACAAATCCAGTTTCAAACGAAAGACATAGCTTAACAGGCTTTTGTTTTTATTCACTACCGAATATAACCAGCAGTAGCATCATCATCATTATTCGCCCCATTTAAGCGTCCTTAAGCTTTAGTGTCGTCTTTCCTCAAAACATACTTTAAGTGACTTGAGACTTGCAGTCACTGACCAGCAGAGGTCTTCACATCATTGCCGTTGGCCCCTTTAGATGACATGGTCACTTGTGAAGGCAAAAATTGCATTTCATTGTGAATGTGCTTTGTTTGTCTGTCCTGTATTAAAATATCACAATTTAAAGTTGTTTTCCTTCAAAAATTCCTCTCACTCTCTCTCACTCTCTCTTTCTTTGGCTTCTTAATTCCTGAGTTTTTCTTCTTTTATTTCTGCTTTTTATTGGGTAGTTAATGTGGCTGCACAAACCAAGTATCTCTTCAACTGTCTGTACGTGTGTCTCCCTCTCTCTCTCTCTCTCTCACTCTTCCCATAATAATTGGCACTTAAAATTGCATTATTTTTCTTACGTAATAATCATACAACACGATTTTAATAAAAATTAATAAAAAAAATAAAAAAAACCAAGCCGGTTGCAATTATTATTTTAGTTAATGCAACAAAGTATGTAATTATTTATGAAAATGTTATCGCAGATGTCAACTTAATGCATGGGGGTGCGCGTATCACGATGTTTCTTAATCAATTTTGATAAATTCTTGCAAAAGATCAAAAGAAACGAAAAAAAGCTGTCAAAGACAAATTTTATTTGGCCAATAGAAGTAAGCAGGTGTTAGCATGGATGCTATAAACAGTATGGAGTCTTACTTAACTAATGAAACTGCCACGCCCATCCATGATTTTAATCAAAATTATAAATTTTGCTGTAATGACAAGCGAACACCTACAAAGTTTATAAGATTCAATATAAAATAACAACAGTTGCGCTACAAGTCTTCAGTTATTTGCCTGATGTGTCCGACATGTTTCGCTGCACTTATTGCACAGGGTGTCCCAGTACTTTTTTAATTTACTGTCATTTTTTATTGTATAATTGGCAACAATAAAATTTTACGACGATCTCCTAGTTTATTTGTATTATTAAAAAAGAACAACGCGTTATAATCGTGAAAACTTATTAGAAAAATTTGGACAATTATTCTAAGATCCCTCGTACACCCCTGATTGCACCTAATGTCTCAACCATTAGGAGAACGGTCAAAAAATTTAAACAACTGGTCGAGTACAAATAATAAAACTCCTGTGCTGTCAATTCGTCATCAATTTAGGGGCTCAGAAAATTCTCATGAGGACTTGTGCAAGTGTAGTGATTGGGCATTATTTTGTTAAGGTAATGCCAAAATTGCAGTGACTGAACAGCCTGCGTTACAGAAACATGATAACGGATGACGGTGCCAACTGAAACATCGCGACTTACAACAGCAACAATTTCCAGAGCAAATTAGCTCTTCTAAAGTACCCGCCGTAGTCTAGTAGGTACTGTGTTGGCTTATTAGACGTAAAGCCAGGCTTCGATCCCCAGGCCAGACATCAAAACAAAAATATAAAAAGTATTTATTTGGCGACTTCCTCTCAGCAGATTTCTCGCAAATACTTTGAGATTAAATAAAATTGCCATGAAAAAGTTCCTCAAAAAAATCTGTCGTTCGGAGTCGACTTTAAACTGTAGGTCCCACCACTCATGTATAAAATTAACACACACAACATAAGTGGTGTGAGAAACTAGGACGTTGTACAATGGGTCAATTCGAACTCCGGGTACTGTACTTGTCTTAATTGAAAAGTACACGTCCTCTAACCTAGCCTAACCTAGCTCTTCTAATGTCAATTGACTATCAAGATCATGCGATTTAACGCCTTGAAATTTTTGTTTTTATGGGTTTTGTAAAATCCCGAATTTAAGTGAATGAACCAGAAATAAATTTCAAACCTTAAATGCGAGATCTAAGGCGTCATCAGTGAGGTACAGCCACACCTCTATGAAAAAGTCCCGAAAAATTTTAAGGAAAAGACTATTGACCCTATTGTGACGGCCCCTCAGTTTATGTAAATTTAATTAACAATGATTTTTAAGAAGATTTGGTTTTTTAGAGAGTTTACGATAGCAAATGTTCACTTTGGAAGCTGCCACGCCCACTATTGTTAATCTGTTACATTTTTGTCTTACTAATTCTGCCAAAAGTTTTAAAAGATTCTTAAAGTGTTACGAGAGATGAAATGATGTAGTAGGTATTCGAATAAAATAGGTTTGCTATCGTATCGATAGCGTATCTACTGGTACAGACTTTATTTTGTGGGGAATATACCTACTGATCGACATATGAAAGCTTTTTGAGCAAATAACTTCATTATAAATAGAAGCGACGTATCACAGTCTTAAGTAATCTCAAAAATTCATTTACTTCCCCTAATAGTATCCACCCATAACGTGTAGCTCTTAAATATGTTTTCATTTGATTTTACAATTACTCTTGCAGTTCTTGTTGAAAGCAAAAAAAAACCCCAATTTTCTTTCAACAGCTTTGTTTAGATTTCTTGTTGCAATCTCTATTTCAAAAACTATTTGTTGCAATATTGAAAAACGTTTTATTATTATTATTATTGTTGTTGCTGTTGTAGTTGTCTAACTAATGTTGTAAGATTTTGTGTAAACTTGTACCAGAGTAGAGTATTGGGGAGTCAATATTTACAAGCCAATTTAAAGAGACGGTTCATTGCAAGTCACAAGTGATTTATGTTAATAAAGCCTCAATAGCCGTAAATTGTACAGTTTTTCAGATCGTTAATTAATTTGGTGGTGGGAGATTAATTGCTTTAAATTTAAATTAAATTGGTTAAATACTATAATATTTCCCAAAGTGTTTTCAAACTGTTGCGCAAAAGTACGTGAAGATTTTGTGGAAAAATCAATTTTTTTTTAATTTGCTTTGTCTTACACTTGAGTGCTCCCAAAAAATTTTGTATTACTGATTTGGTTGCAACTTCACCGGATCTGCAGGTAGTCTACCAGAATTGGTAACGCCAAAAAAAAAATATTGGGATATGTATACATACATTATGTGCCATTTTATTCATGATGAATGAGCTTCATCTGAAAAGATGATTTTTTTTGCCAAAATCGGCATCTTCTGGTGTAGGCTACTGCATGGCCAGCCGAGGCAGCAATTTGAATGAAATTATTTTCCATTCCGTGGTGTAGTAGGTAGTGTGTTGGCTTACTAATCGTAAAAGCCCGGGTTCGTATCCCAGGTCAGACATCAAAAATGAAATATGAAAAAAAAATATTTCTTCGGCTACTTCCTCTCAGCAGATTTCTGGCAAAAACTCTGAGAGTAAAATAAACTGCCATGAAAAAGTTTCTCAAAATTCTGTCGTTCGGAGTCGACGTTAAACTGTAGGTCCCGCCACTCACGTATAAAATTAACGCACACAACATGAGTGGTGTGAGAAGCTAGGCCGTAATCCTGACTGAAGGGTTGTAATGGTCAATTATGTATGTATGTATGTATGTATTTTCCATTTTTAACCGAAAGGATTGTACTTTCAAATAAAAAAAAGAAATTTGAGAAAATATTCAGTAGTTTTTTTTTAAAGCATTTTCAAAAAAAAAGTTATTTGGCGGACCCTTTAGCTTGTAATACTACCCATGAGGTGTATTAGTTTTATTCCTGAGCTTTATCCCTGAGTCCCACAATATAATCTCGACAAAGAACATCAGATTTTAGATGCTTTTAATTACAATTAATTATTCTCAGAGCATTTACTAGAAAACTGCTGAGAGCGGAGCATAGATAGAAACAAATTTTTCAAGATATCAGGTCTAATTTACGAATTCGGAGTGCTTCTGTATGAAGCCACATTACTACTAAATAAGCTGCGGCCTATGTAATCACTGTAATTAAGAGCAAACAAAATTCTGCACCTGCTGAAGCTCAGATAAAATGGGCCAGTATTTTGGAACTCATTCCCTCACCAAATATTCTATCTCCTTGACTTCCCAGGACCTTCAACGGACAACATAGGCATAGTCATTAAAAAAAAGTAGGATTTAATAAGCAAGATCCCTTATCTCAAAGAATATTGTTTCGTTGACAAAGACAGTTGGCAACCCTATCATTCTAGAAACTGCTAACATAACCAACGACCAGCTGAGCTGAAAAAAAATATTGATTAAGGAAGCTAAAACAATTGTAATGACCAATTATTATGTATGTAATACAGTAATCCCTCGATTTACGTCGCCTCGATTAACGTTGCATCGATTTACGTCGTCAAATTTTTTGTTCCCTCTAACTTCAATTTGCGTCGTCATTCGATTTACGTCGCCTTTTTTTGGAACCAACTGCGACGTAAATCGAGGGATTACTGTAACTTTTTTATGTTCCTTGTTAAAAACATACTACTTTGTAGCATGAGCTATATGAAATTCGATTTACGTCGTTTCGATTTACGTCGCCTTGTTTTGGAACCAGCTGCGAGGTAAATCGGGGGATTATTGTATTGCATACGTAATAATTGGTCATTACAACCCTTCAGTCAGGATTACGACCTAGTTTCTCACACCAATTATGTTATTATGTATGATTATGTACGGCTCCGAACGGCAGATTTTTGAGAAACTTTTCATGGCAATTTTTATTTACTCTCAGAGTTTTTGCCGGAAATCTGCTGAGAGGAAGTCGCCGAAGAAATACTTTTTGTATTTTTGTTTTGATGTTTGGTCTGGGGCTTGAACCCTGGCTTTACGTCTAATAAGCCAAGACACTATCTCCTAGATTACGGCGACTTCAAGCACTATATTGACCGAATTAAACCACAGTGCTTGTAACACCCTCCTATTGTAAATAGACATCGAATTCTGGCTTTGTCTGTAACTGGTTATGGTACAGTAAACCAATTCGACCGCATAGCTGTGAATTGTTGCCAGATTTTGAACTCGTTTATCTTCTTTTGAGCTAGAAGTGTGCCCAGAGGATTTCAAATGGCTCTAAATATTTCGATTTCTGTTTTACCATTTTTATTAGGCATCAACAAGTAAATTACCACAGTAAATTAGGTAGATTGTAGCATAATCATGACAACATAACAATGATTATCTCCACTGTTATGAACTCAACGAACCAAAGCAACCACAGTCTTAAGACCATGGAAAATTTTCTTTAGAAAACCAAAAAAAAAGATCAGAAAATTATATTTCTTCTCTTGGTTCCCAAACAATGCCTTTTGGTAACAAAGTGATTTTCAATTAAAAAGCCTGGCATAAAGCAAAGGTATTGTAATTGACTGTGTACAAACTGTGTATTTCGTTGATTACTTGATTTCTTAAGTGTTTTCGAGTTGCAAACACTAGAGTTATACGAGTATACAATTGTTTATTGGCTTAACTAATACTGTGTATATTATTATGTAAATAATTTAATTGCATGCGACATTTAAACACGCACAAATTAAAAAAATACACTGTTTCCAATTGCGAATTCCAAAATATTGAAGTTAAGATATGAAGCACATTGCTCGCAATGAAAATCAATTTCTAACATCAACAGCTGATGTCCTAGGATTTAATTCACAGAATCAATACTGCAAGTTGATAGCAAGACTAATGTTAAAACAACAGATAAATTTACTTCTTTTAGACAAGCGAAAGCTCTGAGCGTTCAGATTCGAGGTCAAACTATAACGCCCGTCAACTACGGATAACATTAACACATGATGGTGTGAGTAGCCAGACGTAATCCTCCTAAAAATCGTAGGTAATCACTACCGAGTACGTATTTGCCCAACTATTTTTCAAATCACTTCCCTTAAACGAATAATATCCAGTAAATTGTCATCTAAAAAATATTGGAGAGCTTTCTACGTTTAGATGTGCTCTCCACATGCACTGCATTCGCCGCACCAAAGCGAATCAAATTCAGCAGTAAATAGGGGTGTATCCACGATGGAAAGAAACTATCTGTGAAGTATGAAGAGATGTTTGGAAGGGTAAACTCAGCGAAAGCGGAGATAATAAAAGGCGGAAACTATTTGCAACTCAATTGGCTTCCAGGCAATCTGAACTTTTGTTCAGTAATTAAGTCATGCATTAGATAATTCAGGAATTATCGGAGGTTCCAAAATGACTTTTTGACAGGGCACTACTGTAGAGTCAAAGAATTTTTGTACAGAATAGGGGTCGTTCGAAACGATTCTGTGACATCGGGAAAGAATGAAGAAGAAATGGCATTGGCATCCATAAGTTTGTCAGGGCAATAGACTTGGAGGCGATATTATAGTAATACCCTGTATAGATTGAAGGCAATATGGTCGCAATAAAATGGCTCCTCTAAATGAAAATAATAATAAAAAAGTCGCCGTAGTCTAGTAGGTAGTGTGTTGGCTTATTAGACGTAAAACCAGGGTTCGTGCCCCAGGCCAGACATCAAAACAAAATACAAGAAGTAATGCTTGCAAATCATTGAATTTTATTATCAAAATGCGTGCTCTTGGAAAGTTGGCCGAAGATCCACTCCTTTATCGAAAAATTGTGTTCAGCGACGAAGCTCATTTTTGGCTCAATGGATACGTAAATAAGCAGAATTGTCGATTTTGGAGTGAAGATCAGCCAGAAGCATTGCAAAAGCTACCAATGCATCCAGAAAAAGTCACTGTTTGGTGCGGTTTATGGGCTGGTGGGATCATTGGACCGTACTTCTTCAAAGCGCTACCGTGATATGATAACCAACTTTTTTTTGCCCAAAATACAAGAGCTTGACTTGCATGACATGTGGTTTCAACAAGACGGTGCCACATGCCACACAGCACGCGTAACAATGGATTTATTGAGAGGCGAGTTCGGTGAACATTTTATTTCACGTTCGGGACCGGTCAATTGCCCGCCTAGATCGTGCGATTTAACGCCTTTAGACTATTTTTTGTGGGGCTATGTTAAAGCTCATGTCTATACAGGCAAGCCCGCTTCAATTGACGCATTGGAAGAAAACATTGAAGCATTTATTCGTGAGATACCGGCCGAAATGTTGGAAAGAGTATGCCAAAATTGGACTAAGCGGATGGACCATTTGAGTCGCGGTCAACATTTGCATGAAATAATCTTCAAACATTAAATTATATGGACCGTACTATCGATTCAAATAAAGACTTCATGTATTTTTCTGAATTTTATGTGTTTTTTTTTGAAAAATTTTCCTATAGCTCTTAAAAAATCACCCATTATTTCTTCGGCGACTTTATCTCAGCAGATTTCTGCCAAAAACTCTGAGAGTAAAAGTTTCTCAAAAATCTGTCGTTCGGAGTCAACTTTAAACTGTAGGTTCCACCACTCATGTATAAAATTAACACACACAACATAAATGGTGTGAGAAACTAGGTCGTAATCCTGACTGAAGGGGTGTAATGACCAATTATGTATGTATTGACCTTCCCCATGTCACAGTGCTGTTGTTCCATAACGTTGTATGCAAGACTGTATTGTGACTGCTGTAACTAGATTCTAAGTACTTCTAAAGGCTTAAAAATTTTCCTAATTTACCTACTTTGCTTTAAACTAACTACCCTTCTTTCAAATATATTCTTTTTGTAAACAGTGTATACACAAATAATGTCTCAAACAACGTCATACGTTATGGAGTTTGTGTTGCTTTAAAGAAAATAAAAGTATTTTTGTCTACTCATATTACAGTTGTTGTTGTTGTTGTTGTAGCAATATTTTCATATTTTAAATTATTGACAATCAATTTTAATTTCATTTTCCTGAAAGCTACTGTTGTTCCACAAAGCAAAGAAAAAAATTTATTAGAGCAGTGCAAACCTGGCTTAGTATTTTGAGTATTTGCAAGCGGCATTTAAAGCCACAAGCTATGATTATTACAGCTACTAGCACTATCACTACCACTGTACAATGTATACCAGTTAAGCTATTGCTATACCTTATACTAGCGAATGCTTTCTAGTTGTACTAAATAGAGTCGGTTTTATCAGCCCAAACGCATGTTTTAAGCATTTTTCCTGTTGCCAACGCAACAACTCACGCACTTTTAATTTTTTTTTTTGTTTTGTTGCCGTTGATTGTAAATTGTGCGTAAATCCATTTGAAATCTGTTTGTTGTTGTTTTGCATTTATTTCCGCATGTTGGTGCAAACATTTTTCCCTTTTTTTTCAAACAGTTGGACTTTTTTTCCAATTTCTTCGCTTTTTTTTGTGGTCTTATCGTCATCATCATATCGAGTGTTGGCTTAAATTGCTTCATAAGAAAAGTTGTCCCGCCATTGGACATGGAGGGAACAACTTTTCATTTGTTTTTCAATTTCAAATATGTGGTGCTGTTTTATTTAAAAATGAATTTTTTAAATAAATTTTTAAAATAGTTTTTTAAAATAGTTTTTCATACATGATTTTAAATTTTAAATTTAAATTGTTGTTGTCATAAAAAAATTTTTGTAATAAAATTATGAAATTCTCTGGCATACAAGGAATGTTACGATGATGACAGACGTATTAATATAAAGTAGCGAATACTCAAAGTAAAAAACGGAAAGTTAAGATTATATATGAACGTATTTATAAATAATTGAGTTTGGTTTCATTGAAACAAATCCAAGACGAATAATACTCACCCCCTCAACCAATGTCCATTATTAACCAATCCCATTATTAACCACAGAAGAATCTGATTTACGGCTCCCAACAAAATGTTTAAACCCTCAGAGAAATTTTGAATCAGTATAATCAATATTCTCAGGCAAATAGTTGCGCAACCACAGGGTAGATAGATGCTCTATTCCCTCAACTGCAGAAGAACCTGATTATCGGCTCCCAACAAAACGTTTAAACCATCAAAGAAACTTTGAATCAGGATAATCAATATACTCGGACAAAGGGTCTCGCAGCTACAGGGAAAACGCTCTATTATCTTCAGCTGTCCCTCATCACAGCCTGCAGAAGTCCACGTCAGCGAACTGATCTCACAATGTTTCATTACCAGTCTTCTGTAGAGATTATTGGGTACCAGTCGTGAGCTAGTTTTGTCACAGACGATAGATGATTAAAAGCTCTAAGCTACGTAACACCACGATTTGTTCTTCTAATAACTCCGCTTCATCTCCAATTAGACATGGGCATCATCTTTTCGTTTTCAGGAATACAATTATCCACCGGAAACCGACGGAGAGTAGCCATATAATCTTAAAGATTCCATACAGCCACGAACTAGTTGTAACTCACAGCTGAACGGATCCTATAGCACTGAGACTTGCTTAGGTTAGGCTAGGTTAGAGGACGTGTACTTTTCAATTAAGACAAGTACAGTACCCGGAGGTCGTTAGTTTCTCACACCACTTATGTTGTGTGTGTTAATTTTATACGTGAGTGGTGGGACCTTCAGTTTAAAGTCAACTCCGAACGACAGATTTTTGAGAAACTTTTTCATGGCAATTTTATTTACTCTCAGAGTTTTTGCCAGAAATCTGCTGAGAGGAAGTCGCCGAAGAAATACTTCTTGTATTTTGTTTTGATCTTTGGCCTGGGGCTCGAACGCTGGCTTTTACATCTAATTAGCCAACACACTACCTACTAGACTACGACGACTTCCAGAGACTTTGCTTGACTGTCAACGAAAAACATGCAGAAATCAGCATTAGCGATATCAGACGAGATCATATCAGCTGTTATCCAATGAAGATCGATTTCAATATTATCAAAAAAAGATCCCAGCATCAGTGCCTGCATTCAGTTTCGATTCATCAGTGAAAATATTTTTTCATTCCCGTTCCTCAATCTGTAATTAATTCCTCATTCCCAGCGATGAAAACAGCCTCGGGAACCATATAGTTGATGTTTCTATATTGATGCTGAGAAAAAACTTTCAGAATGTAAAAATCATCACAGCTCAATTCTCTTAAACGCATGCAGAGTATAGCGTAGGCAGGGAATAGTGCTAAGAACAGACTGAAGACAGCTACTCCTAACTCTGGTAATTACCTGATATTCAAAAGATTCCACGCTGAAAGCTTCTATTCAAGATATTGCACAGCCGCATGTAATAACTGGTCTGATAAACGCCGCTTAGACCTATTGAATGACCCTAGTCGGAAGTCCCCAACTCTTACTTATAATGTTGCGGCACTAGTATAAAGCAATCAGTAAAAATTATTGCATTTAGGGTCCAAACATTTGTGTTTGTTTTCGATTCTTGCGAAATAATTTTATATTTTCGCACCTGCTTATAGTTTACAAAGCAAATTGTTTCCCCTTTTAGCAACTAAAAGGTGTGATTTTTTGCTACTGCCAGTGTTAACACGACAATGTTCAAATTAAATGGAATACCAGAAATTACCTCATACAAGTCATGCATACATGCATGGTGCGTAAACCCTCTCTCTGGCCAAAATTAAACGCTAAATATTGTAGAAGTGTTATGCGAAAATTGGTGTCTATTTCTTTTAATAGTTATGTATGTATGTATGTACGTATGTATGCTATAAATAATAACACTTTCACTGCACATATCATATCGTATAGGCAAAATGAAATGTGCAATAAAATCAAAACAAAACAAAACAAATAAAATTTTGATACATTTATGGTCTCAAGTGTTAAACAGCATGTATGTAGCGGGATTATCCCAGACATATAGGCGAAGACACTGTAATTAACGTTTAAAGTTTTCATAAATAAGGCCAATAACGTGATTACAAAATATGGTCAATAAATAAAGCTAACTACGGTCAATTGATAATTTATAATTATAAAATAATACGGAGGAAAAAAATTATTATTTAATGTTGAATTGGATTTCATTCATTGTTTTTTTTTCTTTTTTTTTTTTTTTTTTTTTTTTTTTTGTAATAAAGTGCCATTAAACAATTAAAAATTTATTTAAAAAAAAACCTTTTTTATACGTCTTCTAGGTCTCATTTAAACGTTTGTTTAGTAATCATTTCAAGTCTATTGGTTTTGGCTATGGCAAGACCACAATTAAATCGTTACCAACATATTGCTGTGATAGAAAACGATGCCTGGGAACAGAGCTTGCCTAGTGAACTACGAAATCCCTTTTACAAGACACCCAGAGTAAGAAATGCATTAGCCAAGTCATCTTGGTTTGGTCCAGGAGAAATGCCGGTAAGTTGACAAGTATGTTTTGAACACATAACGTAATAAGTAAAGGATGTGCACAACAATATAGAGACGAAGTAAAAGAAATTTAAAAATGCAAAGATTACAAATTTCTTTTCATATCGAAATACAGATTATAAAAGATTTTGTAAAACCGTTAATTTAGAATAGGTTCTAGGGCGATAGCAGGTTCATCTATCTTTGCCTAGCAACAACATCCTCTGTGGAGATTTTGATATTATCTTCTCTGAGGAGAGAGCAGGGGGTTTTATAAATGTGTTATTTTGAAGCGATTGAATCTTTTAATTTTACAATTTCGAGAACCATTAATTTCGCCTTCTAAGCTGTTTGAGTTATTATTGCCCGGGTACCTAATCTGCTACACCACGATACCACTCGAACCTCCACATAGAATTTCATTATGTTTCTGTATCCAAAGTTGTACCGCTCTGTCATCTTGCTGATACACTCTAAACAGCCGTACAGCATCCAAAATACCGTAAGAAACCAGTGTCCAGACAGTGGCCAGCGATATTGCCATCATCAATAATCATCAAGGCAGTACGTAAGGTAAATACTTACATCTGAAAGATACTGCAATTATACAGTATTACTGCGAAAGACTCTGTTATGAAAGGATGTATGCACCCTCAGCTTCTTGTAGTTTCAAACCATCCGTGAAAAATGTATGGAGCCATTGAAGAAGTTTATCAAACCATTTTCCTATTCCATCCCTTTTCGCATTCGAACGTTCTAAACTTTTCCTGAAAGCCTTTTTTTGATGTCATCTAGGCTAAAGTCCTAAAGGTTCCGATATTCAATCTGTGCCATTGGTCATTAGACAATAACTAGTATTAGCTGCTGCTTCTTTACGGTAGAGATACAGGAGGTAGAGGCGACGTAGGCGTTGTACACAGAGCACCATTAGGAGTAATGCAGTCGAATCTTCGCCTTATCACATTGAGTTTAGTTGTTTTGAAAAGGGATCCCCATAATTCAATATATTGCACAGCTCGAATAACTCATACTAGGTCTGAGAATCATATCATGCTCAACACTTTATAACAGACACAGACACAGAGAGCAATATTAGCAGCATTAGCAAAATAAGCACCATTAGCAAAATAAGTACCAGTAGGCGTGCTTCAGCTTCATCTCTGATTCCAATTGGCGAAGAGGTGATGGCTTTATTTTCAGGCTTTACACCCAGGCCGTTACCAAGTATCCCCGCTAAACTTCTTGAGAGCAAGTAGCATAATGCTCTCTACCCCAAATTATAAGGACTACGTTATCTATATAGGCAGCAGGCAATTGCTCTGCAGCTGATCCATTCAAAATTTACATTCAAATTTTGTTGTGCACACCCTTTAATTACACATAAAACATGTTTTTCTTTTAAAATGTCAAGTTTTCTTTCATTTAATGTTTTTATTTCTTTTGTTTTTGTTGTAATTTTAAGGTTTTGGATAGACAAGCCGAAAAGATTGCCAGACGGGAAATTTATAATGTCTTAAGTCATGCTGGTCTCATACAAAGAAGAAATTTTTTATAAAAAAAATAAAATAAAAAAATATTCAATTGTTGTTTTTATAATCTTAAGTTTTCAGAAAATAGCATTTATTTTATAAGAAACAAAATATTGTTTGTTTTTAATTTAAAAAAAAAAGAAAAATTATTTTCATACATTCATTTTACTTTTATGTACATACTATTGATGAAAAGGAAAAAAGGAAAACTTTATCATAAAATTGTTCACTTTAGATTAGAAATGAAAATGGGAAACAAATTTGCTAAAATTAAAACAAAAGTCAGAATATTTTTTTTTGTTTTTTACATAATAAATCAAGAAACAAAAAAACATGCTTGGGAGTCATAGTTTAAGACAATTTAAAACATAAAATCCGAGAGTTTTATTTGAAAAGCAAACAGAAACGTTTTAAAGTAAAGATAAATTGCAATATTTTAAAAACTAAAGCCAAGAAATATAAAAAAAATCTCTTTCATTAAAAATCTAAATTTATGGCCAGCATAGCTATACTTCTCAATTTACTTTCCTGGTCTGCATGGGCGGCAGGTGGCAGTGTGTGATTGCTGTTGTCGCTTAGGCCTAAAGTTTTCTGTTTACGTTTCAACTCTTCCGTCTTACTCATCAAATCTTTGCGTATTTTATGTGCTGGAGTAAAGGAACTGCCATTTGTCATTTTCGTAGAAGAAGTGTCGCCAGCAAGGCGATCACTGCCGTCATCATTATCGTCATCTTCCGTATCTGAGTGGCTGCCATAACCGTTTTGTTCGCCATTAAGACGTGTCGTTAGTGCATCATCACTGGTATTGGCATTCGAATAAGAGTCAAGTGATGATTTTCCATCACTTGTTGTCACCATCGATTTTATAAAGTCTTCGCAAATTAAACTCATTGGTGGCATAGTATGTACAGACATGTCGATAAGCTAAAATCAGAAATTGATAAAGATGGTTAAGTTAGCAGAAGTGATTTATTCAGTAGAATAGGCTTAGACTGGATAATGATGGATGATATTTGATGATATGTGATATAAGTGCTCAATGATCATGAAAGACGAATTCTTCTCCAAAACTTGTTCTGTTAAACAGCTGATTGGATAAAAACTTGTAATAAGTCATGATTACAAAATTTACACATAAGGCACGATGGAAATCCAATTCCCAAAAAGTATTCTTTGAGTTTGCAGTGCCCGATCAAAATGCCTGTTGCTAACTTCAGGCCACTCCTAGATAGTTTGATGCTTGACACAAATCTCTGCCCCATGTAAATACCCAACAATAGTTTTGACTGCTTAATAACCACTTGCTTAAGCATAGTCCCGCCTCTTGCTATTTCCCCTTTCACAGAGTATACTCAGCCTGCTCTTGGATAGTTTGATGCATGAAACAAATCTCTTCCCATTGTAATTAACCAACAAAAGTTGATTGCTTACATCCACTTGCTCAAGAAGAGTCTTCGCCTTTCTTTATCTCCCCTTTCAAAGGGTATAGGCTTGCAAATATATATTTCCTCTTCTTCAAACCTTGTTCCTTCCGAAGTCCTTTTTCTTTTTCCTAACTGATTCCCAAACATTCGTACATTATTTTCAGAGTTAACTTCGTACAACTGAGTGCTCGAATGTCGGCCTGACTATCAGATAGCATTGCTATGGCCTTTCCTTTGTAATTCCTATACAACTTGCATTGCAGCCCCTGCGCTGACCAACTTCCTTCTCTTCCCTGATTTTGGTGGAACTTGGTCAGTACAGAGACTGCGTTCACTGGTGGCATCACAACGGGCCGCTAAGCGTGCTCAAGTGAGCTTTTTGATATCAGAGCTACCACTTCGACTTCGACAACTGAGCACTCGAATGACGGCCTGACTATCAGATAGCATTGCTATAGCCTTTTCTTTGTAATTCCTGTACAACTTACATCGCGCACTTCTCCCAATGGTTGCGACTTTCGCAAATTTCCCCTTAGGATTGAAATATTTCCCCCAGAAACAAATTATCTGTCCTGGGTATAATTGTTTGGGTATAATTAAACCGTAAAATTTCCGTACAAAGATTTGCGATTCCTAACTTCTAACTTTCGAGGTCCCAACCCAGAATACCTTACATACCCTGCACTGCCATCTATGACGACAAAAGATCGTCGATAGATCCTCAACTAAACGAATGCGACGACCATTTAAATCGGTGTCATCCAATTTTTCAATAGCTGTCTTCATATCAGACAATGAAGCATATTCTACAACACCTTCGTTGCGTCTTTGCTTATGGGCATCGGCGTAGGTTACTTCACCAGCTTGGCGCATATAGTCTTTAAGATCCTGCCAGCTAACACTACTGGATAGGTTCTCAACAATTAAACGGTGTTCGGTACGTAATGGAGGCCCACAGCGTGAATTTGATCTGTTATTCTTATTTTTATCATTGTAACGTCCACCACCTCGGCGACCGCCGTCGTATCTATCACAACGGTCTCTATGACTACCACGAGCTGTAGAACGACTCTTTCTCCTAGAAGTTCTTTCCCGTTCAATTCATAGACAGATAGTTTGAAGTCGCCGTAGTCTAGTAGGTAGTGTGTTGGCTTATTAGACGTAAAGGCCAGGCTTCGAGCCCCAGGCCAGACATCAAGACAAAATACAAAAAGTATTTCTTCGGCGACTTCCTCTCAGCAGACTTCTGGCAAAGACTCTGGGAGTAAATAAAAAAATTGCCGTGAAAAGTTTCTCAAAAACTCTGTCGTTCGGAATCGACTTTAAACTGTAGGTCCCACCACTCATGTATAGAATTAACACAAAAAACGTAAGTGGTGTGAGAAACTAGGACGTTGTACAAT
Source organism: Sarcophaga variegata (assembly GCA_932273835.1). Classification (NCBI taxonomy): domain Eukaryota; kingdom Metazoa; phylum Arthropoda; class Insecta; order Diptera; family Sarcophagidae; genus Sarcophaga; species Sarcophaga variegata. The sequence continues at coordinate 104,230,358 of OW026361.1, forward strand.
GGATCAATTCGACCTGCTGGTATTGTACTTCTCTTAATTGACAAGTACACGTCCTCTAACCTAACCTAACCTAAAGATCGATAGACGTCTTTAAAGGATACTTTAATTCTTACTTCTGTTAGAGGAACAAATACGATTTCCGAAGGCATTTCTGATATTGCTGTATCGACTGTATACTGAATTAATATTCAGAAGTGTAGCCAAAATGTCAACCTTATGAACTGCTATTCTTTCTTTTTCACTGTCCATTTATGATCAGGTTGATTATGATAATTAATGTTTAGCTGTCCAACCTTCAACAATATGTTCTGGTTGCTGGCAGCTGACATATTTTTTATCTCGTACACAATGGCAAGGATCAGGCATTAAAATATAAAAGAAAAGTTTCAACGAATTGCTAATTCTTTACAAAAGGCAACCCATATCACAGGCCTTTCAATTCTAAAGGTCATCTACAAAGTAAATTCACTTTAAAAATATGACCTATTTTCCTACAGCCGTAGAAGTATTCTTTTTCATTTTCATTTGTAATTAATGGCATTAAATTAAAACGAAACTGCATAATGAAAACGACATTTGCTTGGGAAATTAAATGCACTTTTTAAATACATTTATCCTGTTTGTGCATTTACGAGAGCGGCATTATGGTGGTCATTTTAATTAATTGTAATTTATATACGGGGTCAGTACAGGCATACAGCCAGCACTGGCAGAACAAGCATCATCAAATGGTCACTTACACTTACGCAGTAATTAAATCAATCATAACAACGACATGATCATTATCTAAGTGAGTGAGTGAATGAGTGAGTGAGGGAGTAAATGAATCACAATCATGATTAAAGTTAAAAAGAAATGAAAATGAAGAGGAAGATGTAACAGAAAATAAAAAACAATTTAAAATTAAATGTAAATTAAAATAAACGAATAAATTCACAGAAACAATATTATTGTTTTCCTAATTAAATAAGAAAAAAAACAAAAAGAAAGAATAATACAAACGGGTCAAAAGTAGTTTAAACAAGATCTTTTTTAAAGAATATGAAAAAAAAATAAAAATTTTATCAGTATTTTTATTTTTTTAAATTCAATTTGCAACTATAGAAAATAAATATAAATTTTTAATTATTATTTAACTCTCCCCCAAACACCACAATAAAGCATTTCCTATAAATAGTATAATAAAGACTGATAATAGAATGGAATTGTCCGAAAACAACAAGCGACTGGTAAAATATTATTTCTTATCTCGTTATGTATGACCTTTAAGGTAAGTTTTGACCTCTAAATTATTGAAACACTTAGGCCTAAAGGTAAAATTATCATAAGCAATGTGAATGCTGCATAGCATCAATGTTTTTTTTTTTGTTTTCTTTCAGCGAAAATGTTTTTCTTTTCATTAATTTGCATTTCCTTGTGCTCACAACTTATTAATCTGATGATCTTAAGTTCAATCAACTGCTTTGATGATTTGATTAAAAGAAAACAGATTATTTTGATCTTGAAAAAGAATCAACAACAATAACAATAATAACAAAAATTATATAAAAATGAATTTTTCTTTGAAACTGATGGCGAAAATGTTCAATAGCTCTTACACAGCAAGAGATTTAAAATAACGCTTCACAAACTATACATAAAAATGGAAAATAAACATCCAGTGAAATAAGAATCATACAGCTTATTTTCTTTTGAAGCAAAACCAAACATTATAAAATTTCGATTGACTTTTCATGGAAATCTCAGAATCTTTCACAGAAATCTGTGAGAGAAAATTGCCGAAGAAATATTTTTCATATTTTTCTCATATGCTCGCGATGTCTGGACTCAGATTTGAACCATGACAGCTCGTTTAAAAAGTCAACTCCTGGCTGGTATTCCCCCCTCCATCCTGGTAGTCTTATGAATGTGTGAATTTTGTCCAAATCACATTTGGCTAGGCACGTTATGTCAATAAATTATTGGTGCCCAAGAAACCTTCGGTCCCAAGCTTTATTCAAATAGAAATGATGACTATGAAGGACGAATTTTCTTTTCTGTTCCCACTTGAGAATATCAATTATTCTGAAGACGTTTTTAACGCATTTCCAATCCGCGACCGCCTCTTTGGCCTTTGGTCCATGTTATTACCATAAAAGTCTCCGTGGTCTAGTAGGTAGTGTGTTGGCTTATTAGACGAAAAGCCAGGGTTCGAGCCCCAGGCCCAGACATCAAAATAAAATACAAAAAGTATTTCTTCGGAGACTTCCTCTCAGCAGATTTCTGGCAAAAACTCTGAGAGTAAATAAAATTGCCATGAAAAGTTTCTCAAAAATCTGTCGTTCGGAGTCGACTTTAAACTGTAGGTCCCTCCACTCATGTATAAAATTAACACACACAACATAACTGCTGTGAGAAACTAGGTCATAATCCTGAAGGGTTGTAATGACCAATTACGTACGTAATTTTGTCTAGTGACTGTCGCTTGAGAAGGGTTCTACTATAGGAACTTACAGGAACTAAACAAAGGTGATTTGCGAAGGCATTTCTGATATTGCTGTATCGGCTGTATACTGAATGAATATTCAGAAGTGTAGCCAAAATGTCAACCTTATGAGCTACTATTCTTGCTCAAAAACTTTATTTTCCACTGCCAGATTATGATCAGGTTGATTATGATAATTGATGTTTTATCTTAAGTTTTAAATAGCATCCAGGCAAATTAAGGAAAATACAAACACACATTCATTATTGACCGTTGTAACCCTTTACTCAAGATTACAGCCTGGCTTGTGATACCGCACATGTTATGTACATTAATTTTTCCATGAGTGGTGGTGGGGCCCATACAGTTTGAGGTCGACTTTAAACTACAGACTTGAATTACTCCAATTCCGGAGATTTCCACCGCTAATACACAGGTAATAGACCAATTAATTATATTTTCCATATATTTTTTTATAATGTGAATAAGTGTGCCAATAAAAACATATATTGATTGAGGCGCTTAAAAATAAATTTTTCAATTATATAAACGAACATAATAATTTATGAATTCGTTCATAACAAATGCGACAACAACAACATGCCAAAATGACGCGTGTCGCATAAATTTAATTGTTATGTACGCACACATTACGCACGCTTAAATTTAATAATAATAAAAAAAAATTACAACAACAACAACCAATACTACTGAAATATGAGAAGCCAAAACAATGATTATGAGATTATCATTACGATTATGATGATACCGAAACTGATACCCACATACTATACTGATATGACTACTGATGATGATGACTTAATACCATAAACTACAGGCTAAACTATGCGTATGTAAAGCATAGAAACCACTAGACAGACAACCAAAAACTGGTTACAATTACAATTATTATAATGAACGAATGACTGAATGACAATAAAAAAGCATAAATAATGCAATTTTCTATCTGCCAGCAGAGTATGTCAGCCACGGTACTGAGTGCGTATTGTTGTCAACTGAAATGGTGTGGCATAGTGGTGTGATAGAGAATACGTACGAAAAAAAAAATATAAAAAATTATAGAAAAATTAAAATAAATTTAAAACACACAACTAAATTCCTTACGACGAAAAGCAGAAAAAAAGTCTAAAAGCAATGAATAGTATTTCTTTCCTCTAAAACGATACTAAAAGGAAAATAAAAATAAAAATTATGAGAACTTAGAAGACAACTGCCTAATGCAGGACAATTTGAGAGGAACGCCAAATGGAGGGGGTGAATGACAATACCCTTTAAGAAAATTAAAAAAGGGGAAAATACAGTTGTGGCATGACACAAAAGACATTATTGCGTTGTTTTAAATAGTTCAATTGCAGCAGCACCACAATGTTTAAGGTGACCAACTTTTTTTTTAATAAGTAAAAGTTGCCGTGGTCTAGTAGGTAGTGTGTTGGCTTATTAGACGTAAAACCAGGGTTCGAGCTCCAAGCCAGACATCAAAACAAAATACAAAAAAAAATATTTCTTCGGCGACTTCCTCTCAGCAGATTTCTGGCAAAAACTCTGAGAGAAAATAAACTTGTTTCTCAAAAATCTGTCGTCCGGAGTCGACTTTAAACTGTAGGTCCCGCCACTCGTGTATACAATTAACACATACAACATAAGTGGTGTGAGAAACTAGGTCGTAATCCTGACTAAAGGGTTGTAATGACCAATTATGTATGTAAATACTACTCAGTGTTTATTTTTTGTAGATACAACCCTTTCTCAAGCAGTACTATTATTTTAGAAATAGAAAACTATGTTTTAGAAGAAGAGGAAATACAATTTATAGACATTTAAGACAGATAAAGATTTTAAATTTTAAGCAACAAGGAAGAATACCCGTAATAGAGTACAAGTAGCCGTTTAAGGAAAGAACTCTGTCCATAATGCCTAGGAGATCTTCTGGCGAATTGACCACAACCGACTATCCGCCACGAGAAAGAGCACATTCCCTATGTAAGGTATATCATCTATAAAATAGAAAAGCAAAGACTATTAATGTCCACTATAAAGTCTTGAAAGCAAACATCCTTGCGAGATGTGTTCCATTTGCAGTTAGGTATATGCATATTGCAATTGTTAGAGGGCACTGCAAGATCATAAATATGTCTGAGCACATGGAACTTTAAGGCAACGGCTATGCATAAACTTCCTTGATGATAAAATAGAAACAACTACAGTGTCTGCTGTGCAACTTTCCGGCCATGAGGAACGCAGACATTGATACAAAATGATAAATTATTTCAAAATCGCTAATATGCTCCTGAACAGCATCATCAATTATCTCAGATGTACTGGTAGGTTAACCGCTAGTAGTGGACTACGAATATACTGATCTCTTAGTTGAATAAGAACATCTCCTACCGATTTACTCACCTAACATAATACAAATGTCTGTTTCAAACACGTTTCTCTTAAAAAAAAAACACAAAACCTATCATAAAGTTCTTTACTGCTCACTAAAACTTTCTAATTTTGTCAACAAATTCTTTTAAATGTTGGTCTCAATACGCAATAACATCGTGTTTTGTCATAAGGGCAAAACCAGAAGCTTTCTTTGCAATCGCAACACACACGCTACAGATACGGTCTTAAGAGAAGCAAAACACAATACACAATGCATGCGATACGCTTTAGTGGCAATCAGAGCCAAAAAAATAACAACCCAGTGAGAAGAAGCTGCAGGCAAGCAGGAGGTACTTTATACTGAAAACTCAATTGTTGTTGACACTCTCACTACGGCTACATGTGTAAACTTTGTTTGTATATTTGTTTTCATTGTTGTTGTGTTGTATTTGTATTGTAAGGCGCTTGATTCTACAAGTCAAAACGCCGTAGAACGGTATAGAATTTGGCTGCTAGTGTTGGAATGTGTGATATAAAGTCGTGTGCTTTGCAAAATGCTCCAGTCAATTATCATTGTAAAGTGAAACTGTATACAGCCGAACACTATACTACAGCGGGAAGAATAAAATTACAAAAGAATTTAAAAATAACAACAAATTTAAAAAAAAAAGTTTAAAAAAATAAACATTTTACTTCCGTGTGTAAACAAACATTTGAACAAAAAAAATCTGGGAGAAACCGAAAAAAAAAAGAAAAACAGATTAAAAAATTATTTACAAATCAAATGAAATTTAATTAAAAATTTTACTACATACGAAACAAAAAAAAAAAATAAATCGTTAAACTTTTTTTGCTTTAAACTCCCGTTTGATAAACACAAAAATCAAAACAGAATAAAAAAACATGATGTTGCCAAAAAGATTTTACATGTTGTTCGTAACTTTAGTTTTAGCTGTAGTCCTCCTTTTATTGCCAGCCGGTCAATGTGGCCCAGTGCCAAAAGTGAATGAGGTAAGGAAACCAGGAAAAATACAAAAAAAAAAAAAAAAAAAACTTAACAACTACCATAGAATTCATGGCGTCTATTTGGATTCTTTACAACAGCAACTGCAATAGAAACTACTCACTGAACTTTTGTTATTTCAAACAAAAAGTTAAGCTAGACAACATAGCTCCCTAGAACTACATATGTAGGTTAGGTTAGGTTAGAGGACGTGTACTTGTCAATTAAGACAAGTACAGTTCCCGGAGGTCGAATTGACCCATTGTACAACGTCCTAGTTTCTCACACCACTTATGTTGTATGTGTTAAATTTTATACATAGGACGTACAGTTTAAAGTCGACTCCGAACGACAGATTTTTGAGAAACTTTTTCATGTCAATTTTATTTACACTCAGAGTTTTTGCCAGAAATCTACTGAGAGGAAATCGCCGAAAAATACTTTCTGTATTTTGTCTTTGATGTCTGACCTGGGGCTCGAACCCTGGCTTTTCGTCTAATAAGCCAACACACTACCTACTAGACTACGGCGACTTCAAATGTAGGTTTTTAACTAAAATCAAGGTTTAATGTCTTGATTAAACTTTAGGCTCTCAATAAATTAATTAAAAGTGTCCTGACTTTATGCCAATGCTTGTCAGCTATTTCTGCTCTTAGCTATGTTGTTCACATGTGAGCTAGGCGTCCTTTTCTAGAGATGTGGATTTTATATACTCGTATACATACGAAGGTGGCGGAAGATCAACCAAATTTTGTACAGTAATGAAGGCAACTTAAACCAATTTAAGATTCAAATTCTAATAGAATTTGCTTCCTATTGCGTTTAGTCCTTAAAGGAGTTTTATGTTTTCTTGATTTTGAAAAGGCTTTCACAATAAAATTTGGAGCTGATTGGTTCCACAAAACTATATCACTCGTAAATGCTCTCTCTCTCTCTCTCTTTTAGAAGAATTCCAGTGGAAGCTGAAATTCGAAAAGATTTTGTACTATTTCCCCTTCTGTTCAACATAAGAAAATAAATGGAATTCACTGTTTTTCACAATATAGAAAACGTAAATAGAACCAGAAATAAGAACAGTAGGCAAGTCTTGGGGAGAGGAGAAGACAATAATTCAGGATAAGATAATGTTCACACGGTTTGTGAGGTCTCATGCTCCTTATAGGATCCATATAACAATAATTTAATGGAAAAAATGTGAGTTACTAATCAATTTTCCCCTATACTTGTCTTCAACTTTGTATCAATAGGGTCACAATCACAGCATTAAGCTCAATTTTGATTAAAAACTTCTTGTTTAACTTGATTGGATTATAAAGTAATTACGGGTAACATCTGTGGAAAATGCAGCAAAGGCCATCAGTATATAAACACACAACCAAAGACGGTGTAGGGTATTAAAATCAGTTCATACAAAAGAGAATAAAAAAAAGGAAAAAATGACATGACTATGCATTTAGGAATATTTAGTCTACTGCATGTCTGGGATTTAGAATTTGTAAATGAATGTTTAAAATTTTTATAATTAAAAATATATTTTATTTATTAAAGTTAAATTTTCTGCAGTTAAGAGAGTTAAGTAAGACCTAATATGTCAGGGTAAACGTATAAATTGTTATTGAATTTTAATCTACACAAGTTAAAGAAAATTCAACACAATTTTATGAAACAAAAATTAAGTACGAGTTGTTGGTTGATGATATTGTTTTGCAACAAAAAAATTCTGCTAAAGGGCTATGGTAAAAAACAAACTAAGTCGCTATTAGAACTGAAATTCGTAAAAGAACGTGATGATGAAATGACAATATCACTAAAACTACCATTGAGTGGAACGCTTAAGGAAATCTCAGGCAAGAAAGACAGTCACACAAACGAAAAACTAAAACAGACTTGGATTACTACCATTGAATACATTCTAAAGGAAGAAATTTGTAAGGAGCCTACGATTGAAATTAAACGAATGTGCAGAACAACTCGTTAACACAATGAAATGATAATAATTTTCTATGATATCTTCCCATCTCATTGTAATACAATAACCCTGTGTAGGAGAACCCATAGCCATGAATGCAAATTTATAATAATTGTCGAAAGACCAACTAAAACCTGGAGGAGGTCTTTGAGCTTAGCAGCTAACCTAATTCGAATTTCTTTGCAGAATTTGATTGTGGCGCTTTGCTATAGATTCGAACAATAGGAATAAATATACAGTGCTGGACAATTCAATGGAAACTTTTCTTAAAATGTACTTTTTCATTGTTAGAATTCAAAAACAAAAACAATTTCTGAAGAAATTTAACAGTTATTTAGGAGTTTTATTTTAAACATTCTGTTTGATGTATTAACATACAAAAAGGAATTGCATAAAAATATCATTGTTCTAAAATTATAAAAAAAAGTTTCCATTGTTATGTCAATATCTCAAAATTGAATACTTTTACTTTTCTTTATAATTTTAGAAGAATGTTATTTTTATGTAATTTTTTTGTTTCTTAATACGTCAAACAGAATGTGTAAAATAAAATTAATAAATGTTTTTTGAGTTTCTTCAGAAATTGTTTTTGGTTTTCGACTTCAAACAATAGAAAAGTAAATTTCGAAAAAAGTTTCCATTGAATTGTCCAGCACTGTATATCACGTTGTGATTTCAAAACCACGGATCTGATAAGATTACTAGCTATCTTTCATTTGAAGTGTTAGTTATGGATCGTTCAACAACCAAAGTACTTGTTAAAAATTGTTAAAACGTGGTTTATTTCGAGCAGTATAATTATGGTCGTCATACGGTACAAGGAATTGGCAAGCTAATTAAGAAACTCATTTCCCACTCAGTAGTTGCGTCAATTAGCAAAATTGTAGCATAAGCCATAGCAGACGTTATTTGTATTTTTTGAAAATAATACTGGAAGAAACGCTACCATCAGTTTAAAGCCCTATGGTCGTAGGACTTCTTTTAGCCTGAAATTGAAGATGATGGAGAATTTTTTTCATTCGTGAGAAGATAAGCCCTGGTTTCTTATAACACTAAAAGCTTTAAATTGTATTTACTACAAAAATAATAACAATAATACGTGTACCTTAACCCTTAACAAGTTTACACATATGTGGAGGCACGCATGTGCATGTAAATCATATTTTTTATAATTTATAAAACGGTTACATATATTGGCAGTAATTCCTCATTATTATTTTTTTAATTTTATTTTGTTTATTATTTTTAAAAATTAATTTAAAAAGTGTCCAAAAATATGGGTTGAAGAAATTTGCCCCTAGCATCAGGGGGGAGGGGGTATTTAACAGGGGGGATTTTTTTTTATTTTCCTAAAGTTCAGACTTAATACCAAAGCCCAAATTTTTTTCGAAATTTTACCTCTTTCATACATACATATTTTTTGAAAAAGGAAGATTATTACTGTTCGAAAAATCGAACAGCGGAGCGAAATGAAAATTGAAATCAATTGCAACAAAGAATTATATTTTTAATAAATATATACGTATGTATGTACATAGGTCAGATTGTATATAGTAATAAAAAAAAACAACACAATTGTTACAAAGTCAACTCTATCCACGATAAAAACAAGCCACTCGAAAATAAAAATAAAAAATATTTAAATTATGATATACGTATTCCTTCAAAACTTAAAGCCATTGTTAGCCAATTACAATTATTTAATAAACAACAATAACAAGATCTAAAAATACACTAACAACAAAACAAAAGTATACATAGTAAACAGAAGTATGCAAATTTAATAGAATTTTAAAAATAACTTCGGGTTTATGTTCGACTCTACAATGTATTGAAAAAATTAAAAACATTACTTGTAAATAATACTACTCTTATAAGAAAAAAAAATAAACGCCATCATTTCTACTTAAGTTCTTTTAAGTGTGTTTGTTTTCATTAATAGTTTCTAATGAATTTATTTATTTTCTGTTTGCAAATTTATTTCAGCACGAGATGTTAATGCCAAAAGTGCCGCAATGGCATTGTCTGCGTTATTTCAAACATGATGTTTTAATGATGAGACGCTGTCGACATTTGCGTGTGCCTACTGCTCCACGTTTGGGTGATGTCAAAAAGTGAGCATTTGTTCCATCGTAAATATTCCTATTTTGTATTGTTTTTCACAATATTATAGAAGATAAGCCAAAAATTTAAACGAAAAATAGCAAATAATTCCTAAATATGAAATTTCTTAGCTTTTTCAAGGCATTAATTTTTAATTTTGATTTTATTGTTTATTTGCCATTTTCTTTTTTTATTTTATTTTAATTGCAGACTAAACCAAATATTTAATTATAATGTTAAAATGACTGATACTACCAAAACTAGTTGATATTGAAACGAAAAACAGCAGAAAGATATTAAATGTAAAACGATTAATTTAAGTACTATATGATGCAAGGATTTATTCAATACTCAATATACAACCACACACACACATATTTTGTGTTTTCTCACAGAGACTTAAACATTTTTCGCCATAAAAACTAAACTGCAAATGTAAACGTAATTAAAATAAACGTAAGTTTATTTATTTATTTTTATTTTTCTTAATTTTTAAGTCAATGCCATTGTACTTCATAACGAATAAGTTATACAATTTGTATTAATTTTATTTTTATATACATTTATAGTAAATTTATTATAAATTTATTTTTAAGAAATTAAATAAATCTGTTCTCCTTGTATTTGTAATTTGAAAATTGATCGTTTTTCACTTACTTAAGAAAACTCGGAATATTATTATTGTATTTCACTTTCCTATTCCAAAAAGGGTAAGTATATATCGCAAACTATCTAAAAAGTTTGTAAGGTTTACGCAAACAATGCTGCAATCAGAAAAAAGGCAGCGAAATGGTTTCCAAATTGCTGTAGTCTAGTAGCTAGTGTATTGCCTTATTAGACGAAAGCTCGTGGTTTACGCCGTACTTCAGACATCTCAAACAAAACGAAAGATGAAAAAAAACACTAAATTTGGCATCATTATCTCAAATGTCTTCTAGCGAAAACTCTGATAGCAAATAAAAATATGAAAAGTTTCAAAGAAACTGTCATTCGAAGTAAACTGTTAAACGGTAGTTCCAGGAACTCATGGACGAAATTAACACGTCGAAATTAGTCGCCGTGGTCTAGTAGGTAGTGTGTTGGCTTATTAGACGTAAAGCCAGGGTTCGAGCCCCAGGTCAAACATCAAGACAAAATACAAAAAGTATTTCTTCGGCGACTTCCTCTCAGCAGATTTCTGGCTAAAACTCTGAGTAAATAAAATTGTCATGAAAAAATTTCTCAAAAATCTGTCGTTCGGAGTCGACTTTAAACTGTATGTCCCACCACTCATGTATAAAATTAACACACACAACATAAGTGGTGTGAGAAACTAGGACGTTGTACAATGGGTCAATTCGACCTCCGGGTACTGTACTTGTCTTAATTGACAAGTACACGTCCTCTAACCTAACCTAACCTAACACGTCCAACAAGAGTGGTGTGTAACAAATTAGGTCATAATCCTGACTAAGGGGTTGTAAAGCCCAATTAAGTAAGTTAAGTAAGAATTCGTGAAAAAAAACTGAAAAAGGCCAGAACACAAACAGTATGGATATGGCTATGGAACTAGTCATTCATTCTCAATCAGTTAGCAACACCATTTAAATGAAGCTGGATACACAATAGCAACGAAACATTTAATAGACTGCTAAAACAAAACGAAATCAAACCATTTCTAAAGCGAAACACTACGAGCAAGGAGAAGTGGATCACATACGACAATAATGCTGGAAACATATGATGGATGAAGCCAGGTGAAACTTTGCAAGCATTGATAAAGCCAGGATAGACACCAAGAAGAGTAATGCTGCGGGATTGGAAGTCAATTGTTCATTATGCACGTTCAACAACTTGACGAAACGATTCATTCTGATCTCTACTGCCAACAATTAGCGAATTTCAAAAAAGCAAGTATCGATACAACAGATGAAAAGAGAATAACATCCCTTACAACCTAATAGGATTTCAACAGATTCTCGCGTTGTAATTATTTTTTAAGATTAAACCAAAGTCGAACAAAGTAAATTATTGGACCATAGAAGGAAAACATATAATCACAACCTAAAAAATTTGTGTTCGCAAAAACCAAACGAGTCTTCCTAAGACATTGCCATTAACAAGTACGTTTCTAAACATTTGTGCAACAAAACTCAAACACACTGTAAGCAATGAGTAATTACCGTACACCTATATTACCTTATAATGTAGATCGATGTTAGATAGACCAATCATATCAGGCATCTTCCCCTCTGAAAGTGAGCAATTCTCTCATACCCCTTCCATATCACTGTAAATCTTTTCAAAAATCATTGTGCTGTATTTGACTACGGCTACGGTACATAACCTCAATTTCCGATATTTTAAATATTAAACCTTGATTCCAGTCATATTTTTCTAAAACAATTAAAATAACAAATTTTGACTTACCGATTTTACGGCTGTCTTATCATTATTGCCTAAGACCAAAGGACCATTATAACGCGTTGATTCCTGTTTATCGGAAACCGATTTGGTAGCATAAGTGCCAAATGTTGAGTAATGCATAGATTCGGTGGCTACATTATCGAATTGAATAGGAGCAGGAACATCAGATTGTTTTTCACTTGGAGAGGAAAGGAAATAAATATCCTGAAAACAAAAACAAACAATCATAAGTAAGTTTAAACAAAGCAACAATTCCTTTAAAATACCTGATCCTCCGTTAGGAAATATAAAGTAGATTGGGCTTGCCAATCTAAGTTAATTGATCTCTGTTTAGGCTGGCGCCTAGGTATCCAAGCAATACCATGTAATTTTGGTAAATTGCGACGTTGATAAATCGGCAAAGGTACATTGGGTTGGAAAAGATGTACTGGAAACGCAGTGCAAAGAATACTTAAATAAATTTAGTGCAGAGATAAAAATATTTTACTTACATTCGTCATTTTGGGTAACCACTGCCACTAAATTGGTTTGCGGATCGAAACTTAAATGTTTAACACTTAATTTCAATACGGACTGTAACCGTAAGGTCAATAAATTCCAAATAAGAACACGTCGTTCTGTGCAAACAACCACCAAGTGTGCATACTCCCCGGCAGCAAATTGTACGTGTGTTATTTCAGCTAAAACTGGTTTGGGCGGTACAACAGATTTTAAATTTAAAGATGTGGCTTTTTTCTTGTCCGTGTTCTGCTTCTTTTGACCCGTTGTACTTGCTATATTCAACAAACTCATGATGGGTACTAAATTGTTAGTAATCTTCTCGTCATATTGCTTTTGCTGTTTAGAATGTCGATCTAAACGATATTTAGCCTTAAAACGTTGACTCAAATTCAATTTATGTGCCCGAGCACTCAGTTTATTTTCAATGTCTCTGGGCCTCTTCATTGCCTTACTGATGTACTCAGCCAGTTTAGTTTCCATTTGAGGATGCACTTTGCATGCTATGCCCAATTTTTGATAGAGCAACACTTTTTGAAACAGATTCAATTCATGCATTTGTAAGATTTTTGCATACAAATTTGTTTTTTGCTTATCATCTAATGATTTTAACGGCTCTGGATTTGCGTTGGCCTGTGATTTTTTGTCATTTAAAACATTTTGCAATTGTTTTACTAAAGTCTCCTCATTTGTTTCCAACATATTGGTGAATAGTTGCATTATTTTCTTACGTTGTTCCAACAATTCTGACTTGGCGCCATTTATATTTTTTATAGGAATCCTGATTTGAGCTTTGGATGCACAGCCATCCAAACCATTGGCTCCAGTGAGAGCGGCTTTCAATTTAAGATTGTCTGACTTGTATATGCACAATGTATTGCCATAGCCGGCTGCCAAAAGAGATCCATCTTGAGAGAATGAGATGGCATCGACTGGCAGGCCCTTGTAAGATGTTTGTGCTATGCAGTACCAAGTTTTGCCTTTTTTATAAATATTGTCGGAATCCTCTAAAGACCACATTTTAATAATATTGTCTTCACCTACGGTAGCACATAAAAGATTGTCTACTTGATAGTCATTGGAGAATTCAATGGCCTTAAAGCCACCTTCATGGGGCAATTCGATGTTTGTATTTAAAACGTAACTGAAAAAAAATAAAATACGATTAGAAATTATATTCCTCGACAGTATAGTGGTTAGTATTAAATTCTGCCAATTTATAAACATTATTAAACATAAATTGTAAACTTACTTTTGTGTATCTTCTCTATATTTCCAAAATTTCAAACGCAATTCGGGCATATGTTCCTCATCATTAAAAACTTCACCAGTAGCCATCCAATCAATATTAAATGCCGCTTTGGTAACACGTATATCATACAAAATACGATCTCTTTCCTCAGACAATATATTTTGATTAACAATATTCACCTATTAAGAAGAAAAAAAATATTAAAGTCCAAATTACTTACACGTTTACCCCTTAAATATACTAAAACTTACATTGTATAATAAATTCTTAGTGTAGGTATTATAAAATTGCAAGCAACCAGTGCGACCGTTCAACACCAAAGAATTATTACGTGGATTTAAACGTAAACCAGTGGGAAATATAGAATTACCCGTTTTATCATCAGCTATGTAAGTGAATTCTTGTAAATTCTGATGTATTTTGTTTTCACTGCCCACAATTTGGACACTATTGTCATCAGTACAAACTGCCACATTGGTATTATTAGGGCTAACGGTAATATGTCGTATCTTGGCTACCATACGTGGCAAAAATTGCCGCATATCAGGTCTTTCAATATGCCATTTAACCATTACGGCTTCTTCACCACTGCTATAGAACTGTGCACCGGCAACTGTAAAGCAAATGCTGGTGATTTGCGTATGATGCCAGTGATATAAACTCTGTAAATACATAATTTCAATTAATTTTCTCAATGTAAGAGATTATTTAAAATAAAAAAATAGTTACTGTTCGAACTGCATTACTGCTAGAGAATTGACGCCATAATAATATCTTTCCAATTTCATCGCCAGTTGCTACGCATTCTTCTGTTGGATGAACTTGAACAACAGTAATTGGAACTTTGTGGGCATTCGTAAGTCTGTAAAAGAAAATGGAAAAGATGAAGAATTATATCTCAATTTGCCATGTGAAGTTTAGAATATTCAAAATAATATTCCATTAAGTATTTCTCATATTTTCAGGATCCACGATCCTAATTTATTTACGAACGAAATTCATTATGGATTTGTTACAATAATTCACAGCCTTACACCAATTTTGTTACCAGAAACATATATTTGATGAACAAAATTTAAAGGAACAGACCGCCATAAGAACTATTCACTACGATGAAATACAAAGAGATGAGTATTTGAACAAAATTAACGAATCAAGAAAGTCTGTACGGCTTTGTACATATTGTTCTGCGTTAAATATATTTACACAGCATTGACCATTATAAGCCTGCAGTCAGGATTAATGTCAAGAATATCGCAATGTAGCTGTCTCACAAAAAACAGATTACTATGACCTATGAGGTCCGGTTGTAAATACCAATGCTTATATCAATTTGCCAAGAAACAATCAATAACAAGAATGCAGTAGTAAAGAACTTTTGACTGTCATAAGCAAGAGGTGGCGCTGTCTAACTTTCATATGATGTTATCCTCTCTGGAGAAACATTAATAATGTTCAATTTGTCATGCAGGCGTTCCGGGAATTGAAAAACAATGGAATGTCCCTAATTTAAAATTTCTTTTGAAATCTGATTCCATTTACATTTTGCAATCTCCGTATTGAAAATAAATTCAATTTACATTAATTTATGTTTTTGTTTTTTCATCAACTTACCTAACCCATGACAATTTCTTATAGTTAAGAAAGTAAACATAGGGTCCTTGTGCTACTACCAAAGTAGGAAAATTTTTATTGTCAACAGCCACCAAGGGTTTTTTAAAGCTGTAAATTAAAAGAAAATGAGTTATTCGACATGCAGAACTTATAACACAATATTAACTCACCCCAATCTCATATCACACGCCACTCTCACGTACGATTTTTTGGACCGATCTACTATACGCCATTGTACAGGTTCATTAGCAACTTTAAAACATATGAATGCATAGGCCAAATTTGTTTTGCCATATAAATTAAGCAATTTAAAATTCATCACTACCATCTTGTCCTTAACCTTGGGCACGGTGATGGTATTTTCAAGTTTGCCAATTTTCCACGACCAGGTGAAAATTTCACCCTGGTTGTTGCAAGCCACCAGATGATCATCGTTTTGCAATTCAAATTCAAAATCTATCAAGGCTTCAGTGGAACCTTCCAATTTTCTTACAAATTGTCCAGTTGTTGTGGAATAGATGTTAACGCAATTCTTATTAAGGAATAACAGGTGCCTGGAAAACAAAGAAAGATTTATTGCTTGCTGGCTAAATAATTTTTAGAAAAACTTACTCTCCTGTTTTGGCGTACAATGGAGGGAATTCCAATATTTTAGCACCGGCTAAATGTTGAAATTTTAATTTGTCATTTTCTTCATTTTCAAAATCCATGTTGTCTTGTGTGCGGAAAAAGAAAAATTTTTCCGAATTGAATCAAAAGTTGCGTGTGGATTTCTTGTTTTTTTCACTATTTGAAAAGTTTTTTGTATGAAATAAATTACATTCACTATTATTACACTTTTGGTGCGGTTTTAAAATATTTTTAATTGCAATATAAAATAATTTTCATAAAAATAACTCATAAAAAAATTATTTTTTATAAATTCCACCATTTACCGCACGTGTTGATATTGAACGACAGTTAAAAATTAATTGACAGTTAGAGATGGAACATTAACAATATGAAAACTGGTGCTGCCAGATTAATCAAAGTGTGTATTGAGGAAAATTGTTCACGATGATAAGAAAAATGTGACGGAAGTAATAGTCTTTTATGTAGTATATGTATGAATTTTATTATAAAAATATATATGAATTATAATAATAATTATGAATTTCATTATAATAAATTATATATAAAATTAAAAACTGGTAAATTATAAATTATTCTCCTCATATGTAAATATTATTTGGACAGTTTATGCAAATTATACACGTATTCCGTTTCACATGTTATTTATTACTATGAAAAATGCGTTTCTAAAAAACTATTGCTTTTTATTGATCTGGTAGCTTTAATTTACTAAATAAGTTTTATATACTAAAGCTTACCGTTCTAAAAACCTGTAAACATTTCACAGCTGACCAATCAAGAACTTCAAAAAATACCATTTATTTTACAATAATAAAAAAAACATATACTTGACCCAACACACCGAATAAAAAAAAGTAAACAATTATTTTTGCCCCAAAAAAATTGAATGAAAAAATCAATAATTTAAAAATAAATCTACTGCAAAAATTAAAAGACAATAAAAGAATTTCTTTAAAGTCACTTCGCTACAATAAAAGTATTAAAAGATTTGTATTTAAAGTTAAAAGGTACACGTACCTTTTGCAACAAAAACAGCTTGTGATAAAAATAGCCCCCTGACAATAGCAATAGCCACGAAAGCAGCTCATTTAGCAGTATCAGCTAAATACGTAGCTATAGTATCTATAGCTAATTATCATTGATTAGTTGTTAAATATACCATGAAGACACGTTTAAATCTATATTTATTGAGAATAACATTTTTGTGGTGTGTGTCATCTGCAACTGCCGCCTCCGCTGATGAAAATGATAAAAACAGCCTGCAGGTTATCTATGCAGTTAATGCCGGTGGTTATGACCACATTGATAAGCACAGCATACATTATGAATCCGATCCACTAAATGTGGGCACTGCCTCTGATTATGGCAATCATTTATTGATTATTGGTCGTGTGCCGGAACAGGATGAAGTCCTTTATCGTACGGAACGTTATCATACCGCAACTTTTGGTTACGATTTGCCTCTGGAGGGTGATGGCGAGTACGCTCTCGTACTTAAGTTCTGTGAAGTTTATTTTAATGAACCGAATATGAAGGTGAGTTGCAAATATAGTGTATACGTGTTATTGCTTTTATTTTATGGGGCGAAGGAATACGTTTAGGGTCGAGTTTTGTTAAAGGTTTTTAGTTGTGTTGAAAAAACTGCAGTAATGTATTGCAGTAGTTATGTTAACATCAAAGATTTGGTCTTTGAAAATGACTTTTTTGTCCTTTGCTGCAATACGCAGTACAGACATGAAACATTGACCAGTTAGCGAGTGAATTAGTATGATCGCAAAAGATGTAGTGTGTAGTGGCCGCTACATCATTCGTGCTCTTGCGAGATTACAAGCTCTTATACAGCATGACTCCTGTTGAGGTTACAATGGAGTGAAGAAGGGTGATAATATCAACCAGCTTTCCTCTCATTCCGCCACTTTATTTGCTTGGACAACGTAGCTATACAATACAGTGGGATAATGTCTTTGGACACAAGTAGGAGAGGGAATCTTTTTTTATTCTTGTTGAGGCTGAATAATAAACATTTACGGGTCCTTGTCTTGATAATTTATTTACAATTCATTCTCTTTTTCTAGATCTTCGATGTTGTACTCAATCGCAAACACGAAGTGGTCTCGAATCTGGATATTTTTGCTCAAGTTGGCCGTGGTACGGCTCACGATGAATATGTTTATTTTACGGTATCAAATGGAAAATTATACTATAAGGGTGATGCATCCGATGTACGCAATAATATGGTGCGTTTGGAATTTATCAAAGGCTCTTATGATAATCCTAAAATCAATGCCTTTGTATTATTCAAAGGAGATGTGGATAGGATACCAAAACTTAAGCCTTTACACACTGATAACGGAGTACCAGATACAGATTTGAATGACATAACCGAACAGCCGATTACTGAAAAGGTAGCCACAACTTCTAAAGTAAAAAAGACATCAAATCCAAAGAAAGCTGCTGCGGCCGAAGAAAAGCAAGTTCCGTCCCCACCTCAAGAGGAGGATAACTCTGTAATCAATGATGATGAAGAAGATGATATGGATTTATTATTTGGCGATAATCGCAAAAACAGTAAAACCAGCGGCCCCCGCCAACCGAATCCCTATACAATGGATGATTCCATGGTTTTAATGCCCGTCTTTATAGCCATCGGTTGTTTTATACCCTTGCTCTTCTGTCTGTGTAAATTATGAGTTGTTTATTAAAAAGGTCTAGTAAACATAATGTTTCAGCTTTATTTGGAGAAAACATCGATTTACTTTCATTTTCAAGCTGTTATTAAAGGGCAGACAGGCATTATTGCTATTTTATGTTCTTTATTTAAGCACAAATTTTTATTGTGGTATTTATTATATAAATTATTATGCGCTTTCTTATATTATTGATTGCATTTAGTATACTTTTAATATAAAATCATTGTTTGGTTAAAAGAAAAATATCACAAAATGATAATTAATGATCTTTCCTATGTACTTAGCATTTAACGAAATATTTTTATGAGCATAATATCGAAGAGACATTTTTATATTATACTTTTGAATGTTCCTTATTAGGTTTTTTTCTAAGAATTTTTTTTAAATATTATTTATTGAAGCACAAACTTGTATTGCACAATATTTTCCAAAATATTAGTGAAGCTTTTTTTGAAAGTTTTTAATTTGAATTTAGCTAAATGAATTGAAGAGAAAATAAAATATAATGTTAAATGAATACTTAGAAAACTTTGCGTTTTAATTTAAAGAAAAAAGAGAACAACATTTTATATTCGTTGAAGTAATCAAATATGGTCCAGTGTGATACCACAGTCTTTCATTTCCATTTATCTTGTAAGTATTCGGAGTTTCTAATGGAGCCATTTAGACTCTCAATAATCAGTGTTGGTAGACCATTGGGATCATCTGCTTAATAGAAGTACAGTGATTTCTTTTCTAGCATTTGGCATTTACCTAATAGGCAGATAAACAGAGTACGCAGGTAGAAAACAGTTTTAATCATTACTGCGCTCTGTTAAACTTCGACTAAGCCGTTATTAGGCCAGTAATGGCTTCGTCAACTGTGTGGAGCAAGCTCTTTAGGAATTTGAACAGATTTTTCGTGTGCTTTTATCTAGCCTTAGCCAGACTTGATGAGCTATCTTGTCCGTATCCGAAGGTATAATAAATTTGCCAGCCTACTAGAATCCGCCATGCCTATTAGCAAGCAAACAAACGGAACCAATGTCTGTACTCTTGCTAGAGGAAAAGCATTGGAACTAAAAGTTGCGATTTAAAATTGTTTCAATCTGCTACTCAATCAAAAATTTCGGTTCATTAACCAAAAGGCTTTCAATTTGGCTTAGTGACCACCTGAGCCACTACATAAAAATATGCGACTGTCGGGAACAAGTGAAGCCCGCGACACACTACGGCGAAGGTCTAAAAAATTAATAACTTGGGACGTTCTATAGACATAATTGAAGAGGTGCAAGATGGTCTTTAGCGCACAGGCTCATATACAGAATGACAGAACTATTTCTTCCACTGGCTTTTTAAAACTTCCACCTAGACTTGAAAACTATGCTCCAAACAATTGAATTGGGCTCTCAGTTAACTAAGTATTGTGTCAGCCAAAATAATACATCTAAAATGACATGAATGACATGAAAACCTATTGACCACAAATGAATAAATTTTTCTTAATTATTCATTATTTTATTTGGTATCTCAAATAAAAACAAAACCACAGAAAAGTGAACAAAAATGTTATAAATAAATGACAAGAATCATGATTATTGTGAATAACGTAAAGTAATGGGAAAATTTAATTTTTTTTATTACACAAAAAAACTTAAAATTAAGATTACGTGGCCGCCATTAATTTTAAACCCTCACATTTTAGGACAATTTTATACCCTCACACTTCGGCCCGCACAAAACTATATCAACATATATGGAATCGCCATCACTTGAAATTAAACGCTTAACATTTTTAAATGTTGCTATGCCAGCTCTTTCTAATACTGTTCTGCCATAACACAAATTTTCACAAGCGCATACGGGCACTTCGTTAAGTCTATCAACTAAAATCCTTGGCAGTGAGTCTATTGAGTATGGCAATTTATGTCGATAAATCGAATGACATGCCAGTTCCCATAGAGGCCTTGGAGTGTGTAAATTTTTTACTGAGGATTCAAAATCGTATTCCTTGTATGGCTGGAAATTATTACGCTCTACATCTAACATTTCCAAACGAATAATATTAAATACGGCTGGCAATGATTCCAATTGATTGGAAAACAGGGATAAATAATGTAAACTGCGCATTCGTCTTATAGCAAACGGTATATGCCTGAGTTGATTGTTTTCGAATTTTAAAGTGTCCAGATTTTCAAGTTCTATGAGAGCAGCAGGAAAATATTCCAACTTATTGGCTGAGACATCGAGAGCTTTTAACGATTGTCTTAGATTTTTACCATTTAGCCATTCCCAGTCGTTGTTTTCGCCGAGATTGTTATTATTGAGATGTAATGTGGTCAGTAGTAAGTGCCCCATCTCCTTTGGAATCTATAAGAAAGAAAAACAATGTTTATTTATAACCCTAACACTACAAAAAAATTCTTGGTCTTTGGTTGGTTGATTTGAGTACGTGAACGGTCATGATGGCAAGTGCAATTACATTTCGAGGTCATTGGGTCCAAACTGATCGTGCTAGAAAAGAAAAGGAAAAAGCCAGCTCAATCCCATAACAGGCCGCCGGAGAGAATTGACAGAGATTTCAAACCCCCGAAGAATCCCTTAATTAAGGTACCCAAATTCTTCTCGCGTAAGCATACCCTTCAATAGCAAGAGCTGGATAGTTACAAATAAGAAGCTCTAGTTTTAGCAGATTGGAGAATTATGAACAACTACTACACAGAGTGGAATCCCAATCTAACAAGTACATGAGCCATTTCATGCCCGAATCAGGTTCTGCTTACGAATCATTTAGGTTATAAGGACCCAAAAGGATTAAAGAAAAATTACCATTAACTGAATTGCTGCGATGATGAATCAGAACCCTATCGACCATTAACAAGTAGATAAGCTACAACACAAAGCTCGCATAACGACGCCAAGCCATCTCCGTTCACCTTGTACCCAACCATCCTATTTATTTAAAATCTCTAAAAATGTAATTGTTTGACTCACCTTCTTAATCTTGTTAAAACCCAAATTCAATGCTGTCAAATTGCTTAGCAAACACATCTCAAACGTCACTTTGCTCAGTTCCATGTATTTTATGGTCAGAGATTCTAAAGTGCACGGGAACCCCTTTGTAGGATAATCGCCATGATTTAGGATGGTCATCACTGTTTGAGGCTGTGGTTGCAGTGGTATTGCCGTTGTAGCTACGATATTCCTTTTTAAATCGAGCGAGTCTTTACTTTTCGTTCCAAGTTTCAGAGTCCGTAGAAAGCCCTTCAACTGTATGGGATCACATTTAATCAGTATATTTTCGGGTGGCATTACAAAACTGATAGTGGCTTTGCCATCCTTTAAAAACTTGGTAAAGATTTTCTCAATGTTACAAAATGTTTTATAACGTTGACTGATCTTAT
This sequence comes from Sarcophaga variegata, assembly GCA_932273835.1. Classification (NCBI taxonomy): domain Eukaryota; kingdom Metazoa; phylum Arthropoda; class Insecta; order Diptera; family Sarcophagidae; genus Sarcophaga; species Sarcophaga variegata. Next base: position 104,252,764 of record OW026361.1, read on the forward strand.
CCTGAGATGTAAAGTGGATAATTTCCAATTTCTTTTTACTATTGCCCTCATTATCCTTGTTCGAGGTGTTGTAGCCCACGGTTAACATAGCCGTAACTATATAAGGTTTACCACCCAAATGCGAACGGTCCACAACTTGTGTCTCACACAGGATTTTCATTTTAGTGGCTTTAAATGTTGTCCTCTCTTACATTTGTTATTGTACTTATACTTGCTCGGTGGCAGTAGAGATTCTTCCTTTATTGGGAACAATTAACAAAAGATTTATTTTCGATTTATTAACAATGGAATGTAAATAAACTTTTTATAACAGAATTTCAAAAAAATCCGCCTTTCCACCTTGAGTTTTGTTTTTATTTTGATTGTTTTTTTGCGTGCTTCTGTTGCTTCGCTCTGTGAGAGTAATTTGTTGTTGTTGTTTGAACAGCTGTTAATTGTATTTCAGATGCTTATGTTATTCTTAAACTGGAATTTAATGAAAAATAACAAATCCAGTTGTTCTAAAACTTGACAACAGTATTAAATCGTTTAAAAATATGAAAAAACAATTTTCTCTACAAATATCAAAAATTAATAAATTTGAATCGTAAGAGCTGTAAACGTTCAAGTTAATTACAACAATGACTACAATTGTGCAAAGTTAGGAACAGTGGCAGGTGCATATTCCTCAATATTCCAAAAGTTCAGTTTATCTAATTTGAGTAGAGTATTTTTAACCATATAACGCCATTTGCAATTATATCGCGTCCATTTTTATATTAAATAAATATTTGTCGCGTCATGGAGCTGTTAACACGGAAAAGCCTGGAACAAGTATACACGAAATATTTTTCATTTGAGAAACAACAGAATATCAAGTTTTTCAAGTTTGTTTTATAACGAGTGTATTGATCTCATCGTGTATTTTTTGATATCCTTCGTTGAATTCTCCAATATAAAGCAAGCTGCAGTAGCAAAATTTATTCTGGATTCAGCTTGGTTTCCTTTCGTGAATTATTTCTGTTATCAGAATGTGTCTAAACTCTAGCCTAAATGGAACCTTGTCCTTCAACAATGATCCGCTGTCCAACTTTAAATAACACTCATACTATTGTCTGTACTCCTGCACGAAGGATTGAAGGTAAGAGGTCATTTGATTTGAAATTGTTTCAATCTGAAAGTTGTCTGTTAAGTAAAAATGTTATCTATTGGCCAAAAGGGAAGGTAAAAAGTTTTGTTCTCCACAATTGTACTTTTTTATACACTTTTGGCTTAATGGTAACCTATTTCACAAGATAAAAAAATGCCATTGATAGAAGCAAGTGAAATCCAGCCCACACTGCTACAAAGTTTTAATAATTTAATAGACGTCCTACTGTCATAATTGAACACTTCCGCTGTCTTTCATTTTTTCCTTCTCTTTCTTCCACCGTTTTAAAAATATCAGGCGTTTTAAAGCTACTTTTTAGCATTGAAAACTATGCTAGTTAAAGTGAAAATTTAATTAGAGTCTTATGGCCAAAACTTGTTCACTTAAGTTGGAGCCCTTCAGCTTAATTTCGAATCTCGGGTTCTTTCCCATTCATATTGAGCAAAAAGAAAATTTTTTTACATTAAATTACGCTTCTAAAATGAGATGACAGAGTGTTGCCAATAAATTAAACCAAATTTTATTTAAATTCTTCATTCTTTTATTTAATACTTAAAATTAAACTGAAAAATGTTTACAACGATGTAGTCGCCGTGGTCTAGTAGGTACTGTGTTGGCTTATTAGACGTGAGGCCTCGCTTCAAAGCCCAGGTCAGACATCTCCAACTAAACGAAATACGAAAAATATTTCTTCGTCGACTTCCTCCAGAAGATTTCTGGCAAAAGCTCTGAGAGTAAATAAAAAATTGCCATGAAAAGTTTCTCAAAAATCTGTCGTTCGGAGTCGACTTTAAACTGTAGGTCCCGCCACTCACGTATTTTATGTATGTATGTATGTATGTATATGAAATATTTCAAATTAAACTGAAAACTGTTTAAATAGATGTACAGAAATTTAATGAGTAAAAAAGAAAATCTGGATTATTAACGAATAAGTATCAATGTTTATGGAAATGAAAACAAAATGAATTTCTTTAAATTACAAAAATTAATTGAATTACAACTAAGACTACGTGGCCACCATTTGTTTTCTACCTGCACACTGAGAACCACACAAAACTATATCAGCGTATATCAAACGATCTCGGCTAAAAACTAAATTTTTAATATTTTCAAATGTGGCCATGGCCGCTCTTTCCAGTACTGCACTGCCATAACACAATTTCCCACAAGCACACTTGGGCGCTTCACTTAAAATATCCACTAAAATCCATGGCAATGTGTTTGCTGAATATGGTAATTTATGTTGATGAACCGAACGACAAGCCAATTCCCACAGAGGCGTTGGAGTGTGTATATTTTGTACTGATGAACACTTTAAATAATCGGAGGATTTATGATCTAAATCATATTCCTTTTGTGGTTGGAAATTATTACCCCATACATCTAACATCTCCAAACGATTGTTGTTAAAGGCGGCTGGCAGTGATTCTAATTGATTTGAAGACATGTACAGATAACGTAAACTGCGCATACGTCTTATAGCAAATGGTATACGCTTGAGTTGATTGTTATCGAGTTTTAATGTGACCAGGTTTTCGAGTTTTATAAGAACGGCAGGGAAATATTCCAACTTATTGGCTGAGATATCAAGAGCTCTTAACGATTGTTTAAGATTTTTTCCGCTTAACCATTTCCAATCGTTTTTTTCTCCGAGATTGTTATTACTGAGATGTAGTTCGGTCAATTGTAAGCGTCCAATTTCGTTAGGAATCTGAAAGAAAAATTGTTTGTTTTTATCCATAAAAATACCAAAATATTTTCTTTTTCGTTGGTTGGTTTCATGCTGGCAAGTGAAGTTACAGTCGGATGTGTTTTAATTATTGTAAAAATTTCTTTTCAATGTTCTAAAACGAACTGACTCACCTTCTCAATTGTATTAAAGCTCAAATTTAATGTGGTCAAATTCCTTAGCGAACATATCTCGAATGTCACTTTACACAGTTGTATGCCTGATATGGTCAGCGATTTTAAGGTGCGCGGAAATCCCTTTGTGGGATAATCGCCACGATTTAAGATGGTCATATTTGTTTGTGGCTGTGATTTTTGTGGTATTGCTGTAGCAGCTGCTATATTCATTTTTAAGTTGAGCGAGTCTTTACCTTCCAGACCAAGTTTTAGAGTCTGCAGAAAGCCCTTCAACTGTATGGGATCACATTTAATCATTAAATTCTCAGGTGGCATTACAAAACTGATGGTGGCTTTGCCATCCTTTAAAAACTTGGTAAAGATTTTCTCAATGTTACAAAATGTTTTATAACGTTTACCCATCTTGTCCTGCGGTGTAAAGTGGATAATTTCCAATTCTTTTTTATTATTGCCCTCTTTATCTTTGGCAGAAGTGTTATAGCCCACCGCTAAAGTTGCCTTAACCATACGGGGCGTTTTGGCCACCATATTCGAACGGTTGACTACTTGTGTCTCACACAGGATTTTCATTTTTGTTGCTTTAAATTTTTTCCTTCTCTTACATTTGGTGATGTATTTGTACTTGCTCGATGGCAGTGGGAATTCTTCCTTTATTGGAAACAATTAACAAAAGATTTAATTTCGATTCATTAACAATAGAGAATAAAATAAATTTTTTACAACCGAATTGCAAAGCAAGTCCGCCTTTTCTGTTGGCTTTTGTTTTCGTTTTGATTGTTTTTTCTTGGTTCTGCAGCTTCTTCACTCTCTGAGAGTACATTGTTGTTTTCTATATAACAGCTGTTAAGTATCTTTTATAAATATGTGAGTGTAATTCTCAAACTATATGTATGATGATTAAGAATCCAGTTGTTTTAAAACTTTACAGTGGCAAAAAACGAGATGTAAGAGAATGAATTTATTTCTTTGTAAATTATGATGGGGTCTCCGATAAATACTCGGTTTCTTGTCAAATTTCTATGTTAGGTTAGGAGATCTAGTTAAGGTTTTTTTTTGCAAAATTAAGTGCACGTTCTTCAGGGATTTAAACAGAGATCTTCTAATTCTAATAACTGCGAAAGGAAGAGCTTCTAAATGCGAAAGGAAGAGCTAGGAAACTAGTTCTCGGGGAACAAAATAAGGAGCGCTCTCTTCCCATTGTTGTGGTTAATTAATTAATTAATTATGCTGGCAATGTAGTAGACCTACCCACGGAGAAGTTTTTTGCCACGATTATCTAGATTCACTAGAAGATATAAGGTAGTCGGGTTTAGACCGTCAGTTTCTAAAAAAGAGGTGTCAAAATGAAGACAGATGTGGCAAGTGATGTTTTCATCACAGGAACCAATGTTAGGTTATCATATATTCCAACGGAATATTTATCAGGCTGAGATTTTAGGGGTCCGTAAGGCCACGGGACCAATCAGGAAACATGTATCGTAGAGCCTGCAAACTTTGAGAAGACATGTTTTAGGTTACTTCTAGTATGGCAGCCATGCTTGATTATGTTGAGTACCTAATCATTGCGACTTTACTGGCAACGTAGTTGTGGATGAACTCACAATATCTGAATCAGCTTTGAAGGTGCCGTGATGGATTCTTTTTTGGAATTATTGCGCATGGGATATTGATAGTATTGAGAGTTGTATGAGTCTAAAGGTACAGGTATTAAACTAGTCCTAAGCATTTTATTCTATTGTTCTAGCCTGTTGGTACGTAAGTAGTCGAATTGGTGAGGAACTGGTGCATCTGAAGAACAGCAAGCAAGAATGCAATAGGGTTCATAAACGGTATTGAATGGCTAGGGGTGCAAAGTAGGTATAGGACATTATGCCACCTAGGGGCATAGTCGTTATGTTCTGTTCTATCTTTTCAGGGTTAAAGTCCAGTGGTACGGTACCCTCCTGAGGTAAACAACTATCTTCTCAGCTTTATTTTAACATACAGGTGGGAGCGATTCTAAACTTTTAGCTCTGATTAATAGATGGTAGACACTTGTGTACTGCTATAGAAGAGAAAAAAACGAAAGAAGAGAAAAATAAAAAACAAAAATCTAATAAAATGGAACATTTTTAAGGCTACCCCCTATTAGGGCTATCAAGGACTTAAAAAAAAGGATTATTACCTTTAGACAATTTTAATTTGACCCATCGTTTTAAAATGATTGCCTAACATGTCTGCTGACATGTGTATGTGTAAGCCATAGTTTGTTTGTATTTCCACTTATTTAAATGTTATCCTTTTATTGGTAACACATATGTATGTATTTAAAGAGGAAGATATAGAGTGATTGAGATAGAGGGAGGAAACAAGAGAGTGAAATAAATTATTTCTTTTGATTTAGTAGCTTTATAGCATGTTGTCATAGAATATTCTCCCTCAATATGTCTGTGATTTTTCCACTTGATTTGAAGTGTCACTGTTAAGTTGTCTGTATTAAACTTTTAACACAAACACGCATACAAACACATTCGTTTATACGTACATATTTCATCTACATATTATATCCTTTTAATAATATCCTTAAACTTATCCATTTATTTACCAATATAACACACATCTAAAGCAACTAAATAAACATGGGACTGCCAAAGTCTGTGTCTGAATGTATGACTGGTATGGAAATCATTTTCTATTTAAATTTTGAAAGGAATCACATAAGAAATCACAGATCCTTCTTTGATTAACATAAAAAGGACAAATAATATGAAAAGAAGGTTATTGAGAATTTTCGTATTTTTTTTTTATTATATTTGTTATGTTATTCAATGTCATCAATGGAACAAAATCAGCATATGTGTTATGGTAATGGAAAATCAGATATCGTAAATATTTACTTTGATTTGCTATTGACAAAAAGGACAAGTAAGGGAGCAAGAATAATGTTTAAATGAGCAATCCCATACATACATAAGTGCGTTAAATTGGAAATAATGTTACATTGTTATGCTAGTTGGTCAAACTCAACCTTTGACTTGGCAGGGATATTTAAAATGTAAAATAAAAATATAAATTAGAAAGTTAGAGAAGATCAAAATATAGGCTTTTAATCACAAAATTAAGCAAAAATCGTGGCATTAGGAGATAAGATTCTAATTCATGGCTTAATTCTTTCCACTGATGTGAATACTTTTCAAGACAAGGCGAAAAAGGATTAAAGCTACGAGGTGTATAGCGTCTGAGGAAACTTATCTTCGAAAACCTATAAACTTGACGAAACTTGGAAAGTGAACGAAAACTCTGGACTAATGCGTTCACACACATTTACCTTTAAGTTTTACACGGGCTGTTGGAGATAATTTTTACTTAGACAGAAGGTATAAGTATAGTTATCTGTAGAATTCATTTCCAAAGCAAGTAATTTTAATTTTTGTGTCAAGAACTAACAGTTTGACAACGTTCACACTAAAACATTGGAAGTTTTGTGCATTCATTACTATGGCGTTAAATAGAAGTGTTGTAGAGAATCTGACGTCCAGATAGATGGCAGAGGTCTCAAGCACGCCGTCTGCGAAAACATATGCAGGGAATGAAATAATAGGCTCACAAGGTGGGGTTCTTTCTTAGTTGTGGACGAATAACACAACTATATGAAGCGGCAACTAACTGACAAGGATATAGTGATATAGTCTTAATGGCTAGGAGAAAATTTTTAGACAGTCTTTGCGACATCATTCAAAAGGATCATGAGATGATATGCTCTTACATTTTACTGCCAAAACTATTCAGTACGCATTTTTTATTTAATGCGATTAATTTGTAATAAATTTTGGTTTTTCTGTAGTCCTGTTGCTTTAAATTGACCTCTTTTACCATGTTCTTTGCCTTTAATATTCAAATTCAAATCCTTTTTTGTCCTTTATTAACATACATTTTTTTGAGAAACTTTTATTATCTTTTGGTTTTTTTTTGTTGTTTTTTTTTTGTCGTTATCGTTTATAAATATAAATAACAAAAATAAATCATAAACTCGGTTAAATTATCATAAAATTTTATAAACTAAAGCCTGTGTTGTACATATTTGTCATCAAATGGTTTGACTACCTTGTGGCCAGCACATTATGATACTCATTCATATTCTAACATTCTTACTGGTTTGACTTTGTTTTGTTTACTTTTTGGTTTTTATGTTGTTGCGGAAATATGTCAAAAACAAATCAAGTAGAAGTTTTAATACAAGGAACTTCAATAACCTCTCTCTCTCTCTTGCTCTCTCGATCTTCTTTACTTACACATACAAATATTTTTTTAGGCACACTTACACTCTATTCCTTGTAAAGGATAAGAAACCCACATGTAAAGTTCACAACATTTTGTGTTTTTGTCACGAAATCCTGTTGTTTCTGTGTTATTTTCTCTTCCTTTTTTATAAAAAAGACAAATACTGAAGAGTACCTAAAATAAACAAGAAAATAAAATGGAAAACACTGAATTTGAAAAAATATCGTACTTACAGTAGATATTTATTGTTGAATATAATATTTTTCTTATTCATAAACAGACTGCCGCATAAGAAGAATTCTTTTTATTTTTTTCTGAAGCCACCAAAGATTTTGAGACTGACACCTTACTAGCATATATTTGACGAGTTAGTAACTGGACTGGTATTTTAATCAGCACTTGCGGCTTATCGTCTCCAGATTATAGGGGAAAGGATCAATCAACTCTTAATTGGGTTACTGAATGGATACTCGCTTAGCACCGAATTATCCGAAAGAGTGCCTAACGTGTGCATTGCGCACATGCCCTTGGGGACTTATTGCTACACGGATGGCTCTAAACTTGTCTTGAAATGCATGGAAGGGGCATCAGGCTTTTGCAAAACATCTTACTCATCTTGTTATTTTCTCTTAGCTTTATTTCGTTTACTAAGATTTTCCAGCTAACAGGTATTTGGTATTTTGTAAGATTTCCAAGGACTGAAATGATTTCCATCATGGCTGCTCTTCAAAAACTCACGTTTTTCCCCATGGCCTGCATTACCGTTATACATTTGAGGTTAATAAAAGACTGCTCCCTGATTTGAGAAGGGCTACTAGGCCACTACTTGTTTTCTCATAGGGGCTAAATTCAGAATATAAAGTACAAGGATATCATTTTCCTTTTTATGGTGTTGACTTCCGCTTGGAAAGTACAACTGTTGTTGGGCAATCTGATTATCACAAATATTACAGGCTTTTAAAGAATTTCTGGCACCTGTTGTTATATTCTGGAGTCAACTGTGCAGACCGACAAAGAAATTTTTCTGAAAGCCTCCAAAATTTAATAAATCCGCTTACGCTCTAGATAATGGATATGCACATGCATATTGAATGAAATTTTGGAGTTGTAGGTATCGGCTGAACAAGACAAAATGTTTGATGCTCTACTCATCCTGCAATTTAATACACCTAAAGTAGAGCAATAAATTTATCTTTGAAATTTGTTTATGAACATTTTTTTTGCTTTCCCTCATCAACTGGATACTAAGATTACTCAACATACGAGTATGAACATGTAACACATACACATTTTAAACGCTCATTAATGTGTCTGAATTTTCAAAATGACTTTGGGATAAGGATTTCTTTACTTCTTTATATTTTTTTGTATTTATTTTCCACTTCCTCTTCTATTTTCTTCGTTTCATTTGAGTTCGTTTCATTTTTGTTTATTTTTTTGTTGTTTTTATTTCGTTAAAGTGCCATTTGAGTAGTCAGTAGTCATCATCATCATCAACTGAAATAATCTACTCAACATGAGATAAATTTCGATGAAAAAATTCTGCTTCTTTTTCATAAACTTGATTATGAAAATTTTATTTTTGATGGTCGCAAAAAGAAATGAAAAAAAAAACGGAGACAAAATGAGAAAAATACTTGAAATGAAATTATTGAAATGCTCAAGAGTATCACTTCTATTCTCTTATTTGAAATAAATGAAAATAAAGCACACATATGCGTGCACATGTGTGCACATACGAATATAAATTTGTTTACTTTAATATTTGTAAAGGATATCACTGCCAACGAAATGAATAGGATTTTTATTTATTAAAATTATAAAGTAAGCAAGAGAGGTGGCTTGGTTAAACTTGTTGAAACCCAAGCTTTCCAGGTTCGAGCAGCAAATTATAAATAATTTTCATATGGTTTTCGGATCAAATTAATAGTTCACATGGGGTTCTTCAAAGCGTTATTCGTTTTGGCTAAGGAATGGAATACTTGTAGAAATTTTTTAACTCAGCTTAGTTTCAAGTCTCTAGAAAAATATGCTGATTAATCCAGATTGAAATAAAGACCACAACCAAAGAGTATTTCCTTATTCAAATTTTCGACAGTGTATTTATTTGAAAATTTAATATTAATAAGTAGAAATGTTATAGACGGTTAAGGTCGACTATTTGATACGGTGCACGTCAATGTATTTTTCGGAATAAAAGCTTAGTTGGATATCATAAAGCAGGTGCGAAATTGTCGGCACCAAATTTTTCCTTCCCAAGAGTTCCAAGATCTTCAAAGAATTGTTTACAACACTTTACAAAACAGTTGTATGATTCGATGTTTTAAATATTTGGCACACTGCCGTAATGTTATCGAGCCAAATAATCGATTTTTATTAAGGTCCTCTACTGAAGACTGTGATGACTTACAGTGCTTTTCAGTAATATATCAAGATCGTAGAGATGTTAACATCTAAGCGTGAAGTAAGATACAGGAAGAAGGAAAGAGGTAATTGAATGTGACTAATTGCTTTTGAATTATTATTATTTCCTTGATGACCAGTGCTATATACATATTTGTTATCACTTTTGTTTTTGTAAGAATACATAACAGACTAGAGCCTCTGGTAGAAATCGAGATTACAAACCACACAATCGTAAAATAGAACTTTGTTCACTAGACTACTGGAAACTCCGGTTGGAACAACAGCACAGGCCAGAACTAAGGAAAAGGGATCAATGATCAATATTTCCTTAGGCCTCTTATTACATGGTCGTTAGGCATGGCTACTAGTCTTTGACTTTGATTGTGGGCTTTTCACGTACAGACTGCAGCACAAGTGTATACCGATGCATAAGAGTATGGGACCATTATTACATTTTTTTGTCCTGTCTTGTACAGAAGAATACACAAATTCCTATGTGGAGCTTGTTTTAAGAATATATATTTTAAACGTCAGATGACGTTACTGGACTCTGTTCTAGATTCAGGAGAACTTTTTTATTGTGTTAGAGTATTTGCTGAGCAATAGCTTGGTCTGTACTGATTTATAGGAATCATACACTGAGCGCCAAAAGTGCGTAAACACCACTCAAATAATTCATTTCCTTAGGATAGCGAGAAAAGTAAATGAGAATAGTCGAATAAATTTCCAAAAAAAAAACGTTTATTTATTACTTATAAAATGTTAAAACAAAAACAACAATTCATGATAAAGGACTTTTATTATACTTAAGAACAAAACTGTTTTATACTTAAGGACAAAAGAGTTGACTCACTTATGGCGCTCAGTGTATATTTGATTTAGACAATTTCGAGACAACCCAACAGGAACGTTTCACTGTGACATCCAAATATCGGGCATTTTTGAGCATTTAAATGATACTAAACATTGCCATGAAAATGGTTCTCAAATCCAAAGTTCAGAGTCGATATTAATCTGTAGTTCCCGCCATCCAAAGAGAGATAAATCAAAAATACTTTAAAAATCTTAGTTGTAACACTGGCTAAAGAGTCTAAGCCTCAGCTCACAGACTGGTCTTGCTCTTCCAGTTATACATTCTATCCACTTTTTCTGCGTCTAAATAATTCGAATGGTACAAGTAAAAATTAGATCATTCGTCCTATTACTTAGTGTAGGGTATTAAGGATGAATGGTTTATTTGGTTTGTTGGTATTTGAGTGTACATTTAAAAATTTATGTGTTTTAAAGTAGATGTTATATTAGACAAATACAAATACAAATACGAATATAGAAACAAATACATGCACAAAAAAACCATCCGAGTTTTTCCAAAAATATGCACAAATATGAGCAAATAATGTGGCTTATACTCTTTTTTTTTTTGCCAAGCTGACCATCCGCAACAACTACTGCTATTTTATATATGAGGGTTAGATTCAATTAAAAAGTTTAAATTAAAAAAAGAGGCAATTTCCATTGGAAATAAAGTTTTTGAAGTTATTAACAATCCATAATCCTTTTTTAACATATTTTAAGAAATTTCAATTTTTCAAACGACCCTCGTATGTGTATATGTATACATATTTTTTGAAATGAATAAATATAAATAGATAAGTAGTTGGATTAGCAGCTAAAACTCTCTGACTGGTAGCATTCATATGTACATGACCACTACTATTCACTTGTATTCATATGTTAAATGTTTAGATGTGATATGGGAAATTGGTATCTGTATTCTCCCCTGTATATATACAAAAAAAAAATATAAAAAAGGACACAACAAGTATAGCAAACGACAGCAAAGCAACAAAGTTAAATGATACCACTTGACAAATAAAAGTTTCTTAACTTTGTTTACAATAAATGGCACATTATTCGTATTCATAATACTGATTTTGATGCTGATGTCCTTATCTAAGGATTATAAAATAAAATAGAAAAATAGAAAAATGGAAAAATGAAACAAAAAAAAAACAGAAAAAATATTGCTGTAGCATTTGTTAAATAATGAAAATTATTTAATAAAAAAACGAAGAATACTAAGAATAATTTTAATATTTTCTTCTTTTTTTCTCTTATTGCTCCGGGTTGTGTGCTTAAAACCATTTCTGTAAAGTTCAATATATTTTATTTAAGGATTCTTTTTATGATTCTAATGATTCCTTTCAATTTCTTTGATAAACATTAAACTTTTAATGAGCTAAACTAGAAATGATTATAGTTTTGACAAATTCTCTTCAAAGAGTCTGTAATATTTCAGCACTGGAAACATTTTTATTTCCATGGAGACATTTAGTTTTTGATCATTTAATTGGGGTCATAGATAGCTGATGTGAAAGTTTTGTGACGTCAAGGACTATAAAGTTTGTTAGTTAATATTCATAATATTTTAATTATATTATCATATTACGTTAATAAATCCATATTTAAAAGAAATGTTACTTTCTTTTATTCCCTTTTATATACATACATAAAAAAGACAATAAGAAAATTCGAATTCGAAGAAACTGTGTATAAATATAGGTAATCTCAAAGGCACTCTATATGCTCTGCCTAAAATTTCTGTAATTTTAGTATCCGTAGTCTATTAGACGAAAGTCCGTAGTTCAAACCCCAACTCAAACATCTTGAACAAAACGAAATATTTTCTTTTCTTTCTTTTGAGAGGAAGACTAATGAGTTTTCTGGGAAAAAAATCTGAGACTAAAACAAAATTGCCATGAAAAGTTTCCCAGAAATCTGCCATTAGGAACCGACTTTAAACTGTAGGTTTCGCCACTCTTTGACAAAATTAACTCACGTAAAATGAAGTCGCCGTGGTCTAGTGGGTAGTGTGTTGGCTCATTAGACGTGAGGCCTCGGTTCAAACTCCAGGTCAGGCATCTCCAACTGAACGAAATATGAAAAAATATTTCTTCGGCGACTTCCTCTCAGCAGATTTCTGGCAAAAACTCCGAGAATAAATAAAATTGTCATGAAAAGTTTCTCAAAAATCTGTCGTTCGGAGGCGACTTTAAACTGTAGCTCCCGCCACTCGTGTATAAAATTAATACACATAACATAAGTGGTGTGAAAAGCTAGGTCGTAATCCTTGCTAAAGGGCTGTAATGATCAATTATGTATGTATGTATATCCGTAATATGGCTGATGTGGGAAGTTAGGTAGTAATCGTGACTAAAAAGAGCTTGGGTTTGATTGAACTTTTGCTGATACTGTCTATGACTACATAGTATAGTATAGTATAGTATAGTATAGTATAGTATAGTATAGTATAGTATAGTATAGTATAGTATAGTATAGTATAGTATAGTATAGTATAGTATAGTATAGTATAGTATAGTATAGTATAGTATAGTATAGTATAGTATAGTATAGTATAGTATAGTATAGTATAGTATAGTATAGTATAGTATAGTATAGTATAGTATAGTATAGTATAGTATAGTATAGTATAGTATAGTATAGTATAGTATAGTATAGTATAGTATAGTATAGTATAGTATAGTATAGTATAGTATAGTATAGTATAGTATAGTATAGTATAGTATAGTATAGTATAGTATAGTATAGTATAGTATAGTATAGTATAGTATAGTATAGTATAGTATAGTATAGTATAGTATAGTATAGTATAGTATAGTATAGTATAGTATAGTATAGTATAGTATAGTATAGTATAGTATAGTATAGTATAGTATAGTATAGTATAGTATAGTATAGTATAGTATAGTATAGTATAGTATAGTATAGTATAGTATAGTATAGTATAGTATAGTATAGTATAGTATAGTATAGTATAGTATAGTATAGTATAGTATAGTATAGTATAGTATAGTATAGTATAGTATAGTATAGTATAGTATAGTATAGTATAGTATAGTATAGTATAGTATAGTATAGTATAGTATAGTATAGTATAGTATAGTATAGTATAGTATAGTATAGTATAGTATAGTATAGTATAGTATAGTATAGTATAGTATAGTATAGTATACTATTATATATATATATTATATTCAAAGAGGTTTTGTACAAATAAGGTGTATAAAAGTACTATCTGACAGAGGGCACACGAAATTAGAAATAGTATGGGACTGGTTGGTCTCAGGTCATTCGAAATGGAAAATGAGTTTTCGAGAAAGGAACTTTCCACACCGCCGATGGGGCCAGATCTTTTCTGTGAAGTGAGTAGAGATGTTGTGGAAGAGAGAGGAAAAGAGTTTTAAATCAATTTTAACTTTTGTGGGTAAATGCAATAGGAGAAGACTGCATTAGACTACTCGAAAATAACCTGAAGTTAGTAATCCTACACGACACTGTAGTCTTAAAGGAAACTTGTTCAGAATGTGGATTGTTTTGATACCAACATTTAGGTCATTATGAGAATAAATCATCAGAATACAGACTTGCAACAAGTGAGGCATTAATGTAACCTGAAAGGCAATATGTAGTTACATATCAAGCACTAAAGTTTGTCAGGGCAAGAGGATTAGAGAAGACATACCCTACACAGATTGAGGACAGTGTAATGTATTGTATTTGAATAGCTAGTGTGTATAGTTAGAAGGCCTACCCTTAAGAGTTTTTAGAACTTATATTTTCAAATGCGTAGCCTTAAGGTTTATACACCAAAGTGGTCTTTAAGCTTTTTACACTATTTCAGTTAATTTTTCTGTGTAAATATTATTAACCCCATTTCAATTTAACACCATATTTTATTTGGTTTGACTTATTTCATAGTCCTTAACAAATATTTACTTTAAGACATAGAAATCAGAATATTACCTCCTAAAAACGTGTTCAAATTCAAAATATTTACCAAGAAAACAAATTTAAGCTTTTAATAATACAAACAAAACTGACTTTTTTCCGTTTATATGTATGTTTACCAACCAACCATAATCATAACATGACAGTATGAGGTGGTGGTGGCGAGGCAGAATGGTTGCAATGTTTTTAGGGCGGTGGGGGTATACCTATCTTAGCGGCATTAGTAATTGATAAGGCATATAACATTCCAAAGTAAATTGTCTGATAATGTTTAATAAAAATTGTCCTTCTTGTCTACTTGCATTGAATTTTCTCCACTGCCATCAAGAAAAACGAGTCATGAATACGAAATTGTTAAAAAAAAAAAAAATTGTGCAGAATTGCATATTTTTCAAGGCAGAATGTGGTGTATACCATGAATGTAATTTTGAAAACACTCTAGAATGTAATTTTTGTTTTGGTTTGACTGTGTTTTCCTACTGATAAGATTTGTCATCTTTTCGTTTCATTTACAGGACTTTTGTTTTTTCATTCTATCAAACGTTCCACTCCTGTGTTGTTGGCTGTACACAATATTACGTTTTCGGGTCATATTTAATGTGATTGTGATGCACGCAAATTGGGGATAAATTTCTCGTACAGCGTAAATAAAAGTCAGCTTACTTGGGGCGACGAGGCAGAGGGGCTTATGGGGGTAGTTAAATAGGCATTTTTTAATCTTTATTACTTTTAATGGCACAACAATGACGTTAACCTTTGGCCCCATCCCCACTCTCCCTCTAAACGCTGTTACTTCTATGCTTTTTCGGTGTTTTAATGTTGCTCGTATTTGTTTTAGATTGGGCTTTTGCTGTTTTTAACAAAATTTTATTTTTAATGTTCTACCAAAAACATCAAAAACTAATATTGGTTGCTTGAGTGGGCCTATAAAAGTCAGAGAGTTAAAAGTATTCATTTAACAATGCATATGCATGCACATAATAAAGGGTCCGCCAAATAACTTTTTTTTTGAAAATGCTTTAAAAAAACTACTGAATATTTTCTCAAATTTCTTTTTTTATTTCAAAGTACAATCCTTCCGGTTAATAATGGAAAATAATTTCATTCAAATGGCTGCCTCGGCTGGCCATGCAGTAGCCTACACGATCGGTCCAATTTTTAAGCACATTATCGATTGTGTGCAGCTGTATTTCACCAATGGCTTCACGAATATTGTCCTTTAAAGCGTCAATTGTCTCTGGTTTGTCGGCGTAACACTTGTCTTTGACGGCACCCCACAAATAATAGTCCAACGGTGTCAAATCGCAGCTCCGAGGTGGCCAAACGACATCAGCTCTGCGGCTGATAATGCGATCTTCAAAAACAGGGCGCAAAACATCGAGTGTAGCTTCGGCTGTGTGGCACGTAGCGCCGTCCTGTTGAAACCAAATGTTGCCAATATCCTTCTCTTCAATTTTTGTGAACAAAAATTCGTTCAACATGGCCCGATAACGATCGCCATTGACTGTAACGACCACTCCTTGCTCATTTTCGAAGAAAAAAGGCCAAATTATGCCTCTGGACCAAAATCCGCACCAAACAGTGACTCGTTGTGCCTAAAATACGGCAGTTTAGCTTGTTTACATACCCGCCAAGATCAAAATGAGCTTCATCTGAAAAGACAATTTTTTTGCCAAAATCGGCAACTTCTGGTGTAGGCTACTGCATGGCTAGCCGAGGCAGCCATTTGAATGAAATTATTTTAACACTTTTCTTAGTTTGAAGCCCATTAATTAACAAGCCTGTTGGATGGGTGCAAAACTGCTGTAGACTAATTGGTCATTACAACCTATTAGTCAGAATTACAACCAAGCTTTTCTTACCATCCATGTTGTTTTGTTCATAAGTGGCGGAAGATAGAGTTTATCGTCGACTCCGAATGATAGAGTTTAAACCACTTTAAATTTTTTATAACTTTATTGTTTAAAACGTAAAAGAATTCGTTCCTTTAAAATATATTCTACGCTATGGGCGTACAAAAGCATGTGGGGGGGCAGTATTTTGATAGTAGCCGAAGTAAATGGTATATTATCCCTGAGGCTATAAACTCGTCAAAGCATTTTAATGCATTTTCTTTACTTTTCTCTTGCATGCCAGCACCGCCGCCAAGACTCCAAACCTCCCCAAAAACTTTCCATCAAAACCGCTCACAACCCTTATAAAACGCCTGCTTTTAAAGCATTCGTTTTCGAAGTTAATTTGTTATTTTAGAACTTTTTTTTTTGGTGTATATTTTACGAGTACTGCCGCAGTATACTATATGTATTGTACTGAACTCTAAATGTAACTTTCGTAGACGCCCTTACAATTTTTATGATTCTTACATTGGTTTTTTGGTTTTTTGTGTAAATTTTAATACATTTATGGTTTTTTGCATGATGTTGTTGTTTGATTTTTGATAAAAATGCTAAAATGAAATGAAATAAAATGAAATGTTAAAGCAAGACACAATTCATATAAATTCACTACGTTATCCTTCATGCTGTACTTCATATAGCCTTTGGCAATGTCGTCGTTTTAACTAGAAAATTTCGAGTCGTGCTGTTGCTGCTGCTGCTGCTAGCTCTATGTCCTCTCCATTGATATCTTGATTAGCCATAAAATTTGTTTTATTTTTTTCTATTTAATTTGATTTTATTTTTAATATTTTATGCGGTGGCTTAGATTTTTATTTTCTCTCTTTTTTGATTTATTTTCCATTGGATTTGAATCCCCGGGTAAAATACACGTCTCGATGACAGTTAATGTTTATGTTGTAACGACTCGTTTTTAATATTCATTGTCATATTTTAAATATTCATTTTTGGTAAAATTTATTTTTATTTATTTTTTATCATCGCAATCATGCAGATTAGGTTTGGTAATAGAGCCTATTGAAGTTGTATTCTGTATAGGAGTAGGAGCTCGAATGTTGCTTTAATAATCTTATCAAATTCCATTTCAAATTCAATTTCATATGCGAAATACTTCTTATTGCTCGTTTCTATCATTCCAAAACCTGCTACAGAAGAGCAATTTCCTGCTTTGCGGGCAAAACCCCATTAATGGGAATGAGAAACAATGCGAAATGGTAAGAAGACGGGGAAAATTTTTTTCCTTAACCCTTTCATACCCGATGTTGCTTATAGGCAACATTGTACATTTTTGTTCATAAATTGCGTAATTTTTAATTTTTTTTAAAAGATTTTTATTTGCAAACAAGCTTGGTTAAAAACGTGTAAAAGCAGAATACGTAGGACTCTGAATTTAATATCACTTCATATTTAGGCCATGACTAACAAACACATGTCCTTAAAAAAATTTTAGGTCTGGCCCAAAAAATTCGGGCATGAAAGGGTTAAAAATAATATAATAATGGGCACCTTTAGGGCTTATGAGCTTTATCGAAAAGCCTCACATGATGCATGATTGCAGGCTGTAAATATTTTCAATCATTCTCAGTGTATAGAAACTTTTAAGGCGCTAATCATGGCTTATATTTTTAGTCTGGAGAATATCGTGGATATCCTTGAGAATAATTTAGGCCGTGAATTTTCTATTCTGTTAAAAAGTCTAACTATTTTTCTATTGGCCACCTCTGGAACATATGGGTTTCACAAAGAACATCTCTATTTTTCACGATTTTTTACTCCGAACGACAGATTTTTGAGGAAGTTTTCATGGCAATTTTATTTACTCTCAGAGTTTTTGCCAGAAATCTGCTGAGAGGAAGTCGCCGAAGAAATACTTTTTGTATTTTGTTTTGATATCTGGCCTGGGACTCGAACCCTGGCTTTACGTCTAATAAGCCAACACACTACCTACTAGACTACGTCGACTATAATATAAAATATGCAACTGGAAAACTTATGTAAATGGACTGAATTTTTTTTAAAATTGTTTAAAAGTATGTATGTTATTAAGAAAACGGCAATAATAAACACAGTTTTTTTTTGCGTTGACAAATTTTGGCCCTGCCTTCGTATTTTTATTACGCGATTACTATATTGTTTTCCATTTATTAGTCATTTTGGTTAAAAAATGAAAACGTATTATTATAAATAATATTAAATGCCCAATTTAAAATGATAATAAATTTGTAGTCTTACTAATAATTTTATTGTTTTATTGTTTTGTTTTTAATTTTACTTATTGTTTTTGGTTCTTAACTGATCAAAGTTTAATTTAATAAATTTCGTAATTTTTTTGTTTAATGTTATAAAAATCATTTGTCATACACATGTTAGAAAAATTTAAAAGAAAATTAATAAAAATTAATTCAGTACAGGGTAGTGGTGACAATTGAAGGCGTTCATATTCAAATAGACTTAACGCGGAGAAAAAAATATACATACATTACTCCTACGTAACCTTCTCTATTCTAAGATATTCTGCTTTAGCATAGCATTTTCTGATTTTTACATTTTTACTACATTCTATACATTTCTTTTAAAACATTCTACTCTAATTTGATAACGTATGGTCTAATTTATAACCTTCTTTTGTTATCCTTCAGTCCCAGAGGAGAATAGTGGTATTAACCATCGACTTTGCAGCTTGCTATGCCATATCAACAGAAGTTGATTAAAAATGTTTACTATCCCAAGAAATCATAAATTTTTGTTCGACATATGATGACTTGTTTTGAGAGCTTCAATCTATTTCTGTAAATATTTTGAAACTGAAACAAATTGTGACATTCTCTCTAAAATAAAGCAAATAAATAAATAATTTCGATCTCCTTCAAATCATAAATTTTATAAATAATTTTTCCATTTCCTTCTGATTTGTTATTATATTTTTTTAAAAGATTCTAAAAATATTATTTAAAAATGATCAGTTTCTTATGATATGTCTTTGTATAGAGTTACAAAACGACTTCCAAAAAAAAATATTCTATTTTACACGATTTTTTAACCTTAGCAACGTAAGTCTACTGGGTTTTTCTTTTCAATCGTAAATTAAGGCTCTGACCTAGTTTAAATTCATCTCTGTCAGTTCATAATCAAAAAAAAACTTAGTTCTGTTCACCGAGTTGTTGAGGATGATGACCAGCCCTGATTCGTTAAATATAAAGCCAGTGCTTTCAGCGAGTCTTTTGCCTGCTCGTCAATCTAATTGTGTGCACACCGTTGATGCCTTTACATAGGTTCGCACTCTGAAAACTAACATTATTTTCGTTGGTGGCAAGAGAGCCGAGGAATATAAACTTCTTGATGACGTCTAAGTATGTATCCTGCGATATCAGCTGCAACAGATTATGTCTACTTCTATACTATATTTTTCTAGGTCTTATTCATAGTTATATTGACTGACTTCCGTTCGGGACTGCGGGGATATCACGTTTGGTAAACTCTCTTTATTGAAATTAAAAAGGTCGTGCGGTAAGGCATAGTCTTCTCTGATATCTCCCACGATATTAAAAAGTTCAGAAATTTGATTTTCTGCCTTAACAGAGCTACAGGAATTGTTCAACGTTATTTTGCATAGCCTTCTCAATATCATTGGAATAATGAGCATAGATGTTGAGGCTACCCTCATTGTTTTCACGGATCCTTTTCAGTACTTAAAGTAATGTGCATATCCTGGCAGTGGTGAACTTATCACATCTGAACACTCACTTATAAAATCAGTGCGATGAAGAGTGTCTTGAGTCGTTTGCGCAATTTCTTTGCGTTTGAAGTTTGAAGTAATGTGGGGTGTCTTCTGAATGCGTCATCGATAATAGCGAAACGGCACATATAGACATCGACATAATATAGGGTCCGCCAAATAACTTTTTATTTTGAAAATAAAATGGCCATGGAGTAGCCTACACCAGAAGATGCCGATTTTGGCAAAAAAAAATCTAGTCAGATGAAGCTCATTTTGATTTTGGCGGGACAAGCAAAATTGTCGCATTTGGGGCACAGAAACCCCGCACGCATACATTGAAAAGCCGACGCACCCAAAACGAGTCACTGTTTGGTGCGGATTTTGGTCCAGAGGCATAATTGGGCCATTTTTCTTCGAAAATGAGCAAGGAGTGGCCGTTACAGTCAATGGCGATCGTTATCGGGCCATGTTGAACGAATTTTTGTTCACAAAAATTGAAGAGGAGGATATTGGCAACATTTGGTTTCAACAGGACGGCGCTACGTGCCACACAGCCGAAGCTATACTCGATGTTTTGCGCCCTGTTTTTGAAGATCGCATTATCAGCCGCAAAGCTGATGTCGTTTGGCCACCTCGGAGCTGCGATTTGACACCGTTGGACTATTATTTGTGGGGTGCCGTCAAAGATAAGTGTTACGCCGACAAGCCAGAGACAATTGACGCTTTAAAGGACAACATTCGTAAAGCCATTGGTGAAATACAGCTGCACACAATCGATAATGTGCTTAAAAATAGGACCGATCGTGTAGGCTACTGCATGGCCAGTCGAGGCAGTCATTTGAATGAAATTATTTTCCATTATTAACCGGAAGGATTGTACTTTAAAAAGAAAAAAGGAAATTTGAGAAAATATTCAGTAGTTTTTTTTAAAGCATTTTCAAAAAAAAAGTTATTTGGCGGACCCTTTATTTGGATAATTTTAAAGAGAGCTATCCTGGTAGATGTATATAAAACCTTCATTGAAAATTTTTGATCACATATTTTTAATTTCACTTTAAAATTCATTTCTAATTAACCTCATAGTGCAGGTAGCTAATTTACTTTGCCTCTGTCTTTTAGAATATAAACTAATTTAGTTGCAATATTAATATTTTTACCTAATTAATATCTACTCCATCTATTGTATGTGTGTACATAGTACATATATTAAGTTTATGAAACTTTTTTCTGTGTAAAAAATATTCCCTCATATAGAATATAATATTTTAATAAAGTTAAAAACTTTTTTCTTTTATTTCATCAGCAGCAAGTTAAGCCAGCTTGTCTAGCAAACGTTTTACATGACACCAGAAAGGGTAATGCAATAAGAAATGAAATTTGAAATTAAAGATAGTCTTGCCATGCCCCAATTTGTTCATGGACACTCCGTATGTTGTGTATAAATTTGTTTCATACACCTTATTTTCCTTTGCGAACACTTCATTTAGTTTCACCCTTTTTTCATTTTTACTCATGGCAAATCCTTTTAACAAATTATTTATACTGCCAAACGCTTAAATACACATCAAATACCGTTAAAGGTAAACATTGCCTCATGCAACACAACTTCTTAATTTTATTAGAAATGCAAACCTCACAATCTTATTTACTGCCTGAAGATGACGATGATGATGATGACGATGACGACGATGATGATGGTGTGTTTATGTTTCCATTAAGACTTTTAAAAATTTTCAAAATGTGATAAAAAAAAAACAGAACCGGGAATATATTCAAACCTACTTTATAAACAAAAAACGGTGTTTAATTAATAATACCAACAGAAAGTGTTTGAAAAATTTGTAAAACTCTTAAGGAAGGCATTTAATTAAATGGTATTCATTACTTTAAATAAAAGGAGAGTATCCTTAAAATGGCAGTCTATGATAGGAATGCTTTTAAAAGAGCTCTTAATTAATAAGGGTGTGAGTTTTGTTTACAAAGAAAATAATTAACGGAAATTGAATGTGCTCACTTCTGTGGATGTAAAACTGAAGTAATTGAAAGTGTGAACATAATTTTTAAATTGAAAGGAATGCCTAAAGATAAGCTTTAAAAAAGGCAAACAAAAATCGTTTTTAGATCCGCATTGTCACAGATACTCAGAAGTGCATAAGATCAGGTCACTTTATTATTATTGTGGGCCCCTCATACTTCATAGGGTATCCTTATAATGTCTCCCCCAAGCATATTGCCATGATAAATCTCAGAATGTTGTTAGCTGTCAACATTGCCAATTTCTTGCCCTGCACCTGATGTTAAGTTCCTTCTTATAAAGCAATAATGCCTTATAGAGTCCAAGAGTGTGCTCTGTCGTTACAGAATCTGCATGTTGGGCTCGTGACAACCCTCATTATGATTAACTATATATTGCCAAATAACCACTTACCAACCTCAGATCAATTTAAAATCATACTTTTCTACGATTATATGAATATTTGTTATTTGCTGGGTTATGGAGGCTTTACGGATAAGTCTTAGAAAGTAGGCTAATACTGGGGCCACGGAGTTTATTTGGTGGAAGGCATTACGTTGTCTTATAAACTCTGCGATGAGTGCAATGTATTCCAGGCTGAAATGTTTCCGCTCACCAAAGCTATGGTGTGGATTGTGACGGGGAATATATTGGTTATCTGTTGATGTCAAAGGGCTTTGTTGCATCCAGATTGGTTTTAGTATGCAGGAAGGCTTTCGCTATGCTTCTGAATAGGAAAAGGGTTTTGAGTTCACAATCACATGCCATTATGATAAGCCTAACGGTTTCTGATTTCCAAGATAGCGAATTGTGCTTGGGAAATACGGTGGTTATATATGTGGGTAGTAGCACTGATTGGGTGCTACACTGAGCGCCAAAAGTGAGTAAACACCACTGAAATAATTCATTTTCTAAGGATAGCGAGAAAAGTAAATGAGAATAGTCGAATAAATTTCCAAAGATAAAAACGTTTATATATTACTTACAAAATGTTAAAACAAAAACAACAATTCATGATAAAGGAACTTTTTTTTATACATAAGAACAAAACTGTTTTATACTTAAGAACAAAAGTGCTGACTCACTTATGGCGCTCACTGTATATTACTTCAAGTTTGGTTACAGCCTGCGGAAAGAATTTCAGAATTTAAGTTACAAAGTATTATGATGCGTGGCGTAATGATGCTGCAAAGGAGCGGATAAGAGAAGGTTACTTTTAAAGGGGGCGAAACTGACGAGTCGGTTGTTTAGACCTCGCCTGGTAGACTTCTTTAGGCTGATCGAACAGATGATGAAACAGAGAATAAACTCTTTGTAAAGGAAAAGAGGAAAATTACACAATCTCCAGGATTATATGGCCATGTTAGAGAGTTTTAAAACGAAATTGGTTCTGAAACTAGAACTTAGAATTTTAATAATTTTTGAGTAGATTTTGCGCCTTGAATGCATTTTTGCTAAGCATAACCTGTTTATTTGCTCTGAAGAGGCGAAGGTTCAAGATTATTGGCCTGGGTATTGCAATAGCTTTGATGAGTTAGCCTCTGCAAATATTTTCTTTTGTAATAAATTTAAAAGATTCCTATAGTTTATAGAAACAAACTCTTTCCCTAAGGATCATTGGTGTATCAAAGTTATATTAATTCAACTCATTTTGTATAAAACTTTTAAAATTCTATTTGTCTTCTCCAGGTGCTGCGTATTGTTATCTTCTTATATTTCCATAGAGGTTAATTATATCTTCATTTGATTTTATCAGAATGTAACCGACACGTTGTTTTCTGTGACTATGACGTCCTGCAGGAATATTCTCATAATCTGCCATAAAGATCTCCTCATGAATAACTGAATCGATCTTTAGTTGAAGTGTTCCAAGCTTCGAATCCGCCTCACTACATGATCGATTAGAAGTTTAACGTTCTTTTTTAAATTGGAATACAGTTTTCTCTTTCTAACACAGTAATGTGCCAACAGTAACCCATTTTCATTTGTCGATTGATTTCTTCACACATCGCCCCTTTATTCGTATTCCCACAAACCCTACGAGCAAATGAATATTTCCAAACGTAGTAAATATTTTCGACAATGCGAATATTTCCTTTAAAGTAATATTTTCAAGTAGAAAAAAAAATGAAAATATTTCTGAAAATATTTGTTTTACACCGCACAATGTACATTTACAAAATTTTTAAAATTATTTCCGTTTCCGTTTCACTGAATTTGTGTGTTTGTAAAACACATTTTCACCCATATTTCAAACAAAATTTACATCGACATCGCCATCAACATCAACATTTGCATTCGCAATTTCATTATTGTAATGAAAGTATGGGGAATACTTATGTATTTCTATACATTGTTGTATTTGTATAGAAATACCTACATACATACATACATCCATAATTGTATAAATGTATATGTGTGTGCATGTATTTAATTTGGCAGTAATCGCTCTAGGGGGGATACGAAAATAAAATACTCAACAAGTCGTAAAATTCATTCATCAATATATGAAATGTTAGAGGGAAAAAATAAAAATGAATTGAAAAATATTTGAAAAATTTTGAAAAGTTGATAGAAAGAATAACAAGTGAGTAAAAAGAAATTAAAGATATTCGCTAAAAACAGAAATTAATTGCAGGGATGCCGTAGTTAGTGTTTTGCAATGTTTAAGGATTATTTTTTTTAAGAATTGAATGCTATCCTGATCTATATTTTGTGTGTGACATTTGAAAATTCATAAATCATATGCTTAAAATAAGGTTTACGAGGACACAAATTCTAGAAGTTGACTTACCCGATACCTTTGGATGATATCACCAAAACGATCATTCACCAAAACGTGAAATTGCTTTTTCTATTCTAGAAGCTTCTCATGTAATAAATCGGCATAAACTAGCCAGTTCATAATCTAAAAGGGAAAGGGTTCTTCCACAGTCATTTTCGAAAAAATATGGCCCAGTGAGACCATAGTGCGATCCCATAGTGTAGTAGTTAGTGTGTTGGCTTATTAGACTCGAACCTGTGGATCAAAAACTAGCTTAGACATCTCGAACAAAACGAAATATGAAAAAATTATTTTTCAACGACTTCCTTTCTACAATCTTTTGGCAAAAACTCTGAGAGTAAATAAAAAATTGGCATGAAAAGTTTCTCAAGAAACTTGTTGTTCGGATACGACATTAAACTGTACTTTCCGCAACTCATGGATAAAGCTAGGATAAAGGTGTGAGAAGCTAGGTTTTAATCCTGACTAAAAGAATAGTAATGACACATTATGTAAGAAAGTCAGTAAGGATGCAATGACTTCTCCACAATTAATTATGGCTCCCTTGAGCTACTGTTTTTCTTGTACATATTGTTCAGCAAACTTTTTTGCTGAAGAAAATTTCGTTCTTAAAATCAGCATTGAAAGTCTGTTATTCTATAATGCCATCAGCATATTTACGGCGTTGCGAATGGCCAGCTGAATTCATTGTATGCCATTGATCTGGGTTATATTGTGTGGAGTACATACACTCTAAGATTGTTCAATAATACCAGGTACCTCTGGCGGAGCTGGAGTGGTAGGGTTACAATCTTAGTGTGCAAAACATATTGAGTGGTTCTTATGGATTGGTAATTTGTAGGGAAATGAAGTCTCTTAATTTTTGTATTGAGTCATTTCAACCATTATGGCAAATTACTACAGCGTTATTAAACTAGTGTCGCTGTAGTCTAGTAGGTAGTATGTTGCCTTATTATACATAAAGCCCAGGTTCGTATCCCAGGTCAAACATCAAAACGAAAAAAAAAATATATTTCTTCGGCGACTTCCTCTCAGCAGATTTTTGGCAAAAACTCTGAGAGTAAATCAACCTGCCATGAAAAAGTTTCTCAAAAAATCTGTCGTTCGGAGTCGACGTTAAACTGTAGGTCCCGCCACTGGTGTATAAAATTAACACACACAACATGATTGATGTGAGAAGCTAGGCCGTAATCCTGACTGAAGGGTTGTAATGGCCAATTATTTATTAAGCTAGCGTATTATAGTAGTTTGAACTTTAAATAGTCTGGCATCATTGCTACTAACATTTGTTATTGTATTACATTTATGGAATCATTGATGTGTAAAAGGTTGCCATAATATTTACTTTGATGTTAAATTTCTTTTTTTTTTGCCAATTTTAACATTTAAACAATAACCCTCCTTATTTGCCATTTCTTTTCAATAAACTTCATGCCATAATTGAAACAATACAGCGAATTTAACCCTGTAAAATTTGGTCATACCAACTCCCACCTCCCTTTGTAGCTTTAAAAACCGGGGGGGAAGATAAAGTCTTTTTAAACTACAATAAATGCAATACTTTTTCTTCCTCTAAATTTAGAATGAAATAAAAAAAAGAAAAGAAATACTTGAACTTGTTATTACAAGACTGGCCACAATTCGTTCTGCTTCATTCCATTCCATCGTAATATTTTTATTTCAACAGAAAATTGTTGGTTTTTTTATTTTTTCTTTCCTCCTGCTACTGAATACTATAAACCGAGATTATTTCCTTTTTGTTGCTGCTCGTTATCCAGTTTTGTTGCTCTGGTTGTTGTTGTTTTTGTTGTTGTTGTGATTCACATTTTATATCCTTATCAATTTTTATTTACTTTGATTTTCCTCCCTTATGAAAAATAAGAGAAAAAGAAGAGAATTTTATTTTTAATGTTAGCTTAGACCGGAGGTATGGTTGGGCTGGCTATGCAACCTGTGGATTTTTTTAGATTCTCTGTGTGTAAATAAATAGTTTATTGTCTTTCCCTGTTCTTTCTCTGTTCTGTATATACAATATATTTTTATTTTTATTTGCTTTTGTTTTATTTTTTTATCATTCATTTAATATTTACATTTATTTTTCCATTTCAATGCATTTTCCATTTGTTGGATTCGTTTTGGTTTGTTTGTTTGTTTTTTAAAAAAATATTAAAAAATACTCAAGAAAATTATTTGAAATTTCAAATTGATTATTGATTTTGTAATTCTTTCTAATCTTTTGTACCGCAATGTGTGGATGTATGTCTGTATACTTTAAAAGAAATAACGACTTAGCCTTGAAGCTAAATGGTGATTAGAATCAATTTGATTCAGTGGAAAATAAATATAATTTTTTATGGCTTTGCAAGAGATTTTGTTTCAAACAAATCGTTAAGGGATAATAACAACAAAAATAAAAAATTTATAATAAAAACAGGATTTTCACCAAGCGTGCAAGTTTTCAAAGTATGATAAAGTATTTTTTATCCTTCAGTAACCTTCGAAAAGTGGCTATGTTCAGACGTGCACTTTTATTGAGTTAATATTCGGTTTATTGAGTACAATATTTTAAGTGTTCAGACATAACAATATACGCGGTTAAGCTGCTTATTCAATATTCATTTGACAGCTGGTAAATAAAACAGCTGGTTGTTTCAAAAACATTGTTTTTTTTCGTTGTTGGCATTTGAGTTGTCAAATATCAACAGAAAGTGTTCAGATAATTGTAATATGCGCACTGAACATACTTATAATAGTGCTGTATTTTAAGTTTGACTCAATATTATAACAATTTGCGTATTTATTGCGCAATAATTGATTGAAACTCTATATGTAATATTGAGCTCAATAATGGCGTTTATAGCGATTTACGCAATAAAAGCGCATGTCTGAACATAGTATAAGGCTCATTATGCTGCCAAAAATCAATATTCAACTCGGGGATCAACACTTTACCTTTACCTTACGTTTTTACTTTGCCACTACAACCCTTTAGTCAAGACTGCAACCTAGCTTCTCACACCACCCATTTTGTATGCGTTAATTTTTTATCCATGAGTGACGCAACTTACAGTTTAAAGTCGACTCCGAACGATAGACTTGAGAAGTTTTTCATGCCATTTGTATTTACTTTCAGAGTTTTGAACGGACGGCTGCTGATTTAATTTTGTTCCAGTTGCCTGAGTTAGGTGTTGAACCATGATTTTTCGTTCAGTAATTTTTATTTAAAAGCATGCTGTTAATATATGGACAGTATAAGAAGTCGATAACCTCCTCCAGTAATTTTTATTTTGAAGAGTGTAGTAAAAAATTAGAGAACAACGGAAGCCGACGACAGCTACCGCCTCTTCATCTCAAGAGTATAGCATTCAGACATGAAGTAAAAGATAGTGCTCAGTCTTTCGCTATGCCTTCTAATAAGACAGTGTCGTTTAAGAACTGCAAAATATGATGGATGTTCATGCAATTTAAGTCATTTTTTATGTCGAAGAAGATCGGGAGCTTAGTATCAGCACTAGCCAGTTTCTGAACATACATATTTCTCTGTTGTCTTTGAACATTTCTGGCCTTCACGGATGAGAACAGACACCTAGATGGCGTTTTAAATGAGGATTTTAAAAGAAAATCCTATCGCCGAATAAGCATTACGACGATTTTAGTTATTCTGCTAAGAGATTCTTACCAGTTCATCAGCCCACCTATGTCGTGCGATCTGTTACACTCAGCCACAAAAGTATATATACGGTTAACAAATTTCAGAAATTTTTTAACCAATTCGTTTTCGTTGAAAATCTTTATAATTGTCTGACAATTTTCTTCGATTTTAAGACGGTCTTTTGCATTGGTTCAGAAATATGTGAAATTTGTTAATCGGATGTATACTTTTGTGGACCTGTGCAGGGCCGGATTGGTTAAAAAATTTTTGAAATTTGTTAACCGTATATATACTTTAGTAACTGTGTGTTTGTCATCTATCGTGCATGTTAGGGTGTGTAAGACTATATCAACAGGCCTCCCAATACTCTGGATGTAGACTAAGACCCCTTTTTATGGGGTTACAACTATTAATACAGATCCCTCCACTTTCGATAGTAGTTTGACGCTTAAAGTATATTTCAAATGTCAAGTAAAAATATCAAATGAAAATATAATCTCAACACAATCAATATTCATATAAAAAATTTAACCAGAAGAAATCTTGAAATGAAATTCTAATAAACCTCCTCATCCTCCTCCTCCATAGTAAAATTTATTACCTTGACACCAGCTGCCAATTGAAATTGAAAACAACATAATGCCGTGAGAAATTGTATTTCCTTGGCCTATTTTCTCAGTACTTTTGTATTCCCTAAGCTACAAATTGATTAAGAGTATCGATTACAAGGAAAAAAAACAGACTTTCCGTTTGCCTGCAACATTTGAGTGCTTTTGGTGTGATTCGCTACCCCCTTTAATCGATTGAAACGAAAGAGTGTCGATGACAACCAATAAAAATACTGACGTTGTGTTATGTTATGAAGACACTGTTCGCTGATGAAGTTGAAAATGATGCTGGTGATAATGAGTTGATTGGGCTTTTCGAGGATGTCGATGTTCTTGATTTTTATTTCATGGCTTTTTTCTTTTTTCTTCTCTTATTATCGAAAAGCTATTTGTTATTTGATACTATTGATAATATTCCCCCGACAGCTGCTTACACCTCTGCAAGAGGAAGTGTTATAAGAAAAGAAACGTGCATCTCGAAGGCCATTTATTCACAAAAGTGAAGTAAAGAAAAAAATTTTTTAAATTTTCTGAAGGTGGTGAAATGAATTGAAATCAATTGTTTTGTGGTTATTGGATGCAGAATATTTTGTTTAAAAGTTTTTATTTTTAGATTTCTTATTTCACATCTCCTTTTTCATTTTGTTGATAAATCAAGGTTTATATGTGTTTTTCTCCCCCATTTCTCAAAAAACATATACTGGCTCACGTCAAATGACAAATCGCAGTTGTTAAAATGCGTGAAATTGTTGACACTCCAGAAAATGTGCAATTTTTCATAATTATTTTGAATGACGACGATTATTATTGCCGTACAGCGGGGAACGGTGAAAATGTGAAATATTCTCGCAAATTCACAAAATTAAGACTGTTGGCAGGGCTATGTTTCTTAGCATAAACTAGAATGTCAATACTAGCACGATAATGTAGATGTTACCTTAATTTTGTACTGGCAGTACACGCCTTGTTTGGGCGGTATAAAAATAAGTCAGTTTATTTATATGTAGCTTAGTCTGGTCCACCAGTATTACTGCAGAAGTTGCTTGGATGTGAAAGAAACGGAGTAAGTGCCCTGCACTTATAGAGAAACTTCATAGGTTTTTGGGTGACAGAACGTTTGAAGAACTGGCCATGGTGGCTAACGTGCCACTAAGGAAACTTGCCGGTTTCATCGAAGCTCGGTAGGGTTCAAACCCACCATTAACGGATCAAGGCAAGCAGGCTTACCTTACATTGTGTAACACAATGGGCCATATGGGCCACCGAGTGAACTTGCCAGCGAACGACAAGCTACCTGCTAACCTAACCTAAATTCCTTTTTGGACTGTCATTCACATGCCCGTATAGTCAAAATCATTTCCAAATTCGAGATTGTTTCGATCACAATTTATTTCCAGGAACGTCTGTTAGCCTTCGGTATTGATACTGAACGAATTCATACTCAGGGTACACACTAAGGCGTTTAACTGATTGCCAAGATGAGAATGGGTAAGAAAGAAATGCTTCTTCAGGACAGCCGTTCTGTTAATAATATAGAGACTTTGCCTGAAGGTGTCAGAGTTGACTCCAGAATATCGGCTACACAACGTTGGGTATCAATGTCGGCCTTTATAGAGACTTTTGTTGAAAGACTTAAAGATATTGCCCCACAAAGACAAATAATCTATAAGTCGCTGGCCATTGAGTGCCAAGCGCGTGTTATCTATGCTCAAGCCATCATAAATCATAACCAATCGAAAATACACTTTTCTTCGAAAAATCATCGTGTTATGGATCATTTATACGCTCATTTTGATTTTTTTACGAAAACGATGCTTGCCAAAGGTCTATCGTAAATTGAGATCTCCACAGAGCCATGCTCAACGATTTTCTCCTATCTTCACTGTAAGAAAATCGACTGACAAAAACTCTGGGTCGTCTAATCTCTCGTTCAATTTAATCGTTCCAGGTTTCCATTTGTAATGTTGTTTAAAGTATGAGTCAATGGCAACAAGCATCTGGTTCTTGAAGTCCGTGCAGAGTATATAACTAAAGATTGCGGGAAGCTGCAACCGGAATTTATGGACGCATACATAATTGGCCATTACAACCCTTCAGTCAGGATTACGGCCTAGCTTCTCACACCACTTATGTTGTGTGTTTTAATTTTATACATGAGTGGCGGGACCTACAGTTTAAACCTACAGTTTAAACTTTTCATGGCAATTTTATTTACTCTCAGAGTTTTTGCCAGAAATCTGCTGAGAGGAAGTCGCCGGAGAAATAAATTTTCTTTTTGAGGTCTGACCTGGGGTATGAACCGTGGCCTTACGTCTAACAAGCCAACACACTACCTACTAGACTACGGCGACTTCAGGAATTTCTGGAAAGACTAATAAAAATACAAGTGATATAACTTGCCGCTGCAAATTCTGACATAAGTCGGACAATCGGTTTCTTGAATTCACGTATCTAATTAGATGTAGATAAGCCTCCGATTTTTGTAGTCCATAAAGATAAGAATACATTCAAAATCTAGTAGCGGCCAGATATGCCGTTTATTACCCCCTCATTCATATCTACACATTCATTCATTTCTTTAATTTCAAAAAGAAAAAATGTGTCCTAAACACAAAATTTAACGGATTTTTTTGATAAAAAAAATGGAAAGAAATTGTGGCGTTTTGCATGGCTCAACGGAACTGACGACAGCTGTTTATGTCATTAACTCTGCTTTTTTCCACCATCAAAACGAAATAAAAAAGCGAAATAAAACGACAAAATGTGAAAATGATGAAAAAAAAAGAAAAGAAGAGAAAAAAATCACTTGTGCCAAGTGACATGAAAAAATCATGTACTTTATGCATCATGGAAATCATCGTCAGTTTTATTTTTTTTTTTCATATTCATTTTCGTTTTCATTTGGTGTTAATGTTCACATGAGGAGTACTTACTTTAGATATGTGTGTATGTGTACTTTTAAGTACATTTTAAAATAATTTCATCTACTCAATTACATACTTTATTTAGTAGCCTACATTCATGCTTTCATTCAGTCGTTCATCCATACATTCACTCATTGATAATGAATAGGCCTAACATTACTTCTTCTTCTTCATCTTATTTTCCAGTTCTTTAATATTAATAACGTACGACTCGGAAACATTTCCTTTTTTTTTCTTCGGTTCATGTTTATGATGGGCCTGCCTCCCTGCCTGTCTGCCTGGCTTTCACAAAAAAATATAATTTTTGATTACCGAATGCGTGTATATTTCTTGAGAAGTTATTCATACGAGTGGATGTATGGTATGAATGAATGAATGAATGAACGACTATATGGTTGGCTGAATGCGTCCAAGGGTGTGTTTCGGTGTTTTGGTGTTATAATGTGGGAACATGTATATGTCATGTGTTAATATCTGACATTATGAATGTCAAGTAATTTGTTATTTTAAATTACGCTGTAGTCCTTGCATTGTAACGTATCAAGTCGTTCCTGTTGTATGATTTACAATTATTTTTAGAAGCAATTATGGAGTTATTTTATTTCGTTTCGTTTTTTTCAAGTGTTAATGTATTTTAAAACACAAAATTTCATTTGTGGCTTCTTATTTTAGAAGCGGAATATGTATGGTATGAGGAAAAGTGTTTATGGAGCCAGTAATCATGAAATGGGATATAAAAATTTAATAATAAAGAGTTCTCCATTAAGTTAAATATCACACAAGTAAACTTTTATTTCAGCATAATGCTTAGGACCTTGCTCTTCTATATGCAATACAATGTCGTTGAAATGACTGCCTATGTGTGGACCATTTGATCCTTTTCTGATTGTTTTCATATTGGTTTTCTAATATTTTCGGTGGTAATTATCGGCGAGATAACTTGGCGAGTGGTGTTTTGGTTTTCATACACTGCAGTCAGAAATTATTCGGGTTCAACATGGTCTTTGGCGTACTTCGGGATGCCGTTCATACATACATACATAATCGGTCATTACAACCCTTCAGTCAGGATTACGACCTAGTTTCTCACACCACTAATGTTGTGTGTGTTAATTTTATACATGAGTGGTGGGACCAACAGTTTTAAAGTCGACTCCGAACGACAGATTTTTGAGAAATTTTTCATGGCAATTTTTTATTTACTCCCAGAGTTGTTGCCAGAAATCTGCTGAGAGGAACTCGCCGAAGAAATACTTTTTGTATTTTATTTTGATGTCTGGCCTGGGGCTCGAATCCTGGCTTTTCGTCTAATAAGCCAACACACTACCTACTAGACCAAGGCGAGATGTATATCGGTAAGCTTAATTCCGTGCTAAATACTTGATGAGTATCCACGTGTTTCCCTCATGTGAATCGTTTTCCTTATCAGAGATAGAAGCGAATACTATTCTGTATATGTGTTCCCTGTGTCTTCAGGGCGCGTTCAGAAAGCCGGTTACTGTACTCAGGCTATATCTGAATAGTCTGAAGCATATCTAAAATCTTTTTTTTTTTTGTAATTAATGTTGTAAGTTTAGTTTGCCTCAAACCTATTTTGCTTGAGTAGAGTGTTCGCATCTTTCAGTTTTTCCTTTTGTCGAGTACACCATTTCAAACCACTTGTACCACTCCACTAAAAGAATTTGACTCTATCAGAGGCGTGGAAGCTCAAGCTCATATGTCTGCTCATTGTCGTGATTTCACTTCTGCTATGGAATCCAGTCGAAGGCGAACCTATATACCTTCTCTAGCTGATTAAGCTTGTCCACACTGACGCATAATATTCTTGAGTTATCATCAGTTATAAGATTGTAATGCTATGTCCCGTTTTTTATATTTCGTGTCTAAGTTGAATTGATCACATTTTTCGATGGCGTAGACTTAGAAGACCGCATGTTTTCTCATTAATTTCGAATATTTTACTGTGAGACCAAACATTGTTGCCCGTATCCTCATCCCATTTATATTTTAAAGATATAGAAGCTCCTAAACATAGTTCCTGGTGTTTTTGATGACTATTTTATAAACTTCGGCTCGGTCGTAATGACACCCACCTACTTATGACATGTTTTAATTCAATTAAAATCTCATTATTGTTCATTTTATGCCCGACTTAAATTGAAGTTGCATAATTAACCTTAAATTAACCCTATTTCTCTTACCCTGCCTTTTTGTTCTACTTACTCCAACTCCTTAAATTTTAGCATTCAGTCAACCACTTCACTTATGAAACTCTTGTTTCCAACTCTTCGACAAAATAAATGTAAACGCCACTTTAAACCATAATAGAGGGAGAGAAAAAAACCTGAAGAAATAATCAACATTAAGTAATAAAGGTGTGTTTGTTAGTGTTGCATGTGGCATATAAAATTTGAGCGTTTCATTATCCTGCTATTGTTTTATATCGCAGTTATTTTTTTTTATTTGTTTTTATTGTTGTTGTAAACTTTAGTACCTTCTACCAACGACCTATTTTTAGCATTTCACTCTTTATAGATTGAAAAGCAACTAAAATGTTGAGCACCGCCACCACTATTAATGCCCACAACTACTGTTGCCTTTACCACCAATAAGGCCTCTGTGGCAAACTCCGTCATGTAAGCTATAAAGGCATAATTGACACTTTTCATTAACATTAACGCCCAAAGAGTGGCATGAGCAATAAACAACAATAACAGCAATTGTAGCAAGTGTAGCAAGTGTAGCAACTGTAGCAATAGCAATACAAGCAACATTAATAGCAACAATTGTTTCAATGTTGTTGTTTTGCTACACGTACCTAGCAAAAATTGTGCATAAATATTTTGAAAACCATTAAATGCCATCAAATGTTGCAGGAATTCAATAGAAAATAATTTATTTATTGCACAGCATTATTGTGGCAGATAGATTTGCAAGTTATCCTTTACAAAATCAAAGATCATACGCCAAAAATTGCATTTACTTGGGGGTCATTTCACAATTTAAAAGTGTAACTTAAGCTGTTGGAAGTAAGGTTAGTATATAAAGGGTCCGCCATATAACTTTTTTTTGAAAATGCTTTAAAAAAAACTACTGAATATTTTCTCAGATTTCTTTTTTTTATTTGAAAGTACAATCCTTCCGGTTAATAATGGAAAATAATTTCATTCGAATGGCTGCCTCGGCTGGCCATGCAGTAGCCTACACCAGAAGATGCCGATTTTGGCAAAAAATCATCTTTTCAGATGAAGCTCATTTTGATCTTGGCGGGTATGTAAACAAGCAAAATTGTCGCATTTGGGGCACAGAAAACCCGCACGCATACATTGAAAAGCCGACGCACACAAATCGAGTCACTGTTTGGTGCGGATTTTGGTCCAGAGGCATAATTGGGCCATTTTTCTTCGAAAATGAGCAAGGAGTGGCCGTTACAGTCAATGGCGATCGTTATCGGGCCATGTTGAACGAATTTTTTTCACAAAAATTGAAGAGGAGGATATTGGCAACATTTGGTTTCAACAGGACGGCGCTACGTGCCACACAGCCGAAGCTACACTCGATGTTTTGCGCCCTGTTTTTGAAGATCGCATTATCAGCCGCAGAGCTGATGTCGTTTGGCCACTTCGATTTGACATCGTTGGACTATTATTTGTGTGGTGCCGTCAAAGATAAGTGTTATGCCGACAAGGCAGAGACAATTGACGCTTTAAAGGACAATATTCGTGAAGCCATTGGTGAAATACAGCTGCACACAATCGATAATATGCTTAAAAATTGGAAAGATCGTGTAGGCCAGCAAGGCCAGCCGAGGCAGCCATTTGAATGAAATTATTTTCCATTATTAACCGGAAGGATTGTACTTTCAAATAAAAAACGAAATTTGAGAAAATATTCAGTAGTTTTTTAAAGCATTTTCAAAAAAAAAAGTTATTTGGCGGACCCAATATTAAAAAAACACAAAACAAGCGTATGGCCATCATAAAAACACATGAGACTACTTTAATAAATTACAATAAAGTCGAATAAAAATTCGAATCTTTAACTCCAATGGGTGTATATGCTTGTGAATAGCGGTTTCACAACTTTTTCAGCACTGACTTGGTGCTTGGTTTGTCAGCATTATAGTGTTGCATTTGAAATCGCCTTTCTACAGTGAAAATGTCACTAAATATCTAAGACTATTAGTACTAATAGAATATGTTTTGAGTATATCGTATCCAGTTTCACCTAGCATTTGAAAATATATTTGGGCAGTAAATTTTCAAAAGTCTAAGTCAACACATTTGCAGGTGATGTTTAGAGGGATGCAGTTTCATTTGGTGCTTGGTCTGCCTAACTATATTTTAAAATAAATCATTAACTTTAATCCATAGTATAGCGGTTGACGAGGTCTGCAACCTTATAGACGCCAGGTGTAGACTTGGGTAAGATTAAATTGATGGCCGTTTCAAAATCATGTTTTACATAGGACCCATAAGATCACGTTGTAATGTTGATAGTACCCATTCCCTTGGAACATATACCAGAATTGTTTGGAATGGTTTTTGAAGATGTGTATTTATCCAAATCACCTTTAGCTAGACACGTTCTGTCAAAAGATTTTGTGTGTTCAAGAGAACTTCGCTGCAGGTTCATAAATATTGTATATTGATACAGGAAATGGTCTTTGGTTTCCTCTTATTCCTTAGTCTTCTTCATTATAGCTTCTGCAAAAGTTTTGGGAGGTATTCCGAGTCTCTTGGTGTGTATATTCTGAAGTCAGTGTCTAAGAGGTCAGAGGTCTACATTTGTCTGTTCTCTTATCAAGTGGGTTTATTGGTCCTTCTTTTATTTTAAAATGAGTAACTTTTATGTAAAACTATTTGTTTGCAGGTCTTTAAAGGTATGCTAATCTCATATACAAATTCATTCGATTTTGCTGATGATGAAATTAAAAAATAAAAATATTTATTGAAAAATAAACCCTATTTCTAAAAAAAATTATAAAACGCTTGTTTATCTTTGAAGTTGTTGTTGTTATCGAATAACCAAAAATAAATATTTAATAATAATCATCATATTCATATTAATTTCGTTTAATAATACCACACATTCATATTCGCATGTTTACTTATCTGTAAACAAAATTTATCTTCAATTATAATCGAATACACAAAGCACCACAACGATTGATGGAATAAATAAACTGAATCTTATCGGAATTCAAATTCAAATTCAAATACAAAATTTAATCCGAAAAATATTTCACGCACTTTAGCTTAATCAGATGCAAATTCCAATTTAATTTTCAACCTACCTTTTGCAAAATCCAGGTATTAAAAACCAAAATCATTTCATTAGATAGACATTGTTGTTGTTGTTATTGTTATTGTTGTTATCATAATCATTATTATTATTGTCATTATTATTGCTATTATTATGGTTGTTGTTGTTATTGTTTATTTAACAAATACAAAATATTTTTGCATTATTATCGATAAATTTTGAAAATTCATTTACTCGACTCCACACAACACAACACAACACAACATTTAGAAAACGACAGAACGATAGAACGACAACAGACAATATGATTTGTGAACAAAATATGCAAACGTACATACATACATACAAAACTTATACCTGTGTGTATATATAAAATCGATAATTCTCCATAATAATCGTTAAAATGACATTTTATCGGTATTCATTTACAATGGAGTATAAACGTTTTGCGATATTTTTCACAAGTGCAACCGAATGAAAACAATTTGACCAAATTAATGTTTCATTATGACAATGTTTTCTGCTGTTTTTTTTTTGTTTTTGGAATTTTCAATGTTAGAAATTAAATGTTTTGTAAAAAAAATTAAAAAAAACAGATATTTAAAGGAATGCAAACATTACCCATCATAGTGACTTTAGCCGCAGCATTATGAAAACATCGAAAAAGTTTAAACACCTTAACTGAGCTGCTTTTAGCATTGCTGTCTTGACAGTTCATATACTGAACAAATACACATTTTCATAGGCATTGTAAAATTCCCAAAAGAAATTGGAAATTCTAGTCGAAATAGACAACAATAGGACTGAAATCATCAAATAATACGCACAACACACGAAGTGTAAAAATATTTCAAACGTAGAGTCATTTAAAAATGAGTTGTTTTACATTGACATGGGCAAGTAACAGAGAAACTGAGGGAAAGTGAGCAAGATATGATTGAAGAGAATTTCTCTAGAAATGGCTTAGTGTAGGAGAGAGGACTTTATTAAAAAGAAGTTCACTTGAGCAGCCACCCGATCTAGGCAATAACCATCATGACTTGACATTTAAAGCATGACTCCACAAGAATCAAACTGAAAGCCTATCTAAAAGTTTAACGAATTTAGTGATGGATCCAATATTTCCCTTAGACTATCTAGAAACGGTAAGCTAAAGGAACAAAGTCTGTGTCGAGCCAGATACATACAAAATTAATAAAGGTGGCTGTATTCTCTTTTCTCTACCGATATCTTAGGAGGGCATTTGTAGATAAGCACTGTCTCTTCTCACATCGATGCATTAGGTAATGTCCTGTGAGAATAGAAACAATGTCAGAGTCATCTCTGCGCCTAATTGAAGTAATGGATTGGTACGTTTCCCATTTCCTAGATGCCGAGGATTTTTCAGCTTTTTTTTTCGCCGTGGGGTAAATTTACCTAACCGCACCATAGAGGAAGTCGTCACATTCTCCGTGTGTGGAGCCCTCACCCACTAAATCCCCACCTCGTCTCCTGTGGACTTGTTTGTGCCCACTCCGGAACTACGGTGGTATTACTTCGGAGTGGAGTCCTTTTGGCCCTTTGGCCTCTTCATGTTTATATCCGCGTCCGGATTGCGAATCTAAAGTTGAGGAGTCATCTAAGCATCTCCACTATTCCTTTCGTCTAAATCATTGTCTCGGTTACGCTTGGCACGTGTGACAGTATCAACTATGCCGACATGCTTACTCGTTCTGCAGCCTCAAGATCTCTCTTTTTCCGTCTCAGAATGCGCTCTACGTAATACACTACCGAGGTCCAATTTTCACTACTCGCAGTCATAACCCCGACAATATTAGCGGCTGTGATCGTCCCAACTATTGACGTCAGTACAGAGCGATAGCTCTGCCAGCGTGCGCACTCGAAAACAGTGTGCTCTGCGTCATCAATTACCTCCCCTTCATCGTAAAGACAGTAAGGGGTGGCGGCCTTGCCCATTCTGTGCAGATATTTTCTAAAATATCCGTGACCGTGAGGACTTTTCAGTGAACAGTAAATGTTTTTAAAAAACGAAAACACGACGATTAGTATTCAGTGGGAGTATACTTACTCTAGCAGATACATTGGCTACAATTACCCGGGATATCTCTATGATCAGAACCCATATTAGATTGACACAGAATAGCTAAAAGACACGCTCTAGGTACTTGCATCATATGTCAATCAGTTGTGAGTTAAACTTTTATTAAATTTCTGGAAATATACACACGTTTTCAAGAGTGGAGTGGAGTGGAGGTTCAAATCCGTGACAACAAAGAGAAAGAGTAGAGAGAGAGAGTAGAGCTTAGCTTACAAAGTTCCAATATAACAACATAAATCACATCCTAAAGAGTAATTTTCCCTGACACTTCTTATTATTTGATTTTCTTTGTTTCATTTTCATCAGATAAATAAATGGTCCCCTGTAGCAGGTTCTAGGATGATAGGGCTGCCATTTGTAGTGAAGAAAACCTTTCTTAAGAAGTGGTGCGGCATGTCTTTTCTGTAAGACACATACATAATTGGTCATTACAACCCTTCAGTCAGGATTACGACCTAGTTTCTCGTCTTTTCTGTAATGTTTGCTGTTAATCCCATACTCTTGGAAGAGGGTGAGAGGTACCTTTACTTGGCGCCGTTTTATTTTCAAAATTTGTTAATCGAAATGAAATTTTTTTTCTTTCTCTTGCTTGGGTTTGAAATTTTGCACTATTACCTCTGTGTTCATAGAAGCTAGAGAAAAACAATTCTCTAACTTATTGGCAACAGAGGGGGAAGGCTATATAAAAGAAACGCCAGGAGCAACAAGTTATCAAACAATACGATACTTAACCAAAGCCTACAATTATAGTTTCCCCTTTTTTTCCTGTCATGTACAGTTTAAAATTTTTTCTAAAATATTTAAAACCATAATCCAAAAACCTCAAATAATTGCATTTAAAACTGACCAGAGTAAATCTCTTCCTACGCCACAATTGACTCTGAGTTTTTGTAAACATTTCAACATGAAAATATAACAAGTATTTCGTCATTATAATAACTCTGGAAAGCAATGCCATCAACCAACAAATTTTTTGGGCCAGTAATAGTTTAAGCCTTAAACGACTCTCTAGATTTGCAAAAAATTAAAAAAAACATCCCCAAGTCTACTTTAATTCCTTTTTTAAATAAAACAAATGTGGTCAAGAGAGGCACGGTAAACCTCAACAAAGAGGGAAAAAAATTGGACAAAGAAAAACATGAGGGAGAACAAATACAAGGGAAAAAAGGAATAAAAATTTGCATGTCAAAAAGTCCCATGCCAAGGCAGACTAGAAAGAGTAGGCCTTGTGATATAAATCTCATGCAAAAGAGGCGGTATAGTGCAAAAGTGTCAACATTTGCAAAGGGATGGAGGTGAAGTAAAACTCTAGGCGAGGGAGTTTGAAAGAATTTAATAGACTTTCTAGGCAAAAATATGATAAATTTTGTGCTTGTTGCACGTTTGCATAACATGCAACATCAAACTTTTTAAGCCACACTACCAAATGTACGCACACTCATGAAACAAAAACGTATTAAACTAAGCCAGAAGTGGCAAGTACTCTCGTGTCTACATGTATATGTACATACGTTCAGGTATTTGTATGTGTATCGAGTACATGCCACAGATGATGATGAAGATATTGCTGACATAAAACTTTTGTTATTGTATAATTAGTTTGTGGCCAAAGCAGAATGTACAAAAAAAAATTAGAAACAAATATCAAGTTGAAGAAGACGAAGTTGCATAAACCGAAAACGACAAAACTGGATTATAAACACTTATTGTTTGCCACATACAAACGAATGCAAGATCATAGGAAGCCTTAACTTACATTAAACACACATTTGTACATAAAATACTCGCACACAACAACAATTTGCAATACTTTTAAGGGATTCAAATACAACACAAACAAGTCTTAAATGAATTGAGTTATAAAACCCTAAATTATCTGCATTTGCAACTTTAGTACGACACATGCAACAAATCTCTCTTGGATATTTGTGAAATCTTTAGATATCAATATGTTCCAAAAACAAAATTTTGATTATGGTAGCTGGAGATAGAGATTCGAAGTGCCCTACATAGCAGACTGGATATAATGAAAGCAATAGATCGTCGAAAAGTGTTATATCAGGGCCTACTTTAGACTTCATTATTATCGAATTTTTAAATTAAAAATCTATAAAAATATCTATCAAGAAAGAAAAACACTTATTGTCAAGTTTGTTTCGGTAAGCCTTGCAGGATGTGAACAAGCACTTTCTTTACTTTTTTAATAATGTGGTTTTCTCTGCTGAAAACTAGTCAACATTATGAGACTTCCAACATTTATTAAAATATTTAAATCTATTGTACCACTAGTAGTCCTATTTCAACTACTATTGCTACTACTATTACTACTACTGCCAATATTATTACTATTACTGTTATTACTACTACTATACTACTGCTACTATTATTATACTACTGCTACTATTACTTTACTACTGTCACTTTTACTATACTGCTGCTATTACTATTACTATACTACTGCCACTTTTACTAACCTGCTGCTATTACTATACTACTGCCACTTTTACTATACTACTGTTATTACTATTACTATACTACTGCCACTTTTACTAAACTACTGCTATTACTATTACTATACTACTGCTAATATTGCTATACTACAGCTACTATTGCTATACTACCACAACTATTTCTGTACTACTGCTCCTATTACTATACTACTATTACTATACTACTACTTTTACTATTACCTCAACGACCCTTACGACCATTTGTTCCAATTTTTTCATAGAAAAGTACAAATAATACATTACACTAGCGAAATCGAAATTTTTAAGTAAATAATTTTATATCATACCAAAAATGCAATTTTTTCTTAAATTGTTTTATATGAAATTCGATGTACGACTTACGACCGATGACCAGGAACCTATTACTATTACTATACTACTGCTAATATTACCACACCACTGCTATTACTATATTACTACTAATGTTACTACACCGCTGCTACTATTAATACACTACTGATACTCAAGTTTTACTACTACTTCCATTACTATACTACAGATACTATTGCTATACTACTGTTACTATTACTTTACTACAGCTGCTATTGCTATACTACCGCAACTATTACTGTACTACTGCTTCTATTACTATACTACTGCTACGATTGATATACTACTGCTGTATTACTATACTACTGCTAATATTACTATACTACTGCTAATATTACTATATTACTACTACTATTGCTACTCCTATTACTACTAG
Organism: Sarcophaga variegata; assembly: GCA_932273835.1. Lineage (NCBI taxonomy): Eukaryota > Metazoa > Arthropoda > Insecta > Diptera > Sarcophagidae > Sarcophaga > Sarcophaga variegata. The sequence goes on from OW026361.1 coordinate 104,295,412, forward strand.
TATTACTGTATTGTTAATATTAATATTACAACTGCAATTGCTATAACTATTACTACTGCTACTATTATTACTACTGCTATTACTACCGCCATTAACATTACTGCTTTTATTGCATAACCATTACTTTTACTACTACACTCGACAAGACTTTAAAGGTTACTTATAAACCATTTTGTTCTTAAATCCATTTAAATTTCTCCATCATATGTAGCGTATCTCTTAATCATTTTATATCTCTTCCAATTATTATAAAACACTCGTCTGTCTGTAGCTTTTTATCACAACGTGATTTACGGTCTTCATTTGGTCAAACCTCTGGTAGAGTGATAAGCATGTGTTGAAGCAAATATTTCACTTTCGGAACACATTTTCACACAAAGATATCCAAAAAGAAGAAATTCTTTACGAAAATCAACAAAAATCTTTAGGAAATGAAAATTTCTCTGTGTCTCTTTAATTAGAAAATACAGTTTCGAAATCCATCATTTGAGGAGCTAATGATTTATGGGGTTTATTTTGTGAATTCAATCTATAGTTTTGTAGGTTTTAATACATTTCGAAAAAGATAAGAAATAAACTGTGTTATAATTTTATTTTTCTATTGTTTCTTACAACATTATTTGGCAAAAGGATATTGGATTATACGATCCCTTTGGCAAAATGATGTTGCCATTGATTTTTTGCTATTAAGGATATTTCTATTAATTAAAGTTTTAAATTTTTAATCTTTAATATGCTTGTTTTCGTATTTTTGTTTTTGTATTTTTAAAATATTTCTTTTAAAAATAGCACTTTAGACTCATTATTTTACAATAATAAACACGCAATAAATTTCACTTAATTAAACGCTACTTTACAGTCATTAACCATATCCTTTCGAATAGAACCAAGTAATTATGGAAAACCTGGTTCAACTAAAGAAAAATGACGCCATGTGTTTACAATAATTTCGACTTTTATGGATTCGAATTCTAAATTATTATAGAATTAAAAAACAAAAAAACAAAAATAATTCTAAACCACACACTTGAAATCAAGAGGGTTGGTGTTGTTCCAAATTGTTTACATCTGTTTAAAGGTCACGATGTTTGAATCTTAAAACAAAGTGAGAAGACACAATAACGCCAGTAGCGTGTCAATATTGTGTTTTCTACCCCTACTGTCACCACAGACGGTGTTTGTTTTGACAGTCCCATAAAAATATTTGAACATTTTGTGTTTAAATTAGATTTTGTAACTCTAAACAAATACATACCATAAGAAACTGATCATTTTTAAATAATATTTTTAGAATCTTTTAGAAAAATAAAATAACAAACCCGAAGGAAATGAAAAAATTATTTATAAAATTTATGATTTGAAGGAGAATCGAAATTATTTATTTATTTACTTTATTTTAGAGAGAATGTCACAATTTGTTTCAGTTTTAAAATATTTACAGAAATAGATTGAAGCTCTCAAAACAAAACGTCATCAAACGTCGAACAAAAATTTATGATTTCTTGGGATAGTAAACAGTTTTTAATCAACTTTTGTTGATATGGCATAGCAAGCTGCAAAGTGGATGGTTAAGAGTACTATTCTCCTCTAGGACAGAAGGATAACAAGGTTATAAATTAGGCCTTACATTATCAAATTAGAGTAGATTGTTTTAAAAGAAATGTATAGAATGTATTAAAAATATAAAAATCAAAGCATGCTATGCTAAAGCAGAATATCTTAGAATAGAGAAGGTTAGGTTGGAGTAATGCATATTTTTTTTCTCTGCCATAAGTCTATTTCAAATATCCGAGAATAGAGAAGGTTAGGTAGGAGTAATGTATGTATATTTTTTTCTCCGCGTTAAGTCTATTTGAATATGAACGCCTTCAATCGTCACCACTACCCTGTACTGAATTAATTTTTATTACTTTTCTTTGCAATTTTTCTAACATGTGTACGACAAGTGATTTTTATAATATTAAACAAAACAATTCCGAAATTTATTAAATTAAACTTTGATCTGTTAAGAACCAAAAACAATAAATAAAAATAAAAACAAAACAATAAAATTATAAGTAAGACTACAAATTTATTATCATTTTAAATTGGCCATTTAATATTATTAATAATACGTTTTCATTTCTTAAACAAAATGACTAATAAATGGAAAACAATATAGTAATCGCGTAATAAAAATACGAAGGCTGGGTCAAAATGAAGAAAACATCGTGTCTATTATTGCCGTTTTCTTAATAACATACTTTTACACAATTTTAAAAATTCAGTTCCATCCAGTTGTCTGCGTATAGTTACATATTTTATTTCCATTTGAAAATTGCCTTCAATACTCTCATCCGCGTCCTTACCAGGTTGTGAAACTGCCTTTGCTTTCTTGGAACACGATTTTACCATGACTTCAGTCCACTGCTTTTACTTTTTCTTTTTTCTGAGGCGTGAAGAGATAAGTAAATATCCCATCTGTGGTTACGAATCAACAGAAAAACTCTACTTTAATTCAGTGAAAAATCGTCAACCGCTCTATTGAAACTATTTAACGGCTATGGCGCTAATTTTTTCTATTGAGCGCAAATGCGGCTCTCAGTACAACTTTCTTATTTCCAAAATTTTGCTCAGTATGTGACTTGTGCTGATGTAAGTACCCTGCACTTCAAAACAGACGTCATCGGTTTTTGGGCGACAGAACGTTTGAAGATCCAGGCATGAGGGCTAACGAACATGCCACTAAGGGAACTGACCGGTTGCATCCAGAGAATGGTGTTGTTCAAACTCAAACAAGCTTTTTAACACTTTTTGAAGTGAATATCATTTTACACCATTTCTTAAACGTTTCGGGAGTGAACATCTTATCGACAAATCACTATCTTGTTTATCGTGATTTACGGATCCCTTAAACTCTGCCATACTATATAATGTAGGAAGACACTCCCTTAGAGAAGAATTTGGTTTTGATATTGGTTGGACTGACAACGTTTAAATGAAAACATTTGGTCAATTCACACAAGCCGTTGTATCGTTGTATTCATTGTATTTTTGGAAAAACATACAACAGTGTATGATTGTTGTTGATATTTTTCATATAAAACTTCGATACACTTATACACATTTTTTCCATATGTTGTATGTTAAAAGTTGTATTGGTTTCGTGCTATCAACTTATGTGAATGAAAAAATGTGTATATGTTTTCATATGTTTTTAAAAAGTTGTGTTGGTTTCAGGCTATCAAATTGTTTAAATGCCACGAGATACACAATACAGCATAGCATTGAGCGTTCACAAACAAACAAATATATTCAATACAACATACACGATACAAAGTCGTGTGAATTGCCCAATTAATTTACAATTGTAGTGGCCGTAGGTAGTGTGTTGGTTGTTATTAGACGTGAGGCTATGTTTCAAACCCCCCAGGTCACACATCTCAAACGAAACAAATTATGAAAAAAAAATTCGACGACTTTTTCTCAGCAGATTTCTGGAAAAAACTCTGAAAGTAAATAAAATTGCCATGAAAAGTTTCTCAAAAATCCTATCCCATCTAAAGGGTTTTAATGCCCAGTTGTGTATTTATGTACGTATTGAATTGCGTAACGGTAACCAGTTCATTATAAATTTAAAAATTAATTGAGTTTGTTGTGGTTCCGTTAATTAAAGAAAGCAACAACATTGGGACTTATAACTTAAAACATCTGTGTTTTAGTGTTGCTAGTTTTGTTTAAAGTATAGGCTAATTTTGGCACTGCCCTTGTAAATACTGATTTGTCATAAAGATTTAAAAATATTACAATTAATATTGTGAATACTACTATCCCTTATGTATATACATTTTTTGCTTATATTTTATTTTGTCATTAAAATATTCCAGATTATCATTTTACTTTCTCGTATTGTAATTATTTTTGTTTTTTATTATTGTTTTTCTAAATAATAATTGTTTTCATTTCAGTTCGTAAAGTCAGTGAATGGCTCATATAATATTTATTTATTATATCATATTCTAATGAAAGTTATTTTTAAACAGTAATTTAATGAATGATTTTGTATAAAAATGTTTATCTTTTTCTTTTAAATATCACGAAAACCCTATTATTATAAAGTGGTTTGGAATTACTAAAAAGAAAGAGGTATTTTATCAAAATTAAAGTAATGACAATAATAAGAATAATTTGACAAAATTTTACAATATATATTATGGGAAACAGATCCTACAATAATAGGAAACAATGCATTTTGTGAATATAATGGGTGATTTTTTAAGAGCTATAGGAAAATTTTTCAAAAAAAAAACACATCAAATTGAGAAAAATGCATGAAATCTTTATTTTAATCGATAGTACGGTCCATATAATATAATGTTTGAAGATTATTTCATGCAAATGTTGACCGCGACTGCGCCTTAAATGGTCCATCCGCTTAGTCCAATTTTGGCATACTCTTTTCAACATTTCGGCCGGTATCTCACGAATAAATGCTTCAATGTTTTCTTCCAATGCATCAACTGAAGCGGGCTTGTCTGTATAGACATGAGCTTTAACATAGCCCCACAAAAAATAGTCTAAAGGCGTTAAATCGCACGATCTATGCGGCCAATTGACCGGTCCCGAACGTGAAATAATAATAATAATGATGCCACCAGCCCATAAACCGCACCAAACTGTGACTTTTTCTGGATGCATTGGTAGCTTTCGACAATCGACAATTCTGCTTATTTACGTATCCATTGAGCCAAAAATGAGCTTCGTCGCTGAACACAATTTTTCGATAAAGAAGTGGATCTTCGGCCAACTTTCCAAGAGCCCATTTACCAAAAATTCTGCGTTGCGGTAGGTCGTTCGGCTTCAATACTTGCACCAGCTGTATTTTGAAAGGCTTCACACATAAATCCTTCCGCAAAATTTTCCACGTTGTTGAGTAACAGAGGCCCAATTGCTGCGAACGGATACGAATCGATAATTGATGGTCATCATAAACACTGGCCGATACAGCTGCGATATTTTCTTCAGTTCGCACTCTACGTAAGCGTGTTGGTGGTTTAATGTCCAACAATGTAAATTTGGTGCGAATTTTAGTCACAATAGCCCGAATAGCCGCTTCAGTGGGTCGATTAAACTGACCATAAAATGGAAGAAGCGCGCGATGAACTTTCTTAACAGAGCACGCATTTTGATAATAAAATTCAATGATTTTCAAGCGTTGTTCGTTTGTAAGACGATTCATGGTTAAATTATAGACCAAACTGAAGATTTTTGACAGTGAAACAAAACACGAAATGTGCGTGAGCTGTTTAAACCAGTGTTGCGAAAAAGATAATAGCTAAAAATCACCTGTTATATATTCGGTTGTTGTATTAGGTATAGTGGTAAGGAACCTTGCTCATTGAGTTCTGCTCTTTCCTAAAAGATTTGCTGTATCCTATGGTGTTGTTTCCTTATGTTATTCTCTCCATGCATACAAGACCTCTATCTTTGGATTATTTGTGTATGAAATAAGGTCTCTTCCTTAACTTAATTGGCCACTACCAGCCTTCAGTTCAGGATTACAACCTAGTTTCTTACTGCACCCATGTTATGTGTTGTTAATTTTTTTCATAAGTGGCGGTACCTATAGTTTAAAGTCGACTCTGAACGACAGATTTTTAAAAAAATATTTCATTGCAATTTTATTTACTCTCAGAGTTATTGACAGAAATCTGCTGAGAGGAAGTCGCCTTGTCATACCGTTCACAACCGTTGTATTGTAACAAATACAATAATTAATTAAAAAATATTTTATTATGCATGCATGTTTACCACAAACAAATTTATTCAAATCGATAGCATTTTGGATCGAAACAACCTTCAAAGAGTTTAAAATTATGCTGTAAACAATTCCACTGTATTGTTTAACACGAATTATTTGAGCATCATCATCATTCAATCTTCTGCTGAAGTTTCTCTCTTTATTTACCACCAAAAAAAAGAGGCCCGTTTCTGGTTTTACAAATTGGCCCCCATTATCAAATATGTATTCTCTTTATTTCCATTTTTCTCTTCTCTTCTCCTGCCTGCTGCTCACTGAACTATTGGGAGATAATGCTGTAATAAATAATGTATAGAGGCACTTGAAAATAATTAGAAACACTTAAAAAAAAAAGATTTTTAAAGTCTCGTGCTTAACGTCATTGATTTTTTTCTTTTGTTTTGGGAATGAACACTCATGGTGATAAGTAGGGGATCACTCTTATCTACCAACAACAAGTAAACAAAGAATAAATATTTTAAGCGATTATTTCGCATACCATAGTCTACAATTGAAAACAATACAATACTTCCTTTGACGGGGAGCGTTTTATTGATTTAAATTTCTTATCGTCGCTAGTACTTTACATTTTTTTATTTTATTTTAAAGGTTATCAATCTCTATGCCATAACCCTCTCAATCTCACATTCACTCTCTGGCTCTCTTTCAATATTTATTTATTGGGAGAAGGAGAACATGTGTATTTCGAATTATTTTCTGCGATAGTGCAGTAATGACGAGGGAAGCAACACTGCTGCCGAGATACACTACATCACAATACAAATACATCACATACAATACATCACAATCATAAAAGCTATGGAAAGCTTTAGACTCTAAAGCTCTCTAAAGTTTAGAGAGAGAAAAATACCGTAGAAAGTTAAGTGTAGGATACCTGATGTCCTACGTAGAATTCGTTTTTATTCTCTACAATAGAGATGGCGTGCTCAAGTACTATTCATATGTACTATTTCCTTAATCTGAATCTCGGGACAGAGAGATATCTTTGAAAATGATAAACTTAAAGGACTTGTGCGACAGATAAGGAATCTGTCATTTGCTGATCTATGATTCATAAGTCAAGAATGAAATCTGATAGAAGACACAGTATAAGTGAAATTCCATCTCCATTTTTGCGGGTGGAACACTGAAACTTCTGAAGATTCTGAGCAATTCCCAAATTCATGGCTGTGTACACCTAGAGCCTGAAGGGAGATCCAAATCATTAGCACCGATAGTTTTGGAACGATCATATGTAGCTTCTGTTCTTTCATGTTGGAGGCCTTTTAAATGAAAATTTTAATTCCTTGAGACAATTTGAACGGCTCCAAAGAGAAAAAGGGTCAGTAGAGAATGGATCAAATGTTTTTTAAGGTTATCACATTTCAATTTTTTATATGTATAGTGGGTTAGATCAGCCGGGATTGTTATTTCTTTCGTACGGTGTACCATTAATCGAGCAGTCGCCATAGTCTTGTAGGCAATATGTTGGGTAATTAGACGTCAGGCCCCGGGTCAAATCCCAGGTCAGACATATCCAACATGAAATAAGAATATTTCTTCGGCAACTTACTCTCAGCAAAACTGCAGAGCTGATGAACTTGCCAGATGGGGCACGACCATCGAACTCTCCGATGAGTTCTCGAATCTGGGCATACCTATGAGGACCTGCAAGCTCATAATTGATAATGCGGTCGTCGATTCCGTCAACGTCAGGTGGGCGGCCTCGGAAACGGGTAGAACGGCTCGTAAAATCTGGCCAAGGCTGGAAGAGGGGCGCACAATGACCAAGGCTGGAAGAGGGGCGCACAATGGGTCTACTTAAACTCCAAAGGGGCGCGCTCAGTGTAGTTGTCGGTGTCATTACGGGGCATTGCATTATGGGTACGCATGCGCATTGGTCTTGGACACCTTGCTAACGACTACTGCAGAAGCTGCAGAGATGAGGAAGAAAAGGAGACTGTCTCTCACCTGCTGGGTACATGCCCGGCTCTTTGCCAAAGGAGAAGGAAGTACTTGGGTACTTACTACATGGATGATCTGGACGAACTGTCAAGGATTGACATTGGCAGCCTGAATCGCTTCATCAGGAGCTCCGAGTGGTTACGAGACTAGGGGATAACGGATATCTGTGGTAGCACAATGGGCCCAATGCGGCCTAAGTGAGTTCATCCAAACATTTTTTTCTTGGATGGGCAGCCACCTCTACCTACCTACTCTCAGCAAATTTCAAAAAAATCTGTCGTTTGCCGTCGACTTTAAACTATAACATGTATAAAATTAACATAAAAAAACTTAACTGGTGTGAGAAACAAGGTCGTAATCCTGTCTGAAGGGTTGCAATGATCAATTATGTTATGTTATATTACTTATGGAGTCAGGACAGAGAGATATGATGAAAGAAATGCAACGGTGGATAAGAAATCAGTCAATCAGGTTAGTTATTTTTCTTTGCACCACTTTTGCAAATGATATACTATGTATCGATTAAAAATTTATTCATTTTTGATCAATTCACTAAATAAAAACCTTCTTTTGACACACCCAGTACCCAGTTGTGGTTTTCGGTGTTTTCCTTCAATGTGTTGCAAACATCTGTTCAAAACCCCATGTGTATTTTCCAACATCTTTGTAGGTTTGTAGGGTATGGTGAAGATGACCACTAAAATAAAACTAAAAAAACCCACTTAAAGAGAGCTAATACAGAAGTACACTTAACTACTGGTTTGCGATTCACATGTGAAAGCATGTTTTAATATGTTTTTCACTGTGTTTTCATAAATTTTCTTTCAAATGTTAAACAAGTTCGCAGTGTTTATAAGTACAAACGATCTCTCTTACATGCTCATTTGCTGAGAGTTGTTTATTTACAATTTGTATTTATTACTCTTATTGTTGTTATTGTTGTTGTTAGATTTAATACTAAAGAGTATCATATTTCGCAGTTTTAAAAACCTGATTAAATTTTAATGTTTAAAAATATAAAACAAGCACAAGTTCAAACAAATACCATAGCTTAGCCAGTCGGCAGACAGACGTAGTAGCCATAGAGTCATAGAATAGATTTTTGTTTTGCAATTAGTCGCTATTGCCGTTTCAAAGAACAATGTCGTGGACGCGTTGTATTTTTCTGCGCATTTTATTTACTTTACTTTTAAGTTTCAATTGTAATACGGACGTTTTGGCTGCCGAAAAATCTACGAAAGATTCAAATACCTGGTCATTCTCTTTGGGCAGCGTGCATCTATTCGATATACCCAAATTCGGTGGAGCACTTTCATTATTCGGTGTCACCGAAAGCAGTGAACGCAGTGTAAATTCAGTGGAAGATAATAATTATTCGAATGAAGTGACCATTGATCCCGATATAGTTGAAGATTCTCTATTGAAAACGGTTGGTTTTTGAAAATGGAAAGTGTTTCTATTTAATCTCTGGTGTGTTTAATTGTGTTTATTTTAGCCCGACTTAATTAAAAAATATGGTTATCCCTCGGAAATACATAGTGTTGTAACCGATGATGGTTATATTTTAGAAGTGCATCGTATTGCTAAACCAGGCGCTATACCCGTCTTGTTAACCCATGGCTTGTTGGATAGTTCAGCCACATGGGTATTAATGGGACCAAATAGAGGTTTAGGTAAGTAAGATTTATTTAATTTACGTTTAAAAAAGAGACAAGATGGGGAATGCTAAACTCTGTTTTATGATGCAGAACTTCATTACACGGAATGAAGTCAAAAGCGGACTGATTTCATTTTGCTATAGTGGAATATGTCTGACTTTGGCCTTACCTTATCCGGTTTTTAGTATAAAGGTTATGAGGTCATATAAAAAGTCTTGGTATGATTTTATCGCTTGATGCTGTTGGCCAACGCAAACTCGATTATGTATAAAAACCACGTGTTTGGAAGGTGATATATCAGGTTATTACTTGGGTGAAGGCGGCTTTTTATAGCGTGGCTTGCGTAAAAAGTTACATTGATTTGAAATTGTTTGAAAACACCCACTATACAGCTTTTTTACTATAAAAAAGTTAACAACGATGCAAGGACTTGGCGAAAATTTCGAAAACTCCGACTCCATGAGTGGTTTGCATGATTTCTTCTGAGAGACATGAAAATACTTGGCTTTGTCATATAATAAGCAGTGTTTATATTATTTGATATCAACAATTCCTGCCAGATACTGCAGTCTACTGGAACAGCAGGCTTAGTGAGCCAGCAAACCATTACTTTACTATATACAGTCACACAGATACGTACGTACGCGAATGTAATATTTAGTGATGAGAACAAATATTATTTGTTCGACTGTGACGGAAAACAAAAAATTTGTCGCAAAAATCAGTTGACTTGTCCATATATTATAATTTTTAAAAAAATTATTTTTAGGGGGGGGGGTACGTATAATTATCTGTGTGATATATTACAACCCTTCAATCAGGATTACGAACTAGCTTCTCACACCACTTATGTTGTGCGTATCATTTTTATACATTAGTGCCGGGACTTACAGTTTGAAGCCAACTCCGAACAACAGATTTTTTTGAGAAACTTTTTATGGTTATTTTTTATTTACTCTCAGAGTTTTTGCCAGAAATCTGCTGTGCGGCAGTCGCCGAAGTAATATTTTTTCATATTTCGTTTTGTTCGAGATACCTGAGCTGGGGTTTGAACCGTGGCCTCATGTCTAATAAGTCAATACACTACCTAGTAGACTACGGAGATACGACACCATCAAATTATCAGACGTGATTTTTTTTGCCATTTAAACGATCTCAATGATCTCAAATTGGTATCAAAAGTATGTTGATTATAGATTATCATGAAGGGTTAGGGGACGTTTGCAGATTGTGCGGTACTATTTGGGAATAAAATCCAGGCTTTAAGATATATTTACAGTTCATTAGACCATTCGGCAAAGAGTATTATTTCAGATGTTTGTTTAGAAAATCAGGCAAGTTTATAGTTCAGTTTCAAAATAGGTTCTTTCAAGTTTTTTTTAATACTTGAATGCCAAACCTGAGGTTGATTACAGGTTATTTCATGTAAAGAACATTCAGCCAGAACCTTCGAAGTAATAGTCAGCCGTTTAATATAGTACTTTTGGGGATTTGTCGAATTCTTTACTTGTATTCCAGAAGTTGTCAAAAAAGTACCTTCTGTGCGTTCTATTTAATGTAAATTCCTCCATAATTTCTAAATATAAATGACCCTGTAGTCTTTACTTGTATTCCAGAAGTTGCCAAAAAAGTACCTTCTTTGCGTTCTATTTAATGTAAATTCCCCCATAATTTCTAAATATAAATGACCCTGTAGTCACAATTACGAAAGAAAGAACTTTTGCAGGGGAATTACTTTAACCGACTTTGCTTTACAATTTCTCAAAATATCACACACACTTAATGATTAAAATGTTTTTAATTTATTTTTCTGTCTGTCTGTTACAGCTTATCTGCTGTATGACAAAGGTTACGATGTATGGATGACGAATGTGCGTGGCAACACTTATTCCCGGAAACACATAAAATACACACCGAAACATGCTACATTTTGGGAGTTTTCATTTCATGAGATGGGCAAATACGATTTACCAGCCACTATTAATTATGTTTTAAACCAAACCGAACACAAGCAATTACATTATGTGGGTCATTCCCAGGGCACGATGACATTTTTCATAATGTGCAGTGAACGTCCCGAAATGTGTGACAAAGTAATGCTAATGCAGGCCCTGGCACCGGTCGCCTATATTAAACATGCCAAAAGTCCCGTAGTGGAGTTTTTAGCTTTCTTTAGTGAACCTTTGGCGGTAAGTAGTTTTTTTCTTCTCTTAAGTTTAATGGAAATAATTTTTCATCATTCTTTTTATTTCAGATACTTTTAAGACTTATTGGCGCCCATGAATTCTTGCCCAGCAATGAATTCATTAAAATGTTCAATCAAATCATATGCGATGAGGATTCCATCACTGAAGCCATTTGTTCGAATGTCATGTTTCTGGTGGCTGGTTTCGATAAGAAACAAATGAATGAAACCATGTTGCCAGTGGTACTGGGTCATGCTCCTGCGGGGGCCTCCACCAAACAAATGCAACACTATGGCCAATTGAAGCGTAGTGGACATTTTCGTCAATACGATTATGGCTGGATACGTAATCATTGGCGTTATGATTCTATTTCACCGCCCGAATACAAGCTGAACAATGTTAGGGCCAAAGTGGCATTACATTATTCTATCAATGATTGGCTGGCCACGCCAGAAGATGTTGAAAAACTGCATCAACAACTGCCGAATGTGGTGGGCAAATTCAAAGTCAACTATGCTGACTTCAATCATTTGGATTTCGTGTGGGGTGTTAATGCCCAAGAACTGCTCTACAATAAAATGCTGAAATTAATGGAGATGATAGAAACGGGGGTGTTTTAATGCCAGGCAAGTTAAGGTCATAGTTTAAGGGAAATTTTGTATATATTTTGTCACAATTAGTTTTTAAGGATTAATAAGTTTATAAAAAAAAACAGAAGCTACAAGAAAAGAGACTTCCTCTCTGATCTACTATTCAATACTATTTATTATTTGGTACTAAATTTTTATAAACAAAACAATAAAGAACACTTTTTATTTAAGTTAACTTAACGTACTTTTTTCTACTCGACATTGTTCTGTAATAGAAAAGGATTTCGGAGTAAAGCTAGCGTCGTAGGAGTTCAGTAACTGTCGGGTTTGAAATTTCTCGATGCCATGATAGGCAATTAGTTTAGCAACTGATGATGCTCATGCCTTAAATTGGACAAACAGACCAAGTTGTTATAAGTATCAGCTTTCTACTTCATTTTTAATTTATTCTTAAATAATTTCCAATTTATTTAGTTTTTTTTTTTCTTAATTCTTTACAGTTTATTAAATAATTTTTATGAAATATTTCATAAATTCTCTGGTTTTTTATACAAAAAAAAAAAAGAAAAATTCATCAACACTTTGCATTTTAAGCAGTTTAAAATAATTTCCCATAATCTTTTGTACTTAAAACCAATTAAATTGTATTTAAGTTGGTCGATTTCCTTTTTTTAAATTTCCTTTTTTTTCTTTTTAATAAAAAAAGAATTCAATTTTCCTGTGTATTTAGTAACCCATAATTTTGATCATAAATATGAAACAACTATTGGCTGTTGTAATACATTTTATTTATGCAATACAATCAGGCAGACATACATACATATATACATATTTAAAATGAAATGAAATATTTTATTTTATTTTAAATATTGTAAATATATGGAACAGTTTTTCAAATTAATAAACATACAGAGTACATGATGATAGGAAATCAAAAGTGTCTAACAAAACTTAGGAAATGTTGTAATGAGGATTGGTTAAAAGACATCATAAAATCCACAAATTTATGCTGGGCATTTGCATTATGTAGTAGTAGTCCAAATTTACGAATACCTACACCATCTTTCTGATTACGCCAAGTATTAAGGCGCTATTCTTTATACGAAACTGAACTGCCAGTGCAACATTAGTGGATTTAATCCCTAGGAACTGCAAATTGGATATACAAAATCATAATAAGTTCGTTACTCGCATTAGAGCGATGGAATGCTGGCCTGCGGCAAGGGAGAACACGATGATAAGGGTGCTTAGACGGGTTCAGAGATCGAACAATTTTGGCTTTGCTGGATTTTCTGAATCTCTCGCTGTATTACTATATTTGCGCTCCATCGACTTATTTATTCTGTGTTCAATATCCTGCAGTGAAGTACGTGGTGGACTATAGGAATGCTGGAGTGTTGAATATTAAGGATTTTCACTACACTTTCGAACGGCCATCATTCTATAGCCGATTACTGTTACTCCCTAACTTAGCTTTGACAGCAAATTCGACGCAAAAATCCCTTTACTTTTGGCATAGAATTGGGGTAACACCATCAACGGCTTCGATATTAATGTCTGCTGAGATGCTCCAAAATGGATTATGACATTGGTTCCATCGTATTCTTGGTTTATGTCTTCCTGTTAGCTTAAGTATCTGCAAGAATGAGGTTTTTGTCATTCAAAAGGCATGCTTACTACTACCACGTAAAGAAATGCAAGCCCGCATCTGTATGTGTGTAAACAGCGCTATTCCCGCTGACAATTCGCGCACTACCATCCCTCAGTTGATGAGTGTGCCGACCTTCATTGAATATCCATTACCTTTTTTCAAAACCACCGGGGTTTGTATGGGAACGATAGGGCCGACGAATTGGTGACAACACATTTTACTTGAAACAGGTTGATTTTGATGGAAGGGTGTCATATCATATCGTGGGACTGTAGAGTCGCGAGGATTATTTGGCCTGAATATTATGCCAGGCCCTCTCTTTGGTTTATAAACCACAAGAGGAGATATAACTGGTGTAACTTATCTACTAAGCGGCGATGAGGAAGAGCAGACAGTTGAATATTTCCAATGCGAATGTCCAGCCTCTTGAAACCAATGGGTATCATTAGTAGCGAGGATTATTTAGCCTGAACATTAAGTCTGGCTTTCTATTTCGCTTATAATCCACAAGAAAAGGGGTAGCTGGTGGCGATACTTATTGGGCACTGGCAGATACGACGCTATACCCGATAGAGCTGTTATGGTTATGTTCTATGCAACGTTGTAAAGTCTTTAGTTCCTATTTGATGCCGCCCAGACTCATTACATTTTCCACTTCAGGTATTTCAATCGGCTGAAATGGTTGTAAACATCATGCGGTTCAACCAGTTCAGGTAGTCTCAGGAAACCACTTGATATGAACTATATCACAATTATGAGCGCGCACGATAAAAAACTCACCAACCAGGACCTCAAATTGTTGAGCTTTATAATCGCATTGCATTGAGATGCACCTACAAAGGTTTTTAATTTTTAAACCTTGAAACTCTCAATACCTTCCATTTTTCTTGCCATCACTGTATAATTCTTTACTAGTGTACGGGATGTATGTGTGATTTTCATTCACTCCAATCATTTATGGAGTATGTTAATCATAATAATGATTTTTACTTATTTTCCTTACTTTCAATAAACGAGTAGAATTACAATAAAATATTATGAAAACTGGGTTTTTCTACATTTTTTTCCCATTCATTCTCTCTGATTTTACCACAAAATTCATTAAAATATACTCGACGATAAACGACTCTACTTTAAATAGTAAAAATATTTGTAAAATATTTTCTTAAATTCTGATGTACTCTGATGTATTTTTTGATGTATTCATTATGGATGCAAAACACATACAGATATTAAAATAAATATGAATACTTACAAATCGAAGTGATGAGGGAAGGAGACCCAAATTAATAATTAAGAAGAGAATATAAAATTAATTGATCCTGCTGCTTATGGGAAAATGTGTAGACAGGAATTGTAGTTGCCATAGTCTAGTAGGTAGTGTGTTGGCTCATTAGACGTAACCCTAGGTCAGATATCTCCAGAAAAAAGGAAATATGTGAAAATATTTCTACGGCGACTTCCTCTCTGCAGATTTCTGGCAAAAACTCTGCGAGTAAATAAAAAATTGCCATGGAAATTTGCTAAAAATCTATCGTTCGGAGTCGACTTTAAATTGTAGGTCTCGCCACTGATGTATAAAATTAACATAAGCAACCTAAGTGGTGTGGCAAGCTAGGTCGTAATCCTGACTGAAGCGTTGTATTTGCATATGTAAGAAGTCACGGATTTCGTTTTTGAACTTTAGATGTTCAACATGCCCCACTCTATCGATACAGGATTTCAATTGCAATAAAAACAAGATCACAGCCTGAGATGATTTATTAGGGAAGTAAAAATAGGAGAGTAAATCCTAGACGCCGTGTAATAACCAGCACAGTGAAACAGAGTTCTGTATCAATTTTTGGAAATATGTACATTGAATATGTGTGAAGTTCTACTAGATTCTGTAAAAAATAATTTCTCTCCTTTTGCCTTACAAAACTATTGCTGGATGACAACAACTGTCTCTTTGTAACCAGTCAAGTAGCTACCACAACGATACAGACAGCGTATGTAAGCATACTTTGCTTTGCCTAGTACATCTGAAAAGTATTTTATAATCGAGTACCACGTATGTACATAAAACGAAGGCATTGAATTGTAAAATCAGTTTAAATATTTAAAAATTAAATAATCATTTACGAACTCTATTCAATCAATACATTTTAGAGTAAATTATTCCAATAAAAACACAAAACATATGTGGGTGTGTGTATGTATTTACGTTTTAAGAAAATTATTTAAATTTTAATTTATATTTTAAATACAATGTTTATTTCGTATTTATTTTATAAGATCATGATGCCTTTCCTTTCAAGCTGCCAATTAGTCGTTTTAAGTCAATTTTCAGCATTTGATTCGTTTGCCTGGAAAACTTAATGAAAAACTATTCAAACGTCAAGTTCAAATATGTATGTCTATATGTATGTATATGTATGTCTGTAGGTATTATATGAATTTCTCTAAATTTAGATTTTTGAATAATATGATGTACACAGTAAACATACGTACATGTGTACATACATACATTAATCATGATGATTATGATTACGATTATGATTTTATGAAGTGTGCAATCAACTGTGAATAATCATTTACATTTAAATATTGATTTAAAGTCAGGCAAGCAGACAAATTGCTACGTAAACACCTGGAGAAACAGGCAAGTAGTTGAAGTTGAGAAATGCGGAATAGATTGGAAATATTTTAATTGTATAGAGTATGTATTTGGACATGTTTAGTCTGAGATTTGCCGCTGGTAAATCTAGTTTAGGTTGTCCAGCCCTGAAGATTTTTTTTTTGAAAAATTAATAGAGTTGTACCATCCTTATCCAAAAGAGTAAATTATCTCGAGAGCAATAACTTAATATAGAAGGCATGAAGAACGGCCATAGCGCTTTACGCCCCTACAATAGCTATGAACAAGAGTTGGGCTCTTAAAACTATCATCACTTACTGGCTACAACGAGACGTGGGGGGGGGGGGCCTTAACCATAATGGTCGAGATTAGTGGACGATGTATAGATACAAGTGTTACCGTGGATACATAGTTCTGCATAGTTCGCAGGAAAGTAAGCTGATCACCAGAACGGTGGTGTGTTCTGCTCCAACTAATTGCCTCTCCTCTGATCTTTGATTGAAATAGATTCCTGTGCAGATGATATTAAGGCTCAATGTTATTAAATCCTGATCTATACTTCAATACTGGGAATTAACAGACATATTCGGGTCTCCACATGGATTTTTATTTTTTTTTTTAAATGAGGTTTGATTGAATGTATAAAACTAGGGACTTTTGGTCTAATGACTCGAAGGTTGCGGTTGGATCTTTTGGATTGCATAAAAATGTTGGACAGGGCTGGCTGTGTCATTGACCTATCAAACGAAGGGTAGTGTTTGTTTAATAGTTGAACATTACCTCGACATCTGTCCATGTGGATCTATCCTTGCGAACCAATGGTCTATTGATTGCCTCATGTAAACTTGGTATTCTTCGGTTATTTTGCATGGAGGCTCAACAATGTCTTGTGATGCTCAACTTTAGTGGATGGTGTACAGATATAACAAGACATAGTTCGCAGGCAACTAAACGGTACTGATCACCAGTGAGGTGAAGTGTCTTACCCCACTTAAGGCATTACTTTCCATACTTAATTGGTTCTCCTCTGGTCTCCGATTGAAATAGAGTTCTGTACTGATGATATTAAGGCTCAATGTTACTAAATCTAGGTCTATGCTTCAACACTGGAAATTAACAAACATATTCGGGTCTCCACATAGGTTTTTATAATTTTCTTATAAGAGGTTTGATTGAAGGTATAAAACTAGGGACTTCTGGTCTAATGACTCGAAGGTTTCGGTTGGATCCTTTGGATTGCATAAAAATGTTAGACAGGTCTGGCTGTGTCATCGACTTATCTAAAGAAGGGGAGTGATTGTTTAATAGTGGAACATTACCTCGACATCTGTCCTTGTGGATCTATCCTTTTGAACCAATGCTGCTTCGATTGCCTCATGTAAACTTGATATTCTTCGGTTATTTTGCAAGGAGGCTCAACGTCGTTTTAAGTAGACGGGCACGCGGATTGTGCAAATATGGATCAAAGAAGGATTGCTGTGTCAGCACGTTTGCGGCACTTAGCATTCCCTAAACGACTACTGTAGGAGATGCGGTTCGGAGAAAGAGGAAGAAACTATTTTCCACCTCATTTATCAGTACCCAAATCTTACCATGAAGAGACGGAAGATCTCCATCATGTTTTTCTGGCGGATGGATGTAACAGCAGCCTAAATCTGCTGTCTTTTTAAATTCCTCTCTACAGTATTTGTGAAAAATGATACTCCATGTTTAAATTTGGTAAATGGCCGCTTACGCAAACACAAATGGCTCACCATCGATCTTGAAAAGAGAACTGTCAAGGCTCTCTAAGAAAAAGCTACGCATCAAGGATGTCTACTTAGAGTCCATTTGCCTACTGGAAGTACCTGCATAGTTTATTTTTTTTAATCGAAAAGTGTTCATTTGATGGAAGCATTTAACATTTAATTAAAAAAAATTTCCTATAATATCGGCAACAATTGAGCGAAAATAACATCAGGTTCCATTTCATCTCGACTTCTCTTCTCTCCTTAATGAAACTATTCAGTAGAGCTGCAATGAAAAAGAAAACATTTTAAAATTTCTTTCCTATTGCTATAATCGCAATTGTCATTGTCAATGTATTTCAAACATTTGTTAACGCCACGCTCAGCCCCTCATACTACGGTTCACAAGGAGTTGTGCTGCAATTTTTATCCTTTTTGTGTATCGCTTGACATTTTCATTTGAAATTTTCTTCATTTTCTTTCGGTTTTTTTGTCTTTTTGTTCAAACCATTAATACTTTAACAAGTTGAAAATTGTGGTTATACTGTGTGTATGCATATGTGTATGTGATAGTTGAGTTGTTGTTGTTTTCTTAACAACAACATATGCTTTTATCACGTTATTTCATATCCGGTCATGTAGCATTTGCTTACTTTATTCCTTTCAATTCATTGCTTCCTCTTTTACTCTCCTTCTCTCACTCTCTCACACTCAATTTCTCCTTTCAAAAGGAAGATTATAAATGTGCACATGTGTGTATAATTTTTTTTATTAGAGAATATGCATGTATTTGAGTATGAGCGTGTAGTAGTGTGCATGTGTTGTTCTCACTTAATCAACTTTGCATGTTTGAATATGTATTTCTTGTCTCTTCGCTCTTTTATTCGCATTAATATTGTTGGACCTGCTCTTCGAAGTTCAAGTTTCTTATGCAAATATAAAATAAATCCTAACATTGTACTAATAATACTACTGCTCGATTATTTTGCTATGAACATCAAACTTTACGGTCTACAACACAGCAGCCGGGCTTTTGGATTTATTTACGTTGTGGCAACTTCTAGAAACTTAATATTGTCATGTAGAAGTGCTAGAGAAGTTGAGGATAACGATCTTATGTCAGAATGTCAAACCTAATCGTAATACCCAGCCTATCTTTAGAATATTGTATGGTGTCCTTAAGGACAAGTTTTTAAGTACTTGGTACAATATGCTAAATTGCCCTTCAATACGATTCTTAAACTTGCATTTGTTAAAGAAACTCATACTTGATGGACTCTACATGGATTTGAACTCTTTTTTGCCAATCTTCTAACCGTATTAATATTGTTGTAGTTGTTCAATGCTTTATAATCATGTTTTGTTTGGTTTTTTCTTTTTTATTCTTATCCTCGTTGTTGTTCCTATTGTTGTAGCTCAGTCATGAATGGTGTTTATGTACATTCATGCATATGCATGCATGCCTTACAAATATTCTTATACACCACACAATACCACTCCACACCATTCCAATCCAGTAAGCCAGTAGTCATCATCGATATATGTAAAGCGGAGTGCAAAAATTAGTTCATGTTCCTTTTGTTTTACAAACCATTTTTATGAACTTCATATATACCACCAGAAGTCGTTCAACGGCATATGGGATTTAAGTTGATGTTTGTAACGCATAAGAATATCGGGGTTTGAAATCGCTTGCTTTATCTCCTCTTGGCCTTTGCAAGTACATGAAACCTGAAACTTTGCAAACAAATTATTTTAGAATTAAACGAGGGTAGGTCTCCAAGTTCCTGATTTTGAAAATTCTGCCACATTTTATGTGCATTTGTCGTTGACGTGAATACAATTAACATGTTGGCAATATTTGTTATTATTGCTAGTTTGTACACCTAATTTTAAATTAATAGCGTATCAAATAATAGAGTCAAACCGATTTGATTTCTTCTATCACATTCAGTCTCTCTTTTACCGTGTCTTTTATTCCTTTTGGATTTTCTAGTTTATTTCTAATGAAGCCAAGAAGTGAATTGGTTTCTGTTTCAATTCTTTCCGTTCTCTTTTCCTCCATTTTGTTTTCATGGAAATACAGGGTGCTTGAAAAATTGTTGCGAGATTTCTCTCTGGGTTTCGAATACTTTATTCTTCGTCCTCGTTCCTGTATCACCACCGGTTTTTGACCCATACGTGAATGCCTCCATTTACTACTATTACTCAGTAGCTCGGGTTTTCTGGTTTACCCACTGTTAACCACACGAACTGTGATGCCTCGATGCCAATTCAGGCCAGGTTCTCAATGCCTCAGTTGCACATCATTCTCTGAGACTTGTCCAACTCTAATAAGTTCGTTCACATATCCTGTCGTTATAGATTATCACTTGTTACGATTTTTACTGAGCGTAGATTTGATATTTGAGCTGGTCAAGGTTAGGTTAGAGGGCGTGTACTAGTCAATTAACACAACTACAGTACCCGGAGGTTGAATTGACCCATTGTACAACGTCCTAGTTTTCTCACACCACTTATATTGTGTGTGTTAATTTTACACATGAGTGGTGGGACCTACAGTTTAAAGTCGACTCCGAACGACAGATTTTTGAGAAACTTTTTTATGGCAATTTTATTTACTCTCAGAGTTTTTTTTCCAGAAATCTGCTGAGAGGAAGTCGCCGAAGAAATACTTTTTGTATTTTGTCTTGATGTCTGGCCTGGGGCTCGAACCCTGGCTTTACGTCTAATAAGCCAACACATTACCTACTAGACTACGGCGACTTCATTCTAGCTGTCCAAACTATCGAGAGAAATTTTTGTTTCTGAGGAACCTAATCGGGACGTATAAGTCTAGTTGCAGGACTGTCTCTGGAAATTTTACTATTTGGTTCACTTAGTACTGCTATTGAACGGTATTATTTTTAAAAAATAAACTTCTAAATTGTGCATTTCCATTCACTTACCTTTTGATCCACTGAATGCAGTACTTTTGCGACACCCTGTACTATACCACAGACTTGTTGGTGTCAGAAGAAGAAACTCCTTTCGTCACTATTGCTGATATCCCTTGAACATGATCCTGTAATAACAAAATGCAAATTTTGATAGTGTCTTCTTTGGACTTGAAGCATATTCCACGTTGGAAAACAAAGAAAAACAACAAATCACAAAATTCCACAACCAGGCCTATTTCATTACTCGTGTTTGGCGATTCTATTTAATTTTATTTTCCGATTTTTAAGTCTTTTTCTTTTCATCTTGTTGTTGTAGTTAAAGTTTTCAAAAAAAATTTTAATAAACCAATCATAAAATTTCCCTGAACCAGTTCCGTTTTCCTTTGCTATTAATTTTCTAGGCCTTCTTTGGCGTTGGTGTTCTTTGTTAATGGAAATTTATTTTCCACATGAATGCAGACAAATTGAATTTATTTCCGTTGCAGATATTTTTGCCAAGTTTGATTTTAACCCATAAACGGGAAGTGGTAATAAAAGCTGTTTACAGAGCTTATAATATATTACAGTGTTAAAAGAAATAATAGGCACAATTGCTTTTCCCTTATGATATATCATAAAACATTTTGTATTAAGTTTTCAAAACGAATAGCAGCATTCGATTCTCTTAAGGTGGGCTCCAATTAGCGTCTCGACGATAACTTGACAGAAAGTTGGTTCCAAAATGCTTCAATGTTAACGAATTATATACACGGACGCCCTTTAAACCAGTACAAGGTTTAAATATTTCCTTTTTTTGTTTACATTTGCTTTTCTTGTGTATATTTGTATGGATGTACATGGGTTTATGTGTTTGAGTGTTTATCTCTAACCCAGTATTTGCAAGTTAAAATATTTACCATGTTGTTTTGCTCTATATTTTTGAAAAGAAAGAAATAAACAAAAAGAAAAACAAATCAAACAACAATAACAACTTACTTGTAGGCCTAAAATAACAACAATTGTATAACTAATATGCAAAACCAATAACAACTACTATGTACGTGCATATACACAAACCATAAACATTTTATTTGCATTTCTTTTAATGCTTACTCTCATTAATTTGTTTTTCTTTTTCTACTCTTGCACTCAAAGAAATGAATGTTAAGAATAACAACATATCGTTCACTTACTTCTTTATTGTTATAAATTAAACGATACTAATCTTAATGAATTCTTTAACACATCTCCTAGAATAGCGACACATATTCATGTTCCTAAAAAGGGTAAAATTTTCTGCAGTACATAACTGCGTTTGACTTACGACACTATTCCAGTAAACGAGCGATATATTCTTATCCTCATATTGTTGTTTTTTTCTAGCTCTCCCTCTCTATATATTGTTTGCTCAAATATAAAATAACAAAAACAAATGTACGTTATTTTTTCTCTCTCTATTTCTGAAAAGAAAATAAAAACAAAAGAAAACAAAATAAATATGGAAAACGAAATATAAATCTCTTAAAGAGTTTTTAAAAGGAATTTGTTTTCTTTAGTTCCGTTGTGCGGTGGTGATCAATAAGCATTTTCGATTAAAATGCAAATTTTTGTTAAATTAAACGTGGTTTTCAATTGTAGTTTGTGTCCAGTGTTTAAGATTTGTTAAAATAATTAAATTATAAATAAATATTGTGAAAAAGTGAAGTGAAAAAAGAAAAAAAGTAAAAATGCAAGCAATTTTAAAGGAATTCCATTCTACCATAATTTAAGCCGCATAAATAAGGTGAGTGATGAAATTAGAATAAGAGTTAGGGTAAGGGAGAGTAAGAAAACTAAAGGGAGGGTGTATGTGAATAGCGTATGTGTATTACTATTATGTTAAATGGCAATAATTTTAAGGTCAGTTAGAGGTTTTTTCTTTTAATAGAGTTTTTGGTTAAATGCATACATATGTATGTATGTGTCGCTTAAAACCTTGACATGGCAACATCACGTCATATGAGAAAAAAAGATGTCTCCCGGTTCGTTGTTGTTGTTGTTATTAAAAATTCTATAATAATTGCGTAAACTTAACAACCAGAATAGAAACCACATTATCTGATCTTGAGCTTGGATGTAATAAATTTCGATTACAAGAGGAGGCTCGCCATTATTAAAGAAAGTTAAAAGTTTTCTGAAGAATAGAGTAGCAGTTGTGGCAAAGAAGTTGCTTAACAATGAAACTTAATAAACGGTCGGGCCAATTTGTAGCCAACTTCTAGTCATAAGCGGACGCTAGATTGCCTAGTAAATAAAGAAGGGTGCTAGCCGGTTACCTTACTCGTGTTAAAGGTGCCACTACAAATGTGTCACAACTACATTAGGGGGTTCAAATTCTAGATGAAATCATTGAAGAAGCTCAATATAACAGAGCAAAAAACGAAAGCTATTCTAAAGCATCAGAAGCAGAAGCGATAAACGCTGAATATTTCAACTTTAAGAGACGCATGAACTGTGTTTGCAGCAAAACAACGTTCGAGGAATAGTCTCTAAAATTGTTCGTTTTACAAAAACATTGTGCTAGTTCCTTACTCGGTGTTGATCGTCCGACATTCAGTTTCACTCGGGATAACATATTTAAAAGTTTCGTTGTCGTCCTCCAAGCATAATTCATTCGACCTTTGTCTGAAAATAACTCAAATATACATACAGTACGGGGACGATTTGCGCAACCGATAGGAAATCGGGGTTGTTGCAATTTTCGAAATGTTGCAATAATCGACCACTAAATGCAGTGCAATTTTTAAATTCATTTTTTAACAAAAACAAGCAATTTAATTAACATAAAATAATTAATTCATTTATTAAACAAAAAAAAAAGTTGTAATAAAAAGTCAGCCGTTAATTGTAGTTCATTGATTTTATTTTTAAATTGAGCTACAAATGGATCAACACTTTCTGGTTTATTTGAAAGCTTTTCCCCACATATTTTAAGCCTGCGTATACCATGGCGTCGTTTAAAGTTTTTCATCCATCCATTACTAGTATTAAAATGCCTAGGTTTGTCCTTTATTTTATTATGAAAGTATTGGGCCTTCGATTTTAAAACCTTCTCAGAAATTGGCACATTTTTTGATCTTTGATTTAAAAACCATTTAAACAACGCTTTTGCCATTTTTGGATATTCTGCAGACTTGAGGGTTGATCGATTTCCTGGTCCAGATTCAGTGTTTCTCACACATTTTTGAATTGGAACTTCATTTTTTTAATCCTACTAACTGTAGATTTATTAACTTTGTAATCAATACAAATTTTCTTTACAGTTTCACCGTGTTTTAATTTGTTTAAAATTTCTAACTTCTCTTTTATTGTCAATTTAATAATTTTTTCACTACTGCCATATTTAACTTATAAAATGATGTTCACTATACTGAAATAAATCTTAAATATAATCAAAGAAACAGAGACAAAACAAAAAAATAACTGTAAATAAACAGTCACAATTTTTTGTGAGGCCAGTGTCGTCGTTAAAGGATTTTTTAGGTTCCTATGATTTGTCAAACAATTTTAAATTACGATTCTGATTGAAAAACTATGAGAATAAAAAGAAAATGAAAAGAAAATGAACAGAATTTTAAATTACGATTCTGATTGAAAAACTATGAGAATAAAAAGAAAATGAAACAGAATAACTGCCAAATAATATAACATTTGCAAAATAAAAAATAAAGTTGCAATTATCGCGAACTGTTTTTTGAAAAAAGTTGCAGTTATAAAGACTGTAATGTTAAAAATTGGGCTGTTGCGCAAATCGCATCAGAGCCCACACTGTATTTGGTTTTCATAAACATTTTCAATCGTCTGAAATCGCTCGTCTTACAAAAACAGGCGTATTACTGTTACCAATTTTGATTTTTCAACTAAAAACTCAACGTTCTTAACCTGTACAAATTCTGTATGGTGTAAGACACCTTTTAGTTCTTTTGATGGCAGCAATTAAAAATACCAGCTCTTATTAGCTTCATCTTAAACCCGTCATAATTACAACCACATCCTTATTATCCCTGACATACCGTAATTTATTATCAGTTACACTAGACATCAATTGCTTTTCCTTTTTGTTTCGAAACGCAATAATTATGAAATTGTTTCGTATTGGGAATTACCGCATTACTAATTATTAGCAGAACTGAGAAAAAGAAATGCGAATAAACTATACTTCGGAAACAATAATAACGGAAATAAACAGGAAACAGACAATTAAAATCCAAAGTGTTAAAAAATTTCCAATTTAGAAGGTGTTTTTATACAAATACTATCAAGGGAAAAAGTGTGTGTCAGTGAATGAGGATAAAGTTATGAGGAAAATTAGGAAAAAGTTATGCCCTACATCTACACCATCAGAGGTGTCAATAAAAGTAGTGAGCTTTTATTATGTCGAATGTTTCAAAGTCTCTTTTTGTAACACATGAAGCTCAAAAAACATTGTAGGGTATCATAGCATCTGCTTTAACCGTCTTTAACTTTCATACTTATTTTAATTATGACATCGAGTACAACATGAAAAAAATACAGAAAGAAAACGGTACATATAAACCATATGTTCATGATGACTCCAACTAAGGGATTAATTTTATATAAGGGTGGCTCCAAATGCTTAGTAAAGAAATATATACATATGTATTTGCATGTGTAAATATGTAAATAATGATTAAACGTTGCATGATTTCGCAATTTGCAAATAAAACTATGAAACTTGTTGATCCATTTTATATTAAATGTTTTTTTTTTCCTAAGCAAGTATCCCCCTAATGTATGATTCCATTATAATTACATACTTGGAGTTACCGACAAGAGAAAAAGAGTATTAAAAGATTGCAATTAGTTTAATTGAAATATTTATATCGTAAGAAATTACAACAAATAAACAGAACCTTTAATTTCCAGATTGAGTTCATCATTTCCCATAAGTTATAGATTTCGCTGACAGTTGAATTACCAGAAGAAAATATGTCTTAGTTATTTACCAATTAAATCAATCAATAGTAAAAAAATTCTGAAAGAAAAAATTGAACAAATTGGTAACATGCACTCCTTATTCCAATAATTCCATCTGCAAAATCTTTAAAATTAAAATATTTTATAAGAAATATTGGATCTATTGTATCAGAGTTGGCCATCGTTATATAATGAGGTGCTTGGGATTTCCCATTACCTGCCCAAATAGTTGAGGTTCGAATACAGCTAAAAACTAACCGTATTTCATCAAAGTTTCCACAAACTTTCAAATAATCATTTTCAGAGATCTTGTAATCTTAATTTAGGGGTTGCTAAGGGTAATATTAAGTGGCTTAAGTGAAAACATAAAGAAGTCTTGTGTTTCGAATTTTTGTGAGACTCGTCTAATATCTAAACTTCTCGGTATTTTATGTCATGTCAGTGGTTAAAGACTTGACTAACAAGATTCCCAAATTCGAATGCAGCAAAAAACAGATAATTTCTCATCATAATTGGTTTAAATTAAAAAAAAGAAACGAGATGAAAGCAAATAGATATGATAACTCTTTATTCCTACGATCTGCTGCAATCGCCCAATCACTTGATTAATGAAACTATAGGTTAGGTGAAGTCGCCGTAGTCTAGTAGGTAGTGCGTTAGATTATTAGACGTGACGTCTCCAACAAACCGAAAAATGAAAATATATTTTTATGGCGACTTCCTCTCAGCAAGATTTCTGGCAAAAGCTCTGAGAGTAAAATAACATTGACATAAAAAGCTTATCACATCTGTCGTTCGAAGTCGATTTTAAAATGTAGGTCCCGCCACTCATGTGCACACACAAACTAAGTCATGTGAGAATCCAAGTCGTATTTCTGATTGAAGGGTTGTGACAATCAATTATGTATGTACAGGTGTCCCTCGTATAACGCGGTAGTTACGTTCCAGGAAAATTACGCGTTATGTAATTCGTGTTATAGAAGACTTAGCTTTCATATAAATTTAAGGGTTATGTACCAATAAACTTTTTCCAAAATAAAATAGGTACTAAATTAAAGATGTATGTACGTTTACAACTAAAAATCAATATTCGTACTTTATTTAAAAAAAATTAAAAAACAATGAAAAAAAAACAATCGGAAAACAAATATTTACTAGTCTGTGTCACTTACTTCGAACATCATATTACGTCGAAACAGTGAGCGTATAACTTCATCAGAAGAAATTTCACCGGAAAAGTTTTCGTCATTTGATAAAAAAACATTTTGTTGGACGTTCTTCCAGTGATTGTGCGATTGTGAAATCAGTTGTCAGCCTTTGTTTGCTTTTTTTTCTAACTGTTTTTCGATTTCGTAATAGGGCGCTAGTAATAAGGCGCGTTATACAAGTCGAAATTTCGCGTTGTAATGAAACTGTTTTTTTTTAAATCACGTTATATCAAAAACGCGTTGTAGAGGTACCGCATTATACGAGGGATACCTGTATATATGTGGGTTAGGTAGGTTATGTCGCATGGATCGCAGGTCGATTGTGATATCCTGAAAATGCACTCCCACATACGTATTATATGCTCCTCTTTCAGTACCAACCCAGGCTGCCGACAAATCATATCAGATTAGACAGTATGCGAGCTCCTATAATAGTCGGCTATAAGTCCAATCTACAGTGTTTAGTAATTACATCTGAAGGAAGCCTGATTTAAATTTTGGATAAATTGGAAAAGAATAAAGAAAAAAGCTGGTAATTTTGCTCGTTAGAATAAGGCAGAACATGATGGACATTCTGGTGATAATATATGATCTTCATTCCGTTGCCCTCCCAAGTAAAATCCGGAAGTACAATCTACTTAGCCCACGGAAAAGAGAGGCGAATTTTTTCCAAAAGCCTTTTGTGTCTATTACAAAAAAATTTTTAAATTCTATTTCTATTAATAATACTACCTCTCCTTCCTTGATTCGATACATTGCAGTGCAATAAATTCTACCAAAAAATTAAACTAAAATCAAATGGATTAACCTTTACTCTATATCGCACAGCATTAAATTTTCTATAATTTCATCAAACGGATGGGTATGTCCTGTTTAACTAACTTCTCCACAATATTTAAAACAACCCCTCTTTTGTCACAGCATGACTTTTGTCTTGTTTTTATCCAATTTGAAAATGAATTTTTGTTTCACCACTGCAGTCGTCAATTGTTTGCCAACTTGGCTCACTTTTAATTAACTTTTCTCGAGAATATAATTTTTTTTTTGTTGTCCATTTGCAAATATTTAGAACAAAATGAAAAACAACAACAACAACAATAACAATTTCGTTATTATATTTGTTTCTCTAATAATAATCAAAATCAACTAAAATTTCAAATTTGTTCTGGTGAAAGTTTAGAATTTCGAAATTTCCATGAACGCAAAAAAAAAAACAAATGAGAAAACTATGGAACAAAATGTTATTTGATCTGTGAAAAATATTTTAAGAAAAACAATATTATACCGAAGTAAAGAAAAATAATAATAAAAACAACAACAACAACAACAACAAAAAGAAAATGAAATTGAACATGTTATTTTTAAAGTTGATTAACCCCTAGTCCAACGCCACATACTTGTATATGACACATGAGGGTATTAATTACTCTTCAAAAAATCTTAACTGAGATCTAATTGGTACAAAGGAGTATAAATAATGGAGTAAATCTTCTATTCTATCTACTTACATACATATGTGTACATGTATACATACATAATTGGCCATTACAAGCCTTTAGTCAGGATTACGACCTAGTTTCTCACATCACTTATGTTGTGTGTGTTAATTTTATACATGAGTGGCGGGACCTACAGTTTAAAGTCGATTTCGAACGACAAATTTTTGAGAAACTTTTCATAGCAATTTTATTTATTCTCAGAGAGTTTTTGCCAGAAATCTGCTGAGAGGAAGACGCTGAAGAAATATTTTTTCATATTTCGTTTAGTTGGAGATGCCTGACCTGGGATTTGAACCGAGGCCTGGCGTCTAATAAGCTAACACACTATCTACTAGACCACGGCGGCTTAAAGATTCTATCTGGGAAATCTAATAGCTGTTGTAAGGGAACACTGGCCTCTGCGTGTATACGGCTCGAGGCTGGGGAGATCTCATAATGATTTCTGAAGAAGCTGTAACTGGGAGGAAGAAGAGGACATATTCTCTGTCATTATCCGGCGCCTGGAAACCTTAGAAGGAGAAGCCTTTAGTTACCCAGAATTTATTGTAAGAACGAGTCTGGCCAAAGCCGATTTGACAAAGCTCATAGCTTCATAAGACTCACGGTGTGTTGAGTTATGCCAACCAAGGTTATCATTCTTACAAAGGGACCTTATAGGTCCCAAATAAGCTGTACCTACTGAGGCGGCTGCCTGATGAGCCTATCCTTTTTGAATTTAAAAAAAATGAAGGCTTTAATTACTCTCCAAATAATCCACCCAGTCGGTGGGGTTACTGCTGTCCCACATAAGAATAGGGGAGTAAAATAAGAGCAATACAGAGGTAAAATTGTTTAACAGTTGCACAGAGTTCGTTGTTGACAGTGGCGGTGGGTTTATCCGATAAAACCAATAACTTCAAGCTTTAAGGCTTTCGCAGAAGGCTTAACGTTATCTCTCGGAGTTTTGAAATGTTGGCCTCTTCTAAAATAAGATGACGGGACATTGTCATGACTCCTGATAGTTTTTCGAATGATTCGAAGGTCCAGTAGATTAACTGGACACTACCCTTGGTTTAGTATTTCTATATTGAGTCTTGGTCGTGTAGAAAGCTTTTTCGAAGTCAAGACAAATGAGATAAATGGTGATGATAAATACGTGGATAGTGTTTAGTTGAAGGTCGCAAAATATTTAGAGTTTGGAAATGCTGGTCTCTTCTAAAATAAGATGAAGTCATGTTGTATGTACGTAATCATCCATCCAGCATGACTGCTTATAAAGTTTCGAATGATTCATCAGTAAGTTAACTGGACACTCCTCTTGCTTTAGTATTTCTAAACTGAGGCTTGGTTGTGTAGAAAGCTTTTTCGAAACCGAGAAGGATGATAAAATTGTGATGTTATATTCGTATCCATAAGAGAAGGTAGCAAAGTATTGCATGAGCTACAGCATGATGTATTCCTAGGCGACCCCCTTAATAACATTTACCAGCATATCTTTTCCTTGCATTAAATTCAATTAACAAAACGTCCTATTAAATGTTATGATACCCATACCGCCATCCATTGTAACCTGCTCTTCATGTTCTATGGCCATTTAAAATATTGAAAATTACTCCAATTAAGAGAGAAGCATCATCTTGAATTTGTTTTTAAACTTCGTCGTCTCCTTATTTTATTACAAACATTTTTTTTTTGCATTGTTGTAACTCAATACTTGTATCCATAAACTTTTGACTTTTTCAAAATATATTTACAACAAAAACATCTAAGTATTGTTGACTACACAATAATGGCCAATTTTAGAATGTTGCTTACAAAACACGAAGAGCAACAAAAACAAATTTTTTGTTATTCAACACAAGTTAAAGGGGATGATTTTTCAAATGTTACAGGAGGCACTATGAATACACGGAGAGAAATTTTTAGTGTATAAATGAATGTCTAGACTTTGCAATAATTTTCTCTACTACCGGTTCGCGTTAAGTTGGGCTGCTATACATCAAATATCGCTAGACACCCTACACCAAAGTCGAATATCAGAGCCCTTAATATCCTACTATTTTCAGAATTTTTGAGCTGTTGTAACCTCCAAAGTTACGCAAGAAATTCTCAGATTGGGAATCCCTGGTGGTAATCACAAAGTCAAATCCACTATCGCAGAGGTTGTTTTTCGCGGGAAGGAGGGAAAATGCTTAATGCATTCATGAAGGTCGCTACCATACATGGTATGCCGGACTCTCCCACTGGGTATACCGACTAAAAACCCGCCTTGTCTCCTCAGCGGGGTATCATTCCCCCTCGGAATCACGGTTGTATTACCTCGAGGTGGACCCCTTTTTGGCGCCTGCGCCAGATCCATCATTGTCAGCCTGCGTCCAGGCTCCGCTTTTTTCTTATTCTATTGCGTCTAGGTCATATTTTTTCCTTCGCAGGACATAGTGCACAAATTGTTTTACTGCGTTCCAGTTTTCTCTGCTGTTTGTTATTTTCAGCACGACGTTTGTAGCACTAATAATGTCGATTTCAGCCTCGAGACCCTGACGTCTTTCGGCCCAGCGACTGCAGCCGAAGAAAATGTGTTCGGCATCGTCCAACATTTCCTCCTCCTCGTAGATGCAGAATGGCGAGCCACATTTCCCCATGCGATGCCGGTATTCTCTGAAATATCCATGACCGGTTAGCATCTGGGTTATATAGTAGTCTACTTCGCCGTTTTTTCTGGTTTTCCACACTTGCAATTCTGGAATCAGTTTATATGTCCACCTACCATGCCGTTCATTTTCCCAGCGATATTGCCATTTTAAGAAGACTTCGTGCTGTCGCAGAGGTTAGGTCAGTAGGTAACTGTACCTAGCTTTACTACAACCGAATCAGCGCTTTGCTTCAATAGAAGTCCCGAGAGTAGGAATTCTATTTTTCCCATATTTTTCTCTGTGTGCTCAAATCACGTTACTAATCATCATTATGGCTCTCTCATGGCTTTGATTTCCGTGCTTCTAAAGCTAAGGAGAAAAAGAAAACTTTTTTCCAGCAGATTTTTTTCTTTCCTTTTCATTTTCAATAATTTTATTGTTGCATATTCGATTGCCAATAATACTTGCAACAACATTCTATTTGTATTTACAATTCATACAACAAATTTATTTTGTAATGCTGCATCATTAGAATCCTGCTTTGCCATTTCTTTCAACCTTATTCTGGTTAATGTTTAACTTTAATTGATTCCTTTTCCTTTCATTCCTTTTCCATCCCTTTCATGTTTACTGAAGAGAGAGCTCTCTTCAATATTAAATTTCATGGACAATTATTTTCTAGTCTACTACTACGATGTTAATAATTATTGTTGCCTGTAAAGTTTGTTTCCAATTTTTTTTGCTCGAGCATCCTTTTAGTTACCAAAAGTATGTAGAAAAAAAAACTAACTGGAGGAGTAACATATAAAATTTTGCAATTTGACACTTTTAATGGTTTTGCAAAATGGGGATACAAATTACAAAATTTAATTAGAATTTCCTCTTATTTGAAGCAGGGTGGCTGTGTGGATGGTGGCCAATACAACTTTGATGTTCTTGGTTTTCAACAAAGGGCCTGTTCCAAAAAAGAGCATGGGACTGAGGTGTATAATTGTCTACTTCAAACAGGACAGTGTTTGCATAAAATGTTGTCATGCTTTTAAAATGTAATTTAATTTCATACAAAATCAAGTTTAAGTGCCATTTAACTGCGAGTATTATGTGTCCGATGTAAGGAATAGTTTTGATTTTGTTTGTTGGTCTTCTGTTGCCACGTTTTCTTCAACTCTAGCGCAAATTCTTGGTCTCAATCGTAGTTTAAAATTTTAAGTCAGCATGGGCAGAATGTAAAACCAATAGCTAGCCCGGTGAGATCGTGTCATTTGACTCGGGGCTGAATGCAGCTGAAGTCGCAGCCAGTTTTCCTCAACTCTAGCTAAAATTCTTTGTCTAAATCGTAGTTTCAAATTTTAAGTCAGCATTGGCAGAATGGTGAGATTGTGGCATTTGAGTCGGGGCTGAATGTTGCTGAAGTCGCAGGCACTTTTTCAATGTTGGTGTATATAGCGGCTTTATGATCTTTGCAGTACCTTTCAGGCGTAAACGACAGACCATCGGACTACTGTGTTGATTATTGTAAAAGGGCAGCATCTCTGGAAGATATATGCATTATTTTCGAATCGATGATTGCTGCCTAGGATCAAAGCATTGGGACTGCAGCATTTCTGAGCAGTTAACATTCATATTGTATGAGTATCGAAAACAGTTCTGTTTCCGGATTAGACTAGATATCAGAAGTGTATATAAGACGGACGGAAAGTCTGCAGAAGTTACAACAAAGTACGCTCAGCTTCATTGTTGAAATTGTTCCTGGGTATTGTATTCTGGGCACTCATGAGTTCTATAAAATTTGCAGAAACGAGGAATAGAAGAAGACAGTTTAGTGTCCAGCGTTACATTACAGAAGAAGGACTCACACCGTCCTCTACAATGTAGTATGACACACAATTCAGCGATTTTATCATGAACTCCGGATGGTTTCAGTATTCATTTCAGTCATCTTCTACTGAAATCATGCATTTAGTTCCAAAATAAAGCACTGCTTGGTCTGGAAGAAAAGAGCCAATGAAACTAAGAAGGATTATCTAACATTAATCGATGTTAGATAGGCTAAGTAACTAACCGTCTCAATCGCGTCCAATCTATTTTAAAATTTTGATGAAGCATCCATTAAGCGTCCAAAAGTCCTTTCAACAATTCGTCAACACAATTTCTATATTTTTCAACAGTATAAGGGAAAGGTTGCAGCCACCGTAGTCTAATAGGTAGTGTGTTGGCATATTAAACGAGAAAGTTGTGGGTGAACCCCTGGCTCAGACATCTTGAAAAAAATGGAATTTGAAAAATATTTCTTCGGCTACTGCCTCTCCGGAGTCTTCTGACAAAAATTGAATTGAATTGAAAAGTTTCTCAAAATATCTGTAGCTAGGAGTCGACTTTCAGCTGTGGCTCCTGCCACTTCCGGATAAAATTAACACTCACAACATGGGTGGTGTGAGAAACTAGATTGTAATCCTGACTAAAGGGTTGTCATCTGAAATTATTTAAGTAAAGTAGGCCAAAGACAGAAGTGGTTAGTAATGGCCTCAGCCTCTTCTACACCACAGCAAGTTCATTGTGTGGAATACCCAATCGTATTAAAGAATTAACCGATAACAAACCTTCAGTAAATGTGATATCCTGTAACTATGATGGAGCAAATCTGTCGTATTATATTGTGGTATTACAAGCAGGTTGAGTAAACTATTTGACCAGAGTTATCGCTCTTTGTAAGCTATCAACCCCAGCTTGTAATCTATATATGCACAAAACAATCAGTCTGGTGCCTTCGTTTTGTAGCCCAAAAGCGATGTCCTCAGAGGTATATTTTCAGGATTTTCCCTTTTACATATGTCCCCCTTATAAACTATCCAGCCGACACATGACAGCTTCTTCAGAAATTTAATTAAAAATCATATTTTTGAATTTCAAAAAGAGAAAATATTTTCGGCAAATAAAATCATATTTTTAACTGAAATTAATTTAATGGTTAAACATGCAAATTTCCCATCATCATGATAATCATCGTCAACATCGACATCATCATCGTCATCGTTGGCATCGTTGGTAGTAGCAATGGCAACAGCAATTGAATGAATATTCTCTACACACACATGTTACTACCCTGTGAAAAGCAGCATTTCCATGTTGAAAATTATGAAAAGTTTTTGGGGCATAAAAAGCAATTATAACGCCCTAAACAAATACGAACAAACAGACACAGACAGACAAATAAGCAAACAAACAAACAAACAAATAAACAAACAAATAGACAAACAAATAAAATATTCAAAAATTTCTTTCATACGCTTCCTTTTAAATGCTCTTAAACATTAATACACACACATATACACATACATATGCAAAAATAAAACATAAAAACATATTTGTGTTGATGTTAGTGAGACAAAAATGTCAAAAATGAAATGTTGGGTCCGTAAAGAAAACTAAACACACACACACATAGTGTAACACACTCTCGTATATTTTTGTAGTCATGCAAATAAGCAAAGGAAACGGAACACATGCTCTCTCACACACACACACATACGGGGGATATTTAAATAAACGGCGAAAACATAGTCATACCGCAGATGACTTCATATGGCCGAGTATTTATTTGTAGTAGACATTAGAAAAGTAGCAGAATAACGGAAAGAGAAAACATATCCCAATAAGTCATGTGGTAACAGTAATAACTCAACAAATTGGTCGTGTTTATAAACAAAAATTATTTAAAATTTTTTTTAAATAGAATAACCAAAGTAGTGTGTACGCCTCTACATAGAATATAAATAAACGGCCTATGGTTTCCTTGTATCGTTGAGCATTGACCTGCACATTTGAGAATTTCATTGGTAATGACAATGATGTGGAAAATAGCGTTACAAAGCTGCTGATGCTGATGTTATGACATATAAGGATCCACGTACATATGTATATGTGCAAAACAATAACAGCAACAACAGCACCTACTAGCATAACAACAAGTCAACATATTTCTGGTGTTTGTCGTTTTTATTCGCAGTCTTTTAGGAATTCACCGAAAAAAAATTCGCTCATTGTAAAACAACAATGAAACAAAACATAGCAAAAACAACAACTACGAAAAAAGGAAATCCTGTAAAAAAGTATAACAACTGGAGTTGCGTTTGTTTATTTTAGGGGGAAGGTTTCCATACAAAAATTGTTTAACAAAAATGCCATAAAATAAGAATGTTTTCAATCAAACCAAATTTTTCACCATCGGGGGCATAGAAAAAATTGGCTTACTTTCCTCGCCATATTTTGCATTGAAAAACAAAAAAGAAACTCTACATTTCGACTGAAAGAAAAACAAAAAAGGAGTTGAAAAGTTGACTTTGGCAAAACGGTTGGATTCTGTTGTTTTATGCAGAGGGACAAACAACAAGACCGCGATGCACACACAACACCCGGCAAGACCAAATCTTCAACGTACCAGGCCAAAAACAGTAGGCTGGGCTGATAAATGCAACAGAGTGCAAACCATTTAAGCGGTAAATATACATAAACGTCCTTCCTAAACATATTAAACGAAAATAGTCCGGCATTGGGAGAGAGAGAGAGAGTGTGTTAAAGGATTTTCAAGCCAATTCAACATGTTCTATAAGGGATTCAGTCTTTTTTGTTATGAGTGGCAGGAAACAGGATAAATAAATTTTGTTTGTGAAATATTAACAACACAACAACACAACAAAAACACCTCAAACTATAGCAAAAACAAAAACATATTGTTTTGTTAAAGAGCCCAGTAAAAATACGTACGTATATGGTAAATGGAAAGAATGGACCACCAATCATATGGCATTTGGCACAAGAATATGACGATAGTCGTCAATAACACACACATAATATTAACAAAATAAAGAAAGAAGGTTTGTTTTTTAAAGCTTTTTTTTTAAAAAAAATTGGTTCTATCATGGCAACCAAATCAAGTGTAATGGAGTGAAGTCAAGCCCACACGTATGTATGTACACATACTACAAACACCTGTTATACTTTTTTGGTAAACCTTGAAACACAATAGACTACAGTCTACAGACAATAAATACAATAAATCTGTTATTATAACACTCGAGGCTGAGTCTGAGGCTGATGCTGTACATCATCATTGTCGTCATTGTCATCCACATCATCATCAACATCATCATCATTATTATTATACTTTTGCCGCGTGATGAGCTTAGCCATAATTCGCTACACGCACATCTATTTTTAGTACGTATGAAACCATGATATTTGTTGTATATTACTGCTCTCCCCCCCTCTCTCTAATGGTCATGACAACGGAAAGAGCAAAAGGATAATAAAAAAAAAAATATTTAAAAAATATTTTTCACAACACAATGAAGTGGGCGCCCACATACCATACCATATTTCTATACAAAAAATGAACAAAAATTTGTCATGATAAATAACATTAGAATGTTACAAGAGGACTTTTTTTTTGCAAGAAAGCGGAAAATGTTTCCTTTTTTTTGTGGAAAATGTAAAAAATTTTTCACACTTTCTACAAAATAGAAAAAAAATTATTTACCATTTTGATAAATACGGGTTAGTGGGGAGTAATAACACTAAAATTTCACCATGTAAAGTAAAGATAATGGTTATGTAGAGTAACAAAAAAAAAACCTCTTGAAAATCAAATTCAAAATTGTTCATCATTTTTATTAAAGAATTCTACAAAAAGGCTTGTAGTAGTTGCCATAGTCTAGTGGGTAGTGTGCAGTTCAAACCTCAGCTTAGACATCTCGAACAAATCGATTTCCTTTCAGAAGTCTCGTGGCAAAAGCTCTAAAAGTAAATAGAAAGTAATGTCGTCGCCGTAGTCTAGTAGGTGGCCAACGGTTCAAACCCTAGGTCAGACATCTCCAACAAAGCGAAATATGAATTTGCAGATTTCTGGCAAAAACTTTGGGAATAAGTAACAAATTGCCATGAGAATGTTTCTCAAAATATCTGTCGTTCGAAGTCGATTTTAAAGAGTGGGTTTCGCCACTCGTGTAGAAAATTAACACACATAACATAAGTGGTGCAAAAAGCTAGGTCGTAATCTTGACTGAAGCAATATAATGAGCAACTATGTATGTACGGATGTAAATGGAAAGCAAAGTTTCTCAAAAATCTGTCGTTCGGAGTCGACTTTAAACTGCAGGTCCCGTCACTTATGGATCACATTAACACACATACATATGTATGTTTATTTGAACCCAAAGTACGTTTAAATTGCATGAATCTGTTTGACATTTTCTTTAAATTTCCTGTAGGATTTAGTTCAAGACATTGTGTCAGTTACCCCACTGCTCTCCTATTTTATGTCTTCATTCCTTTATGTTTTTTGATGTATGCTTAGGGTCGCCATAGCTTTGGAAGATTATACTTATGTCCATGAAAAATGAAAGATGGATGGACAGAACATTCGAATAGTCCTCCTTTCTTATAAGTCATCGACTTCTTGCAATGTGCCAGAGTGCCATAAATTTAAACCTCCACCATAGTTCTTCTATGAAAGCGTTTCTCCATAACTAAAACAATTCAACAATGTTGAACAACAATGTTGAACAACAATGTTAAACAACAAAGTTGAACAACAATGTTGAACAACAATGTTGAACAACAATGTTGGACAACAATGCTGAACAACAATGTTGAACAACAATGTTAAACAGCAATGATGAACAACAATGTTGAACAGCAATGTTGGACAACAATGTTGAACAACAATGTTGAACAACAATGTTGAACAATGTTGAACAACAATGTTGAACAATGTTGAACAACAATGTTGAACAACAATGTTAAACAACAATGTTGAACAACAATTTTGTGCAACAATGTTGAACAACAATTTTGAGCAACAATGTTGAACAACAATGTTGGACAACAATGCTGAACAACAATATTCAACAACAAAACTGAACAACAATGCTGAACAACAATATTGAACAGCAATGCTGAACAAAAATGTTGAACAACAATGTTGGACAACAATGTTAAACAGCAATGATGAACAACAATGTTGAATAAAAATGTTGAACAACAATGTTGAATAACAATGTTGAACAACAATGTTGGACAACAATGTTGAACAACAATGTTGCACAACAATGTGTCACAATGAAGCCCAGTTTAACACCTTTTAATACAGAGTTTATGCGTTTCCTTTCATGTACGCATTTTCTTAAGCTTTACTTAACAATTTATATGAAAAGAATTTTAAATTTTATGCCAAGCATAGATTATTGATTGCTTTGCAGAAAACTCTACTTAAACTTTATTTATAAATTTTTTTCTAAAAAAAAAAAACTGATAGAAACTGCCAACTACCGATGGCCTTCGATATGAAAAAACGTTAAGAAAGACTAAATATTTATTTATTATTAAAACCCTTGTAAATAATAAAATAAACACAAAGTAAATACAACTTATGAATTGTTGTTGTTACAGTTTATTTCTGTTTATTTAATAATAATAATAAATAGAGGAGAATATCTTCACTACTCTCGTAAATAAATATCACAATACTTGAACACGTACAACTACGGATAATAATATTTGTAAGTAAATATTGGCATAAAATATATAAATAGCAAGAGAACATGAAAAAAAACCAAAAATTTTGTTAAAAAAAATAAATAATACCATCCATCCATAAGCAGTTTGTAATAACCACAGCTCATATGGCCAATACACACTGTATGTAGCCAACAATAACACTCATCTGCTACTCATTTACCTCTTATGAGAATGAAAATGAAAAAGGCAAATAATAGTGTGTGACAGAAAAAAGTGAAACCTAGGGAAGAAAAGGAAATTTACCATCTTCAATAAGGAAAGTATAGAGCACGTTTTAGGTTCTATTTCTTTATTTTCATTTGAAATATTTATTGTATTAAATGAAGTCATCATATCGACCCATCAACAAAACAGCAACAGCCGCAGCAAGAGTCAGTCAGTATCAGCATCAGCATCAGCATCAGCATCAGCATTGTTATTAAAATAAATGACGATATTAAAACATCGTCGCCTCACTTCATTAACACAGTCACTGACTTACTGCCTAACTGACTGTGATCACATTTTTAAGCACATCATCGGTAACAGAAATAAACAACTGGAACGTTTTTATTTTTTAGATACTTTTCTCCACCCCGACAAAGGAGAGGTGAAAGTAAATTTATGTAGATAAACTCGAGAAAAAAAAATCAATAATCGTTTGTCGTTGTATTTCTGTTAATGAACGTGGCTTCTTTACGACTTTTATATTTAAACTCAAAAACATAGGTTAGTAAAAAAGCCAAGAAGAGAAACTAGACATTAAAAATGTATTCATCTGAAAAATAAGGCACAATAAGAGCCAATGTGGTGTAAAATTTACTTTCAATCGTGGTGTTCTATTAGGGCTATCTTACCCAGTTATCTTCTGAAAGTGTATACCGAAGAACAGAACTGTTGAAGATCTGGGTATGGTGGCGAACTGGCCGGTATCATCATCTGGAGCTCGCGAGTGGTTTAAACTTCACACTGGGTAACACCATAAGTCATATGGGCCATCCAGTGAGAACTTGCCTGTGAATGGCAGGCTACCCCCTATCTTATACATACATACATAATTGGTCAGTACAACCCTTCAGTCAGGATTACGACCTGGCTTCTCACACCACTTATGTTGTGTATGTTAATTTTATACTAGAGTGGTGGGATCTACAGTTTAATTTATTTACTCTCAGAGTTTTTGCCAGGAATCTGCTAAGAGGATCGAAGATAAAACGGGTGTGGGGTGGGTGTATATCAAAAACTGAGATATCAGAAATCCAGGCAGGCTCTTGAATTATTGCAGTGTATTCCAGATCGAATCAAGACTATCCTCTTTGTGATCAAAAGGCTCCTCAGCTAGCAGCTTGTTTGTTCTAAAATTCCTTTCGAATGCAAAGTCAACATCCCGGCTTGCCAGTCAATATTGCCTATTTCACCGATAAATGGCGTATTATTCAAAGATTTGTAATATTGGGCGCTTGGCCATAGAGACATATCTGGTGACTGTATACCAAACGTGCTAACCAGAACAAGTACCAGTTTAGTAATGCCCCTTCGGTCACCTTAACTGTGATGGATAAAGTTCCAATGCGTGGTTAATATTTTCTGGATAGAAGCAGAATGTTGCTTGTGAAATACACAGGCATACTGGCTAAGAATCTATCTGCCCTAAATTCCTTTTCAAATGTGACACCTACATCCCAGACTACCAATGAATGCTGGCGATTTCACAGAGAAAAAGCGGATTACTTAAAGGGCCCTGGGCATACATAGGTGCATATCCGGTAGCAAGCGTGCTGGGCGAAACGATTACCAAATTGGGAAAAATCCTTAGCTACGATGGCTATGTAGATACCACTTCTTGGCTAACATTTTCTTGATAAAAGAAAGGACTGTAAGACACGCGTTTTGAGCTATATTTGATTGGCAAATATATTTCGCACTGAGCCACGTTCTGAATACCCTTCCCGGTAATGCGAACGTCTTTAAATTATTCACTGTCTGTTAAGGGCTTGAGCAGTATATCCTCCCTATAAAATAACTTCTTTAGACGTAGAGAAAGAGAGATGTCCAGAATATAATTATATCTCTCCTCTGATATTTGGTCTTTAAACGTATTCACATAAAAAGTTATTACCAATTCGTTTAGTTTTATTTAAACACACTTGTTTTCTGTAATCACAAGCTTCTAAATATTTGCTAAACAAAGTGGCTGACTTCCAAAATGTTAGTTGCTTTGTGTTTGAAAAAAGCATAATATTTCCTAAAGCCGCTGTACAAAATATTTACAATGTATTCTATTTCAAAACGTCGTCAATGTGTATTTTTATCGCAGTCAAAAAGCAATCAGGCATCGGTTTTATAGTTGATGCATTGTTTGGTAGCTTTGTATATCTACATAATTTTTATACCGTAGTAGAACTGTATACAAACTTTGTATTGATACATTTTGAAAGTCAACCAGTGTGATAATTGTCTAACATCACATAAATAAGTCTGTTGCAATTGTTTACTGGGTTGTCCATCACGTAAATATACAACATATTTTGGAGTAAGCTCACCTAAACAACAATAATAAAGGGTCCGCCAAAAAAACTTTTTTTTGAAAACGCTTTAAAAAAAAACTACTGAATATTTTCTCAAATTTCTTTTTTTATTTGAAAGTACAATCCTTCCGGTTAATAATGGAAAATAATTTCATTCAAATGGCTGCCTCGGCTGGCTATGCAGTAGCCTACACGATCGGTCCAATTTTTAAGCAGTTTATCGATTGTGTGCAGCTGTATTTCACCAATGGCTTCACGAATATTGTCCTTTAAAGCGTCAATTGTCTCTGGCTTGTCGGCGTAACACTTATCTCTGACGGCACGTCACAAATAATAGTCCAACGGTGTCAAATCGCAGCTCCGAGGTGGCCAAACGACATCAGCTCTGCGGCTGATAATGCGATCTTCAAAAACAGGGCGCAAAACATCGAGTGTAGCTTCGGCTGTGTGGCATGTAGCGCCGTCCTGTTGAAACCAAATGTTGAAAATATCCTCCTCTTCAATTTTTGTAAACAAAAATTCGTTCAACATGGCCCGATAGCGATCGTATTGACTGTAACGGTCACTCCTTGCTCATTTTCGAAGAGAAAATGGCCCAATTATGCCTCTGGACCAAAATCCGCACCAAACAGTGACTCGTTTTGGGTGCGTCGGCTTTTCAATGTATGCGGCGGGTTTTCTGTGCCCCAAATCCGCCAAGTTCAAAATGAGCTTCATCTGAAAAGATGTTTTTTTTGCCAAAATCGGCATCTTCTTGGTGTAGGCTACTGCATGGCCAGCCGAGGCAGCCATTTGAATGAAATTATTTTCCATTATTAACCGGAAGGATTGTACTTTTAAATAAAAAATGAAATTTGAGGAAATATTCAGTAGTTTTTTTTAAAGCATTTTCAAAAAAAAGTTATTTGGCGGACCCTTTAGTAACAAAATCAAACAACAACAAGTAATGAAGTCAAAGCAAAAGCTTGTTATAACGTTTGTTGTTTTTTATTATAAAAAAAAATAACTGTTTGCATTAACGCATGTCCAAAATTAAACAGAAAGGGGAAAAAGCCGAAAGAAAGTTAGGGAGAGAGAGTAGAGAGAGAGAGAGGGTATATGTGATAAAAGCTTACAGTCTATTTGTCAAATATAAACATTAAATAGGCAACTATCACGCATGTTAGAAATATATCCATACAAACTAACACGTTTACAGGAACAACAACAACAACAATTTTACCAATAAGAATGATAACAAACTGTTATCACATATAAAAATTTACCCGAAACATTGGCTACACTCGACTTGCTTTAAAAAGCACACTTAAACACACTTACAGCAAAATACACTCACAGCGAAATTATGGTTAAAAATGGAGAAAAATACGTACAAAATAACTGAGTTACTGGAAAGGATAATTGATGTTTTCATATTAAACTCAGCGTCATGTTTTTGTAAATGTTATCCTAAAATTTTCGAGATTGAAATTAAATTTTAATCAAGTCGTGATGATGTGATGATCGATATTGTTTTGAAATTTCTCTTGTAGCCATTAAATTCCAGCACAGAAGTGCTACTATAGTTTATCAGTGAAAACCTGTGCCAAATGATTTTCGTTGGCAAAACAAAAAAGTAAAATTGTTCACTGGGCATGCTGGCGTTACACTCATGCAGAGGTACGTGCACGTGCTTGTGTATTACTGTGTGTTTGTGCTTGTATTTTTAATGCATGTATGTTGTATTTTAGTTGGTGTTGTTGTTGTTGTTAAACAATTGTGATAATAAAATTTTATAGTTTTTCTCTACTTCTAACCGATTTTTCTTTTTGGCCATAATTCCGTCAACAGGCCAAACACAACAGGATAATAAAATACAAACGTAACTGAAAAACATCACCAAAAAATCTCGCAGTTTTAGTAGAAATAAATGAAGTAACGATGACGTAAATACTACTAGAATGTATGTATACTAACTACACATACATACAGGC
The DNA here is from genome assembly GCA_932273835.1 of Sarcophaga variegata. Classification (NCBI taxonomy): domain Eukaryota; kingdom Metazoa; phylum Arthropoda; class Insecta; order Diptera; family Sarcophagidae; genus Sarcophaga; species Sarcophaga variegata. The sequence goes on from OW026361.1 coordinate 104,338,857, forward strand.
ATATTTACACACACACACTAAACATATTTAGTTAATAACGTACATCGTTGTTAAATATCAAATATAGAAAGCCTAACTAACCGCCTATTCGTGCATGTTGAGTCCATATTATTGCATTTATTATTGACCGTATCTTCGGATACGAAATACAGTCACATAGATTGACTTTAATTTATAAATATCTTTACACACATATACATACATACATATACGTACGTGGGCGTATGTGTGTGTTTATTTACGGATATTATATTGGAAATATAAACACTAATAGAGAGTCACATCTAAAAGCATCCAAAAATAGTAACAACATGTGCTAGAGTAACTGCAAAAAGCCAGGCTCATCATCCAGTGAAATATTTGGGGCCAATATTGAAAAAAGACCACGTACTGAGGGTGTGTACAGAGAGAGGATATAATGTGAGCCTATACATTTGCAATATCCGTTGCCGTTTAAGTACTATTAAACATATTTGAACACCGTTTAAAGGTTTACACAATGTTGTTAAAAAATTTTAATTAAATTTTGAACGAAACCTGGGACATCATCCAGGCTTTCATTGCCATCTGTGCCAAAAACTTCAAAAAAATTTTAATGCATTTGAAAAGTATACTGGTTGAATTCTATGTCCTTATGAAATTTTTGCTTGATTCCATTCGATAGGCCATCATGCAGTGAAGATACGATCAGTTTAAGACGAACTTTTGCAATGCGAGCATTGCTTGCTGCGTCAATAAACTGGACCAGCTCCGTTTCAACGTATATGCGTAGAAGTTTGTATTTTTTATGCCCTATTGTTAAAATGTTGGTAATCTAGTGCTCCATCGATACCTCTTTTGCACAGCTGAATCTGCAGGTACTAGTATCGAATATATGCACCTTGTACAACATACTTATTGCAAACATTGTGCTTGGAAGGCATTTTTAAACTATTTCTGTCCAGAGCAGAACCCCGCTTTCCTAGCCGAAGCTGAATGAAATGGTTGATGTCAAACGGTGCCTTTTCAAAAATTTCCTGATTTTTTGTGTTGAAAATTTGCACATTTTCTCTTTCAAGAAACTGCACTTGAAAACAAAATATGTTTTGTGTTTAGTTAAAGTTCCTTCGGATCTCCTTTTGGCATATATTTCCACCACTTGCTTTGTTTTGTGGCTCTCATGTAATTGCTTACCCATATCTCAGTAATTTGATTCTGAGTGGCCGTGTTGTTTTGTTTTCTAGTAATGACCAGAACGGTTAGACTGTATGAGAGAATTTTTTCCGATACCTATACCTCCCTTTTCGGATAGAACTCCTACCATTAATCGATAACATCTCTCTGGTTGGCCAAAATTATTAAAAATCATGGGAATTGGGATCTTTATTTAAGTGGAGATTTTTGCGCCAAATTTTTTGTTTTCTGTCACAGCCGAACAAATTATATTTGTTCTCATCACTAAATATTACATTCGCCCAAAACTCAGTTGAATTGTCCATATATTATTGGGCAAATTCCAATCGTGGCTTTTTTCTCGGCACTCGGCTGCGGAAACCGTTCTTTCACAAAACACTTCGAAGTGTTTCGCAATGCACAATAACATTGTGATCACTTTCCGAGGTATTTCGTATTTCTACGGCTGTAGTCCTCGGATTGTTATCCACAATACCTTTTAAATACTGGGCTACCCTTGCAGAAATTTTATACGAAATATACGTCGTACGTATAATTTTCTGTGGTGCCATATTGGTTTTAAGCAAACTGCAGTCACAAATTCATAGATTTTGGGAATCTTTTTTCTTTATTTAAGTAAATGTGTCGTTACAGACGCTAATGTAAAGAAATTTTAGATTAGAAGTTCATTACTTTAAAAAAAATGATTTTTTTTACGTACGTATAATTATCTGTGTGACTGTAATTGGTAATTACAACCCTTCATCAGGATTACGACCTAGCTTCTTACAACACTTATGTTGTGTGTGATAATTTTATACAAGAGTGGCAGGACCTACAATTTAATTTCGAGTCCAAACGAAAGATATTTGAGAAACTTTTCATGGCAATTTTATGTACTCTCAGAGTTTTGCCAGAAATCTGGTGATATGAAGTCCAGAAAGAAGTATTTTTTCATATTTTGTTCTGTGTGAGATGTCTCACCACGTCTAATAAGCCAAAACACTACTTAGTTGACTGCGGCAACTACAATTTCTCAAACTTCTTTCTAATCTTGGCAATTCTTTGCACTATGGGTCGAAAGTAACGACCAAAGTCACTCCCACAATACCCGGAGAGTGGCCACGAGTTCTTCGGTGGCTAAACTAGTGAGAGATTAAAGAAATTTAACAACTGGCAGCCTTGCCAGACCAGTGGTTTTGAAACCACTAAGTGCAGAACCCGTTAGCGTTTGATATCTAAGGCCGAACTTAAGGCGAAGATGTTTTACTACTCAGTACTGACTTTAAATTTCCTTTTACTTTCCATGTAATAAAGAAAATTGTAACTTTTTAACTATCATTAAGTCATCAGATTCAAGTGTCGACAACGATTTAATATACCTGTTTAATGCAAACAAATAAATTATAAAATAAACAAAGAGAGTGAAAAATGAAAATAGGCAGACAGACAGATAGACAGACAGACATGCTGATAGACGCATAGACGGTCAAGCAAATAAATAGAAACACCCAAACGGTCATTATTCTCGCGCTGTTTCTTCTCTCTTTGTCACTATAAACCAAAGTAATAAACTATAAACGTTTGGAATCGTATAACAAATAAAATAAATGCAGGTTCATTTAATAAAAAAACAAATAACTGAACGTAAATATACGATAAATTATTTATTACACTTATCGATATATTCAAACCAATAGCAATAGCAATAACAACAACACCAACTATAACAAACAATTATAAAAATCGTACATTATCATCAACAAAAAATACAATGCAATGCAAGTCAAAGAGTCAATTGCTGGCTGTTTATAGGGGAGAAAAAAAGTTAAAGAGAGCAGACCCTTCAATTAAAACAAATACAGAAACAACAAAAAACAAGTACACGTACATTAAAAAGGTGTGATAAATTACACATACTCGTACGTACATACGCACATATGCACGTTTGAATTTACGTGAGTTGTAATAACAACAAAAAAGCAACAACCAAAGCATTATTAATAATAGCACATCAATGGCCCCCCTTAAATGTGTGTGTGTATGTGTATCACTTTCTCGCACCATATTGTATGCTGCCGCTGATGATAACGAATAGTAGACGCACACTGTGCACTTCAAATACTAACAAAAATTTATAATTTAATGTTATCGAGCCTATATCATGGAGATTTTTGTTGTTGATTTTCAATTTGTTTACCATTTGATACAGTGTGATGAGCGTAACATAAAATATAGACAAACATAGAGAGAGAGCGAAAGAGTACGAGATTTATTTATTGATGTTCTCTAAAATTGGTTATTTGTTGTGTTGTAAAATATTAACTTTACAAAACTCATAAACAAACACAAACTATGTATGTGTAGAGAGAGAGAGAGCATTTTACAGCTAAAACTTTGGTATCCATAACTTATCGTTTTATGAAGAAGAATTAAAAGCGTTTGGAGTGATACTCTAAATGTGATATTCTATTACAAGTGTTCGTTCGTATCGGTTATAGCAACAAAAACAAATTCCCTATAAACACGTACCATACATACTCAACTTTCAATAGGCTTTTGTTTATGAGTGTAACACAGTAGTGGATTTGGATTGGCAACATGGATGCACGTTTATTGATGAGACTGACATGGATTGTGAAGTGGTTGTCTGGTAATAAAATATTAAAACGCTGCAAAATTATCACCAAAGCGGTTAATAAAATTGAATTGTTAACAACATCGATGACTTTTGATAGCATTGAGAAGAATTTCAATTTCAAAAAATATTTAAATTATCGATTTATACAATTTTAATAATGTATTCTGTTAAGGACGATTGTAGTCGCCGTGGTCTATTAGGTAGAGTGTTGGCTTATTAGACTTGAGGCCTCGGTTCAAACCCCAGGTCAGACATCAAAACGAAATATAAAAAAATATTTCTTCGGCGACATCCTTTCAGAAGATTTCGGGCAAAAACTCTGAAAGTAAATAAAATTGCTATGAAAAGTTTCTCAAAAATCTGTCGTTCGGAGTCGACTTTAAACTGTAGGTCCCGCCACTCATGTGAGAAATTAGGTCGTAATCCTAACTAAAGGGTTGTAATGATGTAATTATTTATGTATGTATGTTAGGGACGATTAGAACACTGCACTTTACTAAACACTGTTTGAACTCCCATGAAGTGCAAGCAAAAAAGTCGCTAGCAAATCAGACTATAAAGCTTAGCAGAGTACCAATGAAATATTTTCTTTACAACTTCCTTGAAAAAGTAGTTGAAAACTTCTGACTCTTCATAGCAAGATCAGGGAACTAAAGGTGACAGATAGTTTGCTCCTTAGAATCACAGCATATACATACATATATAATTAGTCACTACAATCCTTCAGTTGGGAATACTATCTAGCTTCTCACATCAGTTATGTTGTGTGTGTTTTTTTATATTTGAGAAACTTTTCATGGCAGTTTTATTTACTCCCAGCGATTTTGATAGAACCCTGCTGAGAGGAAGTCACTGAAGAAGTATTTGTTTCTACTTCGTAGGACAGTGACTTTTAAGAAACGTAATAGAGTGATGGATGGCCATGGTATTTAAGAAAACAAAACAGCTATTCTTTTGCATATCGGTTCAGCACAATCTAGCTTATTGCACGTACTCTCATGTTTCCAACTGATGTAATTGAAACACTTATGCCCTGTACAGTATCGAAATTAATGAGTTCTGTACCAGTACTAGACAATTTATGCGGCAATATCCCTATGTCCTGAAACTCATGCTACCTTTGAATTATTCCAAAGTTTCCAAAGAAATTCTCTACATTCATGCACAAGGATACCATCTTCCAACAATTAGTGCATCCGCTTTCAGTGTGGCTATGACCTAAAGCTTTGCAATACTCAGAGAGTATATATTACGCTGCTACTTTGACCATCCCAAAATGCTGGAGTAGGTTAACGAAATTAATTTTTTATTTTCTTTTAATATCTGCTTCAAGATGTCAAAGCTAAGGTTTAAACACTGAACTCTCATTAAGACTAGACTACAGTTTTCCTAAACATAAACATCTGAAACACCATGTCCCCCAACAAAACATCAGAGCGGGCACATTAGGGCAGTATGCTTTCTACAAAGCCACCTGCGAACTAATATTGCGATTCGTATAAGAAGAGCTAACCAGGCACAGACATGAAGCACCACAAATGATGCCAAAATCACCACAAATGTGATAGCTGATAGCTGATAGCTGATAGCTCCCTGGACATGATTTTTTAATTTGAAAACTCCATGAATTCGAATATTTTACTAACTCCCCATGTGTTTCTTTAAAAAAAGTATTTAAAAACCGTTTTTCTTTTTTAAATTATTTTTGAATAGAAATTTTACGTGAAGTTTTAAATTCCGATGCAACACGACGTTCCTTATTTTGTTGCAATTTGCAGATTTTATGCAAACGCCTCCATGCAACACGTTGCAAAGTAATATAAATTATTAATGTTGCTTCACACATGACTGATCCAACACTAGTTGTTTGCAGTACTACTTGTTTATGTTGGAACTGGAAACCTGCAAAAAATTCGTTTGAAGTGGAATATCGTTCTTAGAAAAAAAAATTTCTAATGAAATGAAAACTTTTTTTTTCTAATTTGAGGGTGCACAATGAATGAGGTGAATAAGTTTTCCAATAGGGAAATTTGATTGTAATGCTACTGTAAATAAATCGACCCATCGAGATGAACTGAGGAATGTTTGGGACGGGTGATACTCCGAAAGTATCTGAAGTGTTTAAATTGTCCGTATTTATGGGATGTTCTTAAAATTCTATTCCATTTAAAACCCAGTGTCCTAGTTTCTCTAGAGCGATTTAATCGGCAATCCAATGCTCGATACAGATAATATAAAATATCTCTTGAAGAAATAGTAGAGTTTAGTAGGCAAATGTTAAAAAATATTATTTAAAAAAAAAAGTCAAAATTTTTCTAATCACTTCAGAATTTACAACCAAGCGCATTTTTTTGTTCACCTTAACCACTGTGCCAGTCAATGTGTTGCAAACGTTACACTGGAAAATAGCCGCATGCCAACATGTTTGATACTACAGAATGTTCGCATCGAACGCAACCCCATTGTTAAAACCACAAAAACATTCAGTTCGTTTAGTCAACTTTAGGATTTCGTGGAAAAAGGTTGAATGTACGGATTGCCATTGTGGATAAATGATAGAAAATAAACGGTCGTTTTGTTACTTGTTTTAAGAAGAAAATTCTCAGAAAAAAATTTGAAACAAAAGTTCAGTTACAAAAAATATTGAATTTTAAAAATGAAGTGAAAATAACAAAGAGAGAGAGAGTGTGAAAATTCTGATGAAAAGAAAAGTAAAATTCTGAAAAGAAATTTTCATAAAAGAAAACTAAAAGAATAAAATAATTGTGGTTAAAATTAATAGATAACGGAAATTAAATTAAAAAATAAAAAAATTTAAACAGGAAGTAAAATTTGTTTTCAAGTGGGTGGCATAGAAAAAATAAAAAAAAAAATTGATTGAGTCACTAAGTTGCAGATTTTGATAATAATTTTCCAAATAAATCGATAAAAATCGTTGATAAAAATTTGCTAAAAATAAATCAAAACACAGATAACAGTGCTTTACAAAAAAGTTAAATAAAAAATATTGCGATAACCCGATACAAGGTAGAAAGCGTATATTTTTGGCGGGATTTACAATGAAAATTTAAACAAAAAACAAGAAAAACAAACAAAAATTTTAAAATCTTTTAAAATTCAAAAATTGTTTAAAAATTATAAAAAAAGAAATTTTTTTAATTAAAAAAAAAGTGATGAAAATTTCTTAAAAAAAAATCAAACGGAACTGTGGTCCCCCCTATGAAACTTTAAAAATGCCTGAATAACAATTTTGCTTTGGATTTTAAGCATTTAAATCCATCTATTGGCAGCTGTTGTGAAACTTGAAACCGTTAAAACCCTCCAAGTTTGAAAGATACCAACTACCCACCCACCATTATTACTACCACCCCCTCCTTTTGAACTACTTTTTAAGACATCAAACTGATTATGGAGGACGAATTACGTTGCCCCACTTGCAAACAGCTTTTTGCTAATCCCGTTTTATTGCCCTGTTTTCATGCACTGTGTTTGGGTTGTGCTTTGGATATACAAACACCCTATACACCGGGCGCCATACTTGCATCAGTAACGGGCGGTTCGAGCTCTTTAAATGGTGGCACTCTACACAGTGTAGCCGCTACCATACATCCACATCCTGCGGGTGCTACACAAACACATCATTCTCATACTCATACACATCCTGGTACACGGCATTCATCTAACTCGTCGGCGGCCAGTACCGCTAGTTCAGCTACTGGTTCTGAATCGGTGACTTCAGATCAAGATCAAGCCGATAAGGTTAGCATTTTAAGTGAAGCCGATTCTGGCGTTGTCTGCTGTTCAAATACTTCCCGGCCCGTGTCGTACGCTGGTACCGGTCACTTGCAGGGTCTTTTACAGGGCGCAGCTTCAGCTCCGCCAGGCGCTGCCTACAGTCTTACTTGCCCTTTGTGCCGCAAGATTGTGTTCTTTGACGAGGGTGGTGTACGCAATTTGCCGCCTTATCGTGCCATGGAATCTATAGTGGATCGTTTTTGTGCTCGTGAAGCTTTACGTTGTCAAATGTGTGAAACTGATCCCAAAGTGGCTTCTTTGGTGTGTGAACAATGTGAGATACGTTACTGTGACGCTTGTCGGGAACTGTGTCATCCGGCCAGGGGCCCCTTGGCTAAACATACTCTGGTTAAGCCCAAGGGTGCTGCCCAACAGCGTGAATCGGTGTGTGGTGAACATGAAGATATTCTATCAATGTATTGCTTAACTTGTAAGATGCCAGCCTGTCCGGAGTGTATCAACGATCAGCGTCATCCCCAGCATGAAGTGCAGCCCATTAGTACTACTTGTAAAGCTCAAAAGGTAAGATACACTGAAGAAAGGGATTTAATATTACAAATAACATTCACTGTGAACTTTGATCTTTATTGTTATTAATAAAAGTGTAAATAAAGTGGAAAATCTTATTTCAAATAAGAAGCTTTTTGTTACATTATTTGATATGCCACGCCTAGTTTTTCTATGTTGAATTTTTACTTCAATATTGAGGTTAGAAAAACTTCAGTTGCAAATTTGATTAAAAATGGAACGCTTTTTTCTTATATTTTAACGAGCAAAATATGTACAGGTTAGTTCGATAAATTTTACATTTTTTGCGGTGAAGCATCCAAAAATTGGGGTGAAGCAAAAAATTAATTCAACTGTAGGCCTTTTCGAAATATAAATTTACACTATAAAGAGAGGTCTGCAGAGGTCATAATTCGATGGTACAAAGTAATACATACGGGATGTATACCAAGTTGTCAGTTTCTGCGATGTTCCGAATATGGAACGCAGCACTCCACTCTTTTTGTTGATCAATTCTGACCATTTTTAATATCGTTAGGTGTTGCCATCAGAGGTAAAACCAATCGTCAGTCCATATTATATATGTAAGTTCAGGGTGAACAGTTACAACACAACATAAACTTCCTCGGTGCCAATCCTGGCTTTGCCACCATCTGTCAAATTTCTTCCAAGATCTTACACGAACATTGTTGTCTTAAAGATCCCAATTCTCGTTGTCTTTAATCTTTAGCCTTAAAAATTATGTGATTGCGTCCGTTTTTGCCGAATAATTTCAGGGAAGGCAAAGAATAATTAGGTAGGAAGGTACATAAACTTCAATGAAGACTGTATTGGGAAATAAATGAAATTTTCCTCAAAATTGTAAATTAGTTGCGAATAGTGTGCATCATTTTGGTGTTGGATAATGCGTTTTATTTTACGGAGATTGTCTTTAACAGGATGGTCCCTACTTATTCAATTTGGTCTTAGAATACGTAGTTTTTTTCTTTTCTGAGGCTAATATTCAGGGAACAGCTTGAATTCATTGAATTACATTGTGTAGAAATATCGGCGAGTAATTTATAGTATGGCCAGCGTTATTCGTTCGTCATAATTTTTTTTTATTATTATAACCTAAAAATTTTAACAAAATGTAACTGATCTGAACCTGTGATAGGAATTGAATCCATAACCACCAACAATAGCAGATTGGCATGCAATTTAGACGTGTAAGTTCTGAGGGCCCCAGTAGTCTTGTAGGTAATGTTCTTCGTGTTAATGTATGAGGTTGTGGGTGTGATTCCTAGTAGGTAGTGTGATGGCTTATTAGACGTAAGGCCGCGGTTCATATTGCAGGTCTGATATCACCAACAAAACAATAAAAAAAAATATTTCTTCGGTGAATTCTTCTCAGCAGATTTCTGGCAAAAACTCAGAGAATACATACAGTCACACAGATAATTATACGTACCCCCCCTAAAAATAATTTTTTACAAATGATAATATATGGACAAGACAACTGATTTTTGCGCCACATTTTTTGTTTTTGGTCACAGCCGAACAAATAATATTTGTTCTCATCACTAAATATTAATTCGCCCAAAAATCAGTTGACTTGTCCATATATTATTGGGCGAATTCCAATCGTGGCTTTTTTCTCGGCGTTCGGCTGCGGAAACCGTTCTTTCTCAAAACACTTCGAACTGTTTCGGAATGCAAAATAATACTGTGATCACTTTCCGAGGTATTTCGTATTTATGCGGCTGTAGTCCTAGGATTTTTATCCATAATACCTTTTACATACCGGGCTGCCCTTGGAGATATTTATATGGAATATACGTCGTACGTATAATTTTCTGTGGTGCCATATTGGTTTTAAGCAAACTGCATTCACAAATTCATAGATTTTGGGAATCTTTTGTCTTTGTTTAAGTAACTGTGTCGTTATAGACGCTAATTTAAAGAAATTTTAGATTAGAAGTTCATTACTTAAAAAAAAATGATTTTTAGGGGGGTAGGTATAATTATCTGTGTGACTGTATATAAAAATTGCCATGAAAAGTTCCTCGAAAATCTGTTGTTCGTAGTCGACTTTAAACTGTTGGTGTTGCCAGTCATTTATGTAAAATTAACACATACAACATAAGTGGCGTGAGAAGCTAGATGGTAATCCAGGCTTAAAGGGTTGTAATGACCAATTATGTATATGGATGGCCCAGCAAATTAATGTCGATTTAAGGCGTTTATACAAACACACATTATTGGTTTCTATAACCCATTAGTTAGGGTTACAGTCCAGCTTATGAACATTTCCATGATTGACAGGAACTGCAGTTTTAACGTTGACTTCGAATGACAGATTTGTAAAGCTTTTTCATTACAATGAGTAAATTTCAGAGTTTTCGTCAGAAGACTCTTGAGAGAAGTAAGCCACAGCTTACTAGATTAGGAAGTCATGTCATACATGGCTTAATATCTACATAATGCAAGGTTGTTTTAATTTTGACAGTTGTCAACTGACAGACGCCAAAATACTTAGGTAGTGTAGCCCTGTATGTTAAAAGGCGCCATTCTCGTAGAACATAATTTGTAATTGTATTGTAAATTAAAATAAATATCAAAGTGATGATGGATTAAACCACACTGGCGTGTGTAGCATTTAATTTTCCATTTTTTTTAAATAATTTAAAAATTTATGTTTTTTTCTTGTCTAAAAATAATTTTTTTTACAATTTCCTTCCGAATATGGAACAGGTAGCCTAAATTATATTTTTTCACGAGACTAAAACAAATTACATCAAGTTGATAAAGAAAAATATTCAGAATATTTATTTAGGTCTCTTGGCCACTGGTTGAAATTGTAGTTTTATCTGGAAAGAAATGAGTTTTCTTAACAAATTTTTATTTACTACAGATAACAATTGTTGTTGTTGTTGCTGTTGTTGTTGTTTTTTAATTACGTTGCTGTAACAATCTACTCCTTTTTTTCGTTGCCTGTCATAGCACAAGAAATTAAGACATGCAATAAAAAGGACTTATTCCAGTTTGTTTATTTATATTCGTTTGTTTGTTTGTGTGTTTGTTTGTTTCGACTACAATATTAACACACAAATAAGGATAAAAAGCTTTACACAACATGGTTATTTATTTGTTTTCGACGACTACATACAACCATACACTGATGGTCCCTCCTCTACTGCAAGCAGCTACAATTTATTTTTAAAAATAAAAGAAAAGAAAGAAAAAAACATCAGCAACAACAATAACAAAAAATTATAAATATTTAAACATCCACTTTCATTTATTTATACTCTCCTTTGCCATTTCTAAGCCAACAAAATCCAACAAATTGTTCCTTAGAGAGAGGGTGTTTCAGTGTTTATTCTTTTTTGGAAAAAGGATTTTTCTTCCTTTTCTTTTCTTTCCTCGCCATAATATTATTTTATTTCCTTTAAATGCTTAAGAATTTATTTATGGCTTTCATTAGTCCTTAAAGGTAGTATTTATTGTGAATTTATATTCCACTCTCTCTATACACACACACAGTAACATTTGATAGATTTATGGCATCTCTTGCCTGAAGCAATATTGTTACAGAAATCGATGAAATAACATACTCCAGTGATTTATGGATGTCTAATCATTGTAATTAAAAATTGAAAAGTTCTCTTGTATTCTCTTTATATTGGTAATAAATTTTCTAAACATTATTTGAAGGATAATGTCAGTAATTTATTTAAAAGAAAAAATAAACAGACTCAGGGAATAACTAAAATAGCAATACAATTAACAGAAGTAGTTTTATTACTATTTTATGGCATTGTTTAAAAAGTATAAGAGATTTATTTTCTTTGGTAAATGATAGAATTTAAAATTTTTTAATTGAAACAGTTTTTCTGCACAATTTACAGACACCAGAACAAACTGTATGGTCGTCGTTGCCTATTGGATAGTGTGTTGCTCTGAGAGCTTTGAGTTCTAAACTCAGACCTGATATCGTAAACTCTAGAAAAAAGGTAGTCCTTTCATCAGTCTTCTGATAAATGCTCTGAAAGCAAATAACTGTCACCAAAACATATCTGAAATCGATTCAGTTTGGAGTCCATATTAACTGTACGTGCAACATGGTTGATGTAAGAAGCTAGACAGTTATCCGAATTAAAAGGCAGAAAATACATGAACTGGAGAATACGATGTCGTTTAAAACCTTTCGATTGAAGTCGCCGTAGTCTAGTAGGTAGTGTGTTGGCTTATTAGACGTGAAGCCAGGGTTCGAGCCCCAGGCCAGATATCAAGACAAAATACAAAAAATATTTCTTCGGCGAGTTCCTCTCAGCATATTTCCTGCAAAAACTCTGAGAGTAAATAAAATTGCCATGAAAAAGTTTCTCAAACATCTGTCGTTCGGAGTCAACTTTAAACTGTAGGTCCCACCACTCATGTACAAAAATTAACACACACAACATAAGTGGTGTGAGAAACTAGGTTGTAATGCTGACTGAAGGGTTGTAATGACCAATTATGTATGTGTATGTATGTGAACGATAGAATTTAAAATTTCTTAATTGAAACAGTTTTTCTGTTTGATTGCGTATTGGATAGTGTGTTGCTCTGAGAACATCGAGTTCTAAACTCAGACCTGATATCGTAAAGTCTAGAAAAAAAGTAGTCCTTTCACTAGTCTTCTAATAAATGCTCTCAAAGCAAATAATTGCCACCAAAACATATCTCAAATCGATTCTGTTTGGAGTCGATTTTACACTGTACATGTAACATGGGTGGTGTAAGAAGCTAGTCGGTTATCCCTATTAAAAAGCAGAAGTTGCATAAACTGGAAAACACGATGTCATTTATAACCTTACGATTTGTTTGGACGTAGAAGGTCATCACAAAGTAGCTCTTCCATCTTCTTCTTTTATTTATTGGCTTTGTTTCAATATCATTCTTCTAGTTTTCCCTTATAAGCGTATAAATAGCATTCTATAGCACGATCTAGGATAACAAGGTTGCCATCTCTTATTTTCTAGAAACAGCTTGCTCTTTAAAACTGTATTTAGTTCTTCTATTGTGCGTTTTGGTATGCGTGAGTATACTTTCGTTAATTTTTGACGTTTTACACCCTGGGGTACGGCTTGAAACAGAATCGTGGGCAGATTATCTGGCGAACGATTAAAGCGTTTAATTTTTAAAAATTTGAAAAAGCAAGATGTGCACCATTACACCAACTACGCTATTACCCATGGTATGATGGGTGTATTAAATATGTATACTCAGTCCAATTAAGACACCTTCTGATACGATGTGGTGATGATGGAAGTCTATGCTTTTTTGTAGCGAATTCTGGTTATTATTTCTTGATGGTTTAGACCACATAGTGTCCATTAAAAGCAGTAGAGAGCAGTACCAATCGTTTAACCGGGTTGTAGTTGCTCACAATGGAAAAATTTCCTCTTACTACCATTCAACACAACCTTTGTAATTGTTTATACGAGATTCACAACCTTTGCTTTAAAATATATATTCTCATATTCAATCCATTTTTCATTGACCATGATGACGTACCTCAGCCATATATGTCAATCAAAATTCTTTGCATGAATTCATAGACTATCCAAACATCAAACTTTTTTTGACAGGCCAACATTTTATATTTCAAATTGCCATTTAGTTGACGGTTAGTGTCATGGCTATCTCTTGAAGGCTTTCGTAGTGTTCTCTGTCCTTAAGTTGCAAAATTTCATCCACGTTTTAAGGTCCTGGTGGGTTGCAATATTGTTTTTAATATCGAAAAGTCTCTTTTGAGGTCATTATATGAGAACATTTGCACAGTTATTCAAAGGTATGTGAATATATCTCAAGAAGTTATGGGTTTTTTTATAATCAACTAATGCGGCCATTACTTCCGCCTGGAAGACACTGCAACGACTCACCAGTCTACGAGAGAGCTATACTTCTCTACCTACAAAAGAAACTTTCAGTCACTGTTCCACACAGTTTCGAATCGAAAGCGTTATTGACTTCTTTTGGTCAAAATTTGGTGAAAATTTAAAAGTTTTGAAACAAAATTTCCTGAGACACGTCAAGAGGAGAATATTCCTTTTTTGTTCCTCTTAAGAAACTGAAAGAAAAATCTTCATTGAAAACTTTTTAAAGTCGCCTAAAATCAAATGAAAACTTGAATAAAAAACGATAAGAAAATATTTTAAAAAAATCGATAAAAACTGTTACAATAAAAATAAAAACAAAAACAAAAGAAAAAGAACTTCTCATTTAAAAAGAAAACAAAAAGTAAAGAAAAACCAATTTTCCCTATAACAACAACAAGAACAACACCAGCTGGAAACATACAACCAGAAGAGTACTTAACATCCCATAACCAAACCTGCTACATTATTTTCCTTTTTTTCTTTTGACTATAAAAACAAACACAGTAATATTAGGTAACTTACACACATACACACACACACACACACACACACTGACATGAACACGCAAAGTGGCTGCTTGCTATACTTGCAACAAAATTAAAGAAGAAGTAGAAGAAGATTTATAAGCAAGTAAGAAAACAAAAGTTTTCGTTTTTGTTTTCTGGTTTCCTTCTGCTCTTCAGATTCCATACATGCAACACATGGAAACCAACTTCCAGGGATACCTTTTTGTAAAATACTGTGTTATTCTAATACCACCCCTCAAACCACTACACAAACCAAGATTTTTGTCTTTTAGGAAAAAGGTTACACAATATCCTTTAAATACATCTACTCTTACACCCACACACACACACACCTACACCTACACCTACACTTTCTCAATATTATTTTGTAGGGATTTTTTTAGTCTCTTCTCTGGCTTTTCTTCTTCCATTTCGCCTTAACACTTCCTTGACCAGTAAATTTCCTTTTCATTTTCAAATATTCACAATGAAAATACCCGGTGTTGTGTGGGTGGCTGGTGGGAAAGGGGAAAAGAAATGTAGGGATTTGAGATATTTTGATATGAAGAAAAATGCTAATCGTCTTTGTTGTCAAGGAATTTACGTAACACTTCTCGCTTCCGGAGTATTTTCTCATAAGACAGAAATATTGCATGCAGAGCTGGAAAACGTTGTAATCATTAGAATAGATTTTTAAGATTTATTCTTTAATTAAACCAACGATGTTCCTGTATGCGCCTGTATCATGGTTATCGATTACTTACTAGTAGTTCCAGTGGTAGGAAGCATTTAGGTAAAGATACAAGGCTGTCAGGTGTATAGCCAGGCTAAGTAAATTCATGGTTTTTAGGGTATACATTAGGTAGGTAGGTCTCGTCACTCATGTATAAAATTAACACACACAACATAAGTGGTGTGAGAAACTAGGACGTTGTACAATGGGTCAATTCGACCTCCGGGTACTGTACTTGTCTTAATTGACAAGTACACGTCCTCTAACCTAACTTAACCTAGGGTATACGCTAGTTAAAATGAAACTTGATATGCAAAATCTAATGAGAGTCTGCTTTCCGATCTTTCCGATACAAACAAAAACCCTAAAGAACTACCATTTTTTATTTTCTTAAAAGAGGACAAAGTAGCTTTCATTCCATCCGCCTCCTTTGACTTTTCCGTAAAAATCCCAAATTAAAGATTTCATTCTTTCAAATAATGTTTTTCATTTTCTATGTATATGTGTATAGAATTCAAGACTTTTAATATTGTTGTTGTTTGTAATGTTGTTGTAAAGAATATTTATTACCCAGCAACTGTCAAAGTTGAAGTTGGACGCATTTTTCATGTAAATTTTTGACAGTTCCTCGTAACCTACAAGACTAAAGAAAGAAAAACAAAAATAACGGTAAGCAAAAGAAGGTAGTATCTGGAATATTATGTTTCCAAAACAAATTAAAAGGGTGGCGTCTGGTTTATTCCAAAACTACTGAAATGCTTTTCATTACGCACATGTAACCTTTAAAGTGAAATTTGAAAGACTTTCGTGCTTTAAAAGGCTTTCCTTTGGTTTGGTTTTGTAAGGAATTTTGGAAATTTTTTTTTGCCTTCTTGGTAAGGCAGCTAGCTATTGATTAATATTTTGGTTTACTTTGCCTAATTTTTGTTTTTTTTTCGTTCTTTCTTTCATTGTTTAAAGTAAAGTTAATTTTTTTAAATGATCTTGTATTTGTTAAACAATTTGTGAAGAGAATTCTTTTGTTTTAATATTGATTTTTTATTTCATAGTTTTCCACAAGTTGTTTAAATTTGTTCAACAATAAATTGTTTAACCGTGTTTAAGGTTTATTTATGTTTTTGTAATTTTCAAAGTGCTTTTTAATGTTAAAATTATTGTTTCGTTGAAATTAGAGGTTCTTGTTATTTTAAGAAATTATTTTTTAAGAGTTAAACATTTTTGTTTAACCCCCTCTAAGAGGAGGTGCTCTAGACGTACCATCTATTGATTCTGTCAATTCTTTTTACGGATGGCAGGTCCTTAGTAAAAGCCTTTTCAACACTAAGCTAGAGAGAGTGTAAATGATTGCCTATTGGAATATCATTGGTGCTTGGAGAGCTTAGTCCCTTACTGCCATCAACTTTATTCTGCACTTATAGTCCATTTTGACTCCCACATTATATTGCTTTTGGCTCAGAATGCTATCCGGCGGAGAGTACTGGGCTACTTTTTGTCTCTTATGAATTTTACTGTGTAAAGCCTTTTCAACACTAAGCTAGAGAGAGTGTAAATGATGACCTATTGGAGTATCATTGGTGCTTGGAGAGCTTAGACCCATACTGCCATCAACTTCATTCTGCACTTTTCCATTTTGAATCCCACATTATATCGCTTTTGGCTCAGAATGCTATAGGGCTGGAGTACTGGGCTATTTTTAGGTTAGGTTAGGTTAGAGGACGTGTACTTGTCAATTAAGGCAAGTACAGTACGCGGAGGTCGAATTGACCCATTGTACAACGTTCTAGTTTCTCACACCACTTATGTTGTGTGTGTTAATTTTATACATGAGTGGTGGGACCTACAGTTTAAATTCGACTCCGAACGACAGATTTTTGAGAAACTTCTCATGGCAATTTTATTTACTCTCAGACTTTTTGCCAGAAATCTGCTGAGAGGAAGTCGCCGAAGAAATACTTTTTGTATTTTGTCTTTGATGTCTGGCCTGGGGCTCGAACCCTGGCTTTGCGTCTAATAAGCCAACACACTACCTACGAGACTACGGCTACTTTTAGTCTCTTATGAATTTTAAAATATTTTACTGTGTCTTTGGTGGAATAGAGTATAAGCCTAGCTGTCCAATAATAGATTTTACTATATTTCAGTAAACCTTAATTTCTTAGGGCTGGTGTTTTTACCTAACCTGGCTACTTTGCAGTATTCCTTAAACTAGAGACCACTATAACTTTTTCAGCAGATATCTCAGCGATTTTGCAAGTGTGTAAAATTCTGTATAATAATGATCAACAGTCATCAGAGTCCTGGTATTCCTGGTATTTTGGCAATAAGATTTTCGTGATATTCATAATATACGGTCAACTTAAGCTGGATTCACCCATCATTCCGAAACAATTTTTTTTATATGTAGTTTGACGTTTCTCTTTTTGAGAGAGAGAGAGAGAGCGAAAGAGAGTAAGTTTGCTTCAGAACAATTTCAGCTCGAATTGGTTTAATTTTTTTTCCGAAACAATCGAACTGTGCTGCCAACTACTTTCATTTTTTAAGTAAAGTTGAACTGAGCTGCCACATCATATTATATGTACATTTGTATGTACATATGTATGTATGTATATATAATAAAATACAGAGCGGTTGTTTAATACTGTTTGTTTCACTAAGATTTGTTTTAATTTACAATATCTTTATAACACAATAAAAAGATATGATCACACTCAAGCCAAGAAAACAAACGAATTGCAATCATCTGCTACTGTGCTGCCTAATTGTAAAACTAACACGCATCGTTTACAAAAATATTTCATATGGTAACCTTGTTTTTACAGAACAATTTCGGAACAAACTCTCAAAAATTGAACTTGTTTCAGAACAAGCATTTTGTTCCGAAACAATGGGTGAATCCAACTTCAGTTCCACTTTTTCGGGTGCTTGAGTTGATCAGAATATTTTGTGTCCTTTTCTGCTGCGGCTAGTAGTAGCCGTAGTGTAGTAGGTAGTGTGTTGACTTATTAGACATGACGCCACGGTTCATACCACACGTCAGACACCTCGAACAAAATGAAATATCAAAAAATTTCTTTGGCGAGTGCCTCTCAGCAGATTTCTTGCAGCAACTCTGCGATTAAATAGAATTACCATGAACAGTCTCCCAAAAATTTGTCGTTCGGAATCGACATTCATGCAAAAAATTAACACAAAAAACATAGGTGGCGGGAGAAGCTAGGTCGTAATCCAGACAGAAGGGTTGTAACGACCAATTATGCATATACAGTGGACAGCAAAAGTCTTAGTACGGCAATATTTTTTTTTTAGCAATTTCCCGAAATTTAGCCAAAAGTTTGTATAAAAATTTATTGTTTATATATTTATTTTATTAATTAATTTCTGTTTTATTTTAAAACAAACAATTTTTTAATGTTTTTCATAAAACAAGAGAAAAATAAGGAAAAGTTTCAGATGACTCCATAGGTACCGCCAAGCAGAACCCTTAGTAAATTTCAAATTCAAAGGTCTAATATATGAAAATGTTATCTCTTGTATTTAGTAGAATATCTCTTAAGGTCCAGCACTCCATTTAACCCATTTGGAATTGAATGTACAAGTTTTGTTTAATGTTTTCTGGTGGCACTATGAGCAAGTTTTTCGGTTGACTTTTGTTTGAGGTTTAGCGATTACGTAACCGTTCTTTCAAATGAGCTCCTAAATACTCTCTTGAAGTTATATCGGGACTTTGTGCAAGAGTATTAAGCCTGTGGGAACTTTTTTTTGCCAAAATATATTGCCTTACTAAAACTTTTGCTGTCCACTGTATGTGAGTGTAGCAATGAAGTCTCCACTTTTCATTGATAATTACGGAGACACGTTCATGCAAACCCTCTGGTCTTGGAAATATGGCACAAACGGCTTCTACAAGTGAATAAGATGTTATTTTTGGCAAGGGCTATACCGGATGATAATAAAGCTGCTAAGTGCAGTCTACCATGCAGTTGATCTGAATGATCTGTAAGGCATGGGTATTGGTAGTACATTCATCAAAAGCTCTAGACGGTTCCAGCTATAGGAGAATTGAACAACTGTGGTAATTGAATGTGGCAAATATGGACAAAGTGTGTCTATACCATTCGTTTAGCTTGACAGTCTCTTCTAAAGGGTCCGCCAAATAACTTTTTTTTTTGAAAATGCTTTAAAAAAAACCACTGAATATTTTCTCAAATTTCTTTTTTTATTTGAAAGTACAATCCTTCCGGTTAATAATGGAAAATAATTTCATTCAAATGGCTACCTCGGCTGGCCATGCAGTAGTCTACACCAGAAGATGCCGATTTTGGCAACAAAAATCATCTTTTCAGATGGAGCTCATTTTGATCTTGGCGGGTATGTAAACAAGCAAAATTGTCGCATTTGGGGCACAGAAAACCCGCACGCATACATTGAAAAGCCGACGCACCCAAAACGAGTCACTGTTTGGTGCGGATTTTGGTCCAGAGGCATAATTGGGCCATTTTTCTTCGAATATGAGCAAGGAGTGGCCGTTACAGTCAATGGCTATCGTTATCGGGCCATGTTGAACGAATCTTTGTTCACAAAAATTGAAGAGGAGGATATTGGCAAAATTTGGTTTGAACAGGACGGCGGCGCTACGTGCCACACAGCTGAAGCTACACTCGATGTTTTGCGCCCTGTTTTTGAAGATCGCATTATCAGCCGCAGAGCTATTGTCGTTTGGCCACCTCGCAGCTGCGATTTGACACCGTTGGACTATTATTTGTGGGGCGACGTCAAAGATAAGTGTTACGCCGACAAGCCAGAGACAATTGACGCTTTAAAGGACAATATTCGTCAAGCCATTGGTGAAATACAGCTGCACACAATCGCTAATATGCTTAAAAATTGGACCGATCGTGTAGGCTACTGCATGGCCCGCCGAGGCAGCCATTTGAATGAAATTATTTTCCATTATTAACCGGAAGGTTTGTACTTTCAAATAAAAAAAGAAATTTGAGAAAATATTCAGTAGTTTTTTTTAAAGCATTTTCAAAAAAAAGTTATTTGGCGGACCCTTCACCTATCGAGGAAATTTAAGAGCGAGCATTCAAATTCGAAATTTTGAAAACGAAATCTTGTAAAATTAGGATGAAAAAATTATTGCAAACATTGGTCTCCATTACGAAAAATGTAACAGTTGTTTGGCTTTAAGAGTAGTTTTTTTAAATCAATATTTTTTTGGTTTGTATATGTACATACATATATGAATGAATATTTATTTGCCAGCCTGATTCACACTTACAGCCATGTTTTTAGTCTCATGCCAGAAGTTCACGTATGTGTTTTTTGTTGAAAATTTCCTTTGTAGTCGGGGGAATAGCTTTATTTAACTTTCATTTTATTTTTTATTGTATTTGATTTGAACATTATTTTTTTTTTTGGGTTTTATTTGTTTGTCGCAGACAGTTCACATTTGTCTCATTCGTCTAATAATATTAGTCTGGTAAACAAAATAAAAATCAAATGAAATGAAATAAAAAACAAAATCACAAACAAATAGAAGGAATATAATACAGAAACTAAATAACAAAAAAGAGAGAAAAAAAAACACAAAAAATAAATTTAATTTGTCATAAATTTAGCACTTGACAAATATTGTATTAAAAAAGCAGAAATATTTTATTTTTATTTTTTTTTTTTGTTAAGGCATTCCATACAAAAATTCCATAAAGAAATTATTTTAAATTAAGTTATAGGCTTGGATTTAAAAAAAAAAAAATTTTAAATTTTTTTACTACCATTTCCGTCCTACCACCTACAATACAAAGTCTTCTTTAAATTCAAACGAAGAAAGGAAAAAAAGTGCGAGAAATTGTGCAATTTGTACTATTTATTCACACCAGATATTAAAATGTTGTTGTTGTGTTTGTCTGCGAAACAGTCATTTCCTGGCTGTGGAGTCCTTCAGCCAGTCATTCATATAGTCATTCTTGCAGTCATTCACTCATTTATTCATTCATTTCATTCGTTTATATTTATTGTATGACGTGTTTAGAACAAACAGGGTTACTAAAATAGTTTCTGTCTGTCGGTCTCTCTGTTTGTCTGTCTTACATCCACTTATTTTCATTTATTTCATTTCATTTTGTCTGTCTTACTAAACTTAGTATATAAACTAAAATTACATCTAATGAAAGAGCGAGAGAAAAAGAGATAGGGAAAGAAAACTAAAAGAAAACTACACTATAATTTAATAAAAAAAACATTTTTAGATATTCCTGTGATTTATAAACATACCCATGGATTTACGAGTTAAATGCACACATAGGAACACATATGGATCGTACATGGAAAAAAAATTATACATCAGGCGTATGTATCCTATTACTTGCAAGGCTTAAGACAGAGATTGGAAATTTATTTTCCACAAATATAGCTTTTAAGTGCTTTAATATAGGCCACCTCGAAACTCTATTCTTTCTTAATCGAACGCGGTATTTAGTAATATTGTATATGCCAATGGATGGGAAGGGAGCTGCCCGGTGTGCATACATAATTGGTCAACCTAGGTTCTGACACAACTTATGTTGTGTAGGTTAGGTTAGGTTAGGTCAGAGGACGTGTACTTGTCAATTAAGACAAGTACAGTACCCGGTGGTCGAATTGACCCATTGTATAACGTCTAGTTTCTCACACCACTTAGGTTGTGTGTGTTAATTTTATGCATGAGCGGGGACCTACAGTTTAAAGTCGACTCCGTACGACAGATTTTTGAGAAACTTTTTCATGTCAATTTTATTTACACTCAGAGGCTTTGCCAGAAATCTGCGCTGAGAGGAAGTTGCCGAAGAAATACTTTTTGTATTTTTGTCTTGATGTCTGGCCTGGGGCTTGAACCCTGGCTTTACGTCTAATAAGCCAACACACTAGCTACTAGACTACGGCGACTTCTATGTTGTGTATGTTAATTGTATATATGAGTGGCGGGTCCTATACTTTAAAGTCGACTCCGAATAACAGATTTTTGAAAACCTTTTCATTGCAAATTTAGTTTTTGCCAGAAATCTGTTGAGCCGCCGAAGAAATATTAAAATTTCGTTTTCTTGGAGATGTCTGACCTGGGGTTTGAACTGTGGCATTATGTCTAATACCTACTAGACTTCAAGCCCCATATACGTTTACAATAAATGTGAGCAAGCTAATCACTTCTTTCCAGACAGAACTGTATTGGAAATAGTAAAATTTCGATCGGAAAGGAGACATAAATGACAGTAAATTTGTCAAAGAATATTTGCAAAGTACTCAACAATTTAGCCACTAAGTATTCATTTCGTTTAATTTGACATGAGGAAATCGATGGACACCAGATGGAGGCATCTTCACTAGATTCACTCTATGTTTTAGCATCAATAGTAGTGTCCTTGAAGTCGCCGTAGTCTAGTAGGTAGTGTGTTCAAACCCCAGGACAGACATCTCCAACTAAATGAAATATGAAAAAATATTTCGTCGGCGACTTCCTCTCAGCAGATTGCTGGCAAAACTATGAGAATAAAATAAAAGGGCCATGAAAAAGGGTTCAAAGATCTGCCGTTCGGAATCGACGTTAAACTGTAGGTCCCGCCACTCATTTATAAAATTAACACAGACAACATGAGTGGTGTGCTAAGCTAGGCCGTAAACCTGACTGAAAGGTTGTAATGGCCAATTATGTATGTATGTAGTAGTGTCCTAAAACACTTATTGTGAGAAAATATTCAAAAAGCTTCATAGTTTCAAAGCTAGCAGGACACAATTAGTCTGAAGCTTGACATAGACAGCTTGACTACACTTACTTAGGCAACCACCAAGCACTATAGCTGCATCTAGCTCTTGTACAGGGTTGGAATATCTTGTACAGGTTGGAATAAAAACAATAACAATACAACAAAGAATTATGATAACAAAAATTACCACAACAAAACAATAAAGAAGTTACAGCATTAAGTATAAACAGGATAAAATTACAGTACAAAACTACGTCCATAGAAAAATATTAACAATGACAAATCAGCAGTAAGTTCTTTCTAGAACTTGCCAAGCAGTATTATATACTGTGAAGTTGTATTGTACGCTGTGAAGTTGTATTATACACTGTGAAGTTGTATTATACACTGTGAAGTTGTATTATACACTGTGAAGTTGCATTATACACTGTGAAGTTGTACTATACACTGTGAAGTTGCATTATACACTGTGAAGTTGTACTATACACTGTGAAGTTGTATTATACACTGTGAAGTTGTATTATACACTTTGAAGTTGTGTTATACACTGTGAGGTTGTATAATACACTGTGAAGTTGTATTATACATTGTGAAGTTGTATTATACACTGTGAAGTTGTATTATACACTGTGAAGTTGTATTATACACTGTGAAGGTGTATTATACACTGTGAAGTTGTATTATTCACTGTGAAGTTGTATTATACACTTTGAAATTGTATTATACACTGTGTAGGAAGTTGTATTATACACTGTGAAGTTTGCCTGACATGATCTTTGGTACGTTTATGTATAGATTTACAGAAACACTTTGGAATGCCACAATTTCTTTATAATTCTGTGCAAGAAAAACAATCTTGTAATACTTGAGATCCATAATATATATTTTTTAAGCAATGACCTTTCAACCTTTAATACAAACCTTACAAACCATCCTACCATTTTCAATTTCAGTGTACTAAGGCATAATGTTTCCTGACCGGAACATAATTTTAAATTCTGTTTGCAATTATTTTTATTAAACCAACCATAAATTTGTCTGTGTGTATTTACCTTTTTTTTATTCTCTTGTATGTATGTATTGTATATATAAGGATTTATGTGTATTCATATGTATTGACTTTGGTCCTTGCCAGTATATGAAACTATAAATCTTATTGTGGTGTTAGTCCATAAAAATTTATAGAAAATACAAACAAAATTAAATAGACTGAAAGGATAAAACAACAACAACACCAGTTGGGCTACCATACGGACGCACATACATACATATATACCATCGTATATGTCAGTGGAAATAACAGAGAGATAGAGAGAGAAAAGGAAAAAGGATGTGCAGAAAAGAAATGAAATTATAAAATAAAAATAAAAAAAAACAAAATAAAAGAAAACAAAAAAGAAAACACAGTGTAATGAGTTTAAAAGAGCTATGAAATGAAAAGAAACCAAAATAAGAAAGAAAGAAAGAACGAAAAAAAAAATTGCAAGAAAAATAAATAGAAAATTATATGCAGCAGAGCATTAAAGGAATGAAATTGTAAATTTTTTACACGATGCTGCGTTTACAAAGATGTGCGGGCATCTTTAGCAGTGGCATAACGCGGATAACACAGGAGATACGTTTATAATTTTTCTGACTGATCTTTATTGCAAGAGCTTGGCGACTAAAATTAGTAGGTGGCTTTAGAAGACTGTTATTGGGTACATGCCCAGTATTGTGTAGGAGGAGGAGAAGACACCTATGTGCCACCAAGATGATCTAAATGAAGTGTCAAGCATGAACACTGGTAGTCTGAGTCGATTCATCAGGACTAGGGGAACTAGAGGGAAATAGAAAACCGTGGTGGTACAATGGTTGAAGTCGCCGTAGTCTAGTAGGTGGTGTGTTGGCTTATTAGACGTAAAGCCAGGGTTCGAGCCCCTGGCCAGACATCAAGACAAAATACAAAAAGTATTTCTTCGGCGACTTCCTCTCAGCAGATTTCTGGCAAAAAAAACTCTGAGAGTAAATAAAAATTGCCATGAAATAGTTTCTCAAAAATCTGTCGTTCGGAGTAGACTTTAAACTGTAGGTCCCACCACTCATGTATAAAATTAACACACACAACATAAGTGGTGCGAGAAACTAGGACGTTGTACAAGGGGTCAATTCGACCTCCGGGTACTGTACTTGTCTTAATTGACAAGTACACGCCCTCCAACCTAACCTAACCTAACCTACCTCTGTCTATTCAACTCCTTCCTATCTGTCTGTTACCTAATATTTCGACTTTAAACTGCGACCTTTGTATATTAATTAATATTAAAATTATTAAAAAAAACAACAACAAATAATAATCTTTTTAAAAAATTCTTTGAGATTTCACTCCTTTACATCTCTAGTTTCTAAGAGCTTGTTAGTAATGGCAATGCTGTGTGATGCAGTGTAATGTCCTGTCTTCTGTAGGTGAATAGAAACAGCAGCTGTATACGTATTGCACTATAACAACAACAACAGCAACAACAACGACAACAACAACAACAACAATTTACGAGCCTTATTTACTTTTATCCTGGCACATATATGTATATGCTCGTATACCTCTGCTGTCGTATATAAATTCAATTTCGATTTAATTTTTACCTGAGTTTTTCACCATTCTATACTCTTTTTTCTTTTCAATTCTCTATTCAATGTTTTGCTTTCTTTTCTGTTTCTTTTTTTCTCATTTTGGTTGATATTGTATCTCGCTTAGGTGTGTTCCTTTGCCACCCCACAAAAAGAAGGATCTGTTTTTGGGTTTTTTACAGGGTGTAGAATACACACACATTCTTGTGTTTGTGTGTTTATTTTAAAGGGTGTTGACAGGATTACAAACATGTTAAACACTGATTAAATGTATGGAATCGTTCGTTGGTACATGTTATATGATTTTTAAATCTTTTTTCCTTTTTTTGAGAAGCTGGTAGATTCTAAAAGTTTTTTTTAGTAGATGGTTTAAATGGTTTGTTATAAAAAACATAATCATCCAGGCATTGGTTTATTGGGTAGAGTGAAGAAAATCGTTTTCAACTGATAAAATTAAAAAAATTGTTGTTTCGACGTTTAACAAGGCCGATGTATGTTTGTGTGTGATATTTAAAATTCATTACCGGAAATCCTTAATAGTCATAGGAATTTTTCAATACAACCCTTCAGTCAGGATTGCGACCTAGCTTCTCACACCACCCACGTTGTGTAAGTTAATTTTATCCATGATTGTCGAGACCTACAGTTTAAAGTCGACTTCGAATGATAGATTTTTGCGATACTTTTTCATGGCAGGTTTATTTACTCTCAGAGTTTTTTGATCTGCTGAGATGAAGTCGCCGAAGAAATATTCTTTCGTATTTCGATTTGTTGGAGATGTCTGACCTGGGCCTGGGTTTTGAACCATGGCCCATTGGCTTATTATACAACACACTACCTACTAGACTGCAGTCTTATGTACATACCATTAGAAAATACACTTGGAAGCCATTTGGCACTTACGATACGTTTAAGAAGTTGCCGTAGTCTAGTAGGTAGTGTGTTGGCTTATTAGACGTAAAGCCAGGTTTCGAGCCCCAGGCCAGATATCAAACCAAATACAAAAAGTATTTCTTCGGCGACTTCCTCCCAGCAGATTTCTGGCAAAAACTCTGAGAGTAAATAAAATTGCCATGAAAAGTTTCTCAAAAATCTGTCGTTCGGAGTCGACTTTAAACTGTAGGTCCTACCAGTCATGTATAAAATTACCACACACAACATAAGTGGTGTGAGAAACTAGGTCGTAATCCGACTGAAGGGTTGTAATGACCAATTATGTATGATATGTTTTAAAAATTATTTTCTCTTCTTTTGTTACCGATAAAAACCATGGAACCGGGTTTTTGCCTAATTTTGTAGCTGCCCTCGTAGTTTTATTTGTTTAATTTAATTTGATTGCGATTTAATCATGCAGAAAATATTACTTATTTTAAATCTATTACTTAGGAAATCATTTAATAAAACATTTATTTTTTATTTTTCTTTTTTTATTTAAAACATTTTTTTTATTTTAAACGGTCCTCTTAATTGAGTCTACATTTGATTGTTTTTATTGAATTAAAAGTTTTTTTTGTTTTATTTTTATTTTTTTTCGTTATTTATTTATAATAATTGAATTTATTTATTTATTTTGTATTCGTTTTTTTCTGTTGTTTTCAGAAATATTTAAATTAATGGGTATTTATTTATGTTAATTGTTGTTTTATAGCATTTAAAAGCTGATTATAAATAATGGCCAAATACCACACAGACTACTTAAATATGTTGGTAGTGAAATAAATTTTTTTTTCAATTTTTTTCCTTGTTTTAAATACAAAATAAAATAATAAATTACGCAATATTTGTTAAATATTTGTTTAACAAATGTATTTTGGATTTTTATATTTATTTTCTATTATTGAGGTATTTAGCAAAAAAAAAAAATTTATTTTTTTTTTTAAATTTAATATTGAGTATTGGAATGAGTAAATAGCCTAATAGCGAAAACTATTACATTCTTTTTGGGTTATTCTAAATCACCAGAAAGTCGTTTGCAAAGATGCATCGCTTAACAACCGAAAACTGTGTAAAAATCGTCAAAACCACTCAAACGTGGCCCCTATTCGTACTTCCAAAGAGAATACGGTCGTCATATTTTAGAAATAGATTTAATAGATAAGAAAATAGATAATCATAGATTTAAGAAAATTATGAAGAAAATTATAAAGAAATTTTATAGTCGACGTAGTCTAGTAGGTAGTGTGTTGTCTTATTAGACGTAAAGCCAGGTTTCGAGCCCCAGGCCAGACATTAAAACAAAATAAAAAAAGTATTTCTTCGGCAACTACCTCTCAGCAGATTTCTCAAAAATCTGTCGTTCGTAGTCGACTTTAAACTGTAGATCACACCACTCATGTATAAAATTAACACACACAACAAAAGTGGTGTGAGAAACAAGGTCATAATCCTGACTGAAGGGTTGTAATGACCAATTATGTATGTATGTACAGTAATCCCTCGATTTACGTCGCAGTTGGTTCCAAAAAAAGGCGACGTAAATCTAATGACGACGCAAATTGAAGTTAGAGGGAGCAAAAAATTTGACGACGTAAATCGAAACAACCTTAATCGAAGCGACGTAAATCGAAGGAATACTGTATAAAAAAATTTCATAAAACAGGAAACCTTACAGATACTGGTAGGCTAGTAATAAATATCGTTTCTGTTGGTGAAAGTGCAACGAAAAATCTAAATTTATTGAATTCATGTCATCCTCAGCCATTGAGTCTAATTATGAACTGTTTTGCGATTGGGTTGGAACCGCTATCCATAAGAAGACTGTCTCACACTGTAATTAAAGTCAACTGACAATTCACAACGCCTTATTTAAGCTGAGTTGGTACTAGAGTAACTGACTTTTATTCATGATCTTTTGAACATAGTGTTCCTCAGAGACGAAGCTCATTACTCACTAATTAGTTACTGCAACAAGAAAAATTGTTGTATATGGGGCTCGGCTGACCTAGAAGTGACTATTTGACACGAAACCGTGTCTGAATGAATCGTTACTTAAATCAGAGCATTATAACCTCTTTTTTTTGACTATGGTTTCAACAAGACAGTGCCTAGAGGACATACAACACTACGAATTTCGGTAATAAAGCCAAAAGCAGTTTCCAGGAAGCGTAATTTCACATTTTTTGATATCAAAATCATGCGAAGTAATACTTTTAGATTCTTGTAGTCGTCGTAGTCTAGTAGATAATGTGTTGGTTTATTAGACGTGAGGCCTCGGTTCAAACCCCAGGTTTTCCAGCATAACGAAATATGAAGAAATATTTCTCCGGAAACTTCATATGAGCAAATTGCTGGTAACAACTCTGAGAATAAAATAAAAAGGCCATGAAAAGTTTCTCAAAAATCTGTCGTTCGGAGTCGACTTTAAACTGTAGTTCTTGCACTCATGTATAAAAATTAACACACACAACATAAATGATATGAGAAACTTGGTTGTAATCCTGGCTAAAGGGTACCAAAGACCACTTATGTATGTATGTAGATTCTTGTAGAGCTACGTCTGATACCTTCTTAAAACTTTTGAATGTTTGAAATCATTCGTTAAGCTATTGCCGATCTACCACCCGGAATTAGCAACAATCTGATTGAAACCTTTGGAGTAGATTTCAACAGCAGTAAGCTATTCAGCGGAAGTACTTTCAATGTCTTGTAATTCAATGTGAATTTCTTAAAAGGTGGCAGGCTTGAATGAAATGAAAGCTTCAACGAAACCATGGCTTATGCTGGATAATAATTTAAATAATTTTATTTTCTAATGAAGCAATTTTATGTTTTAACAAGAAGTAAACATTAATTGACATTTTTTAAACACGTGCCCTACCATTAATTGGAAAAAAATATTTTTAAAAGATTGTCACTATTGTGGTTAAATTCGATGGTTTCATTACAAAAGGGTTTCTATTGCTGTGTGGCAATCATGGTGGCTACAATTTGTTTTCAAAATAATAAAAATTATTTAACAATTGATGACGATTTTTATTTATTTCTCTTTTTTTTAATTTTGTCAATTTAATCTTAAAAAGGTTTAAAAATTACCCTCATCATGGCAGCAATGTTACTTACAAATTCAGTTTCTTTGTTCAGTTATACCACCAAATACGAAAGTTTATTAAAAAAAAAAAAAAAACAAAAAAAAAGATAGGAGGAAGGTTGAACGGAAAGTGAAGATATTGGGCATATTTCGTTACAAGTAAACAAAAAGGACTTCTGCATCTCACTTCACTTGCCTTTTTTTGTGGAGATTGAGCAACTAATATGAATTCGCTAAGGAGTGATCCTTTCGATTTACAAAATATTCTGAGCCACATCGTAGAGTTTTCAGTATACTTTACATTTTATTCCTTTCTTCTTTTCTTCTTCTTCTTAATGAAACCATTAAAATTTTTATTTTAAAAAATTGGTTTTTTATCAGGAATTTCTATGGCATATTTTAAATATTATTCCCCGTAAAAATATAATTTTTTTTATTATTTCCCCATAAATTTTTTATTTCACTATTATAGGGGTTACTACACAATAACATTTTTTTATTGTGAAAAAACACACACCATATGTTCGTTCTTCTGTTTTTTTAGTTCGTGTTACTCTCTAAATTCACATCCTTGTCAAAAGACACGCGTAACCCATATGTTGTAGAAGAAAAAAAAAATAAAAGCGTCGGTCCCTTTCATTTCTCGTCAATGATCAGTGAAGTGTCAATGTCACGAAAAATTAACACAATTTTTTTAGTATTGTTTTTAGTTAGTATTGTTTACAAAAAAAGGTGCCATAAATTTCAAGAAAATTAACATTTTTATGGCACTTTAATTTTTTTTGTCCCCCTCTTGAAAACGTACAAACACACACAGAAATTAAGGGCTTCACTGTCTTTATGGTCGATCTTGACACCAACTGTCATCATCATGATCATTTTATGGATGCCTGTGTGTGAAACCAATTGAAATAAACGATTAATTTTTGTCACTTATGCGGAGTCGCTCTCTCTCTGTTTTTTTATTCGTAAGGACAGACATCAAGAAGTATTTTATTGCTTTATAAGGATGGTTAGTTATGTAAAACAAGAGTTCTCTTTTGACAGCTATGGTCGAAATTAGAAAATTATCCAAGTTATCTGTCATATTGGGTATCTAAAATAAAAATTTTAACTTTTTTTACTTTTTCATGGCAAATTTGTGCGTGCACATATAAGTATAGTATGTTGGCTTATTAGACGAGAGCCCTTGGTTAAAAAAAAGAAATCTGAAAAATATTTCTTCGGCGATTTCCTCTCAGCAGATTTCTGGTAAAAACTCTGCGAGTTAATCACATTGGCATAAAAAGCTTCTCAAAATTCTGGCATTCGGAGTCGAATTTAAACTGTAGGTCCCACCACTCACGGATAAAATTAACATACTTAACGTGGGTGGTGTGAGAAGATAGGTTGTAATTATGACTTAAGGGTTGTATTGTCCAATTAGGGAAGTGTGTGTGAGGTATTATGAAAATTTCTTATTTGTTCGAAGGACCTATTGATGCCTCTATGTGTGGAATATAACATCGTTAAAATGTCCACCAGGCTGCTCTGGGTGAAGTGGATTGGAAATGTTCAATTTTCCGTAACTCTGGCTCTTAATTCAACTCAATTTGACCGATAGCATGGGTTTTGTTGTCTATGAGGTACGCTATAGTTTACTAGCATACACCTGCGATTAAAGAAAAACTCTCAAGAAAAAGTCTAAGGCGGTTAAATCGTACGATTTCGATGACTAGTTGACATTAACTGCAAGTGAGATAACCCTGCCCTCAAACTGTTCGTGCAGAATATCGAATATCACGTGTGTTTTGTGGCACATAGTACCTTCGTGTTGAAATCACATATATTTGAAGCCCAGATTATCCAATTCCGGCCAAAAGGAGTTGGTAATTATCGACCTATAGTGCTTAACATTGACAGTGATGTCCTTGCCAATGTCATTCTCAAGGGAATATGGATCTACCCAAAAAACCACAACAACATACATACCTAATTGATCATTACAACCTTTTTGTCAGGATTACGATCTAGTTTCTTAAACCACAACAAATAGTGACTTTTTCGGGATGCATTGGACGTTTATGCGTAGGTATCGTCCCAAGTTCGACAATTTTGTTTTTATTACGTACCCATTCATTCAGAAATAGGAGCCTCATTGCTGAAGATGACTTTTCAATGAAAATTAAGGTCGGTTGCTAACTACTCCAGAGCCCACTCAAAAGACAAGCCGTCGCTCGCTGTAATCCCTGTCTATCCGTCCATGGTGTCTAGGCAAAACAGACTGAATAAATGACAACTAATTTGACAGATGTCACATACATACATACATAATTGGTCATTACAACCCTTCAGTCTGGATGACGACGTAGTTTCTCTCACCACTTATGTTGTATATGTTAAATTTTATACATGAGTGGGGGGACCTACAGTTTAAAGTCGACTCCAGACGACAGATTTTTGAGAAACTTTTCATGGCAATTTTTTATTTACTCTCAGAGTTTTTGCCAGAAATCCGCTGAGAGGAAGTCGCCTAGGAAATACTTTTTATATTTTGTTTTGCTGTCTAACCTGGGGCTTTACGTTTAATAAGCCAACACACTACCTAGTAGACTACAGTGACTTCTTCGAATTTGACAGGTGTTGCTTCAACAAAATGACTGTTATCAACTGTCAAAGTTCGAAAGTCTTTTTTGTAAGACCTGGTAGTATTAGTAAGGAGAATAGGCCTGTGTTTGATTGTTCAACGGTTTTTAAAACTTTGTTTAGCTTGTAATTTGTTTTTCAATTTTTTTATTTTTTTTTTGATAAAATATTCAAATCTTATTTAGAGGAGGAAGAGGTGACCAGATTAATTAAAACTTTAATTATTTGCATAAATTATTGTATTTTTAATGTATGTTTGGGGGTGTAAAAACACTTAATAAATCATTTAATTATTTACTTACAATATAAATAAATGTACGTGTTTACATCGAACAAATATTATGGAAATAAAATGTTCACAGTAGGTAGCCTAACTGTCTGTCTGTGCTATTCAAAAATACAAATTTTTTGTTGCTGTTTTTGTTGTTGTTGTTGTTGTCAGTGTTGTTGTTTGTAAT
The DNA here is from genome assembly GCA_932273835.1 of Sarcophaga variegata. Taxonomy (NCBI): domain Eukaryota; kingdom Metazoa; phylum Arthropoda; class Insecta; order Diptera; family Sarcophagidae; genus Sarcophaga; species Sarcophaga variegata. The sequence continues at coordinate 104,371,556 of OW026361.1, forward strand.
TCTAAATAAACAATAATAATAAATTTTAATTAAAATTAACGACTGTTTTTGCATTTGAAATTAAAAGCCAATCATGACATGACAGTTTTTTTTGTTTTTTTTTTGTTGTATTTATTGCTACTGTTTTTGTTGTCATTTTGTTGTAGTTGTTGCTGTCGTTATTAAAATGTATTCATATACATACATATGTATGCTGCGGATGTTGCCATTTGTAGGTGTTTGTTTGTTGTTTGATGCCAGTAGTGAAATGAATTTTAATTAAATTTTAATGGCAAAAACTCTTCTAATTTAAAGCAAATCAAATGCAGAATGAATTTGAAATTTTATTTTTTTTAATTTTTGTTGTATGGAAATAAATTTCTATTCAGTGAATGAATTGAAAAAAAAGAAAACAAACTGGGAAAATTTATTACCTTTTCTGTTATGAAAGAGTTAAAAGAGATAGGTAGAGGGAGAGAGCAGAGAGAGCAGGAAGGAATCCATAAATCAGTAAAAGACCACAAATTATCGTATCGTATTTAAATAATAAGTTTATAAATCAAATGCAATAAATTATAATTGTTATAAATTAGAAGTGCTTGCAACACAAACACACTCTCACACACACACACTTATACACATATGTATACACACTACTACTGAAAGCAGTTTTCTCTAATTATTGGTTTTAATTAAACACACAACAAATAATTTTTAATTTTTTAATTTATTTCTCCCCGGGGGTTTGGCGAAGTTTGTTTGTTTTTTTTTTGCCTTTTTTGTGGTTCAAATATCATTTGAATTTTCATTTCAAATTAAATGAATTATAATAGCAGGCAGAGTGGGTGTGTCATTGATTATTAATTGCTAACAAAATTATTTGAATTTTTATAAAATAAATTAATAAATAAATTAAAAATAAACAGCCGAAAGGCTTTGAAAATTTTAAAGTTTATTTAATTATAAAGGGTCCGCCAAATAACTTTTTTTTTTGAAAATGCTTTAAAAAAAACTACTGAATATTTTCTCAAATTTCTTTTTTTTATTTGAAAGTACAATCATTCCGGTTAATTATGGAAAATAATTTCATTCATTTCATGCCTCGGCTGGCCATGCAGTAGCCTACACGATCGGTCCAATTTTTAAGCACATTATCGATTGTGTTCGAGCTGTATTTCACCAATGGCTTCACGAATATTGTCCTTTAAAGCGTCAATTGTCTCTGAATAGTCGGCGTAACACTTTTCTTTGACGGCACCCCACAAATAATAGTCCAACGGTGTCAAATCGCAGCTCCGAGTTGGCCAAACGACATCAGCTCTGCGGCTGATAATGCGATCTTCAAAAACAGGGCGCAAAACATCGAGTGTAGCTTCGGCTGTGTGGCACGTAGCGCCGTACTGTTGAAACCAAATATTGCCAATATCCTCCTTTACAAATTTTATGAACAAAAATTCGTTCAACATGGCCCGATAACGGTCGCCATTGACTGTAACGGCCACTCCTTGCTCATTTTCGAAGAAAAATGGCCCAATTAAGGCTCTGGACCAAAATCCGCACCAAACAGTGACTCGTTTTGGATGCGTAGGCTTTTCAATGTATGCGTGCCGGTTTTCTGTGCCCCAAATGCGACAATTTTGCTTGTTTACATACCCGCCATTATCAAAATGAGATTCATCTGAAAAGATGATTTTTTTTGCCAAAATCGGCATCTTCTGGTGTATGCTACTGCATGGCCAGCCGAGGCAGCCCTTTGAATGAAATTATTTTCATTTCTATTTCTCTTTGAACTCTTCAGGAGTCTTTGTTTTCTGGACACAGATTTTTGATTTTACAAATCCCACAAAAAGGAGCTCTAGAATGGTTAAACCGCGCAGTGCATTAAGCATCCCTTCAGTATTGTGGTTGCAGGTTGTACAATATACGACTTTGTTCCATTTCTTGGAAACTATATGTTCTTCAGTCCCAATTTCTTCAGTTTATATAGGATAAAGCATTATTCTATATTCCTCACCATCTACAGTAATCGTCTAGTCCATGGCGTTTTCGAGAAGTTGAGAATCAGTGTGTACTTTAGCGTAAAAACCACACCAAACTTTGAAATCGAGGACTCTTCGTGTATTATGCATGGATTTACATGCATAATTGGTTATTACAACCATTAAGTCAGGACTATGGACCTAGTTTCGCACACCACTTATGTTGTGTGTAATAATTTTATACATGAGTGGCGGGACCTACAGTTTAAAGTCAATGCCGAAAGACAGATTTTTTTTTTGAGAAACTTTTCTTGGCAATTTGTTTTACACTCAGAGTTTTTGGCAGAAATGTGTTGAGAAGAAGTCATCGAAGAAATATTTTTTTCATATTTTCGTTTTGATGTCTAACCTGGGGTTTGAACCCTGGCCCTACGTCTAATAAGCCAACACACTACCTATTACACTACGGCTACTTGATGCATGGACTTTTGTTGCCTCAAAAACGATACTTCGTCTTAACCACAGATTTGAAAATGAGCCTTGTGTCTCATGACAATTTTTGGGCTGAAAAGAAGTCCCGGGATTTATGATGGCTTGACTGCAAGTTATAAGTCTTTGGCTATAAAAGTCTAGGAAAGAATAGGAGGACGCGCTGAGTTTGTTAAATCTAAGCTCACTTGAGCAAATTAGCGCGGACCTTTAAGACATCACATGATGTTCTGGGTTAGATGACAGAAAGTCATTTGTTGCCCTTGCCATTCGCAGTAGTCATTTGGCCTGAGGCTTTTTTTTTGAAAAAATACTATTCAACACACCTACAGCATAAATACCACATAAAACAGTAACTACAAATCGATATGTTATGCGTGGATTATCGGGAAAAATTTTCAAATTTTTCACCACAATTCTCTGTTGAGGTCGCCAATAGATGCCATTCTTGAGGACTGTCGTGCATTCCTTAAGGATATGACAGATTACTTAGAGTGTCCCGTAGTTGGAGTTCATTGTAATAGGAGCATACACCGAAACTGTGTTGGGGATGCGTAACATACTCAAAAACTTTTTGTCTGCCCATAGGTTTTTCCTCCTTGTTCATGATTCGGTTGGAAATTAAATGAGTCCAATCTTGTTACCATTTTAGGGCTGACCCCTGTAATTAAAAACATCAAAGGGGTTTCCTTGTTCACGATTCGGTTGTAAATTAAAAAAGTCTGCTCTTGTTACCATTTTAGGTGCCGACCCCTATAAATAAAAACATCAAAAATTTTTTTTTTATTTTTTTATGTTTGAATTCCTCTGTGCCCTCCAAAATACTATCAAATTTTTGTAAATTAAAAAAAAAATTCAATTTAAAATCCATAAATTTTAAATCCATTAAAAAGAGTTCAAAAGTTCAAAATCACACTCCCCCAAAGGGTCGTTAAAAAGCTTTAAAGTTTTTGTGGAATTTAAAAATAAAAACAAAAAATTAAAAAAAATCTTATTCTAAATCACATGAGAATGAAAACTAATCCAAAAAAATTAAATTTAATTTAAATTTTTTATATTTTTCTTTCCAATTTCTAATGCAATTAAAATAAATAAAAAAAACGGTTGCCTGAAACAAACACAGCAAATGAAACCGGCAAATGAAAGTATTCCTATTCGACTGGGCTTTTAATTGAATTTATTTTAGTGAGCGCTTCAACAGACGAATCACTTACAAAATTAAATAAAAATTTCTTGTTGTTATTGTTTTTTAATGGAATATGTTTGAATTTAATTTTTCTTTTCTTTTGGTGATCCACCCAAATGCACAACCTTTCATTCATTCATCCATCCAACCAATCGTACAGTCCATCCATCGGTACATTCAGTCAGTCATTCATTCATTTATCTGTTGGCATGTCACAGTCACAATGTGCAACTCACTCACTCACTCACTCTCTTATCACTGGTTGTCATATTTAATTTAATGTCTGTATGTATTTAAGAACGACCAACCGACCGGCCATTAAATGTTCTTGTGTTGTAGCCTACAGTGTATTTGTGGATGGATGAGACTCAATATTTGTATTGACTTTAAGAGATTGATTACGTATCAATAATAAATGATATGGAATGAGTTGATTGACCCTATTTTTTTATCACGTTTCTGTTTCTCTTTTTCCTTTTTCCTCTTTTTGTTATTGTTTTGGTCTAAATTAGAAGCAAGAGCTTAATAAAAAGGAAATGGATATGGATTGAAAAGCCATTAAATTAAAAGCTACTGTTTTGAGTTTGTTAACATAATATTTGGCAAAGAAAGTATAAACAATCTAAATTGAAGAAGATTTTAACCTAAAATGGACACAGATACAGAACCTATGCGAAGGCAACATGAAATTGTCAAGGCACAGATAAGACATACCAATACAACACATGACACAACGCCTTATAGGCAGGGATTATAGACAAGTCTGCGAACAGGACTGAACGTATTTGGGAAACTTTTCTCCATTTGCTTAAAAGAGAAACAAGCATTTATATTGAAGTGATAGAGTATACCCTAGGCAATCTGTAGGTCTTCGTAATACCAAATAATACGGCAGAGATATTCTGTTTTCTATTGTTAATCACGTAATCCCAAAAGCCTTGGATGATGTTAACCTCTCCAGTGATTAGAAAATATCGGACATATGCCCAATAATGGTAATTAATCCTTGGCTGTGTGATACATTAAGCAAGGTTAGGTTATGTTAGTGTGGTAGGTTTCATACCTAAAGCTGACTTGAGCACGCATAACGGCCCGTTGTGACGCCACAGGTGAACGCAGTCTTTATACTGACCAAGTTCCTCCGAACCAAGGGGGAGAAGGTGATCAGCGCAAGGGCAAGCTATGGGGCAAATCTACATATACATACATACATAATTGGTCATTACAACTCTTCAGTCAGGATTACGACCTAGTTTCTCACACCACTTATGTTGCGTGCGTTAATTTTACACATGAGTGGCGGGACCTACAGTTTAAAGTCGACTCCGAACGACAGATTTTTGAGAAACTTTTCATGGCAATTTTATTTACTCGCAGAGTTTTTGCCAGAAATCTGCTGGGAGGAAGTCGCCTAAGAAATACTTTTTGTATTTTATTTTGATGTCTGGCCTGTGGCTCGAACCCTGGCTTTTCGTCTAATAAGCCAACACACTACCTACTAGATCACGGCGACTACAATGGGGCAAATCTAGTCGTTGATAAGCAAGCTCAGAGATTGTCCTCTTGATTGGTTTCTTTCGTGCCCACTTAAAACACGATGCGATTGTTGATATGTAACGGGGACCTACCAGAGCTATAAGAAGCTAGATTTCATCACTTTAAACAAGATCACTTGATATGTGCTTCGATAGGAAATCACAGGTGTGACCTGAGCTTGATAGTTGGGCTAGTTGCTGTCAGAATACTAGGTCTTCCGTATTACGCCTTTTATAGGGCCTACATTGGGATGAAATTATTAACCACTTGCTCCGCCTTTATTCAGATGACTGAACTGATTTGGCGTCTATGAAAGTTGTTAGGGATTGTTGAATATTTAGGGGAGTTTGTGAACGTTTCTTGAAGTTAGTGTTTAGGCCTATTGTGATATGAATACTAATATCTAACCGAGCAGAAGTGATTGGACCCCAGACACGACCGTCCATCTACCGGGCCGCACAATGGATCCTCGCATACGCTGTTCCTTTCAACCGCATTTCGATCTTTTCGGATATCCAAGCTGCCATAAAGTCTCTGTCGAACATTGCGAATAATTCCGGGATCGTCAGGGAATGTCGCCGTTGCCTCAACCTTCTTTCTGGGCGCTTCAGTGTCACACTTGTCGGGGTCCCCGGACACTGCGACATTTCGGGAAACTGCAGGGCCGACGAGCTAGCCAGAGCTGGCGCACTACTCCCGGAATCTTGTTCAATCGACTTGGGAATGCCACTTGCCTCGATCAAACTGGCCGTTGCGCGGAAATTTTTCCGAGACGTCAACCTATCCTGGATCAACGCGGAGTCTTGCTCTACCGCTAGATTCAACTGGCCCCGGATGGACAGAAGGCGTACCAAGCAGCTACTTGGACTTGGTCGCGGCATCATCTCAATCACAGTGGCCATGCGTACAGGTCACTGTGTTATGGGTAGACACGCGGAGAGAATGCGGCTCCCATTTAATAACTTTTGCCGTGGGGGAAGATCCGCTGAGGAGGACGCGACTGTTATCCACTTTCTTTGTCAATGTCCATCTCTTGCGAGGTTCAGATATAGGAGTCAGCTTGACGGAGCTATCGTCCATTGATGTCAAGGATATAGCCTCGTTTACAGAAGTGAATCAGTTCTCTTCTTTCCATACAAATCCAGCAGAATCTTGCAATATTGCAAGTACCTTCATACTCTCTGCACACTGTAAAACGATCTGTGAATGCTGAGCTTATCTGAAGCAAACGTATCAGTTATGTCAGCTTGTTTCCGTTACGTTATAGCCTAACGGGCAGTCAGGGATGACTACTAAAATTTTGATTTTATGAGGGGCGAGATTGTCTTTGAACAACAGTTCAATCGACGAATTATCGGTTAGTTTGATGGCTTTGGAAGTCGATTATTGAATTTTACACTCGAGGAAAATGTATTAAATGTATTTTACATACAGATTTATTAAGGTATCAATATTTTCCTCGGGCGTATGTTGGCCTTTAATCTGCAGTAATGGATACAAAACTATTTCATTCATGTCGTTTTAATTCCATGAAATGTTGATGATTGATGTTAATGGCACTGAAATGAATATAAAACAGCAGGTTATTAAATGAAATTTATACTCGTACAATTTGGAATTATTATAATTACGAAAAACTTTTGTACAACAACAATTAAAACAAAAAACAATTTTAATAACAAAAAATGGGGTTACAACAGAAGCATACTATGCGTGACCGACCAAATGAATGTCTTGTTACAAGAATAACTAATAATTCCTACAAAGTTATCCTGCTCATATGTATGGTACTCCACCCTTTATTATTCATTTAACGCTTTCAGGTTCCATAAATTGAAGTGATGAACTCTATCAACACTAAAGTTTTCAAAGAATAAAAATTTTATGATTTTTTGTTTTTTTGTGTTCTTAAACAAAAATGTCATGTTGCGGGTTTTTCGGCATGCGTTTCAGTTTGGTTGCCATAAAAACAAATTGTTCGTTTTTTTAATGCGATTTCCAAAAAAAGTTTATTATTCATGCCTGTTAAAATTATTCATTTTTATTGTAGTTTTTTTGTTGCTATTTTTTTGGGTGTGCCTAAAAATTTAAATGCTTTTTATGATATTTTTTTCCAAGGATTTTATTTTTCTTTCATTTTATTGCCATTAAAGGATTCCGTTTTATGCTTGAGATTTGAAAAACGCACTTTGGCCGAGTGTTAGATTTTTTATATGTTTTTTATGATTTAAATTTACGTTTTATGAACCGATTTTTTGTGAGTGTAATAAAACAAAAATTCCGTTTTCCTAATTTTATAAAGAAATTCTTTTGTTGATGATGATTAAATTATGGGCGAAGGTTGGAAAGATGGCAATAACCACTATGTTCTCCTGCTTGGAATCAGGAAAAGTTCGCACTGTGATGACAGTCTGTAGTAGTACAATAAGGCAAGCAATGCTGTTCTCACGAAGCCACCTGACTCTACTCGATAATAGAAAAAGCGGTCTCTTATGAAAGGTTCCATCCGTTTATCGAAAAATCGATTCCTGCTGATGCCATACGTTGTAGACGTTGATGTATAAGTTTACAAATAAATATATGGACCGCCAAATAACTTTTGTTTTTTGAAAATGCTTAAAAAAACTACTGAATATTTTCTCAAATTTCTTTTTTATTTGAAAGTACAATCCTTCCGGTTAATAACGCAAAATAATTTTATTCAAATGGCTGCCTCGGCTGACCATGCAGTAGCCTGCCTACACCAGAAGAAAAAAAAAATCATCTTTTCAGATGAAGCTCATTTTGATCTTGGCGGGTATGTAAAAAGCAAAATTGTCGCATTTGGGGCACGCATACATTGAAAAGCCGACGCACCCAAAACGAGTCACTGTTTGGTGCGGATTTTGGTCCAGAGGCATAATTGGGCCATTTTTCTTCGAAAATGAGCAAGGAATGGCCGTTACAGTCAATGGCGATCGTTATCGGGCCATGTTGATCGAATTTTTGTTCACAAAAATTGAAGAGGAGGATATTGGCAACATTTGGTTTCAACAGGACGGAGCTACATGCCACACTCGATGTTTTGCGCCCTGTTTTTGAAGATCGTATTATCAGCCGCAGAGCTGATTTCGTTTTGCCACCTCGGAGCTGCGATTTGACACCGTTGGACTATTATTTGTGGGGTGCCGTCAAAGATAAATGTTACGCCGACAAGCCAGAGACAATTGACGCTTCAAAGGACAATATTCGTGAAGCCATTGGTGAAATACAGCTGCACACAATCGATAATGTGCTTAAAAATTGGACCGATCGTGTAGGCTACTGCATGGCTAGCCGAGGCAGCTATTTGAATGAAATTATTTTCCATTATTAACCGGAAGGATTGTACTTTCAAATAAAAAAAGAAATTTGAGAAAATATTCAGTATTTTTTTAAAGCATTTTCAAAAAAGAAGTTAATTGGCGGACCGTTTATTTTAAAAAATTCCTCTTTTATATAAATATAGTCTCCCTAAGCTTTAATCTATTTTTAATAATATGCTTTTAAAAAATTGTCAACTGTTTCACACCATTTTTCTATTAAAAAAATAATCAGAGAAAAACATAGAAAAAACACAAACGTTCAACCTAAAATTACCACCTTGTCTGCAATTTAGAAAGAAATTACTCCATTAGAGTAAATTGCCATTTTGCTGACGCTTTTTACAATTGCCACTGCTCGCCCACTCAGCAGCATTTCATAGATTAATTATGGGCACACATGTAAAGTTTTATTCGAATAAAAATAAAATCGTTTGCTGCAACATTTTTCTGATAAATTTACAACGATAAGCTTCATGAAAAGAAAACCAACCATCATAAGCATGTTAAAAATGATTGTAAAATTTAAGTGCCTTTTTCCATTGAAATTGTAGAAAAAAATTCTATAAAAAAAATTAAACACTTTATTTCTAAAATTCTCTTGTTTTTGTGCTTATTAAAACAATAACAACATAAACGAAATCTTTCAAATCATTGGGTGATTTTTATACAAAGAGGTGGTGCAGTTTTATAATTTCCACATAAAATATTTACAAGTTTTTTGGAATGCTTCTTCCATTAAAGAGGGTTATTTCACATTGAGAAACAGTGTAATCATTTTGTAAAAAAAATATTGTTTTAGACAAAAATTATATCGTAATCAATACGTTTTACAGAAATTTATTTTATCTTCTCTAGAAAATTGTCATTGATAACAAGATTTATATCGATAAATAACTTTTATTGCTGTCAACATCAAAAACCTGCCGCCAATTAAATTTACTATGGAAATTCTTTAGAAAACATAGGTTCTATGAATAGCAAACAAAATATCCAATGAAAATTAATAATCAAATCAGCTGAACAAGTTTCTCACGATAACATATTTGTAAAAATAATATCGCTAACATAATTTTTTTTTTCTATGTATTTGTTAATTAAAAAGTTTTTTAAGTCAATTTCGTCCAGCTATTTATCGCTGAGAACCTTTTTTTTATAAAAATTCTATTAACAACAAAATTTCCTAATAAAATTTCTATCGATAACATAAATTTCCTTAACATGATTTTTAATAGAATAATTATAAAATAACATATTTTATTTTACATATTTATAAAAATAATATCGATAACATAATTTTTCTATGTATTTGTTAATTAAAAGTTTTTTACAGCCAATTTCGTCCAACTATTTATCGTTGAGAACATTTTTTTATAAAAAATTTGGTAAAAACAAAATTTCCTAATAAAATTTCTATCGATAACATACATTTCCATAACATAATTTTTATTAGAATAATTATTAATAAAATATTTTATTTTTCTAATTTTGCTGCAGATATTACATGAAAACTGTTTTATCGATAACAAAAAATTCAATTTTTTTTAGCAAAAACTAAATTTTCTACAAAACATTTATCAAAAATTTTTTTTGGAATTTGATAAACAAAATTCTATCGATTAAATGATCTCTACAGATATTTATATAATTTACATAACTGAGTGAAAACATTGCTCTCGATAACAATATTTTTTTTTGCTGCAATTTCTGCTGATAAAACAATTTTCTATGGAGTATTTATCAATCAGAAAATCGTTTATTGAATAATTTGCATGTAAAATATTTAATAAAATATTTATCGATAACAAAACTTATTATAAATTTAAATTTTAAATTAAAAATTTTTATCGATAACAAAATTTTCAAAAAATTTTTTTCTATGACATTTCGATTAAATGATCTCTTCAGATATTTATATAATTTACAAAATTTAGTGAAAAAATTGCTCTCGATGACAATTTTTTTTTGCTGCAAGTTCTGCTGAAGAAACAATTTTCTATGGAGTATTTAATCAGAAAATCTTTGATTGAATACTTTGCATGTAAAATATTTAATAAAATATTTATCGATAACAAAACTTTTTATAAATTTAAATTTATGAACTAAAAATTTCTATCGATAACAAAATTTTCAAAAAAAAATTTTTCGATTACACAAGACAATATTTAACATAATATTATTACATGCTCTGAGAAAACAGAATTTGTGAAAAATTATATCGATACCTGCAGTTTTCTTTAAAAATTTCTATTAGTAACAAATTTTTCCTTAACAATATTTTCTACTTTATTTAATCTTTTTATTTTCTGTTAAAAATTATTTGTAAATTTTGTCGATTCATTATTTTTTGTAGAATGTTTATTGATAAGAAGGCTTGTAATAGAAAATTCGATTGCAGTGTAACAAAATTCTATAGAAAATTTTAACAAATTATATCGAAAATTAAATTTTCGCTACAGAATGAAATCGATAACAAGTGTTTTAATATATATATTTACCGATAACTTATTTTTCCTGAGAATATTTATTTTCCTTTGTGTAAAAAATTTTATCGAAAAAAAAATCGATAACAGGATCGCTATCGTTAAAAAGTCGTCTTTAAACCTCAAGTACAGAGTTGTCCCTAATTAAGGCGTTATTTAATATTGTATTGAAAAGAACGTGTTTATGAAATCATTGATTCGAGCATAAAATTCGAGGACTTTTGCTAGTGTTGGAGGTTTTAGATGTGATACTTTCTTTGGTATGGAGTTATAAATAATTAGTGGGTATTCAAAATGCCACGCCCTTCGTGATTATAAACATGTTGCTAATTAAGTGATGGTATGATTTAAGAAACTTTCTCAAAATCGAAAATTTTCTATTATTTTGCTACGAAATAAACCACATTAAAAAACGTGTTTGTAAAATCATTGATTCGAGCATAAAATTCAAGGACTGTGGCTACTGGTGAAGCTTTTAGATGTGATACTTTTTGCGGTATGGAGTTATAAATTATTAAAAGGTATTCAAACTGCCACGCCCTTCGTGATTATAAGCATGTTGCTAATTAACTGATGGTATTTTAAGAAACTCTTTCGAAATTCAAAATTTTCTATTATTTTGCTACGAAATAAACCACATGTTACCTCCTACTTAAAACATTACAATACTACATTTTATATGTGTATACCTGTTCTGTGTTTACCTCTAAATGACCCCGACTTTAATCAACATTTTTATTCTGCTACCATTTGTTTTTTTATTTTTTTTGGTTTGACTTTAATTCATTTGGCTTTAGTCTCCACTTTTTTGTGTGCTTTTACTTCGCCATCATACACCATTTGTGGTGGAGTATTAAAACTCTGCAATTGTCAAGGTTTTGAACATGCGAAATAAGCATAAATTACAACACATAGAAATTAAGTTGGCATTATCCCCCCAAAAAAACAATACAAAAATACGCAGAAACACAAAAGCAGAAACAAAAAATCCGGATAAAAATTGTAAATACAATGTATGTATGATACAAATAAACATAGTATACTCGTATATGGTAATGAAAGGACCCCTCCTACTACCTCCATCCCTTAGGATCCCTAACAACCTTTCACCCTTTGCTAAGCACAAGTAACACGCACAATTTTATTCCCGGAATGAACAAATGTTTGGCGTTCTCATAAAGCAGGTTTTTAATGGGGGGAAAAAGTGTACTCTCCAAATGACACCCTTGGAAAAATGTTAATAAAATACATTTAACAAGAAATTATTGCCATTACCTTGGAACAATTTCGTTTTTAATTTTTTCTTCTTAACTTCAAGATTATTTTAGTAGAAGTTTTGCTGCCAACGCTGTGCTTATAGAGGTGCCATGAATGTAGTTCGGAAGCGGATCAATTAATCCGTGTGTACTCCCTCTGAACTTATCTAACCTAACCATACTTTTGCTATTGGTGTTGCCAGTTCGCATGGGATCAGGGGGCTTCCCCAACTTGTTCGAGATAAATCAGTTTTTGAAGTCTAGAAATTATTATGAACTTAAGGCTTCGCCGTAGTCTAGTAGGTAGTGTGTTGGCTTATTAGACGTAAAGCCAGGGTTCGGGCCCCGCACGAGGCATCAAGACAAAATACGAAAAGTATTTCTTCGTCGACTTCCTCTCAGCAGATTTCTGGCAAAAACTTTGAGAGTTAATAAAATTGCCATGAAGAAGTTTCTCAAAAATCTGTCGTTCGGAGTTGACTTTAAACTGTAGGTCCCACCACTCATGTATAAAAATTAACACACACAACATAAGTGGTGTGAGAAACTAGGACATTGTACAATGGCTCATTTCGACCTCCGGGTACTGTACTTGCCTTAATTGACAGGTACACGTCCTCTAACCTAACCTAACCTAACCTAATCTTCCTTATCTTCTTTGTCGCTCCAGCTCCGACAAAAACCAATGCAGCTTGCATGAGTATCCATAATGCAATGTCTAGTAATGACGCCAATAACCAAACTAAGTACTCTTCTTTTGAGTTTAAGCACACTTTTTTCAGCCCTCTATACCGGTTTTTGTCGAATATTCTGCGCAATCTTGCCTCTATCCGTTGCTGCCAATGTGCTATTGGCACATTGTACTTGCCTTAATTGACAAGTACATGTCTTCTAACCTAACCAAGGCCTCGCCCTCAGATGAATCTAGATTACATGGCTTAAGCCCTCAGTTCTATGCTTGTAGTGTACATAGTTTGAATTCATTTGTATTTTGAATACTTTTGCTAGGAATTTCAACATTTTGATTAAAAAAGTCAATTCAATTGTTTACTTTTAATAAATATAAGTACATCCTGAAATGTTGCTAGCAACATATTCAAGTAACTAAAAACGGGGAACTTAAATTAATGTTTTCTTGTTTTGTTTTTTTTTTTTTTTGGTTTATAAGACTTCCGTTTTTGGTAACGCTCGGTAATATTTTAAGGTATTTGTCACAAAGCAAGAGCCTAACGAAATAACTAATCCTATAAACAATGTTGCTAAACTATGTATATAAACATTTAATTTTTAACTGTAACTAATGGCAACTTCTTCAACCTAGTCCTATAAAAGAAAGTTATTTTTTTGTTGTTTATTTTTTTCTACATGGGTGGTCGGTCTATAAACCCCTTTCTAAATTTTTTAATACTTCCTTCACCCAACTTCAATTCAAACCCTTTTCCCTTTCATATAAAAAAGTGAAACTTAATGTCTTCATCCATAAAAATTTTCTTTGACACTTTTGTTTCTTATAAAATAATACAACAACAACTTTATTGTTTTGCCTTTAAAATGGTCTCCCCCTCTCTGTCTCTGGCTATAATATTCCTGAACATAAAGCAAGCAGTGTGTCTATATTTTGCTGGTTAAAACAATGACAGTTAACTGTCAATCAGTCAATCAATATGTCAATTGCTAGTCAAGCAATACTTGCTATTGTTGTTATTGTGGTTATTGTATTTGCCAGTGTTATGGTTTTGTAATGAAGATCTACACATATGAGCCGTAATCATCATCATCGTCATCGTTATTATCATACACCAGCGATTGTGGGTTTCCAAAATGTCAACTAATCATTGGGGAATTCAATATGGTAGAGTGGCGGCGTAGAACTGAGTATGGAACGAAGTTGGAGGTAAAACGTTCGCTATGTTAATGAATTTTTTATGTTTTTTGTTCAGTAGTGTGGCAGGTAGCACGTTTTCAGTTGTTGCAAATGATATTTAAACCCTTTGTTGCGTTTTGTGTTGTCTTTTCAACATAAAAATTTAATGTTTTTGATTGTTTTCTGGAAAAGTTTATTAATGGCTCTAATAAAAGTTTTTTTTGCCTTTGTTTTACGCAAGTAAACAATTAATGACAGGCGCTTTACATGTGTCATTATTGTGAAGGGGAAGTAAACATAAAAAATTTATTGATTTTCACGCGTTATTTTTTTTTCTTTTGAAAGAAAATTTCTTATGTTCCGCAATTTATTTTTTAATGCTTTTCAGGAAATGTAAATAAATAATTAAAATCACACAAACAAACATGTTTAATTTATAAAAATTTTATTTTCTTGTTCTTTTACTTGCAGGTACGTTTGAACTTAATTTATGGTTTGTAATTAAAATTTCTCTCTTGTGCAAGTAAGTTATTTAAAATATTATTTGTAGACAATTTTCATGATAACAATAAAATGTTATAAATCAGCAACATGTTGCTAGCATCAATCAGACTTTAATTAAATTTATTTTTAAATAAAATGTTATAATTTTATGAAAGGAAATTAAAATATCCAATTATTAAATAAAATTAAATATCCAATTATATGAAGACGGCAACAAGTTGCCAACATCTCGTTGCTATCAACATGTTGCCCAATAAATCCAGTATAATAAAAAATGTTTAAACATCATTTTTAATTTAATTTTAAGTATCTCTGCTTTATTAAAAAATTGTGTTTGACATAACTATACTGCCAAGACCGAGTACACTGTTGGATCATATTGCTTGAGACTTCAACGACTTCTACAATTCCTGTAAAAGTCGTTTGCAAGTAAGTCAAGTCTATCAGTATGTCTACCTATTACGCATACAGAATATACATCGATTGGTACGCTTCCTATACAATTAAGCTCGGTTTTTTCACGGCCTAAGTTTTGTCAGAGAGCCATAAATGCCTTTGTCTAATAGAGATAAGAGCCTAACAGATGTAAGAGGTGCAATTATATTCATTTGTTGATTGGTATTCGGCAGCAGTGTGCCTTGGCCTAGTGAATTTATCAGCCGCAAAATCTCTGTGACTCTGTAACCAGGATTCTGTATTTGATTGACTTAAGGTTTCACACGAACGCGATGTTATTGTTGTCTGACTGTCAGAAAAGATAGAAATAGTAGTAGATGCCTTCTGACTACAACATCGGCGTGAAACACACTACAGAAGACAGACATACGTTAAGATATCATGAGGTTAAGCGCTTCCAAGCCTGTCTTAAACTCAAGCTTAAAATCGCCCGTGGAGACTGCACCTTAGAATCTCCCGACCAAAAGACATCAGAGGAAAAGTCTTTACTATTGGTCATATTGCTGGAGTTTTCCTTATATACACTTTTAGACATTGCTATGCTTGCCAAACTGGTCAGTAGGTTTGTCTTAGTCTGCATATTGGCGTTGCCTAGTAGTTAGTGTGGTGACTTGTTTGACGAGAGCCTGTGGTTCAAAGACCGGCTCCTCTATTTCGAATAAACTATTCGACTTCCACTGTCAAAAATTTTGAGAGTAAATAAATTTCGCTATGAAAAGTTTCTCAAATCTATCGTGCGGAGTTGACGTTAATCTGCAGATCCCACCATTCATGGATGTATTTAATCCACACAGTATGAGTGCTGAATGAAGCTAGGTTGTAATCCTGACTAAAGGCAATAACCAATTAAGTAAGTCAGTAATACAGAAATCGTTCTAATAATCTAAGTCTTAGAGGAATTAGAGGATTAGCATCCCCTTTTATGGATGATATATTTCATCAAGGCTAAATGTAACCACTTTTCGAGCAGAAATTGGTCGTCGTAATAGACTTATTGTCGTGGGATTAGCAAGATTATAAAGAAATTTTAGGAAATTGGAAACGTTAAATTTGTTACCAGTCCTGTGTGCCACCACAAGGACGAAATTTTCGCTTCTCTTTAAGAGAGGGTGGCAGATAATCCAAATTTCTCAACTTTACCGAGTTTTCAACAATTTGTCTTACGACTCATTGCGCGTATTTTACTCATGCAACAACCATATAGTCGCCGTAGTTTAGTAGGTAGTGTTTTGGCTTATTAGACGTAAAGCGAGAGTTCGAGCCCCAGGCCAGACATCAAAACAAAATACAAAAATTATTTCTTCGGCGACTTCCTCTCAAAAACTCTGTGAGTAAATAAAATTGCCATGAAAAGTTTCTCCAAAATCTGTCGTTCGAAGTCGACTTTAAACTGTAGTTCCCGCCACTCATGTATAAAATTAACTCACCCAACATAAGTGGTGTGAGAAACTACGTCGCAATCCTGACTGAAGGGTTGTAATGACCAATTATGTATGTATGTAACAACCAAAGCTGGCTAAAAAATCATAATGCTGTAGAACGGATTTTAATGCTGCTTTTTCGAAGACAGCTTCGTTTAGTTTATTTAAATTCTCTCAGTTTTACTTGTCTTTTCTTACTTGATGGCGACGTTAACAAAAATGATTGCTTTGCATATGGAGTTCGGTGTACCCAGAGTGGATTGAGGAAAAGTAATTGTATCTGGAAAAATTAACTTTTTTGTTGGTATTATTGTCTAGAGTTGTCATTTACAAAAAGTTTACAAAAAGAGAAGAATGACAACAAAAAAGACAAAGAAAGGAAGCAGAGCAAACACACCACCTTCTTGTGAGTATTGTAGTCTTCGTTCACGAATCATACTTATTTTGTGATTCGTGTATACGATGAGTCATGGAGAGTCGAAATCAATAACATCATGTGTATTGTTAAGTATGAGTACGATGAGTATTTCAAACTTTGAATATGAGTAGTAAGAGTGTGACATTAAAATAAGTATGAATGCGTATAAGTATCAGAAATTATAAGTATGATTCGAATCTACTCATCGTTTTGAATACTCATTGCTGACCTCTGGTCGTAATCCTGACTAAGTGTCCACCAAGATTATGCGATTAGATAAGGTATTTTTATAGCCAGATACCGTCTACTCGACTGTTGCAATATATCCAAAAGTGGACGTTTAAATGACGTTGCATTTCGTATATAAGTAAGAGGTCCAAACATTATTATGAAAAAAGTTTCGAGGAAATCATAGCTTCTTGTTGTTCATAATTTCAACTTTATTTTGTATTTAAAATTAACAACAACGTATGTTTATTGTATTCTATTATATTGATTTGCTATTATTTAAGGCAAAGAAATAAAAGCAATATTTTCTTTAGACTTTCATTCTCTTAATTTTTTTTGTTCACAAAAAGAACGAGACTTTCTATCAACAAACATTATGAAATACCTTAAGGGCTTAATATTGATTAAAATTTTAAAGCCTTTGTTATTTTCTTTGTCTATTTTTTTTTTTTTTGAAGTATATTGCCTATACGAACACGATATGCTTATAAACGTTTTATATGCAAACAACTTTTTGTTTGTTTGTCATAAACTTCTAAAATGTCAAAAGATAAGTTTGATGTTTTCATAAAATGTTTCATGTTTCCTATTGTCAGTGACATTATTAAGGCCTCAAGTTATAACCGTAAAGCATATACATACACGTATACATGTATACATGTAAGATTTTCGACATTTTTAATAAATTATCATTACTACAGCCCATTTCTATTCTAGGGGACTTTAAAATATAAAAATATGTAAAGGAAAGCATGACAAAAGAAAAAAAAAGAACACTTCAAGAGCACGTGTTTACATAAGTAAATGTTGCTAAAATTTTATCAACATTCTGTGGATTAGCACGGCATTTTAAATATTTAAAAAGTAAATTAAATATTAAATTAGAAAAAATTCTTTTAGGTTTGTTGTATTACAGAGACTGTGCTTTATTTATTATCACTACTGTCTGCTGGCTTTTTATTCATAAATTTCTTTTCTTATATTATTTTACACAATATTTATAGAAATTTGCTATGGGCCTTAAGAGAGTTGTTTTGTTTTTCTTTCTTTTTGTTGTGTTTTTTTTTCCTCAAATAGGATTAAATTTCAAGTGTGTTTAAAAAAATAAAAATACATTTTTTTTCGAAAATTTATGAAAATTTTTCCAAAGTCATAAATAACACAGTAAATCCCCCAAAGGATTGTCAAATACCAAGTTGTCAACAGGAAAACAAATGTGAGAAGTTAACATTAAAATTGGAAAATTTTATTTAAAATTAAAGTTGGCAAGTCGGAAATCAGTATATGATACCCTGCAATACAACAAAGTATGCCATGCATAGTACATAATACTAAAATAACGTATACATACAGTCAAAGAAAAAAGCCTACATACACCGTACGCACATTCCTTTGTGCTACAAAGCCAAACGTTGCTCATTGATAAGTACTGAAAACCCTCTCTTAAAATAAATATCGGAGTTTCGCATTTAAAACATGGCTTCCTTAAAAACAAGCCTAGCCTGTAGGCTGTCTGTCTGTCTGTCGTTCGGAGTAGACTTTAAACTGTAGGTCCCACCACTCATGTATAAAAATTAACACACACAACATAAGTGATGTGAGAAACTAGGACGTTGTACAATCGGTCAATTCGACCTCCGGGTACTGTACTTGTCTTAATTGACAAGTACACGTCCTCTAACCTAAACTAACCTAAAAACAAGCCTAAAACCAGCTTGAATGTTTAATAAATTTAGAATTACAACCCTAGCTTCTCACACCACTTATGTTGTATGTGTTAATATTTATGCATGGTTGACGGCACCTGCAGTTTAAAGTCGACTCCGAACGACAACTTTTTGAGAAACTTTTCATAGCAATTTTTATTTACTCTCAGAATTTTTGCCAGCAATCTGCTGAGAACAAGTTGCCGTAGAAATATTTTTTATATTTCGTTTTGTTTTGGATGTCTGATCTGGGTTTGAACCGTGGCCTCATGTTTAATAAGCCAACACACTACCTAGCAGACTACAACGACTTCTACAATTTCTGTAAAAGTAGTTTGCAAGTAAACCAAGTCTATCTGCATGTCTACCCATTACGCATACAGAATATACATCTATTGGTACGCTTCCTATGCAATTAAGCTCGGTTTTTTCACGACCTAAGTTTTATCAGAGAGCCATAAATGCCTTTGTCTAATAGAGATAAGAGCCTAACACAGGTAAGAGGTGTAATTATATTCATTTTTTGATTGGTATTTGGCAGCAGTCTGCTTGACCTAGTGAATGCATCAGCTACACAAATCTCTGGGTCTCTATAAGCAGGATTCTGTATTTGATTGACTTAAGGTTTCACGCGAACACGATGTTATTGTTATTATCTGGCTGCCAGAGATGATAGAAATAGTAGTAGATGCCTGCAGAATACGTACAGCAGCTTAAGTTATGATACAAAATCAGCGTGAAACACACTACAGAAGACAGACAGACGTTGAGATATCATAAGGTTAAGCGCTTCCAAGCCTGTCTTATACTCTCCACGCCCGTTAGACTGCCCGAGCAAAATACATCCGAGGAAAAGATTTTTCTACTTGGATAAGTACATAGGTTTGTCATGCGCTTATTAAATCTCTTCTCATAGTATTCGAAAAATCTTAATTTTTTGTTGCACTAGACGTATGAGTAATATTAATACGAGTTTGCTTAGGAAAATTTGCCATAACTTTTGGGTTTTTAAGAATTTTTAAAAATTTCAAAAAGCATATTAAAGTCTACACTTGAGGTTAATTAGATGGTTAATAGAAATTTTTTCAACATGTCTTTTTCACATTAAAAATTTTAGGATACGAAAAATATTTGTGCCAGTTTCGTTTTAAATTTTATTTTTATATGAACTTTTTTATTCTTGTTTTTTTGCTTATTTGCCTTAGTTTGCCTTAGTTTGCTTGGTTTTCATTTTTCTTAATTAAATCTGGGTCAAGTATGTATATTTTAAGTCTTAATTATCTCATAAAGCTGAACATTATGCCAGCATAAGTGTATGTATGGAGAGAGGAGCCAGAAGAGCCAGAAGAGCAAAAAAAAATGTGAAATGAAATGTTTACTAATAATTAACAAATAAATTGTGATAACATGAGTATATCTTAAGGATAACAAAACAAGGATTCTTTCTGTTCTTTTTTTTTCGTTTCTTTCAATTTCAATTTCATGTTCTACTTTTTGGTTGTCGGTCGTTGTCGGAATTGTTTTCTTGATAAATCTCATTAAGAACATACAATTTCAATTAACCAGAGAATAACAATAGGCTGGGCTGTAAACAACAAAATATATACTCAGAAGGATACCAAAGATAAAAAGGAAAAAAAAAAACTATGGACACAACGCTTGACGCTGTTATCTTTAGCACATAAATGAGTGGCGATTTTTTTCCTTGGCTTTCTGTTCCTGGGCAGTAGTAGATCTTGTTGCTTTTATTCACTAGTTTTTCTATTTTTGTATCCTTAAGCGTTTGTTGTCCTTTCCCATGGTTATTGTTAAACTCAAGATAACATTTTAATTGTACTTGATGAGGGGGATGATGATGATGATGATAGCGACAGCAATGACAACAATGCTGCCAGTGTTTTATGTTTAGCATTCAACTGTCAGGACTTTATGATTACAGGTCTTTTGTTTACCACACTTTAAGTTTTGCTTTTTTCCTCTTACACTTCCCCTTCTTCTTCTTCTTTTAATTCAATTATCTTTTGTTGTAGCCATTATGGCTCCATAATAATAAAAAAAAAAATAAAAACACAAAAACGAAGAAAACGTTAAGAAAAGACAACAACATCTCATAATAAAATAAATGAAAATTAAGGCCCATTATATCCTCTAAATATGTCGTACATATGTACGTCGTATTGTTTGTATTTATAATTGCGTGCTGGCTCTGGCTGGCTGGCTCGGCTTTTGTTATGGCCAAGCAAATGTATGTTTACAGCCTTGCCAGCCATGCCAGCCATAATATGTTTAATGATAATTTCATCTATGGAATGTAATGACGGCTAAATTAAATACATTAGTAAAGCATACCATACCTCGTATTCAATTTAAGCGTTAGACGAGAAATAAAAACTTAAGCAAAAATTCTAATTAAAATTACTTAAGATAACATAATTCAGGGATATTTTTTTTGCCTAATATCAGCTTAAAAATAACACAATTTACGATGTTTGTTTGTTTCGTATGATATCATGTTATTCTATCGTTGGTTTTAATCCAATTTGTTAAACAAATTAGGCAGATTTTTAACGTAAATAATACTCAAATATTTCCTTTTTTTCCTTAATTGAAGAAATTTGTTTTTTTTTAAATATTTTCAAAAAATTTTGAAATAATCTCTCCACCACAAAGTGGAAGTTTCCATTCATACAGTATATTGTGTTGCAACTAAGAAAATAGGCAGTGGTAGAGAAGAAATAGGCAAGGTGCCTATGGACGTTAAGTTTCAATTCACTTATGTTGTAAGTGCCCTTAGGAATTTTAATACACAATTTTTTTTAGAAAATATTGTGTGATCTACTGGCTAACTGACTAGTACCAGTTGTGCCTTTCGATTAAGACTTGCACTGCATAAAGATTTGTTATTTTCGGAAAAGCTCCCTTTTTTCAATATGGCACAATAGTTATAGTAATAGAATAATAACGGTGAAAATCACATTGCAATGGCATGCCAATACATCCATAAAATTGCAAACGTTACTGTCACCTATATACCATGCGATCGAGAAGCTTCAAAATAGACTTCGAGGTTGGAAACGTATACAGCTTCAACAATTTCTTCATCAATTTTTTCTACAGCCTACATACATACATAATTGGTCATTACAATCCTTCAATCAGGATTACGACCTTGTTTCTCACACCACTTATGTTGTGTGCGTCAATTTTTATACATGAGTGGCGGGACCTACAGTTTAAAGTCGACTCCGAACGACATATTTTTGAGAAACTTTTTCTACAGCCTTCCTCACTATAAATAATTTTAAAAGAATTGTGAATGAAATTATATCGTATTATTGTCATTATATCTGAATATGTGGGATTAATTCACTGCTGACTTAAGATTTACATGAGTACATGAGATTTAAAGTCCAAAAGCTTATAAATCTCCAAATTCATATCCTCTTTAGTGCTTGTTGGTGTTCTTCAAATGGGAAGTTTCTGCACAACATGCAGCTCTTTCGTCAGTATTTTTTTAATTGAATATTACAACCCTTTAGTCAGGACTTTAAACTAGTTTTGCACAGTCTTGTTGTGTGTTTTAATTTTATTCATTAGCTGCGGTGCCGTCTCCTTTCTGTCGATTCTAAACTACAGTTTTGACAGTTATATGTATGTATTGTCGGCGTAGTCTAGTACGTAGTGTGTTGTCTTATTAGACGTGAAGTCATGGATTAAGGTCAGGCATCGCAAACAAAACGATATAACGGGTGATTTTTTAGCTATTATCTTTTTGGCAACACTGGTTTAAACAGCTCACGCACGTTTCATGTTTTGTTTCACTGTCAAACATCTTCAGTTTGGTCTATAATTTAACCATGAATCGTCCTACAAACGAACAACGCTTGCAAATCATTGAATTTTATTATCAAAATGCGTGTTCTGTTAAGAAAGTTCATCGCGCGCTTCTTCCATTTTATGATTTATAAGATCCACTTCTTTATCGAAAAATTGTGTTCAGCGACGAAGCTCATTTTTGGCTCAATGGATACGTAAATAAGCAGAATTGTCGATTTTGGAGTGAAGATCAGCCAGAAGCATTGCAAAAGCTACTAATGCATCCAGAAAAAGTCACAGTTTGGTGCGGTTTATGGGCTGGTGGCATCATTGGACCGTACTTCTTCAAAGATGCTGCGAATCGTAACGTCACTGTGAATGGTGAGCGCTACCGTGAGATGATATCCAACTTTTTTTTGCCCAAAATGCAAGAGCTTGACTTGCATGACATGTGGTTTCAACAAGACGGTGCCACATGCCACACAGCACGCGTAACAATGGAGTTATTGAGAGGCGAGTTCGGTCGCCTAGATCGTGCGATTTAACGCCTTTAGACTATTTTTTGTGGGGCTATGTTAAAGCTCATATCTATACAGACAAGTCCGCTTGAATTGACGCATTGGAAGACAACATTGAAGCATTTATTCGTGAAATACCAGCCGATATGATGGAAAGAGTATGCCAAAATTGGACTAAGCGGATGGACCATTTGAGGCGCAATCGCGGTCAACATTTGCATGAAATAATCTTCAAACATTAAATTATATGGACCGTACTATCGATTCAAATAAAGATTTCATGCATTTTTCTGAATTTTATGTGTTTTTTCATGACTCCTATATTTTTTAAAATTTGATATCGATGTGATGAATTTTTGTATAATAGAGTTTGAATTCTTTGGAAATAAGTTGTCATTTCTAATAACTTTTTAATGAAGATCATTAATATCGCAATAACAACACCTCTATTCTTATGGACTTCTGAAAGAGGTTGTGCCTTTTTCTAAAAATGAAATGATTTATGTGGTTGTGATAAGCCCCCATTGGGAGCGTTTTTGGAACCTATGTATCCTGAAGCAGTTCGTTGATTTTTATCTGTGAAGTCGTGTAAAGTAAAGGCTTCGTTTAAAACGCGCTTTTCACTAAATTTTCTCTCTAAAAATTTTATATAACTAAAGTCATAGAATAAAAAATACGAGGCGTATAAAAATTGAATTTTTTTTTAATATTTTTTAGAAAACAAAACAAGAAGAACGTGTGTTGAAATAAAAAACTGCCATAAATTTGAATTCTTTCAACACTTCTCTTCTCTCAATTTCTATGTGATTATTCCACAACATTTTCTTTATTTTTATTTTAATTTTCCTCATATTCTTTTTATAACATATTCTTCTACTCCATTTTCTATTTATTCTCTCAATAATATGCTTACGACGGGTATAAATGATACAAAAGTTATCTTTTTAACCACTTGCCAACGCATGAACTTTTGTCAGCTTCTTCGTTATCATTTTATCTCTTTAAACGGATTTTCTTTGGTTGAATTTCTTGTACTTTGAAATGATGTCGGAGGCATACAATACCCTTCCATAAGGGTTAAATAAA
The DNA here is from genome assembly GCA_932273835.1 of Sarcophaga variegata. NCBI lineage: Eukaryota > Metazoa > Arthropoda > Insecta > Diptera > Sarcophagidae > Sarcophaga > Sarcophaga variegata. The sequence continues at coordinate 104,395,822 of OW026361.1, forward strand.
AGTCTTAATACATACATGAAAATGTCTCTTTGTTATGATTGTTGTTTTAAAAAATACAACAAAAAGAAAAAAAAGAGAAGAGAAGAGGAAAAACAACAAATTTCTTTACATGCTTTAACATGTTTATGTACTTAAAGCACCTTTAGCCACAAAACACTTACGGTGGCTAAAACATTTGCGTATCAGGCCGTGTAGTCTTCCTCTCCCTGTCTCTCTCTCTCACTCTTTATGGCGATTAAGTGCATAAACCTGCTTTTTTAAATTCTTATACTTCGTTTTCATCTCTTTTAAGCTTGTTTGTTGTAATTCTCTTCTTTTCTTTTTTTCTGTTTTCGGTTTTTAAGAATTTGCGTATAAAAACAAAAACTAAGAAAATTAAACATGGCATGGAATTTCTGTTTCTGGTTTTCTTCCCCTGTTTTTTTCTTCTTCTTCTAATAAACAACATACCAAAGGGAACTTCAGAAAAAATAAAAGGAAAACCATTCAAAAAGGAAGTTAAAAATTTATTAACGTGTATGTGTGTCCTTATATGTATGTGTGTGTGTGTTCATATATGCATGTGTATACAACTCCATAAGCGCCTGAAGGTGTCTTGAATTTCTTTTTCTATAAAAACAAAAACATGTGAACATACATATCAGGGGACTTAATGGTGCTTGTTTGTTGATTTCCATCAACCACAACTGTTTCGTTTTTTTTAATATAAAACCTAGAGATGGATACAGAAAAACCAGCACTTAAAAGTTTAATGACTAAAATGTTGGAAAGCATGACTTTTAACCTTAAAATTTTGCTCCTCCTTCCATAAAAGTGAATATTTTGATTAAAAAAACGAAATTTTTTAACACTTGTCAGCATTAAGCGGTTAATACATGACACATGACATCAGTTTGTGCTGAAATTTGCCTAATGGACTCGTATCTTGTCAATTTCAAAGGGATTTATACTCTCAAAATCAATTTCTAAGTTGTTTTAAGTATTTCTGTCGACCGTTGTAATCCTTAAAGAATAATGTTCAAGGTTCTAATACTTTATTACGTTTTAACATAACAAAAATTCGGTTTTTTGTTTAAAGCTAAGTGCATTTCCACTATCGGAGCTTCCAATAGGAACATAATAATATAATCTGTGAGGTAAGTCTACTTTCCCATTGGAAATCTTCTCTTATGTTGCTTACAATCTCTAGTCTATAAGACAACGCCTTCACTTTCGCTTTCCGTAGTGGTAAGCCTGTTTTACGACGGCCATAAAATCTATAATAAATTTTTGTAAGCACGGTATACATACATACATAAATGGCCATTACAACCCTTCAGTCAGGATTTCGGCCTAGCTTCTCACACCACTCATGTTGTGTGCGTTAATTTTATACATGAGTGGCGGGACCTACAGTTTAAAGTCGACTCCTAACGACAGATTTTTGACAAACTTTTCATGGCAATTTTATTTACCCTCAGAGTTTTTGGCAGAAAGCTGAGAGGAAGTTACCGAAGAAATCTTTTTTCATATTTCGTTTTGATGTCTGACCTGGGGTTTGAACTGTGGCCTTACGTCTAATAAGCCAACACACTACCTACTAGACTGCGGCGACTTCAGCATGGTATTTAACCGTTTAATATCTCATGTAAGATAGTAGTGTCCAAGTTTTCATGACTCTGGCGTATAAATCAGGCAAAGTTTGAGCAAAGCCATGTGTTAAATTGGCTTTGAGGGCCACTGTGGTTTGTAGCTCATTCACAGATGCATCTTTTGTTTAATAAATCCCCCTCGGAAAAAGTCTAACTGCTGTCGTTGTCCATGAAAGCCTGGAAGTCCAATTTTTCACGAATCTGTCGCATAAATCAGACTACGACCGATGGCATGGATTATGTTGGCTTTACAGAGTACTGGGGTTTGTAGCTTATACGCATACATCTACTTGATAAAAAAAACCCACAAGAAAAAGTTTGTCGGTGTTAAATCGCACGATCTCGGTGGCCAGCTCCCATTACCAACACGTGAGATGATCTTGCAAAGTATTTAATATATGTCCTTTTGAAGGCACATGTCATTGGGGCACTCATCATTAAATTCAATTCTAAAGCAGTTAGTATTCATCGACCGTTGCTCTGTCTTAATGGAATTCAAAATTCAAATGTAATGACAAAACACTTGAACGGTAGAGATTTGGTTGTCAAATCGAACGATCCCGGTGGCCAGTTCACATCACCTGCTTATGGGAGAATCATGTCCTCAAATCGCTCGGGTGGAATATCCAATTTGGCACATGTCGTTTGTGTCCAGATAGTCTAGTGCAGCCCTTGCGCAAACAAACTTCTTCCTCTTCCCTGATTTTGGTGGAACTTGATTCACCCGTGGCACAACGGGCCGCTATGCGAGCAGATCGTCTAATTCAGGCCAAAAGAACTTGGTAAATAGTGACCTACAGTGCTCACTGCTGACAGCACAGACCTGACCAACGTCGTTCTCAAAGAAATACCAATCGTTGACGCCGCTAGCCCAAAATCCACACTGAACAGTGCATTTTTCAGGGTGTATTAAACTCTTTTGGATCTCTTGTATTTTGCATTGTATGGTACGTACCCATTCATCCAGAAATAGGCCCCATTGCTGATGACGATATTTCTATTAAAAGTAGGATCAGAACCGAACGCCCTTTTTGATCAAACAATTTTAAGATTTGCACGTCTTGTTGTATATTATATAGTCGCCGTAGTCTAGTATTAGGTCTGTTGACTTAACAAAAGTCCATGGTTCAACCCATAGCTCAAACATCTCAAACAGAAGCGAAATATGATAGAACATTTCTTCGACGTCTGCCTATCAGCAGTCTTCTGGCAAAAACGCTGAGAATAAAATAAATTTGCCATGAAAAAAGAGTTTCTCAAATCTATCGTTTGGAATTGACATTAAATAGTAGGTGATGTGATAAACTAGGTTGTAAGCCTGAAAAAAATATTAAAAATTCGCCTGGGTTCTTTGACATTACTATGGTCAAAAATTAATTGATTTCAGTTTGTGAAAACTCTGAAAATAATTAAAAACGTGCACATCCACTTCTTTTTCCTCCCTCCAAGGATATAAATACTCCATCACTGAATAACGTTAAGCAATTAAACAAAAAAGGGTATGCAAGGCAGGGGGGCTGTTTTTAATTTTGTTTTTTTGTTTGTTTTCCTAATAACCCTTTGAAAGCCTGCAACGAAGGAGGGAAAGCAAGGAAAATTAAACAAATTACAACAACAATTCTTGTAAAAAATTTAAATTAGAAAAAAACTCATTTACACTCTTACTTTTCGAATTTAATTAAAATTTTTTTAAATTTCCAAATAAACACACATTAATTTAAAGAAAAGAAGAAGTTGCTTAATCAACTTGAATTTTTAATTTGAGAAACTAATTAAGCTGATAAAATTTATAATGCCACACACCATAAAAGGTAGAAAATGATGAAGAAGCAGAGAGCAGGAGAATAAAATCATTATAAAGAAACGATTTTGAAAAGCTTTTGTTGCCTAAAGATAATATTTTGTAAAGAAAATTGAAATTTATTTACTTCGGGCCATTTAATAAATTTTCATTTCATTCAATTCCCTTTTTAACCTTTAAACCCTACACAAACAAAAGCAACAAAAGAACGTTGCGCGTCCAATAAAAGACCACCACAAAAGCACACAGACAGACAGACAGTCTAACCTGGTTGACACTTTTAAGTCTTATTCTTCTTCTTAAATTCTGCATAGAAATGTGAGGCAGAAGAGATCACATAAATTTTTATTATGCAACCTTTGCTGCTGTTGATGAAATTGTAAAGAAAAGGTGAAAGAAATGGTTTTTGAAGGACTTTAGAATGGTGTTACTTGCTATTTCTACCTCCCTCTCTCCCTCTCTCTTTCTATATTAAAAATGGAAAATTATTATTTATTATCAGGTGCATGCAACTAGGGTGTGTGGCTGACCTGGCTCTTCTGACCTGTTTTTGAAGATAAATGGTCTGTCATTTGTTAATAAAATATTTCCATTGTTAAGCAGCGTAAAGCAAATCAAATCTTTTCATTTAAAGTCTCTTATCAAGACATAAAATTACTGATGAATATAAATGCCAACAACTGACTTGGAAAGATTGAAGAGAACTGAAGAATTGAAAAAAATTTCATTGAGCCGCCCTTAGAGAATGAGAATGGCGTTTTAAAACGAATAATTTCAGCAGTTTTTTTCTAATGTGAAATCATAGTTTCAACTGTATCTGCAAAGCTTTTTTTTCTGACGAAAAATTGTCATGAATCAACAGATTTCACTAAAATTTTTCTACAGAATTTTTTCAAAAAAAAAAAAAAAAGAAAAAAAAAAAGAGAAACCCTTAAAGAAAGCACTCTTCGATACACTTTACGGGTAATAAACTCAATATTAATCTATCCTCACAGAAGCTTCGTTTTAAATATACCCTCACATACACAAAGATGAAGTTCGCATTGAGTCAGCCAATGCTCATCATAGGTCAAGACACATATTTTCTCCTCGAATTGTTTAAAAATGTTCAAAATGCTGACAGTGACCGCACACGCTATAGTCTAGTCTCGAGAGTTCGAACCTCTAGCTTTGACATCTTAAAAAAACTATGAAGAAATACCGCTTTTAACGACTTGCTCTCAACAAGCTTGTGATAAAAACTCTGTAAGTAAATAATTTTAGCAATGAAATGTTTCTAAAGTCTGTCTTCCGATATCGACGTTTGAATTTTAGGTTCTCGGTTAAAATTAACAACATCAGTTGAGTAGCTCGATTGTAATACTGACCAAAGAGTTATTATGGCCCATAATGTGTACACAGGGTTTTCTAAGTGCTCCAATAATAAGTGCCCATATTGTCCCTAAAATTCCGAAAATTAAAAACTCTTCCTTCCTTGTAGTTGCCATTGCAAATTGGCCTTTGCTATGTTTGACACGTCTTTAAGGACTTTTTTAAGTCGCCGTGATCTAGTAGGTAGTGTGTTGGCTTATTAGACATAAGGCCTCGATTCAAACCACAGGTCAGGCATCTCCAACTAAATGAAATATAAAAAAATATTTCTTCGGCGACTTCCTCTCAGCAGATTTCTAGCAAAAAATCTGCGAGTAAATAAAATCGCCATGAAAAGTTTCTCAAAAATCTGTCGTTCGGAGTCGACTTTAAGCTGTAGGTCCCGCCACTCATGTATAAAATTAACACACACAACACAAGTGGTGTAAGGAGCTAGGACGTAATCCTGACTAAAGGGTTGTAATGACCAATTATGTATTTACATATGTTAAGGACTTTAAAATACATTTGCGTTGACAAATCACTTGAGGGTAGAGATTTGATAGTAACATCGTATAATCGCGGTGGCCAGTTCACATCACCACCATGTGAGATGACCATGCTTTAAAATCCCTCATGCAGACTACCGAAAGTGGCATAAGCTGTGTGGCACACAGTATTGTCCTGTTGAAACCCGTATGTTGCTTGCGATGGGATCATCTAAATCAGGCTATAAAAAATTGATTATCATTAACCTGTAGCATTTGTCGTTGACGGTGATAGCCCCGGCCAACGTTCATAGAAATATGTACCGCTGACGCCGCCAGCTCAAAATCTCCATCAAACAGTGACTCTTTTGGAATACAATCCAATGCTCTGGGATCTCAGATGGGTTGATATCGCTTTAAATTTTATAATTTCGTTCGTTCACGTACCCATTCATCCAGAAATTGGCCTCTTCGCTGAAGATGATTTTTCAATAAAAACTAGGGTCACTTGCCAAATGCTCCGATAGTCCTTGTCTATCTATCCGTGGTAATTTGACAAAAGACACTGAATAAATGACAACTATCGGGTCCGCCATCTAACGTTTTTTTTTTCAACTAGTGCTTATTTCGTGAATGGTAACACTTAGCTCATGTCTAATTTGACAGATAATTAGTTTTATCCTTCCGCTGAACGAATATGGACCATCCAATGCGTTTTCGCCTTCGATAAGTGGGCCTGCGATCGATTTACAGAAGATGCCGATTTTGGCAAAAAAAATCATCTTTTCAGATGAAGCTCATTTTGATCTTGGCGGGTATGTAAACAAGCAAAATTGTCGCATTTGGGGCACAGAAAACCCGCACGCATACATTGAAAAGCCGACGCACCCAAAACGAGTCACTGTTTGGTGCGGATTTTGGTCCAGAGGCATAATTGGGCCATTTTTCTTCGAAAATGAGCAAGGAGCGATCGTTATCGTGTCATGTTGAACGAATTTTTGTTCACAGTTATTGAAGAGGAGGATATTGGCAACATTTGGTTTCAACAGGACGGCGCTACGTGCCACACAGCCGATGCTACACTCGATGTTTTGCGCCCTGTGTTTGAAGATCGCATTGTCAGCCGCAGAGCTGATGTCGTTTGGCCACCTCGGAGCTGCTATTTGACACCGTTGGACTATTATTTGTGGGGTGCCGTCAAAGATAAGTGTTACGCCGACAAACCAGAGACAATTGACGCTTTAAAGGACAATATTCGTGAAGCCATTGGTGAAATACAGCTGCACACAATCGATAATGTGCTTAAAAATTGGACCGATCGTGTAGGCTACTGCATTGCCAGTTGAGGCAGCCATTTGAATGAATTTATTTTCCATTATTAACCGGAAGGATTGTACTTTCAAATAAGAAAAGAAATTTCAGAAAATATTCAGTAGTTTTTTTAAAGCATTTAAAAAAAAAAGTTATTTGGCGGACCCTTTAAGCTGGATTCACCAATTTTTTTTATATGTAGTTTGACGTTTCTCTTTTTGAGAGAGAGAGCGAAAGAGAGTAAGATTGCTTCGGAACAATTTCAGCTCGAATTGGTTTAATTTTAATTTTTGTTCTGAAACAATCGTACTGTGCTGCCAGATATTTCAATTTTTGAAGTAAAGTTGAACTGAGCTGCCACATCATATTATATGTATATTTGTATGTATGTATTGTATAATAAAATACAGAGCGGTTGTTTAATACTGTTTGTTTATATTGTCTGTTTAATTATAAAAAACAAATAACTGTTGAATATTACTAAAAAAAAACTAAAAAATAAAGCCAAGAAAATAAACGAATTGCAGTCATCTGCTACTGTGCTGCCTAATTGTAAAACTAACAAGCATCGTTTACAAAAATATTTTATATGGTAGCCCTGTTTTTACAGAACAATTGTTCGAAGTGGGTCAATCGTTTCGGAACAAACTCTCAAAAAACTGAATTTGTTCCGGAACAAGAATTTTGTTCCGAAATAATGGGTGAATCCAGCTTTAGTTGACAGATGTTGCTTCCAAAAGATGGACGTTGTCAACTACTAAATTTCGGAAGTCCCTGTTGGAAAATCTGATATAATTGTGTCATATTGCTGCAAATACATATTCACATGCTATTAAGAAAGAGAATTTCTAATGGCCTTGGTTGTAAAAGTGAACCTCTAGGAAAAGTATATCTAATGACTAGCATTTCTTCAATGTATTCAAATTTTGAATACTTATCCGCCTTAGGTTCTCTATATTGTGAGATGAGTCACTTCTTCCCTCTTTCCTATCATAAATCATTCAAATCCCACCACAGCGTATGATGAATATTAATTTTAAAATTATTTCAAAAGCACTCTTAATTCATACGTAAAGATATAAAGTTTGTCAAAGAATTTTTTTTTGATTCAATAAAAGAACCCTGTGCTCCCCCCTTGGTTTATTGGTTTCTAAATTCCTTAAAAAGCTTTTAGTGCACATGAAATAAAAATATTTTTTTTTGCTAATAATCTAATAAAGCGACTAAAAAAAAATAAGGAAATCTAAAGAAAAATATTCTTTTTGTCTTGTTGTTGTCAAAAGGTAAAAAGTTAAGAGAGGAATATCATGTTATACTCAGTATTAAAGTATTTCTGTGAACGTTTTATTATTAAACCAATATGCCAATGGAGTACTAAAAAAATAAAGAATTTTTGCTTTTCTTTGGCTCCTCCTGCAACCCTTCTTCTAAGATCCTTAGAGGTTTGAGTCTCAAAACTATTTTCATAATATTACCTTTTCTTTTTAATTTTTGTTGTATAAAAGGAGTGGATTTTTCATAAGAGCTTAGAAAAGTTTTTTTGTAACCAAAAATGGAATTCTTTAACGAAATTTTCCCCAGGTGAATAGAAAATATGTTGAAGACATATTTCGGTGGGAAGTGAATGGAAAATGATGCAGAAACTCTTTGCTTAGGAATTTTAAAATTAATAAAAAATCGAAATGTATTCAGGTTTGCAAATATTGATATTGTTTAGGGTTCTCTATTTTTAAAAATGTGGGGAAATGATATTTAAGGTAGGATTGGGAAGCTGAATAATATACATTTGTTATAGTATGTATTACCTTTACACACATACATACCTAAATAAATGATCATTACAACCTTTCAGTCAGGATTAAAACCTAGCTTCACGCACCCCTCATGTTGCGTGCCTTAATTTTATCGATGAGAGGCGGGACCTACAGTTTAAAGTTAATTTCGAATGTAAGATTTTTTAAGCAACTTTTCATGGCAATTTTTATTTACTCTTACCGTTCTTGCCCGAGATCTGCTGAGAAGAAGTCATCGAAGTAATATTTTTCATATTTTCTTGGAGATGTCTCACGTCTAATAAGCCAACACGCTATATACTAGACTACGGCGACTTTAAGCTTTATACTACCATTACGTATAGAAAATGTATTTTTTTTACGTCCTTTAATTTTTTTTATAGATTTGATGCAGACTAATGCTAGGGTTGAAATTGCCGTAGTCTAATAGGTAGTATGTTCGCTTATTAGACATAAAGCCCGGGTTCATATCCCAGATCAGGCATCAAAACGAAATATGAAAACAAATATTTCTTCGGCGACTTCATTTCAGCAGATTTCTGGCAAAAACACTGAGCGTTAAAATAAAATTGCCATGAGAAGTTTCTCAAAAATCTGTCGTTCGGAGTCGACGTTAAACTGTATAAAATTAGCGCACACAACATGAGTGGTGTGAGAAGCTAGGCCGTAATCCTGACTGAAGGGTTGTAATGGCCAATTATGTATGTAATGCTAGGTGCTGTCCACAAACTGGTGGAGGGTCTCAAAACTGTGTGGTAATGATGATAATATTTTTGTTTCTAAAAAAATTGTGGCACATGTCCCCTCTTTCTTTTCTCCTATAAACTATCTTTCTCGTATTCTAACATAATGTTCTGCATGAATAGGAGTCATTATCCTGAGAGCTGGTCTCAAAACCGAAAAAAAATTGATCCGTAATTGCAAATTATTCAATCATTGATATGTAGAATGTTACACGTGTTTTGGTCTAAAATATTTATTTATTAATTACAATACAATTACAAATTATATTCTAATTATATACGAGCGGAGTAACTTGACCATATGCTCGGTGTAGTGTCAAAGACCAGAGTCTCTTGTGGGAATCGAACCTACGACTGTCACGCTAATAGTCTAGCACACTACCCACTAGACTAACAGGGCACCCTTGGTCTGAAATAAAAAAACACATTCAATTAACATTTTTAATCTTTGTAGAGATTATCAATAAAAATTCATAAAAAGGCAAAAGGATTGAAGAATTAGAAACAAAGCCTTTATCATTTTCAACAAAATTGCTTACCATTTACAAAGTGTTCATAAGAAGGAAATGAGCTGTAGTGGTTTATTAAAAAATTCTTATTTGCCAGTATAGTGACCACCAGTTTATGCATATTTTTAATCAGGTTTTTTCTTTCAAATCCTTTCCTTTCGTTATATCATGACATCTCATCTCATCTCATTGCCTATCAGTATAATTAAAGAACGTGTCAAAACCAACGTAATATACCTGTGAACCGCTGGCTTAGACACATATGGAAATAATTAAAATCTCAAAGACTTCTTTGTATGTAAGTTTATTATAACAAAGAGACATAATAACAAAAGCTTTAGCGAAAGTAGTTGGAATGATAAAGCAAACAGAAATGGAAAAGGAATATAAGAAAACAAAGTTTTATTTAGAAATAATTACATAATAAAAGAGGAGACAGAGAAATTAAAAATAATTATTTAATCATGGCAGTTCTTTACAAAGTGGTTAGTTTTTCTAATAAGAAAATTTCAGAAAAGCGGAAAATAGGAATCAATTATTGTTTGTGCAATTCTTAATACAAGTCCCTAATAAATGTTATACAATCGGATAAAAAACCGGTCTTATTTTCTAACTTTTTTACCACAGGCCATGAATGTGTGTTAAACCGTTCTAGACTGGGCATACCATTAAATCTGTTTTTTTTTTTTTGTTGATATTTCACGGAAGAATTTGGTTTAAAATTTCTGTTTCTCTCTAATTTATGCCATCGAAAGGCGGGTTCATTCAACTTGAAGGAAAACTACAAGACGGGGCATAGCAAATACCTTATGAAAGTTAGCAGTGGTTTCTTATGAGGTTAACTCGAAGGTTGAATATGCTAGATACGGTCACTCTCTGCAGGATTTAAGCTCATGAGGCAATTCACATAAATGCGGAGAAAGCGAGCAGAAGAGATACCATATTGCTGGTGGCTTAGGTGTTTTTGAAAAACAAACTCAACAAAATAGATAAAGCTAGGCCAAGGCTCTTCTCAAACCCAATATGTTTAAAGCTATTAACAAAATTATGCTGGAAGGGGTTTAGAGTCATGGATCAGAAATCCAGGAATAAACTAACATACATAACATAATTGGCCATTACAACCCTTCAGTCAGGATTACGACCTAGTTTCTCACACCACTTATGTTGTGTGTGTTAATTTTATACATGAGTGGTGGGACCTACAGTTTAAAGTCGACTCCGAACGACAGATTTTTAAGAAACTTTTCATGGCAATTTTATTTTATCGTTCAGAGTTTTTGTCAGAAATCTGCTGAGAGAAAGTCGCCGAAGAACTACTTTTTGTATTTTGTTTTGATGTCTGGCCTGGGGTTCGAACCCTGGCTTTACGTCTAATAAGCCAGGAATAAACTAAGGTCACTGTAAACGCAAAATATACTTGTTTGGAATAGAGGTCGCTTCAGAATCGCTGTGTAGATACTGTGATGATGAGCATGAATCATCAGAATACTTACTTAGAACATGTAATGGCCCACACGTCATGTGTGGGAGGCGGAATTGGCTGTATAGGAAGTGTTGGATAGGGAATTGTCCTTAGTTGACATCGAGCATCATTCTAATGCTTGTGAGGGAAATAGCCTTGGATGGGACAGTATAAGGACATTATAAGGATACCTCTCTCTGTGTCTCTCTATAGAGTCCGCCAAATAACTTTTTTTTGAAAATGCTTAAAAAAACTACTGAATATTTTCTCAAATTTCTTTTTCTATTTGAAAGTACAATCCTTCCGGTTAATAATAGAAAATAATTTCATTCAAATGACTGTCTCGGCTGGCCATGCTGTAGCCTACACGATCGGTGCAATTTTTAAGCACATTATCGATTGTGTGCACCTGTATTTCACCAATGGCTTCACGAATATTGTCCTTTAAAGCGTCAATTGTCTCTGGCTTGTCGACGTAATACTTATCTCTGACGGCACCCCACATATAATAGTCTAACTCTGTCAAATCGCAGCTCCGAGGTGGACAAACGACATCAGCTCTGCGGCTGATAATGCGATCTTCAAAAACAGGGCGGAAAACATCGAGTGTAGCTTCGGCTGTGTGGCACGTAGCGCCGTCCTGTTGAAACCAAATGTTGCCAATATCCTCCTCTTCAATTTTTGTGAACAAAAATTCGTTCAACATGGCCCGATAACGATCGCCATTGACTGTAACGGCCACTCCTTGCTCATTTTCGAAGAAAAATGGCCCAATTATGCCTCTAAACCTAAATCCGCACCAAACAGTGACTCGTTTTGGGTGCGTCGGCTTTTCAATGTATGCGTGCGGGTTTTCTGTGCCACAAATGCGATAATTTTGCTTGTTTACATACATACCCGCCAAGATCAAAATGAGCTTCATCTGAAAAGATGATTTTTTTTCCAAAATCGGCATCTTCTGGTGTAGGCTACTGCATGGCCAGCCGAAGCGACCATTTGAATGAAATTATTTTCCATTATTAACCGGAAGATTGCACTTTCAAATAGAAAAAGAAATTTGAGAAAATATTCACTAGTTTTTTTTTTAAAGCATTTTCATTTTCCCTTTATTTTCTTCAAGCAGAAGAAACAGCATGATTGACGAGAAGAATTTTAGGTAATCGAGGCTAGTATGGAAATGATTTAAATTAGTTATCAACGCAAAAAATTCTTAACTAAAAAACTCCCTTAGATAACCACAAGTCATTTGAATTCATAATTTTATTTTCAACAACTTTTGAATTGCCTTTGAAGTTTTGTTTGTCTAAACAAAAACTTTTTAATTATCGCAAGTATTTTATTGTGTTTAAAAAAAACCTTTTTTATTGCTTTTCAATATAGGCTTTTAATTTATTGAAATCCTTTAAGAATTCATAACTTTATTAAGCTTTTAAATAAACTACACTTGAATTAATATTAATCATACGCCTTCTGAATGAAAAAAAAGACAAAAATTATGCAGATTTATTAATGACTTTGTGGTAAACGATTTTGTTTTTGTTTTTTATAATAATTTATGGCATATTAATTAGAAATTAAAATAAAAATAAAAAGAATAAGGCATTTACATTACGTTTTTGCTTTATGTGGTAATTTTTAAAGGGCAGGGGCAACCTTTAATATTGTAAGGTTAAGTGGAAGATAAAGAGAGAGAGAGAGGGCAAAGAAAAATTATAATAATTTCTAACATAACCCCCACCAGCCACAATATTTACCAGCCAGCATGGCTAATTACTTTTCTCATGTAAAATGCTATTTTTAATGGCCTTAAAAGTTAAACTACAAATGGTTTTTTTTTAATAGAAGCACATCGCACATCGAAAAATTACCATAACAAGGAGAGAAGCATTAAAATTCTAACCCCTGTTTGCTTACAAAGATTAACTTTGTCAACCAGTTTATGGTTTCTATAGTGGAGGCCCTATTCAACAAAAAAATTATAATAATTTGTTTGTGTACCACCAGTCCTTCCTGGGCTCTTCTCCACCCATTCCATATTTACCATACTACTCGGGCCATTGTAATGCCAATAATTAATAATTTTTGACTACCAACCAAAAATATTTATGGTCTTATCATGTTTATCAAGCCCATAATCATCGCTGTGCGTTATCCTTTTGTGGCATTTATTGTATAATTTAATGAAATTGCTTTTGTGTGTCATACACTCAAATTGAACGCCAGTCTCAGTCTCAGTCCCAATCCCAGCCGCAGTTGTTTGTGTGTGGCGGCTGTGTGTTTTACACATGTTGTTGGCCGTTGAAAATGACGTCTATAGATTCCATAGACAGTGTTTGTTTCTGTTAGGGATGGCAATAGATTTTCAATGGCAAATAATTGCTCTTGAGTTTGTTAATTAATGTCTATTGCTACGCTGTGACAGTGTTATTAAAGGATAATTGAAAATTTCAAAGTTTAAATCATAAAATTATTGGCTTAATAACGCTTATTATACACGCCACAATCTTAATTAAATACGTTGAATTTTTTTTAACAATATTATCAAAAAATTGTTAAAATTTTTTAGAAAAATTAAGAAAAATACCAAGGTTTTCTTGTAAACTCTAAGACATGGTAATTTATTTGGTTGCAAACCTCTTAGAAGAATTTACAAATCGTAATAAAATAAAGCCTTTAGGCAACATTACACGGCTGTAAGAGGAATATAGGGAGACTTTTAGTCATCAATCAATATTAACCAATGTCTCCCAATGACAGCACATGATTGCTTTGCCCGCCCAGTGCTCTTACAAAAATCCTCTTTGTTTTGCTTAATTGGCTTGGTAGAAAAGCTTGTTGCAATGCGACTAATGTCCTGTCATGCTTCCATCTTATTACCTCTAGGTACTCTTCTACTCTATTCGAGAATTCTCAAACTCTGAATGAAACTGATTACATCTCGTCTGAACATAGTCTTGGTAGAACTAGAATAGTCTTTTGGCATGGGTATACTGCAGGAATTCTGCAGAAGTCTGAACCAATGGTTCTAAACTTGAGAGCAAGGGGAGGTTCATCCCAACGGGCTATTCTCATGATATGTACTCTAGCGTGATTTACGTTGAGGTAATGGTCTTAAAGTCTTGAAGTCGCCGTAGTCTAGTAGGTAGTGCGTTGGCTTATTAGACGTAAAGCCAGGGTTCAAACCCCAGGCCAGACATCAAACAAAATACAAAGAGTATTTCTCGGCGACTTCCTCTCAGCAGGTTTCTGGCAAAAACACTGAGATTAAATAAAATTGCCATGAAAAGTTTCAAAAAAATCTGTCGTTCGGAGTCGACTTTAAGCTGTAGGTCTCACCACCCATGTATAAAATTAACACACACAACATAAGTGGTGTGAGAAACTAGTTTAAAGTTGACGACAGATTTTTATTTTTTGAGAAACGTTTCATGGCAATTTGTATTTATTCTCAGAGTTTTTGCCAGAAATCTACTGAGAGGACGTCGCCGAAAAAATACTTTTTTGTATTTTGTCTTTGATGCCTGGCCTGGGGCTCGAACCCAGGCTTATGCGTCTAATAAGCCAACACACTACCTACTAGACTACGGCGACTTCGTCACTTGTCAATCCTTAATTTTTTTATTTGAGTTCATTTTCTAGAGGTGCATTTATTTTCTTTATCCTCCTTAGTTTGTCGTTGTTTTTTTTACGTTCTCCCAAGATCTCAGTGTCCTAGTTTTTGGAATGTCGTACATCTTCAGGTGTTCCATAGTAGTTCTTAGTTTCTAGAGCCTTGAAGATATCACTTGTGAAACTATCGGCTTCACTTGTAATGATATGATCGATCCACTTTTGTTAATTTGTAGAGACCGTGCGGCTAAAGGCCTTAGGCCAGATTAATCTGCATATGATTCCCACCTTCTTTTTGAAGAACATCGGCAGTAGCTTTCGACACTTTAATAGTCAGGTTACTCTGTTAAAAGAATATTCCCTGTAAAGTAGATAATTTTCCTTTTGCCTAACGACTTCATGTACATGTCCTGTAGTCACACGAAGCTGATATAGCGCCTAGTCTAAGGCTTGATCTGCTATACACAGGAGTGATCCTTTGGAGCGTTTTAAATTGTTAAAAATGTTTGGCTTTAAAAACCTCTTTAATTTAACCACAAAACTTTATATTTTTTAACACATTTTTTCCCATTCGTTTAACTTCTTATTTTTGTGTTACAAAAGGAAATGGCAATGCTTTACATTTTTATGGCTTTATTTCTTCCCTCATTACGCCTGATGTTCACCTTATTTTTTTTTATTTGCACGAGCACTAAGCAATTGGCCCAACTTTGCCGGTGTCGCGTTTATTCTATGCGTTATTTGCTGCTGCTTTCAAATGTGTTGCAGATAATTTGTTATAAAAGATAATAAACATAATAAATGACATGGTTACACGTACACATCTACATATTCACACATACATACGTACATACATACATTTATGCATACATACAGGGAAAGTTGTTAAAATGAAGAGAAGAAAAAAAAAGAAAAAGAACTGCCGAAATTGTACTCCATTTCTAGAGCAATGAATGAATGAATGAATGAAAATTGCCAACTGGAGCAATATGAGAGAAAGAGAGAGAGAGAGAAAGAGAAAAACCTGGTTGTGTGGTGTGTATAAATTTGTTTCTTTTATTTTATGGATGAAAAATAAAACGAAAAATAAAAATAAAACGAAATGTAAATGTAGTAGATATTTACGTATATTTTTTACGATTTCTTCTGAATCAGCATAAAAAGAAACACAAATAAATGCCAAGAAAATATTATACAAACGCCGTCTGTGCCCTCTTCTTAAAGTCTTATGGCAAATGTTAAACTGGAAAAGATGTTTTAAATAGAAAGTCTACCTTACGGAAAAACGAGCAGTCAGGGTGAGCCATGCTTTGGTGGTAAATGTTTCGATACCGTATTTGCATAAATTATCATTTTCATTTGTTTAACAGGGCTTAAGTGTGCCTTCTTCTTCAGTCGGGTAGCGTAGAGAATTTCGAAAATTTAACAGGCCAAATGGCCTAGTAGCTGCTGAGTCACAAAGCCTTTGTTTCGCTTTATTTTTATTACCTTTAATGGAATTGCTGAGAAAGACAAAAAAAAAAGAAAAGAAAAGAAAAGCGAAGTAGATTCAAAGAAATGTCATAATAATGCAATGGAATATAAAACAAATTCTCTTTACATCTTCAGGAGAATTAGCATTGAAAATAACAATTTTCACATTACAAAAAGGCCAAATGAAACAGGCCTAGTTTAATCAAAATAAGCTTAGCTTGCTGATTTTTGTATTATGCAGCCTATTTATTAGCTTTTTATAGGTTTAAACACTTTTTATATTAGGTTTTGTAAGCTTTTGATATATTCTCTTCGTGGCGTTTTTTATTTACGGCAGTTAAAGGAATAATATTCAAGTCTTAAGTGGTTAAAGTGAGGAAAAAATATTTATAAAGCGATTTTCTAAGCCATTGGTGAAATACAGCTGCACACAATCGATAATGTGCTTAAAAATTGGACCGATCGTGTAGGCTACTACATGGCCAGCCGAGGCAGCCATTTGAATGAAATTATTTTCCATTATTAACCGGAAGGATTGTACTTTCAAATAAAAAAAGAAATTTGAGAAAATATTCAGTAGTTTTTTTTTTAAAGCCATTTTAAAAAAAAAAGTTATTTGGCGGACCCTTTACAAACTTTACATGGGTTTTCTAGGCCTATTAAGCCTCTTCGTTTTATATTTTTAATCGAAAAAAATATGTCCCAGATGGACACAGTTTTATTGAAACACTCAGTAATTAATTCTAATCACACAGGACACATTACGTCATACGTCACATAACAGAACAATATTTTCAATGGCATTCATATTTCGTAGATGCATTTGATATTGCAAACTAATTGGAGTTATTGTTTGAGCTAAAATGCAAGGGTATAAGGGTTCGATAAATTGCCCCACAGAGGGTTTTATACATGTCAACTCCAGCTATTGTATTGTACGTGAAGGTAAGCTAAACCAACATATTAGCATTGGATTCCTGCTTAGGCCAAAATTTTCTCTGTTGCCTTTGGTATATATGTATAAACGCTTAGAAAGCCTAGATTAATTTTTCCCTATTCATCTACAGAAGTAGATACCAAACGTAATCACAAGTGGGCATAAGTACTAGGCCAATTTAAAGTGCTTTCCCTTAAGCAGGGTTTGCCGACTAACTGCTCGAATTCGTTTTTTACCATTCATCTACAGAAGCATATACTAAACGTCATCAAGAGGGATTTTTTATAGGGGCTTTTAGCTGTTTGGAAGCAATGCTCCTATGAAAATAGGCCAGAACTTCAAAACTTTAATAGGAAACCCATTACAACCATTATTTAAATTTTTTAAATTCCTTTTTATTGAAAAAAGAAAACCTTCTGTTTTAATTACCACCGCGTAACCTCATCAACTGACCCACATTTTCTTTTAATTGCCATTATTTGTTACAATTTTTATTGCCATTATCGTTATAAATTGCCAACTAAAATTTTATATCTTAATTATCAGTTGGTTGGGGGGTAAATACAATAAAAAAAAATTAACAAATTTTATGCTATATTATTCTACTCTTCCTACAACTTCTACTCACTCACTCACTCATTAACCAGGCCTAATTTTCTAACAGAAATTAAAAATTTCCCTCTCTAAACCAGCCTTCATAAAACTTTGATAAGTTCTCTCCAAAGGGTTGGGGAGGCGCTACGCTGTGTATATAAAATCAGAATCAAAGAGAGGGTGGAAAAGAAAAATAACGGTATATTTTATTAACCAGCTTTAAAAGCAAAAAAAGAAGGAAGGAAATCTTTTACGGCATTCACTTACCGAGGGGGAGTTGAATTGTTTAACATGACATTTGAATTGTTAATGAATTTTTAAATGTTGACTTTAATTAGCACTGAAGGAATCTTTTTTTTCCTATCTGTCTCTGTCTCTCTCTCTCTCTCTCTTTCTCTTCATTGCTTTTTTAATTGAAATTCAAATTCTTGCCGTTTACTTGCGGGCGAATAAAATAAAAACACGAGCCATTAAAATTTATTAAATTTAAGCAATAAAATTTGTCGTTTCCAGAGAGGCGTATTATTATTATCAATTGAGAGTTAAACTGGTACAAATTTTTGTGTAAAATCCTTTAAAATAAAGGAAATTTTCTAAGTTCAATCAGAATTCAATATTTTATATGAGAGCACTTCATATAGATTTCTGAACAATATGAACAGAAGGCGATTTTGTATTATCACTGTGCAAGCGAAACTTGGATAAAATAAACCAAACACTTTAACGCAGCCGTAACAGTTATACAAACCATGCGGAACAGAGGTCAGCAATGAGTATTCAAAACGCTGAAAATATTCGAATCATACTTATAATATCTGATACTTATACGCCTTCATACTTATTTTAATGTCATACTCTTACTACTCATATTTAAAGTTTGAAATATTCATGGTACTCATGCTTAACAATACACATGATTTTATTGATTTCGACTCTCCATGACTCATCGTATACACGAATCACAAAATAAGTATGATTCGCGTACGAACACTACAATACTCACAAGAAGGTTGTGTGTTTGTTCTACTTCCTGTCTTTGTCTTTTTTGTTGTCTTTCTTTTCTTTTTGTAAATGCAACAACAACTAAGACTGTAAATTTTGACGAATAATTCGAATCACTCGAATCATTTATGAGTAAATTTATGCATCTGAATGAGTAGGCGTATGAATCAAACATATTTCGAATGTTATGAGTTTGATGTCAACGTTGTACTCATACTCATTGCAACTTGTACTTATAAATCAATGTTGTACTGAGTACGAATGAATCATAGTAGTTGGATTTCAATACTGTTGACTTACTCATACTCAAAATTTCATGAGTACTTATGAGTAGCGAAAAAGCGATTCATTACTGATCTCTGATGTGAAAGAGATTGTTGTTGGGAGTTGTTTGAACATATACATAGGTTAAGTCAATCATCTAAGCATGTCTGACTTGGGCACCTTGCGTACGTAAGTATATCAATCGATAGCAATCCCGTTTGTGTTTCAGCGGTCTACGAAACGTGTGACAAATCTAATGCCACTGGCAGTGTTTTATATGCACATACATTCATACATAATTGGTCATTACAGAACTTCCGTCATGATTACGATCTTCTCACTCCACTTGTGTTGTGTGTGTTAATTTCATACATGAGTGACAGGGACATACAGTTTAAAGTCGATTGCGAATGACAGATTTTTTTTGAAAAACTTTTTCATGGCAATTTTATTTACTCTCAGAGTTTTTGCCAGAAATTTGCTGAGAGGCAGTCACCGAAGAAATATATTTTCATATTTCTGTTTGTTGGAGATGTCTGACCTGGGGTCCTCACATCAGTAAGCCAGCACACTATCTACTAGATTACAGCGGCTAACAAGGGTCCTAGTAGCACACATAATCTTTTATTTAGCGTAGGTTGAACAACAAACTACTGCTACTCATATAATGCCATTTATATTGAGATTTCTAAATCCGGACTATACAAAAGGGGTAAGCAAACTTTGTGTGAAAAGGAGATATCTTGCAATAAATTGAAATGGATTGTACATATCTTGTGGCTGCATTCACATAATATTGTCGGGCAGTTATTAGACCGGAACTCGGACTACAAAAAAGTTCTGGGCGTAGAAATTTGACCAGCAATACACATTTTATGTACGAGGATCCTCTTTGATTCCAGATCACAGTAATAGTTGGAGATTGATTTTCAGTTTATTTTTTGCTTTCCTATAGTAAAAACACCATCGCTTGATGATTTGATATTTCGGGAGTTTTAAATCAATAAACATTTTTATGTAAGCAATGAATTGATGAACTGACGCTTATCAAACAGGTGCTAATTTGATGCAATCAAACTAGTGCTGTCCAAAATATGGCCATTAACATGAACAGCTTTGTGTTATGTTGTGTAAAATAATTTTTGTTGTTATCGATAATCTTTTATTATTTTTTTTGGGTTCTTTTTAAACACTCTATTATATACAGTTTTTGCTCTGCGAAATTCCTTAAAAACTTTCTATAGAACCACAATTAATTTTTTCATCATATAATAGGTTTTTAAATTCTCTCCTTAAATTTTGATCAAATATTTGAACGGAACGAGCTACCATTTAAAATTCCTTAGACAATAAGGAACAAAATAAAGTAGTATTCCATTTACATAAAAAAACAATTTACGTCAATAATATTAACTTCCGTATGGTTTTTTTTTGTTGTTCTCGTGTTTTTTTTTGCTATTTTTATTGCCTTTGTTTTCTATTCTCCATTGCTTTTTTGCCTTAACTCCCTACTACTTATAACACATTAGTGTAGAGAGTGATAGGGAGAGAGAGAAAAGTAGTAAAATTTTATATTTTCTAGTTTTATTTCTCCAAAGACTGGCTGTGTATTTAAAAATAAGGAAATAATACTCCTATGCTAGCAACTCTAAACAACAACAGCAACAGAAACAAAAATAGAAAAAAAATATCTGCTCACAGTAATTTTACCAGGGAAATACAAAAAAAACATTATTAAAGTTCTAAAACAATTGCTAAAAGAAAAAGCTTCACATCTGTATACAAACAGTAGATAGAGAAAGAGAGAGAGAGCGAGAGAGGTAGAAAGTGAAGCTAAAGTTGTTTTATTTTGTGTTTATAAAACAGGCTCTGCTTTTGATATGTTATTTAATAGGCTTTTCTTTATACAGCAACTCACTCACACTCACTCACACTCACTCTCCATTTGATTGTAACGTTAACGCTCTTTGTTAGCAGAGAATGTGTGCTTTAGTATTTGAAATGTTATGGTTGCCTGTACAGCACAAAATATATAAAAATATGAGAAAATGTCGGGTATATTAAATACAATAATAACACATGTTAAGCCATATCAAACGCATACTCTTACATTTACACACACATACATGCATATGCATACATATTCGTGTTTATGGAAAACTGTTTTACGCAAAAAAAAAATTAAAGTGTTGCCTACTTTACTTTGACAAACTCTTGATATTTTATACTGTATTTACCGCGTTCACTTCTTCCTTCGTATCCATAAACTCCAGACGTTGTAAAGTAAACTTTGAATGTACCAAAGGGCTTCTTCGGGATGATCTGCTATTGAAGTTGTGCTGGTGTCAATTAAATCCTCGAGCAACCTGGGATATAGACAGGCTCCAGTACTGGGGAACCTTAGGCACATTCGGATCGAGCACATGGTTTTTTATAATTTTTTCTTCACGATACTTGATTTTAGGATTTCAACTACAAACTTCTGATCTGATAACCCAGAAGATCTGTGGGGCTTTTGAAGTGTACAATGGTCCTGGGCAGAGTAGTTTTGTAGTCCATTAGACTTTCCTATAGGCCGGGTAATCTAATGATCATGGCCATATTAAATGCTGGTATTCAGTTCGTTTGTCTAGTAGGTAGTGTGTTGGCTTATTAGACGTAAAGCCAGGGTTCGAGCCCCAGGCCAGACATCAAAACAAAATACAAAAATTATTTCTTCGGCGACTTCCTCTCAGCAGATTTCTGCCAAAAACTCTGAGAGTAAATAAAATTGCCATGAAAAGTTTCTCAAAAAATCTGTCATTCGGAGTCGACTTTAAACTGTAGGTCCCACCATTCATGTATAAAATTAACACACCCAACATAAGTGGTGTGAGAAACTAGGTCGTAATCCTGACTGGAGGGTTGTAATTACCAATTATGTATGTATGTATGTATTCAGTTCGTTTGTACACTTTGTTACCAATCTGTAAGTGGATGTGAATAGTCGCAGTGCAAATACACATGCGGTCACTTGATTCATCATGAGATGATGACCATGCTTGCGTTGTGGCCTAGATTTCCGTCTGAAAGACATACACTGGGAATACATTGTTTACAACATACATACATAATTGGTCATTACAACCCTTCAGTCAGGATTACGACCTAGCTTCTCACACCACTTATGTTGTGAGTGTTAATTTTTTATACAAGTGGAGGGACCTACAGTTTAAGGCCGACTCCGAACGGCAGATTTTTGAAAAACCGCCGAAGAAATATTTTTCGTATTTTGTTGTGATGTCTGACCTAGGGTTTGAACCATGGCCTCACCACTAATAAGCCAACACAGTACCTACTAGACTACGACGGCTTCCATTGTATGCAGCGCTTTTATTTATTTTTAAGGTATTCGTGTAGGCCCTAGTGTCAATACCATTTCGAAAGAATTTTCACCTGCAACCTGTTATTGAAGTCAACTGCGTTTGGAAGTTTGCTGTGCATACTAACATGATCATGTGCCTTAGAAATTCACGCTACAGAGAACATGTTGCGTGGACCATGCCCATGTTGGGGTTTATGGCAGCACAGTATAGAGAATCTCGACAGAGAATGTGTGCATTGCCCCAAATCGAAAGTAAGTGAATACAGATTGAAATTATTATGGCCATGTACATTCATTGTACAACGTATGATCCCCGCCCCTCAGATGCAATTGCAAAATTTTACGATAAGTGTTGTTGTTGTTGTAACAGTTCGGCTGTTGCCTCCGGAAGCTTCTCCCTTGGGAAAAAACTTCCGGTTGATACAGCTTTCGTTTGGTTGACAATCCTTTTCCAATGTTGAGTAGGGTCGTTCCGGAACGAAGATCCGATTGTCGTGGGAACGTACGATACGTGTAGTAAGCCTCTGTGATTTTTCACATTCGATTTCACATTTATTTTGTTGGGTTTCGATAACAGTGATGTAAGCCTTAATAAAAGTTTTTTTTTTTTTTTTTTTTTTTTTTTTTTTTTTTTTTTTAATTGCAATCTATAGTTTACGGCAATAAATTAACTTCTTTGGCGTTTTTAAAATCAAGTATCCGTCACAAAATGCCGGCATTTACTGAGTCTGCCTGGTGAGCAGTAACTGTATATTTATTTTGGGGTAAAGGATTACTTACTTTTAACGTTTTTTGAAGTCTTTCTAGTTGGCATCATTAAAAATTTTTTTTCTGTAAGTATTTGCTAGTATGTGTAATGCGATTGTATGGGTTTTTCTATATGCCTGCCATTTATGGCAGAAGGAATACTTTAAAAACATTATTTCAGTAAGATGTTTTTGCACACACACACATACACACTTACATTCACATAGACGTTATGTCTACTAAGCTATAGAACTTGATTACTTTATTTCTTTATATATATATGTGTATATATTGTATATGAATGAATGTTGTTGCCAATTTTTGTGGCAATCATTAGTTTGCCTTGTCTGCTTGCTGCTGTTGATGTTTTGTTGCCGCAAAATATTTCAGTTATTTTTGAAATTGTATTTTCAGTTTCAGTATCATTTAATAACAGCCTGCAAAAGTATAGCTTTACACTTACGAGGCCTTTAAGATAAGTTTTAGTACCTATAAAAAGCAAAAATATTTCTGTGTTAAAAAAACAGCTCTTGCTCTCTAACAGTAAATGATTTTATTACACATTTCTATGTAGATATGTATGTATGTACATATACATATGTGCCTGTATGCGTATTTGTTATGCTAAAACATACATATTTTACGTTTTCATATGTATTTTATGCGTTTTTGTTTTGCCTATTAATTGTTGTATGTATGTGTTGTTGCAAAATATTTAAATTACCTTTTAAAAGGTATTTTTTAAAGGAAATTCTCTTCTTTTTTATACTAAAATAATAAAGAATAATTAATTCAACATAAAAAAAACAAACAAGAAAAATAAAAAATTGTTGAACTTTTTCTTCTTTCGTACATTGTATTTTTTATAGTCTTTTATGTTTGTTGATTGTGCTAATGCTGTTGTTGTAAAACCATAACTGCTTTTATTTAAAGAGATTAAAACTAAATTGGATTTGAAATTTAAGGTAAAATTTTCTTTTTTTTGGAAAGTAGAATAAAAGATTTTAATCAGAGAAAATAAAACAATTTAAAAAAATTTATTGTTTTTCAATTTAAAAAATATGGTTTCAGTTGTGGTAAATAGAAATCCATAATTTCACCATATTGCTATAGCAGACCAATCACTTGGTTAGCTGGAACAACAAAAGAAGATTAATGAAACAGAAAAAGGGAAGAAAAGAGGTGTAGTAAATAGAAATTCATAATTTTGCCATTCCAATGCCTTCGAAAGGAAAATCGATGAGTGATTTTTATAACCATTATAAGATCAGTTTTCAGATCAATCCGAAACATGAACTCGTGGCTGAGACCGTTAATATTTTCTAAGGCTAGTTGGCTTTCATCGTAATGTAATCAAACTTGTTAACCCTTGCTCTGAAACGTTGAGGAGTTGGCTTGGATAATCGAAAAACGCGGAGGTCAGAGCTAAAACGGAATTCGTGGCATCAATTTATGGACTTAGCAAATGCTTGGTACACTTAAATGATCAAAGAAGGCTTTAACACGCAAAGGCGGCAATCAGTTGCCAATTTGAGAGTTGTTTGAACATTTCAAGCTGGATGTAAAACTTCTGAAGCATTGTCCTGCTGATCTATGTAGATTAAAAGTACATCTAAAACGAAAGGCAAACATCACAGCAATTACGATTGTTGCCTTCTTGATAGACGGGGGCGTATTTTCATTACTGAGCGCGCAAGCAGTAAGCTACTTTGAGTTGCCGTACATTTCTAAACGTTTTCATACTCAGGAGACCATAGTAGTAGGTAGTGCGTTGGCTTATTAGACGTGAGATCGCGGCTCAAACCCCACGTCAGACATCTTTA
Organism: Sarcophaga variegata; assembly: GCA_932273835.1. Lineage (NCBI taxonomy): Eukaryota > Metazoa > Arthropoda > Insecta > Diptera > Sarcophagidae > Sarcophaga > Sarcophaga variegata. The sequence continues at coordinate 104,420,726 of OW026361.1, forward strand.
GCCACTCGAAATACAAAAAAAAATATTTCTGCGGCGACTTCCCCTCAGCAGATTTCTGACAAAAAACTCTGAGAGTAAATAAAATTGCCATTCAAAGTTTCTATCAAGTAGACTTCCTGATAGATAGGGGGACGTTTCCATTACTGACGCGTAAGAGCGCCCAAGCAGTAAGCTATGTATTTTGAGTTGCCGTACTTTTTAAACGTTTCAATACTCAGGAGGCCATAGTCTAATAGGTAGTGCGTTGGCTTATTAGACGTGAGGACAGGGCTCAAATACCACATCAGACATCTCCAGCAAAATGAATACAAAAAAATATTTCTGCGGCGACTTCCTCTCAGCAGATTTCTGACAGAAAACTCTGAGAGTAAATAAAAATGCCATGAAAAGTTTCTCTAAAAAATCGATCGTTCGGAGTCGACTTTAAAGTGAAGGTGGCGGCACGTATGGATAAAATTAACACACACAACATCAGTGGTGTGAGAAGCTAGGTCGTAGTGCTGACTGAATGCTAATAGCCAGAAATACAAATCGTCTATATTTTACTCTGTCATCTCTTTAACGAATTTAAATGCTTTAAAACGAAATTAAATAAAAATAAATGCCAAGTTCTTCAATCAACGCGCACAATTATAACTTTTAACGTTCTTGCAACCACCTCTTCCTCTCTTCCCAAAAAAGTACCGCATTTCCTTGTCGAAAAAAATTTCTTATAATTTTTCGCATAAAAATCCTTTTAATTTTTGTTTATTTTCTTGTAAAAAACAAGATTACACACCTGTCTGTCTCTTTACTTTAACATAACATTTCTTCCTCTATCACTGTCTCTTCTTCGTTTTACTTTCTCTCACTTTGAACCTTCTGCCATTTAAAGCGAAACATTTAAACAAATCAAAAATTCTTTGGAACATATTTCCTACAACGAGACTCTTTCATTTTAGTAAAATATCTTCACCAAAAAAATAAAAACCTCTGCTCAATGTTAAGGACATCATATGTCCTTAAGAGAGACAGCAAAGGGAAGCGAGAAAGAAAACTTAAAAGAAATTTTTATAAAATCATTTGAATGTTGTTGGTGGTTACAAGAAAAAAAACTTCTTTTATTACTTTTATTACGCCTTCTTGCTTCCTCTTTTCCGCTCTTTTTTTTTCCTTTTTCGTGCCTGAGTAACATTTTAAGTGTCTCTCTCTTTTTTAGTGTCTGCGGTTGTGTTCTCTCATGGCTTAAATCGATTGTTTTTGTGGTATTTTTTCTTCTTCAAATACACACACAGGGGTGTGGTTGGTGTAGGAGAGGAAAATTATACGAAAATTTAAATGTTTTGTTAGTTGATAAAGTGTGGTTTTAGAAAAGTTTTTCTGTTTGAAACTCTTCAAGAAATTCTCGCTTTTAGACAAGGATCTGTGATGAGTTGTTGTTGGTTTCCATGGGCCGTATGAAGGTTTTAAATTGATTTTTAACTTTCACAAAAGTTTCTTAAAAACATTTTCAAGGGAAAGAAACATGGCTGAAGTAAACATGACTTTCAAGTTTTTTAAACAAAGAGACTTCAATAGTCTCCAAATAATCCGATGACGAAATCTCCTACATCGTGTTCGTTTCATTGATTGAAGTTTCCAGCCAAGTAGGTGATTGGTCTTCCAGTCGTTGGTCCTATACATACATACATTAATACACATAATTGCCCATTACAACCCTTCAGTTAGAATTACGACCTAGTTTCTCACACCACTTATGTTGTGTGTGTTAATTTTATACATGAGTGGTGGGACTTTAAACTGTAGTCGACTCCGAGCGAAAAATTTTTGAGAAACTTTTCATGACAATTTTTTTATTTACCCTCAGAGTTTTTGTCAGAAATCTGCTGAGAGGAAGTCGCCGAAGAAATACTTTTTGTATTTTGTTTTTAATGTTTGGCCTAGGGCTCGAACCATGGCTTTGCGTCTAATAAGCCAACACACTACCTACTAAATCCTATTGTTGCCTAAAAACAACAATTTCTGCGAGGATGTATCACCACACAAATTTTTTTCTTCGTCCTACTCTTTTCTCAAGAGATTTCCATTCTGTTCGTTTTTATTGTTATTCTGTGTGGAGGAGGGCATATGGTCAGGGGACTCCCTAATAAGAAAATCATGGTAAAGATAAAGATTTTGAGTTATTCACGTTTCGAACCTACACTACGACTCCATGGCAGTTTGAAATCATTTTAAAAGGCTTGGCTAATCGAATAAAGACAGAAAGACTTCAAAGCAAACTGAGAACAATCTGCGAGATGAACAAGTAAGTCAGAAGCATTGCCCCTTTTGAGTTATTCAGGTTTCGAACCTTCACTACGACTCCGTGGCAGTTTGAAATCATTTTAAAATGTTTGGCTTATTCGATTATAAGGGCAGAAAGACTTCAAAGCAAACTGAGAACAATCTGCGAGATGAACAGTAAGTCAGAAGCATTGCCCCTTAAATTTTTATAAATTCGAATATCATGACGAAGATTTAGAGTTATTCGGGTTTCGAACCTACATTCATCGCTACCACGGCTCCATGGCTGTTTGTAATCATTTTAAAAGGTTTGATTATACGAAGATCAACAGCAATGCGCAGCTCTGGATGTTAGCAAAGAACGGTTACTTGAGAAAGTTCGATGTAGAAACTATACTATCAGGCGAAAGGCTTTAGCATTATATGGATATCGCTTCAATGGAATCCTAAAGGCCTCTGAGCTGGTTTCTGGACTGTTGCATTAAGAATCTTTATCATCATTTAATTAAAAAAGATTGTGGATACAGAATAATTTATTTAAAAAAATTCTTCATGATTGAAAAGGAGAATGAACACAGTGTATTATTGCTAAACCTACCAGCATGTAGTTTGTGCTATTTCACTTCCATTTCTTGTTAATTAATTAAATTTGTCCAACCTGCTTTCACTTTTTCCTGAATTCAACTGAAAGAAAATTTATTTTATTTTCGCTGAAAAATTCTCGACTGCCTAAAACCATTTGAATTTTTTAACAACAAACGAAAATTTAAAACAAAATAAAGAAAAACAAAATTCTTTACCCAGAAAAATCTCATACACGTTTTAATACCATTTTTTACACGTAAAATGTCTTCTACTGCGGTATCTTGAGCACAACTTTTACACACTTAAACCATGGACAAGTGCTGGGGTATTTAAGTTTTAAATGGTTTTACATGTGGCAACAGGAGTTTTCTTTGCACTCTTTTAAATGAACAACAATTAAAAATGTTTAACACGTAGTTTAACAGCAAAAGAATGAGAAAAAAGAAATTTGCTTGAAAAGAACAAGAATAACAACGGCAATCGGCTCTTATCAGTACAGCAAAAGTGTTTTTACAGGCACAGTAGTTTAAACACAAACGCACACATAGGAACCATGAAACCCTTAAATGAAATGAAGTAAAAAATTTACACTCAGATTGTATATTCAGCACAGGACAAACAGAGAGTGCAAGCGAGAGAGAGAGAGAGAGAGAGAGAGTGATTGTGAGTTTGTTATGTTATTAATGAGACTAACAGTACTGGAGTAAGTGTATATGCTTGTAAAACATGCTTTTTAATACAATACATATTATCAATATTAAAACAATACATTTATGTACTGAAACACACGCACACCTATACACTATATAGTACATTTTCATACAGTAATGGAAGAAATAACAGGGACAGTGGCCTTTTTCTTTCTTAATAATCTGTTGTAAAATTGTGTAGACTTAGCTCTTGTTTATGGATATTTTTTTCCAAAATTATTTAAAATATAACTGGGGTAGTTTCTGTTAAACTAAGGTTAGGTTAGGTTATGTTAGAGGACGTGTACTTGTCAATTAAGACAAGTACAGTACCCGGAGGTCGAATTGACCCATTGTACAACGTCCTAGTTTCTCACATCACTTACGTTGTGTGTGTTAATTTTATACATGAGTGGTGGTTTAAGTCGACTCCGAACGACTGATTTTTGAGAAACTTTTCATGGCAATTTTATTTACTCTCAGAGAGTTTTTGCCCGAAATCTGCTGAGAGGAAGTCACCGAAAAATACTTTCTGTATTTTGTCTCATAAGGCAACACACTACCTACTAGACTACGGCGACTACTTGTCAAACTAAAATAAAGAAAATAATAGGGACACTTCCATTAATTATGTTTAAATCAAACCAAAGAAACAAAAGCAAATTAAAAACAGAATAGCTAGTGTAGCTTAACCGATTTTCTATTGAAGGCGGCTATTAAAAATAATCTAAACTGCAAAACTGGACCGTTTTCTGGAGTCTATCGTTTTTTTACGTGTCTCAGACGGCATAATCAATGACGCCAGCTTTGAAGCAAAAGATGAAAGTCAGTGGTATTCAAAATAACGAATATATGGTAGGAATTATGCAGATGATGGTCGTTATATTACTTACTATGCAGGGAATTCCCAAGATTATAAAGAAATTTGAAAAACTTGGGAGCGTTGCAACTGTGTCCAGACCTAAAAATCACAATAACACTCTTCCAAGTAAACGCTCTTCCCAATATATCGCTTCGGTTAGCGAAAATGTAGCGGATAATCCGAAATTGTTGATTCATAACGTTCGTCGCCAGTTAGCCCACCCAACATTTGATTATGGCGTATTTGGCAATTGGCTTTACACCTTCCCCCCTAAGAAGCATAACTCATGCAACAATTAAAGCCTGACCACTCACAAGACCACACAAAGTCTGATTGAGTGCTAGAGTAACAGGCTTTCATTCAGCTATGAAGAACCAAAAGTGACTGTTAAGTGAGCATTATTTATTATTTATTTTATTTATTTATTATTAATCATAGCACAACAAGATAATAATCTTATAAATGAAAGTGCTATGGGAGTACATCAAAGAGGAAAAAGTAATAACAAATCGCTCATTATATGAGTAATGAATTGTTTGAAGTACAGTATAAATAAAAATGAATAAGAATAAGAACATGATTTAACCTCAGGAAATAGCAATCGATACAAAAAAATTAGGATAAGAAAATGAGTATATGTAAAAAACTAAATTAGGAAAAATACAAATATAAAGAAAAATACAAACAAAGAAATATATTCATTTAATGAGATAAAATGAAACTTAAATAATAAATTAGAAAATGAAAATAATTAATTACTAATAAAAATGAAGAGTAAAAATGTATAAAACAATCAAAATATATTACAAACTACTTAAACAGAATGTATAGCTCCTTTTTGAACTTAGTTGCATTGCCTATGTTCTGAATATAATTAGGTAGTGTATTCCAAAGACTGATGGTGTGTATAAAGAACTGTCGTTTCGACAAAAGAGTCCTATGCCTTAATTGGATAATTTTCCTACCGCGGTTGGATCTAGCAAATCTAATCCTGCTGAATAAGTATACTGGCTGTTTCAAAGTAATAATCTTATGGAGGAGAATTAGGCACTTAATATTCAATAGATTATCAAAATGAATACCACATATCCGGTAAGAAAATTGTGATATATGGTTCCGACGTCCCTTAATAAATACATTTCTGGCTATGTTATTATAAGCCAAGTTGAGTTTCCGCCTATCATCCGCATCACAGTTTGCGAAAATTTCCGTCTGGACGCATCATTGTGCTATATTTGTTCGTAAATGATCATCGGAAAAACCTTCAAAGCTTTATGGCCCTACAGTAACCAACATACAGTGCTGGCCTTATAATTAGAAACGACTTAGCAGCAGGTATGTTTGTTAATTTGTTTTACAGTTTTCACTGTGTACCTGGGATCAAAGGCTTTGTTTGGAGGATGTTTTACATACGCTATTCCATCCGATTGGGACAAATTTAACTTAGATTCGTCTCTGGAGAGAGAACTCTGTTCCAGAAACATCGTTTCTAATTATAAGGCCACCACTGTATTTGGTTTTAAGTTAAAGAAGTTGCCGCAGACTAGTAGGTAGCTTTATTGGCTTGTGTCTAATAAGGCCACGCTTCAAACCCAGGTCAGATATTTGTAACAAAACGAAGTATGAAAAAATATTTCTTCGGTGACATTCTCTCAGCTGAATTCCGGCAAAAAAAACTCTTCGAAGTCAGCTTTAAACTCGAGGTCCCTCCATTCATGTATACAATTAACACACACAACATGGGTGGTTTGAGAAGCTAGGTAGTAATCCTGACTGAAGCAGTCTAACGACCAATTATTTTATGAACTGGTCGGCATATGGTAACAACAAGGCAGTATCATAAGCAGCTCAATACGATCGATTTTGCCCTTATTGCTTGAGAAGTTTCCAGGAGAGCGATATCAATTGGCCACCAAGAACGTGTAATTTGATGCCATAAGATAAGGACCAAAGGACAGACCTCAAATACTAAGGTTTTCATATTGTAGAATAGTCTCAAAAGTTTTACTGTTTCAAGCCGCATTAAAGAACAATTATTGTGGAATCTGAACTCATAGCGGAGAGTCAACGAAAAGTACCTCTTTTCAGCAAAGATAATATACGCAGAAGATCGGCCTTTGCTTAGCAACACCTACGCAATATAACTTAAAACAACATTGTATTGTGAACTAAACAAAGATTAATTAAATAACTTTTCTTCCAATACTGTATGTACCAACTTCTATAAACTCACTTGGTTAAATACAGAAAGAAAATTAAAGCAATATTAACATACTGTCTTGTGTGTGATACAATATTAAGTAGAGTTTATACACACACAATCACATACCTATACAACATGCATAAAGAAAATGTTAAAGATCACGATTACATAAACAAATACACCACTTTACCTACACATAGCCATGCATACACATTCAGACAATTTTTATATTGAATACCATGTGCATTTAACAGGATATTAAAAATTTTATACAAACATTTAACAAAACAACAAACATTAAAGAGTACAAGTAATATACAATACAAAGGAGTGCAAGAGAGTATGAGAGAGAGAGAAATAATAAAAAAAAAATAATAAAAAAAATAAAGATTACTTACCTACGAGTAGAGTAAACGTTAATATGAGCATAACAACATGAGTAAAGTGCAGTTGAAGTATAAACAGTCAGGCATGCTTGCTCTCCCTCCACAATTATTTTGTTGTCATTGTAACGACAACAATATGCTGAGGCTATGGAAGCATTCGATATGAATTCAATATGTTGAAATATTTTAAAATTCCTCTCTCTCTCTCTCTGTCAAGCCATCAATGCCGGAGCTTATATTGGAAATGTTCTTTGTCAGGATTTCAGATGGTGCTGTCATTGTAAAAAGGGTTATCCAGGAAAGGATTTTTTCTTTTTAGCTTGTAAAAGTAAATAAAACTGACACAAGGCTTCGATTTTAATGAAACTTTCATTTCATTTTAATGCTCGGCTAGTGTAACTTTATACGAAATATATTTTAAATGATCTCGTCTGAGTTGGGTGCAACAATACAGTAATCCTTCGATTTACGTCGCCTCAATTAACGTTGTTTCAATTTACGTGGTCAAATTTTTGGTTCCCTCGTCGCCTTTTTTTGGAACCAGCTGCGTCTTAAATCGAGGGACTACAGTAACTTTTTTAAGGTTACTTGTTAAAAACGTACTACCTTGTATTATGAACAATATGAAATTCGATTTACGTCGTTTCGATTTACGTCGCCTTTTTTTGGAACCAGCAGCGACGTAAATCGAGGGATTACTGTATATCTTTTTGATGCAGTTCCCGAATAATTTTTCGCTTATTTGAAGCGGCATCTTGAGAGGAAACTCGACTAATATTGGTTTTTAAATGCTCCAACGATAAAGGATTAACTGCGTACATATGGTCTTTGATGTAGTTACACCAAAAAATTCTAACGATGTTGAATATCAGGATCATGGTGGCTAATTGACGTCAAAAAATTGTGAAATTACTTTTCTTGGAAACTTTTTGACAAATGAAGTCAAAATCCATAGTGGATGTGGAGTGGTACCGCCTTTTTGATACCAGTTTGTCCAGTTTGTATGCTTCAATTGCAAACCAAACAAAAAGTCTGTTATCATGCGGTCAAAACGTTCTGAAACGCTCATGCAAGTCAAAATCCACAGTATTATGTGGCTGGTGGCATCGTCTTTTTGAAATCACATTTCGTCCAGTTTGCACTCTTCAATTGCAGACCAGAAAAGAAGTCTGGCCAAGGCGCTCTGAATTGAGAGTAACACCTCTCCGTATCACTTTCAAAATGGCCCAATGGCTTCATAAGGCCATAATCTTTATCAAACAATCACTTTCTCCAAATGCAATGACTGTTACTAATTCAGTTCTAAGTTCTTCGAGCCACATATGTGCCAACAACACTCGCTGATGCAACAAACAAGTGACAAATGAATAGGCATCTGAGATGTCTGACAAGTTTTGCCAGATCGTCGGGCATGAAACCACTAAATGGATAACCCGCTATATGTTTTTATGTTCTTGTCTGTAAGTTAATTTTTATTTTCTCTCCTTCTTTTTTGTTTGTTTGTTTGTTATTGTATTGTTGTATTTTTAATTACACTTGACTGATTCTCAGTTGTTTGTTATTGTGTTTGTGTTTGTTTTTGTTTTCGCTTTTCTTTTTGTGTGTTTGTGTGTGAATGAATCAATGCAAATGCAAATGAGTGTATTCAGGCACATCATAGTTTAATGGCGGCAATTTATTTGCAATCTAGGGAAATAGGTGAAGTAATTGCACATTTCATGTTATAAAGTTATTAAATTATTTGAATAGTTTATTAAATGCGATAATTTTAATAATAAAATTTAAATAGAATGAGGAATACATATTAATTTTATATTAAAACCTTGTATTTGTTGAGTAAAAAGTTTCAAAATTTTTTATTTTTTATTTACTTACAGGTAAGAATGAATGAAAACAATAACAATAACCGGTATGTGAAAACAAGTAAGTCAAATATATAAAAAATTATTTTGGATACGTATGTTATCATGAAGTTAGTCGACGTACCAATGAAAATACAAATATTTTGAGAACAAATTTCTTTATTTGTATCTACTGTAGGTATCTACTTCGATAGCCTTAGAACCTTCTTTACAATAAAAATCGTCTGTCTAGGTTCTAAAAATAGCCTATCATTTCAGCTAGCCTACGGATCGATAGCTGTTTCTGTCGTTAACATCGTAATTGGGGGTCAACCACTACGGCCTTCGCCTTGGCAGCTTATGTGGTAACGTTTGAAATCTGCAACCCAATATTTTGTGGTGGTAAGTGAGGGAAAAGCCACACTCTTTGAATTTTCTGATCGAAACCCTGGCTCAATAGATTTTTGCAGGCTCCTATGATATTTTAATTCATGTATACAATCATATATACATACAGTGGTGGCCTTATAATTAGAAACGACTTAGCAGCATGTATGTTTGTTAATTTGTTTTACATTTTACACTGTGTACCTTGGATCAAAGGCTTTGTTTGGAGGACGTCTTACATACGTTTTTCCATCAGATTGGGACAAACTAAACTTAGATTCGTCACTCCTGAGAGCTCTGTTCCAGAAACATTGTTTCTAATTATAAGGCCACCACTGTAGGTGGATGCATCTATACTTCGCAGCTCTCTCAATTCCTACCGCTCATCAAAGATGTGCGTGGTCAGGTGTTGTGATTTGTTTTAAATTCAGGCCATTTTAATTGAATTTCTTGATTCAATCCTTTTAATTGGTAACAGTTGGAGTCTTGAACCAACCAGGTTGTAAAGGCTCATTGTGAACAATTCCCTTTCAATTTTATCAGACCCAATGACACTACTTTCTTGGTGTTAATTATGGCTTTGCCAGCGCCTGCGAAGCTCCATTCGCTGTTGAAATGGTTCCACATCGTTCCTTCTCAGGAATAATTCGCAATACATACGTATGTACATAATTGGTCATTACAACCCTTCAGTCAGGATTACGACCTAGCTTCTCCCACCACTGATCTTGTGTGTTTTAATTTTATACATGAGTGGCGAGAGCCATAGTTTAAAGTTGATTCCGGCCGCCAGATTTTTAAGAGATTTTTTTATGGCAATTTTATTTTACTCGCAGAGTTTTTGCCAGAAATCTACTGAGGGGGAAGTCGCCGAAGAAATATTTTTTCGTTTTGATCGAAATGTCTGACGACGGATTTGAACAGTGGTCTCACGTCTATTAAGCCAGTACACTACCTACAAGACTAGGGCGACTTAAGACCTTCAGTACAGTTACACATGTTATATATCGAACAGAATTGTAGGGATTACCCTGAAACGAGTCACGAACCGCTGAACTTAAGACAGCCGCTTATCCACATATTAATCAAACCCATTATGCGATGTAATCCATTCTCAGACCAGTTACACTGCCTTGTTGACCTCAGGCACCTTAGTCTGACCTACAGTTTAAAAGTCCTACGGGACCTACAGTTTAAAAGTCGATTCCGAACGACCGATTTTTGAGAAACTTTTCATGGCAATTTTATTTACTCCCCGAGTTTTTGTCAGAAATCTGCTGAGAGAAATTCGCCGAAGAAATATTTTTTCATATTTTCGTTTTGATGTCTGACCTGGGGTTTGAACCGAGGCTACACGTCTAAAAAGCCAACACACTACCTACTAGACCACGGCGACTTGGAATTATTCCGGTGTTAATTCCCTTGGCATCCACATATCAAGTTTCTGCAAATGGTTGACGGCGGCTTGGTGATAAATGCCTAGTTCCCTGGCGATATCCATGATACTTTTGTGCTTTTAACGATTTCATCGACTTTCTTCTCAGTGATTGGTGGGTTGACCAGAGAGAGCTGCAGATTTAACATCAAAATTGTCAGATTGTTGCTACACAGCACACACAATCTTTTTTGTAGCCTACTAAAGCAGCCTTTTCTGCGAGACCATATGACTGTTATCTTTCGAATTTTTTTCTCATTTTTAAACATGAATAATTTTTCACAGAATAAATGGATTTTAATAATGCCTTCTAATAAAATGTTGTTCAAGATATTAGCTTTTAAATAGGCCGGTAATTTCTAAACCAATTTCCACGAAAATCCTTTTTACGTTATACAAGTTTTACTCTTTTAAATTCTTTTTTTGAATTTATAACTTCAAGATGAATTTACTTTTACCAGGAGTATTTATGTTTCTCTTAAAATAATATTTAAAAATGCAAAATTTAAAGGAAATTAAGAAAATAAAGCAAAAAAAAAACAACAAAATTTTGTTTTCCTGATCATTTTAATTTAATTTTTCTTTCCTTTACGTCTGACTTTAAGTAAAAAGTTCCAAGGGAATGAAAGAAAAAGAGAGAAAACCCTTATCAAAATCTATTTAAAAAACTGTCAGAGAAATAAATTTGGGTTACTTTTTGTGGTCAACAAAAGAACAAAAACAAACACAAACACACGCAGGAAATATTTCATGAATAAATTTCTGAAAATTTTTGTTGTTGTTATTTTTTTTTATAAAAGTTTAAGGAAATTTATTTAAAACTTAAAAATCTACAAACAAGAAAGCAAAAAAAAATTATAAACTCATAAGGGTAGTAGAATTTTTAGATTTAAATGTCATGATTAAATAAATGAAAACCATTTAAGGGTTAATATGCAAAGATTTTTTTTGGCAATTTTGTAGGTTATAAATACTTACTTATGTTATGTAAGTGTGGTAAAAAAAATTGGCTTTATGGGTTATAAAGTAAAATTGATTCGTATTGAAGATTTGCATAAAAAGTTAAGAACCTACATTTTGCTAATTTTCTACAGCATTTTTGTCATAGACATACAAGCACATAAATGGTGTTACAATTAGACTTTTTAGAATTGAAAAAAATTGTATATCAGGTTTATTGCCTTTTTAAAAATTTATAGAAACATTTAAAGGTCCTTTATTTTAAATATAAATAGTCACAGTGTTTATTACCTTACAAAACAAAAATTTACTATAAGTTGTGGTCCTCTTAAAAGTTAGTTAGTTTTTAGGCATACAAAAGCTATTTATTGAGGCCTCAGTTATAAACTAAAGGGCATATATCGTTGGTCTCATGTAGAAAAGCCCTAACTCACACTTTTTTTGAAATTGATTTTTTTGTGATTCCAATGCATTTAACACAAATACACATTGGAATCACAAAAAAATCAGTTTCGAAAAAAATGTGAGTTAGGGCCTATCTACATGCGACCAACGATATATTCCTTTATAATTAATATTAATCATACGTAACGTCATAATGTTAACAGAATATAACACATTGCTACATGTAATGCTATGTATATGTAAGTGGAAATTCGTATTCTGTTAGGAAATTTATTTATTATCATTACTGTCATGAAGAGGTGCCATAGTACTGCGGCCGTATGGTCTATTGTACTGCTTTCAAACTTTATAGGGTTTGTCTATAATTTCTCTCGAACCTATTACATAGGTCGTAGAAGTCGCCGTTGGCTTATTAGACGTAAAAAGCCAGGGTTCGAGCCCCAGGCCAGACATCAAGACAAAATACGAAAAGTATTTCTTCGGCGACTTCCTCTCAGTAGATTTCGGGCAAAAACTCTGAGAGTAAATAAAATTGCCATGAAAAAAGTTTCTCAAGAATCTGTCGTTCAGAGTCGACTTTAAACTGTAGGTCCCACCACTCATGTATAAAATTAACACACACAACATAAGTGGCGTGAGGAACTAGGACGTTGTACAATGGGTCAATTCGCCCTCCGGGTACTGTACTTGTCTTAATTGACAAGTACACGTCCTCTAACCTAACCCAACCTTTGGCTAGAAACGATCTACAAATAAATTTTAGGTGCTCCAAAATCTTTCGCTTTATGCTTCCAAGTGCCGGACAATGACAGATAAAATGTTCTATAATATCCTTTGCTTCCTTGTCATTAAATCTTCTGTAGAAGACATTCTGAGTTATAGTTGACCACTAAGATTTTCCTCCTGGTAGCTAGTACGGTTTTTTATAATTCTGTCATCCGATACACGTGTTATCAGTTATGATTACAACCTAGCTTCTCACGCCCTCTGTGTTGTATGCGTTAATTTTATACATGAGTTTCGTTATCTACAGATTTAAAAAGATTCTGAACGACAGATTTTTGAGAGACTTTTCACGGCAATTTTATTTTACTCTCAGAGTTTTTGCCAGAAATCTGCTGAGAGGAAGTCGCCGAAGAAATACTTTTTGTATTTTGTTTTGATGTCTGGCCTGGGGTTTGAATCCTTATGAATTTTATACATGAGTGGCAGGACCTACAGTTTAATTTCGACTCCGGACGGCAGATTTTTGAGAAGCTTTTCATATCAATTTTATTTACCCTCAGAGTTTATGCCAGAAAATTGCGGAAAGGAATCACCGAAGAAACATTTTTCAATGCTTCGTTTTGTTGGAGACCTGGAGTTCTAACCATGGTCTCATTTCTAAAAAGCCAATACACAACCTACTAAACTATGGCGATTTCATCCAATGGTTTAGTCTTAAATTAAGGAACAGACTCCAGCAGAGTAGACTAGAGTGGAGTAGAATCTAATAAATTCCTGATCTATAAAAAATAGATTCGAAAAAGAAAAAAAAAAAAAAAACAGAACGTTCGGCAACTGAAAACGTATACGTTTCTGTTTCTTTTTTTCATACTGCATCTTGTCATCTTCAGCAATCTTTAATATAAATTTAACCTATTCTGTCTGCTTTTCAAATAATTTTAAATTTCTCTGATAGCTGTTTCCGTTCCCAAGTTACGGTTGTTTTAGTAAAGTTACCATTCAAATAATATTAATCATACGCCATGTGTGTGGCATTTTTTAAAACGAAATAAAAAGAAAACCTCGATAAACTTAGAAAAATAAAAATGTAGAAAAACTTGAATACAATAAAATTCTAACAAAGCAAGCAATTTGGCTTAAATAAAAAGCCAAAAGAATATTGATTTTTTCAAAGCTAAAAAGCTGAACAAAAAGAAAATCTTTGAGTAAAAACTCAAACAATAAAAATAAAATGAAATGATTTGTTTTCTATTTTTGATTTTCCAAATTGTTTTCTATTAATTTTCTGGTTTCCTGCAACAAAAAGGAAGAATATAATATAGAGGGGAAAGCAACTTAAATGGCGGCTTGGGGAGCAATAAAAATAAAGACGGGAAACAAAAATAAAATAATTTGTCTCATGGCCGTGGCAATGGCTTTTGGAGAGAGTTGGGATATACATTTTAAATTCATATTTTTCTGTTTCAGAATTTAAATATTTTAATTAAAAACAATTTGCTGTTGTTTAAAGAAGTGTTTTTCACTTCTTCTTCTTTTTCGATTTCATTTAAAATAACAAGTAATTCTTTTGGTCTTTAACACATTAACAACCGCTACGGGTGTCTCCTTGACAGCATGTGGTGGTGTTCGCTTTTGTGTCGTAGAACTAAGACAACATGGTTGTAAAATTAAACAAGAATTTCTACTTTATTTAACATTTAAATGTTTTTCGCAACAGTATGTTTCCACTGTTGTTTGCCCTGCAAACCTACCAGCCCTCCATGCCATGCCTCTCCCAGGGGGAGAGGGCAGTGTTACGCCACGCTTTTTTAGTTCGAGAACGAGGCAAGTTAAACTTGTTAAATGTCTGTTGATTGTTGTTTTACGTGTCTTTTTTCTCTTCCTCACGCTGTCGTACCATGTACGCAGCAAATGCGTACCGCATTTTACTTAAAGAAACGTTTTTTTTCTCTTCTGTTCTGTTTCGCATTACAATTATTACAAATGTTTGTTGGGCCAAACAGCTACCAAAAAAAAAAAAACAAAAAAAAAACGGAAAAAATTAAGAAACAAAAACAACAACAACAACAATAATAAGTAAAAGTTTTTCGGGCCATGTTTTGTAAATGTTTTCCTTCTATTTTTCTTTTCTTTTTTTTTTGTTTGCAGCGAAAACTCCCAAAAAAGTTTTTAATTTTCCGGTTTTTTTTCAAGGCTCATTATGGCCTTAGAGTTTAAGGCATAACGCCAAATGAAACTCATTTTCTAGGGGAAAGTTTTTTAAAGATTAAATTGTTATAACGCAAGGATAATTTGGTTTTGCAGTCCTAATGACAAACTAATTAGGCAAATACAGAAAACAAAAATTTAAGTTTGTTTTCAAACGCCGAAGGATATTCAGGATATTCTCACAAATTATTAACGAAAGTTAACATTACGACTAAGCTTGTCACACAGCTTATGTTGTGTGGGTTAATTTTATACATGAGTTGCGGAACGTACGGTTTAAAGTCGACTCCGAACGATAGATTTTTGAGAAACTTTTCATGGCAATTTTATTTTATCGTTCAGAGTTCTCGCCGGAAATCTGCTGGGAGGAAGTCGCCGCAGAAATATTTTTCATATTTCGGTTTGTTGGAAATGTCTGACCTGGGGTTTGAGCCGTGGTCTTACGTCTAATAAGCCAACACACTACCTTACCTACACTAAGGCTACTACAAGTCAAGTATTCTTCAGTGGCTTTTAAATTTAAAAATATTGAACAGATAATCGATTACCGGTTTGGGGCAACCTAGTCGATGTATTTACAATCCTAATAGCATCTAAACTTGTCTTTGCAACAGCTTAATTAATCTCCATTACCTTGTTCTAACCCCTTAGCATAGGCATTAAATAATTTTCAAATGATTTCAAATCTAATTTATATGCTACGGCATGAAATTAAATGAAAAATTCCAATTTTTTTATTGTTGTTGTTGTTGCTGCAAAGAAAGAAACAAAATTTAAATTCAGATTTTACTAGTCATCATCAGACCAACCCTTAATGCTGAAGAATTTAAAGTGTACATAGTGCCTAGCGATGTATGTGATGTGCATTCATCGTCATCAGACAACAATTTTTGTTCCCCACCCCCAGAGTAGCACAGGGTATATACATATATAGCACTCTAAGGCTGTATCTGTGTAAGTATCTGTGTGTATGGAAAAGTGATAAATTTGTAAATTTAGATTTTTAGTAATCGCATCTAAATTGTATTCATTCATGGATCCTGGATGTGGTGGGTTGTAAAGGTGTTACCCTGGCATGTTAAACTACATGCTGAACTACAGCAACATTTAATGGATACGTTGAAACAGATTTCTTATTTTGAAGTTACAAATGATTGCGTTTTATTTGAAAGAAATGTTCTCATTCTATCTCTACCTCTACCTCTCCCCCTCCCTTTTTTGTAATTCCGTAGATCAAAAGGATTTTGAAAAACGTTTTGTTAAATTGCACTCCAGGTTCTAATATGTACAACAGCAGGAACAGCAATCAGTTTAACTGGCCTTTTTTTCTTCTTGTTTTTCTAACTGCATTTCGTTTTAGGGGTGGGTTTAAGCACTAGGGGTGGTGTTTTTGGAAGCTTTCTACCTTAAACGGCCCTTTAGCTACATACATATGTACATGGAAAATTTTTTATATTTTTTTTCTCATAGTTTTTCCATTTCTCCTCTTCCTTATTTGGTTTTTCTTTTTTGTGCAGAGACGTAGAGAATATTTGTCACATTTGTTGTCTAGAGGTTTTGGGTTTTGTTTCTCTTCCTCTTTTTTTTCTTTGCTTTGGTTCGTTTCATTTCATTCGTTAGTTTTATGGCTTTTTGGATTTTATTTACTTTGAACGTTTCGTTAAATTAACTTTTGTCATCATCAGCATCATTTATAAACGTTCGTTCTTTTTTTTCCAAATCCCTGATGTATAATTATTCATCTTTTCTTATAACAACAATAACAAAAACAATAACAACAATAACATTAGCAGCATCAGTAGCAGTTGGTGTACCAAATGCTTGTTGGTAATGGAAAAATATGGAAAATTAGTGGAGAAAATCGTTATTAATTATGTTTAGAGAAGAGAAAAAATAAAGAGTATTTTCCAAGACAGAAGGTGTAGTGAGAAGATATCCATGATTTGTGAATAAGTGCATTCAAATGCGTTTGATTTCAGAGACCAGAAGTCCAGGTTCAAACATATTTACAACACCTTTCTTTGAACCACAATAAGGGTCCGCCAAATAACTTTTTTTTGAAAATGCTTTAAAAAAAACTACAGAATATTTTCTCAAATTTCTTTTTTTATTTGAAAGTACAATCCTTACCGTTAATAATGGAAAATAATTTCATTCAAATGGCTACCTCGGCTGGCCATGCAGTAGCCTACACGATCGGTCCAATTTTTAAGCACATTATCGATTGTGTGCAGCTGTATTTCACCAATGGCTTCACGAATATTGTCCTTTAAAGCGTCAATTCTCTGGCTTGTCGGCGTAACACTTATCTTTGACGGCACCCCACAAATAATAGTCCAACGGTGTCAAATCGCAGCTCCAAGGTGGCTAAAGGACATCAGCTCTGCGGCTGATAATGCGATCTTCAAAAACAGGGCGCAGAACTACGAGTGCGGCTTCGGCTGTGTGGCACGTAGCGCCGTCCTGTTGAAACCAAATGTTGCCATATCCTCCCCTCTTCAATTTTTGTGAACAAAAATTCGTTCAACATGGTCCGATAACGATCGCCATTGACTGTAACGGCCACTCCTTGCTCATTTTCGAAGAAAAATGGCCCAATTATGCCTCTGGACCAAAATCCGCACCAAACAGTGACTCGTTTTGGGTGCGTCGGCTTTTCAATGTATGCGTGCGTGTTTTCTGTGCCCCAAATGCGACAATTTTGCTTGTTTACATACCCGCCACGATCAAAATGAGCTTCATTTGAAAAGATGATTTTTTTTTGCCAAAATCGGCATCTTCTGTAAGTCGATTGCAGGCCCACTTAGCGAAGCGAAAACGCATTGGATGGTCAATTGGCTTCAACTCCTGAATTAATTGGATCAAAGGCGTCATACCAAGGTCTTTATGCAAAATTCGTCTCAATGATGTCTCCGAAATGTTCAATTGTTGAGAACGACGGTGAATTGACGTTGATTGCGCTTCACGCACACTTTCTGCCACAGTAGCAATATTCTCGGGAGTACGCACTGTTTTTGGCTTTTCACGCTTTGGTTTATCGATGAGGATGCCAGTTTCTTTCACTTTTTTCATAAGATAACGAACATACGGAGCTGACGGTGCTTCTCTTCTTCCAAAATCCGTACGCAATTTTCGCACACTTTCTGCAACATTACCATGATTTTTAAAGTAATGTCGCAATATTTGCCAGCGTTGTTCAAGCGTATACACAACCATATTCGTTCAGCGGAAGGATAAAACTATTTATCTGTCAAATCAGACATGAGCTAAGTGTTACCATTCACGAAATAAGCACTATTTGAAAAAGAAAACGTTAGATGGCGGACCCGATAGAACAAAACTCTCATGTACAATATTAACCGATGTCCCGAGGCTTTAAAGGTGCTCTGTAATGACAGTGTTACCAACTAACTCTATTAATTTATTAAAGCACTTAGATTATATGCCCTGTGTAGAATTTGTAGCTCTGTTGTAATATGAAGTTGCCATAGCCTAGTAGACTTATTAGACGTGAGGCCCAGGTCAGATATCTCAATAAAACGAAATATAAAAAAATATTACTTCGGCAACTGCCTCCCAGCAGATTTCTGTCAAAAACTTTGAAAGCAAATAAAAATTTGTCGTCCCACCATCTTATATATAAAAATTTATTTGTGTTTATTTGTTTGTGGGTTTGTTTGTTTGTTTGTAGTCTATAGACGGCTAAAGAGCTGGACCGATTTTCTTGAAATTTTAACAGTACCTTCCTGTATGTCTGGAAGGAACTATAGGCTACTTTTTATTTTAAAATTTCAAGTAGGCAATGTCGCATATCTCATAAACTGCAACAGCTAGAGTCTTCAAATTTTGTATGGAAGACTTTGACGTATATATGAACAAAATGGGCGGATTGGCTATAGTGGGCGTGTCACCTCCCATAGTCTATATATATTTAAAAATGAATGGTTGTTTGTATGTACCTTATAGAATCGTAAACTATACATTTGATCATGTTATAATCTTTAGCAAAGATGTTGCGCATGAGCCGACGAAGGTTTCTAAGTTGGTATGACCAATTTCCGACAGGTGGTGCCATTGAAAATTACTCAAAATGAATTAAATCGTAAACTGTTACACATGAGTCGACGAAGGTTGGTGTCACTGAAAATTAAACAAAATAAATGACAAGCAATTGGTCGACCTACACCTCAAGCACGGAAGAAAAGAGCATTACGAGCCTCAGAATCAGACGAGCATTGAGGCTGGAAAGCTCGTTCGCTTGAACCACCTGAACAACGGGAAGTGAGATTAGAAACTGATCGAAAGCGTATTACTCAGGCCCGTTCATCTGAATCATCAGGGAAACAAAATCAATAAAATGATTCAAAATTAATTGGACATTGTAGACATGTGTAATGTCTTCTTCAAATTTATTTTAGTTGGTGGCGGAGCAATACGCGCAGGGTACAGCTAGTTCATGTATAAAATTAACACACAATATCAGTGATGTGTGAAGTTCAGTCGTTATCCTGACTAAATGGTTGTAATGACTAATTATGTTATGTATGCTGTAATACAGAGACTTATGGATGTATTGTGTGAAGGTCTAGTAGTGATCCTTTTCGAGGATTACATGCATCCATAAGCTATTGACTAAAAACTGATTGCAGTAACTATTCAGTCGTATGACAATTACACGGCTTTTCAACAGGAACTTCTGAACTTTGATCATCATTAATAACGATTATCTTGATGTACTTACAGACATAAATACATAATTGGTCATTACAACCCTTCAGTCAGGATTACGACCTAGTTT
This sequence comes from Sarcophaga variegata, assembly GCA_932273835.1. Classification (NCBI taxonomy): domain Eukaryota; kingdom Metazoa; phylum Arthropoda; class Insecta; order Diptera; family Sarcophagidae; genus Sarcophaga; species Sarcophaga variegata. The sequence continues at coordinate 104,440,473 of OW026361.1, forward strand.
TTTACACCACTTATGCTGTGTGTGTTAATTTTATACATGAGTGGTGGGACCTACAGTTTAAAGTCGACTCCGAACGACAGATTTTTGAGAAACTTTTCATGGCAATTTTTTTTAAAGCTCAGAGTTTTTGCCAAAAATCTGCTGAGAGGAAGTCGGTGAAGAAATATGTTTTCGTATTTTGTCTTGATGTCTGGCCTGGGGCTCGAACCCTGGCTTTACGTCTAATAAGCCAACACACTACCTACTATAGAGATGAGTGATATTTTCAAAACTGTGATTTAATCACAGTTAATCAGTTACTAATAATGTCGTTCTTTCAAAATTTATTTCATTTTATTTTGAGCGAGGCAGAATTACTATTAGATGATGCTTATTATTTACTTTTTGTCAAACTTCGTATAAAAAAAATTACATTAAAAATAATAACATTGATAACACCACTTTGATTTTGTTTAGTAGTCTTTTCGTAGTATGTATCTAGTTGTCTCTTTCTTACAACTTAATAAAATACGTTATTGTCATTATTGTTTTCTTTTGGAATACTGTGATCACAATCACTGTTTTAAAGAACAAATCACGTTCACTGATAACAACGTTCTTCAAAAATCACTGGATCGCTCATCTCTAACCTACTAGACTACGGCGACTTACGTCTGTCAAATTGTTCAGTTCGGTTTGCCAAATAATCATGAACGACCGTGAACAACGACCTGTATTAATCGTTCCCATGACAATCGGATCTTAGCTCCGGACCGACCCGACTCAACATTGTCAACTCAGCGAAAGCTGTATCAACTGGAAGTTTTTTCCCAAGTGAGAAACTTCCGGAAACAACAGCTGAATTGTTACAACAACAACAACAACCTGTATTAACTGAATGGACACTGAGGTACTTTTCATTGAAAAACCATTTTCAGCGATTAACCCATTTCTAGATGAATGGCTATGTGAACAGACAAAATGGTCGAATTTAGAACAACATTTTTTAATTGAAGAATTGAATTTTGTGTTGATTTTATATCATTCGTTTATTTTTTGTCCGCCTCTAATTTACCTTTTCCTGGTATTAAGCCGTACAAACCACAAATTGGCCAAAAAGTATTTCCACAAGAATATAGAAAAAATCTAAAATTTAAATCCCCAGTAATTAAAAATTCTTTTGTAGGCAACTGATTACATTTTACACACGAATAAGCACTGAATTTAAAACTGAAATTAGAATAAAAATCAAGGATTACACTTCATTTAAATTTGGATTTTCAGAAAAAAAATCAAATATTTTTTTTTTTAATTAAGCAATAAAACAAACTAATTTTCAATAGAAAATCAAACCAAACCAAACAGCAAATGCCAATGTTTTATTTGGCACCAAAAACAAAAATTCTATTAAATTTTAAAATAAAAACGCAAAAAAAAACGCGAAAAAAAATGAATTGAAAAATCACAAAACATTAGTTAGTGGTTGGCCAATGGATATTTTGTAACGGTTTTTTAAATATTTAATTTCATGCTTCACAAAATTTCAATAACATTTCAAATGTTTTACACACCGAATAAATCTTCGTTTTTTTTTTCAATTTCAAAATTGAATCCTTTTTCCCACACACACACACACACAAACGCAATAATCTCATGTACTAGGGTATGGTATGAACAACTGTTTGGTAATGCGAGTAAGGTATGTGTAAGTGTGTGAGAATGGGCAAAAGCCCATTGTATCATTTACTACCGAAATACATATATCCCCAGTGAACACGTGCAACATTTATTTGAAAATGGTTTGAACCGAAGAATGGAAAATGCAAGACAAGTCATGTATTAGACAGTGGCACAGTGCAAAACGGGGTGGAGTGTGTAGGTCAGTTTTAAGGGTTATTATTTCAATAATAATACCCTAAAGCAGTGATTAAGTACTGAAAGCGGCGTATAGTATAGTAATGGGAAATTGTTTTCATATTTCATTATTTAAGTTTTTATTTTCCATAAGATGGTATTAAATCGTTCAGAATGCACAACGTTCTGAAGGGACAGAAACCAAGTATTTAACAAAGAAAATCCTCACAGCGCCTGCATTAGGCTAAATAAAACAAATTGATATCTGAGTCCTACATCAATTAACGCAAATAGAATTTTCATTTAGGAATGACTATGGTTGGCAACAGAAGCAATCAGTTTCAGTTGGCTTATTAGACGTGTGGCCACGGTTCAAACCCTAGGTCAGACATCATCAATAAAACGAAATATTTATGCGACGACTTCCTCTCAGGAGATTTCTGAAAACAACTGAGAGTAAAATAAAATTACAATGAAAAATTTTTCAATAATCTGTCCTTCGGAGACGACTTTAAACTGTAGTTCCAGCCACTCATAAAATTAAAACACACAACATAAGTGATGTAAGAAGCTAGGTTCTAATCCCTATTTTTTATTTCTTTGTTTTGTTCCAGTTTAGTTAATAATAATACCATAATACCGATGATAGACTTGAGTTCTATTTTTTCCTTGTTAAGATGTTCGCCGTTTATATTATCCTTTCTAGCATTGCGTAAGTCAAGTGTAGAACACTTCGGCTCAGGGGCTTCCGTACTTTGACAGGGCACCTTGTTGAAGCTGCATCTATCAAATTGGTTGTCATTTATTCAGTCTATTTTGCCAAATCACCATTGACGAATAGACGTGAACCATAGGCAACGAAGTACTGTGGGATAGTAGGCAACTGACCCTAATATTCATCGAAAAATCGTCTTCAGCAATGAGGCTTATTTCTTAATGAATGGATATGCGAACAAACAAAATTTTTCTATTCGGGGACGATACCAATCCGCAAAAGTTAGTGTTTGGTGTGAATTTTGAGCTGGCATTGTCAAATTTGTTTGAGAACCATGGTCATCACTGTCAACTATGAGCATTATAGGTCGCTGATTACCAACTTCTTTTGGCTAGTATAGGAAGATCTGGACACCAACGGCATATGGTTTTAAAAGGACGGGACTAAGTGTCATACAGCTCATGTTACATTGGATATTCTGCACGAGCAATTTGAGCGTATGATTTTTAAACGCAGAGATTGTGCGGTGTGTTCTCAGAGGAATATTTGTTGTGGTGATTTCTAAGCCAACAATAATTCAGTCTAATTTATGAGCCTATATATAATTATTAATTAAATTCAAATAAGTGCCAATAAAAAGGTCTCCCACTAATTGTAAATAATCACAGAGCATTCTAATTTCTCGAAGTTTAGGAGGTAGTGAATTGGCTTATTAGAGAAGTGAGATCATTGTTCAAACCAGAGGGCGGAAATTTCAAGTGAAACGAAATATGAAATATTATTTCTTCGACGACTATCCCACAGCAGTCTTCTGGCAAAAATTCTGAGAGTAAATAAAAGGTTGCCATGAATAGTCCAGCCACTCATGTATAAAATTAACATATACAACATGGGTGGTGGTAGAAGCTAGGTAGTAATCATGACTAAGTGGTTGTAATGACCAATTAAGTAATTCTAATTTTTCTTGCCTGATCTTCCATTTAGCATAACAAAAAAAAAAAAAAAAAAAAGTGGGTGTCGTTTGTATACCAAGGCAAGTCAATTTACCAAATTATCAGCCCTCCACCCTATTTATTTAACACCTTGATTGCCACGTCACCCATATTCGGGTGACAGTAAAATTTCTGATCGGGCCGCGTCACCCATATTGGGGTGACGCTTATTTGACTACATGCTTACAATGGTACGCGTGGCCTAAAGGAGGTTTTTCTGTAAAAGCGCGTGGCAGTCAACGTGTTAAATAAGGCATTTGGAAAAAATCATGTGGACAACAAAAAAAAGCTCAATTAAAATTGAAAAATTGTTTAATAGAAACTAAAGGATTACTGCCAGCAAACTAGAGTGTCAGAAAATAAAACACTAAGGGCCCCTTAGGCAGGAATTCAAAAACAAATTTTTTTTCTTAAATAATTGTTAAAGACTTTATAATGTTTTTTGAATTATTATTATGGAACAATATTTGTTTTAACTTAGATAAAGACTGTAATTATTTAGTTTAGTTTACTTTTTATAAAGAAAAATGTATTTCAAAATTTATTCGTGCACACTCCTTATATTGTGCACAAGCTTTCACTGAAGAAAAATAGCTTGAGTTGTCCATCTCAATCCTGACTTAAGCTATTGTAATGGTAGATCATATATGTATACATATACACTGAGCGCCAAAAGTGAGTAAACACCACTGAAATAATTCATTTTCTTAGGATAGCGTGAAAAGGAAATGAGAATAGTCGAATAAATTTCCAAAAATAAAAATGTTTGTTTATTACTTATAAAATGTTAAAACAAAAACAACAATTCATGATAAAGGAACTTTTTTTTATACTTAAGAACAAAACTGGTTTATACTTAAGAACAAAAGTGTTGACTCACTTATGGCGCTCACTGTATGTAGAGTATAATTGTTGGTTATTATAAATTCTCTCTTTTTAAAATTATTTCGTTAGAAATAAGATTGTTTTTTCAACAATTTTTACAATGGAATTACGTTTACATTTACAATTTGTAGTTATTTCCGTTTTTTCATTATTATTACTTTGTTTTCTGTTAAATGTTTAAATATACGTTAAAATTTTTATCAAAATTTCTTACATTTTTCATATTTTCAAATATTAATACAAATGTTTTTATTTTACCTTTTAAAAAAGAATATTATAAAAAATTAAACTGACAACATGAAATGCAATTAATAACGATGATGATGATGATCATTATCGCTGATTTTAATCCATGTTGTAGAACAGATGAACAAAATATAACACACAAAATGATTATTATTATTATTAATACGATACATTTTTTTTCATAATTTTGTTTATGATGCAGACGGCAGTTTGAGTTCATAAAATAAAAAATAATAAACAGACAACAAATTATTATTAAAAATGTTATGTTTTTAAACGAAATACATACATATACATTGAGAGTGAAAAAACCAACGAAAAATTGTAAAATAAACAGACAAACTGACAGAACAAAATGACACAACGTCTGCTAAAACAAACACCCGGACAGGACAGCTCAAGCTCAACTGACATGAAAGTAATAACGTTTTTTTATTTATTCGACAAAAAAACATTCTGTATTTTGTTTTAAAAACTCTGTCCAATTGTTCCTATGCCTGTCAAGTTGTCTGTCTGTCTTTGCTGGCAGACAATTTTTCATTTTTTATTTTCGCTTCATTTTGGATTATCGCTTTAGTCTCTAAATTATTATTATTTTTTTTTTGTTTGTAGGTAGGTGCCTGCCTCATAATGTAGGTTTTTATTTTTATTGTTATGTTCTTAGTATTTCGGCAGCTCAATTTAATACCTTAACTTAATCTAAAATTGAAATAAAATACCTACCGCTCCCATCCCTACTCAGTATTAAGATAAAACAGTTCAAACACTGTTGAAATATGCCCTATGTGCCAAACAGTAGCTTCTCACAAACATATTTCAGTGCTACTCTGCTACAGCGTTTAAATAAAAATAAAAATGAAAATTTATCGCGTGAGTACACCAACAAAAAAAAAAAAATGCCCATAAATCAGCGGCTGTAATATTCATGATAATAAGCTCGGGCTTAATAACAACAAACAACGTGTGTCGTAAAATATTAAATGCGTGTTGATGACAGAATAGAGAGATCACTTCCAAACAGAGTAAACAATAATACAAGATACACGATATAGAAAGAGAAATAATGCAAGGTACTGCAGGCTTTGGTTATTTCTTTTCATTCCTTTAAGGAACAGATCTGTCATAGTGCTTCCACTTTTTTTACTCATTTCCTTTGTTTCAATTTTATTAATCAGACTTTTCCACTTAAGCGGGTGGTGGACCTGCTGATGGTGACTTTTACTCATTGAGTTCTACTCCTGCCTGAAAGCTGCTTCACATAAAATTCCTCTCATGTTTTTTGTTGTTAGCTAGATAGCGAACAAAATGATTATTTAAACTCTCATTATGGCCAGTCACACGAGTCACATTTCTTTTGGCCGTATAGCCAATGATCTCTGCAGGAACTGCAAATACCAGGAAGAGAAGAAAAATTTTCTTTATTTACTGGGTATATGCCCAGTATAATTTAGTGGAAGGAGAATGCACTTGCACTTTTATCACGCAGATGATTTCACTGATCTATCGAGTATGCTCCAAATTGTTCTACATACATACATAATTGGTCATTACAACCCTTCAGTCAGGATTATGGACCTAGTTTCTCACATCACTTTTGTTGTGTGTGTTAATTTTATACATGAGTGGCGGGACTTACAGTTTAAAGTCGATCCTCAAAGACAAATTTTTTTTTTGAGAAACTTTTCATGGCAAATTTTTTAAAAATCAGAATTTTTGCGAGAAATCTGCTGAGAGGAAGTCACCGAAGAAATATTTTTTTTTTCATATTTTCGTTTGCATGTGGGTTCAAACCCCGAACCGTGACCTTACGTCTAATAAACCAACACACTGCCTACTAGACTACGGCGACTTCATGTAAAGTATAATTGGTGGTTATTATAAAGTATTCCAAATGGTTCTAGGGTAGGGAAAACGAATGAATCACCCTGGTTAATACCTCCCCTAAGAGTGTCTATCCTCTTGGGTAAACAGCTTTTGCTATCAACCCAACTATCCTCTTTGGAAGGTCAGAGAGCTCTTGGTTAAATTATTCAGAGCGATATTGAAATCTCAACATAAAGTTTTAAACCGACAGTAAACATTTGTTCGCTTTGTACGGTATTCGAACTTGGATTACTAGGACACAGATTTGTAATTGTATAAAGTTTGTTTTGATTAGAATGGTTGTTTTTCTAGGCCTTTCTGTTTGAAATTGTTTTAATAGCATAGCATGTGTAAAGACGACCTAGATATGTCTATGCATGAGAAATGATGTGAAGATAAATTGATCGAAAAATAAGCTCTAAAAACCAGTTGCTCTAGCAAACATTCAGAGTTGATTTGCGTCATTTAGAAATATTTGGTTGGGGATGTAAATTCAATTCTATAATATGCCATAATAAGCCGTAAGATAGGCCCAAGTGCTCCGAACTTCGTGGAATCGACAAATTCGGATTAACCGTCAAACTTTCTCTAACGAAAGCTATAGTGTCGACCTACATACACTGCAGTTGCGAAAAGGCCATAATATGCCAATGGGGTAACAAATGAAATTCCGCCAACTGTTGGACAAACGAGTTGTCCTCGGAGTCGACATAAACGAGACATTATATAAAGCACAGCATCAACTTAAGTCACAAAACGACATTAGCAGCTTGTTGGGTAGATGACTCATAGACAACTGTACGTTAACGATCATGACAATTGAGCGACAATGACAATTTTAGTGAGTTGACGTTGCACACAAATTGAGGCTTTAAACTGCTTTACACATTGCAAAATAACCTGACCACAACTGTAATATTACCATTCTCTTCAAATTTCTTCATAATCATGTCAACATCCGGCACAGTAGTGGTCCTCACAATCATTTTAACTATGTGTACGTTTTCGTTCACGGAAAAACCATCCATATTCAGACGTAGCAAATCTTTTACTAAATAAGGGATACTTCAGAAGAAAGTAAATGATATCTAGGCCGATATTTATCTACAATAGCTTTTGAAATAAGAGAACTTCAATTAAAAGATAAAAAATTTTAATGTTTTATGTAACATTTAAAACATTTTTAACCCTTAAATGCAAAAATTGTCTTACAATCGTAAAAACTACTTTCATTCAAAAAATAAATTTGAAATGCCAAAATGGAAAATAACTTACCTCGGACTAACAATATAGAGAAACCACTTTAATTTAAATTTTATTTTCTTTTACCTCTTGCCCTCCCAAAAAAAAAAGAACGTTAAAGATGACCAGACAATATAAGGCAGCCAACCAAAACGACAAAAACCTCAAACATACTAAAAAAAAAGAACCACAAAAATGGAAGAGAATGAGGTTTTTAATAACAGAGACCTAGACCAGGAAGCAAAGGACAACAATGACAACAACGGCAATAATAATAATAAAAAACAAACATATTGTCTGTACACTTATAAATAAAACAACAACTATAATAACAATAATGGTTAATAGTTAAAAAAAACAAAAATTAAAAAACAGAGGAAAGAGAAAACAAAAATAAAAATTTAAGTCCTTAATTATATTGAGTGTGTATGGAAATAAAAAATAATGAAAGCCATGCTACACACTTTTCGTTGAAAACATAAAAAAAAAGGAAAGAGAATGAATTTGAAACGAAAAGCCTATTTGGCCACCTTACTCTCTCTTTCTTTCATTGTTTTAAACATGTGTGTATGTGTGCCCCCTAAATGTATGCAATTTATTTACCATGACTACAACTATGGCGACCAATACATGCTCATACCACTGTTACCTACCTACCACATCACTTCCTCTAATACTTTTCTAAACTCTCGTACAGTGTGTGTGGCAATTGTTGCATTTAATCCCCAGCAATTTGCAATTTTTGGCAATTTAAGTCAAAACAAAAGTAGAGTTTATGGCCAGTGAAATAAAAATAAAAAACAAAACAAAGGAAAACGGCCAAAAACCACTTTTTCATTTCGTTATACTCGCTCGTTTACGTTATTTGCAGCAGCAGCATTAAAACAAGGGAAGCAACTTTCATTATTATTATTATTTGTGGTGGTGGTAGTAGAGTATGTGAGTGTGTGTGAATGTTTTTAAATCATAATAATATCAAGTGGCAATTTCAAAGCTTTCTTTCTCTCCCAAACCATCTCTCTTTCCCTCTCTCTCTCTCTCTCTCTCTTCTCCTTCAGTTTTTGTGCGTATATTAGGACAGAAGGTTGTTATAACGCCAGGTTTTATGCTTGTAGTGTACAACGTAACGTTGGTGGGCGAGACTTTAAGCATAAAATTCCTGGCAATTACTCTTGATTTTATGGAAAATGAAATTTATGGAAATAGACAGTTAGCCAGGCCAAGTCAGACCAAGACTAAACACACGCTTTTGGTGGCAATTGCTTATGTGGCGGTAAATACTTTGTTGGTATCTTTTAAGGTTCATTTAAATATGAAATTACGTTGAAAGGCAGGGCAAATTTAACAAAATTTGTTTTTAAAGTTCGTTGATTTAAAAGGAAATTTTATGCAAAAATATATCAATCGGTTGATGAAAGTTAAGCTTACTTCACCTTTAAAAGACTTTATATCGTAATAAACTTCTTCGCCATATTCCTCTGGACCAAAGGCAAATTTGTATTATAGGTGGACATCCGTGCTATCTCCGTGGCAATAGAGACGCACGTTCAGCACAGCTTTAAATTGGAAACCAAGTTATAAGGCCAGCATATGAAGGCTGCCTTCCAAAATGTATCAATACAGAGTTTGTATGCAGTTCTACTACTGTATATAAACTACGTAGATATGCAAAGTAAACAAACAACGCATCAACTATAAATCCGATGCCTGATTGCTTTTTGACTTCGTTAAAAATACACATTGACGACGTTTTGAAATAGAATACATTGTATATATTTTGTACAGCGGCATTATGAAACACGATACTTTGTTCAACCACAAAGCTACTAACATTTTGGAAGGCAGCCGAACACAATATTTCTAACACTTTGACTGATGAATCTTAAGTAGTCTGTTCATCGTTGCCTCTAACACGAACCATGTTACGCTTTAGTAGAAAAATACAGGCTTCATATTCGCTTCGAATATTCGTATTTTAATCGTTGATGATATTTGCGGGAACCACCACAGGTTTCGAAAGATAGCTTCCTTCGTCTGCATAAACCAATCCAAAATTTAAGTTTCTGCACTACCATTTGGTGTGATTTAGCTGTCAAGTAACAGGTTTATCGCAAGAGTTGTTCACATACATAGCTTTTGGTTTTAATACATACATACATAACTGGTCATTACAACCCTGCGGTTAGGATTACGACCTAGTTTCTCACACCACATATGTTGTGTGGGTTAATTTTATAAATGAGTGGCGGGACCTCCAGTTTAAAGTCGATTCCGAAGGACTTATTTTTAGAAAAACTTTTCATTGCAATTTTATTTTACTCCCAGAGGTTTTGTCAAAAATCTGCTGAGAGGAAGTCGCCACATTTCATTTTGTTAGAGGTGACTGATCTGTCATTTGAACCGAGGCCTCATGTCGAATTAGCCAACATACTACCTACTGGACTACGGCGACTTCATTTGTCTGCATAAACCAAATCAAAATATACGTTGTTTTTTACTTCCCTTTGGTGTCATCTAGCTGTCAAGTAGAGCATGAGTTGTTCATTTTGTCTTTTGTCTTTGATACCCACTTGAAATTTTGTAGTACGTAGTCGCCAACTGTTTAGTTTATTCCTAGTAGACATCACTGTTGTCGCCGTAGTCAGTCCGACCAATGAAGAGTCGCAATGGACCTCTGAATGCAGGCGAGCAATTGTGAATATAGTGGTGCCAACTTAACCTAACCTGCTATAGGATTTGTTTACCCAGACAGAAAATTTCTGCACTGTTCCTCGATTGGACTTGAGCATTCCCTTTATTGTCGTTGTTATTTTTGTGCGGTTGGAGAGTGGACGTATCGATTGTGCTCTAAAACGCAGGCTTTGGACTTCAAAACAGAGGCTAACGTTTAAGACGTTTAAAAATTACTTTCAGCAGTGCTTTCCAGAAATGTAGTTAAACCATGTTGGGCTGGACATGGTCCAGTGGTGATGTATTTATGATGATGGGAGTAATAATCTAATAGTAATCTAAGAACTAATGCTATGTTCAGACATGCACTTTTATTGAGTCAATATGTTCGGTTTATTGAACACAATATTTTAAGTGTTCAGACATAGGAATATACGCAATTCAGTTACTTATTCAATATTCATTTGACAGCTGGTAAACAAAACAGCTGGTTGCTTCAACAACATTGTTTTTATTTTGTTTGTCGCTGTTGACATTTGAGTTGTCAAATATCAATAGAAAGTGTTCGGAAAATTGCTGTATTTTAAGTTTAACTCAATATTATAACAATTTGTGAATTTATTGCGCAATAATTAATTGAAACTTTATATGAAATATTGAGCTAAATAATGGCGTTTATTGTGATTTACGCAATAAAAGTGCATGTCTGAACATAGTATAATTATCTTCGTTTGGTGAGTTGCTAATTCTCTTAGCAGGTAGAGGATATTCATGAGGAATCTTGAACATGGATATTGCCTTTATATAGAAATTTTTTGATAGTCTGGCTGTCCGAATATATCAGCATATTCAAAATAAATTATTTATGAGCAGCCATTTATTCATCATGAGGACAGCAGTGATTTGTCCCTCTGAGACATTGAATTGATTTTGGAGTCTGTACATGTGTTTGAAGTATAAATGTATAAGTGCTTATGATACGATTAAAGCATATATTATTCGAAAGTAGTAGGGTTTGGACGAAAACTTAAAGAAAACTTATTCAATTTAGTTGAATTTAATTATTTTTTATTTAAATTTACATTATAATTGACATTTTATTTCAAATATTTTAAATATTTTGCTCATGGTTTTTGTTTTTTCTTTCATTTATTTACAGGTAAGCTCAGTGCTTGAACTCCTACTGGTAATATATTTTGGAATTAAGGTACTTTATACGAATTAAAATTTATTTATTTATCACCATTATTGACATCATAAACCATAAATTTTAATCATCACCTGTCTTCAATGCTGATGCAGCAGCCAACAATAAATGGCCCATAAATCAATTGCCAATTTTCTGAATCAAAAGATAATTTTTATCTCGTTTTTATTTTAAGAAAATTAAACATTTTTAATAAAATAAGAACTTTAATGGTGTTGAAAGGCAAACTGGATTAAGTCTATTGTTACAAAAAAAAAAAACCAAATGCCCACATTTGTTTCATTCTGTGTTTCCTTACTTACATAGGTTTCAAGCACAAGTTTCTGCCTAAACACTGGCCTAAACGCCTTGTTTTAAAGTTCAAAATACCAGACTTTAGAAAATTTTAAATGAAAAATATTGTGTTGAATTTTATTTTTATTTGAATTCGTTTTTTTTTTTCTGAACTCCTGCAGCAATTCATTTCAGGTCAGCTCTTGACCATTTAACACAAAAGCCATAAACATTTATTAACTGAAACTGAAACAGAAACCAAACGAACGATATGCATGCCACACAAAACAATAAATTTAAATAAAAAAAATTATTAAATTTTAAAACAGAAATAAAAAACAAAGAAAAAAAATCATTTTTTTTAATAGCAAATAAAAAATAAAAATTTTCCAAATTGCCCAGATTTATGGGCTTCAGTTCAGAGTGATGACACTTAAATGGTCAATAAATATTATTTGTGGTCGCCATGATAATGTTGATGATGATGACGATACAATAGCTCACGAAATAAAATACATTTTAAATTGCTTAGTTATGGCAACTAAATAAATACTTGTAAATGGAAATTATTATTTATTTTAAATTTGCGTAGCAGCATATGAACATACTCATCTGTACCCTACATGCAACAGTTGTTTATATTATTTTTCTCATGTGATTTTTCAGTCTGAGGTGTTCGAGGTTATCAAGGCAGTGTAACTGGTCTGAGAACGGATTACGTCGGTTAATGGGTTTGATAGGTATGTGGATAAGCAACTGTCTTAAGTTCACTTACTGGATATTGTGTCCGTTCGTGACCCGTTTCAGTGTAATCCCTACAATTCTGTTCGATATATAACAGATGTAGCTGTACTGAAGGTGTTAAGTCGCGATAGTCTTGTAGGCAGTGTACTGGCTTAATAGACGTGAGACCACAGTTCAAATCCCAAGTCAGACACACATAATTTACATAATTGCTCATTACAATCCCTCAGTCAGGATTACGGACTAGCTTCTCACACCACTTATGTTGTGTGTGTTAATTTTATACATGAAACAGTTTAAAGTCGACTCCGAACGACAGATTTTTGGAGAAACTTTTCATGGCAATTTTATATACTCGCAGAGTTTTTGCCAGAAATCTGCTGAGAGGAAGTCGCCGATGAAATACATTTTTGTATTTTGTTTTGATGTCTGGCCTGGGGCTCGAACCCTGGCTTTGCGTCTAATAAGCCAACACACTACCTATTAGACTACGATGACTTACAACTTTACACTTTTTATTCTTTCAATTCTCCTGAGTTTTATATTTGGATTGAGCTCGCTGAGTAGTATGCATTTGTCATTGCGTAGATGATTCCTGTTCTTTATTTTCTCAACTTTTGTAACATTTTCGATTCGCTTTCTAGGATGAACATAATTGATGCTATGACCACCAAGTATTTTTATATTTGGGAAAATGGCCTATGTAAGGGAGAATGCTCTCGGAACTGCAAGATTGGGTATGATCGTGATTGAGATGACATTTCTTCTGGCTGATCGAATGATCAAAAGAAGAAACATATTTAAAAAATTTAAAATTGTTCAAGCAGTTATGAGGCCATGCTCGATCGTTTTGCGACCAAAGAGGGTACAGATTTTGGATAGAAAATCATTAAGAATCTAAGGGGGTCCTATACTATTAAGCACATTTTTTTTCTTCAGGGTTTATGTCTCCGTCCTGGCATTCAGAGGCGAATTTAATGTCCTTGTGATGTTATGTTCTCTTAGTAATTCTTATCTGTACAGTTTCCTCTCTAGCTTTAGTTGGCTATTGGAATTGTTTTGTACTTCTTTTTTTTTGTTTATCTTTTCTTTTACTTCCTTCGATTATTTCTCTTTAATTTCTTCAATCAACGCCTCTCTCTATCTGCCTTCTTTAAGTATCTGAAAACCTATCCTTCGGCTCTATTGTGTGCTGAAATCATATTCGTTTGCGCCGCATAATTTCCGTTTTAATTGGAATTCGTCCAGTTCTTAATGGTACCGAGCAGTTGGAGATTATCGTCGGCCAAAACATCTAGAGAACGTGATATGTAATGTATATCTGAATCGCATTGACGTCCACAGTAGCCGTATTACACGAATAAAATTTTGCTTCATTACTTTATTTTCATAATTTTTATTGTTCCGATTTTGGTTTTCTATTCAGTTTTGTATGCCTCTTCCTGTACTGACTCCAGTGTTTCTGTGATCAGGGGAATATAACTCCGGCTTAGCTGTATCCAGCTTTTCTGTGCTCAGAGCAATGTAACTCCTGCTGTGCTGAATCCAGCTTTTCTATGCTCAGGGCAATATAACTCCTCCAGCCTTCTGTTGAATCCATAGTTTATACCTCTTGGTGTGGATATTTCACGCGTGCATTGGGTTACTTTCATTAAAATTTTCAGGTGAAACCCACAGCTCACCCCCTATACACCAAATATTCAGAACAGTACCATCTCATTATCCTTAAAAAATATATTTTTTAAAAAAAGTATCAACGCAAACTATATGAACTTATCTACCCTTGGTAATGTAGAGTGCAATAATGAAATTTATTGCCGTAAAATGTTTTCCAAACAAAATTTGTTAAAAGAAACAAAAAAATATTTTTTATGTGTTTTTAACGATGTGTTAAAAAGGTGGAGGCCTTTTATGGCAATAATAATTTGCTGGTAATATAGAAATGACCAAAGAAAAATGTTACCATTAACTATAAGGTAAGCTGTATAGAGAAGACGTATTAATATTGGTAAGGGGCAAAAACGATTTTCGTTTTTTTGCAATGGAGCATAACTGACTTCCAAAATGTTAGTTGCTTTATGTTTGAACAAAGTATAGTGTTTCATAAAGTCGCTGTACAAAATATATACAATGTATACTATTTCAAAACGTCATCAATGTGTATTTTTAACGCAGTCAAAAAGCAATCAGGCATTGGATTTATAGTTGATTCATTGTTTGTTTACTTTGCATATCTACGTAGTTTATATACAGTAGTAGAACTGCATACAAACTTTGTATTGATACCTTTTGAAAGTCGGCCTATATGTAAATTAAAACATTGTAAATAAGATGAAAACAAAAAAGTCCTCCATATTGTATCGAGATTTAGAGTTTGAAGCCTCTTTAAATTTGAGAAATATCTTAATCGATAAGTAATAGTTTGATATGTTAATGCCCCATATGGTATTCATAATATGTTCCATAATATTTTTTCTTCAATAAAACCGAATTAATTTTTTCTCCTCACCAATACGAAAAAAATTTATTAAATCTCATATAAAAAGTTACGCCTCAACACTTAAACTTTTAACTAAAACTGACAATTTTATGTGTAAATTTGCCGCAATCAAATCTTAATTCACTATGAAATACCCATCCATTCTTTCATGCCTCTCATGCCCGACCGACATAACTTCACATAAAACTTACACAGTAATTTTTCGTTTGGAAAAGTATGAAAAATTTTCAAAACATTTTTGCCTTAATTCGAAATCATTTAAAATGAAATAATTTTTTAACACTTACTGTATTTTTCCAAAGAAAAATTAAGGAAATACGAGTATGCGATGTAAATTAAATTGAAAGAATTTCACAAACTTGTAATTAAATTGTGAAATTCTTTTGCTTTCTTACTTTAGTTGGGGTTGTTGTTGTAGTTGTTACAATTGCAAGCCTGAAGTAAAGTCTAGTAGAGAACATAAAATAAACATACGAAAAATATGATTTAATAGAGCAGAGTTAAAAGGTTTTAAAATTCAGTTAAAGGTTGTTCCCATTAAACACTCTTATGTTGACTGTAATTAAGTTAACAGAGACTGTTAAGTTAACATAATTGTATATTTTTGAAAATTATTAAAAGAAAATCGATTAGAAACCAAAAATTTGGAGAAAAATTAATAGAGAGAAGAAGGAAAATCTTTGAATTTTACAACTAAACAAACAAGTAACAATTAAGCTGTTTCCTCAGCAGATATGATCCAGGTTTTTTAACTAAATATACAAAATCGTATAAGAAATGTAATTGCGGGGAAAATGCATCTAGTGGACTGGATACCCATGGTATCAGAGATTCCTTATGGTCGGGCATTACTTGGTAGCGGAGATATACACTGAGCGCCAAAAGTGAGTAAACACCACTGAAATAATTCATTTTCTTAGGATAGCGTGAAAAGGAAATGAGAATAGTCGAATAAATTTCCAAAAATAAAAACGTTTATTTATTACTTATAAAATGTTAAAACAAAAACAATTCATGATAAAGCAACTTTTTTATACTTAAGAACAAAACTGTTTTATACTTAAGAACAAAAGTGTTGACTCACTTATGGTACTCAGTGTAGACGGCGAGGCTAATTGTTTTCTTCAAATGAGCAAAATAAGTGCTGCATATAAACCGGGCAAATAGCTGGTAGATAATTTGTTCGATGACTTGCATTTATTTGTCGATGACTGGCATTTATTTGGCCGATGATTTACATTTTTTGTTCGATGAGATACTTTTTTTGTCGATGACTTTCATTTATGTGGTCGATGACTTGCATTTGTTTTGTGGATGATTTACATTTTTTTTTTCGATGACTTGCATTTGTTTGGTCGATAAATTGCATTTTTTTTGTATCGATAACTTGCATTTTGTTAACAGTGACTTGTATACTTTTACATTAGTTATACGTCTAGAACTATGGCTCTATAGTGTTGTTATTGTTATCCTGCAAGTATTAAAAATGTTTGCTTAAATGCTCAGCACCGGTAGGCTTCGAATTCATAATCAGGCTTAAGCAGTTTGATATATCGCCCATTTGCAAGATGACCTATTGGGGTCTAGGAAGTGGAAATTTATGAAATTTAGTTGTTTCTAATAGGGCGTAGTTTATATCATACTCTGCCACCAGCCATATGAATAATGTTTTAATTTAATTTAAATTTAAATATCTTGAAAACATTCTGTAAAATTTTCCTCGTGCACATACTTTAAATGCCACATCCTTTCATGTGTTAAACAGGAATATTTTTAGTTTCTTTCCATCTTTCCGTTCTTCCTTTTTGAAAAATTTTTCTTTTAAAAATTATTTCAAATGCTTTGCCTGCAATAATTCAACGACAACAACAATAAAAAAAACTAACAACAACTCTAGCAACGTTAGCATTTGAAATTGCAGCTCCTCAATCATCATCAATTTCCCATCAAAATGTCATTTGTTATTGTTATTGTTGTTAGTTGTTAAGTCTCCTTTATGATAGCATAACAGTTTTTAGTCTCTCGTATCATGTTGGCTACTACACCTATATGTTGCATGTTCAAAAAAGAAAAAACAAAAATCAAGAAAAATTCTTGAATTTTCATTCAGTCATTCATTCATTCATTCATATTTCTTTTCATTTCATTTCAAAATTATATTCTTCTGTTGCAACTTTGCTAAGGATATGTGGCACAATTTCTTTTTTTTTTTTTGCTTCTCATGTGCATGTTTATGTACCTTTTTGGTATAACATGCGGCAAATGTTTTGTGGGGTTATTATTACAAACATGCCTTAAACATGGGAATACCAACGATATGCCAAACCATCTTCAAACATTTAAAATCGATTTTATCCTTGGATACGTAATCGTAAAACGTTATCATCGTTATCGAAGCATTGAGTAAGAGTGGGCAAGTGTGTGTGTGTGTGTGTGGGGGGTGGTTAGTAGTCATAGCAAAGCTAGCTATCTGTCCAAAAAAAAATTGATGTTTATCAATATCTCAGTAAATATTAGTTGAATGGTGCAATTGAATGGTTCATCATCAATTTGTTATCATGAGTTGTCTGTCTTGTGTTGTTGTTCATCAGATATTGCGACGACATCATCAAGTGCTAATGATAGTGAATGCATGCATGCAGCACATCAACAACATCTGTCATCAACGAATGGCTTTTGTGAATGACATACGATTGAAGATATGAATGAATGTATGTACGAACGAACGATAAAATATGTTCCTCTTATCTTTTCAAAATTCTTTTAAGTTTTACTGCAACAAAACTCAATTATTGTGTCATTTAGATAAGATTTTATCACTGTGATACAATTTTTTCCAGGGAAATAATGATAAAATAAAAACAATCTTGTATTCTATTATTATTTTTAATTTTCCTTTTTAAAGCAGACAATTAAACAAATTTTGTTTTAATTTAAGAAAAAAACATAGGCTTCTACAGTCACACAGAGAAAAATCATTTTTTTAAAAATGATAATATATGGACAAGTCAACTGATTTTTGCGCCAAATTTTTTGCTTTCCGTCACAGCCGAACAAATTATATTTGTTCTCATCACTAAATATTACATTCGCCCAAAAATCAGTTGACTTGTCCATATATTATTGGGCGAAGTCCAATCGTACTTTTTTCTCGGCACTCGGCTGCGGAAACCGTTCTTTCTCAAAACACTTCAAACTGTTTCGGAATACACAATAACACTGATCCGAGGTATTTCGTATTTCTACGGCTGTAGTCCTAGGATTTTTATCTACAATACCTTTTATATACCGGGCTACCCTTAGAGAAATTTTATACGAAATATACGTCGTACGTATAATTTTCTGTGGTGCCATATTGGTTTCAAGCAAACTGCAGTCACAAATTCATAGATTTTGGGAATCTTTTTTCTTTATTTAAGTATATGTGTCGTTACAGACGCTAATGTAAAGAAATTTTAGTTCATTACTATATAAAATAAGATTTTTAGGGGGGTATGTATAATTATCTCTGTGACGGTATATATAGCGATCGCTATAATACATACATACATAATTGGTCATTACAACCCTTTAGTCTGGATTACGACCTAGCTTCACACACCACTTATGTTGTGTGTGTTAATTTTATACATGAGTGGCGGGACCTACAGTTAAAGGTTTATTTGCTCTTAGAGTTTTTGCCAGAAATCTGCTGAGAGGAAGTCGCCGAAGAAATATTTTTCCATATTTCTGGGGTTGAAAACGTGGCCTTTACGTCTAACAAGTCAACACACTGCCTACTAGGTTACGGCGTCTTCTATAATATCCCCTTCAAATCTATTGTCCTGATAATCTTAAGGTAGCTGCTAGTGTCAGCGAAGACAACTCTCTAACTATTACTTGATACGCAGCCAGATAATTTCTTCTCTGATGCATTAACACCACAAAGCTATTCTGACGATTAATTCTCATGACCATAGAATCTATATGTAACTCAAGGTGAACCTTACCATGATTAATCAAAAGCTTACGTAATTGGTCATTACAACCCCTTAAGTCAGGATTACGATCTAGTTTCTCACACCACTTATGTTTTGTGTGTTAATTTTATACATGAGTGGCGGGACCTACAGTTTAAAGTCGACTCCGAACGACAGATTTTTGAGAAACTTTTCATGGCAATTTTATTTACTCTCAGAGTTTTTGCCAGAAATCTGCTGAGAGGAAGTCGCCAAAGAAATACTTTTTGTATTTTATTTTGATGTCTGGCCTGGGGGTTGAACCCTGGCTTTTCGTCTAATAAGCCAACACACTACCTACTAGACCACGGCGACTTCCCGATCAAAAGCTTACTAATCTCAAAATGCTTCCGGACAGTCTAATTCATGACTCAAATCTCAACAAAAGCTTACTTTGCTTCAAACTCATTCAGCTTGAATGAATGAATGTACATCTCCCCGACAGTCGAGTTAATCTCATACAAGCCAAATGCTAGGATGACAACTTCAGAATCAGATAGTGTCCCGGTCCTTTGTATTTTCAGTCCAAGTTGAATTGAGTACTTCTTACGATTGTGTAGTTTTAGCATGAACTCCAAATAATTTATTCTGGTACCAAATATTCCTGCTCCTGTCTCAATAGCTGTCTTGTAACCATTCGTGTACCACAGAGAGTGTAGCCTCCAAACTGCCGCATTTATTTTTATCGCTTAGTCCCGTTATAAAGAATTTTTTAAAATCATGTAGTCGACTGAAACTGTATAGGAACAGTGTCTGACCCTGATAAATAATATGTTAGACATGCCTTCCATTATCTTAACCATAGTCTCTATAGCTCTGATCTTTTTCATCATGTGTGGGGGATTTATATCGTTTAGAGTCTCTAGAACCTCTGTAGGACAGGTTTCCATTTCAATTGTTATATCAATGCACGCTAATCTGGTATCTGGTTTAATTCGATTTGTGCTTAAATTTAAAATAAATTATTAAAATTTTTCTGTTTGTCTGATTTTCATGATACATTCCTGGTTTTCCCTGCAAGCGTTTTGCATATCATTCCGTTATGCTTAACCTTTCCTGTGATGATTTCTATAAGCTCTCCATGCGAGATAACTATCCAGTGATATTCCCAGATATTTCATCTCCATGTACTGGGA
The DNA here is from genome assembly GCA_932273835.1 of Sarcophaga variegata. NCBI lineage: Eukaryota > Metazoa > Arthropoda > Insecta > Diptera > Sarcophagidae > Sarcophaga > Sarcophaga variegata. The sequence goes on from OW026361.1 coordinate 104,460,777, forward strand.
TATTACCTCATTCAGGAATTAAATATTTTCCATTTATGAGTTCTCTTCTTCTTGTGAATGATACTGTTACGTTTTTACCTTTTTTTAAAACGTTTAGAATACGAGTTTTGTTTCAATTAAACTCTTTATTGTTCGCATTACTTTTATGTGCCACTGTTACAACTCAAACAATAATTGCTTGTTCACTTTTCTACTTTATACTTTTGTCCGCACAAATACTAACAACTCTTCGATAGATCTTCACAACAGCGATCTTAAAACTACGGCTGTTTGCTTGGCACGCAACGCGTCTCCACACAAGACTGACTGAATTCTTACTGATTGGTTGTCTGCTTTGTCTTGCCTTTTTATATGCTCGCGTATCAGTCTGATGAACGTTCTTGAAATGGAATGTTCGGGGTTCCGCATTCTCGAGTACTCTATCGCTGCTTCATTGTTGTTTGTGAATTTTGCTTACGTTGTTTGTTGTTGCTTTCTTTCTTTCTTACTTGTCTGTCTCCTTTTCTTATACTGATGTTGTTGGTATATGCAAACCAGTTCGTTGTATGTGTTTGTGAGACTTGTTTATCGTTTTAATGTAAAACGATGGTACGCCGTTTCCATTTTCGTAACAACACTGTTGTTATCTTGCCCTGTGTTTATTCTCAGACCAACTGACATGTACCATCGCTGAATTATGTTGCAGTCTCTTCAAATTTTTTGCTTTAGCGATCAAGACTATGTTGTCTGCATGTCCTAGGCATCGTATGGGCATCCTCTGACACTAACTATCGTATTCGCGGTATATATTTCCGCAGAGAGTGTTTATAGGATCTCTCTCATCCCGGAAAACTATTTTAACAAAAATAAAAAGTAAAATCATTTTTGTTTTCCAAAAATAATATGATTTTCGACACAATTTCTTCACTAACCTTCACAAAACTAGTAAAGTTACTGCTTCAGAACAAAAAATTTTCAAATATTATTTCTCCCTTGGCCTTCACCCCTCGTTCCCCAGGGCGTACTTTATAATATTTTCTGTTAAAATGGAACAAAAGAAACAAGAAATATCTGTTATTATTCATGAGTTTCGAAATATGAAACATGAATTCACAAGAAATGAAATGAAAACAAAAGAAAAACTTAAAAAAAATATTTTTTTTTTGCTTTCAATTGCTTTAACAAAAAATTCTTGAGCATAAAAAATTCATAAGAAAAGTTGTAAAATATTAAAAAAAAAATGTTTTTAGTTTCATATTGTAAGAGTTTATTTCTGTTTCATTCTATTCTTTTGCTGTGTCTTGGCTAACTTGAGTAGCTTTTCTCATCATTATAATGGCTTTCCCTAAATGCAAGAACAGCCAGCACAAGCACGAGCAGCAGCAGCAGCAGCTGTTCTTGGTAGTCATTGTCACAAGAAAGATTTTTTAACAGCCCAACAGCAAAAATAGTTTTTCTTTGTAAAAGAAAAAGATGCTGGAAAAATTTTGAGTAGAAGAAGAAGAATAAAAATTAAAAAGAAAAATGAAAAGAAAAGAATATTTTTTTAAAGTTTTTTTTTAAAGGGCGTTTATTGACATGTTAAAACTGTAAGTGTATGAGAAAAAAACGCTGCTCTGACCTAAATTTGCTTAAATACTATGTATTCTATGCATTCTTTACCACTTTCTTTTAGAGAAAATCGAAAAAAAAATCAAGAAAAAAATTTAAAAGAAAAGAAACCTGATATTTGCCTAAAATTATGCTGAAAGAATAAATTTTGAACTGCATTTACATGGAAGAGTAAATGAAAAAACAAAGAAAATGGAAAAAAATTATGCAAATATTAGATTTTTGGAAGCAACAAGAATAAGACAAAGTATAAAAGAAAATTAAATTTAACTATTCAAAGGATATCTTTTATGCCTTTTTATGAAATCTATTTTTTTTTAAACAAATTTCAAGGTAAAGATAAATGATGAGTAAAAGAAGAATGCAAAAAATATTGTGTAAATTAATTATACCGACAAAGACTGCATGCATTTGGACTTGAGTTAGGCTAGGTTATGTACGACTTTTATGGACTCACTTCACATTGATCTGGAAGTAGAAATAAATGCTTACAAAATATCTAAAAGTGTTGAATATAATATACAAAGAGAAATAATAGATTTCAAGTAAAATACATAACAATCTCTTAAATGTATTTACAGGTTTCCGATCAAATATAAAGTCTTCCGTTATGCGTTTCCTATCTTTAAATTTAATTAAAACATCGTGTGTATGAGATGACAGCGAACTTTTGATGTCATTGTGTGTAGAATATAACATCATTCAAATTTCCGCCACGACTTCTCTGTGTGGACCACAATCGAAATGCAAAATTTTCCGTGACTTTGTTGCTTAAGTTGGGCTGAATTTGTGAAGCCCTTGCTGACCAACTTCTTCCTTTTCCCTGATTTTGGTGGACCTTGTAGTACAGGGACTGCGTTCACCCGTGGCATCACAACGGGCCGCTATGCGTGCTCAAGTGAGCTTTGTGATATCAGAGCTACCACTCCTACCTAACCTAACCTGGGCTGAATTTGACCGGTGTCACGGGTAATGTTTGGTTTGAGAACCGCTATGGTTTGTAGAGAGACCTCTCTCGTACGACAAAACTGACACTCTACAAGACGCTCATCCTCCCCGTGCTTCTTCATGGCGCAGAGGCATGGACCCTTATAAGCACTGATGCAGCAGCCTTGAGAGTGTTCGAGAGAAAAGTCCTACGTAAGATCTTCAGTCCAGAGCGAGGTGGCGATGATTTCCGCATCCGATCCAATAGTGAGCTATATGAGCTCCTCAACGACATGGACGTTATGCAGCGTAAGAACATCCAGCGGCTGTGCTGGCTCGGCCATGTCGTTCGAATGGAGGAGGATGCTCCGACGGGTATTTGATGCGGAGATCTGCGGAAATTGGCGAAGAGGACGACCTTGTCTGCGTTGGAAGGACCAAATCGAGGAATCCCTGTCATCGATTGGTGTGACCAACTGGCGTAGGCGCGCAAGAAGTAGAGGCGTCTGGAAGGATATATTGCGGCAGCCCGAAATCCATTAATCGGGTTGTTAATGGCCATTTAAGTAAGCAGTTTGTGGCTTCGCTACACATGTGACTCAAGAATCCTCATCAAGAAAGGGTCTTACGGGGTCAAGTCGCACGTTATCGGTGTCAGTTCACATTATCTCCTCGTGAGAACGCCAACGTACCATATGTCCAACGTACAATAAGCTGCCTTTCACTGGCGTGGTTCTATTGAAACACATGTCGTTGGATTCCAATACATCCAATTTAGTTCAAAAGAAGTTGGATATTATTGACCTGTAGTGCTCGTCATCGGAAGTAATGACCTGGCCAACGTCGTTGTCAAAGAAATATGGACCGATGACGCCGCCAAACCAAAGTCCTCAATAAACAGTGACTTTTCGGAATGCATTGAACGCTTGTGGATTAGTATCGTTCCAAATATCTTATTTTTGTTTGTTCAAGTAACCATTCATTTTTAAAATGGATCTCATCGCAGAAGATAGTTTTTCTACGACCAGTTGTCGACTCCAGAGCTCCATAGCCAACCTCATTATCTATGGTCGTTTATTTGCAGCTCTTAAGTCAGTTGAATTTTCTGTGGATCTGCAGAAGGTTCACGTGAATTCAATCACGTCAGTGATGCCAAAACGAATGCCTCGTATTCTCCTCCACATACTCCCATGTACCGCGGTGACGTTTTTGGCAGATCTTGGGTTTCAACGACGTATGGGTGTTATTTGATCGTTGACTGATACATTGGAGGAGAATAGTCCTCTATGTAGGCCCTTGGGCATATAGAACTCCTATTATGATAAATCAATTTTATTACTTGCACGTATCCGTTCACGATTATTTGTCAAAAGAGGCGGTATAAACTAAAAACTATATGTCCGTTGTCAACTGTCAAGTTTTGGGAGCCGCTAAGTCCCTAGATCCCAGTATACGTTTCGGAACCTCTCCTGATAAGCCCTCAGTCGTTGGTATTATGCTTCCGATATACATACATACATACATAATTGGCCATTACAACCCTTCAGTCAGGATTACGGCCTAGCTTCTCACACCACGCATGTTGTGTGTGTTAATTTTATACATGAGTGATGGGATCTACAGTTTAAAATCGACGCCAAACTACAGATTTTTGAGAAACTTTTCATGGCAATTTTATTTACTCTCAGAGTTTTTGCCAGAAATCTGCTGAGAGTAAGTCGCCGAAAAAATACTTTTTGTATTTTATTTTGATGTCTGGCCTGTGGCTCCAACCCTGGATTTACGTCTAAAAAGCTTCCGATATAACAAAAGTAAGACATTCCCATGAGTTTAAAGGTTTGAAAAGAGTGAGGTATGCTACAGGTATACGTTAGCTCTCATTAATTCGCTTTATTTTCCGCAATTCTTTGGATTGACTTTGCAGTCCAGTAACGAAGACAAGTGTGTCAAAACTTTTCCCGAAATCACTAAAGACGCTGACACAAGTTCCAAAAAGAATGTAAAATTGCAGCGATTGAATAGATGGGCATACCGTTACTGGAGAGCTCAAGGCCTATATTAAAAATGCTGATCGGAATTGCTGCAAGGATTGGGAAATCTAAAGTGCAAGTGTATAATTCACTCTGCATAGAATAAAATAAAATCAAAAATTCACCAAGAAACTCTGTAGCAAAACAATATATCTTTGCTCTGCATTGGCCTTAGTTTTACGTGTCGAAAATCTAAAATCCGTTTAAAAGCAGCCAAATAAAGAAACGAAATCCAATTTATTACGATTCTATGTGAATAGCTCGCCACTGGATATTAATCCCAATTTAAAATGTGTGAATAATCCTAAAAAGATTTATAAAGGATAACTAACAAGTAACAAAAGAATCCTGTTCGACGGACACACAGCACACACAAGTAAATAAAGATTCACTCGCCGTAATAAACTGCGAAAATTGGATGACAAAATCAATTCGTAGTACAAACCAAACCAAAAAGGAGCAACAATTGTTTACAACAGGGATTTTCTTTTTATGAAAATCCTGTAATAAAATCTAAAATCCTTAAAAAAAGGAAGTAAAAATAAAAGGAACAAAAGGATTTTGTATGGTTTTTTGTTCGGACTTTTTTGTTTCCAAAAAAATTAATAAAAATTTCAACAATAAACCTTAGAAGAGAACAAAGCGCAATGAATAAATATCCTTTCCAAATCAAAGTAAATCAATAAAATGCACTCAATTTAGATTTTATTACGATTAATACCTCTTGCTCTCTCTCGCTCTCTCTCTATCTCTGCAGGCAATAGACAATGACAAGGCAAATGCGCCAAAAGCTGTAGCATAATGACACTTATAGGCTTCACTTCATTTTTTCCTTTCCTTCTCCTGCTGAAAAAAATGTCCTGCTGGGCTTTTTTAGTTTAAAATTTTGTTATCCTTTGAAATTATTTTCGCCACTTGTTATCACAGTTTTTACGTTTTTTAAGGGTGCTTTTTTTATACCAATTTTTTATCCTCTTGTACATGTTTTCTGTTCTTACTCCATTCAATTGTAAGAAATTTAATTTTTTTCTTTCCATGCCAGCCTTAAAAATATTGTTTTATTCTGTCGCTTTAACAATATTCTTCTTCTTCTTCTTTTTACATCGTCAAATATTTTTTCATTTGGAATTGGAAACTTAATTTCGTTTTTCTTTTAACAACGTTAAGAGTTGTTGCCAGCCTTGAGGCAATAGTTTTCATTCTTTCCTTCAGTATCCCTCTCTCTTCGTTCAGAAAAATTGTACAAATGTTGACTCTGTTATTGAAAATTGATTGAATTCGAATGCGTATGCGAATAGGAAAAGTACTCGTACACATTCCTTATTCATTTGTTCGCAATTGAAACACAAGCATTTTTGTGTGTGGCATAAGAAAAATTAATCAAACAGGACATGGTGGTACAGGACATTTTTACAATGGGACATCTGGAGTAATAAGTCAGACAGGCATACTGGAGGATAGCTTAGCAAATGTTGCTTTAATGGTAATGAACAAATTCAAAGAAGTTTTAAGAGTTTTCCATACCATAATTGGCATGAAGTTACCAAAAAGTCACACAGAATCATACAAAGCAGTGTAGAAAAGTTATATGAAATGAATTAATTTCCCAATGCAACGTGGTATGCTGACTAATGTGCCTCATTACAATCTTAAGCAATTCAGTTTCAATTCGTGTAAAAACGAATAATTTTAATCACGTTAAAAGGCTTCAATCTTCCACACGCCCTGGCAATTCCCAAATCCCCTCAAGTGTATAACTTTAAAAACAGAAATCAATGAGCAAAATGAGCCAAAAGTTTTTTACCACTACAACCGATATACATATGATCACAGTGATCTTTGCATGTAGGAAGCTATAGCTAGTGGCCCTTTCATCCTAGTACCTGTTACAACAGATCAGTTGCCTGCTTATGTGTAAAAATTTCTGAAGTGAAGTGTGACCAAGAAGTAATAAAAAAGTATATATATGTTCCTCTTACTCCTCTAGGGAGCATAGGGCCGCAACAAGTTGGTTCCAATGAGCTCAATCGTCAGCGCGGTGTTTGACTTCGTTCCACTGTAGACGTAGTTTGGATAATTCGATAGTGATTTGGCGTTTCCAGGTGTGTGATGGTCGTCCGATGCGCCTGCTTCCCTGGGGGTTCCAATCTATGGCTTTCCTTGTGATGTCATCTAATGGCTTGGGAAGAGTATGCCACGCAAGTGGGGCTGTCTTCTTATTTCCATCTCTATTGGTTGCTGGTTTTTATCTGACCAGAGTTGGGCATTGGATATTACGGAGGGTCAGTAAACACGCATGATTCTACGCAGGCATTTGTTAACAAATACCTGAATAGACTGGGAATCTCGGGGTGCCATATTCCACGTTTCGCAACCGTAAAGTAATGTGGATTTGACGTTAGTGTTGAAAAATTTAATTTTAGTGCGTCTCGATATATTAGATGATTTCCAAACGGGGTTAAGTTGGGCAAAAGCTTTGCGTGCCTTATTAATGCGGCTGGCAATATCTGCTGATGAACCGCCGGATTTATCGATTATACTGCACAGATAGCAGAAGGACTCCACTTCATCAATTTCCTTGCCGTATATTAAGAATTTCCCCTTTGCGTTAGCATTCATTCTGAGTGATTTGGCTTTGTGGATACTCATCTTTAATCCATCTAACTTTGCGGTTTCGCTAACTAGATCCAGTTTCGACTGCATGTCGGAGAAAGAATGGCTTAATAAGCATATGTCATCCGCATAGTCCATGTCTTCTAATCTGTCTTGTAGACCCCTTGTAATCCCTCTCCTATGATTTGTTGACTTTTGCATCACTACATCGAGGACGCTGGACGGACTCCGGTTTTTAATTTGATGCTCTTTCCTAGTTGTTTCTCATATGTGTGTGAAGATAAATTCAAATTTAACTAGCAAAGACAAAAACCAAAAATTTTAACAGAGGTAATGTTAAAGCTAACAGAGCAATGTTAAGTGGTTAACAGAAAATAGTCAAGGTAGGATTATCGATATTGTGGGCAAATGGGTCATGCTGCACATATCCCACTATATACAAATTGTAGCCTAAGGTGTCCCCAATTAAACGCAATAAGTGGTACATCCCAAATAATTTTGGAACTTGGGATATCGGGCTTCATATATACCCTATGTTAACAGTGGCTGGGTAGGATGACGGATGATGGCTATTGTGGAAAAATGGGACTTGCTGCACATATCCCACTATATACAAAATGTAGCCTAAGGTGTCCCTAATAAAACCCAATAAGTCGTATATCCCAAATAATTTTGGAACTTGATATATCCTCCAAAAAAAAAAAAAAATTGTCGATCAGTATTGGCAAAGGTTTCTTTTTCTACTGCCCAATTTAGTAGGCGTGGCAATTTAAAATGTTATGTGAACACTTTTATAAAGTGATTTAAAACCAAAGAAGTATCTTTATGCAACAGAAAAATGTCGAAAGGCTTAATAACTTTCATTATTTAGTTTTTAAAGAAAACATTGTTTATTTAAAAATTTTTTTTATTTTCTCTTGCAGGTATGTACATATGTTCGTTTTGAAACGGTATTTTTATAAATAATTGGTAAGTTTAAAATTATCGATAACTATTGAAATCAGGCACGAGTATATTATGTTTTTTAACTTCAATTTATTACTACAAGCGGATAGCCAAAGTTTCCTTTTTTAAATATAATTCTTTTTTTAATTTGTTCATGTTTTTAAACTTATAAAGTTTATTTAGTTCATATGCTGAATACATAAATAATAATAATGTCTTCATGTTTTTTTTTACGCGTGATAAACATTTAAAATGTTTTTCTTTCTTTATCAATTCGATCTTTTTGTTGCTGTTCTTGAATGCCTGTTTAATGCTTAACTTTGTTTAAATACGCTGAATATCAAACAAAAACACCGCCAAACATCTGTTAACGAGGGGGTGAACTATGAAAAAAAAAAGAAATTTTTTTTGGGAAATAATTATGATAAAACAACATTAAAACTTTGTTTTCGTTGTTTTTTTTTTTTTGGGTAACGACAACATATTTCCAATAACAACCCAACATGTCATCACGTGGCACATGCCATGAGTGTGATAACTCAAATCCTAACGTGGTTGTTGTTTGTCTTTTATTTTTTTAACAGGCTAAGGTTAACTGAAAGCCCTTGTTATGCAAAGGTAAAGGGTCCGCCAAATAACTTTTTTTTTTGAAAATGCTTTAAAAAAAAACTACTGAATATTTACTCAAATTTCTTTTTTTATTTGAAAGTACAATCCTTCCGGTTAATAATAGAAAATAATTTCATTTAAATGGCTGCCTCGGCTGGTCATGCAGTAGCCTACACTATCAGTCCAATTTTTAAGCACATTATCGATTGTGTGCAGCTGTATTTCACCAATGGCTTCACGAATATTGTCCTTTAAAGCGTCTCTGGCTTGTCGGCGTAACACTTATCTTTGACGGCTCCCCACAAATAATAGTCCAACGGTGTCAAATCGCAGCTCCGAGGTGGCCAAACGACATCAGCTCTGCGGCTGATAATGCGATCTTCAAAAACAGGCTGCAAAATATTGAGTGCAGCTTCGGCTGTGTAGCACGTAGCGCCGTCCTGTTGAAACCAAATGTTGCCAATATCCTCCTCTTCAATCTTTGTGAACAAAAATTCGTTCAACATGGCCCGATAACGATCGCCATTGACTGTAACGGCCACTCCTTGATTATTGTCGAAGAAAAATGGCCCAATTATGCCTCTGGACCAAAATCCGCACCAAACAGTGACTCGTTTTGGGTGCGTCGGCATTTCAATGTATGCGTGCGTGTTTTCTGTGCCCCAAATGCGACAATTTTGTTTGGTTACATACCCGCCAAGATCAAAATGAGCTTCATCTGAAAAGATGATTTTTTTTTGCCAAAATCGGCATCTTCTGGTGTAGGCTACTGCATGGCCAGCCGAGGCAGCCATTTGAATGAAATTATTTTCCATTATTAAGCGGAAGGATTGTACTTTCAAATAAAAAAAGAAATTTGAGAAAATATTCAGTAGTTTCTTTTTTAAAGCATTTTCAAAAAAAAAGTTATTTGGCGGACCCTTTATATAAATTTAGTCTGACAATTTAAATTTTTTAGTGCATATCTTAACACAGTTGACTGACTGCCTGTGCAGTAAATATTAGGGGGACTAGATATTAGTGAAGTTTTGATTTTTATGGAATTTCAATTGAGTTTTTGAATGCAGTTTCATTAGCTTCACATAATTTACATCGAAATTGTCCTTTCATTCGAAAATGATTTTATTTTGTTTCTCATTTCTCTTTTCTTTGGCACTACAATTTTGTACTCTTCTCAAATTGCTTTTAAAGCATATTTACAAACAATCAAACGTTTTCAAAAATTCATTTTGCAAGTATACTTTCAAACAAATTTTTTTCTTAGTATTTAGCACTTCAAACATTTCAAACATTTCTTTACTTAACTTACAAATCAAAACTCTCCTTTCCTTTCCTTTCACCGCCTAAGTGTCTATGTGTGTGAGTGTATTTAATTTGCAACATGTGCAGAAGAGGAAACATTTTTGTACATGAAAGTTTCTGCAAATTGACGTTTATGCAATTTGACGCAAAACAAATTTAATTTTCTCAATTTACATTCTCTAGTTTGTCGTTTCCTCCTTTCTTCTTCTATTTTTTTTATTGCTTTCCACTCTGTTTTATTATTTTCTTACTTTCTTACTTTCTTTCTTTTTGGCAAAATGTTTTTCTTTTCTTTTTTGGCGTTTTACACTCTTTCAATTGGAGAGAAGAAAATCAAATTGTTTGCCTGAATGAACAGAATTTTGAATATTTGCCAGAAAGGCACTCAAAGAAATGTTTGGTAGTGATGATAAGACGTTTTAGTTTTGTAGTTCCGGATTGTTGCATTCTTTAAAGTTTTGTCGACGGAATTCTATCAATTTCTTACAGTAGTCGAATGATTCAAAATTTTTCTTCTCGTGGAGAAAGCAACAGAACTTCGCAAGCAAGTACTTTTGCTTTTCGTGGAGAAAGCAACAGATCAGTTTGATCAATCCAGTTTTGTCGCACTGTAGTAAGTTCTAGAATGACTGGATTGCTGCAGTTCTTTAAAGTTTTGTCGACAGAATTCTACCAATTTATTACAGTAGTCGAATGGTTCGAAATCGGGCTTTTCGTGGAGAAAGCAACGGAACTTCGCAAATAAATACTTTTGCTTTTCGTGGAGAAAGTAACAGAACGTCTACTTTGTTTCAGTTGGGTCCTGCGGTAGCAAGTTCTAGAATGATTGGATTGTCATTTGTCGTTTTCTAGACCCAATAACCTCTGTTGGATGCAGAGGTAAAGAACTACATTGACTCGTACTCTTTCTTAAAGCATTGTGCTGCCTGGCATCCGAATAATGTTCGTTATTGATGTAATCACCTCTGGAAAGCCAGCGGTGTTTCTGAATACGTTGTTTGGAAGCGAGTAAATCCTCTTAAATCTTAATAAAAATCCGTGAGGAAATTAGTTCCGCTTTTTTTATTAAATCTGTATTGCTTAGGCTGCCGTAGTCTAGTTGGTAGTGTGTTGGCTTATTAGACATAAAGCCAGGGTTCGAGCCCAGGCAAGACATCAAAACAAAATACAAAAAAGTATTTCTTCGGCGGCTTTCTCTCAGTAGATTTCTGGCAAAAAAAAAAAATTGCCATGAAAAGTTTCTCAAAAATCTGTCATTCGGAGTCGACTTCAAATTGTAGGTCCCACCACTCATGTATAAAATTAACACACACAACATAAGTGGTGTGAGAAACTAGTACGTTGTACAATGGGTCAATTCGACCCCCGGGTACTGTACTTGTCTTAATTGACAAGTACACGTCCTCTAACCTAACCTAACCTAACCAAAAGAGGTTGGACGAAGCGGTAAAGAAATACATTGAGTCGTACTCTTTCTTAAAGCATTATTCTACTTGGCATCCGAATGATGTTAGTTATTGAAAATTATCTGGGAAGCCAGCGTCGTTTCTGAGTACGTTGTTTGGAGCGGAGTAAATCCTCTTAAATTTTAATAAAAAACCCCTGAGAAAATTTTTCCCAGTTTTGTTTAGGTTTGTAGTCAAGCCCTTATGAGGAGATTTTAATGCCTCCTCTTACAGAAATTGGATCATAGGACACTGTAAATATAATATAAAGGATATGCTTAACAGCACATGTCCTGTAAGATAAGTCACTGTCTACTTAAACTCGTTAAACTCTTACTAACATTTCTTCCTGTTCTAAACAGTCACTTGAAAGTATATTTTTGCCTGCGAAATTTCTGTGTTTCTTCATAGACTTTCATGCACAGAATTTTTTTTGGCAGAAATGAAATAAAATGTCATCTTCTCTGCCTTCTTTTTTCCTATCCTTCCATTATTCCCGTATACAACACTCTTCGCCTTGTCGTTGATGACTACTCGGAAGTACAGCTGTTGTTGTTATTGCTATTTTACATTTTAATATTGTTATAACGGAAGAAAGTTAATCAATTTATAAAAAAACTGTAAAGAGAGAGAGAGAGAGTGAGAGAGAAAAAGACAGAGCGACATATTTGAAGTGTAATAAACTGTAAGGATATTTTCCTGTTGTTGTCGTCGTCGTGTTAAAACGTAAACTTACATGAGATACTTCAATTTATACATTCAAGTATGTGGTCCATATACATTCATATGTATGTATGTGAGTGTCGTTTATTTACTTTAAAATGTAAATAAAATTTCCTTAAGTGAGCTAGAATGACAGTGAGAGAGTGAATGTAAAAGAAAATTTCATTTGTTTTTATGATTTTTTTATGAGTAATTTGTCACAATTTACATTTAATTTCCATATGGTGACAGTGTCATTGGTTTTACTTTTTTAGGTATGAATGTACAGCAGTTGTATGGAAAATAATAGCAGAGCTGTATAACAAATTTTCTACTAAAATTGTTTTAGATAAACAGAATTGAAAAAGGATTAAAATTTTTTTTTAATTTTTATTTAAACACAACGGCCATTGGTCGTTATGGCCATTATGCTATCCCTTTACTACAAAAAATTTAACCTTACAGCGTATGTTACAACAGTGTTAATATGCGCGTTTTACTACTACTGACTGCAAACATTACTTTTCATTTGGTCAATTCACACAAGCCGTTGTATCGTTGTATTCATTGTATTGTTGGACGACTATACAACAGTGTATGCTTGTTGTTGATAATTTTCATATAAAAATCTGATACACTTATACACATTTTTTTCATATGTTTTTAATAAGTTGTATTGGTATCGTGCTATCAAATTGTGTGAATGAAAAAATGTGTATATGTTTTCATATGTTTTTAATAAGTTGTGTTGATTTCGTGCCATCAAATTGTTTGAATGCGGCAAAATACGACATACAGCATAGCATTGAGCGTTCACAAACAACCAAGTGTATTCAATACAACATACACGATACAAAGTCGTGTGAATTAGCCAATTGTATTCATTTATCTTTGATATGGCAACATCTAGACCCTTACTGTTGATTTGTTATTGTTTTGCATTGTTTCCATCTTTCATGGACTCTCTACCTAGATTTTCTTTTATTATAACTTATTCTTCTTTATATTTATTCCTGTAATTCCTTTGTAGTTGCGTTAATCTTTCCTTTTCTTGACCTTTTTTATGTTTCCAGTATAAACATTCAGTTTATTTACTATCCTTCGCAACAATATTTAAGGTTTTGCTCTGAGGTCTTTTGTTTGAAGTTAACGCAAAAAGCTTTTAACTTTCCATTATATGTGTTCCAAAGAAATCTTTGAAAAGGCAAACCGATATGCAATTGTAATAGATTGTTAATATAGTGGGCATGGGCTTAATATTGCTCATTAATATTTTGACCTTAGCGGTGGTGACGAGTTGGGCAAACATTATGTTTTGTTAGAAAGGAACCACTTCTTATCGTAACGACAAAGTTAAGATATATACAAGTTTCTAATTCTCCGTAATGTAGTAGTCGCCGTAATGTAGTAGGTAGTGTGTCGGCTTATTAGACTTAAGGCCGTGGTTCAAATCCCAGGTCAGACATCAAAAGGAAAATATGAAAAAATATTTCTTCGGCGACTTCCTCTCAGCAGATTTCTGGCAAAAACTCTGTGAGTAAAATAAAACTGCCGCGAAAAGTTTCTCAAAAGTCTGTTGTTCGGAGTCGACGTTATGTATGTATGTATGTATGTTGAAGGAAGTATGCCTGAAATAATTTGCTTGCCTATTGACAGAGCAAGCTATAGTCAGTTGTACAAGTTTTCGGAAGGGTCGTTCGGAGTCGACTTTAAACTGTAGGTCCCGCCACTCATGTATAAAAAATTAACGCACACAACATAAGTGGTGTGAGAAACTAGGTCGTTATCCCGACTGAAGGGTTGCAATGACAAATTACGTTATGTATGTAATTCCCCAAATGGTTCATCGGACTTCATAAGTAATTGAGAGATGCGGGAGTACTTCCACATCAGAGTCCGTTAACTCAACTTACAGGATTTCCAACACGTCATGGAGTCATAGGGATCTTCATCTTCTAGACTGATCCACTATTGTCTTATTTTTGTCTAGGGCCAAGTTTAATAGTACACGTAACTAAGCCTTCTACTCTACGAGTATTTCCGAGTTAGATCATGTAGGACACTGCTGGCTGAGTTGGATTAAACCTCTTTATAAGCCTCTGCCATTTAGTAAGCTTTGAGCAACAGGGTGTTAAAAGCCTTCTCAACACAGTGCAGGAAAACTGAATAAACTTTAAAAGACTCTTCACTTGTCAAACAGCAAAACGAAAATATGAAAAAAATATTTCTTCGGCGACTTCCTCTCAACAGATTTCTGGCAAAAACACTGCGAGTAAATAAAATTGCCATGAAAAGTTTCTCAAAAAATATGCGTTCGGAGTCGACATTAAACTATAGGTCCCGACACTCAAGTATAAAAATTAATACACACAACATGAGTGGTGTGCGAAGCTAGACCGTAATCCTGGCTGAAGAGTTGTAATGGCCAATTATGTATGTATGTATGTCTCTTCACTGGATTATCTCGAATTGCCATTAGCGAAGCTTACTTCATCACCGAAAGTTATACTTTTAACCGTTTTCGCATTTGATTTCGCTCGATTGGGTGTTGATTTTAATATAATATAATTTTCCTAACACGAGCTTTGTTGGTCCTTACGATTATCAAGAGCACATGTAATGCTCTGTAGCTCATTTGCTAGAATCGAACATTTTTACCTATCGGTCTATCGATAGCATTATTAACAATTAAAGTCCTCTTCTTGGCATCTGTTGCATAATTTTTCTTGATTTGAAAAGCCAGTAGAATTCGCCGTCTCTTCTGAGGCGTTTCAAACGTGTTCATGAATCTTATGGATTTTCACAAAGCCAAAGGCAAAGAAGTTTAGACGGGTATGTATGCAAATTAGTCGCCGTAGTCTAGTAGGTAGTGTGTTGGCTTATTAGACATAAAACCAGGGTTCAAACCCCAGGCCAGACATCAAAGCGAAATACAAAAAGTATTTCTTCGGCGACTTCATCTCAGCAGATTGCTGGCAAAAACTCTGAGAATAAAATAAAATTGCCATGAAAATTTTCTCAAAAATCTGTCGTTCGGAGTCGACTTTAAACTATAGCTCCCGCCACTCATGTATAAAATTAACACACACAACATAAGTGGTGTGAGAAACTAGGTCGTAATCCTGACTGAAGGGTTGTAATCACCAATTATGTATGTCTCTTCACTGGATTATCTCGAATTGCCATTAGCGAGGCTTAGTTCATTACCGAAAGTTATACTTATGTATACTTGTTGATACCATTTGATTTCGCCCGATTGGGTGTTGACTCTAATATTATATTTTTCCTACCACGAACTTTGTTGATCCTTACGATCCTCAAGAGCACATGTAACGCTCTCTCTATCGATCGCTCGGTATATCGATAACATTATTAATAAGCAAAGTCCTCTACTTGGCTTCTGTTGCATAATTTATCTTGGTTGGAAAAGCCAGTAGAATCCGCCATCTCTTCTGAGGAGGTTCAAATGAATCGTGAATCTTATGGATTTTCACAAAGCCAAAGGGAACAAAATTTAGTCAGGCATGTATGCAAATTAAAATAATTTTTATGTTAAATTTTCTTTTGACTCCCCTTTTTTTCTTCTTTTTTATAATTACATTTGTAATGTTTTCTAACAATGTTTGTATATTTTTCTCTTCACTTTATTCTGTTTCTTTTTTTTTGCTATTGAAAGCGGTAATCATCCCCCTTACACAAAACTTGAAGGGAAAAATAACCAAAAAAAAATATTGTCATGTGTCCCATTAAAGTCAACATTCAATGGGCCAATCGATCAAATTTTTCTATTCACAAAAGTGACTTAACGTTACACATGTTAATAATGCAGTAAAAACGTTTTTATTGTTTCATTTTCATTTTCACTTTCTAATTTCTTTTCATGTAACCGCCTACCAGACAGTTTTCCCAACATGCGCACAGATGGGAAGGAGAAGAAAACAGAAAATGGGCTAATAAAAGTATGGCGTCACGCCTACGCGTGACATTTTCACTGTGTATCGATTATTATGGTTAAAAGGCATAACGCAGATACACTTTTTTTATTTTAACTCACAACATTTGGCAACAGTTGAAAAGGAAAAGTTTAATAAAAATGATGCCGTCTGTTAAATAAAGAATTTCCTTTAAGAATAATTTTCTCACAGTTCATCGGTTGTAGGCATTTTAATGGCTACGCCATCTAACGTTTTTTTTTTCAACTAGTGCTTATTTCGTAAATGGTAACACTTAGCTCATGTCTGATTTGACAGATAATTAGTTTTATCCTTCCGCTGAACGAATATGGTTGTGTATACGCTTGAACAATTGACCATCCATTGCGTTTTCGCTTCGCTAAGTGGGCCTGCGATCGACTTACAGAAGATGCCGATTTTGGCAAAAAATCATCTTTTCAGATGAAGCTCATTTTGATCTTGGCGGGTATGTAAACAAACAAAATTGTCGCATTTGGGGCACAGAAAACCCGCACGCATACATTGAAAAGCCGACGCACCCAAAACGAGTCACTGTTTAGTGCGGATTTTGGTCCAAAGGCAAAAATTGGGCCATTTTTCTTCTTAAATGAGCAAGGAGTGGCCGTTACAGTCAATGGCGATCGTTATCGGGCCATGTTGAACGAATTTTTGTTCACAAAAATTGAAGAGGAGGATATTGGCAACATTTGGTTTCAACAGGACGGCGCTACGTGCCACACAGCCGAAGCTACACTCGATGTTTTGCGCCCTGTTTTTGAAGATCGCATTATCAGCCGCAGAGCTGATGTCGTTTGGCCACCTCGGAGCTGCGATTTGACACCGTTCGACTATTATTTGTCGTGTGCCGTCAAAGATAAGTGTTACGCCGACAAGCCAGAGACAATTGACGCTTTAACGGACAATATTCGTGAAGCCATTGGTGAAATACAGCTGCACACAATCGATAATGTGCCTAAAAATTGGACCGATCATGTAGGCTACTGCATGGCCAGCCGAGGCGGTCATTTGAATTAACCGGAAGGATTGCACTTTGAAATAAAAAAAGAAATCTGAGAAAATATTCAGTAGTTTTTTTTAAAGCATTTTCAAAAAAAACAAAAAGTTATTTGGCGGACCTTTTAATTGAACTTCTTTGATCATGTTAATTACGGATAGTAGAGACCACAAGGCCCAAGGTACAAAAGAACAATGCAAGGTTTATCAATTGTACAATGGAAAATCGAGAAGATCTTGAGAATTGAAAGCATTTCACTTCCTATTGTTTACTCCATTCATACTTACAAATGTATTATACGAGTGTCGCACTTAGAACCATTATAATCGACTCTATTCGCAATAGGGACAGGTGTATGCCATTGTAAGTAATGGCTGTAAGCAAATTTTAATTTCCTCACTTGTTTTAATCGCTCACATATTTTGTTTTTATGATTGTCTTGTGCTGCTCGTAAATCTTTTTTTTTTTCTTTTGCTTTTTCGACGTCATCGTAAATTATGTTTTCACTTTGTTTCCACATGGAACCATATTAGACGAACGACAACATTTTATTACGCATGTTTAAAGTCGACTTTAATTATTATACGAATTTAATTACGGCGCCTACCTAGGACATATATGGTAAGCGCCATGTATAGGCCATAAATATGTATGTGTACGAAAATCGAATGATATTATTGCCAAAGACTGTACCCGGCAGAGTAGTCATATTTGAAAGGTGCTGCTTTGATTGACGGCTTTTCAATTTCAAATTTATCGATGCATTTAAACGGAATCGCAATATAAAAGCCTTAAACAAATTGCTAACAAATCTCTACCGGCATTCTCTTGTTGTATGTTGTTAACAATGGCCTGCAACAGTTTTTTCTGTCTTTGTATTACCTTTTCGTTTATTGCAAGTAAGTGAGGCAAATAAGTTGAGGACAACAACGAGTCTAGAAATAATGGAAAACTTTTCAAACGAGCCGAAACTTTTTCTTTTTATTTTCCAACCAGCAGCAGCTATAGTTAGGGAAGGGCAAAGAAGTTGGTGACAGTTGTTAGCGAGTACCATGAAGTTGCCACATACAACAGAATAATTACAATACCAGTGTAAGCAGCAGGGCATAGGGAGGGTAGAGAGATGTTTACCAAAAAGTAATAGGAAATACTTTTGTAGCCTACAGCAAAAGGCGTTTAAATAAAAGTGGCAACAGCAATAGCAACACTAACATCTACAGCTACAGCTCTAACAACAATAGTAATAATAATGTTACCAACTTTTGTTTGTTGTAATTTGTTGTTGCTATTGGTTGACTTGTATGTGCAACAAAAGCAGCAGCAATAGCAGCAGCAGCAATGGCAGCAGCAGCAACAGCAGCAACAACAAACTTATGTTGTGTTTGGTGTCTGTCTAGACATGATTATAAAACGCTGAACGTGAAAATTGAATTGAATTGTAATATTTTTTCAATTGTGACAACAAAAACTCTGACTGCTACTATCGGGCAGAATGACTGCCTGTTTGCCTTCACTTGCATATTAAAATTTCAGAAAAAAAAAGTACAGAAAAATAGAATCCATTTTATGGTTGAATATTAACATTAACTAACTTGGTTTTTCAACTAAAATTTTATTCATTTTGAATGGTTTCTTTTTTTCTTCTTGTTTTTTTCCCTTTTCCTATAAAATCGTGACATGTTTGAGAAATTTTCCATTTTTTTTTGCGTTTTTTCGTCTTCTTGTTTTTTATTGGTTATTTTGACAAGCCATGTCAATACTAAATGACAATTAAACACAATGTGGTTGAGTTTTATCGTGTGGCATGCGGAAAAACAAATTATAATAAATTTTTAAGCTGGTCCGCCCATGAGTAACAATTTTAAATTTCTTTTCGAGCAATTCGTCAGGGCTGAAATTGTAAGTGGCTTTTGCCTGTTTGCGTAAGATTTTACTTACCCTTACAAAAACTGTTTAGTGCTATTAAATCTCATGATCTTGCTGGTGAAAGATTTGCATAAGGGACCAAACCGTGCATTTTTTAAGGGCATTTTTTGATCTACTACCTCTGGCTGTTCTCGTGCAAAGAATGCAAAACATCAACTTAAAAAAAATTTAAATCATCGACCAAAAATTTGCAAGTTATCGGCCAAAAGATGCAAGTCATCGATCAACAAAACGCAAGTCATTTACCAAAAACTTCAAATCATCGACGAAAAAATGGTACTCAGCGACCAAAAAAAATGCAAGAAAGCGGCCACAAAATGCAATTCATCGACAGAATGCAAGTCACCGACTAACAGAAAACCAGAAACGACCAAAAACTGCAAATCATCTGCCATAAAAAAAAGCAAGTCATCTGCAAAAAATATTCAAGTCATCGCTCAACAAAGTGCAAGTCATCGACCAAAAACTGCAAATTATCGACCAAAAAATGCAAGTCATGAACCAAAAAAACTGCGAGTCATCGACACAAGGATGGTAGCCATCCACAAAAAGCCATGAAAAAAACGCAATGCCAGCATATTGTATACTTTATATAGAGCAAGCCATCCACAAAAAATATCGTCAATCAAAATCAAAAAGTTATCGACAAAAGCACTTTTGTTGCTCATTTGAAGAAAACAATTAGCTTCGTCGAAGTCGCCGTAGTCTAAGACGTAAAGCCAGGGTTCGAGCCCCAGGTCAGACATCAAAGCAAAAAACAAAAATATTTCTTCGACGACTTTCTCTCAGCAGATTTCTGGCAAAAACTCGGAGAGTAAAATAAAATTGCCATGAAAAGTTTCTCAAAATTCTGTCGTTCGGAGTCGACTTTAACGTGTAGATCCCACCATTCATGTATAAAATTAACACACACAACATAAGTGGTGTGAGAAACTAGGTCATAATCCTGACTGAAGGGTTGTAATGACTAATTATGTATGTAATTAGCTTCGTCGCCTATATCTCTGGTTCTAAGTAACACCCGAACGTAAGAAAACCTGTTTTTGGAATCCATGATGGTATCCCAGCAAAAATTTTAAAATAAATTTTGGTTTGTGTCTTTGCTAGTTAAATTCGATTTTATCTTCACACACATTTAGCCATTCATTCTCAATGGCTTTGTCATTTAAATGTAGATAAGTTTTCATTTTCATAAATAAATCATGGTATTACACGATTTAAATTTGTAACAAAATCTGTTTAAATTAAAAAAACACCGGTATTTTATTTAAATATTTAAAAATTTCTGCAACTTTTGCAGAACTAACAACAATTAAATAAATACTGTTAAAATAACAATACATACATATGTACATACATATTTACATTTACAATAACGATGAGTAAAAGCTAGGGAGCGCGAGAGAAAGGGGGATACAAATGAGTAAATAAATCACAATTCAAGCGTATTTATTTTTTATATTTTTTACAAAATTTACTTCAAATAAATAAATTAAAAATCCAAATAAATTAAATAAATAATAAATAAATACAAATAACAACGAATTGTTTAAACAATCTCAACAATAACAACAACACATGCCATTAATTGCACTTATTTTTGTTGCATTATTGTAAGCACACACACAATTCAATGTTGCAACAACAGAAGTTTGTCAAGCCGAAGTCCGTACCAATTGTTTAACAATTTTTGTAATTCATGTTTACAAAAAAAAAAAAAAAAAAAAAAAAAAAAAATGGCAACAAAATATTAACATTGGGAGACCAACAGAGAGAGAGAGTATGAGATTTTATGTATTTTATTCCAAAAAATAACAAACACTTCTGCTGTCTGTGATATTTTTTTGTTTTTTTTTCTTTTTGCTCTCATTGCTCTCATTTATTATTGTTTCACACAGGTTGACAAGTGTAAGTGTTTACAAACAATCTCCTTTTTTGTTGTTGTTTTTTTTGTTATTTATGGAAATAATAACAATGTTGTTGTTGTTTTAGTTATAGTTGTTGTTTTAATTTTTTGTTTTTATTGTTAAATTGCCGTTATGACAAAAACAAACGGTTACAATAAATAAATACAAGTGTACACATCACATACATCACACATAAAGAAAGAGAAAGAGAGAGAGAGAGAAATTATTTATTTTTTCTATACACTGTATAAGGTAAAGATGACAGTTTTGTAGGAGACATGAAAACGCCACTGTTATTGTAAAGGACAAATTTGCATAAAGAAAACAATACTCACACATACATACATACATATACACAGAAGTATGTTAAAATGAATGTATAACCAAACGAAAAGAGTGGTTCATAAAGCGTTTTCGTTTTTGTGAAGGAAATTTAGGAAAAAATTTCATGTGATCTTATCGCTTAAGCTTCGCTAACTGGTTCCATTCTAGTACTAGATCCGATGCAGAGTTCAGCAATGAGCATTCAAAACGATGAGTATATTCTAATCGTACTTATACTTTCTGATACTTATACGCATTCATACTTATTTTAATGCCATACTCATACTACTCATACTCAAAGTTTGAAATACTCATGGTACTCATAATTAACAATACGCATGATGTTATTGATTTCGACTCTCCATCGTATATACGAATCATAAAATAAGTAAGATTCGCGTACGAGCACTGCAATACTCACAAGAAGGTGGTGTGTTTGCTCTGCTTCCTGTCTTTGAATTTTTTGTTTTTATGTCTTTCTTCTCTCTTTGTAAATGCAACAACAACTAAGACTGTAAATTTTGACGAATGATTCGAATCAATCGAATCATTTATGAGTATTATAAGTATTTTTCTAAATTTATGAATCTGAATGAGTAGGCGTATGAATCAAACATATTTCGAATGTTATGAGTTTGATGTTAACGTTGTACTCATACTCATTGCAACTTGTACTTATAAATCAATGTTGTAGGGAGTACGAATGAATCAGAGTAGTTGGATTTCAATTCTGTTGACTCACTCATACTCAAAATTTCATGAGTACTGATGAGTAGCGAAAAAGCGATTCATTGCTTATCTCTGATCCGAAGAGGATAGGGAAACATCAACTGTTATTGGGTTGTTGTATTGGATGTGATAAAATAGGAACATTGCTAATTAAGTCCTAGCACTTCTTGTACGTTAATGCTGCTTTAAACTTTCATTGTTTTCATTATCGATCGTTGGTCCCATGGATAGCGTATTTGGAGGGAATTAAATGTCGATAGACTAGCGTTCAGTTATTTACTTACTTACTTGAAAGGTCATTACAACCCTTTAGTCCGGATTACGACCTAGTTTCTCACACCACCAATGCTACCTGTTAGTGTACCGTGTAAGGAGGGAATAGCTTGCAGGTATCTCTGCCAATGAGAGAGAAATTATGTATCACACATGGGTCACACATAGATAAATATATAATTGGTCATTACAACACTTCAGTCAGGAAGTATGTGTTAGTTTTATAAATGAGGGTCAGGATCTACAGCTTAAAGTCGACTCCAAACGGCAGATTTATCAGAAATTTTTTCATGGCAATTTTTTTATTCTCAGAGCTTTTACCGAAAATCTGCTGAAAGTAAGTTGCGCGAAGAAATATGTTTTCTTTTTTCGTTTTGTTCGTAATGTCTGAGCTGGGGTTTGAACCAGGAGCTTGCATCTAATAAAACAACATAGAGCAGTTCAGTTAGTAATTCTTTATTGCATAGGACCCGTATCACATGGTCTGTATATGTATATCCACATGAGCACAAACCAGAATGTAAGGTTTGAGAAAATTTTAAAATCTATGGTTTGATACGGGCGATGTGGTGCAAGAGCTTTAGCATCATCTTCATACTTCTCCACCAATCCTAATGCAGTGTAAAAGTGTTGTACTTGTTAATTTTTTGAAATTTTCTATATCCGAAAGGACCGTCGACTACAGAAAGCAGTGCTACTCACTGAATACCAACGATGTATGTATATATTTATATGTGAAATCTCTTATTGGATCACCCTGTTGTTTTAACACATTGTTTTAAAATCTCAACATTGTTATTGTACATATTATATGCAAATATTTTGTTGTTCAACAATATTGACTGCGGCGCACTGCACAGATTGGCTGAGTAGACTTGATTGTTTGTTCGAAACAAATTGTTCAGGTAACCCCGGTGATGATGAGGCATGTTATTCTTATTGCTTTTAAAACGAAATGAAAAACTAACAATGGGATCCACAAACAAAAAACAAAACGGAGACTGAAAGAAACAGAAATTTGTATCATAAAAATTGTGTTGCATTTTTAAATATTAACAGTCCATAGTGCATTCCATACAAAGAAACAATTGATGCCTAAAATAAACGTTTAACTGTAGACCTAGTGGGACACCAATTATAATACTTTTTTGGTTAAATTTTTTTCGATTTTTGTGGGCAAATAAATCCTCGTTTTCTATTTATTTGATTGTAAATAATTGGCCATTTTACTACCACAGGCTAGGCAATGCCCGGCCATAAAGTACTAAATTTAGAATGTTTTTTTTTATTTTATTAAAATATATTTTATTATTTAAATAAATACCATATCTATCATTGTTAGTTTTTAAATTGTTTTTGTTTATTTTTGATTCATATTTTTTGCAATACAAAATTCATATCACTTGTCATGTCATGTCAAAATTTTTTCCAAAAAAATTTTCTGCCTATTTTGTAGGTAATTTGTTTAAAAATGTAAAATGTTTCAAATGTTTGACATGTGTTTTGCTTTTTTTTTTTGCTACAAACAACAATATTTTAATGTTCAAAAATATATATAAAAAATTGTTTTAAATTTTTTTTAAATAATGTTACAACCTGTCTTAGTTACTGTCAAAAATGTTGATTTTTAATTGGCTGCTGTTAGAACACACGCATTTTTGCCAGGGACTTTATGTAGACAGGACGGACAAAAGTCTAAATGGTTACGTTTTTTATCTTTTTGCAGGCAGATAACAGCCGTTTTATGAATTTTATTGACAGGTTTTGAACATAATTTTTTGACAGAAAAGCATTCGTTTTTTTTTTGCTTGCTTAGTTGGGTTCATGTGTCTCATGAATGTTTGAAATGAAATTAATTGATCTTTTTTTTAATCAATAAATAGCAAACGAAATAAAAAAAATTAACATTAATTAATTAAATATTTAATAACTCTAGCAGTAGCAGAGAATATTTAAATATTAAATCTTTCAGGCAATTTCAAGCATTTAAAACGTGGTAATTACATAAAAGAATCACCTGGTTTGTGAGTTTCCCTGAGGGAAAGGTCTGGCATCACCACCTCTTTAGAAACACTAGGATTCAATAAAACAGTTTTCAGCATTACGCCTAATACAACAATCAATACCTTTCCATTTTCTGGGCAAAGACAATTGGCAACTCTGCCATTCTAGAACTTGCTATCGTACACCAATTATCCGCTTAACTGAACACAGTTGATTAATAAAAATGAAACAAGGCAAAGAATGATAAGCAGATGAAGGAAGATAATGTTTACTGAGAATACTATTTTTCCCAACAAATCGACGCCTCCGTTCTATAACATTCTAAGTCGAAAAAGTGTGTTTTGAGATATGAGCTCTCAAAGTTTTCACGCGATATACGACTATATGTGTATTCTAAGTAGATTTTTCCCTATACCTTCGGAACTGATCGGCGCATCTTAACCAAATTTTGACAGTATTTAAGTTAGAGCACGTAGAATGCAAAAACATTAAAAACGTTCTAAGTACACTTAGAACGTTATAGAATGGAGACGTCGAAATGTAAAGGTTTTGAAAAAAGGTGTTCTATTGAGAGCACTAAAAATCAAATGTTAAGCCCCAGAAAATACTTCAAAACATCACGGCTACTTTCGTAATTGCAGAATTCTCAGATCTTTATAAAATTAGTATGAGTCAAGTATTTCACATCCCCTCTATCATTCCACTTTCTTACCATCATGTTAGATGATCACATGAGTCAAATCCGTTAAGAGAAAACAGACAAGCCAATTCCAGGCTTGAATTCACTGGATGCCTAGGCAGATAAGTTGCACAAAACCTTAAATATTGGAGGTAAAACTAAAAGACATAAAAAACAAGCCAAGTACATAAGACTCTCACAACTCAATGATATGAGTTATGCGGATGATCTACTATCTACTATCTACTCTCGATAGAGATCTTCACACATACATACATAATTGCTCATTACAACCCTTTAGTCAGGATTACGATGTAGCTTCTCACACCACTTATGTTGTGTGTGTTTATTTCATACATAAGTGGCGTGACCTATAGTTGAAAGTCGATTCCTAACGACAGATTTTTTGATAAATATTTCGCGGCAATTTTTTTATTTACTCTCAGAGCGTTTGCCAGAACTCAGCAGAAGTCGCCGATAAAATATTTTTTTTTTCATATTTCGTTTTGTTGGAGATGTTTAACCTGGGGCTTTAACTACCTACTAGACTACGACGATTTCAGAGATCTTAACATGGATGTGAATGCTAGGCTGATGGAGTTACCAACTGCCGTTGCTTAGAAACAACGTCTTTTGTATTGTATTGTCGTATTGTTTGTAATAGTAAGGACTATTGGTGATTCCTGCGTTAAAGTTCTTAAACAAGTTTTTAAAGTCTTTAAAAAATTACCAAAAAATAAGTACGAATTTACATTAAAAAGCCAAAAACAACACATACATTTTCAAATTATTGAAACCAATACATGTGAAATAATTCAAAAATTATTTCCTTATCCTTATAATTCTGCTCAACATCCTCTTGCTCAACAGCAAAACTTAACTGATGTGTTAAACTTATTATTTGAAAGACATTTTTAATGATGAGAAAAGGTCTTCTTTTGCTACTACACTAACTCTTTTTAACACGTTGATGTACGTACATATGAATGCCATAAACATTCGATTGCCCCGTCTCTGTCTCTTTCTATTTTTATTGACACTCTGCTTCAACGCCTGAGGTTTATTACCAGACGGAAATCAACCCATCATCGAAAATAGAAAAAGAAAAACTACAATGTCAGCAGTGGAAAACTTATGGTCTTATGGTAACCCATAGATAAACTTAAATCAGTTCTAAACACACATGCCACACTGTTCTAGACGGTTATGGTTACGGAATAAATAAATTGTAAAGGAAGTGTTGAAGCCAAGAAAAATGGTTTTGATATGAGATGATGTTGACGGTGGAAAACAAAATCAAAAAAAAAAACATCAAAACTGCCTCATAAAAAAAAAAAGAATATGAAAGCACGTTTTACAAGGATTTTTATGGAAAATATAAGGAGAGACAAAGAAAATTGAAGAGAAATTTCCAAAAAATAGTGTTAAAAGTTTTAATTTAGATCTGAAAGTAGGTCCTACGACTGATGCTAGCTGCAAACCTAATATTTGACAAACATTAAAAAAGAATTTAAAATTTAGACTTGGATTTGAAATCTAGTCTGCGAGAAAATAATTTAATAATCCAAGGCAATCAAATATAGATTAGTTTAGGAATCGTGCTTCTGTTTGCGGGTATTGTGATATTCTTAATAAATAAATTTCCAAGCACTTATCGATCCTTTAAGAAAAATAGGACATTAGGGCATCTGACCTGCCTTTTTATTACTTTTTATTTGTATCAGTTCCATTAATCAAGCCTTTCCTGCTAAGAAAGTGGTCATATTAGCGTTGCTCATACTGGATTGTTACCAGTCTTTGTCTAGGAACAACGCCCTGTTGCTGTACTCATTGTGTTCTTCTATTTCTCTGTGGGTGGCGCATGGCTTGCCTTCCTATGGTGTTCGTTGTTTCTACTATTCTATCTAGGCATGAGAAGAGTATCAGAACGCTTTCCGCTTTAGTTATTCGGAGATTATTAAAGTTTCATTTACGTTTCGCTTAAAATTTTTCTGCACTCGCCAGGATTCGAACATGAATTACTTGGATTTGCACCTTAACACGTTGACTGCCGACTACGAGATAACTCGTAGATTACGTTCCCTTCTAGGGAGCCAACTACGAGTTATCTCGTACTCACTAAACCTGCCATTTTTGTGTAGCTACGAATAAAATCGTTTATATCAGTGCTAGTATCGATAAATGTCTTCTGGGAAAAGAACAAGACAATGTTGGCTTGCGTGGCCAGTTTTCTGAAAATTGCCGCGGCAGTCAACGTGTTAATCGCTACACCACGCCAGAATACAAGAAACAAACGATACTTCTGAAATAACTTTTCAGCTTACTTAAGATTACGTTCCAAATCTGGTAGAAAGTTTACCATGTCCGCTGAAAGCCGAATGGTCGTATATAAAATTCAATCTATTCCGGCTACATTTCCAGAAAGTTCCGTACGTCAAATCTAAATATGTAATGACTCGTATATGTTCAAAAAGCAATCATATATCCTGCTGATCGAAATCCCGTAATTCCACCATTTTCTTTCGATTCTCTCTAGGCCACACGTACTTTGAGATCCCATATAAGGTCGTTTTCAATACCCTGAAGTTTGCCCCATGAAAAATGCATTTTTGTGCGATAATGTGTTGCATATACATACATACATAATTGGTCATTACAACCCTTCAGTCAGGATTACGACCTAGTTTCTCACACCACTTATGTTGTGTGCGTTAATTTTTATACATGAGTGGCGGGACCTACTGTTTAAAGTCGACTCCGAACGACAAGATTTTTTGAGAAACTTTTCATGGCAATTTTTATTTAATCTCAGAGTTTTTGCCAGAAATCTGCTGAGAGGCAGTCGCCGAAGAAATACTTTCTGAATTTTGTTGTGATTGAACCCTGACTTTATGTCTAATAAGCCAACATACTACCTATTAGACTAAGACGACTTTCAATAATGTGTTGCATAATTGACGGAATTCGCGGGTGTAACCCTTTTAGAAAGCAAAGCTTCTGGAAGCACTAATTGGTTTATCGATGTAGTTTTTAAATGTAGATTGGTGTGACCTGAAATTGATTCCATAAACAGTGAGGTAGATTTTTTAAATCGACTCCTAGTGTTGACCTTAGGTGATATAATATCTTCGTGCAAAAAATAACAAACAACTGGAGAAATATCTTCTACTGGAGAAGATAACTTATTCTCAGATTTTACTATCTTCAAATCCTTTATTTTGGATTGAATAGGATTTTGTTTACAAAGAGATTCTAAGATTTGTTTGATGTGAATTCTTCCATCTTCTAGCTGGGAGTTTCAATTTAATTCCAAAGCACAGTTTCTAGAAAACTGATGTAAATGGACTTAAAAAACTAAAATTTAGAAAACTGTTCGTAGCAATAATTTCTTCAAGTGTAGAGTCTTAATAAAATTTTTTTTCTTCAGATAAAACCTTAAAACCACACAACTACCGCATGCACATGACTTAATACGTTTTCATCAATTTCATAGGATTTCAGTTTATTTTGAAACACAGTCATGAACATGATGTTTTTCAACTTTTTCTCCTTCTTTTTTTCTTAGTAAAACACATCCATATATTATGGTTTAAAAAAGTTTTGAAAATCCAACACGTTTCATATTTTATATATCTTTTCATCTTTGTCTTCTTTAGTTCCGTTTCCCTTTTTTTGTGGTTTTCTATGTCTCTCAAGTATATTTTTTGGGACACAAAGTTATGACAACGTGTCTACAAAACTATTTTGAGGAGAAGAGTAGAAAAACAAATAATTTTTTGAGAAGTCATCAGTGATGTCACAAAGTGTTAGGCGGAATGGTAACAACAAAACTTTGTTAGAATTTTTAAGGTCAAGTGTAGAGTAAGTCAGTGGAAATCGTACAAGTTTTGTAGACATTTTAATGCGTGATTGTTTTTAAGGAATACCTGCTGCCTCTGAAGTAGACTACGAAACATTCAAGTCTAATATGGGTTACTGGACACAAAGACCCTTCCGAAAACGTTTACAACTGACTATAGCTTGCTCTGTCAATAGTCAGGCATACTTCCTTCAACATACATACATACATACGTTATTGCCCATTACAATCCTTCAGTCAGGATTACGGCCTAACTTCTCACACCACTCATGTTGTGTGCGTTATTTTTTTATACGTGAGTGGCGGGACTTACAGTTTAACGTCGACTCCGAACGACAGATTTTTGAGAAACTTTTTCATGGCAGGTTTATTTACTCTCAGAGTTTTTTTTTGCCAGAAATCTGTTGAGAGGAAGTCGCCTAAGAAATTTTTTTTTCATATTTCGTTTTGCTGTCTGACCTGGGATACGAACCCGGGCTTTACGTCTAATACTGATACACTACCTACTAGACTACGGCGACTTCCTTCAAGTCCGAATTAAATTTTCATAAAAATTTTTCTAAAAATCTCAAAGTACTCCATAGCTGTATGCTGCTTCTCAATCTATGTTCTCCATATATATGTATGATTTCCGTATCTTCTGGACCTTCAGGACTATATTCGCCTACATAAAGGACATCTGGGAACTGTCCTCTTATCATCAATTAGATAACAGAGGTATTATTTTATGGTTGATACCAGCCGAATAGGCCCCTTGTTATATACTTATTTTGAATTTCTTTTGTTTTGATTCTCTCTCCATTCAGTCTCTCTTTGCTACTTATCCTTTTAATGCTTTTTATGCTCACATTTATTTGGTCAACAAACAAACAAAATAAAAAAAAATTATATCCTTAAATAACTATTCCATACACGTTTCATTTCCGCAAAAAGAGATCAACTAAAAAGCAAAAGAAAATTTATCATGACATCCTGTCATGTCTGGCGCATAAATATTGTAATTGAATATTAAAAAGGGGGACTACACAATGACAAATATAGGCCTATATATAGTATATAAGCAGCCATAAATGTTGCCCGATAACAATCATGGTTATGGACTAATTTAATAACGAATATTTCTGTCATATTAACATAGTTGTACCGTATCATAGAGGGTGGCGTAAATGCTTAAAAACTATTGGCGAAAATTCCTTAACATACAAAAAAAAAATCATTAAATAAAATGTAAGACATACTTTCAGGCACTCTGTGCTATGGCCATGGCTAGGCTGTATAATGGAATTCATTTACAGGAAGTAATTTCATAAATCCAGCACACACGCACATAACGTTTAAACGAAAATATATTGAAACTATTTCATTATAGCGTATGTGGGAGAGATAAAAATAAGCAATTCCATATAATTTTATGTCAACAACTATTTTTCATCATAATAAAGCTCAAGCTCACAACAGCAACTGGCCCCCGCCTCGATACTAACCGCAATGTGACAATGACAAATTCATAGTTTTACATCAACAAATGAAAATATATTGCCATAGTAGGTTGGGTGGCTAAATCATTTTCGAAGGTTAAGGTTTTTAGTCATTCGGAACATTTTAGCTCACACATACAATGGCATACTTTTAGGAGGGCACTTTTCTATAGTTTTCACTGCATACATTTAGGTGGTCTTGTTTTTATTCCTAAAATTATGTGCCATAAATGCTAGTTTTGTAGAATTTGCCCGCATTAGAATAAATATTTCAACAAGAATGGCGCATGGATAAAATCTAATATGTTAAGCGTAATTTGAAGCATCGCTATATGGAGTTGTTTGCTGGAAATAATACTGACGGCAGATAAGCCTGAAAAAAATTTAAAAATGAATCGAAAAGAAATATTTTATCTTTCAAAATGTCTGTTTTGAAATTTACACACACGAGTCCTCATATAGTAAGCCAACGTACTGTTCAGCTACGCCTTTTGAAGGAAAATTGTTTTTATACAACTCCTTTTACGATTTATCAATGACTTCGTTAAGGAATCTATTTCAAGGTTTTACAGGAACTGTTTGGGTATTGTAAAAATTAAGTGGCTCCAATCTTCCACTTAATAATCCATCCATTAAGCCTTTGGTATACATAAAATACCATGAAGGGATAGGCATTGTTTGCTCTTGAAAATAGATTAAGTTTGGCATCCAATAAACCTGATCGATAAACATTTCTGCTGGGCAACAAAAAATGACAGTCCTATTATAAGAGAAGCTGCTACTGGAGATAAATTGCCTGCTTAGCTAACAAGTAAAAAACGGTCAGCAAGTAGTATGAAGTGCTTGCTGTAATGTTCCAATGATGAGATTTGGAGTAATTTTGTACGTTTTTTGAGTCATTTCCACGATCTTCGCTTTCATATGAGTTGCTCATAATCCTTAACTATCACAAACAAATCCTTTAGTTACCTCATCATAAAATTTTATTTTCAAATACTCTTCCCGAAAATATGTCACAGTTTTAATCATTGTACTCTACTACAATAATAAAGGGTCCGCCAAATAACTTTTTTTTTTGAAAATGCTTTAAAAAAAAACTACTGAATATTTTCTCAAATTTCTTTGTTTATTTGAAAGTACAATCCTTCCGGTTAATAATGGAAAATAATTTCATTCAAATGGCTGCCTCGGCTGGCCATGCAGTAGCCTACACGATCGGTCCAATTTTTAAGCACATTATCGATTGTGTGCAGCTGTATTTCACCAATGGCTTCACGAATATTGTTCTTTAAAGCGTCAACTGTCTCTGGCTTGTCGGCGTAATACTTATCTTTGACGGCATACCACAAATAATAGTCCAACGGTGTCAAATCACAGCTCCGAGGTGGCCAAACGACATCAGCTCTGCGGCTGATAATGCGATGTTCAAAAACAGGGCGCAAAACATCGAGTGTAGCTTCGGCTGTGTGGCACGTAGCGCCGTCCTGTTGTTGCCACTATCCTCCTCTTCAATTTTTGTGAACAAAAATTCGTTCAACATGGCCCGATAACGATCGCCATTGACTGTAACGGCCACTCCTTGCTCATTTTCGAAGAAAAATGGCCCAATTATGCCTCTGGACCAAAATCCGCACCAAACGGTGACACGTTTTGGGTGCGTCGGCTTTTCAATATATGAGTGCGGGTTTTCTGTGCCCCAAATGTGACAATTTTGCTTGTTTACATACCCGCCAAGATCAAAATGAGCTTCATCTGAAAAGATGATTTCTTTGCCAAAATCGGTATCTTCTGGTGTAGGCTACTGCATGGCCAGCCGAGGCAGCCATTTGAATGAAATTCTTTTCCATTATTAACCGGAAGGATTGTACTTTCAAATAAAAAAAGAAATTTGAGAAAATATTCAGTAGTTTTTTTTTAAAGCATTTTAAAAAAAAAATTATTTGGCGGACCCTTTATTATCTTATTGTCTTATCTGTTATCTCTTAGTTCAAGATAATAAGCTTTAAAGGTATAATTGCACAAAAAGAAAACACTATTGAATCTCCTTTCCAAATAGTTTAAGAAACACTTGCCATTATTAACATTGCTTTTCTATGAAAATTATAAATTATTTTAACGAATTTACTATGAAAACTTCTTATCATTTTGGCCTGTTGCAAAAAAGCATCCATCAAATATTTATTTATACTTGAGCTTATCCTTAAAACAAACACTTTTTGCTATTCATGGTGATACTTTACTCTCTCACTATCAACCATCACCACTAAGATGACGATGATGATGATAATGATGTTGATGATGCCTGTCAACAGGAGAGCAACCATCAAATCAACCGCCATAATGCCAGCCACACTTTTAAATACTTGAACTTCCTCGTTTTCGGCTTCAAGAGTGTTTATCTAAAAGTTTAAGTTGCACAGCTGCTGCAATGGTAGCAGTTAGAAAATAAAAAGAATAGCATTTCAATTGTCACTTTAAAAGTATTTGTCTACCAAAGAAAAAAAAAAACAAATTTGGCTTCCCATCATCATTATTATCATCACGGTGTGGCATCAGCCAAATAAATTTTTTTTTTTTTTGGTAAAACTGTTTTGTCTTTGAAGTTGTGTATTTTTGTATTATTTGCAATACAAAATGTTGTTGACAATATCGTGTTGCAATAATATTTTTAAAGTCAACAAAAGTAAAATGAATTCTATAAAGGATCTAATAAGTACCGGTTAAGCTAAGAAGGGATGATATCAAGTTTTCTTTTATATTTTTTTAGAGAAGATTATGAATTGATAGGAAGGCTTGTTATTCGATGTGTAACTTAAAAAATATGGGAGTCACCTTATGAACTTGTAGGGTAAAGATCTGACATCTAATCCGCGTAATGAAAACGATGTTGTTCATCCTTAAATATGTCAAAGAAGAACATTTAATTTATGGCTGAATTGCTACTTGAATGCCATTATCATTACTGACTATGACAATCATTCTATACTACAATCCTCGCTAGAATTCATATGGAAAGTCCGATCAATCAGTCGAAACACTGCCAAAGCTAAAGGTCAATGGTTACATCTATACGGCTCAGAAGAATCGAGCCAGAGGAGCTGTGTACAAAACTCAAAAAATAAATAAGACATCCAAGCGGCGATGTATAAAGTCGCGAGTGTTATCTACTGAAGTCGATGTCGTAGTGATGTTCACTCTTAATCTTTGATATGATACTTCCGTAATCTTTTAGTTGTTGGTTGTCTCTTGAAGTCGTCGTAGTGTAGTAGGTCGTTGGTTTCGCTTATTAGATGAAAGGCTGTGGTTCTACCCCTGGCTCAGAAGTCACCGTAGTCTAGTAGGTAGTGTGTTGGCTTATCAGACATCAAGACTAAATACAAAAAGTATTTCTTCGGCGACTTCCTCTCAGCAGATTTGTGGCAAAAACTCTGAGTGTAAATAAAATTGCCATGAAAAGTTTCTCAAAAATCTGTCGGTCGGAGCCGACTTTAAACTCTAGGTCCCACCGCTCTTGTATAAAAATTCACACACACAACATAAGTTGTGTGAGAAACTAGGACGTTGTACAATGGGTCAATTCGACCTCCGGGTACTGTACTTGTCTTAATTGACAAGTACACGTCCTCTAACCTAACCTAACCTAACCTAACCAAACCCCTGGCTCAGACATCTCCAACAAATGGAAATATGGAACAAAATATTTCTTTCGGCGACATTCTCTCAGGAGTCTGCTGGCAAAAACTTTGATAGTAAAATAAAAAAAATTGCCATGAAAAGCTTTTCAAATCTATCCTTCGTAGTCGGCATTAAACAAAAGGTCTCGCTACTCATATTTCAAATTAACGTACATAGCATGAGTGGTGTGAGAAGGTAGGCCATAATCGTGACTAAAGGGTTGTAAGGTTCCTTAAATCTATCGTTCGGAGTTGACATTAAACTATAGGTCCCGCCACACATTTGTCAATTGAGACGCTAGGCCATTTTCCTGACTAAAGGGTTGTACCTCATGAAAAAGCTGTTAGTCGCAATATCTAGTAAAAAGTGTTGCTATCATCCATCAATCGTTCTGGTTACCGGTGAATTCAAACTAGTTACCTATTGTTCTATGGGCAACCAAGCTGAGCATTATTAGTAGATTTGGACTGCTGACTTGCTGTGGTTTCGTTTGCTAATGATTTTCCTGTCCTGTGCAGTTTTCTTTGTCCGAGAGATCCTAGAAATTCTTAAAACTATATAAATCGACTAGATTCATGAACTTCAGAATATTGGATTAATGAGTACCGGACGGTGTAGCTAAGGCAGATACTAATAATATCGGGCATGTGATTGCTATCAGACTATCTTTATCTAAATTTTCTACGGCCCGCTTGGATAATCCGATTGGATCATAACGTATTGGATCGTATTCAAACTCAAATAAGCATGCCACGATCATTTATCCTTCTTCTACTTTTCATTTTCATTTACCAAGTTTTTCCAACGAGACGTAGGTCTACTGTAGCTTGTCACGTAAGTGCACTCTGTGGCCGATATGGCCTATTATGTTGCCGAACTGTTAGGTAAGCCCCCTTGTCATGATCCGTTAGTGGGGAGTTTAAACTACCTCGGGATTCAAATGCAACCCGCCAGTTCCTTTAGTGGCACTTTCACCACCAAGATGAGAACTTTAAGCGTTCTGTCACCCAAAAATCGTTGACATCTTTTTTGAAGTACAGGGAACTCGCATGAAAGGTTTTGTACCGATTCCTTTTCCTCCACATCATTGCAGCTTCTGAATTAATCTTGGTAGGACAGACCAAGTCTGCCAGTGAAACTGGCAACAGCGCAGTATCCAGTATTTTTGTTAGAATGCGAACCGTTCTCTTAGCGAACACAAGTAGTTCCCTGGTTTTTCCGCTGTTCACTGCTTAGGTTAGGTTAGGTTAGGTTAGTGTGGTAGCTTCCATACCAAAAGCTCACTGTGGCGCCACAGATGAACGCAGTCCAAATTCCTCCGAACCAAGAAGGGAGAAGTTGGTCAGCGCAAGGGCTGCACATTTAAAAACACGACTACCCCACGCTAGAAAACCAGCCAGAAAGCTTGATAAACGAGACTATATCCTTGACATCAAAGGACGATAGCTACGTCAAGCTGACAAGGGTTGGAGAGCCAAATAACCTACATCTACACCTCGCAAGAGATGGTCTCCTCTTCCTCAGCGGATCTGCACCCACGGTAGAAGTCGTTAAATGGGAGCCGCATTGTTTCCGCGTGTCTACCCATAACACAGTGACCTGTAAGCATGGCCACTGTGATCGAGATGATGTTACGACCAAGTCCAAGTAACTGGTTGGTGCTTCTTCTATCCATTGAGGGCCAAGTGAGCCTAGCGGTGGAACAGAGCTCCTCATTGATCCAGGATAGGTCCACTGCTGGACAGAGCAGTTTTGAAAGTCTGCAACCAGGTATGTGGACCACCCAAGGTTTGTTGAATGCCATTCTGCATATCATGTCTTAGAATGACAGACGTTGTTACCAAGATATAACGCCCTTCATTGACTTGTATTAGGTATAGTAGTGAATAACTTTTACTTACGTGCATCGTACACCTTTTTATGTAGTGGAGTTAATGGAGTCTATTATAATGTTACTGTTGTTTCCTTTGGGAGGGAGCTAGACAGAGTTAGGACTGAAGGTATTGAAAAAATCGAAACTTTTTAAATTTCTTAGAAAATTTACAATTTAATTATACTCCTATATATGTACTCGTATGTTTTATTTAAAAGACGTCTCTCAATAACGCAAACCAAACCCCAAAAAGTGGTTCACTTCATAAAAGTCTTGAATATCTTTTACTTGCCATATTTGGCTGTTTGTCTTATTAACCATGACCAAAATAATCGTTTGCCTTTAATGGAAAATGTCAGAATTTGTTTTCCTTTTATTCCGTTTTTTTTCGCTTTCTTTCCTATGTAAACATTCAATTCATTTTGATTTCTTAAGATTTTTTTTGCCCCAACGTTTTTGATCTTTTCAATTGAAGTCCATTTCGCCATTTGATAATGGGGCACAGACATCATTCTGAATGGCCCCCCCACATTAAACAGCTCAAAATACGTACATCATTGATTTCACATTTCTGTTGTAATATTCTGGAGTTGTGTGTGTGTGAGTGTGTGTATGTGCTCTGAAGGGTGCTTTCTCTTTTTCTTGTATTGAAAATTTCAAAATTTCACACATTTTGTTAATGCGTTCTGATGATGTGACATTTCAAGGATTACAGAAATTGGAAAAAAGTCTTTCGTATGTTTTCTTTATTTTTGGTTGCTTTAAGTAGACAAGCAATGTTTGCTTTGATTTGCTAAAGACGATTACTTCAGAGTGAAATTGGCAAAATGGACAGAAATGTTAAAAGTATTACAAGAGAAATTAATTTTTTTTCTTTTAAGAGGGAAAATATTAAAGAAACTAAAAATGTTTGTATTGCAAGTACTGCTCGCTAGAAAACAGAACTAAAGTGCACGTAAGCGTCTTATATGTATGTACATATATAAAAATCCTCAAATTTTTGAAATGCTGTCATAGGGTGTGACCCATTTAAATTGCACAAATAAGTTTTATGAACAAGTTTCGAAGTTCTTAAATGTGTTCGATGAAAACGAAATGAGAGGAATAGGAATGAATGACTTACGTCGACGAAGTCAGCAGATGTAGGATAGTACGCAGTAATAGCTATGTTTAATCTAAGCTCATTGAAGCTCCCATAACCGACCTTTTTAATATGCCATAATAATCAGGGTTTCGCATTTAATATATGACTTCGATTATTTCTAATTCAAAAAACTATCTAAAAATTGAATGAGTTTGGTGGTCGGGTGTGTGTCAAGCTAGAGCCGGTCTTTCGAAAGTAAAACCAACACTACTCTCTTCAACCGGTCAACAACCAATACAGAAGTCATTTGATGGTGATCGAAATTCCTTCCAGTTCCTGTACATTGTGTAATGACCAGTAAGAATAGATACAATGACTAGATAATAACATAGGAACTTCTATGATTTGATTAAAGTGTTTTTCAGACCACGTATGTACACACAGTTACTAAAGTATACATACGGTTAACAAATTTCAGAAATTTTTTAACCAATCCGTTTTCGTTGAAAATCTTTATAGTTTCCTCGATTTTAAGACGGTCTTTTGCATTGGTTAAAAAATTTCTGAAATTGAACTGAATTGTGTTCCTGCACAGGCCCACAAAAGTATACATCCGATTAACAAATTTCACAAATTTTTGAACCAATGCAAAAGACCGTCTTAAAATTAAAGAGAGGAAGGCCCGCAAAAGATAACCAATGTCAGTAATTTTATAAACAAGACCGTCTTAAAATCGAAGAAAGATGTCAGACAATTATAAAGATTTTCAACGAAAACGGATTGGTTAAAAATTTCTGAAAATTGTTAACCGTATGAATAGTTTTGTGGCTGAGTTTATGTTAATTTTATACATGAGTGGCGGGACATACAATTTAAAATCGACCCCGAATGACAGATTTTTAAGAGACTTTTCATAGCACTTTTATTTACTCCCGAATTTTTTGCCAGAAATCTGCTGAGAGGAAGTCGCCGAAGAAATATTTTTTCATATTTCGTTTTGATGGAGATGTCTGAACTACTGTTTAATCCGTGACCTCACGTCTAATAAGCTAGATTAGACTGGAAAAAGATCTGATAGCCATCTGTCTGTCAGAGAAAATGAAAAAGTTTCTTCTTCGGAGAAAATTGTACTGCCTGCCTTATTCTCGTATTTAGAGCCGTCTGTGTAGATTTCCACAGATTTACCAGAACAGACCAATTCAGTGGCCTCTTTCTGTGTGGTCTTTCTGTCTTAGAATTCTTGTGAATTACAACCCTGTTAACAACCTAGCTTCTCACACCACTCATATTGTGTGTGTTAATTTTATCCCTGAGTGGCAGGACCTACAGTTTAGCAATATTAGTAACTCTCTCTCTCTCTCTCTCTCTCTCTCTCTCTCTCTCTTTATACCTTGGTCTTTAATTTTGTACCACTGCATCTATTGTTAAGGGATGAATGCTAAAATATTTAAAAAATACTTTGTAGGTCCTTGAATTACTGCTTTAGTGATTTTAATCATAAATCTGAACATCAAAATTGCAAGCGCTTACGGGCATCATGCTCTTAATTTAACTGCTAGTAGTTTAATGGCTAATGCGGTAATGTGCGAGTGTTGGGGTTGTGTGTTCGATGTCTATCACAGACTTTGGTCTGTTGTTACTCTGTCTTAAATTTGTTGATTTGTTTGGTCGTAAAAATAAACAATTCAACATCAATTCGTTTCTTTTCTTCTTTGTCCTGTAACGCACTTTGCACAATTTCAACTCAATGAATTAAGTTCATGAATAATAATGGGTCCGCCATCTAACGTTTTTTTTCAACTAGTGCTTATTTCGTGAATGGTAACACTTAGCTCATGCCTGATTTGACAGGCATTTCGTTCCGCTGAACGAATATGGTTGTGTATAAGCTTGAACAACGCTGGGAAATATTACGACATTACTTTGAAAATCATGGTAATGTTGCAGAATGTGTGCGAAAATTGCGTACGGATTTTTTGAACATTTCGAAGACATCATTGAGACGAATTTTGCACAAAGACCTTGGTATGACGCCATACAAAGTCCAATTGGTTCAGGAGTTGAAGCCAATTGACCATCCAATGCGTTTTCGCTTCGCTAAGTGGTCCTGCGATCGACTTACAGAAGATGCCGATTTTGGCAAAAAAAATCATCTTTTCAGATGAAGCTCATTTTGATCTTGGCGGGTATGTAAACAAGCAAAATTGTCACATTTGGGGCACAGAAAACCCGCACTCGTATATTGAAAAGCCGACGCACCCAAAACGTGTCACCGTTTGGTGCGGATTTTGGTCCAGAGGCATAATTGGGCCATTTTTCTTCGAAAATGAGCAAGGAGTGGCCGTTACAGTCAATGGCGATCGTTATCGGGCCATGTTGAACTAATTTTTGTTCACAAAAATTGAAGAGGAGGATATTGGCAACATTTGGTTTCAACAGGACGGCGCTACGTGCCACACAGCCGAAGCTACACTCGATGGTTTGAGCCCTGTTTTTGAAGATCGCATTATCAGCCGCAGAGCTGATGTCATTTTGCCACCTCGGAGCTTGACACCGTTGGACTATTATTTGTGGGGTGCCGTCAAAGATAAGTGTTACGCCGACAAGCCAGAGACAATTGACGCTTTAAAGGACAATATTCGTGAAGCCATTGGTGAAATACAGCTGCACACAATCGATAATGTGCTTAAAAATTGGACCGATCGTGTAGGCTACTGCATGGCCAGCCGAGGCAGCCATTTGAATGAAATTATTTTCCATTATTAACCGGAAGGATTGTACTTTCAAATAAACAAAGAAATTTGAGAAAATATTCAGTAGTTTTTTTTTAAAGCATTTTCAAAAAAAAAGTTATTTGGCGGACCCTATAGTTCAACTTTCAGTCTTGGTTTCAGTACAACATGTCCTAATCAATGCAGAATTCTCTGTTTAAAGGGGTCTTACAGTATCAATGTCTTCGTTGAACTAATGATTCATGAGATGATAATATTTTCTGCCTAAGTGAAGTCATTCGTAGATCTTAAGTAGAATTCTTAGCGCATGATTTAGCGCACTAGCAATAGCGTTATGCTATGCATTTAACGATTAAGTTTTTTAAAATTTTTATTTTATTTTTTAAATAATTTTTTTTAAATTTTTTTTATTTTATTTTCAGGTACGTTTCTCTTTAACAAGTATATTCCCTCTTACAAAATACGAGTAAGTACCACCTACCCTTGAATATTTATTTTTTACGAAAACATTTCATAGACATTTCTTTGGGCAAAATCTTTAAATTTTATCACGCAAATATTAAATCCATTTTATTTATTTTACAAAATTTATTATTTTTCCAAAACGAAAAAAAAATGGTTTTTTTTTTGTTTCTAAAAAAACATATGCTCCATCTACCCCATCTACTTTTTGTTGCCTTTGTGTTGTATGTACAACATGTTCCATTATTTTTGGGGCTCTACGTGATGTTTATCAACGAAAAAGTCAAAAATCATTAAAAACAAAAGAATTGACTTTTTTGTCTAGCGATAGTCTTCTTCCGTTAAATGGAAACCCCAACAGAAAAAAAGAAAAAAAAACCCCGAAAAAAACAAGTTAAAAAATCATGTAAAAGGCAAATAAAGTGCAAATATGCGCCATATTGCAGTATTTGGAACTTTTTTCTTTTCTCGTTTTTGTTTCTTGACAAAAGAGGGAGGGGGAACACTGTTTGTTGTCTTGTTCAAGAATTTAACAAGTTGTGTATTTACACAGGAACTGACATTTTTGGGGTTTATTTTATTCTTCTTCTTCTATTTTTTGGTTAATTTTGAAGAGGTTTCTTTTTCCACTTCACAAGTAAAATAATGTTGTTTAAAAGAATATAAATAAATCGGCACAAAACAGTGGTAAATTCAGCAAAATAATTTGTAATAGGGTGGTTCAAAATTAGAGAGGTTAGGTTAGGTCAGAGTGTTAGCTCTGTTATCATAAAGCTCACTTGAGAACGCATAGCTCCGTTAAGCTAACAAGAAATGGGGAGCCAAATAACCTATATCTACACCTAGCAAGAGACGGGCACTGGCAAAGAAAGTGAACAACAGTGGACCTGCATCCACGGCAGAAGTCGTTGAAAGGGAGCCTCATTCTTTCCGCGTGTCTACCCATGACGCAATGACCTCATCGCCACCGCTACTACTGTAGTTTGTCTCAGACTGAGCTAAAGGCCATAAATTACGCTGTTGAACTGAGTAAGGGATATTCAACGTCAACCATTTCTATCGTTCTTTTCTTTCTTTACCCTTAGTCTACAGTGCCTTGTCAAAAGGTCGGTAATAACATACATACATACATAATTGGCCATTAAAACCATTCAGTAAGGATTAAGGCCTAGCTTCTCACACCATTCATGTTGTGTGTGTTAATTTTATACATGAGTGGCGGGACCTACAGTTTAAAGTCGACTTCGAATGACAGATTTTTGAGAAACTTTTCATGGCAATCTTGATTTACTCTCAGAGTTTTTGCCAGAAATCTGCTGAGAGGAAGTCGCCGAAGAAATACTTTTTGCATTTTGTCTTGATGTCTGGCCTGCGGCTCGAACCCTGGTTTTACGTTCTAATAAGCCAACATACTGCCTACTAGACTACGGCGACTTCAGGTCGGTTATAAACTTCAGATTTTTCCTGGGTATCTTGAAAATGTTAACTTGAATTCCAAGCTGATTGTTGTACTATTTTGCAACTCTTGATACCTCTGTTGTGAAGTCTATTAGGCAAATTGGCCGCTTGCAAATCATGGACTGTAAAATAATTTTTCTTAATAGCCCGACTTATCCGATTATAATTGAATATGAAGCGTACCATTCAACTGCTTAAATTAGATCATAAAGATAACCGTGTCACTGTATCTATTCTCATGGTTATTTGCTCCTTAATATCAGATCGATCATTAAAATTTCAGGCTGGCTTTCAGCTTAGTTGTAAAGGAATCGTGCTTTAAGTTCTAAACCCTGATGTTAATTGGGACTTCTAATAATGACTTCTAAATCCGGCATTAAACTCTGTCTTTTTGTGTAATAATTCCATGTCAAGTCGCCGCGGTCTAGTAGATAGTGTGATGGCTTATTAGACGAAAAGCCAGGGTTCGAGCCCGAGGCCAGACATCAAAATAAAATACAAAAAGTATTTCTTCGGCGACTTCCTCTCTGCAGATTTCTGACAAAAACTCTGAGAGTAAATAAAATTGCCATGAAAAGTTTCTCAAAAAAATCTGTCGTTCAGTCTCTGTGTAGGTCCCGCCATTCATGTATAAAATTAACACACACAACATAAGTGGTGTGAGAAACTAGGTCGTAATCCTGATGGAAGGGTTGTAATGACCAATTATGTATGTATGTATGTAATTCCATGTCTTTACCCGAGTAGTGCAAAGCAGTGATACAACTTGCTCGACTTCAAAGCCTTGTAATTCTGGATCACATCCAGGAAAAGGCGAATATATTTTCATCATTGCTTTCGAATTTAAAGCACTCGGACATCTGCTCCCCTAGAGCAGGTTCCAACAATCAGACAGAAGGTTCTCAACACAATATCCAATACATATCCACAGAGATTGTCTTCTTGTGTCGCTGCTGTCTTGTAGGTAAGAGCTCATGGTTCAAACCCCGGATCACATATCTTGAACAAAACGAAACATGAAATAATATTTCTAGCGGCGACTTCCTCTAAGCAGTAATCTGGCAAAAAAAATTTGAGAGTAAAATAAAATTGTCATGAAATGATTCTCAAAAATCTGTCGTTCGCAGTCAACTTTAAAGCGAAGGTTCCTCTACTTATTGATAAAATTGACACACAACATGGGTGGTACAAGTGATTAAGGTGGTCTGTACTACCAGATATAGTGTTTATGATAGGAATTAGGAATAACACTTCACTCCTGTATGCTTCCACGTAGCAGGAATTTATCCCAGCCTATGTTAGTCAAAGAAAATCTGCAGGTATAGGTTATGATAGCCAAAAGCTGAACTGGTAGGATAATGTCAAGCTTCGGGGTCTTATATGGCTTAAAGCTATTTGTGACCCAAACTTACGTTTGACTTCAAACACAATTTTTGGATTAAAAAATATCTGAAAATATTTGTTTAGATTACTGAATATTACTTCATAACCACAAATGAGCACTTATTTTGTATTATAAAGGGTCCGCCAAATAACTTTTTTTTTTGAAAATGCTCTAAAAAAAACTACTGAATATTTTCTCAAATTTCTTTTTTTTATTTGAAAGTACAATCCTTCCGGTTAATAATGGAAAATAATTTCATTCAAATGGCTGTCTCGGCTGGCCATGCAGTAGCCTACACGATCGGTCCAATTTTTAAGCACATTATCGATTGTGTGCAGCTGTATTTCACCAATGGCTTCACGAATATTGTCCTTTAAAGCGTCTGGCTTGTCGGCGTAACACTTATCTTTGACGGCACCCCACAAATAATAGTCCAACGGTGTCAAATCGCAGCTCCGAGGTGGCCAAACGACATCAATTTGCGG
This sequence comes from Sarcophaga variegata, assembly GCA_932273835.1. Classification (NCBI taxonomy): domain Eukaryota; kingdom Metazoa; phylum Arthropoda; class Insecta; order Diptera; family Sarcophagidae; genus Sarcophaga; species Sarcophaga variegata. The sequence continues at coordinate 104,504,240 of OW026361.1, forward strand.
TTGATAATGCGATCTTCAAAAACAGGGCGCAAAACATCGAGTGAAGCTTCGACTGTGTGACACGTAGAGCCGTCCTGTTGAAACCAAATGTTGCCAATATCCTCCTCTTAAATTTGTGTGAACAAAAATTCGTTCAATATGGCCCGATAACGATCGCCATTGGCTGTAACGGCCACTCCTTGCTCATTTTCGAAGAAAAATGGCCCAATTATGCCTCTGGACCAAAATCCGCACCGAACAGTGACTCGTTTTGGGTGCGTCGGCTTTTCAATGTATGCGTGCAGGTTTTCTATGCCCCAAATGCGACAATTTTGCTTGTTTACATACCCGCCAAGATCAAAATGAGCTTCATCTGAAAAGATGATTTTTTTTTTACCAAAATCGGCATCTTCTGGTGTAGGCTACTGCATGGCCAGCCGAGGCAGCCATTTGAATGAAATTATTTTCCATTATTAACCGGAAGGATTGTACTTTTAAACAAACAAAAATTTGAGAAAATATTCATTAGTTTTTTTTTAGAGCATTTTCAAAAAAAAAAAGTTATTTGGCGGACCCTATATTTAGCGAGTACTTTAGAAATTATTTCTAAATCTGTTGTACATGATTGTCCATTTAATCCCTAAAGCTTTTTCGTATTAATTTCGAACAAAACTTTCTTGAAATCTTTCAATTCTATTGAAAAATGTCGAAGATATATACGACATAAAAATGTTTAAAGCCATTTGAAGTGCTTTTTTAAATCCCTGGCATGTTCGAAAGAAATGTCTTTAACTTTTAACATGATTCCTGAACAACAATTGGTACGTGCCACACATACTCTATCTATAAAGCATACGGCATTTGTGTGTGTGTGTCACACAACAATATTTGCTTATTGGAATATTGTCTTATGAGATGGAATTTTCTATTTTTATATTCTCTCCTTGAAATTGAATGAACATTGGAAATCAACTTCAATATCAAATGAAAAGAAAGGAAAGGAAAAAAATAACATGAAAAATAATGTTTTTCCTTGATTTCTTCTTTTTTTTGTTTGGAGAAAATCCCAGGGTATACAAATTCTATCACTCCACACACATGCATATGCCCCATCTACACATGTGTAGGAAATTTTTGAGAAAAACAATGTTGATGATAATCATTTGATAAGGATATGCAATATCTAACTAAAACAATAAGACTTGCAACATGGCTGCAAACATACACCTACACATACATTGTGTGTGAAGGTGTGGAAGAACAAATGTTTTCATGTAGTTATTTACCGTTACAAATCTACTCCATACGTGTGTGAGAAAATTTTTCTTGTTTTTTGTTTTTTTTCGAAATGGATATGAATGTTGCCACAATTTATGTGTGCAGCGTACACATTGAGAGATATCGAAGAGTAAGTAGTAAAGAAGCAAAAACACAATTTGCAACAAATCGCTACGTAAGCTTTTGCATCCAAAACACAAAAAAAGAATGAAAGGAAATAAGAAGAAAAAATTGCTAACAAAACATTCAATATGAAGTATGAATCCCAAATGGCATGAAATGTATTGCCTGAGTGTTGCATACAACAACAACAACAACAAAATATCTAAAAAGGCTACAAATACCATAGCACTCGTGTACATTTGGAATGCGTTTTTTGTTTCTTAAATTCTTCTACGTTTTGTTTTTGTGTTTTCTTGTTCAAAACCAATACAATTTCCAATACTTTTTTGCAAAACATGCAACACCAACAAAAAAAAAAAAAAAAGAGGAACATCTATCAGGACACATTTGAAAAAATATTTGTTGCATTTAGATTTTTGTATTGTTTTCCATGGTTGAACATATTTTTTCGTTTTCCGTTTTGTGGCAACACAGTAAGTGAAAACGTTGTATATTGCAACACGCATTCATGCCTTCGTTATTAAGTCAGCCTGGCTGTTAGTCAGCCAGACATACAGGCACGCAGGCAACTCTTTAAGCCATAAGCCAAAAAACAAAAAAAAAATTGTTGTTGTTGTTGTATTGCACTAACAGTTTTACTCCATTTGGCTGATAAATGTTTGTTGCTTTTCTCTCTCTCTCTCTCTCTCTCTCTCTCCCAAAAATAAGAAAAAACAAAAAAGGATTCCTTTCCTAGTTTTTCTGCCTTTTTGCCCTTGTTGGATATTGGGTTAGCATGTATATTTCATGGGTATTGCATGGTTTATGACCACCCTCCCCCCCTCACTATTAATGTAATAAGTTCATGGACCGTGAAATGAGGTTATGTTGCAACATGTTTTTTTTGTTTTGTTTTGCTGGGTGATTTATGAAGAGCAATTTTAATGACATTTTATGTTCAGTTCTTGATTTCGTTGCTGTTGCTGTTGGTGTTGGTGTTGTTTCTGAAAACCTTTTTTTCTTTCTTCAGTTTTTGCCACAATTGCGAAAGCATAACACATTGAAAGGAATGCGTTGCTAAATTCTAAAATTTCTGTTCAATCCTAAGGTGATCGAAATATTTGCCCCATTGTTGCAACTGTTGCTGTTGTTGTTGTTGTTATTGTTATTATTAGTGAAGCAGTTGAGAACATTAGTGGTCGATTTCCCATCATCATTATTTCTTGTGATAGAGGGTGAGACAATTCAGCATTAACCCTACTAATGCATACGCTTCGGATATCTGTGGCAACTTAAAAAAATAAAGAATTTAACTTTCTTTACTATAAGCGGCTGCACGTTGTTTAAGATATATTAACCTGCGTTTAATAATCCATTAAGCGCTTGGTTTCTGTGGATTCGTATTGAAAATTTCAAATACTTTCCTCTTTCAAATGTCTTCCAATATACGTTTATGGTCTTATGAGCTTTAACATAGCCCCACAAAAAATAGTCTAAAGGCGTTAAATCGCCCGATTTAGGCGGTCAATTGACCGGTCCCGAACGTGAAATAAAATGTTCATCGAACTCGTCTCTCAGTAAGTCCATTGTTACGCGTGCTGTGTGGCATGTGGCACCGTCTTGTTGAAACCACATGTCATGCAAGTCAAGCTCTTGCATTTTGGGCAAAAAAAAAAATTTGATATCATCTCACGGTAGCGCTCACCATTCACAGTTACGTTACGATTCGCATCATCTTTGAAGAAGTACGGTCCAATGATGCCACCAGCCCATAAACCGCACCAAACTGTAACTTTTTCTGTATGCTTTTGCAATGCTTCTGGCTGATCTTCACTTCAAAATCGACAATTCTGCTTATTTACGTATCCATTGAGCCAAAAATGTGCTTCGTCGCTGAACACAATTTTTCGATAAAGAAGTGGATCTTCGGCCAACTTTCCAAGAGCCCATTCACCAGAAATTCTGCGTTGCGGTAGGTCGTTCGGCTTCAATACTTGCACCAGCTGTATTTTGAAAGGCTTCACACCTAAATCCTTCCGCAAAATTTTCCACGTTGTTGAGTAACAGAGGCCCAATTGCTGCGATAATTGATGGTCATCATTAACACTGGCCGATACAGCTGCGATATTTTCTTCAGTTCGCACTCAACGTAAGCGTGTTGGTGGTTTAATGTCAAACAATGTAAATTTGGTGCGAAATTTAGTCACAATAGCCCGAATAGCCGCTTCAGTGGGTCGATTAAACTGACCATAAAATGGAAGAAGCGCGCGATGAACTTTCTTAACAGAGCACGCATTTTGATAATAAAATTCAATGATTTGCAAGCGTTGTTCGTTTGTACGACGATTCATGGTTAAATTATAGACCAAACGGAAGATGTTTGACAGTGAAACAAAACACGAAACATGCGTGAGCTGTTTAAACCAGTGTTGCCAAAAAGATAATATCTAAAAAATCACCCTTTAGATTTGGCTCCTTTTACATTTTTTACATTTAATGAGACGTAAAGCAGTTGTAAGCCTCAGATAGTGTTCGAAGGTGGTACCACCGCCCACTGAAAGTACTCTGATTTAAGACCATGTAATCCTCTTAGAACCACCGACCAAGTATAACGTCAGATGCCTTCATTTTCTTACATTTCAGTTGTCTCTGTGGAAGTTTTGGGTCTCTTAAACGTCCGCTGGGCCAGTCTTTCGTTGTATCTGCTGTTGTTACAGAGCTTTGCACTCCTCGACTATACAGGGTCTGTGTAAAACTTGTCTGTCCGCTAGTCTACTTCTCTTTCGTTGCCTGTCACAATCGAAGGTTAATGTTTCCTCTGTTTTGACTTCTCCCGGGGAGTTTAGGCAAGTATGAATATCTGCCCGCTTAATTCGGTGCTGGTATTTGGCGCCCACGACAGAACAACATCTGTTTGAGAGTATTCTTCTACGTACTGTTGTTATTCGTCTTTAGTCTTTACTGGCATTCGTTTAAAGGAGATTCGAATTGGGTCCTGTGTACCTTCTCTGCACCTTTAAGGTTAAATAAATATGTTGGGTTTATTCATCCAGTTAATGTAACCAGTTGCTTAAAATAATTCTCATACTTTGTTTGTTCCTCCACTATCAAAAGTTATTTATTTTAACTTTTTCTGCTGAAATCCTTTTCTTCCGCAGATATTTAATGTTCAAGTCAAGTCAATTTCTTTGATCTGCTGTTGCTGCTGCTGCTGCCGTTTTAAAACTCATGTTATGCTTGCTTTATAACGATTTAAAGGAGCATTAAAAGAACATTTTTCTTCCTGTAGGAAGTTTTATTTTTTTTTTGTGTATTTTTTTATTTTTTTTTTTTGCTGGTTGCCTAGTAAACTCACCCACCCACTTGCCCTGCGTAAAGCCGCACCTTTTTTCTTGCTGCATTTGCAACAACATGCCCTTTTTTCTGTTCTTATGTTGCTTCTGCTTCTTCTTATCAAATCTTGTTAAATTTAATTTAACAGAAGTACTTCAGCAGTTTGCGGCAGAGATTTTCCTTTTCCGATATGCACCGTGTCCGGTAATTTGTTAGATTGAATGCATTTTTGATTTGTTCCAGCATGAAGGGGAAGGAAGGAGTAGCTTGGGAAAATTGCAAAATAATTGTAGAAATATTGATTTTTTTCCCTTTTTTATCTTCTCGAATGTGAGTTTCTTAACTTAAAAGCTTTTGTTGAGTCATTTTTCTTGGTGCAGAAACAATTTGTAGGGAAATAAAGTTTTTTTCTCTCTTCCTCTGTTTGCTACAATAAATTATGACTGGCAAATTTCGGTAGAGTGTGTGTAGAGCAAAACGAAACTCAATGGATTGTGGGAAATTTGTTTTTAATTTAAAAGAAAAAAGAAGAATATTTCAAAGCAGATTTAAAGCAGATTAAATGGTAAACTACTAGTCCTGTTAATGGGTGGGTTAGTTACGCTTGCTAGACGAGAGATTCGAAGTCCTATAAAAAAAGCAGAAAAATATGAGAAAACAAAAATATTTCTCTTGAATAATTAATTGGCATGCAAGAGGTTTACTAAACTGTCATTCAGCATCTATGTTAAGCTGCCAAGAAAAAAAATTAACACATTCAACTTGCGTAGAGAGAAAAGCTAGAAACCCTGACTTAAGGTTTTTAAACTCGATTAATGTATCACGTGTGGTAGAGTATAGTCGCCGTAGTCTTGTACGTAGTATATTGGCTTATTAGACATGAAGCCTCGGTTCAAACTACAGGACAGACATCTCCAACAAAACGAAGTATGAAAAATATTTCTTCGGCAACTTTCAATAAAATTGCCATGAAAAGATTCTCAAAAATCTATCGTTCGGAGTCTACTTTAAAACTGTAGGTCCCAGCACTCATGTATAAAATTAACACACACAACATAAGTGGTTTGAGAAACTAGGTCGTAATCCTGGCTAAAGGGTTATAATGACCAATTATATATGTTATGTTATGTAAAGGTTTTTAAAGTCCTTTAATGTACCCATGTATGGTATGGTAAGCCTATGCGTTCATTTTTAATGCACATTAAAGGCTTAAGGATACTTTAAGCTTTAGCCTAAGCATCTTAAAAATTGGTTATGGACCATTTTTAATTCTACCTTGACTGCTGTCTAGCCGTAACTAATTTCCTTTTGTTAATCAACTACTGAACAAAAAAAAAAAATATTTCGTATACCAAAGGCTAAAAAGTACGTGATGTGTTTAAATAAATTTGAATTGTACGTACTTTTGTTCTTGAGTACAAAACAGTTTTGTTCTTAAGTATAAAAAAGTTCCTTTATCATGAATTGTTGTTTTTGTTTTAACATTTTATAAGTAATAAATAAGCGTTTTTATTTTTGGAAATTTATTCGACCATTCTCATTTACTTTTCTCGTTGTCATAAGAAAATGAATTATTTCAGTGGTGTTTACTCACTTTTGACGCTCACTGTATGTACATGCGTGAAACAGATCTAACGTATGTATCTAATCATGGCTTGTCTTTTTCGTAGCATTAAGTAAAATTGAAAAGGCGCAACGGAAATGTTTTCATAGCAAATAAGTGTTAAAAGCAAAGAAAGAAAGATTTTTGGGGGGTAAATTTGCAAAAGCCATTTGCCTTAATTGTGTAAGACTGTAAGCATACGAGTATTGTCATCTCATTCAAGAGGTCGTTTATCAAATAAAAAAAGAATGTTTTAAGAAATGAATGAAAATTCGATTTTTTATTTTAGGTGACACATTTTTTCTTTTAATTTTTTGTTTTTGTTTAGCAATGTCACGCATTTTAAAAGCGTTAAGCAAGTATTAAAATTCACGTGACATGAAAATTTTCTTAAAAAAATCTTTTGTTTTCTTTTATGCCCTTTCAACCATACAGTCAGTCATCCATCAAAAAACCTTCTGCATTACTTAATCCAAAAACGTGGCTTTAAATTTTTGGCAAAAATCACCAAGAGTCAGCAAAAAAATCCGCAACAAATCTCTTCAAGTAATTTATCTGCATTTTAAAAATTAAAAGCAAATAATCCTGTATAGATTAGTAATACGAAATGAAATTCATTGTTTTCATTCATTTCGTAATTTTGAAAATTCAAATAAAAACCGAAATTCATTGAATGCTTGTGATAAGAAAAGTGGAAGAAAAAAATTGTTTTCACCAAAGAAAACCTACTGAATCTGAATAATAAATACAAGCAAGACGACTTTGCAACGAACGAACAAATGTAGACAAACAGATAGAAAAACCCCAAACTAATCTGATTATTTGAATTTGATTGCAATTTGATTTCTATTTAAAGTGGCAATTTTATAGAAAATCATCTTGTAGACAGACAGACAGACTTCTTTACAGTCATTCTCTCTTTATTCCTTTCGTTTTTAGTAGATAATCAAAGAAAACATACAAAAAAATATAAAGAAAAAAACGAAAGAAAAGAAAGAAGAATAGAAACTATTTGCAGCATCATTTTATGTACTTTAGCAAGATTTGTTTGATTTGTACTAACTGTGCAGCCTTTTAACAAACATGAATTGTTTTGCAAGGGGAAGGTATGCCATACAAAAATAATTGGTTAGAAAATAAACACAAAAACGGTTTTTCATTATTTGCTTTCAAACTCAAATATGCAGTCATTTAAGAGATATTAATTGGGATTTTATAGGGGAAGGTATTCCAAGATAAATAAATTGTTGAAAGTTTTGTTAGTTTAGTTTAGTTTTTAAAAAACAATCAGACTGGCATAAACATATATGTGGAAGGAATCTGTTAACTTTAAGCTGGAAAAGTCAATTCACCCAAAGAGATTTACCTTGAATATCTTCTTCGGTAGATATTAAGCTGTAAGCCCATCAGTGGCCTCAATCATGCCTAAGCCATTTCGAAGTGATGAATAAGCCTTACAGCACACTAATTTCAAATGAGACTAGGTCTTGTGCCACGACCACAATGCCGATAAAACAGTTTTGTTCTTAAGTATAAAAAAGTTCCTTTATCATGAATTGTTGTTTTTGTTTTAACATTTTATAAGTAATAAATAAGCGTTTTTATTTTTGGAAATTTATTCGACCATTCTCATTTACTTTTCTCGCTGTCCTAAGAAAATGAATTATTTCAGTGGTGTTTACTCACTTTTGACGCTCACTGTATGGTAGACTAGTCTATATCCGCGATTTTATGCGATAATATGAGAACACGTGGCATGTGATATATATCCGGAAAGGACTTCAACAGGCGATATAGACTAGTCTACCTTTAATTATCACGTAAATATGAAAAATTAATTGTTTTATCGCTTGATATGGAAATCTCGTGAATTTCTTTAATTTTTTAAAATTTTTTTTGCACTAAAACACGCAATTTGAAATGATAATTTTATTGTGATAACTTCCCCCCTTGGAGCCAAACCATAGCTAACAGAATTTTATCTGCTTAAAAAGTCCGAAATAAAAACCGTCAAACGTAAAATTAAATGAAAAAAGAAGCGGATCATCATTAATTTTTCAATCATTTTACAGATTTGTTTTCTTTCATTCTTCCTCTCTCTCCCTCTCTCTCCCTCTCTCTCTCTCTCTCTCTCTCTTTCCCTCCTTTCTATTAACTACTCCCTTTACAAATAATTTTCATTATTTTTTTATTTGTTTTTTGCCTTCTTCTTTGACTACAATTTGTGCGTTTCTTTTCATTTCATTATCAGGATATTTTATTTGGTCAAAATAGACTTCCATTCTCTACTGTTTGTTAAACACAGAAGAGATTCCATTTTATTTTCATACACTTTTATTGCCGTTGTTAGTGAATACCCCACCTACTATTTGAAAAACATTATAGACTTTGAAAAGCTAAAAAATAAATTGTATGCAAATAATTCTTTTCTTTTCTCTACTCTTTCTTCTTTTTTCCATTTTTTTTCTTTATTCTGTTAAGCTAAACAATTTGTTCTACGATTACTTTGAATGAATATGGATTTAGGAGAGTGTGAAGGAGCGAAGAGAAAGGAAAAGAAAAAAAGGATAAAATGTATAAAGCAAATAGCAAATAATGAATGATTTATTACTTCTCTAAGTAAAATGGAAGAAAACATGATTAGCTTTTTACCATCACTGTTTGTATACGTATACGTTGGTTGTTGTACTTTCTGTTTGACGTTTTTCTATTTAAAGTAGGAATTCATAAGAATTTTTATATCAAAATAATGTTTATTTAGGATTTTAATTTTATCGTTAGATAAGGATAACCAAGTTAAACTTTAATACGGTGAAATTAAGCTCAGCATTTGAAAAGTAAGGGAAGCCATGGACGCATCCATGTTACGATATCTTCGCTGAATCCTTGTCTATCCGTCATTGCCTAGAATCTCGTTGTTTTGTGTGGGTTATTGGCTGAAGTGGTAGCCGTCGTAGTCTAATAAGTAGTGCGTAGGTCCACGTTGCAAACCCAACGTCAGAAAACTAGAATAAAGCGAAATATAAAACTGATATTTCTTTTGTGACTTCCTCTCAGCAGGAGAATTCTGTCAAAAAACTCTGAGAGTAAAATAAAATTGCCATGAAAAGTTCCTCAAAAAATGTGTCGTTCGGAGTCGACTTTAAACTGTAGATCCCGCCAATCATGTAAAAAATTAACACACACAACCTAAGTGCTATGGGAAGCTAGGTTGCAATCCTTACTGAAGGGTTGTAATGCCTAATTATGAACGTATGTACGTATGTATGTATTGTGTGTATTGTATGTCTTGTATGTATCCTCTGCTATCCTCCTATGCTAGGTTAGAAATCATATTCCGTAACTAATTCATCGTTCTATAGAAAAGTGTGGGAAAATATTGTTTAAAATTCTAGTGGGTAGTTTGCATTGCTTTGAGGGTATATACCTACAATCCTACAGTCAGGATTACGACCTACACACAGTCACTAAAGTATACATACGGTTAACAAATTTCAGAAATTTTTGAACCAATCCGTTTTCGTTGAAAATCTTTATTTCAGGCCTGCACAGGCCCACAAAAGTTAACAAATTTCAGAAATTTTTTAACCAAGACCGTCTTAAAATCGAGGAAAGTTGTCAGACAATTATAAAGAGTACCTTTGTGTACCTAGCTAGGGTATATGACCTTACTTAGTTAAAGAAAAGCATAAAAATTTTAAATTTCTTAAGTTTTAAATATTTAATGCAAGTCATTTCCTTTAAATTTCTTTATAGCGTAACACCCTCTTAATAAAATTTTTTTTGTGTTACAAATATATTTTTCTTTAAAAAAAGAAACATATTTTCATGGCTTCACTTCCGCCGATAACCTTAAACCGTCTTACTTTCCTTAGACTTCTCGTAGGCATCATTGATTTTCCTGCTGGTTTTTGTTCATTTTTTTGAAGTAAACACTCTTAAGGGCAGAGTGCAGAATTAAAGGAAAGCAAAAGGACTTGTAAAGAATGAAAGGAAGTCTTTTTTGTTAAATTTTCTTTCATTTTTTTCTTTGTGTATTTCGTTTATAGAAAAGAAATAATTTTAGCGTCATATTGTAAATATTGAAAGTCATAATTTATTCCCTGTTTGGATTATAAAGTGCTTTAGAAATTATTAAACAGGACAACAAACAAAAAAAGGAAAAACTTTTTTTTCTTTTTTTTTGCTAAAAGCCATGGAAAGATTTTAAAGGAAATCTTACAGAATTTTAATTCACTTGAAAATGGCGGGGAGTTCATTTAAAAGTAAAAAAAACTCTTCCCTCTCTCTTCAAATGATTTTTTAAAGAGATTTTCTTTTCATTTTTAAAATTTATTTTTCCAAAAGCACGCATTTAACAAATTAAAATACTTTAAATCAATTAACCCCGTTCACTGGGCTGCCCCCCCCCCTCCCAAAAAACCACTGGTGATGCATTAAATGAAAAAACAATCTTATCTTTTCGTAAATTTAAAACAATTCAGTTTTTATTTCGGTTTTACAAGATTTATAGCCCTTCAGAAAATGTAATTAATTTTTATTTTTAATGGGAAATTCGGGAAAGTGTGAAGAAAATCATCAGTTGCAGCGAACTCCCCACAATTTTTTTTTATTATAGCCACACCACTCGTAGTTAATTAATCAATGAAAGTGCAACAAAAAGTATTTGTAGTTGCATGCCTTATTTTTACTTTTTTTTATTTATTTATGAGTATTTCTTTAAATATTTTTTGCTTTCTTTGTTTGTTTATTTGTTTGTTTTTTATTGTTTTTATTGTTTTTTATTAACTAAAGGGTGTGAATGAAATTTTGTTGTTTAAGCACTTGACCATAAATTGTTGGAGTTCAAGCATTTGTGTTGGGTGTGGGTGTATTTGTACTGCTTGCATGATTTATGAGTTGTTTTAAATTAATTAAAAATCAAATAAAAAAATTAAACAAAAAAAATTTTGAATTCAGTCCATCATAATAATCACAAGAGATTCTATTCAAGATTATAATTGGGCGTTTGATTGGTAATATTGTATTAATAGAACTAGGCATGGGCATCTAGATCAAATCTACTTGAAGCTGATATTTTATTTCGATGGCCTTTTTTACATTAATGCCAGCGAAGGTAAAAGATGCAAAGCTTTAAACCGATATCAGGGACTTTGCCAGCGGCGATGGCATATTATGGCTATTGATGAAAGCTATAGCAGCTTAAGCAATAGCTTTCACGGCATACCGAATAAACTATGAAACAAATTTAAACCCACACTTAAATTAAATTTAAATTTTAGTAACTTGGGAGCAACACTACATTCATTCAGTCTGTGCATTGGCGAGAAATGGTCGATTTTTTTGGTAACTTTTGACCTGAAATTTTTTATTGGAAATAACTGTTCATACATAATTGGTCATTACAACCCTTCAGTTGGGATTACAACCTAGCTTCCCACACCACTTATGTTGTTTGTGTTAGTTAAATACATGAGTGGCGCTACCTACAATTTTTAAAGTCGACTCCGAACGACAGATTTTTGAGAAATTTTACATGGCAATTTTCATTTATTTTCAGAGTTTTTGCCAGAAATCTGCTGAGAGGAAGTCGCCGAAGAAATACTTTTTGTATTTTGTTTTGATGTCTCGCCTGGGACCCAAACCCTGGCTTTACGTCTCATAAACAAACACACTACCTACTACACTACGGCGATTTCATTTATCTTAATTAATTGGTCCTTACATCCTCTAACCTATCTGCTCACACCATTTACGTTGTGTATGTTAATTTCATACATGAGTGGCAGTACTTATAATTTAAAGTCAACTCCGAACAACAGATTTTTTCTGAGAAACTTTTTATGGAGATTTTAATTTATTCTCAGAATTTTTGCCAGAAATCTGCTGAGAGGCAATCATCGAAGAAATATTTTTGGTATTTCGCTTTGTTGAAGATGCCTCACCCGGGGTTGAACCGTTGAACCTCATGTCTAGTAAGCCAATACTCTACCTAAGGGTCCGCCAAATAACTTTTTTTTTTTGAAAATGCTTAAAAAAAACTACTGAATATTTTCTCAAATTTCTTTTTTTATTTGAAAGTGCAATCCTTCCGGTTAATAATGGAAAATAATTTCATTCAAGTGGCTGCCTCGGCTGTACATGCAGTAGCCTACACGATCGCTCCAATTTTTAAGCATATTATCGATTGTGTGCAGCTGTATTTCACTAATGGCTTCACGAATATTGTCCTTTAAAGCGTCAATTGTCTCTGGCTTGTCGGCGCAACACTTATCTTTGACGGCACCCCACAAATAATAATCCAACGGTGTCAAATCGCAGCTCCTAGGTGGCCAAACGACATCAGCTCTGCGGCTGATAATGTGATCTTCAAAAACAGGGCGCAAAGCATCGAGTGTAGTTTCGGCTGTGTGGCACGTAGGGCCGTCCTGTTGAAATCAAATGTTGCCAATATCCTCCTCTTCAATTTTTGTGAACAAAAATTCGTTCAACATGGCCCGATAACGATCGCCATTGAAGAAAAAAAATGGCCCAATTATGCCTCCAGAACAAAATCCGCACCAAACAGTGACTCGTTTTGGGTGCGTAGGCTTTTCAATGTATGCGTGCGGGTTTTCTGTGCCTCAAATGCGACAATTTTGCTTGTTTACATACCCGCCAAAATCAAAATGAACTTCATTTGAAAAGATGATTTTTTTTTGTGCCAAAATCGGCATCTTCTGGTGTAGGCTACTGCATGGCCAACCAAGGCAGCCATTTGAATGAAATTATTTTCCATTATTAAACGGAAGGATTGTACTTTCAAATAAAAAAAGAAATTTCAGAAAATATAGAGTAGTTTTTTTAAAGCATTTTCAAAAAAAAAAATATATGGAAGAAAAATATTGATTTTTGAGCTAAAATTGGAAATTAATTTTATTCAAGTATCGGGACTGTTATGAAACTTTTTCTATCTTACTAACTCAATGGTCATTACAACCGTTAAGTCTAGATTACAACCTAGCTTCTAACATCACCCATGTGCCAATTTTATTGATTAGTGGAGGGACCTACTGATTAATGTCGAGCCTGAACGACAGATTTTTGAGAAACATATCATGGCAATTCTATTGAATCTTAGAGTTTTTGCCAGAAATCTGCTGAGAGTAATTCGCCATGAGAAATATGTGTACATATTTTTTTTTCAAGATGTCTGAGCTGAGGTTTGAACCATACAGGCTCTTGTCTAACAAACCAACACAGTGCCTCTTAGACTACAGTCACTACAATGGAAAGATTAACCCGTAGAAATAGACATGTCTGTCTAAAGACCACTGTGCATAATTTCTAGACAGACTTTCAGACATGGAAAATGTTAGCGAGAAAAAAAAAACTCAGACTATGGGAGGAAGAAAAGTTTTTATTATTTTTCGATTTGATTTAATTTTCTTTTTCGGGTAAAAAACCCTTTTTTTTTCTATACTTCTTCAGGACTATCAATGTTTGTCAAGCCATAATATACACTTTCCTTATGCAATAAATTTGTCTTGGCAATGAAAAATTTATTTCCCTCTCAAGAACACATCTAAAACAGTTTGTCAATAAATATTTTATTCACCATAAAATATTGATTGAAGCAACCGCAGATTTATAGCGAAAGACAATAACAACTGAAGCAACAACGAATGTAATGTGGTAAAAAGGAATAAAAAAAAAAACAAGAAACAACAGCCATTATTTCGGTCTGTCTCTGTGTATGTGTGTGTGTGTGTATTTTGGGGTCTAATGAAATTGAGCATTTGAAACGAACTGTAAATTGTAGTAAGGCTGTTAATATTGTTGTAGTTGTTGTTATGGTTTGGTTTGGTTTGGTTTCGTTGGCTTTAATATCCGTTTCCGTTTTTGTAAATTTACTGTCATTTATTTCCTTGTTCTTAAGTAAGAAAAAAACAAGAAAAACGAGCAAAAGAAATCAAAGTCATTTCATCAGACAAACAACAACAATGCTGGTGTATTTACTGTTAGAAACTGATGGAAATTGAGTATGATTCGGAGAATAAGTCTGAGTATGAGTTTGATTCTGTATAAATATTTATGCTGTTTTCCAATACAATTTGTTTATCAACATTTACTGTGCGGTGCTGCTGCTGTTGCTGCTGCCGATGCTGTTGTTATTTTTATTGTGGTTGTATTGCGGCTGCTGCAACTGAATACTGTTTTGTGGCAACATCTGTTACGCTATTATGGAGACAATTTTTATTTCTTTTCCTCTTATTCTGTTACGAGTTAAAAATGTTTCTCTTTCGTTTATTTTTATTTATTTTTTTTTGCTTCCGTTTTGTTGCTGTTGTTTAAACACTCCGAGACAAAGATAAATTGTTAAACATTGAATGGTTATTTATTTTTTCTCTTCTTTTTCTCATTTTTTCCTTTTTTTACTATGCTTTTCATTACGTTTTTCGTCCTTTTTTTCGCATTTAATACACTGGCTGTTGCTGTAAATAAGCATCAGCAACACCAGCAACAATACGATTTTGCAAGGAACAACATTTGAAATTTGTGACGTTTTATTAAAATAATATGGGAGAGGGGGAAACAAACGAAAAAATATGTAAAGGAGGTGTTGCAAGGACATCCAGTCAACTTTTTTTTTTACTTGGAAATTAATTTTAATCAAATATCGGGACTGTCATTAAACGTTTCCTATCTTACAACCTTCTAATTAGGATTACAACCTAGCTTCTCACATCACCCATATTGTGTGTGCTAATTTTATATATGAGTGGCGGAACCTATAGTTTAAAGTCGACTCCGAACGAGGAGCTCTTATCTGCTGAGAGGGACTCGCCGAAGAAATATTTTTTTTTTATATTTCGTTGCTCTTGATGTCTGACCTGGGGTTTGGACCATCGCCGCATGTCTACACCAAGGCACTACCTACTAGACTACGGCGACCGCTGGTTTTCCAAACAAATCCGAATACTTTTCTTAGCGGTTGTTGAATTCATAAACAACATTTCACTCGTTTTTAGCTTTCGCACTGAGAAATAATGCTACCTTCAATTCTTTGCCCTCAGTCGCCAACGTACAAAGTGTAATTTATTATCAAAAAAATGTGAAACAAAATAATAGTTAATGCGGGTGCTAGAGGATTTCTTCTACCAACCGAAAATATCTTTTTGGGAAATTTTTAGCTGCTGGAGAAAGAAAAGCAATTTATAAAACCAAACGTTGTCTGCAAATGTTGTGACAAGGATATACAAATAACAACTGGCAACAAAAACAAAAAAAGGAGAAAGAAAAAGTATTAAAATGTGTCATGGCAATATTTTGTTTGGCTTTGAAAAATATTTTCAAGTTTAAATTGACAAAATAAAAGAACAATTAACGAGAAAACTGGCAAAAACTTCTGTTTTTCTGTTGTTGTTGCGGCAACTAAAATAAATTGTTCGGTCCATTCTAAAAGTCACAACAGTGCATGGATACTGATGACAAGAAATAAATTAAAATATTTAAAGATTGTGGAGATAATGATTAAAATGTAAACAAAAAGTGATTAAAAGAGATATGCTCCTACCAGAGACGTATGTCAGTGTCTTCCGATTGAAGACTTGGCAAGATGAAGAATTATTTTTAAATTTTATTTTTTTGAATAGGGGTCTCTAGACTATTTTCCTACAGAAAATTTTTCATACAAATCAGTTAAAATACCATATTTTCTTCAGCCTTTTGGCGTCAACTTGTTAGAATATAAATCTACAAGTGGGAATAAAACTTCTGTCAAAGCGCAAGCAACAATTAGATTTAAGATTACAGGAATATAAATATAGTTCTGAAGTGGCCGTAGTCTAGTAGGTAGTGTGTTGGCTTATTAGAGGTAAAGTCAGTCGAGCACCAGCCCAGACATCAAGACAAAATACAAAAAGTATTTCTTCGGCAACTTCCTCTCAGCAGATTTCTGGCAAAAACTCTGAGAGTAAATGAAATTGCCATGAACAAGTTTCTCAAAAATCTGTCGTTCGGAGTCGACTTTAAACTGTAGGGCCCACCACTCATGTATAAAATTAACACACACAACATAAGTGGTGTGAGAAACTAGGACGTTGTACAATGGGTCAATTCGACCTCCGGATACTGTACTTGTCTTAATTGACAAGTACACGTCCTCTAACCTAACCCAACCTAACCTTTGGATGTATGAATTTGAAAACCCAAGACACAAACCACAAGTGGTACTAGAGTAGATTTTGGTGATAACACTTTTGACTATGTTCCCGGCTTAATATTAGTTTTATGATTTTAGCTCTGTTATATAGAAGGCTCCTATGAAATAAAAAAAGACATGAGATGGCTAGAACGTAAGCAGTGGTCTCGGTTCACACTTTAAGCATTTTGAACCCGCGCATTCTACATGGAATCATATTCTTAGCATAGTTATGAACCGTAATTATATTTTTGGAACTAGCATAGCAGCTAACTCGTAGCAACTGTTCCTTCCTCACATACATAATTGGTCATTACAACCCTTCAGTCAGGATTACGACTTAGTTTCTCACACCACTCATGTTGTGTGTGTTAATTTTATTCATGAGTGGCGGCATTTACAGTTTAAAATCGACTTCGAATGACAGATTTTTGAGAAGATTTTCATGGCAATTTTTTTTAATCTCAGAATTTATGCCAGAAATTTGCTAAAAGGCAGTCGCCGAAGAAATATTTTTTCACATTTCGTTTTGCTGGAGTTTGAACCGTGGCCTCACGTCTAATAAACCAACATGACACTACCTACATGACTATGGCGGCTTCCTTTTTAAATATTTTTTGAATTCTCCTTCCATTTTATTAAATTCCCTAAACATCAATCATCTTCCAATACCCACTCTCTAGTCATTGTCTTTCTCACACACGTTTCAAATAAATATTGATTAATTCGATTAAAACGTTTTGTTCTCAGCAGTGTGTGGGAGTGTGTCATTGTCCTGGACAGAAATTGACTTAAAAAGTCGAATTTTTCTAATTCTCTACACGTTTATATGCCTCACAAAAAAATTAAGAAATATCTGCCGCATGTTGGCAAATAAAAACTAAAATGAAAGCAATTTAAACAAATACTTAATAATACTACGAGATAAATTAACAAGTAAATCCCCTTCGCCTCCCCATTATAACAAATAATTGAAACGGATATAAATGAAGTCAGAAGAACAATAGGAAAGCGGAGATCACATATTAATGAGGACCAAAAACTAATGTCATACACGTACGGCTACCATTTCTATTGTGTTGTCAAAATTATTTGCGAAAATAATTCTCTTCTTTTGTTTTTTATTTGTTTTTGACAAACTGGCAAAATTAAATGAATGAGTGACGAAAATAAATGAGTAAAACAGGTGGAGGATGGGAAGAAAAAATTAAACAAAGTCATATGTATGTGGCTGTGTTGTGGATGTACGACGAGTATGTATGTGACTGACTTACACAAATACTTGCAAATAAATTAAAAGAAACCAAATTAATCCTTAAAGATACAGATACTAAAACAAAGATAAACAACAATAACAGCAGAAAGTCAGGAAGCAGTGGCAGCTAAATGTCAAATAAAATAAACACAAGATATTTTGTCTTTCTCTGCCTGTCATTTATGTTTGAGGAAGAGAATTATGTTGCTGGAGTAAGCAGGAAACAGAAATTTTTGAGAAAAAAAATCAGAAATCTTAATAATGTTTGAAGATTTTACTGGTAGCAGATTCAAATATAAAATTAAAAAAGGTCCAGGGCATATAGGCTCGCGGAGAAATTGAAAACCTTCAAAGTTCTCATGCTATAAACACTTTGAAAGCAAAACGCAGCAAACACCGTAATCTCTCAAAAGTAGAATACATGTGTGTATATGGAAATGATTATTTTAAAGGCAACACAACAATAAGCAAATTGTGGTTGCAAAATTACTGTATCTGCTGCGTTGCGTTCATTGTGTTTGTAACATTGCTTTC
This sequence comes from Sarcophaga variegata, assembly GCA_932273835.1. Taxonomy (NCBI): domain Eukaryota; kingdom Metazoa; phylum Arthropoda; class Insecta; order Diptera; family Sarcophagidae; genus Sarcophaga; species Sarcophaga variegata. The sequence continues at coordinate 104,522,507 of OW026361.1, forward strand.
AGGCTTTTAAACATTCTCCGGCCGCCAAGAGACAGCTAATCATATTGTGCATGCTCTATCGTCTTCAATTCTTCACAATCTTCGCTGAAATCTATCCCAGATCGCAGTCAGCAAGCCGATGTCACAATGTCACATACGCAACCCAGTTACCAATCTTAAATTGAGCTTATTAAACCCCAGTAAAAAATTTGTTGTGTGTTCCTATGTTGGAAGTTACGCCAGTTCTCCGATCTAGAAATATACACAGCCTTGAAACCACATAATTAGTAGTTAGATTCGGTAATTACTTTCTCATCAGCCGAGAATAGACACGTTCAGAATATCAGAGTAGCAGATCAGGCACTGTTTAAATATCTCGATTCTCTAGCGCTACTTGGTAAACAGATAAGTTAGTTTGAGCCAGTTTAAGTCTGATTATACCCCCAAAAGACCAGGCAATAAAATATTCTAGATCCTACATACCCACTTAAATAGTTATTACAACCCTTCAGTCAGGATTATGACCTAGTTCTCACATCACTTATGTTGCGCATGTTAATTTTATACATGAGTGGCGGGATCTACAGTTTAAAGTCGACTTAGAACGACGGATTTTTGAACAACTTTTCATGGAAATTATCTTTTACTGTCAGAGCCTTTGCGAGACACGTGATGAGAGGAAGTCGCCGAAGAAATATTTTTTCGTACTTTTTCGTGTTATAATCCAACGCAGTACCTTCTAGACTAAGACGACTTCAAGATCCTATGCTGAAAATTCTTATTTAAAGCATTACAACAATCAAGATTGGCAAACATAATAACTGGTCACAGTATAAATACATTTAATCAACGCCTTATGTAGAGATGCCCAACTTTTACTACAAAACATTTGGTCAATTCACACAAGCCGTTGTATCATTGTATTCATTGTATTGTTGGAAGACTATACAACAGTGTATGCTTGTTGTTGATAATTTTTATGTAAAAATCCGATACACTTATACACATTTTTTCATATGTTTTTAAAAGTTGGTATCGTGCTATCAAATTGTGTGAATGAAAAAAATGTGTATATGTTTTCATATGTTTTTAATAAGTTGTGTTGGTTTCGTGCTATCAAATTGTGTGAATGAAAAAAATTATGAAGAAGAATACGGCATACCCAATACAGCATAGCATTGAGCGTTCACAAATATCCAAGTGTATTCAATACAACATACACGATACAAAGTCGTGTGAATTGGCCAATTATCAACTTTTCTTTTCCCTATTTTATCTGCCATCGCTGGAGATTGTCGTAGAAAGTGTACCACGATTTCGATGTCTGTCGCAAATGTGATGTGAGATTAAATTCTGTTTCGCTTGATAAAAATGTGAATCTCTTGGATCTCTACAGATTATTTAATAACTCTGAAGTATGTTAGCAAATCTTTAAATACATATTATCTTTTTTTTCCTTTGATTGATTCTTTAATCACTGTCCAATTACTCTGATGTTTCATTTAAAAAGGCATTTGAATTAAATTTTCAAAATGTGCAATTATTATATTTGGCCTTACCCTCTTACCTCTCTCCACTGCTTTAGAATTTTTCATAAATATTTACTTTAAATATTTTTTTTCTCTCTTTTTCCGTTTTTAATATTAAATTATCATAAAAACGTTATACACTCCATTGAAATGTTTATAAATATTTTACGCTGTCGTTTTTGTTCAACGATGTTTTATTAAAAAAAAAATAATAAAAAAATTTTCCTTAAAAAGTTCCCCAGGCATTTTAATAACATCAGAAATAAAAAAGAGAAAGGAACAAAAAATCAAAAAATCAATTACCAACCTGTACTTTAGGGGACTGGTTCCCATTTCCCATTTTTTCGGTCATACGATTACAGATAAGACTCCTATGTTCTGTCCCTGAGACTATTTTCCAATTTAGCGTCAAACAACAAGGCTCTTGTAGGTTTATCGATGGTATTCCGGAATTTACCGATGTTATTCTGGTAGTTAGTAGAAGTAGATAGAAGTCGCTGTGGTCTAGTATTAGACGTAAAACCAGGGTTCAAACCCCAGGCCAGACATCACAACAAAATACAAAAAAAAGTATTTTTAAGGTGATTTCCTCTCGGCAGATTTCTGGCAAAAACTCTGAGAGTAAATAAAAATTGCCATGAAAAAGTTTCTCAAAAATCTGTCATTCGGAGTCGACCTTAAACTGTAGATCCCACCACTCATGTATAAAATTAACACACAAAACATAAGCGGTGTGTTAAAACTAGGTCCATAATCCTGACTGAAGGGTTGTAATGACCAATTATTTATGTATTCTGGTAGTTGTATAAGCAGCACACCTCCTTCCGTGCATACATTACTGGCCAAAGTAAAGATTAGATTAGTAAAGATTGCGACATACGAGTATCTTCCCACACCTACCATGTTGTGAATGTTAATTTTATCCAATTGTTGGCGGGGCCATGCTGTTTAATGTCGACTCCAATCGATGCATTTTAGTTATTCTCAAAAGAATGTTGATAAGAATATGGAATGCGGCGACCATCACTCGGTATACTCGTCCTGGCCTAGTGGTCTAGATACTGCCGATTGTCTGTTATACGATTGCTAGTAACTAGTAATGTGTCTGCTATCAGTCTACCAGGAAACATTCTTTAATAGCTGCCAGCCATATCTACTTTTTTTTTCTTAAAACACTAACACAAACACACTTATATAGCCATTCTATAAAAAAGCAAACACATAACAAGGTTGATAAAAAGTGTACTAAACATCCGGTTTATCTACCATTACTATGCCTGACTTACGTACATTTCGTTAAATGTGTACGTGTCGCTAGGTATCGAACGTCGCCATTTTGCCTCAGGACATACATACATATTCATAGTCAGAGTTAAAGCAACACAAGTAATGAAAAAAAAGCAAAAAAAAGAATTTCAAATCAAATACAATAAAATGCAAAAAAAAATTATTTTTCATTTCGTTGAAACAAAAATATTTTGAATTTTGCTTTCTTTTATTAAAAAAAATATTCTGAGGGCGTATTTCTAGCAGTATTTGCCTGTGAATGAATGCACGAGGAAATTACTTTTCTCAAGGGCCTGTATAAGTTTTTAAATTCAAATTTAAATTTAAATTCTTTCTTGATATTCAATGGCGCTTAATGAAATTGTTTTATTAGCCTGAATGACTTTATTGACCAAAGTAAAGTGGAATTTGAATAGAAGGCGTAAGACTCCTTAGGAGTGATGTAAAGATTTTTAATTTTTATGAAGAAATTGTTTAAATAGTGATAAAGCGATCAAAAATTGCTTTTCAGTGGTGAGTTCCTAAATTAGTCGATCATAGAAAACACAATACAAATCCCTCTAAATCGATACACTTTGCCTAGCAACTAAAGATAATGTACTTCCTTCCTCCAAACAGTCAATATGAGGTCAAATCGTTATCGTTTCGGTTTAAATACAACAAACATTGTGGTGTCGTTAATAGACTGGCAGCTGAAATAATTAATAGTTGCAGAGTTTTAGAGCGTAATCTGATATGAGTCCAACAGACAGTTTTAGAAAGGATATATTCCACTCTTTTAATAGCACATGCGGTCTCATCTAATTGGTCTCAGTTTTCAGTAGAAGCCATAGACTATTCGGCTACGTCGATGACATTGATATTCTCTTTTAAGACAAGACGCACGATGGTGCTTTCTAATGGCAACAAGACCAAAGCACAGAAACGAGAGTACTTGCGTAAGTACATAGGTAAGATGTAGCTGTTGTTGGGGTTTTGACTTTGTTGTCGAGGACGAACCCTACTTCTTCCTTGTGCCATCAGATTTGACAATGACATACACACAGTTACTAAAGTATACATACGGTTAACAAATTTCAGAAATTTTTTTTAATCAATCCGTTTTCGTTGAAAATCTTTATAGTTTCCTCCATTTTAAGACGGTCTATTGCATTGGTTAAAAAATTTCCGAAATTTAACTGAATTGTGGCTCTGCACAGGCCCACAAAAGTATGCATCCGATTAAAAAATTTCACAAATTTCTAAACCAATGCAAAAGACCATCTGAAAATCGAAGAAAGATGTCAGACAATTATAAAGATTTTCAACGAAAACGGATTGGTTAAAAAATTTCTGAAATTTGTTAACCGTATGTATACTTTTGTGGCTGAGTGTACTTCCAGAAAATGATCTGCAACGATGCATTTGTGTTTACTTTCCCATAGAGTCGGACATTTCTACACCAGTCCTTCTTCCTCATTCCAAACAACTCTTAGAATGATCGTTGCATGGAAATCTCACACACTTCTACATATTTTCGATCATATACTTCAGTAATTATATCTTCAAGGAATTAAATTCTTGACCAGAATTATGAGAGCTCTTTGGTCTTTTCCTTTCTAGAATTTCTTCAGTGAAAACCCTAAAGCTGGAAAATGTAATTCATGTGGTCCTTGCGAAAGCCAACAGATTAAAAAAACTTACTACATCCTTAAAACAGTCCAAACCATGAGTATACAAATACCAAGGTACCTAAAACTAAGCCTTCATACAGAGTAATCACACTCACTTTGTAAGAAAGTTGGAAGTGGATGCGGAACACGCTAACTAACGGAGCTAAACGTATCAAGTGAGCGGTGAGCAAAGGGGCTTCAAGAGGCACTTTGTGAAAAGTCGAAGGTCTACCGTCGACTGAATAATAAAAATATGAAATCGGATGGGTAGGTAGACTACATTCATCACATACTTCGGGTAGGATCAGACTGCACCTAGAAAATGGACTTGCATGAAAAGCATCTCGAGATAGTAAAACAGTTCCTGAACAAAAAAATTCAAGACTCTTTTTAATTTCTGAACTAATTTAGCCAACAATTAATAGCCTAAACAGATGCCTAACTATCGAGAGAAATTTGTGAGCAAATTTGGCTCTCTTTACCTGTGAGCCATTATGTGGAGCTACAATAAGACACAGAAAGTTAAAACTTGTAAACTGGGAAGATAGTCCAGTTGCTGACTTACATACATAACATAATTGGTCATAACACTGATGCGATGTTAGGATTACGACTTAGCTTCTCACACAAATTATGTTACGTCTGTTATTCTTGAGGAATCTCAGAGTGGCTGCCTTCCAAAATGTTAGTTGCTTTGTGTTTGAACAAAATATCGTGTTTCATAATGCCGCCGTACAAAATGTTTACAATGTATTCTATTTCAAAACGTCGTCAATGTGTATTTTTAACGCACTCAAAAAGCAATCAGGCATCGGATTTATAGTTGATGCATTGTTTGGTTACTTTGCATATCTACATAGCTTATATACAGTAGTAGAACTGCATACAAACTTTGTATTGATACATTTTGGAAGGCAGCCAGTATTTTCCAAAAGTCGACTGAGAGGAAGTCGCCGTAAAAATGTTTTTCATATTTCGTTTTATTGGACTCATGTCTGATAAGCCAACACACTGCCTACTATAGCACGGTGACTTTAATTTCCAGACAATTGGCATAACTACGCTTCAGGCCCAACAGTACCGATAAGGGAATTACGGAAAAGCTATTTCTGCTTTGTCTGGCTTTTTAAGGGCCATTGTTGTCAGATCTACCACTTGAATAAAATTATCCTATTTGAGACCAAGGTCGGTTGGTTTCCTAAAAGTGACGCTGAGAGTTTAGAATGAGTTTTTTGTAAATGTTTTGTACTTGCAACATCATGGTTCTTCATCATGGTCCTTCCACATAAGTTGTGTTATATTAAACCGCACCTAATGGTTGCATTACTTAGGGCCATTATTACAACTTGCCGTTAACTAAAGGGAGGATTTTAAAGGGCAGATAAATCGTTTTTAGTTATTATGAGTACCCAATAAGATAGAAGCGATCGTTAAGCTAAATCGTTAAGCATCCTACCTTTAACATTTAAAGGTCACTTTATGTTTGAACTTGCCATATTATATATTATTTTCATTATAGCAACTTCAAATTTAAACAAAATGAGCATATTCAACAAAAAAACGAAGCCCGCCGTTGCCACTGCGTTAAAAAAAACTTGTATAATTGAGCAGTTTTATCGACATTGCTCCGGCACTGCCATATTTTTGAAAATTTTTATCTGTAAGTTGTAATAACGAAAATAAGTTAAAGGTAACTTTACAGTTCCCTTTAGCTAAAGGTACCTTTAACTAAACCCAAGTTTAACGGCAAGTTGTAATAATGGCCCTTAAAGATTTTATACTGGGGGTTAAATGCGTTAGACTTGGCATAATAAATCTGCTTTGGTCACAATATAACCTTGAATCGTAAGGAAATAGCTGAGATATCAGTCATTTCTGATTCTGCCCTTTTTAATGTATAAAAACGTAATACGCTTTGTGTTGTACGTACCTATTAATTTGAAGAATTGTAATAAAAACTTTAATAGCCAAATTAGTAGATTAAGTATCTTGTCAAACAAATTCAAAGAATTCTAAAAAAGTCTTCAACTGTTTTATTTCACACAATAAAACTTTTTGTTTTTATTTCCTTTGAAACAGTAGCCCTTTACTTTACTTTACTTTACTTTAAGAAAATCAATCTGTCAAGAGGCGACAAGCGTAACAAATTTGAAAACTCAAGAGACACTTTAATATGCCACTCCAAAAGTCATAGCAAGCAAGCAACACCAGCACCGAAGACCAAACAAAACCAAACATGCCATGTGTTTGCCACATATATGTATAGGGGCACTAACAAGCCAACTAAGCAGACAATTAAACAGTTTTAGTTTTGAACGATAATAGATAGAGGCCAGCCATGACATTCTTACAAGGAAACTGTATGGATAAGAGCATGTGTGTGCGTGTGTGTGTTAAGATTATACAATAAAATTAAAATAATTTTTTTTTGATGGGTTTTCTACGAAATCATTTAAAAATTAAAACCAATAAATCTTGTACAAGCAAAACGCTTTGAAGTGAAGTCAAGTGATGTGGCTGGTGAGTGTTAAAACTCACATACAAATTGAGAAGATTCCGCTTCAATTTAATTGTAATTGTTTATAAAGAATTCTGTGTTCTTCTTGTTTTTTTAATGTTTAATACGCCTAATGTTTAAACGTTTAACAATTAATAACGATGATAATGATGATCGTGAGCATTATCCCCCCAGTCAATTAAATTGAAAAAAACGAAACACACCACATAGACAGGAAATAGAGAAAAATCTTATCAAAACTGGTCTGTCAAAATAATTAAAATATGATTTCAATTGTAATTGTTACTCAAACGCTGTTGGTTTATGCGTATGATGTGTGGTGTGTGGTACGCGTACTTACAAATCTAACGAAATCATAACAAAAAAAAGGAAAAATCATTTATTTTCTGTTAAAAGAAAAAAGAGAATAACCAACGCAGATCATTTATTAAAAAACATTATGAAAAAAAGAAAAAACGATTTTCACCCGGGAAACTTTCGTGGACAGACAAATGGATAAACTAGCAGCATAGAGTTTAAAGCATTCAACCATACAGTTACGGACAAATAAATAGGGTCACTCAAAATTATTAAGAATAAAGCGGAAACAAACAAAAAATTAAAATGTAATTGTGTGTTTATTTATTTCATATTATTGCTATGTTTATATATCTTTACCATTTATACTAAAAACTGAAAATAATTTACTTATGAAAAAAAAAAATATAAATTTTGAAAATTTCATTGATTTTTAATGGACAAAAATATAGGGTCATTAACGAAAACGATTAAAAAAACAAACTAGATTTAAAATCTTGATTCTAAAGCTAATATTTTGTACTGTAACCTTTATTTCTAAGAACAGCTTTGCACCTTTTTGACATTGATTCCACCAAATCTTGACAAGTCTTATTTGGAATAGAATACCAAACGTATTTAATTTTCTCCCACAACTCCTCCTTATTTTTTGATTTTAGTGGTCCAATTTTTTTGTTTTACGATTTTCCATAAATTTTCTATCGGATTTAAGTCCGGAGATTGTGCTGGCCATTGCATTACGTTCAAACCGTTATCCAGAAACCACTTTTTCACAAGATACGAAGTGTGTTTCGGATCATTGTCCTGCTGGAATATCCATTTGACTGGCATTTCCCATTCGGAATACGGTATCATCACTTCGATTAATATGTGACAGTATAAGTTTTTGTCCATGTTTTCTTTAATCCAGTACAGTGGTCCCACGCCATGCCAGGAGAAACATCCCCAAACCATAATACTACATCATCTATGCTTAAAAGTTTTTGTTGTATAACGGGAAACAAAGTTCTTTATTTTTGGGACGTCCTACCCACGTTTTTCCATCACTACCAATTAAATTAATCTTACTTTCGTCCGACCATAACACGTTTCTCCATTTTTTTACATTTTTTTTAAATTTCGAAAATTTTATATGTAGTTATACTGACCCTATTTTTTTGTCCGTCACTGTATGTTGTAACAGCATTTCATTTCATTTCATTTCATTCATGCCTTTATGGCAGTTTGACTCAATGCAGCTTAGTTTTTGCTTTTCTGTAGCATCATGCCTCAAAGAATAAAATGAAAAAATACTCTCATGACTAATGATCTTTACCCAAACGTTACTTGAACGTAACGAGATTATGAAAATTCAATTAAATACTGCTCTTGATGCTACTGCTGCCGTTGTTGCTGCCAGTTGCTGTTACTTTAAGGATTTTGTAGCAGATTGTAAAAAGTTTGATTTGAAGCAGCATCAGTTTTAATACCAAAGATTTATGATGCATCACTTGGAAAATGTCATTTTAATAGTTTGTGACACAATTACGTTGTTTTTCTATTTATTTTTTGTTTTCAATTTCTTCTATCAGAAAATCAAAGTAAATTGTTAAAGAGCATATTTATTCAGCATGTTTAGATGAAATAAATAATTATGATGGTGTGGTCTTTTAATAAATTTTATATTAAATAGAAGCCATCAATCATATTGCGGCGTAAGTAGGCATTTAATAAGAAATTTATGTTTAAATAGAAGTTTTTTAGAAAAATCTCAACCTCCTTAACTTTGCAATCAAACCAAATCTATTCTATGGAGTCATGTTTTGGTGACAGACTTTGCAGAAGAAAAATCAATATCTATGTCAGTAGGGTAGATATCAGGTGCTCGCAGACCTACAAATATTCGTACATATATCCTTCAGTCAGGATTGTGACCTATCTTCTCACACTCCTTATGTTGTATGCATATTTTTATACATTAGTGGCGGGACTTATATCGGGTCCGCCATCTAACGTTTTTTTTCAACTAGTCCTTATTTCGTGAATGGTAACACTTAGCTCATGTCTGATTTGACAGATAATTAGTTGTATCCTTCCGCTGAACGAATATGGACATTCCAATGCGTTTTCGCTTCGCTAACTCGGCCTGCGATCGACTTAGAGAAGATGCCGATTTTGGCAAAAAAAATCATCTTTATCGCGCCATGTTGAACGAATTTTTGTTAACAAAAATTGAAGAGGAGGATATTGGCAACATATGGTTTCAACAGGACGGCGCTACGTGCCAGACAGCCGAAGCTACACTCGATGTTTTGTGCCCTGTTTTTGAAGATCGCATTATCAGCCGCAGAGCTGATGTCGTTTGGCCACCTCGGAGCTGCGATTTGACACCGTTGGACTATTATTTGTGGGGTGCCGTCAAAGACAAGTGTTACGCCGACAAGCCAGAGACAATTGACGCTTTAAAGGACAATATTCGTGAAGCCATTGGTGAAATACAGCTGCACACAATCGATAATGTGCTTAAAAATTGGACCGATCGTGTAGGCTACTGCATGGCCAGCCGAGGCAGCCATTTTAAGCCATTAGTAACTGGAAGTATTGTACTTTCAAATAAAAAAAGAAATTTGAGAAAATATTCACTAGTTTTTTTTAAAGCATTTAAAAAAAAAGTTATTTGGCGGACCCAACATAAACTGTAGGTCCCGCCACTCATGTATAAAATTAACACTCACAACATCAGTGGTGTGAGAAGCTAGGTCATAATCCTGACTAAAGGGTTGTAATGACCAATTATGTATGTATGTAATACCAGAGACCTGGAAAGACTTAATTTTTATGGACAATCCTATATTTTTTGAGAAAAATTTTACAGAAAAATTCTTAATTCCTTAATTCCTGCTGGAAGCCTAATAAAAGCTCATTTTATTAGATGTAGGGTTGCATCATCATATTTGGCTACATTTGAAGACAATCAAGCCGTAGCTCAGAGAAAAATAGGAATTTTAACCGTTTGACTGCTACGCGGCGCAAAAGCGCTGCGTTCTTTTGTTACGAAAATTGAATTTGCGCTGAGAATTTCAGTGTAAAAATTTAGTCAAAAAGCAAAAATAAAATTAAAAGACGAGATATAGGGTCTTCTATTTATACATAGGTTATTAGAATTTTGTAAATTTTTATTATAACAATTAATTGTAGTTTTCGAGCAGTTTTCTTTCGAACGTTCTCACCAGATTCGCTTAGCAGTCAAACGGTTAATGACCATTAAGTTGTAGGCTGATAAATATTACGCATTTAAAAAAAATTAGCTGTACGATTTTCTCTGACCGAGTACTGCTGCTATAATTTTTTTTAAAGCTATAATAAATTTTACTGAAGTATTTTAAAAAACCTTTTTTTTTACAATAAAATTTCAGACTCATTAAACTTTAAAGAACCCCACATAATTTATTTTTATTATGCTAATTTAAATATAATATGCCCTCGTACGCTTTTCACTGGCGTGTTTATACGGCATAGAAATTTATAATTTATTAATCCTGCCATTTAATGTTAGAAAATGTTTTTGGAAAATTTTAATGAATTTATTACGGCCAATAATTAAAACCATTTTCTCTTGTTTTTTTTTTTTTTTTTTGTTTGATTCTCTAAGAGACATTTAGAAGCCATGAATATTTTCTGTTTTTTTGTTTGATATTCTGGATATTAAAATGACATAAATTTGTTTGAAATCACTCAAATGGAATTTTTATAGAGATTTTCTTTTTCTTCTTTTTCTCCTTCAAAAAAGTTGTCTATTTTATGACCAGAATAAATTCTAACTTTTCACTTTTTAAGGCACAAAGAAACAATTCAATTCTCTTTTTGTCTCGCATTGCCAATGACAAACGATAATTACCATTTGAATACTTTTGTTTTTCTCTTTTTTATTGTTGTTTTAAAATTGAAAAATAATGAAAATGGAAAATAATAATTTTAATGTTCACAAATGCTTCGTAATACTCATTAAAATATGAGTTTAATTGTGATTTTTGGTTTTTTTTTTGTTCAACATTTTCTATAAATTTATGTTCGTTTCTTTCGTGCTCTTTTTTTTCCTTATCTGACCAGTAGTAGCATTATGTATCCATAAATTTGTTTTGTTAAGTAGTAAAGCAGAATAATAACAAAAATAACAAATAATCAGTTTATAATAGTTGTTGTTACATTTATTTCTATGCATTATTGTGTTTTGGAACTTCAAGAAAAAAAAAAAGAAAAATGGAAAAAATAGAAGAAAAATAAGTCATGGACTTATGACCAATAGAATGCACAAAAAATTATTTCAACAGCAACTTAAATGCAGTTTTTTTACTGTATGGGAATAACCCAATAAACATTTTTAGAGGAAAACTATAGTAGAACTTGACTAGAAATTGTCTGAATTTTTATAAAAATTAAGTTAAGGAAGATTTATAAGGTCATGCATCGCCCAAAAATATCGAAAAGTAAGAATTTATCGCAGACTGCTAAAAAAAATTCGTAAAGTTTTCAGAGAAGATGCTATTGTTGCTGATGTAAAGGGTCCGCCAAATAACTTTTTTTTTGAAAATGCTTAAAAAAAATACTGAATATTTTCTTAAATTTATTTTTTTATTTGAAAGTACAATCCTTCCGCTTAATAATGGAAAATAATTTCATTCAAATGGCTGCCTAGGCTGGCCATGCAGTAGCCTACACGATCGGTCCAATTTTAAGCACATTATCGATTGTGTGCAGCTGTATTTCACCAATGGCGTCACGCATATTGTCCTTTAAAGCGTCAATTGTCTCTGGCTTGTCGGCGTAACACTTATCTTTGACGGCCCAAATGGCCCAATTATGCCTCTGGACCAAAATCCGCACCAAACAGTGACTCGTTTTGGGTGCGTCGGCTTTTTAATGTATGCGTGCGGGTTTTCTGTGCCCCAAATGCGACAATTTTGCTTGTTTACATACCCGCCAAGATCAAAATGAGCTTCATCTGAAAAGATGATTTTTTTTTGCCAAAATCGGCATCTGCTGGTGTGCTCTGCATGGCCAGCCGAGGCAGCCATTTTCAAAAAAATAGTTATTTTGCGGACCCTTTAATTGAAAGTGGTTTTGCTCATGTTGTGTCTGACAATGTTCGATACAACACTCTGTTCGCCAAATCATAAAAAGCCAATAAAATTAATGAGAAAATTGAAGACGATCGGCATATAAACAGCAAGCACGTCGCTGCAACTATATTTGAGTGCCACACAAACAGTAAACGATTTAATGGAACGAATTTGCATTCCTGATTAAAGGATAAAATCGGAACAAAATCAAACCATTTCTGAAGCGAATGTTTTTAGTCGGTGATGATTGGAATACGCACAACAGTAGTATGTAAACCAATCATGGAGACAGAGCCAGGATTAACACTAAAATTGTGTGACACTGTGTGTCTGTTCGTTTTGAGAAGGAACTGTTCATTGTAAGCCTCTTGAATCTGGTCAATCGATTGATTTTGATTTTATCTGCCAACGATTAAGAATATTGATGAGATGTTGTACACATCTTTGTTAAGGCTGGGCTAACATCCATCATATGCAGAACTCTGTTAATGCTGAAATTTGAAATTCTGTAGAGGCCTGCTAAAAGCTATTGGATCAGTTTGCTTTTGGCTTACTTCGATAAAAATATTTCTTTCCGTAGTTGACAACAATCTTCTGGCAAAAGCTCTGCTATAAAAAAACATTACAATTCTGGCGATCGATATTAAATTGTAATTTAAGAAGTAATTCTTATTAACCCATTCGCTGCCAAGGACATGTCTTTGACATGGTATCCCGCACTGCCAAGACGAGTATACTCGTCCTATTTTAAATATATTATTACATGCAGGCCTTTGAATTAGCAATTTTTTTGTCACAAACATAATACAAATATGTAAAAAACTTGAAAAATACTACAAAAAAATTTTTTTACAAAAATAATACTTTATTTCTTATAGAGAATGATTTTTCACGCAAACTTTCATCGTGTATTTAAAACAAAATTTTATAGCAGCTAAATCACTTACGATACCTTATCTTCATGATAGGATTTATAACAAAGTCCAATACTACAATAATAATACAATAACACTCAAAATATAAATGGCAATGGGAATGACTTCATATAATTTAGGCTTGGCAGCGAATGGGTTAACTGAGTGTAACAAACATAAGTGATAATGAGTTAGCAGACCTACTCTGACACGTCCGAGCACAATGTACATTTTTTAATTTCATGCCCTATGACTTGCCGCCGTAATCTAGTAGGTAGCGTGTTGACTTATTAGACTTAAGGCCACGGATCAATCCCCAGGTCTGACATCTCCTACAAAAGGAAACGATTCAGCATCTTCCTCTAAGTAGATTTCTGGCAAAAACTCTGAGAGTTAATAAAAGTTGCCATTAAAAAAGTTTCTCAAAAATCTGTTGTGCAGAGTTTACTTTAAACTGTAGGTCTAGCTGCATATGTATAAAACACAACATATGTAAAAAGGTGTAAGAAGCTAGATTGTACTTCTGATTGAAGGGTTGTAATGATCAATTATGGATGTATGGTCTCTGACGCCGTAGCTTGGGGCAATTATAAGAGAAGAAATGGAGTCCTACAACATAGTGGAGATAGTACTTAAAACTACAAAAATGGGAGTACGTAGTCCGTAATGTCAGAACGATAAATTATTAGTTAAGAGTAGAGTATTCCTGATATAAGGCTTCAGAAACGGACTAGGTCTGTCGCACCTTAAAATGTTATAACGTAGCAGTTTCGTAGGGATTAACGATTAAGTAGGCAGTGGTTTTAGTTAATAAGACTTTGATATATTCTCTGGAATCTGGGACCTATTGGAGGTTTTCATCTCCTTAACAAAGGAAAAAAAGTTGTAATGGTTTGTAGTCACATGTCCAATTTAGTTTAACTCTTAACAAAAAAATACTTACTGGGTTAAGTTCTTATTTATAATTTCAAGTCTAGTCACTCACTCACTTATGTTTGTTCAAAACAAATCTGGTTTTTGTTGTATTTTTTATTTTTTAAAAACTCAAAAGACTACACAGAATAAATCTCAAAAACTGCAAATCTTTTTTTATGTTGGTGTTAAATGTTTAAACAATAAAAACAAGAACAACAACAACAAAAGCAAAAAAAATGAACAAAATTCTGTAATTAGCTAAAATGTCACGTACTTTAGTTGTTAGAATTTTTATTTTATTTTCATGTTCATCTGGTTTGGTTTCTACTCAAGTGTGTGTTTTTTTTATTTATTTTACTTGTGGCTCATGCCTTATAAATATGCGATTATTTTTATATTTATTTATAACGTGTACTTTCAATATTTTTTAAAATACTTAAAAATAAATTTTTTCTTCTTCTTTCTTTGCAGGTATTTAAAAATTTACGACTTTCTTGGCGCATAATTTTTGAAGACAAAACTAATAAGAGAAGTAGTAAATTATTCTAAAGAGGAATTTTTTTTATTTATTATTGGTTATTTTTATAATATAATTTATTTACAATAATACAAATTTATTTATGCGGCTTAAAAACAATATTTTGCTTTTTAAGCATCAAGTTTGCTTAACTAATTTCGATATAGTCTCTTGGATTTCTTCACATTTCCACTCATGCTTGTTTATTTCCGGGTTTATTTACACTCGCTAACATAGTCTTTGATATTATTTTAGGCCAGCGTTTCTGTCTAGAGAATTTTTTGTTCTTAAGGCTATTGTACTTAAAAGATGGTTTGGTTAGACCAAACTGGCAGTTGCCTGAATGGGTACAGCTTACTTAGGTCCTGTTATAACACCGATATTACCTTTTCCGTCATATTATTATAGCTCCTGGTATGGCATCTCCCAACCATAATGAGGGTCTTATGATTGTGTGACCTGCTATGAGGTTCCTCAGATTCAATCTTGATAAATTCAATGCAAATTTCGCTCTGCATGTATGTCGGACCCCAGATGTGTTTGGTGTCATCATTATCCCATCTTACCTTTGCCAATGGATGGAGTTTTTGTGAGACCATTGAATTGGCTTTCATTTGAATTTTCCATGCTATTAGCCTTGCTATCAATCGGTGTCCCTGAATTCAGGAACCCAAATGAATGTACGCGTTGAATGTTGCGTTGTCTAATTCCGAGATTCCCTGCATTCTAGGGTTATCTTAGATTTCATGCACACAGCACTAAATGGGGGTAACCGCCGAATGTCTCGCTATCTTCTTGAGAGACACTCGGCATTCTTGGATTATCTTAGATGTGGTGTACACACCTTTCCTAGAGGCTTAATGGCCGCTTTAATATCGGAAAATATGCGTATATCATACATACATAATTCGTTATTACAGCCCTTCAGTTTCTCACACCACTTATGTTGTGTGTGTTAATTTTTATACATGAGTGGCGGGACCTACAGTTTAAAGTCGAGTCCGAACGACAGATTTTTTGAGAAACTTTTCATGGCAATTTTATTTTACTCTCAGAGTTTTTGTCAGAAATCTGCTGAGAGGAAGTCGCCGAAGAAATACTTTTTGTATTTTGTTTTGATGTCTAGCCCGGGGTTTGAAACCCAGCTTTACGTCTAATAAGTGAACACACTACCTACTAGACTACGGCGATTCCATATGAGTACATCACCATAAGATGTACTGCGATACCGAATTCGCGCAGCTATTCAATTTTAATAGACTTATGAAGAAAACGATTATGAAGGATATTAAAATGTTTTTTAAATTAATCGGAATCGTTCCAATAGAGTCACACGTTTCGTTATTCTGATTATTCATTCTCTTTATCACAGTCTTTAGTGTGATATTCACGACTCAAATATTTATTCACTTTAATAACACAGAAAAGTACACACAGTTTGCTTATAAGAAAGGCTTGAGAAAAGCCTTCGTCTCCCTACCAGACATCAGCAATGAGTATTCAAAAAGATGAGTAGATTCGAATCATACTCATAATTTCATATTTATTTTATTATCACACTCATACTACTCATATTCAAAATTTGAAGTACTCATCGTACTCATACTTGATATACACATGATGTTGTTGATTTCAACTCTCTCAACTTATACAAGAATCACAAAATAATTATGATGCGCGTACGAACACTACAATACTCACTAGAAGGTTCTGTATTTGCTTTGCTTACTGTCTTAGTATTTTTCTTCTTTTTTTATAAATGCAACAACAACTAAGACTGTAAATTTTGATGAATGAGTCGAATCACTCGAATCATTTATGAGTATTATAAGTACTTTTCTAAATTTATCAATCTGAATGAGTACGAGTATGAATCAAACATACATATTTCCAACGTTATGAGTTTGATGTCAACGTTGTACTCATACTCATTGCAACCTGTACTTATAAATCAATGTTGCAGGGAGTACGAATGAATCAGAGTAGTTGAACTTCAATACTGTTGACTCACTCATACTCGAAATTTCGTGAGTACTTCTGAGTAGCGAAAAAACGGTTCATTGCTGATGTCTGCTCTCTATATCCTCCTCTTGGCGTGTATTCCCTTCCTAGTATTTGTACGTACGTCACGGAAATGTTTTGGCACACAGCTTCAGCGGTATGGAAGCTCGCTTAGAAATTTCTATGAGTTATTACGTGACTTGGAAACTAACAAAGAGTTACCCTGTTACTCGTGTTTAGATGGTTCGATATGCTTAGAAAGTTTCATACACTCTTCGAGTTAACTCCCTTTGAACCGAGCGCTTGAATGGCTGCCTGATTGCCTGATGGTATTGCCTCAGTTTCCACCTCCTATCAAAGTTGAAATGAGTATACCTTTCTGTGGAGTAAATTCCCTCTTGAAATATATACGGGTGTCTACTCACCAATTCCACATATTTCACTTTGAGACTGAACGCTACTGCTCTTGTTTCGCCATGGTGCGATAGGAGCGGGATTGTTCATTAGAAAGGCTAAGAATACTATACAATCACTTCAAATGGTTGAACATATTTTAAGGCTTTTGAACAAAACGTCAATGCGTTGTAATTAAAACTATTCAAAGAGGCTGCGATAAAAACTATCATCGTGTCACCAATTAAAAATTTCTCTCAATATTGTTTTCATAAAAGAAAAAAAATCACACACAATGAATCAGAATCTTTTGTGTTTAACAATCGATACTGAATAGTGCGAAAACAATGTGTCACTAACAATATCACTGACACTGTTTTTTATTTTTTTACGACATACAGACACCAGACACTATGGGCCTGTATTATAAGAAATACAAAAAAGGAAATAAAAAATAAGAGAACAAAAGCTAAAGCAATTAGCGGTTGGTGATAAAAGTTAACAAAAAAAAATATAAAGAAACGAAAAACCATGTATATTTTGCCATTTAAAACGTTACTAAAAATACATGTAAAAAAAAACAAAGAAAACAAATGAAATGTCCAACCGGAAACCTTTTGAAAGGAAATAAAAGCTTCAGAGTAAAACACTCTCAATAGTGATGCTGATGATGTTGATGCTAAGCTGCTGATGCTGATTGTGACGACAATGATGATGATGTTGATGTTTTTTATATGGTTTTGTAAAGGTATTCATAAAACTTGGTGGGAAAAATTGATAAAAATCAGTTGTAGCCATACACCGTAGAGGGGAAGCCATGGAGGTACATAGTGTTAAAAGTCCTTTTTATTTTAAAAACAAAACAAAACAAAAGACTTCATAGTGTTAAGCATACAGCACACAGTGTAAATCCTTTTGTAATCACAGTTTTATTGGTTTAGACACTGTTTTTCTCTTCTTCTTGTTTTTATTTTTTATGCAGATTTCATTAGATTTGTATTCCATTTAGTTGGAGAGATTTTAAGAGCTTTATCATTTGACAAGGCCTTTCGTTTATGGTAGTTTCACTTCATAGTGTTGTGGTTAAATTTACAAAAAAAAAATATTTTTGTTATATCGCTGGGCTCAAAATCAAATTCATGTCAATTGCTTTAAAAAGAAAAAAAAAACTTGAAAATCTAAAAGAAAATCATTGTGTGATGATGTAAAATAAAGTGAATTGAAATGAAAATATAATAAAAGAATCAATTTTTTTCTCTTTTCTTTTCTGAGGAAAACGTTTCATTTACAGATTTTATTTTTGTAATTGATTGCCATGCAATTGATTGATGATGAATGGGGATTTTTCCATTTTTTTCCATTAAAAAAAAAAGAAACGAAAAATAAAAGTTATTTATACCACCGCACTCGATTTTATAAATAAATTTTGGGTCAATTTATTTTTATTAAAAAAAAATCTGTTTTTTCCATTCATTTTTTTGTTCACTGGCATATGACATGACAAATTGCTGATGGATAAAGCTGAAATGAAATCTAAAAACTAACGTTTATTTTCTAAATCCAGTGTATAAAACCAATCAATAGGTTTTTAAAAACAGGAAATTTAGTAACCAAATGGAAATTAATTTCTTTGCCTTTTTAGAGGCCTCAGCAATTTTTGGCATTTGAAAAGTCCATACATACAGTAGCGGAGAAAATTACTCTCGTAGTCTAAATATTAGAAAATTTATCTCAGCTTTATATGATAGGCTTTCACTTGGGTGTTCGCAAATTATCGCTACCATTTACTACAGGCTGGCTGATATATAATGCAACAAAGTAAAGCGCTATATTTTTTTTAATTGTTTTTAATTTTATTGTTCAAAAGCAAAAAATGTTGGAAATAACATCAAATTTTAGAATCAGTTTAGATTTGTTCGAATTGGCCACCTTTGGTACGAATTATGGCCTTCAAACGGCCGACAAAGCCATCACAGGCTACATGAAAGTGGCTCTGCGGTATTTTGGCCCATTCCCGGCGAAGCGCCGACTTGAGATGATCGACACTTTGGTATTTTTTAGTGAGAACCTTACTCTCCAAAATGCCCCAGGCGCAAAAGTCCAACGGATTGAGATCCGGAGATTTTGGTGGCCATTGTGCGGTAGAAATAAAGCGAGGAACCTCCTTTTTAAGTCATTCTTGGTTGACGCGTGCTGAGTGCGGTGGTGCTGAGTCCTGTTGGAATGTCCATGGTCTGCGGCCGAAATGTTTGTCTGCCCAGGGCTTCAATACTGTCTTTAAGACATTTTCCCGATAATATTTATTTTGACCCCACGGTTGATGAATACAAGCGTTGAGCGACCATCGGCCGTTACGGCGGCCCACACCATTACCATTGGCGGCGCTTGAGTTCTGGTTGGCAATCGCGGGTGTAAATTTTCAGCTGACCTCTTTGGCAAGTAAACACGATCATTTTGTTTGTTCACAAACTGCTCAATTTGCAATGGCTTCTCATCGGAGAAAACCAAATTCGGTAACTGGCCACTTTCGTGCAAGCGAAGTAACTCCTTGGCTCTTTCCAGTCTAACTTTTTTTGTCCATCGGTGAGCTCTTGAACTTTTTGGAACTTCAATGGCTTTAGTCCAGTTTTCAACATGTGTTGCATCCGTTCTCGCGATATGTTCAGCTCACGAGCAATTTTTCTACCACTGCGGCGTGGATTTCGATCAAATCTGGCCTTCACCTTTCGGATTTATTTCTGGTGTTGTTACCGTTTTTTTCGTCCACTTTTTTGAAGCGATGCTACTCTGCCAGCTTTTGTAAGCTTGTAAATAATAAAATGAACTGTCACTGGAATAAATCTGTCAGCTGTCAGACGAGCGTTTTACAAATGATAACAACCTGAAGTTGGTTGAAATACATATCAGCCACCCTGTACAGGCCTACATTCTAACGCTTAATACTTAAGGAACATACTCTCAGACGACGTCTAAATAACAACAATCGCGTTGAATTTTAAATAAAAGAACACAAAGCCTCATATATGACACATACATACATACATAATTGGTCATTACAACCCTTCAGTCAGGATTACGACCTAGTTTCTCACACCACTTATGTTGTGTGTGTTAATTTTATACATGTGTGGTGGGACCTACAGTTTAAAGTCGACTCCGAACGGCAGATTTTTGAGAAACTTTTCATGGCAATTTTATTTACTCTCAGAGTTTACTTTGCCAGAAATCTGCTGAGAGGAAGTCGCCGAAGAAATACTTTTTGTATTTTGTTTTGATGTCTGGCCTCGAGCTCGAACCCTGGCTTTTGACGTCTAATAAGCCAACACACTACCTACTAGACTACGGCGAATTCTCCTCGTATATATGACAACAATACAAAAATTCGGCGTATGTCACAGTAATGAGACTGAATTTTATTCACATACAGTGGACAGCAAAAGTCTTAGTACGGCAATATATTTTAGCCAAAAGTTTGTATAAAAATTTATAGTTTATATATTTATTTTATTAATTTACTTCTGTTTTATTATAAAACAAACAATTTTTTAATGTTTTTCATAAAACAAGAGAAAAATAAGGAAAAGTTTCAGATGACCCCATAGGTACCCCCAAGGAGAACCCTGAGTAAATTTAAAATTCAAAGGCTTAATATAGGAAAATGTTATCCTTTGTATTTAGTAGAATATCCCTTAAGTCCTAGCACTCCATTTAACGCATTTGGAATTGAATGTACAAGTTTTGTTTAAAGTTTTCTGGTGGCACCATGAGGAAGTTTTTCGGTTGACTTTTGTTTGATGTTTAGCGATTACGTAATCGTTCTTTCAAATGATCTAAATACTCTCTTGAAGTCATATCGGGAGGAGTATTAACCCTGTGGGGACTTTTTTGTCAAAAATATATTGACGTACTAAGACTGTGTTTGTGGTTACCCATTATTATTGCGTAAATAATTTTTCTTTTTTTTATATATTATTCGCCCTAAAACTACGCTTCAATATTTATAAGACAAAAACTATATTTTCAATAATTTATGATTATACGCCTCATTAACTGAATCATAATAAAAAATATTTTAAAAAATTATTTCCCTCCTCAGTTCCTTTCTTTTTATTGCTTTTAAGAAACGGTATACCTTCTAAGAAAACCTCCCTCTTTAAAGTGTTAATAAGACACTTAAAATAGGAGCGCATTTGAATCAAGATAGGGGGAATAGCTAAGAATGAATGCTGCTAACAAGACCAGACGTTTCATAATTTTCTTACTAATTATGTGAAACAATATTCTGTGTGTAGGAAATGAGAAATTTGTGGATTGCAACCCCTATTTCCTTTTAGAATACAGCAGCACACCTTAAAACGACACACAATGATCAATACCACAGGGGATTAGTAGGCATTTAAAGTGATGCATATGCTATAGTAAGGGCGCCTGTTAAGTGTCGAATGCTATTGTAAGCGATTATCTTCATCCTGCAATATAATTCAATTCAAATGCGTACATAGTTCATAATGTTCTGTATCCATAAAAGGGACAGATGGTTTGCCTGATTTGAAACGTAATAATTTCTATCGTTTATGGTTCCATAAAAAAGATGATTTTATTGTAAAGCACTGCAGTCTAGCAACCCTCTATTGTAGTTTTATTTTCTCTTTTTGGAACTATCAAGACCCCTTAAAGAATTTTATTTTATTTGAAAACACATTCAGAAATAAAGGATGACTGATGTTTCACATCATAAACCACTGCTTGTGTTCAATGGCAGTGCACTGCACTACACTCACCCCTCGAATTTATTGATTTAAACAGCTTAAAACCTTATCCCTTTTCTTTCCCAAATTGTCTAACAAACAACAGCAACTACTGATCCAAACTGTGTTAAGCACTACAGCTCCTTTATTGCCATAATTTCCATTATTTATACTTTTTTGTCCTTTGTATGTGCATAACAGCCTGTAAACCTGTATCGACAGTAGTGGTGGTGGTGATGGTGGTGCTTCGTTTATTTCCCAATAAAAATTCATAAAAATTCTCAAGGATTATAATGCAGAAATGCGATTAAAGCTTTTGTTGCAGCGATTGTTCATTTTATGGTTTCATAAATTCGTTATATTTGTTGCGCAAAATAAAATTCAGTTTATCAATAATAAATCCAAACGAATAATTAAGATTTTAAAATGTTTTCATTTTTCAAAAATGTTGAGTTTGAGGTTAAAGTTCAAATATAAGGGATTAAAGACAAACTGCGTTTTATTCAAAATAAATTCAATGATTAAGTGAACAAGGGATTGTGCTAAAAACAAAAAACTATGCACTGAGGCTTATTGTGTGTCCCATACAGCCTGTTTTGAGGTCTGGAAGGGACAAATTTCCCCTGGAATCTGATTTGAGATTACTATTGAAATGGTCGTTAGTCGCCGTAGTCTAGGTAATGTGTCGACTCAATATAGTTAGGCCGCGGTTAAAATCCCAGGTCAGACATAAAAGCGGAAATATTTAATATTTCTTCGGTGTCTTTCTCTCGGCAGATTTCTGGCTAAAACTCTGAGAGTAAATAAAATTGCCATGAAGGGTTTCTCAAAAACCTGTCGTTCGGAGTCGACTTTAAACTGTAGGTCCTGCACACAATATAGGTGGTGTGAGAAACTAGGTCTTAATCCTGTCTGAAGGGTTCTAATGACCATTTATGTATGTATATACAGTCACACAGATAATTATACGTACCCCCCCATAAAAATCATTTTTTTTAAAAGTAATAAAACTTCTAATCTAAAATTTCTTTACATTAGCGTCTGTAACGACACATATACTTAAATAAAGAAAAAGGATTCCCAAAATCTATGAATTTGTGACTGCAGTTTGCTTAAAACCAATATGGCCACAGAAAATTATACGTACGACGTATATTTCGTATAAAATTTCTCTAAGGGTAACCCGGTAAATAAAGGGTATTGTGGATAAAAATCCTAGGACTACAGCCGTAGAAATACGAAATACCTCGGAAAGTGATCACAATGTTATTGTGCATTCCGAAACAGTTCGAAGTGTTTTGAGAAAGAGCGGGTTCCGCAGCCGAGTGCCGAGAAAAAAGCCACGATTTGAATTTGCCCAATAATATATGGACAAGTCAACTGATTTTTGGGCGAATGTAATATTTAGTGATGAGAACAAATATAATTTGTTCGGCTGTGATGGAAAACAAAAAATTTGGCGCAAAAATAGTCGACTTGTCCATGTATTATCATTTGTAAAAAATGATTTTTAGGGGGGGTACGTATAATTATCTGTGTGACTGTATGTATGTATGCACTGGAATTGGCAACAACGATTATTGCTGTGCAATTTTATGTCAGAGTAAATCGAGTGGAGGTACGTGTCTATGTGCTGACGGTAAAGCGGCCAATAGATCTATAGACAGTGTGTACAGTACATCTAAAAGTGTTTCTCTGGAAAAGATAGCGACTTGTATACGCGGAGGTATTAAAACTAGCATCATAAATAACGAACTTGCTGATAGTTTGAAATAGTCCTCATACGTGTAAGAAGTAAGAAAATGATCAAACGCAAACTCTTTTCATTTCCAAAGGGGATGACATCCAGCCCGCTTTGGATGTAAACCGAACAAAATTTGAATCAAATCAAATTCGAATCCAACTTAAGAAGGCCATTGGCTCCTCAGTACATGTGCACGGAGGCTGCGAATATCTTACAACGGTTTCTGGAGAAGATGTAAGGACGAAGACTAATTATTCTTTGCCACCCAGTATTAATTGAAAGAACCTATCATACAATTTATTTCTTTATAAAACCGTAGGAAAGATTGAGGAAGGAGTAACAGGTACATACATATATGTGGAACTACGTTTAATCGTGAGCTATGCTTTCTAGTGCTTTAGTCAATTTAGCCTAAACTTAACCAATGACATATAGAATTAGGCAATATGGCTGTAATGGTTATAGTGATTGCCTGCAAACCCATAATCCAAACTCAAATCCAAGAAAAGCCAATCAAACTCTGATCATTTTTTTTACATTTTAAAAATTAAACGGCTTCAATTCTCTCAATTACGAAAAAGCGGTAAGCAGCACCAGCTCATGCGAAAGAGTAGGATTTAATGAGTTTAGTTACTTACCGCTTGATCTAATAAGTCCATAACATTTTCTAATGAGGTAACTTTAAACTGTAGCTCTCGCCACTCATGTCCAAAAATAACACACACAACAGAAGTGGTGTGAGAGGTTAGGTTGTAGTCCTGACTAAAGGGTTGTAACGACCAAGTATGTATGTAATAGGTCTTTGAAGACCTACCAACTTCATTTGCTCCACATGACCCCTATTGGGTAAAATAGGCTGAGGATATTTAATTCATACAATTCAGTATATTCGCGTATCAAAGATTATATTGTGCGTTAGAATAGCAAGATAAGTCGCCTAGCAATGAACGCAAAGCCAAATGCCCATGCGTTACGAGCGGAGATTGTTAAGGCGACTATATTGTCAGTGAACGCAACCAGAAATGTGGCATTGTGCTTTCATTCGAGATAGTGGTTAGCATGTGTCCTTAATGAAATAAAACTGTGTCTGGGGTATTCGGCGAAGAGAAAGCTGGACTAACACTCTTTTTGAGGTTCAAAAATTGGTGCCAAAAAATATTTATTTTTAAATACGTGTATAAAAGCTTCGAGTTATTTATTTAGTTCTCTAAACTGATTTTTTTATCTCTTTCCATTTAATATGCTCTCCACAGAATGTTTCATATTTTTGACATTTAAAGTTGAGTGTTTAAAATCACATGAAGTCTAGTAGTGAGGCCTCAGTTCAAACCTCAGGTCAGACATCAAAACGAAAATATGAAAAAGTATTTCGTCGGCGACTTTCTCTCAGCAGATTTCTGGTAAAAACTCTGAGAGTAAATAAGATTGCCATGAAGAGTTTCTCAAAAATCTGTCGTTCGGAGTCGACTTTAAATTGTAGATCCCGCCACTCATATATAAAATTTAACACATACAACATAAGTGGTGCGAGAAACTAGGTCTAAATCCCGACTGAAGGGTTGTAATGAACAATTATATTTTATATATGTACGTTTAAAATCATATTTAAGCTGATGTATTTGAAATAAATTTTTTAAAATCATATTTCCTACATCATGGTATTGTTTTCGTAAGAAACCTTTGCTTACAAAAATATTCTGTCCGCCCTTTTGTAGTGGTTTTGAAAGCATTTCTGTAATTAAAATTTCATCATTTCGCAGGATTACGATACCAATCCTTTCACCGATACGATACCAAACGTTCATAAATGTTTGAAAAGAAAAAGAAACATAAAATACATCTGTCCAGCAGATAAAATAAAAAATTGCACTTTCATTGCATTCAACCACAACTGGTTGCTGCTGATGAGACACATAATGGAAAGGAACTGAACCCCACCCTCATTGCTCATAATCATCTTCAAGAATTATTGGAAACATTTTTTGCTAAAAACGAATGCAAACAAACGAAATCATTTTGTGCCACATTACCACAGAGAGAGAGAGAAAAAATAAATGAAGAAATACACACAAAATCTGTAGGTAAACAAATGCAACACTGACAGTGAGCAGATGCAGATGCTGACAGTGATAAAGCATAATTACAATTCTGTTGCTTTCTTTGTTATTTCAGTCTTTGTCATCAATGTTTTTACTGTAAATGAGAAACTTTTTTTGTGCTTCTTGCATTATGTTGCACACACACCTAACTTATGATGTATGGTTGGTATGTATATGGATTGCATAAAAGATGAATGTACCATATCCACATATGTATTTAAAAAAAAGGTATACAGCACGTGCCTTGCGTCTTTCTCTCGGTGACAGAACCCAATTTCTTAAACGATTCTTATTTAAGTGTAGCCGCCTGGTGACAAAGAAACGTTTAAAGCGACAGCTAAAAAGGGGGTTATTTTAGCAAGATATTGGTATTTAAGGGAGAAGGGAATGTGTAAGCATTTGCACTAGAAAAATTATTAAAAAATGTTTTTTTTTTCATGGAACATTGAAAAGTAATTAAAATTAACGTCGCCATGCCATATTTTATTATATTTTTTCCCCGATTTCATAAATAATCTTTAACTAAACAGCCATCCATATAAAAAACACAACCAAAAGCATTTGTTTTAAAAAATTTTTTCCTTTTCAAAATCCCTCTCAGAATGAAGGAAAATCCAGAGCAACTAAATGTTGACAAAAATAAAAATTAAAAAAACTGCTGCATCTGTAGCCACATCCTTAATATCCTTAAATTGGTTTTTGTCTCACACCAATTGCTTTGTACATGCATACATGAGTATCAAATTTAATACGATAATTACAAAAAAATTTTTTTCCCCCTTTTCAATGCTTAATCCTTCAAAATCCAATGAAGGGACGACTTTACTCAACCAAAACAAAAAAAAAAAAAGAAAAAGCGAGACAAACCACACGAAAATAATGAATTTTTAACAAATTTTCTGTGAAAAGTTTGTGCGAATAAAAAAAAAACATTTCGACGGCATGTATGGTATATGGCTGGCTATCCACACGTGTAAAAGTTCTCAAAATATTTACAACGAATAAAAAAAATATTATGAGTCCATGTAAAATATGTAAATAATGTTTATGAGTGTGTAAACAATGACGAGGATATGAAAATATTTGGATTGTATCGTCACTAAAGAGCAGTTTATGAGTTTCATTTTTTTAATATGCATGGAATTAAAATAATGAAAAGACAAAGAAATTGTATTTGAAATATTGAAAGAAATGAGAAGCATTTACCATATTGCATTCATTAGTTAGTAGCCGTTGGAATATCATATGTACGTACATGCATAATTTTGATCATTTCAACTTCTAACCGGGATTATGACCTAGCTTCTCACAGCACTTATCTTTGTTGTGTTAATTTTACACATGAGTGCCCGATTTAAGGTCGACTCTGAACGCCAGTTTTTTGGGAAGCTTTTTCATGGCAATCTAATTTACTCTCAGAGTATTTGCCAGATATTTGCTGCGAGGAAGTCACTGGAGAAATATTTTTTCATATTTCCTTCTGCTGGAGATGTCTGGGGTTTATTTAATAGCGTCACGTCTCATAAGCGAACACACTATCTAATAAAGGGTCCGCCAAATAACTTTTTTTGAAAATGCTTTAAAATAAAAACTACTGAATATTTTCTCAAATTTCTTTCTTTATTTGAAAGTATAATCCTTCCGGTTAGTAATGGAAAATAATTTCATTCAAATGGCTGCCTCGGCTGGCCATGCAGTAGCCTACACCAGAAGATGCCGATTTTGGGAAAAAATCAACTTTTCAGATGAAGCTCATTTTGATCTTGGCGGGTATGTAAACAACAATTTTGCTTGTTGCATTTGGGGCACAGAACCCGCGCGCATACATTGAAAAGCCGACGCACCCAAAACGAGTCACTGTTTGGTGCGGATTTTGGTCCAGAGGCATAATTGGGCCATTTTTCTTCGAAAATGAGCAAGGAGTGGCCGTTACAGTCAATGGCGATCGCTATCGGGCCATGTTGAACGAATTTTTGTTCACAAAAATTGAAGAAGAGGATATTGGCAACATTTGGTTTCAACAGAACGGCGCTACGTGCCACACAGCCGAAGCTACACTCGATGTTTTGCGCCCTGTTTTTGAAGTGTTAGTGAATCTGAGTTTCTTGATATTCAGAACATGAAAATTCAATATTCCCTGGAACAGGGAATTCTTTCCATATATACCCTTAAACTTCTGTTGCAAAGACAATAAACACTGAATTATTTATTCCACAAAAGAAGAACAACAAAAACAAAAGATACTACCTACTCATGAATAAAATTAGCACGCGCAACATGAGTTGTGTGAGAAGCTAGGTCGTAATTCTGACGGTAAAGTTGAAATGATCAATTAAGTAAAAATTAAATAAGCATTGATGTTATTTACTCTAGAACATGTGTTATCGGGGACTTACTAGCCCCAGTGAACTTCCAGGATGAATTATTTGCAGAGCGAATGCAGTGTTTAATTTTCCTGACATTCGAAAAACATGACGAAAAATGGCTTGTCTTTAGGCATTTAATTGTCGTCAATAAATTTGCTTTCCAGACCATCACCTTATACAGCACCACCTACATACATATATACATACATAATTGGGCATTACAACCCTTCAGTCAGGATTACGACCTAGTCTCTCACACCACCTATGTTGTGTGTGTTAATCTTTATACTTGAGTGGCGGGACCTACAGTTTAAAGTCGACTCCGAACGACAGATTTTTGAGAAACTTTTCATGGCAATTTTATTTTACTCACAGAGTTTTAGCCAGAAATCTGCTGAGAGGAAGTCGCCGAAGAAATACTTTTTGTATTTTGTTTTGATATCTGGCCTGGGATTTGAACCCTGGCTTTTCGTCTAATAAGCCAACACACTACCTACTAGAGTACGGTGACTACAGCATCACCTATCACTATCTTATTCAACTCGCTCTTTATGTAAGCATTTGTATGCGGCTCTAAATGCTCTAATTGATCATAATTTTTATTCAAATTTGCATTCAAAATTGTCCAAATTGGTTTTAAGTAGAGCCATGTTTATGACAGATTGATACAGATATTGTGCAGTCGATAACTTACCTGGCTTAGACTGTAGCTTGAAAATGTACTTGGAATTGTTAAAGAAATCTGTACGTGCATGCATGATAGTTAGGATTCCTTTACGATCGTTGAAGGTATTCAGTTTTTTTGTTTTTATACTAGTGATAACTGCCATTACTTCTCAGTATTTTTGAGATAAGCATGGCTTTTAAGTGTAAAACGACTTGACTATTACTTCCATTATTTATGCCAAGTTTTGATTCACAATATCATTTTAAAAAATAATTTTTCTTAATTGACTTGAAGACAAAGTATCTTCGCTATTTTTACTCGCCTGGGTGGTCATTTAAATTTATGGCCACAAGAGATGACCTAGTCAATGTCTACATAGACATTAAAATAGAGGCCTTAACTCATAATGAAGCGCTTATTTTTACGACTTACAAGAGAAAGATCATTTAAAGAAAGTCTTGAATCTCACACATCCTTGGAGAACGAGAACAGCCCGTATTAATATTGCGATTTTTTTTTTGAGTTTACAGAATAGAATACAAAATTTTAATAAAAATTTATTACAATATAATTGTTGCCTCCTTGGAAATTACAAACATGCCACATTTTATTGTAATAATGTGGTGTTGCTGTTGTTGTTGTTGTTGTTTTATTTATCACCCAAAGCCAAAGCCAAAAGACGCCTTATGTTGCACAATCAGAAAGAAGACGTTGTTGTTTACAAATTATATTCTTTCTACAAAGTATTGGGCTTTGATGGTGTTGCATGCAGATACTTGTAGTGTAGAGAGATACAATAAATAAATAGATGCTGGTGTTAGTCATTTATTCAGTCAGTCAGTTAAGTCTCTCAGCTGGCTAGACACATTTTTCATAATAATAATGCTGCTACTCGGTAATGTTTTTTTGGCTTCTTCAAAAACAAATCCTTGGGTACATGTACATGAGAATATAATTTAGATTTCTAGTGATACTGTAACATTATTTAAATCAAAATAAATTCTTATAATAATGGCAACAACAGCAATAAAATGTTTCTTCTTTTAATATGGAACTCACACAGTGTGTGTAAGTTAGACTTGGTTGGATTCGATTAATTTTATTAGAGTCTAAATCATATGCATCTGCCTTGAAAGGGAGAGCACGGTAGACGGGAGAGTGAGTATGACTGCAACAATATTGTGGCAGTCATAATAAGACGTCACATTTGTTGCATGCAATGACATTGGCGTCATTTCCATTTTATGCCACATATATTTTAAATCTATTAAAAAGATTTCTATGCATGTGTGTGCGTGTGTTGCATGTAGGGGTTTTCTTTTTCTATTTCTTGAATTTTATCGTTCATGCTGAAGGCTATTAAATTAGCCCAACCTACCACAAGAGTTTCTTTTTCTTGTTTGCTGGCACTTTAATGTGGTTGTGGTTTTCGTATTTTTTTTCTTTTCTAAATTATTGCTTTACTTTGGTATCACAATTCTTTTATTTGATTTTTATTTTTTTTTCTTAGCTTATTTTGAATTTAATTTTGTTATTTAATTTAAAAAAATATAAACATAAAATTTTTTTTAAAAACTTTTGAAGTTTTTTGTGCGTTTTATAAGGCCTTATGGCCTACATAAGATAAAACAGAAAAGAAAGAAAATTTAATTTAAATTGAAAACTTTGTTTATAATTTTTTTAATTAGATTTATACAATTATTTAAGGATTTTAATACTTATCTTTTACTCTGCATGATGATCACAATAATAACAAATTTATCTCTGTTTATAACGTTGAATGCCAATATACATGCCGTGCTAAATGACATGCCAAATATTAGTTATGCAAACCATATTTCAATGAATTTATTTTGTTATACATTTGACCTCATTTGTAAATTGTAAATTTGATTATAAAATAATATCATATTAATACTTTTCGTTTTCACATTTAACCCTTAAAAGAGCATTATAAAATTTCATGCTCAAGGTTGAATATCAAATTAAAAAAGATTCACATTAAATTATCATCAAGTATTTGAAAAAATTTATTTTGGTTGTCTTAGGGTTAAACAATAATACAATAAAATATTGTTTAATATTAACACTTGCACTTTAGATGTAACAAGATAAAGTCATATTAAATTACCATACCATACAACAAACATACAAGTGTCAACAATTAAAATTTAATTAAAAACAATTTAAAATTTATAATTTATTTGCTAAACAAATGCCATTATTAGTAAATATTTGGATTTAAATATTTTATTTACAAAAACATTGCAATAATAAATGATATTCTTGTTCAATAAGGTTGGCATATAAAGATGATTAAAAATTAAGTAAATTTTCCTTATATTTGAATAGAGCTTTATTATACAAAATATCGATGGCTTAATATGAAAAAGGCCTAACTCGATTTTTTGTTACTTTACAGGAGAAGGAAAAAACTTAATAAAATTCGTAAAATTTTAGATACAACAAAAATGTTAATACAATTGTTAATAAGAAACAGCACCACATTTAATCTCTCATTTAAAAAATTTTTAATTTTTTTGTGCATCTGACATTTGTCTACCAGAATAAACAAAAAACCTTATTTTGAAAAAAATTCAGTTAGGCCTTTTTCATATTAAGCCATCGATATGTACTTATATATATATAAGTACATATATACTTTTGGCTTTTCTGACACACTACACCAAATGTGTTCTGCAGTAGTAAGTAATCACTCCACAGAGTTTGAGTCGCCGTGGTCTAGTAGGTAGTGTGTTCGCTTATTAGACGTGAGGCCTCGGTTCAAACCCCAGGCCAGGCATATCTAACTAAACGAAATTTGAAAAAATATTTCTTCGGCCTCTTCCTCTCAGCAGATTTCTGGCAAACACTCTGAGAATAAATAAAAGTTGCCATGAAAACGTTTCTCAAAAAATCTGCCATTCGGAGTTGAATTTAAACTGTAGGTCCCACCACTCATGTATAAAAATTAACGCACACAACATAAGCGGTGTTAGAAACTGCAAAAAGTTTTCTCATACCCAAGTGCTCATTCTTAATACCACTGTATCATATCTCTCTCATCACCATATCGAGAATTTTTTAATAGATTTAATCGTAAACGTAATCACTTAAGGTTCGAACTTTGTTTCCAACTGTTGATTTAATTTGCATTTGGCACTCTTTTGCATTAAACTACGAGCTTGATTGACCCGTGATATATATTATTAATCAAGACGAGGTATAATGAGGATTATTTTATTTGTATAGCAGTAGTGTAACCCGAGACTGTCTTGTTTCTTTCAAAGACCTCATTTAAGTGGACATGCCAGTCGTGTATATATTATACGGTAGTTGCTAAAATGTATTTATACATGTATGTCCATTCCATTGGCTTAATTTTTAGCTTTTCAATGAGTTGAGTTGTGAATATTAACGAAAGAATTGATCCCTTTGCCAATTCATAGGTAAAGACACTCATCTTCTTTGAAGTTAGCATTGTTTGACAACTCAATTAATCAAGTTTTGCTGTGTGTCATATGGCCTTTTTTGAGTTTAAAACTGCCGGGCCTTTTCCCATTAGTTGCAAAATTGGAATAATTTTTTTTCATTGACTAGACGACTATAGTAGTGGAAGCTACAATTTAACATTGAGTCTGAATTCTTAACTTTTGCCAAATTACGGCTGAGATGTTTTAGAACAGATGTTTGAACGGAGCTTTTGAATTTTCTACGCTACTGTGAGCGCTATGGTTAAACAAATTATCACACACTACATGGCAAGGTCGTAATCATGGCTTATGTGTATGTAGTAATGCCAACTGAAATCAGATGTAGCTTTTTCATTGAAATTTCCTTCATGGAATTGCACTCCTGACTCTAATATTTATGCATACTGGCCAGCTTAGTAATAATTTCCATACTTAAAACAGAATGTAATGAACCACAGACACTTAAGTATGGACTTGATAATCACATTATAGTTTAGTTCGTTCTTAACTTTTTTTAAGAAGACCCAATTTTTAGGAATCCAAACAAAATTTCATTTTGTAAAATTACAGAGAAATTATCGATAAATCTTTTACACCATGATACTATGATTCATAGTCCTCATACTTACCTTAAGTTTTTTGTTACAGGACAATAAACAATGGCATTGAGACCATACCTCCATATCTAACAATATATTGCGTCAACGGTTGTACGATCGTTTCCTGTGATATGTTTTGCTATCCTATATAAATCACTACTCCCTATCAGTGTCCTTGGTTTATTATAAAACAGAGTGCCCTGGTAGCCTAGTGGGTAGTTTGCTAGACTATTAGAGTGAGGGTCGTGGGTTCGATTCCCACCAGAGACTCTGGTCTGTAACACTACACCGAGCATATGGTCAAAATTACTCAGCTCGTATTACACATAATTTGTAATCGTATTGTAATAAATAATAAATAAATGAATAAAATATAAAACAAAGTGTCCTGTCTCGAACGACCGTAGTTTTTAACCTGCTTTTTTTACCTGTTTTTTTTTCAATTTCTTAAAAGAACAAATTAAACCACTTTCTCTTCTTTGTTTTTTAAATGTTTAAAGAAAAGAAAAAAATAAATAAATCCGCTTAGAAGTGTTTTCCTTTTTAAGTATTCATGCATGAGCATATAATCTTTTAAATATATTTCACACAAAATCCTTGTAATCCCTTAAATAAATACGAAAAGCAAACGAAAACAAGAACTAAATATTAAAGATTTGGAAAAGAGAACTCACTCCCACTATTCAAATTAAATATTTATCATCATGGTCGTCGTCGTTACTATCAAAAATAATCATAAACATATAAAAGGCTTAAAGTACTTTTGCCACTCATCTCCATTGTACCATTGCAATGCATTGGCTGCTTGGATCGTTTACCAAAGAAAAAGTATGACAATAAACTTAAATGGCTTAAAAGTAAAAAAAGGAAATAAAAAGAAAATAAAAGCCATTCAGGCTAAAAGAGAAACAAAACAAAACAAAACAACAGCAGTCAGCATTCAGGCATTCAGACATTCCTTTCAAAGTTGATCATTATTTGTGCATAAATTAGGATTAAATGTCCCAAGTCCAATGTCCCAACTGACCAACAATGAAGCTGAACTGAACAAACAAAAGCTTCTCTTACAAGAACACCATACAAAAGCAAAAGAAAAGAAAAAAAATGTTACAATTTTATGCCTGTTTTTGGTCAATAATAATGAGTTGCAGAATGACAAAGTTTTTCCCTCTACAACAACAACAACAACAACAAGCACTCTGTTTGAACTGGCTAATGCTGCATATGACGGCAATGTTGATGATGACGATGATGATGATGCATCCATCCATGTTGACTGACTGACTGACAAACTTGGCCTTTTTGATTGAACAATTTTAGCCATATAAGGTTAAAGGTATGAGTAACTATTACCAAAATCAAATACAACAACAACAGCAACAACAACACAACATCATTAACCGCATGCAATAACAATAACAACAAAAGCCACAAAAGAAATGCTATTAACTTTACCTTGAATCTTAGTTTTCAGCCAAGTTAAGCAAACGTAAAAAACAAACAAACGAATAAAAAGTCTAAAAGCCAAGTTAATTGTGAAGACGAACAACAAGAAGTTTGTCTTGTGGGACTGAGTTAGTGGTGGCACGGACGTGTTCATTTTCATTATGACTTAAATGCATCATTATTCTTTCTTCTTCTTCCTTTTCTTCTTCTTATTTTTCATACTTTTTTCGGTGTCTCGTTTGTTGCACAGTGTGAG
The DNA here is from genome assembly GCA_932273835.1 of Sarcophaga variegata. Taxonomy (NCBI): domain Eukaryota; kingdom Metazoa; phylum Arthropoda; class Insecta; order Diptera; family Sarcophagidae; genus Sarcophaga; species Sarcophaga variegata. The sequence continues at coordinate 104,557,006 of OW026361.1, forward strand.
AATGACAAGTTTTTTTTGGTACTTTTTTGTTTTGTTTTTGCTTTCAGGAAATTGTGAATAATTAAAATTTATGATTCTTATCATAATTGAAGACAATTCATTTGACACTTTTCTGTCAACCAGTCACAAAAAAAACAAAAAAAGAAGAGAGAAAAGTAACCAAAAATTTATTTATTTTTTTGTTGTTGGTTTAAAAATATAAATGAGAATGAAAACGGAAACTAAATGACATGATAAATGATTTTCAATAATTTTGTCTTTTTGAGTTGAAAATGTGTCAAAAGGCAAAATGATATTATTTAAGAGAAATATACATGGCACGGCATTGTTTCAAGGTTTTTGTTTAAAGAAAAATAAGCGCCATTAAAAATATTATTTATGAGCCACCAAAAGGAAGACTTTTAGGTGGGAAAATAATTGTATAAAAAAGTCAATACAGAGCACGTTTGCCATTAGTTCATCATAAAATTATATCGGTTTCATCGTTCCACTTGATATTTGTAATTCAAATGACCAGCATATTGCCAATGATAAAGGGTCATTCAGTTCGTGGTTTCAAAAGTAAACGTAAATAAAACACATAAAATATTTTTATTCATGATATTTCTTTTTTATTGTAAAGTTTGAACGTTGACATTATGTGTGAAACAATACATCATTTAAACGACCTCCACGCGAAGTGTTGCAAGCATTGATTCTTTTGAGGTAATTTTCTATCACTTTTTGACACATATTGGGCGGTATCTCAGCCATAACTTGACGAATGTTGGTTTTTAAGTGCTCAAGAGTTGAAGGTTTATCTGCATAAACACGGTCTTTCGCGTAGCCCCACAAAAAAAGTCTAATGGTGTAAAATCGCATGATGTTGGTGGCCAGTTGATATCGCCACGACGAGAAATTACGCGTCCAGGAAATGTCTCTTGCAATAAAGCCATATTCGCTCGAGTTGTGTGGCATGTGGCACCGTCTTGTTGAAACCATATATTCCCCAAGTAGTATTCTTCAATAGCAGGCAAAAAAAGTCGGTTATCATATGACCATAACGCTCCGAATTGACGGTGACAGTCGTTCCATCGTCGATTTCGAAGAAGTAAGGTCCAATCACATCTTCGGACCAAAGAGCACACCAAACAGTGACTTTTTCTGGATGTAATGGCCTCTCTTCAATTACTTGAGGATTCTCAGAACCCCAAATATGACAATTTTGTTTATTAACATACCCACCGAGTGTGAAATGTGCTTTTCGCTGAAGAAAATTTTGTTCGATGCATGGCTGTGGCAGAATCACCATTTTTGTAGTTGGTTTTGATAATTTTCATGCGCTGTGTGATAGTTAAGCGATCCATTTTCGTCAATGTCAGACTTTCAACTGAAAAGGAAAAAAAAATTGGTTTCACAACTTAGTTTGACAGATGTCGAATTCCAGTCCCATACTTTTGAAACCACGAAATGGATAACCCTATACAATTATGTCTCTTACCCGAGTACATTTTTAGAAAATCAATTTCCTAATCCCGGTTACATTTCTGACTAATTTTGGCGGTTATTGTAGCATCTGATGAATAGATCACAGGCTCTTCTGAATGCCACTTTAAGGGCCATTATTACAACTTGCCGTTAAACGTGGGTTTAGTTAAAGGTATCTTTAGCTAAAGTGAACTTTAAAGTTACCTTTAACTTCTTTTCGTTATTACAATCTAATGATAAAATAAAGTTAACTTTTTCAAAAATATGGCAGTGCCGGAGCAATGTCGATAAAACTGCTCAATTAAACAAGTTTTTTTTTAACACAGTGGCAACGGCGAACTTTATTTTTTTTTTTTTTTGTTGTATATGCTCATTTTGTTTAAATTTGAAGTTGCCATATTGAAAATAATAAACTTAACTTTAAAAGTTACCGATAGGATGATCCTTTAGCTTAACGATCACTTCTGTCTTATTGGGTACTCATAATAATGAAAAACAATTTATCTGCCCGTTAAAATCCTCCCTTTAGTTAACGGCAAGTTGTAATAATACCCCTAATACTCTTTATTTTTGTATTCATTTTCATTCTTCAATAGAACATTAGTTTCAGTATAATTAGTTGAGTCCTTCCAGTCAAACAAGTCAATACTCTACTGCTGTCCAAGCCCTAGTATAAAGGAGTTTAATTTTCCTCTGTGAAAATGCATACGATTGTTGTACTGGCTGCAGTGATAAGTAACTCCGCTCGTTGTCCTCTGTAAGAGTGTAGGAAGGCAACCCAAATGAATTATTTTGGGAAATTGGTGCCCCATTGTCATACACTTAACGGATTTCTTACCAATTTTTGTATCATCCTCTCCCTTTATCTGAGCTTACAATTTTTCTTTTACAGATGACAGCAATATGTGTCATTTATATTATATATTTGACCAAGTCCTTTAAAAAATCCTATTCACGCCTAATCCATAAGCGATGTCTTATAAACGGTTGTTTTAACCCAGTCAAGGACCATAATTTTGGTTGTTGATCAACTTCTTGATGTTCTAGGTGGGA